>OZ014531.1:192503269-193753269 GCA_963966105.1 Volucella zonaria
GGTCATTTGGAAGATATTGTAATCCTTATGCTTCTACTTCACAAAACAATAAAGGTTTCAGAGATATCTAAACAATTGTTCGTTTTTTACAAAAAAAAAAAATCGTACACCTCTTGCTGAAACACCTTTCGTAACTGGATGCATGCTCTAAGTGCCAGGTGAACTGAAGCTACCAAAGGAGCAAATACCAGCCTCATCCGTCATCGCCACCGATGAAAAATGCCAGCTACAGTTGGTTGTGTTAATCACTTGCAGCTTTAGTGATAGGAGACAGACTATCTCCGCTTTTGACACGGCATAGGCTGATTTACCCCTTTCGACTACTTCGACCAACTGCTGTTATCACCAAATATTTCGATCGCAAAAGTCTTCATATGCAAGGGGCACTCTTCAAAAAAATGAATTAGCCTTTGCTTTGATCTGAAGATTCCAGCATTCTCCAAATTAGCCATAAGTGACATGTTTAGAAATTTTTGAAGGCGCTGTAAATCTGCATTCCACCATGGTTTGACTCGTCAGTCAGCTCAAAAGTCTTTAGTGGTGGCAGTAGTACTGAATCATATACAAAATAACTAACCTCACACAACGATGAATTTGCGCTATTCTCCGTACGTTTTGTAGCTTATTTTTGCAGCAATTGCCCAAGGTTAGATGATGGGATTGAATTCTGCAGAAAAAAACAAAAAACGGCCTCTCCGTTCGCCTGTCATGGAGTGGTGCGAAACCCCTTAAACATTTCCACGTTTGCCATTATCTCCCGAAAGGTTATTATCACAAGAAATATTCGTTTCTGCTTTTCGGTATCCCACACTCACTCTTCGAGTTTAAGTACCACAGAAGCAAGTTTTGTTGTTAATTCATCAACAATTTGTCAGAATCGAAGAACGATTTAGTTAAAACACCATATTTGAAAAGCGATCCAAAAGGGGTACATTCAGTATAAGGAAACTGCACTCCAAAGCATGATTTACAAAGGCCCCACGTTGGGCGCCAAATTTGGAAATACATTATTTCATTTGCATCTACAAGGCGCCTCTTTCGGTCGCTGACACTCGGTTCGAAGGAAGTTGATAGTAAGGTGTCGATTTTCTGAGAAACAGCGATTCCTGTGAGAAGCCGCCCACCTGTCACCGCACAATATTTCTAAAAAAATTATGGAGAGGGTTCAGGAGGTTTATGTAGAAGCAAACATCTTCCTGATACCAATCTCGATACGTTAGGCTCAACTTCTAATCCTCTCATCTCCTCTCCAACATCATTGCCAGACCTTTAAGAAACATTTTGCCTAACGGAAACTCTATCTGTCAGATAAACCCGCTTAAAAACTCCCCATGCAGACAATTAGAAAAGGAAAAATAAGAATATAAAAATAATCTACAAATCTATCTAACTCCGATGGAAGCCTACAACTATTTTTTTTTTTTTTTTGTTTTTTGTATCCCCACTATCTCCATCAATCTCCAATGAGAGGGAAAACCTAAAGAGAAACACTTCTCCGGCCAAACTCAAGTCCTAAAGAAGGCATAGCCAAACCAACAAAAAAAAAAAAAATAAAAAAAAAAAAAAAACATTCCCAAAGAGAGCGCCACAATGTATCTCGCGCTTATGTTTTGCTAGTTTTTATTTTCTCTCCCCTTTTTTTGTCGTTTTTCTCATCGTTGTTGTTGTATCTTCATACACCATAGAGACAGCAGAATGTGTGTTCTATCTGTATAAATATAAAACCGTCAGAACCGTCATGACGGGAGAAAGTGTCAATGAACTTTACTATAACACAATACATAACAACAACAAATAAAAAATAAAAAAAAAAAATCATCGCTTCTTCGTCGTGTTTTTTTTGTTTCATTTGAAAAGAATTCTAATCACGTTGTTGTTGTTGTTTTTGAATAGATGATTTGTTAGATAGTTTCTCGATTTTTGTTTTTTTTTTTCAAATTTTTGGTTGGGTTCTTCCTCCTGGTCCATGGGTGGATGGAAGTGTGGGATAGAATTGAAAGAGAACGAAAGGGGGCAACAGATTTTCAATAACAGAGATCAGAGATTTTTTTCTGCATTTTTACACGCTTTAAAAAAAAATAAATAAATTGAAATTAAATGTCACTGGGATTGTATCTTACAGATACGGGGGATGCACTGAATTGTTGTTATATAAGCGGCTATTAGACTTTTTATTTTGACAACTCAACCAGATTGATATGGCAGGACAATAAGGTGCACAGAACACACTTTAGGGATAGGCCGGCCCACAGACAGTTGGGGCTTTTTTCTTTTTGTTGCACAGATTTTCAGTTGGCACTATGATTCCTTTCAGATGCACTTCACTGTAAAAAAAAAATAAAAAAAAATAAGCCAGCTAAGGCGACTCTCAATAATTACGCAAAATAAATGAAATCACATTCACAAGCGACGTGTTTCCCGGTGTTTTAATTCCGTATCCCGAGCAAATTCGTATCCGTATCCGTATCCGTGCCCGTGGTTCGGTTTGTGCATATGTACTACGTCCGGGATGAACAACGATTTTCGGCTAACTTCCTTCGAAAAAAGAAGAGAGACAGAAAGAAGCAAGAAACTACCCGTAAGTAACAAAAAAAAAAAAAGAAATAAATATCCAAAAGATATTTATGCAAAGTAAAAGATATAATTTTTTTTTATTTTTGAATTTCCCGTTCTTGATGTGGTTCTAATGATTCGCGGAAAGACAAACGAATAAAAACGGACAACGGTGATGTTGACGAGCACGACGACAACGACGACGACGACGACGACGTAAACGGTACGACGACCAAGGGGGCATCTATCTAAGAAGAAGGAAATGTGAACGAACGTTCGGATGAACCGAGAAATCACCGTCGAACAACCCAAACAACTGACGACCGACCGAGTCACCGATTCTACAGAGTATGTGTGCGCCCGTTTAAGAGCGCCACAGTTTATTCGCTCTGGCAGAAGAAGAACAACACTAAAGCGGAATTGCTGCCTGGTCTCTACCATAAGAGTTGGAAGAAGTCAGTTCCAACAACCAAACGAGGAATAACCAACGAACCATCTATTCAAACTAACGATTCTGATGTTTCTTCCCAACCGTACAACACACACGCTGCCAGTCGAGCCGCCTCCTATTGCCCACAGAATCTAAAGCTAGCACGGCTATCAGTACCAGAACTAGCACTAGCACTAGCACCAACAACAGAGCCACCACCACCAGCACCACAAGCATTAGGAACAACAGCGGCAGCAGCCGCATGCCGCTGCCGACATATGCCTCCTTTTCGCATTTATTCATCGTACTTGTATCTTTGGGGAGTTTTGTTAGTTTTTCTTTTTTTTGTTTTTTACATTCTTTAGCCCGGCTTTTGTGGCATGATTTTGAGTGGCCCCCCTCCACCCCCTAAAACACCCAATGCATGTAGTGGTATTGATATTGTATGGTTCTCCTTAAGAGTTCTTCCCGTGCCTGCTGGTTTCTAATGGGAATCTCGTCATTTTCGGGTTTGAAATGCGGTTCCCCCCACAAAACAAATTTCTCCACCACCCACACGGAAACCGATTCCGATCCAATGGATACGTTTTCTCTTAAGCCTTGCTGACTCAACTCTTCGTTGTGCGAGTATAAATTCCAACGGTTTGTTGAATGAATGTGGGGGTACTAAGAATTAAAACGGACAAAAAAAAAAAACAAAAAGAAAAAGAGCAAGTGATTACCGTTTGGTGAAAGAGAAACCATTTCACTTCCTATATACTCTACTCCAAGAAGAATGGGTGCTTTGCTCTGTTCCATGAAATCCATATGTGATACTTTCGCAGATGCTCTTAGAGAGACCGAAGAAACTAAGGGATTTCAGAAGAGAAAATGTATTTTCGCGGAGTTAATTGAGCTTTGAAGAGGAAGATGGAGCTTTAGGGAGATTTACTTGTCAATCCGGCCTAGGATTACTATTCAATCGGAAGATGTGCTTTGAGTGATATGACTAATCAATCGAAGCATATTGTTTAGATGAGTAAACAAATCAGCATAGTCAGTAGGGTCTTAGAAATCAAAGGCCACCTGTTCTTTTTTCAAACCAGATAGAGAGTGACGTTTCGACGTTGCCTTCATTTGTAGAGAGTTGAACCGAAATAGAGTTTCCGGCTTTAAAGCATACTTTTGTTGTGAAAACTACCAAGCTAAAGGCATTCAGTTTGTGTCACGGAATATTTGACAATTATTTCGGTTTAGATGATATCAAAGGACTCCTCATTTTGGATCGCAGATATTTGCAGTTCAAGCTAAACACTCAGAGTCCTATGGCTAATTCCACCTTCGACAGCATCAGCCTTGTTTAATAGACTACAACATGCACTAAGCACAGTTTTTATCGGAAGAAACGTATGGTGAGCACGAAAAATTACTAGCTGTGATCCGAAACTTGGAAAAAAGTTAAAATCTTCTCAAAATGTAAGCGGACTGGCAAATGCTTAAAGATACTTTGATGATTTGGGGTGCGGAGATCTTGTTTTAGAGTGTGTGAGGAACAGAAAAAATAACCCGATTCTGTGCCAGCTCTTCATTGACACAAATCTAGTTAGCAGTCTTTCTGACCTCCAATCAATGCTGGTCAATCGTCACGTAAAACGTGTATCTAAAGGGTTCTACCCATTGTTAAACTAGGTAACGGAGTGGATCCGAGATACTCTGCCCAGTACCTATCTTTCCGACTCACATATGTCTGGGATATCACTCTAACCTGCAAGCTCTGTGTAAAACAGCAAAAAGCTATCTCATTTAGATCGAGTAGATCTACGATCCTTCCAAGAGCAACAAAATCCTATTCATTGAAATTCAACTTATTTTTCATGAACTTTTAGCAATAAGTCTACGTCAATCTAGACTGGAATTTTTATGACCGTCAAGGGAGGGGCCTATTTTGATGACCATAACATGACACCTTGCTCAGAAAGTTTCGGGGATTTATTTTTAAAATGTTGAATACAAGTTTATTCATTTAAATGGACATTGTCGCCATCAAAGTTATCCCCATTGACTTCAACGCGCTTGTGTCAGCTATTGATCTAGTCCCCTAAAAATCTCAGATACTCGACGTTGGGTGTGGCCCTCAGCGCGCTCAGGGATTTTTTCATTATACTGTAGCAGTATTTTGAGTTGGCGGAGCAGGAAAAAGTCTCACGGTGCTAGATCAGGTGGTAGCTGTGTTGTTTTTGGGAAGAAATGCGAGCATTATCAATGCATTATGAGATGGGACATTGTCGTAAGGCAAAATTTATGAATCGTATTGTCTTTCCATAATTGAGGACTTTTTTTACGAATTGCTTTACGCAAAGGTCTCATAACGCTCAAATAATACTTCTTATGGACAACATGGCCCATATATGTATTGGCCATTGTAATCCATGGAAATAGTGACTATAGCCATCGTTTTTGACGTGTCGTATTCACATATTCACAAACCCATGTTTCGCAACCAGTAAAGATACTTCTGGTTAATGGTTGGTCAGAAACAGCCGCGGAGACCATGTCTTTTGTAATGTACCCACGCGGTTGTTTTGCAAAAAATTCAAAATTTTAGCACAAGTTTGATTTGCCAAAAAGCCGTGAACAGATCCAGTCGAGATGTTGCTCTTCTAAGTAACTCTCTGATAGTCAATTTGTGGTTTACGACAAACAAACCTTTGATTTCATTGAGGTCTTACTCAGCTGGTGATGTCGATGGTCTGCCAGAATAGTCGTCACCCTTGACAACTTCACGACTACTTCTGAAGCATTTTAAGATAAAGTTTAACTCTTATTCTTCTGGCTAGGCAAGTCGTTGTTACATTTTGTAATAGGTATAAGGGTAGACCTAATCTGCACACCATATACCAATTGGGGAAAATAGCAATTACAGTTCCGTATCTTTGCATCTATATGGGGCTTCTTTTTGTGTCAACATTCCATCAGCTTTAGTATTTTAGAAATTGGTGACGATAGTTTGTTTTCAGGACTATTACACCTCATGTTTCTACTTGTAACTTGTACAACTTCGGTTAGGGTAAATTTAGACACCTAATTGCCACTTGTAATGGCCGACGATGGGAACCCCAGCATGGTTTGTCCGATCCTAGAGAAGAGCCAACTACAGAAAAATAAGTCTCCTCAGTACCGCATATGAAATCCTGCCTACCGTATTATGTGAAGGCCCAAGATCTTTCATCAGCACTCTGACCGATCCCTATCTGTGTGGTTTTAGGCGACGACCGTCCAACGTAGACCAAATTTTCACAACACGTCAGATATTGGAGGAGAAGCAGAAGCTCGAATCGATACGCACTACTGTTTCAAAGCCCCATATAACCGCATCTATAGAGACAAACTATATAGAGCGATCCCTAGATTTCGCATCCCATCCCATCCATCCATTCCACTATCCAGGACGAAGAAACCGAGACCTTCAATGTCAGAAAAGGACTTAAACAAGGCGATGCGCTGTCATGTGCTTTTTTCAATATCGTTCTTGAAAGAGTTGTGCAAAACTCACAAGTCATCTCCAGAGGCACCATCGTTCAAAAGTCCATTTAGTTACTCGTACACGCAGACGACATTGGCATCATTGGAAGAACATATCAAGTTTACGACTATTGAAGCAGAAGCGGCAAAGATGGATTTAGTGGTCAATTTAGCTGTCAACAGAGATGGATTAGGACAAAAGGTCACGATTGGCATCTGCGAAGTAACAGCTTTATCAACTACTCCGTCAACGACACCAGCGAAGAATCACCCTTGATAATCGTTCCTTCTTTGGCATTAGAAGGCAATTGAGTAGTAAAGTACTCTCTCGAGCAACCAAAAAGACATTATATCATATAAGATTCTGTCAGTCCTGCTTTAAGGCGCAGAAGCATGGACACTGATGAAAGCGAATAACAATAATCTCTTCCATTTCGAGAGGAGAGTTCTTCGCGTAATTTTCGGTCCCATTTGCATTAATGGAGACTAGAAGAAATGTTTCAACAGCAAACTGTACGGACTGTATAGCTACATATGAATTCCTCATCAGAAAAGCTCTGATAACCCAGCTTAGCATGGGCGCATGGACTTCAGTGTGCTGCCGAGGACGATTTCGACTCCGTGAGGGGCTTCAACGAACTTCGTATGTGCAACTGGAGGTAGCTAGACGGGTAGGCACGTTAGCTGGGGCCCCGATCCACCTCGGACTATAGCGCCATCTAAGTAAGTGGCTAAGTAAGAGTTATTTCTCGCTGTCTCTCAAGTTATTCGCAAGTCCATTGGAACACAGAGTTGAACATAAATAAGACAATCGTATCTTTAATTTTGAAGGAAGCGTAGATTCACAATTCAGAGCGCCTGCACCATCTTTGAGTTCTGTGGATACATTGCAAACAGGACTATACGCTCTATGTACATCCATGCCCAACCAGTTCTTCAAATATTCATCACAAACCACAGCAAACTGGTAAATCTCTGAAATTTCGCTTCAAATCGAAAGAGATTCAAAGCTCCCAACTTGCATCAAGCTTTATTAGCTTCTGCATTTAAGGGATCCACAGATTCGTTTTTAAGGAATCCATTGACTTTAAAGAGAATTTAACCTCGCTCCACACTAGATGGCACTTTCTCCATCCTCAGAAGAGTATCTAAATTTTGAATCTCTATCCATTCCATGCCATCTGTAAAGAGAAGGAGTGCTGGTATCTTCTTCGGAAGGCGAATAAACTGGGCAAATGTTTCGCCTATCTACGATTGCATATGGCTCATAGATACACATGTATAGATACAGAGTGCTACGGATACAGCTATGACTAAACCTATAGATACAGTAAATAGTTATCGAGCCTGTTTGCCGGTGTCGCTGAGGCCATTGGCACATATTCTCGTGCCTTCTTGTTTTATGTACAAGAACAACCGCTTGGATGTGGGATTGTTTTATGTGTTTGCGCTGTGCCTGAATTCGAGTATTTGTGTGGTGTTTCTGTTCTGTTGCAGTTTTTTTTTTCTCTTCTCTCTCTCTCTCGCTCTATTCGTTTTTTTTTCGTTTCCTCTGTTAGCTTTTCATTCGTTCTTCTTTGAATGGTGTTTGTTTTTTTTTTTTTTTTTTCTTGAATTCTGTTGATTCGGTGATGGTTAGATATGCATATGCATGTTGCCGCTGCTGCATACTGAACTCGTGTCATGTAGGAATGTGCAACGGAGAGATACTATATGATGCTGAGGCTACAGATGTATCTAAAGCTAAAACCAAAGCTAAAGTTGACTGCTGTGCAGTTGTTCTTCTCGTCTGAGACTTACTTTTCGGTTTCCATTCCGTTCAACGTCAGTGTACACTCTATTAAGTGTGTGTGTGTGTGTGTGTGCATTTTAATAAATAATTTCAAAGTTGAACTGCATAAGCGATGACGTAGATGGATGCACAAAGCGGGTCCAAAGAAAACAAAAAGACGAGAGCGGGAGAGGAAGAAGAAAAATCGAATCAAACTGAATAATAGTGTGGCGCACAAGAGTGGTTGCTGTGCTCGGTAGTCGGTGCACCCTGTGCCGGCAAAGGGAACGGATTTCCATGCAGCAGTTGCCACGGGGTTGGGGGGTAACTTTAGAGATGCAGTCTCGTTGCCGTTTTGTTGAATTGTGTTTGGATCGGTTGTTTTTTTGGTTCTTGTTCACAGTGGTGGCCGGCGATACCTTTGTTGCTATGAAGTTTGATTCTTGTTAATCACACGTTGGTTCGCTTTCGTATGTTTTTGGAATTAATGGCAAATTGCAGATTGCAAGGATGATAGTACGATTTGGTCCAATAGATGTTGACACCAGACCGATTGACTCATGATACAGTTAGTACTTGTGATAAGGTCTTTACGGTGCAGACCGGGTTAGAGAAATGAATAAGTTTATGGAAAGGATAAATCAGACATGCCAACTCACTCAAATGGACTAGAGGAACCTACATCTTAAAGATACCATTAATGAATTAAGGTTCAAACAACAGCTATAAAACAGAGTCTTCAAATAAGTTACTCCCAGCACCTAATGTTCCTATTACGGTGCAAAAGATACGGCCATCAGGTCGCATTCTTTGGTCGTACCGAAAAGTCGCGATCGTGACCAAGCAAACACTTACTTATATATGTAACTACAGCATCTAAAAAAGCTTCCATTGAGTGATATTAACCGAATCCCATCGGTCTGCCTTCACAAATATTTACAAGTACCTACTTCAGAGCGAAATCTAAATTTTTTATGGAGTGCCACAGACGTGTGTGCTATGGCCTTTACTTTTCTTTGAGAAAAATAAAATCCCCCAACGTGACTTCGTTTAGTTATCAGGAATAAACATGACTCAAAGAATTAGATCTAGATCGAATTCAGCTAGCTCACTACCACTAAAAACTGTTGGGATGTAGCAGATTATGAGCCAACAAGTGTGGTTTATTCCGACACGGTGATATGGAGCACTTCAAAACGATCTCATCACTTCCAAAAAAAGTGATAAAGCCTTGCAAAACTTGTCATAAAATTATCAAAATACGCCCTGATAAAAGAACTCAAGGCTTGATCGATGGAATCAAGCGTATCAAGAACCTGATGTTGCCGGTATTCATGATCCAGGATGAGGACCGATTAATAGTGATCCAACCATTTTGAGCTACATTGAAGATTTTCCAGGACTCTAAACGGACAAAGGTTCCATAAAGTCAATGGACAAGGTCTTAACAATCGACCGAGAATATCGCGGCTGTATCTGCTGATGTCGCTGAGAATGAAGAAACATCAACCAGACGACGGGCCACGGAATTGGGCATCACCAGACGGACCCTACAGCGAATTTTAGTGAAAGACTTACACATGTTCCCGTACAAACTGCAAACAGTGCATCAGTTAATGCCTCGTGACCGTAGATCGTGTCTGAATTACTGCAAAGCCATCCTCAATATTAACGACGAAGAGGACGATTTTGTGTCGAAAATCATCATGAGCGACGAGGCGCATTTCCACTTAAGCGGTTACGTCAATAAGCAAAATCTTCGTTTCTGGGGCCCTGAAAATCCGCATGTGATGCACAAAGAGCCATCACATCCACTCAAAGCCACTGTGTGGTGCGGCGTTCGCGCGGGAGGAGTGGTTGGGCCGTATTTTTTTGAGGACGCCATCGGCAATACGGTCACTGTTACTGACGAACGCTACAGGGCCACGATAAACGACTTCTTACCGCCGGAATTGGATGAGCAGGGCTTGGTGAACATGTGGTGTCAACAAGACAGTGCAACCGCATGCACAGCACGGGCCACAATGGATATTGTGAAGGATGCGTTTCCTGGTCGCGTAATCTCCCGTTTTGGCGATTTAGCATGGCTGGCAAAATCGCCTGATTTAACTGTCTCAGACTTCTTTCTTTGGGGCTACTTGAAGTCGCGAGTTTCTGCCAACAAGCCTCAGACAATCGCAGCGCTTAAGGAGAATATTTGACAGGAATGCGAACAGTTATCACCGGAAATCTTGCGGAAAGTCATGGAAAATGCGATAAAACGGACACAAATGTGTATCAACACTGGCTGCATCATTTGGTAGATATCATCTTTTCCACTTAGCAGGTGCAATTGTAAGGGCCCAAATAAAGATTTCCATCACTCAAAATCATTTGTTTTTATTTAGTAAGAAAGTGATTCATGTATAGGCGATCTTAAAGTTTAGTTTTAGAGCCCTCACTATTTAACTTAACATGTGAGTTCGCCCAGTGACACAGCATACAATGAAACTATTAAAAAAGGAGCAGCAATATGGGGCCCGGTTACTTTTTTGTCCAAAACTAATCAAATAAGATTGACTGGTGGTAGGGGTCGTAAGACGGAAATGAAATTTTGCGATGCCAAGTATTCGGAGGGACACCGTTTGAATACCTGTTATAGGATCGGTTGAGTCTCATCAGAAACTAGGCAGCAAACATCGAACCACAAGTCTGAAACAGGCGACGATCCACATAGCATGCATGGCGAGGATCATTTCGAGATAGCTTAAGTAAGTCTTAGTACCTTAGTGCATACTTAATTGCATCCGAGATAACACACTTACCATTCACAGGTAACTGACCACTGCCACTGACAATTTTCGGTATCAGGTAGTGCACTTACAATTCAGGGATCATCTCCACTCAGAAGCAAAAACAATCAGCAGATCTGCGAGGTACTTCAGTAAAATATAAAGAAACCACAACTGATGACAGCCAATAGACACCAAGGGGCGAAAGAAAGCTTGAATTCCAGAGGCTTTGCAATTGAGAGACCGTGCCCCATAAGACGCGCCAAACAAAAGCCGTAGATACGACAGTACTAACGTCTGTAGAACTACCAAGTAGCCTTTTAGTGCGCGCAACATTAAACAATACCCTGTGATGCTTAGATGGTTCACTGCGGTTATAATAGAAGGATCGGCTCATGAAAAGTTGAGATCAATTATTTGGACGGCAATGCGGCAATAATCTGAATGAGATTTCCAAGGAAGCTGAACATCAAATACGCACTGGTACTGCTAGCAGCTACAGGTGGTAGCCTTGAATGCCTGATGAAGCACCAGGGCCAACCAAAAGGCAACTATAGACCATCGATTGGTATGACGGTAGAAAGAAAGTCTCCCCGGAGAGTGGAATAAAGTAATGCTCATTGGGTTGGGAAGGACATTCTGCTGAACTCCGAAAACTGGAGTGGGTAGACGTTCTTCTGGCTGTGACCAAAGCCATAATGGAGGCAATCTTCGACAACCTTGATTCGATTTGAAGTAAACAGGTTTCCTCTTTCGTGATTCATCCAATCTCGATAGCAACTTAATATGGACAGCCTTGCGCAGAAAAGGCATTTCAAGCAAAACGATCGAAGGCCAGGATAGCATTTTGTTACATCTTCTTCTTTTAATAATGATAAGCCATAATATCTACCGCTATACTATCGGAAGTAACCAGAACAAGGACTCAACTGGCAAAATCTTCCTGTTCCCGCATAGAAGAGTTGAACTTCACCAGGGGAATCAAAACTTCAAAGCCGAGGCAAACAGAGTGAGACTCAAAATAAACGCCACATGGGCATGATACCTCGGCGGAAAATCCTGGACCGATCCTTTGCTTCTAAAGCTGACGCCCTTCAAGTTCATCAACAGAATACGATATTGCTAATGGCTGGGACTTTTCCTGATCTAGAAATGATCGACTTAGCTTACCGGGCAACAGAATCAGGAAGGCAAAAGCTGGGTTTGGTATGGTGTGGAAGAAGAATGGTTTTTGACACAAGATGCGGCACATGGAAAGCAGGTGAAACAGACAACCTCCGTAAAAAGACGTCTTGATATCAATCTGAGAGGTCTAGATAAATCGTATCTTAAACCATAAATTGAAAACAATTTAGTACATAGCCAAAAGACCTTGCTTTACAGCAAACCAAGTGAAAGTGTTGATCGCCCAATCATGATCAGTTAGAAATTCGACCAGAGAGATACAGTGAACTGATCCTTGTAAGTTAGAGTTGATGCATAAAAATTATATATATGTACGAGTATCTATGCCTCTATTCCCTGTGTCTGAAGAGGATCATTTCTGGTGAACTTAAAGTCATATAGATTTGCCATCCGAGGTAAGAATACCCACCGGGTGGTGCTCTCTTGAAACACAGAACTGTCAGTCTGATGATGTTTAGCGACTGTCAGATCAAAGGCGCACACAACGATGCACACTTTTCCTAAGTGTCTGGAATTCCATAAGTCCTCCATTGCCTCGTTTGCCTTCATGAAGTCTGTAATATTGAAACCCCAGATGACGTCCTGGTCCTTCTAATATCTATTGCTCCATCGTAAAACTAAGTAAGTATCTATTTAAGTGTTTTCTTTTGAATGTTTAGAATCCCATTACACACTCCTACGTCTTAGGACAGTTCTTCTACATTTCCATCATAAATTCTCTCTGATTCATCGTTCGGATCTATATAAATCTAACGCATCCCACTATGCCTGAAATCAGTTCAGAGACCGAATTCGAATTATGCTCCTGATTTATAGATTTCATCATCGAATTCCAGTAGGCAAACGATAGATGGTATCGAAGGATGTTTATGAGAGACAATACTCCGGGCATGAGATAGTCGATAGTCGGGCACACTTGATAAGATAAAAATGCCTAACTCCACTCTGTTACATCACATTTGACATTTCCTATCACAGCGATATCTTCGTGTCAGCGGAATCCTCTCATTCTCTGTATCTATCTACACCCAAACGACTTCTAAAAATATAACCAAACGTGAAGGAGTATCGGTGCGCGGGGGGGTAATGTGCTTTGTTTCGTTTGTTTTTTTTTTTATTTTTATTATTTTTTTTTATTATTATTCTTTCGGGTTGTTGCCCTGAGACACACAACCAACTGTACTCTGTATTCTTTAGTCGGCCTAATCGGAACCATGCTTCGCTCTGATAACAGGGGTTGGTGGAGGTGGTGTATAGACATCACATTATGTAAACATCGTTTGAGTGTGGGAAAAAGAAAAAAGCTTAAACGTTGCCCCGTTGTTGTTTGTGTATGTCGTGTACGAGTATGCACCACCCTGTAAAGAGTCACTTTCACTTTGAAATTTTATTGCACGATTCACGTTTAGGGGATGCAGGTAATACCAAAGGCGAGGGTGAGTCTGGTTCTAGCCTTTGGCCAGTGGACTGTGACGACAAAAAATCTAATAAATCACTGAGCACCCTGAGCAGGTACATACATACATATGCTTACTACATGAGGGGGGGGGGCATCGAAAAATGTATCCAACGAATCGATGGAAAGACGGCAGGGGTGATAATTTATTTCTTTCCCCGTTGTCGTTGTTGGGGTTGTTCTGTTTCACAATAACGACAATGACGATATGGCAACGTGTGCTGTGTATCTGTGGTGTGTGTACAAAAGGGAACATCGACCCCGAACGAATCAGCTGACGTTCTGGTTTTTTTTGATAAGAGTGTCAATTGTTGTTGCCGTTGTATCTGTACGTTATACTACATACATATGTCACCCAGTCAGACATGTGGTCGCGGGTATAAAGCGAGGCAAACCACATTTATTAGATACAACTGCCACCACAGACCGCACGTAGCGCATGAACATAGCCTTCGAATTGAGTTCGAGTTTGAGTAATATATTTACATACAACTCTGACTACATACATATGTGACTGTAGGGTAGGACTCCCATATATTCCCGGATATTCATTCCTCAGTGCAACTGTCAGGATGGGTGTTATCATGAAAACAAAAATTAAATAAAATTATCCATACACGTGTCGTGAACATGTTAAATCTGCACCTTGCTCAGTTGTAATCGACATCGTCGGTTCACGGGAGCCATAGCTATACCAGGAACAAGGACCGATCTGAAATATACTCGTATCAAATGAATGAGCAAACTCGTGGGGTTTCTAATGATGCGGTGTCGCCCCTTCTACAAAAGGCAATTCCGAAGATTAAGGATTGTAACAAAAGGAGTGTCGGTAATCGGTTTGGGGATGCATACGTTTTCAACTACATTTGAACGGGTGGGGTAGTTTATTGTGAATCGATTAAAGGTGACAAAAGGGTTGGGATGCCTTTTTAAGAGCTGATAATCTATTTTTATCTAAGCAAGACACAGCAGGTATAAAGAATGGGTTTCACACTTACTCGTGTGAAATTAGAGATTTCTATCTACACAATGAAAAAGCCCCACTGACACTTGGAAGGTCGTGAGTCTATCTCTGAAACTGCGACCAGTGCAGCTTAAAACAATGGCTTAAAGGGCTACTTAGGTCATAAACAATAATCAGCTCCTTACTGGGTTGTTTTCATTTCGTCTTCGTCTTCGAAAATCGGGTCTTAATTCATTCAGCATAAGCTTCTAAACAACTTTCGGATTGCGCCATATCCACTAAAATCAGCTTTGACTTACGGATGTAGTCATGCAACTTAAATCCATCTCAGTGAACTGGAACATCAATATGAAGTGGCCTTTCACAGTCACAATATGATAAGCGACGAAACGACCTTACACAACAGTAGGGCAGTCATACATACACACATATGTACAAATATCTAGATATTAGATGAACTACACTTCGAAAGGTCAAAACAGTCACCGATCTGTCTTCCAACTACACAAGGTTATGTGTGGAAGTTGTTTTTGAGAATATCTTTTATTTATACATCGATCCGAAATGTATTTAGTTAGACCGAAGACATTTTCGCTATGATGCCACCAGAGTCAACAGGTTCGCCAAAATAGTGAGCAATCATGGAAATCTGAAGGACGAAACATTCCTATAGAAGACAAGACTGACAGCCATATCAGGGCAATAAAGAGATTTGCCCACAAGCCGCCGAGCTAAAGGTCGTCTTGATTTGAAGGAATCTTCAAAATAGTCAGAGATAATCAAGAAGACATACTGACCTCAAAAATAGTCAAAAGGTATAGTTTGTGGATTTCGATAGCAGAAGAAATTTTCAACGCCTACGAACAATGCCATAGGAGGTCGTATTGAAGCACTTTTATAGGAGCTTCGGAAGGAAAGACAATTGTTAGGACATAGGACCTATGTTATCCGATCTAAAAATGGATTCAGAGCAAACGATTTGATGTTTAATGTACGAGTATTCAAGCTTGCTAGGAAGGCAGTGGATTAAATACACAGCAACAACCCGGTTTTGTCACCATCACCAGAGAGCAGTCCCTCATAAAAAATTTCTCAACTCCGGCAAACGTTTCAGGTCAATTTCCTTATTGCAGTAGTGGAGCTATCATCAAGATAACATAAGTTTGAAGTTAAGAAGCTGTCACGGACGGACTGCAGAAATGATACTCTCGATCGGTTATATGCCAGGGCAGAGATCAATGAAAGCTAGTGCCTCAGCGAAGCGCAAAAGTGACTGAAAGCCGTACTTACTTAGATGATCCGCCGAAACCTGGCTTTTGCTGATTTGTATTCGTGTTTTGAGCTAGAGATTACCAAATGACAATCGAGCATCGGACGATCCGAAAGCCTCGAGTAAATTATTCTTCCGCGTGGGAGAAGTAAACGCACCACCACTTGGTGCTGGCGCTGTGAACGATCCAAATCCCTTAGGGCTCCCAAATGAAGGTGCAAATCCAAAGCTTGGTGGTGAGCCAAATGTCAGTTTACCACCGAAAACTTGGCTTAGGTGGCGCTATAGTTCGGGGTGAACCTGGGTCTCAACTGACAAGCTTCTATTGCACACTCTAAGTCGGTTGAGCTCCCTTTCTTCATATTCGAGCCACCAACGGTCAGGTCTTCCTGTACTGAGTGGTCCCTCTGGGTTAGAATGACATCCATTAGCTCTACACGTCCTAACCATCTCAGGCGACTGATGTACAGTTTTCTATATCGCTGTACAGTTGTATAGTTAGTTGTTGCTCTTCCAAAGCCCATCAACCCAAAAAGGACCGAATATTTTTCGAAAAATCGAGCAACTGAGGCCGTATATCAGCAATAACACGGCGAATGTTGACTTCCAAATCGTCCAGCGTCTCTGGTTTATCGGCATAGACTGGTGACTTTACATACCCCTAAAGAAAGTAATCTAAAGGTGTGAGATCACAAGATCGTGGAGGCCAGATCACAGGGCCATTACGCGAAATTATGCGCTCAGCAAATGTTTCCCGCATGAAATTGATGGAGTCGCGCGCCATGTGACATGTTGCGCCATCTTGTTGAAACCAAAGCTCTGCCACGTCAATGTCATTCAACTGAGGAACGAAGAAGTGAGAAATTATGTTTCTATTTCGCTCTCCATTGGCAACATTTTGGCTGGCCTCGTCCTTAATGAAATATGCGCCGATGATTCCACCAGCCCATAAAGCACACCAAACAGTGAGTTTGAATGGTTGTAATGGCGTCTCAGCAAAGACTTCTGGGTTTTATCCACTCCAAATTCGGGCATTTTGCTAGTTAACGTATCCATTTAACCAAAATCGCGCCTCATTGGAGAACGAAATTTTGCGTTGAAAACAGGGATCAAGCTGAATCATGCTTGCGGCCCATTCACCGAACCTACGACGCTGGAACCGAAGCTGGATCTTATAAGCTTTTAAGCCGAGATCTTTCCGTAGAATATTCCACAAAGTGGATGGGCATAGCTCCAATTGCTGTGCACGATGGCGAATCGACTCATTCGGATTCTCCACTGCGGCCCACAACGGCAATAACTTCTTCTGTTCGCACTGTTTGTCATCTTTAGGGATGTGTATTATCCACTAGAGTGTACGTAATGCGAAAGTGTTTCATCGTGTTCCCAATAACTTGCTCAGATGGACGATTATGTCGACCGTAAAATGGGCGTAGTGCACGATAAATTTGGCGAACCGAACCATGGTTTCCAAAATAAGTTTGCACAATTTGCACGCGTTGTTCTGGCGTTAATCTAGTCATTTTAAAATGGCAAAACAAACTAACCACAAGTCATCTTTCAACTGTCAAATTGACAATCTGTTGAAGCAGTGTTGCCAGTTTAAAAACCAAACCTCTAAAAAACAACACCCTTTTTAAGAAATTCCTACACTTGTCTATAGGTCGTCTCCTAGATAAAAGTCGTGAAGGCATAACACAATTCTGATGGCAATAGATTCTCATCTTCCGGGAATCAGGTATCTACCGATCTACTTACATTTATTAAACCAGATACTGCCTTTAAACAGACTGAAATGCGTTGAAGCAATTGGAGTGTCGCATCTAAAATGGCAGCAAATAAGGCTTTGATGATTTCAAGTTCAAGTCAAGTCATGCCTATACCCAGCTATCTTTCCCAACAAGCTCACGACTATAGGCTATATCCACGCAAAAAATTGGCAAGCATAGGTGGTTCTAAAGATTTGAGGCACATCAAACTAGATTCCTTCCTCAGTTATTTCGTTGAAAAACTGATCTTCGAACCCACCCTGTCTTTGAGATGTTAAATTCTTACCAACAGAGCAGATTTTACAAAACTGCATTTCCATCGTTTTTTGCAACTTTTGACAACATGTTATGTTCACCCCCGCCAGAAAACATGGCAAAGACAAAATATTGGTCAGTGAAAATCACGAAGGAAACCCTCAGAGGGTATTGTAATCATGCTGGGGTATGCACCGGGTCACCTCTAAAATGTCCTAAGTAGTGACACAGCTCTGCGAAAACTAGAGGGGCATAAGCCGGCAACACATTCATACAATATTTTCGCTGACGTATAATGTAAATGTTTAAAAATCGACCGTCAATAACCTGATAGGTACATATCAGTTCGCTTTTAGACCTGATAAGCTCCTATAAGGGATCTAAAATTATCAAACAGATGAAGACCACATTGCCATCTGTCGCAAAGTTATGGTTGCGTCTAGAAAGACGAGCTATACAAAGACATGTCTGGTTTTTGGCGTGCCAACATTTTTTCTCAGGACGTCGATGGGGAATCCCCGCTGCTCTATAAAAGTCGAAAGAAACCGCTTTTGATGTCAAAAAAGGTTTTAGACAGTGCGAAGCTCCATCATGTGAGCTCTTTAACATCGTGTGCAACTAATAAGGGACAAGCAAACAGCAAAGGTTCACAATTTCAAAACTCTGCACACCATGACATTGACATGATCGTTGCAAATCAGTGGAGCATATGACAATATTGATGCAGAAGAAATGTCAGTCAATATCGGTATTTTAGGCAGAGTATAGAAATGACTCTGCAGTGAACTTCATCTTGACATCATTGTTCTTACGAGTATGAGCTAGAAAAGTAACTGAATAGCAAAGCATTATCTGGAGCACTGAGGTAAACGGTATATAGGACCCTGACCATGGACCCTCTCTAGGTGCTTTGAGTCAAGAATTTTTCTTGCGATCTTCGGTCCTCTCCCACCATCTTTGATCATCCTATGTCTAAGATCCAACATGCTTACCAAAGCGGAAGATCTTGCGAGAGTGCGCTTCAAAAACTGGTAGACAGACTAGAAGGAATACGCAACTTTTGACGGCATGTGTAACTTCACCATACGACACGGCGTAGACGAATCACTAATTTTGTGGATGAAAGTAATGCCAGTGAATTGGACACTGATCGTTGATGCTAACTGAAGCCAGTATGTGATGGCGGGGGTAAACGAGGTTACGGCGAGAAAGCGTACGCAATCAATAGTTCTGACGTCAATGCACAAACATACACGGATGATGTACCTGTACTGTCAGTTGCATCATGTCTAGCGACTGTCTGCTATACGCAGTCCTAGACGTGATCGACGATTGGTGTACTAGAAATGGGCCTTCAGTCAATCCTCACAAAACTGAGTTGGTTCTCCTTACGAGAACGAGGAAGTTTCTTGGTGTGAGCCACCTTCTTCTTCTCTAAAGAAGCTAAGTATTTGGGTGACATCCGGTATAGCAAACTTCCATGGACTAAACATGTTACGTTGAAAGCGTTTGAGGCATTCTCTGAATCTACAGGGCTAATAAAAGATCAATTATATCCAATGCGTCGGTTGTCTGGTGCAATAAGTTCTAACGAAAATACGTCATTACTGCTTCTAGCAGACTCCAAAGAACAGTCTGTCTCGGCTGCATGGAGACTTCCCCTAGTATACATGATTCCACTCTAGACGCATTGATGAACCTCCCTCTACTTGATATTCACATCAATTGCTCGGCTATCAAAGCCATCTTCTGTTTAAAAAAAATGTGTCTTTCGTATAACACTCACTGGTGCTTTGACGACCTTGCCGCCAGTCTGGTCTGGACATGACATTTGATGCGATGATAGTAGAACTCCCGCTGCAGAAAAAATATGAAATCGACTTTCCCTGTGCCCAAGACTGGTTTCGACCAGAATCTAAGCCTGGAAAAAAATGTAGTCAGGTCTTCACGGATGGCTCCACAAACCGATCTAATATGCGGCGTTGGTGTGTTTCTGGAGGACGACAACATTCGATTTCTAAACGGAGATCTAAGCAATGCTGATGGCAACGATCTATATTGTGAAGAACCGGAGGAGGCTTCGAAACATTTGCATCCTTAGAGACAGCTGAACTAGGCTAAGTGCCTTGCTGAACCCACTTACGACTTTTAAGCTAGTTCGAGAATGCAAAACTTCACTTAACCCAATTGAAAGGCTAAATTCGCTGAGTCTTGTCTGGGTACCAGGTCACGATTGAGATCACGGGAAATGATGTAGCCGATAAACTTGCTAGGCATGGCTTAGAGCAAAGTTTTTCAGGATCCAAACCTACGTTAGGTCTGCTTGCGTCCTAGGTTAGGGTTTCCGTTGACAGTTGGGTTTGAGCACAACCGCAGATGGCATGATGTTGCCGGCAGACCAAACGAGTGCCTCCCTACGTCACTAAGAGGGCAGCGGCCTTCCTGCTGTCCCTCAGTATGAAAGACTGTAGTCTGCCAGTGACGTGGCACTACATTTTTGCTAAGCATTTAAATGTGCTGCACATAAGTGATACAACATCCTGCAACGCTTGCTGTGAAAGTGACAACGACAGAACAACGCGCAGAACAACCTCTGTGAATGTCCGGCTAAAGCCCGCATCAAGCTGCAGGTACTCGGCGTTGACGTGGTGGGTGCTGGTACTGCATACATTCTATCACTGAAGCGGTTGCACATCTTTCGAAAGCCTGAAAGATTTCATTAAAAGGAACTTACAAGGAGTACAATGAACTCGCTCTATTTCGACAGAAAAATAAAAAAAACCCTATACCGGCTGCACAGCGATACATGTAGAACTGGTAAGAAGGGTTCACCTACAACGATCAAGATTGTTAGGTCATGTCAAGCGCATGGATACCATGAATTAACCTCAGTAATAAAAGACTTAAGCTAAAAGGTCTCGGGCTTGGTAAAGACGTAATTTGTCAAAGTTTTGGACTGCAAGGGCTTTAAGCTGTCATCTAAAGTAAAGTAGGTAAGTGGAAATAAATTAAAATAATATGCCCAGTCATCTTTAGAAATCCGCGCGGGTCCTGTTTCTCAGGAGAACTGCCTGAAGATATTTCACTTAGGAGCGGCTTTTAAAAACAACTAAAAGGTGCTCATTCTGTGAAATAAAGCATCACACAACAGAACGTTGGACATAATAATTTCAGAAGAAACGCACCTTCTATCCGTTGCTCAATAAGTTTCATCAGTCAAGAACTGTTTTGCGACCTGCATCGTGCCTGTTCGGGTAACTATTGATTGCTCAGAATTTGGTCTGGGACGGCAGCGCAACAATTAGTCACGATGAAGTGCTTGTTTTACTTCCTTGGTCTTCGGGAACTATTTTCGTATTCCTATGTACGTAAATAGGTTACGATTACAAGTGCGAAAGGCCTGGCTTTCTAGAATAGGTTACGGAGGTTAGCATTCTTCGTAACTGAAATCAAAAACGTTACCGAAACCGACACTACGCCACGGATAAGATGGACATCTTAGGGAGAAGTTAGATGGTTGGGCTCGGGGAAGTTTAAATCTTCAACTCGTAACACTGTACTGGAAGCTATCGAAAATCTAGCGTTGGAATGCTGCTTTCCAAACAGCTCTCGAAAGCTTAATCTCCTGGGAGCATTTAGATGACAGGATCCTGAAAACCGGGTTCCAGACATCATACAGTGTTACGCCCGAACGGAGCTCTCTTCTGTCGAGGAAAAGGAAGCCTTATGATAGTATACCACGAGGAGACATCATAATGGTAATGGCAGACTTGAATGCCAAGGTTGGCAATGACAATGTTGGGCTCAGGCATGTTATGCGAAAGCATGGTGTTGGCGACTGCAATGACAATGGCGGGTGTTTTGTTGATTTTTGCAACGCCAACCGCCTTGTAATAGTAGGGACCCTGTTTGACGACGTGCCACTAAGTCAGTTGGGTATCAACGTACACACAAGCAACTTCCAACCAAAGTGATTACTTCGCAATTAGCCGGGGTGGCTTAAAAGCAGTCTCCAGGACGTTCGTAACAGAAGGGGTGCAGACATAGCAATGGCTTAGGACCACCATCTGATGAATGGAGATCCCAAAAAAACACCCGAATGCCTTAGTTGAATACTGATTTACTAAAAGATCCTACAGTCCGCCAAAGGAGACCCCTTTCACAAAGATTGAGAGAAATCAGTAGCACGGAACCCACCTCCATCGAAAACCATTGGGGTGTTGTGAAAAATGTCTTTATATCCGGTGCTGAAAGTATAGTCGGTCGGTCGCAAGGATCGAAGAAAAAAACACCTCAAAGCTCGCATCGCAGCTACTCCATCAGCAGGGAGAAACGAGCTAGAGTCTGCCTACCGCATGAAGCGTGCGACGTGATAAGCGTTATTATATCAACGCATTGGCTACAGCAGCAGAAGAGGCCGCTAGTAGGTGTAACAGTAGGACCATCTACCGAATTACCACAGGTGTCCAAAGCTCTGAACGACACCTGGAAAAAGACACAGACGGATCTCTGCTGGTTTCGGATAAGTAGAAGGTAGAAGCAGCACTTTTCTGCGGTTTTAAACGGCGTTTTCGACGAATTTCCGAATTTGCACTGTATCCCCCAGTAGAGAAGAAAACTTTACCGCAATCAAAGCACTGAAGAAAAACAAAGCGGTTGGACTTCACGGTATTCCCGCAGAGCTCTTACGAGTATCGCTAACAACATTGACTGAGTTCCTGCACCCACTCCTTGAGAGAGCTCGGGAAACAGGGAGTTTTCCTGAAGAGTGGAAAAAAGGAGTGATTCTCAAGCTCCCAAAGAAAGGAAACCTTACGCAAAAACTGGAGAGGAATTTGGGTGCTGCCAGCAGTAGCCAGGAAAATAGCAAAAATCGTCCTGAAGCAAATTGAAAACCACCTCGAAGACACAATCGACGCCGAATGAGCAGGACTCCGCACTGGATCTTCCTATGTGGACCACATCGAATAGTGCGTTGAATATCGATCACCACTTCACCTGATGTTCATCGACTTCGAAAAGGCGTTCGACAGTGTCAATAGAGAATTTATCTGGCTTGCTTTGCGCAGGAGGGGCATCCCAGATAAATTGATTGCTATTATCAAGGCATATGATGGATCAAAATGTCACGTACTCCATAAAGGAAGGTTGTCCGAGGAGTTTTGAAATCCAAAGTGGGGTTAGGCAGGGATGTGTACTGCCACCAATACTGTTCCTGTTGGTCATGGACTGCATGGAGCTTTATCGACTGGAAATGGAGGAATTCAGTGGACAAGAAAGCTGCAAATGTTCATGAATAGATGTTCGCGAAACATCTTGAGGATTTTCTGGCCCAACCGTATCGCTAATAATGAACTTCATGTGAGAACAGATCAGGAACCCATTGGCTCCATCATACGAAGACGTAAGTGGTAGTGGATTGAGCATACGTTTCAGAAATGTTACGAGTGTACCATATTGCAAGTCAAGCGATACAATGGAGAGGCAGACGAGTGGGCCGACCTAGAAGTACTTGGCGAAGAACGGTCGAAGAGAAATCAGCACAGCAATTGGGGAATAGTTGGAGAGAGCTGAGATACATTTCCAGAAACCGTACACTATGGCGCGTACGAGTAGTGGAGCCCCTATGCCTCACGGACATACGAAGTAAGTAAGTGAAGAACTGAAAGTCGACATCAGCCTGATCCTGAATAGTATCATTTGCGTGAACAACAGTCCTTCTCTTAGGTGACAGTAGCACCGTTCCACTGATAAATTGAATTGAATTGAAAGAATGTTTCTAAATTGGCTTACCAGTTTATTCTGTCACATTGTATCTAAGTTGTTAAATAATCCGTACATACCTGCAAATAGAAAAAGAGAAAAACATCGAATAAGTCTTGGAGTTTTATACAAAGAAAATCGATTATTAAATAAATTATTTAAAATACAATTGACAGAAAAGAAAAGAAGCAACACCAGCGAATCATCGGTTGGGTTTCCCAAAGTCACGTTTACACTTTTTTGAAAAAAAAAAAAAAAAAAAAAAAATGCAAATCCGTGGCAATTCCTTTGCAATCCAATTCAAGAAACCATTAGAAAGCTACTCGAAATCCGCCAGTCGATTAATAGCCCCCCTCGGCTGGATTGCGTTAGTCGTTATGCGCTCATATGCATTTGTGGCATTATTGGCATGAGTATCTGAAGAGTCATAAGCCATGTGGCTTGGAGTTCGATAAAAGTTATAAATTCCCGCAGGCAGTGTTGCATTTGAATATGGCATACGACACATCCTGTTACGGATACCAGGGCTTGCCAAATCGAAGAGCAACAACGAGAAGAAAAAATAAAAATCTGCAAAGAAATTTCCATTTTTCGACACTGCCATGATGCGAGTGGCGCGCGTATTTGTATTTCATCGCTATTCCCATCGCTAAAACTAGATACAGTTAACTGTGATACTATTACTGAAACTCTCGCGTTTGCATTACATAAACGAGTGATCCACCAGGCGCGATTGAGTGGCTCGATTTTATGCAAAAATTCAAATCAAATCAAATTTCTGCTCTTTTTTTTGTGTTTTTTTTCCAAAATTTAGCCATTTCTCGGAATTTGCATTCAAACGACAAGATTAATGAATAAAATTTGCCAATTTTGATTGCATCCCGCCCGCTGTCGCCGTCGCGTCCTCGTCTCTACAGTGCCGTGCCGTTTGCAACGGCTTAATGGTAAATTTAAATTTTAATCTAAACACACACGTTAAATGTATCTACAGTATGTGCTTCGCGCGTATTTGTTTATTTTTTTGTTTTTTTGTTTTTTTTTTGTTTTTGTGAGTGTAGAAGGGAAGCCATGAAGAAGTGGAAAGCGGATGAGACGGACGGGGGAAAGCCCCATTAAAACGCAATTTCATAATCGGACCCGCTCATCGTGCAGCACAGGCAACGGCAATCACCAGGGGTAAATGAACGTTCTTCACGGTGCTCGATAAGTCAGTCGGTGAGTCGGTGAGCAGTGAGTGAGCTTTTTCAATGCTGCACATGAGCAAAAATAAAGTAAAACCAGAGAAAACAACAACAAAAACAACTCAAATCGCTGCACTTTGCCAAGAGTCTGGTTTTTTTTTTTTCGCTTTGTATTGGCTTTATATTGTGTCATGCAATTCGACAGTAGATGACGAAAGTCTTCGATCGATTTGAAATTCGTTTTCAAATAGCATAGTCCGGGGTTGGGGCAGTTGGATTTCACATTTCGACTCACTGATTGGCTTTGCCTAAGAGCTGGATTAAACACTAAACATACAATCAACAGAGGTTGTAGGTTTCCCGATGAACTGAAAATGGAAATGGGTTGATCAAAGATATCGTCAATGCATCTGAATTACCGTAATAGGCACAGTAATATCTGTGTTCAATTATTACACTTTAAGGATTATTCTGTATCGCAAGCTGAAATGTCAGCACAATGGCGGTCAAAATTTTCAAACTAGAAAACGTATTACTGCAATGTTAAGCCGATGCAATAAGCGTTGAAGAACCCAAGCGTCGTAATAGCGGAAACAGAGTCCGTCATTTGAATTTGCGATTGAAGGCAGACAAAATCTATTATCACGGAAGGAAATAAAAAAAGAATGGAGCTGCTAATGATAGCTAAGATCCTAATTGTCAGCTTCAAACATTGCTAGTGCCTACAAGCAAGAAGAGTGAGCAATCAGAAAAGTGGATACTTTGGGGTTTAAACTGGAATTTTAAGGGAAGGAATGCTTCTCATCGGTACAGTTTTAAACGTAGGAGAATCGGACTATGGACATCTGACTATACTACATATGTCATTTATTATGTAGGACCGACACTTAATCGTGTACTGTGGCGTTGGACATAAACCCAGAGAAATACGATTCAACGAAGAGGAAAAGGCTGTTAAGTCGTCTTAGGCGAAACACTCGCAAGCCACCATTAAGTTTCGCTGATATAGTTTTTCAGAAAAACCGTCCTCAGTCGAGTAACGAAACAGCCACGACTTAAGTAAGGAAAGGGGCCAGTTGTGGGTGTTAAATCTGCGAGAATAACCTAAAAATGTTATAAAACAAGAGGAGGAACTAAGCGCGCAATTTAGTGCAAGAACTCTGTTGGAGACAGGCTCCACATAAATAAAGGAGCATGGCGTTGAAATGAGGAGACAAAAATGGCAACAAAGACCAATAAATGTGATTTCCTTTCGTAGCACTACAGTTCGGGGTGAGCCTGGGTCTCAACTAACAAGCCCCTCCAGTTAGCTCGGTCGTTAGATGTCTGCCTCCAGTTGGGCACTTAAAGGCGATTGAGGTCCCTTTCTACTTGCTCATGCCACCAAAAATGAGGTCTCCCTGTAATGCGTTGTCCATCCGGGTTAGATTCGAAGAATCTTGGGGCGGGAGCATTGGTATCAATTAGCTGTACATGTCTTAGCCATCTCAGGAGACGGATGCACAATTTTCTGGCTAGATCGAAGTCACCATACAGCTCGTTGAATCTCCTCACTCAACGCCTGTAACTACAAACGGACTGAATATTTTTCGAAAAATTTTTCTTTCCAAACGACTGAGGATACCTTCATCCACCTTCCATAGAGCCGGATAAGACTGTGCTGAATGCAAGGACACTGCGGTATTAAAGGAAATGAGCAAGGAGGATGAGCTTGCAAGAAAATTAAGGCTACTCGACAATAGTGAGGTTGCTCACATCAAACCACTCCTTTGCATAGTGGCGCTATCGAGGAAAAAATTACAAAGACTGCCAACCTAAGGTGGTTAAGTCTTGAAGGACATAGGGTATCCAAGGCTCCTTGGCCACTCTTTGAGGGCAAAAGATTTGCGGAAACACGGAAAGAGACTCGAATTGTCAGATACGGATATCTGCAGATTCTGCGGTGATCTGCAAGCTGTTGAGGACATAACACACATACTGTGTGAATGCGAGACAATGTCGCGTAGTCGAAGAGAATTTTTAGGGAAATACTTTTCCGAAAACCTAGAGGAAGTTGACGTCATGAACTTCAAAGGCCTTCTTGGCTTTTTCAGGGAAACAGGGTGTCTCACCAGGAAGATTGTTTTGGTTTTTGCCATTTGAAGACAAATTCAACTGGTACCTGGTGTCCCTGTTTAACCTAACCTTCAAAAGAACGCATGCTCTGAGCGGATCAAGTTCTTATACTGTATATCACCCAATCGGAAGATGCTATAATTTTGGCTAATGGCGGGAAATATCAATTCCACTTTGAGATTTGTGAAGTAAACAGATACAAAATACACGTCGACAAGACATGAATCGCTATACTCCTAAAGAACGAGGAATAATCGTTGGGGTGTTTTTACGGAATAACGGAATGACGGTGGTATTGACGCAGCGTGAATTTTGACGTAGATTCCCCGGTCGTCCGACACCAAGTGGGCAAACACTACGACGTTTTTCCGCTCGCCTATAAGAGTATGGGACACCAAGAGATGCTGGCAGGTTTGGTCGCACCCGGGGTAGCCGTTCTGCCGAGAATATCGCAGCTGTAGTTGAAGATATTGCTGATGATCCCGGAGTATCAACCAGATGACGTGCTACGCAATTTTCACTGCGGTCTTTACAGAAAATTTTGGTGAAATACTGTAAGATGTTCCCTTACAAAGTGCAGACAGCACATCAGCTGTTAGCTGTTGATTGCCAAGACTACGAGGGAGAAAACTTTTCATCGAAAATCATTATGAGCAACGAGGCCCATTTCCATCTCTGTGGATATGTGAATAAGCAAAATTATCGCTTCTACGAAGAGCCATTACACCTGCTCAAAGTTACTGCATGGTGCGATGTTTACGCTGGAGGTGTCATCGGCCGACTACTGTGGACAGCGACCGCCAAAGAGCCATGCTCAATGACTTTCTCCTTCCTCAATTGGATGGATTTAGACTGGAGAGCATGTGGTTCCAACAGGATGGAGCAATGGCGCATACTACATGGACCACAACCGAAATTTTGAGGGCTGCATTTCCAGGTCGCCTAATATCTCGTTTTGGTGATTTGCATTAGCCGGAAAAATCGCCTGATTTAACCGTTCAAGACTTCTTTTTGTGGGGTTTTTTGAAGTCGCGAATCTATACCAACAAGCTTCAAAGCTTCTTGAAGCCCTTAAAGAGCAAAAATTCGAGGACCTATCGCTGGAAGTTCTGGGGAAAAAATGCCACAAATCGGTTCTAAATAAACATATGCAAAAGCCCAACCAAAGTTTTTCATTCGTATAGAAAATTACAGCCGAAGGACATAGAGTGACAACTTTTGCGCCACCTGCAATATGTAGAGTTTCCTTAGTTTCTCGGGTTAGGGCCTTACTACTTAATTGCCTTCTTAGCCCAAAGAAACAGCAATTGGCAGGAGTGATCCTTCGTTTCATTTCTGCTGAAGTGTTGCTGGCAGAATTCATAGCAGAGTCAAGACAACCAAAGTCCCTTACGACGTTGAAATTATTGCTGCCAACTGTGACGCTCTGTCCCTTCTTGGTGACAGCATATACTTGGTTTTGCCCTCATTGACCGCTAAACCCATTTCGGCAGCTTCCGTTTCAATACTAGCGAACCCACCGGTGACAGCCCGGTGTGTTCTCCCAAGTTGCACAGAGTTTTGAAAGATTGTGCCTCCGATGTCACAGAATTCACATGACAGCTCGTCACCTTGTCTGAAACGATTTGGAACATCAAGAATCTCGGTTAAGTCGATACCGACCTTGAAGAGCGAGAGTTCTTAATCGTCATTCTACATAGACCGACGAGTTTGGTAAGGATATCAAACCTAAACATGACTCTGTACAGCTTGTCTCTATAAATGCTGTCATATGCGGCTTTAAAACCGATAAGAAGATGGTGAGTATCGATTTGGGCATGTGGAGTTTTTTCAAGTATCTGCCACAGTGGTCAAACTCAAATCAGGTTGTTAACGAAGGGTTTCAGACGTTCAGACATCTTGTATGCTATATTGAGGAGCCTTATGCCTCTATAGTTGGCACAATTGAGGAGGTCTCCTGTTTTGTGGATCGAGCAAACGATACTGCGACTCCCTTCATCGGACATATAGTCTTCTGACCCGATCTGAGAAATGAGTTGGTGTATATTCTTCATAAAGTTTCCAGCATTTCCAGCAGCTTCGAATACCTCGGCCGGTAAGCCGTCAGATCTAGCTGATTTGTTGGATCTCAGCTTAGATATTGTTATCCTGACTTACTTTTGACCAGGTGGATGGAAGGAAAGATATTCATGCTAGTGTAAACAACAAGTCGTCGAAAACATCAAGCTAAAAGAACTGAACTTCAAAAAGAGGGTAAAAGGCGGGGCTACTCGTACATCGACAGAGTGTCACGAAGACTTCAACAGAACTCTGGAGAAGAAGGCCAAGAGGATAAATACAGAGGAATGAAAGAAAACAGCTGAGGAAGTAGGCGGAAAACCAAAAATTGACACTAGCAAAAACAAGGCAGGAGTCATGGAAGAAATACGTATGAAACGATTCAACTACTGACAGACCATTGTATGTGGAAAAGAGGAATGCATATAAGGAAGCAAAGAGGATCACCAGCAAACAATTTGGGAACTCAATAGAAGAAAAATCTAAAAACCCGAGATGGAAATACAGACAACAAACAAGAACAATCAAAGATGGAGACAAGCTGGTTATAGAAAAGAAGAATGTGCTTGATATATGGCGCATTTATTTTAGAGAAACGGAATGATATATGGGCCATTCCTAGAAGTATTATAGAAGACAAACTAACTAATGGACATGTTGGAGAAGAAGAGGTCGAAGAGGTACAGTAGGCCGAGATGAAACCGCTCCGGAACTCATTATATATGATGGACCAGAGATACAAAAAACCTTAACTGAACTGTTTCAAAGCGCATGGGAAGAAAATAGGATACCCACAGGGTAGCAGCTACAGACCGATAACTTTATCATCTACAGTGCATAAGTTATATACCAAAATAAATACTGGAAAAGCGGCTCAGGCGAGTAGTGGAAGAAGATCTAGAGGAAGAGCAGGCGGCGTTCAGACCGAGTTGGCAAACACAAAACCACATCTTTAAATTAAGAGGAAACACCTTGTATGACAGCGTGTCAAGACAACATATATAGGTCGCACTATAAACTTGAAATATCAGACGGATAAACGCTATTAAAAGGGTTTACGACAATCCGATGAGAAAAGTAAGATTAGAGGGGGAGAAGTCAGAGTATTCGCAACATGCAAAGGGCTAAAGGCAGGAGACAGTCCTAGCCCTCTTCTGTTCATTTTATTCATGGTTTTCCTATTGCATAACCATGTAAGAGGCAAACAGAAAAACCAAAATTAGGAAATCTGGAGACTTCACCGCACCTACCTGCAATTCCTATTATATGCAGACGATATTGCAATTATAGCAAACCATCCGGACAGACTACGACAAGCATTGGAGAAGTGGTCCAAGGGAATCGTGATAAATTTAAGTGGGTCTCTGTATACCTATATAATATGTAAAGACAAAGAATTGGGGAGACAGCTCGGTCTTATGAATACCTTGGAACCATTGTTAGCTGTAATGGAAAAATAGACCCAGAAGCAATGAGCGGGACGAAGAAGCACAATAGTGGGTAAGCGAGAAATAAGCAAAAACACATAACTCAAGCTCTACAACACGGTTATAGAACCAATCGTATTCTACGGTACCGAGTGCTTACCGCTGTTAGATAAACATCTGAACGAATTCCAGGGTTGCAGGAAAAACTAGGAGAGTTGGGCTCAGAAATGAAAGAATGTGCTCAGAAGTAGAAGAAATCGAGGAGAGACAGCTGAAATGGTTTGGACATCTGCACCGGATGGGCGAGTTAAGAAAATCTAAACAGGTACTAGAAAAGAGAACAGAAGGTACTGCACCGAGAAGAAGACCCTGAAGATCTTGGAAAAATCTATCCAGAATGTGGGTAGGACAAGGGGCAAAGCCCTGCCAGAGATGAGAACAGAGAGACGGAACTGAGTTCATTGGAGAAGATGGTTATGCCGAGGCTGCCCCAAGGCTAGCCCGACGCATAACAGCATCGAGTAAACAATGAAAATATTTCCATCTAAGAGATTATGTATATTTGTTGTAGCTTTCACCTTGTTATTAGCGGTCTATTATTTGGGCATACCGATCATTTGTGTCTCAACTGATCCTCAACGGATGTCCGCCCATACCAACTACTCGTACTTGGCCCAAAGGAAATGTTTAACGAGTTGTCGTGGAAAGATCGGGATTGCGTTCAACTTTACGATGGATTTGAATAAGACGTATCTGCCAAGTTCAGCTATCGCAACATGATGGGCATACTCATGTTAAATAATCCACGGACTTGCACGGACAACATTTTAAGAAAAATCTTACTCCGGAATGGAATCCACAAACAAACATATTCAACAAAGTTTAAAAGCTAGAACAGTTAGAATTGTTGGTAAAATACAAAATATTCCTGTACACGCTTGTCCGCATATTCCTAGTCGATGATCAAAGGACGTATGATGAATCTAAAGATCACGGATGAGACGAAACTGTAGACAGGGGCTAGCAAGGAGCCGATAAGTCGTACAATGCACCTCAGCTCGTATTCACGAATGTTTCTTCTAAACTCTCACTAGAACTTCCTTTCTTCTCTAATGTTGGATCGTAAACAAAATTAGGGAATAAATGACAATAGCTAATGCTGGTTACTGAATGATGCTCGATAATGGCACAGCAAAGTAGAATTTGCTGCTTATTCTACTCCCCTAAAAATGTATTCTGGTTGATTGATACATAGACGAAGGTCGATTGACGCCCAAGTATCCACAAAGGAGAAGGAAATGCCTCCAAAGAGTGCACAATTCTGAATCAGATAAATCAACGTTAGATACGAGTATCTAAGGACCTTAATGTGAGGTTTTCTTATCACCCCGAAGTGGTGTTATTCCACACTGGTAAAACATCTACAAACAAGAATTAATCGCCGTTAAACCTTTTTTCGACAAGTAAGGGGTTATACTCGTATTTCATGAGCTCAAACCGTCCTAAAAGAATGTAGAGTTATGGACAGGCAGGATAAAGAGACCGTAGCACCTAAGAATTATCAAGTATAAGGGAGGCAGATTGTAAGATTTGAGCTAACATTGGCTCTAGCTGTATCTTAAACGATTGAACTGGCGGTATCGTCGTAAAATTTATCGTTGCCATTGCATTGGCATCCTCAATCAACGGTTTCATAGTCTATTTGTCAGGTAAGGATTCAATCAAATTTTCAGATGATGATCTAGCTTCATATCTTGGTGTAAGTTATGGCTTCGGTCCGAAAGACTGAAAGCGCCTTTCAATCTAGAAAGGTTACGAAGCTAAATTCTCTATACTCTAGCACACGAACGTTGGGATTCCAGTGGGACAGACACCACCTCCATTACCTTCATCCGTTCGATACATCCAACATTTTTTAACCTTGAAAATTATTATGAGTGACTGAAAACTTTTCGCACCAACTGTAACATTCAGACCAATGTTGGAGTTTTAGCTTGAAATTGTTGTGTGAGATTGTATTTGTATCTACATCCGAATACCACTGACATACATCTACAGCTACATTGGAGGTTAACACACAACACACGATTGCGCAATGCATGAGAGCAGGTATTAACAACAATTTTCGTGTTGGCCGTTGTTGTTTTTTTTTTATTTTTTGTTGTTTGTTTGTTAGTTCATTGTGAATTTTTTATTTATTTATTTTTTATTGGAAACTTATGGGCAAATTCATTTACAACAACTAAATATCCGATGATGCCAAACGACGACAAGCGAAAACATGCAAACATAAGTGGCAGCCATGGTAGTGCTGGTGATGTTGATATGCGGTGGTATGGTGGCACTTGGCGACATTTGCGCGCATTATCGAACCAAACTGCCACGGTGACAGAGAGCTATTCTGAGCAACGATTTCGGATGTTTCAAACGTTCCGAACGTTCGGGGCATATTTAATTGAAATTTAATTCACGCAGTCGAATACCGAACGGAAGACAGGCGAAATTGTTTTTATTTTAAATTCTACCCACCCGCACTATAGTGTGTATCTGAGTAGGTGGATGGAAGAGATACAAATATTTTGTAGCATTTAAATTGTCGCAATGGCGCGATGTCTATAAAAGTATCTCACGTCCCGTACACACGCGGTGAAACGTAGCGAAAGTTGAGCATTTTGCTTTGAGAGATGCGCTTACAACAATAAATAATAAATAGGGGTAGTGGCCTACCTTGACGTGGTGATGGCAGAGGTGAAAGGTAGAGAGTGAGCAAAATAGCGCTGCAATTGTTTTTCTAAATTACAAGCGGATGAATGTGCAAAGCTTTTTCGCTTTCAATGTATCTAATAGTACGAGCAGGCGTCTGCATACTCGTACATATCTGTGTTCGTTGGTAGATGTGTGAATGGCTCTGTGGCATTCCGCATTTAGAATTAACTTTTGCAAGTTCGCTGTGGAGGAACGCGTTTTGTTTGTCATTTTTGCCCAGAGAATGTTAGAGGTTTTGGACTGCGGTGTAAGGAGGGCGGAAAAGTAGTCGGATAGCTGCATGACCTACCTCAACAGGTCTAGCATTGATTGAGTCAGTTAGACGTCATTAGCATCTGTCGGTTGTATTCGAATAGAATTTGTTTTTGTTGACTTATTTATAAATCGAAATGGCAAATGAATATGCAAAAATTGTTAGAGAGACAGTGGGATAGGGGGTGAGCCGTGTGAGTGTGAAACTTTGTTTGATTATTTTCAATTAAATTAAAGGAATGCATGCATATGCGCACATATGTGTGTTTGGTATCGAGGTCCAGTGAATGTTTTTGGACGCTTCTATTTAATCTTTAGTGGAGAGGGTCAAAGTGTTTCGTTCTGCCGAATGGTAGAGGATTCGGTCCATTAATTACGTTGACTTACGCATATTAGTCAATCGAAGGAACATCCGTCAATTTTAGAATACTAACATCAACATGTGTGCTAGAGGCAGTCCTGTATTTCTTCAATAGGACCACAGAAATTAAGTCTGACTACCTCGGCTCTGATGAGTAAGGATACTTATTTTAGTTAAACTAGATAGCAGAAGCCTTATATTCTACCTGTTCGAACTCAACCAGACTATTACACTTCCAGTAACCAGACCAGGAACTGTTTTATCCGCCTATGCCTGGCCTTGATAGTGTGTTTATGTATTAACGTTGTCAAGCTGAATATTCCAAGTTCATCAGCGAAGTAGTTCCCAGGGACGTCAACATGTCCAGCAATTTAACGGAGTACGATCTTGTTTAGAGATGCCAAGCAGTCTCTTATTGGGTTCGAAGTTAGGAATCTTATCGCGCTTGAGTGTTTATGCATTGTATATTGCAATATCCGACGAGGTGAATGGATTCAGTCTGAGCGAAACAGCATCCAGAGTAGACTAGCATGTCTTTTCGTTTCTGAATGCCTTTTAGCTTAAGGGTTACGTTAACTGCAGTCTGCATGTCTATTGGAAACAAATGGAGAAGGGTTTAGAGAGGGTTTTAGACAGGTAGCCTGTTACATTTTTGTTTTAAAGGTGTGCAATAATACTCCATGACATTCTGTTGTAGACCCCACCTTGATCTTACGGTCCTCTCGCACTAGTAGACGGAAACTAAAAAAAACTCAGACAAGCACCACAAGTTGTATGCGATGTTCTTGAGACGAGGACTTATTCAGTTTTGGCCAAATTTACGCTTAAATCATAGTGCTGCCAGAATAAAAACAGAAGCGACGAAGGTGTTAATGAAGGGATAAGAAAGTACTCGTATAAGCTCTCGACTAGAGTTCCTCAACATTCGGACAGAATACCACAAAATATAGCTTAAGGGATTTTTTCCACCTCGATGCCACATCGGAAGTCAAATGAAGCGTTACATTTGCCAATCGCTATTTTTTTGGCCTAAGAAGGCAATTGCGTAATAAGGCCTTGTCAAGAAAGAATAAGTGACTCAAAATGAGCAATCCTGATCTATACGAAGGCGGAGATACATATCATTGATGGTTTTGAAGGAAAGATTCTTCGATTCTTTTGGTCCGATATGCGTTGACGGGCTTTGGAGGAGGTGATATAGCAGAGAACTTTGCGAGATGTACGACATCGATCGCCTGAGATGGCTAAGACATATAAGGCAAATGAATATAAACGCTCCGGCATTATCGATCCCTATTCACAGAGTAAAGAAGACCCCGTTTAAAGGGTCCCGTACAAATTAATGAGGACCCCAACCTTCTTAAAGCGTACAACTAGAGCTATTGTAGTTGGCCATAGTCTCTGCTAACTGCAGGAGATTTGTTAGTTCAGGCCCAGGTCCGCCCCAGATTTTAGCGCCATCTAAGTAATTGGGTAAGAACAGGATGGATTGTAGATAAAACAATCATTTCTAGTATTTTGTGTCATCGCAATATTGTCTCCAGTTTGACTGTTGACGAAGGTAGGTAGTATTCGTGTAGAAAATGCCCTTCAAATGCAAAATCTTAGTCTAAATTCACTTACAATCCTCCGATTTCCTTAAGAAATTCTCTTCAGAACGTGGACTAAAAACCTTCTCAAGAAAGAGAGGGCAAAGTAAAATGGGCCATCAGCTTAGTTACCCCTTCAAAGACACAGTTGATGACGAAGTCCTTGCGGCTGTATTATGAAAAGCCAGTAATATCTTTCAAACTAGGTACGCATGTAGCTAATTATTGAAGCGAAATTAGCATAAGATACATAGAAGTCTAAAATAGAGGATACACCCGGAGAGCTCCTTAATCGTATAGATCGATTGGAAAAAATATTAAGGAGGATGGGCCTCTTCAAAGGGACACGTTCACATTAAGTAAAATGTTTTCCAACCCCAAGCTCAACCACAGCCACGTATCTAGATGCATCTTTAACACGGGAGCGTGACATATTTGTACAAGCTGTATACGACTGACAAACAGGACTCATTTCAGGGCCATTTCTGTGAAAGTTTGCCAACAAAGAACGGCCTCTTCTCTCTACATAAGAGACAGATTCCTAAAAAATCAGTTAATATGTGCACTCCTCTCGGTTAATAGCCACGACCTCTTAGCTCCGAGGCATGTGTTCGTGGCCAATATTATTCTTGGGGAGCTTGAAGCCAAAATCAGTTCTACTGACAGTTTCCAATTAGCAGGATTCGAAGGAGAAGGAAATATGACTAAAACAGCTTCCCCCACAAAAGGACCCATTTAGTGATTTGGCTTCCTCCCGATGCATACTCAAACTGCCAACTACCCAGCACCACTGAAGAAAATCGTAACACGCTTTATTGTAAAAGAAATAAATGAGAGAACCAAACACATTGCAACGTAATCTAGAGCAGTATTAACCCTGTACTGAATCCGGAGAAGGAGGAAAAAAAATCCACGAAACATCCCAACATCCCAGTAGTATGAATAAGGTCGCACAGTACTCGTATGTATGCAGCTATTAAAGTTATGATTCGAGACCAGGCGTCAGCGAATAAGAAATCCGCGCGCGGTGCCTGTCAAAAGATTAGTGGTGTAACATTGGATCCGCCGTGATTATTCAAATAGGTAGACCGGTTACAACTTCTATCAGAGACTTAGTCCACCGGAGTGACCTTAGGTGGTAAAATATAGCTCGGTGTCAGCTGTTTTGGTTATACTCGCATCAATTTACTAGATTCCAAGACTAAAGAAGTAGCAAATAGGTGCAACAATGAATCTAGACCAGGACTCTTGAAAAACCTTCATTTGGATGGCAAGTGACTTGTATTAAATATTGTTCTCGTAGAAGTATTGGGTCTACAAGTAAGTTTCCAGCGTTTGTCAGAGATGGCGCCACCAGTGGATCCCGGGCAGAAATGTCAGACCCCATGTGTTTTATTTGTAGGTTTTGTATCTGTGAACAACTTTGCAGCGTTATATTTGAGCAGTTCTATCGGTGTCGTACATTTTATCGAGCAAAGTCATGGCAAGTTTCCAGCCAAATAAACGTCATTTGCGGGAAGCGCTGCTTTTATTCTTTAATATGAAGAAAAGTGCGGCTGAGGCCTATCGTTTGCTTTCGGAAACTTATGGAGCGAAATGTATTGGTGAATCGACGTGCTGCGAGTGGTTCAAACGGTTCAAAAGTGGTGATTTTGGAGTTGACGACAAAGATCGCCCCGGAAAGCAGAAAAGTTTTGAAGACGAGGAATTGGACGCTTTACTGGATGAGGATCCGTGTCATATTCAAGAAGAACTTGCTGCATCATTGGGCGTCACGCAACAAACCGTTTCCCTGCGTCTAAAAGCACTGGGATTCATTCAAAAGGTTGGAAACTGGGTGCCGTACGAATTGAAGCCAAGAGACGTCGAATGGCGATTTTGCATGTCCGAAATGTTACTGCAGCGGTATAAAAATAAATCATTTTTGCATCGTATTGTCACTGGTGATGAGAAATGGATTTATTATGATAATTATTATGATAATTATATACAAAGCCCGGCGAGCCCACCCAATCGACGCCTAAACGAAATATTCACGTGAATAAGGTCATGTTCTGCATATGGTGGGATCAAAAGGGTGTCGTATACTACGAACTGCTTCCGAGTGGTGAAACCATCAAAGGACCATTATATCGAACCCAACTAATTCGTTTGAAGCGGGCATTAAAAGAAAAACGGCCAGAATATGAGACCTGGCATGAGTCCGTCATTTTTCATCACGACAACGCTCGGCCATATGTTGCGGTTTCGGTGAAAAACTATTTGGTAAATAGTGGATGGGAAATTCTGCTTCACCCGCCTTACAGTTCAGACTTGGCACCATCTGACTACCACTTGTTTCGTTCGATGCAGAACGCTCTTACGGGAATACGCTTCAGCTCAGTAGAGGAAATCAAAAATTGGCTCAATACGTTCTTGGGCTCGAAAAACGAGAAATTTTTTTGGTCCGGAATTCATAAATTGCCAGAAAGATGGGGGAAAGTTGTAGCTTCCGATGGACGATACTTTGAATAAAGCATTGTTACTATGTTTTCATAATAAAACTTCAAATTTTGGAAAAATCGCTGGAAACTTACTTGTAGACCCAATAATATTCTCCTGCGGGTGTTGGTTCGTTAAAAAACGAGGACGAGCCTCTGCAGCCGAACACCGTACAGCTCTGCTAGTAAGCCCTACTTCACGCTTTCTTGTGAAACCATCTCGGAGTCACTTCGAAGATTGTGGAGAGTACAAATGGCTAGTCAGGACAAGTGCCTGTTAACTTGTGGCCCAATGAGCCGCAATCATAAATAATTTTCTTGCTCCGGCTATCTATTACGGGCAACGATTGGCTTCTGGAACGTGAATAGCCCCTCGAACCTCGAGAAGAAGGTCCTCAGAACACCAGATTCCTCTAACTGGAGAATACTCGTAGTTCACGCGGTACAAGTTTGGACTGATTGAAATGAGATGGTGGGACGCAGGAGAATACGGGAACACTATACTACTTTACTCTGGAAAACTAAGTGGAAGCATGCGGTAGTGTGCTATAGGGCTTATGTTAACATCAACAGCACGCAAGAGACTCTTATCGTGCAGGCCTTATAATGACCGGATATTAACGGCCAGATTCCAGAGTACTGTAAGAAAGGTAACGATCATCCAATGCTATGCACCGATGGAATGCTCAACTGAGGCCGAAAAGGACAGCATCAGCGATCAATTAGATGCCGCCAACAATTTAACGCCTAAAAGTGACAACGTAATAGTGATGGGAGACCTCAATGCCAAGATAGGAGGCGACAACACCGAGCTCAGACTCGTAATGGGGGTCGATTTCTGCAACCCCAATCACATAGTAATTTGAGGCGCTCTGTTTGAGTACCGGATCTGCCACAAAATCAGCTGGGTCTCATTTGATAAGCATAGAAGATCAAACCAGATAGACAACAACGATATTAGTCCGTAACAGGCGTGGAGCCGATATCGGAATGGAGTACGACCACTATCTAATGATAGCAAAAATACTCCTTCGTACTGAATCCATGACTAGCGATCTATAATAGCCATAATGCTCACTATACCCAAGTACAATACCAACACACTCCAGGATCCCGCAGTGTGCTAACAATTCAAGGACTATCTCAGCTTAGGAGCGGTAACAATCAACAGATCTGAGCCAATAACTCCAGATGAGCAATGGAGATCTGTGAAAAATGTATTTTACTCAAAGTTCAGATTGCGTACTGAACTTGAAGTCCAGTAGTACAATATAAGACGCGATAAGTGCAGCCACATCAATGCGCCAGCTGAAAAGGCCAAAGATGTAGCAAACCGGTGAAACAGTAGGACCGTTTACTCGTATATTATTACCAACGAGCCTACAGGGGGACGCAGTACCAACCAGTATCCTGTAAAAAAATGTGGACGCTCAGCTCAGAATATGGAGGAAGCACTTCGCGATGGTACTTAACTATATAGACAGCAGCTCGAGTGTCCAGAACCGAAATGAACCAGCCGATTTCGCACTGACCCTCCTGGCGAGCCCCCACTGAATTATCAAGGCTACTTCTATAAATGAATTTATCTAATAAAAAGCGAGGGTAAATTGAATACTTGTCTTATCGTAAACATCTTCGGATGACGCAAGTTGCTACGATTTAACCAGTTACAAGATGTCGATCATAGGTCTTGTGGAGTGGCAGGACCACCGGTAGTCTATACCAGAACTTAAAACACGGAGTCAGGATTTCCCGGACTTCGAGCCGGGGCTGTGGGAGATGTGGCTTTTCAAATCTAAAACGCAAGAAAACTCTTCCAATTGATTTCGATCCAATGTAGAGATGCAATAAGTACTGGGTGCCGTGGCCGTAAGATCGGCAAGAGATCGGCCTCGACTCATACCAAGGGTGGAACCTGTGCCCTCAATGCAGGTTCCAATTGGTATCAAAGGAATGACGGAGAGCGGTTGCAAGGGGTGTCCTGACTCCCGTGGATGCAGGGGGCGTTCACGACAAAACACAACAAACATCGGCCCCCCCCTAGCAATACAGAGATTGCAATTGCTATAAAAATAAAGCGGCATATTGATGGAATTACGGCGGAATTTGTCTAAGCTGCGCCAAATACGTCGGAAGAGCTGCTGAGACCTCTGACATATCAAAGCTACTGCATGGGAAAATGAGCATCTTCCGGAGGAGTGGGATCAGGGGATGATTGGACGTTAAGACTCAATTCTCGATGTCGAACAAGCAGCTTTCGGAATGTTATTTAAGGTGTGGGGAAGCTATGTTTACAGTACCAAGACCAAGCTGCGACTGCTTCTTGAGTCAGTACTGCTGTATGGGTGTAGTACTTGGAAGGTTACCAAAGCAATCACTTGGAAGCTCCAGTTTTTCCGTAACATACGTCTGCTTATCATATTGAGAGTATTTTAGCCCAACTGAATCTCAAAGTCAGAGCTCTATATTAGAACCGGGCAAGATCCAATTGAAGTCACTATAAGAAGAAGGACATGGTTGTAGATTGGTTAAACTTTAAGACGCGAAAACATTTCCATCATGAAGCGCGCCATCCAATGGAACCTGCTTCGTACCCAGTCAGGTGCAAGAGCAGGCCGCCCAAGGCAGAAGTGGCGCGGAATATATGAGGAGGAATCGAGGACGCTTGGAAAGATTTGTCGAGAACTGAAGGACTTTGGAGAAAACTGAACCAGATGGCGCGCAGGAGTTGTTGACGCCCTTATCCCCTCGAGTGGTCACAGGAACTAAGTAACTAATTATGAAATCCTTCAAGTAATAGGAAGGAACATGTCGAGCTTTCCAAAGCATCGTCAAATATTTTGACGAGAATCCTTCAGTAGCTAGGACAATATTGAGGCCGCTTAACACTTTAAAATCGTGATCTTCAGCTTTGTTATAAAGATCTTGTGTACCAATATTGAGCAAGGTGTGGATTCAATATACTATACATATACAGCGCTGAAATCATGTTGTATGTTGAGGTATTCTAGGTAGGCTCATAGTTAGTACCATGAAGTCACTTCTTGCACTATTCAGAGTAGTCAATTATGCTCGTAACACATCGCTTATGACCATCAAGCACCCAAGCTCTGATGTACTCTACTTCAGTTTTCAAGACTCTGGGCATTACTGGCCGGGGCAAACAAGGTAGGAATGAACTATTAGATTTGAAGGATGATAATCAACAGTTTCGTCTACATAACATGGATGACATAAAAATTGTCATGTCCACATTCAAGTTGAACCAAGCTATTAGAGCTTATAGAAGCAGCGGGAGATGATTCGGTAAGGAGTATATTTTTTTTTTTAAATTTGCGCGCGCTCAAGACGTTAAGATACCCTTACAATGTTTACACACCTCGCGGGCGAAGCAAAATGGCAAAGCATATGCAATGCAATCTTGCAAAAATTCGTTCAAGTACTCGCATAAGTCGGCAATATTGACAAAACCATCTCTCGATCTCACGTTCGTGAATATCATTTTGCAAACTAATCGCTAGAGCGTTCACCGAGGCTCCGCTGGCTAAGCCCTTTCTCGGACCTACTTATCCCTTCCTAACTTATCTTCTTCCTAACAGTCCTTATTTATTTACGGCGCAAAGTAGTTGCCGAGACCACTGTAGGTGGTAGGCTCACCACGTAAAAGAGCCTTTGGAACGACGAAAAAAGGTAAGAGAAAATGCACACCTACAAGCAGCGTAATGCAAAAGAATCGACCCAACAGCAGGAAGGAAAAGAAGATCTTGCGTAAAAAGAAAATCGCATATGCAACCTTCCAGCTCAAGCATATCGAAGACTCCCGCGATAAGAACAATATCCAAGAAAGCTTAGCATTTGGCAGCTGGCTTCCAGCCTAGACCCAGGCTTTTTGAAACAGAGAAGGAAACCTAGTCACCGAATAGTAGATATATTTAAGCAGTAGTTCCATCATTAGAAGAAGAGAATCGGCTTCCAAGCAACGAGGAAGCTATCCCACTCCCAGTCTAGCTGAGGTTGGCTCAAGCTGGATCAATCAGTTGAAGAACAACAAGGCTGCCGGCTCCAATGGTCTATGGAAATGGTGTTTCTACAGAGTGCATGCGTCAAATCATCAATCAGACAATCAGATTGGATAAAAGCATACCCGATGACTGGACTATCAGCACTCTATGCCCATTTTCAAGGAAGACGAACCCAGGTCTTGTAAGAAACATCGATGCATACCCCTACTTAATGTCACATATAAAATCCTGTCGAACTTGTTGTGTGAACCTCTCAAGCCTAGTTTGGCTTCCGGTAATGCGGATAGACGATTGTCTAAGCAAATCCAAGAAAAGTCTAACGAATTTTAAGCCGAGACTTTCCATCTCTTCATCGACTTCAAAGACGCATATGATAGCATTCATTGTCCTGACCTCTATATGGCGATGGTCATAATCAGGATCGCGGAAACGCTGATGCAACTGTCCCGCGTGATACAGAAAAACGTGAACTACTGCAAACTTTAACTGAATTTCTGCAAACAGATGCACTGTCATGCGATTTCTTCAAACTAGCGCTGGAGCAGACATTGCACTTTCTTCAACAGATTTATCCGCAATGTCTTTTGCGGCAATTGAAGAACAGAGTAAGCTTGGACTTGCGAACAAACCGAGTACAGAGTGTCAAGTGTCTTCTGTGTTTTATGTAGGTACCTGCCGTGAAGGTTTAAGCCTACGGTGCGTCTTCGCACGAGATATCAAAACAATGCGTTGATAAGCGCCCATCGGGTAGTACAAGTATTACCACCAGTGCCAGATTCGAAGTCGTGTGTAAGGCACGATCGTCCACTTTGGTGAAGAGTCGAGGCCTATCTAATACCTCCTCCGCCATTCGGTGGGTGGTGGCACCCGGTTGCAATGCAACTCCACATCGACATCGAGCAGACGAGTGGGTTCCACAGCAATTCGATGGTAGAGCACAGGTCATAGTAGATTACAACATATGCTAAGCCATGAGATGTCCGAGCTCCATTCGGTCTACCCTGCCTGCGATTTTGGGTACAAAGCTACAGCCACCACGATACTCCCACAAGGGGGCCAACTCCTAGGTCACGCCGGAACAATAGTTCCACGGGAGGTCAGAAGCCCCCGGTCGAGCTTCGCAACTTTGCGGTCGCTTCCAGTAAGGTATTTTACAGCCCAGGACCGGCGACCTTTAAACAGAATTCAACATACTTAAGTTCCATCCGCTGAGTGCCTACTGCGCCTTCTATTAAACACTTCTTTTGCAAAACTACGGGTTTTTTCGATCCATACGGTGTCAGTGATAACTCCACTGGCATCGTAGGCCACACTCCATAAAGATGATGCTCATACGCTGCAAGTCCCTAATGTCTGAGTGTCAATAAAAAAAGAAGCATCTGCCCCCTAACGCGTCACAATTGACCATAGTAACTTCGAAGTGGTTAAGCAGGTGTAAACATCACCTCGCCGAATCACACCCTAGTAGAAATTCGGCGAAGACTTACCATAGGAAACCGCTGCTACTTTGGTTCGGAAGACGAAATGCATGTTCAAGAAAACATTGCTATTGCTAGTTCTGCTATATACATACAGCCGAGTGCTGGACGAGATCCAGGAAAGCAGATCAGAGAAAAATTCTTCGTCAAATATTTGGTCCTGTATGAGCGAAGGGTGAATGCAGGAGAAGAGACAACCCGAACTCTATTAGCTGTATCAAGATGTGGAAACCAAAATAAGCTGACTACACTGGCTCAGTCACATTGAGCGGAAGAGCAATAATGCTCCACAGCCTACAGGTTCGAGACGATGAGGAACAACGAACATCCGTTCAAGATACCGTAGATGTCAAAGCGCTTTCCCTGTACAGCAAACCGGATTCGAACAAAGTGGAAGGCTGCCGTGACCAAAGGAGAGATTCTTCATGGGGCTGGAGCCCCTTAAGTTAGTAAATATTTACTGCGTAGAAGCATAAGCTTTGAAAATAATTGCGCCCAACACTGGTTTGAGGGAAAATTGCTTCAAAAAATCTTTTGTCCCATGTAAACGGATGTGAATATACAAAGATGAACTGTACGAGCTCTACAGTTGATCTATAGAAGAGACCAAATATGTTACAACGACAAGACTACGATATCTGTGGCATGTAGATCGCATGAACATCAACGCTTCGGCTCAGGCAGAACTCGAATCTTATGGAGAGACGGTGCAGTAGAGCAGGACCTCGATTCAAATGGCGCGCGTTGGTGGAAAGGAACCTCAGCTAACTCAAACGCAACTAGGAAAAGCTTACAATCAAGCTAAATAGAGAGTTTTGCTGGTTGGAGCTGGATCCCATTCAGGAATGGACAAGGGCTCCAAGAGCTAAAGTGATCAATGATACATTCTCTGATATCGTGACTTGTAGGAGTTCTTCTCTAAAGGTTGCCAGCTGTAATCCGCAAATGAACTCGTAGTAGAAACTTTCATGAGAATGTCAGATTTCATCCCATTTGGATTCGTAATTTTTTGGAATCAAACCTTCATCAAAATTTGTATCTCGATACATTTACAGTTATCATTCGCACCATATCAATTTAAATCATGACATTTATCCAATCAAAGGGCCCTCAAGCGCTAGATTCCACTGACATTTGAAGGTAACACCATTTAACCCGCAAGTCTTACCCATTATTTCGCCTTCAAATCGCACCGCTTGCAACTTGGACCGCAATGAATAATGAATCCAATGGATACAACCACGTAATTTCGGAACAAAACAATCGATTTCTTTCACTTGTTACCACTACAAACAGTCCAAAGGTCATAAAATCGTATTCGTTTATCGTCAAGTCTTTTCCTCATCACATCATATTTCACCACTTTTAAATGAATTCCGCCAAGCCAACAATTAAAGCCAAGCGGACGAAAAAATTTCACTTTTCGACAACAAAATGGTTTATTCAAGCCCGTCCGTGTCCGCCAGGTCCGCACCAAGCCCGTCAAGACCACCAAACCCGCACAGAGACAACAACAACAACAGCAAAAATACAAAAAAAAAAAAAAAGCTTCAATTACACATTGAGGCAAACTATAGGTAGATACACTCACCTAAAACGCAATCAATCCACATTTCGTTTGTTCGTCAATACAATTGGCCAGATACTCGTAAATGGTTAGCAACAATTTTTTTTTTTTATTTTTTTTTTTGGCAAACTCCGGAGAGAAGAAGGAAGTGTTACAAGTGCGCTTCTTAGCGGGGGGGGGGGTACACTTTTGTTAAAAAAGAAAAATATCCAAAAATTCGAAAAAAACACTCCGCGACTGATTGGAAAAGATCGCGCACATCACACACATCTGCGACACTTGCAGAGGGGGATCTCAATCCAAAAATTCAACTTCAATTCAAATTTCGATTTGAATTTCAATTCGCTCTCTATGATCGAGCGAACGAGACTGTCAACTGACAGACGACAGACAGATCGTTCACAAAACGAATAAAAATTTTCAAAAAAAAAAAAAAAACATAAAACAAACATTTGTACACAATTTTTGTATCTTTTGTTGTCTCGTCTCCAGGCGGGACTACTACAAGTGCGAAAAGAAAAACTTTTTTGGCTTTTCGTGTTTTTTTTTTGAAAAAGATACGCAATGCGAGTGACAAGCTAGCGCAAGCACGAAGCAGTAGTGTACGGCGAAAATGAAACGATTCGCAGCACTTGAAACGACCGACCACGACGACGGAGGATGAATGCTGATTGGTTGGTGGTGGTGGGTTTTCTATTTTTGGCGGTCGTTGTCATTGTAGTATTCTTTTTGATCATGTCGCACTGTATAGTTTAAAGTGAAAGAAAGCTTCCGAAAATAGCAGCGGGCTTTGCCTTGGTTTTTAGGAACCACTAACACTCGCACGACGGCTATAATATCATCATCACCTTCATCATCATCATCATCATCATCAGCGCCAGCGCCAGCGACAGCGCCATCACCGTCAACATCATCATCAGCAACTTCGGCAACATCATCACTTTCACTTTTTTATTATTTAACAAATTTTTTATTTATTTTTTTTTTTGTTGTACGAGTATCTGTTTTGTCGTATTTTTTTTTTGGAGGTTTCCGTTTATTTATTTTGTGAAAAATGTTGGTTTCCAAATTTTTTTTTCTTAAATTGATTGTGGGAGAGATGCGGCTGACGGTGATGAATTTTGCAGTTGCAACCAGCGAATGATTGATTCTTGCCCGGTTCAGTGGATGACATGAACTCTGAATCTACGAGTAAGTACCTACAACTTCAACCATTGCAAGAATTGCGAGAAAGTTCCGCGTTAGAAAGGTGAAGATACAGAATTTCGCAGTCTACCTAGAAGAGAAAGTTATGGCCGAATGCTGTTGATGATGGCGTTTGGGGAAAAGTTTCTATAATTTGCTTCGTCATATTAAGTTGAAGAATTTTTTTTTTTTTTGGGAAAGAGTATAGTCCTCCATTGTTAGAAAGTTTTCTGAAGGCAACTGGTAACTCATGAGGTTTTTATTCTAACTACGCTCAGCCCTTCGAAGGCGTTTAAACCAAATGAGACATTACATCTTGGATCACCGACAGACCGAGGATTTTCCTGCTGATTAATGGTCACTTGGTTCTAGCCACGCTTCAATTTCTGCATGATTTTGCATATGGTCCCAATAACTACGAGTTTGGAGGAGTCATTTGTTCTTAAAGCCTTACGACGGTGAAGACTATAAGATGATGCTGCAGTAGAGGCCCTACTATGCAACCTTGTAGAACACCACTTTTTTGGCGATGAGGGCTAACAAAAGATGGTTTTTTAAGAGCTACGATTAGCTTGAATCACATTTTTTAGTTCATTTAAAGAATGCCACATGGTTTAACCTGTTGTTTTTGATGAAGCGAAACCTATCGGTCTAATTTTGAGACACTCGTTCTAGAATTTGGGGCATTATCTTATTAATAACGAGCTGAATATTAGTTCCTTAGGCCTTTATAAAGCGGTATATAAGCAAACAGCAAGGGCTTCATACAGCCCCACAAGAATTAATCAAGTAACGAGTCAAATTGAAATATTTCATGGTAAAGGTTGTCGATGAATCGAGTCCTCAGAAAGTTATGGTTTCATGGGCAATATAGCACTATGCAGCTCGTGGCCGCCACCGGACTGGTCGTTTGGCCGAGAATATCGGGGCTGTGTCTGCTGATGTCGCTGAGAAAGAAGAAACATCAACCAGACGACGGGCCACGAAATTGGGCATCACCAGAAAGACACTACAGCGAATTTTAGTGAAAGACTTACACATGTTCTCGTACAAAGTGCAAACAGTGCATCAGCTAATGCGTTCTGACCGTCAGTCGCGTGTAAATTACTGTAAAGCCATCTTCAATCTCAACAATGAAGAGGGCGATTTTGTGGCGAAAATCATCATGAGCGACGAAGCGCATTCCCACTTAAGCGGTTACGTCAATAAGCAAAATCTTCGTTTCTGGGGCCCTGATAATCCGCGTGTGATGCACAAAGAGCCATCACATCCACTCAAAGCCACTGTGTGGTGCGGCGTTCGCGCGGGAGGAGTGATTGAGCCGTATTTTTTTTAGGACGCCATCGGCAATACGGTCTGTTGTTACTGACGAACGCTACAGGGCCGCGATAAACGACTTCTTACTGCCGGAATTGGATGAGCAGGGCTTGGTGAACATGTGGTGTCAACAAGACAGTGCAACCACATGCACAGCACGGGCCACAATGGATATTGTTAAGGAAGCGTTTCCTGGTCGCGTAATCTCCCGTTTTGGCGATTTGGCATGGCTAGCAATATCGCCCGATTCAACCATCTAAGACTTCTTTCTTTGGGGCTACTTGAAGTCGCGAGTTTATGCCAACAAGCCTCAGACAATCGCAGCGCTTAAGGACAATATTCGACAGGCATGCGAACACTTATCACCGGAAATCTTGCGGAAAGTCATGGAAAATGCGATAAAACGGGCTGAAATGTGTGTCAACACTGGCGGCAGCCACTTGGCAGATATTATCTTTTCCACTTAGCAGATACAATTTTAAGGGTCCAAATAAAGGTTTGCATCACTCAAAATCATTTATTTTTTATTTAGTAAAAAAGTAATTCAAAAACATAATTGGATAATTAATTTTGCGCCACCTTGTAAATACTTTTGCCAAAAGATCGCAACAGTCGGTGAAACCAGCAAGCTAGTCAAAGTCTTCAAAAAAGGGCAATCACCCAGCTGGCACCTACACAGTGCCGAAAGCAGAGACTCTCCGCCTCAGACTCACTTCACAGGTAATCTAATCAGAACCAGCTCCTATTAGAGAAACTGCAAGTGAGCTGAGTAACACAACACGCTCTAGTTGGTATCTGTCATCGGTTGTCGTGATGGATGAGGTCAGCAAATCGCCTGGGACCGATGGCGCTTACTCAGTTATACTATAAAGAGGTATAGACCAGCTGCTGGTAACGATGAAGAGAATCTTTAATGCTAGCCTGGAACTAACATACATACCGAGGGGTAAGATCGAAAATCGGAAAAGATGTTTGCATGCACGTCAAGAGCTACAGAGCTGTTAGCCTGATCTCCTTCGTATGGAAGAGCATGGAGGGAATGGTTGAGCTCCAAGTGCGTACAACTGCTTTGCGAATGCATTCTCCGTGGATGATCCTGCGAATTTGTGCTTTAGAGCATAGAGGGCAGAATTGAAGGCGGACTCAACAAGTAGGAATACGTGTTGGACGTTTTCATCGAGATTGTGGGTGTCTTCGACAAAGCTACTTTTGAAGGAATTTGCTAAGCACTTCAGTGTGCTGGACATAAGTGACACAACATCCTGCGATACTTGCTGTGAATATGATGACGAAACTACGGTGCGCTAACTTGGTGAGTGTTCGGCCAACGCTCGGATCAGGGTATATGTACGGACGCTGGACGCTGGTATTATAGGCGCTTATTCCTCTTTCTTAGAAGGACTGAAACATTTCAGTAAAAGAAAAGTGGTGATTCTTCGCCTAAGTGTGAAACAACAAAAACAAATCTGCTCCATTTCTTCGAAGAAACAATTGCTATTTACAGAAATTTTTGGAAAATAAGAGCAGAGGAGCATGCAGACCTCGCCAGCAATGCACGTTTGGTTGATTTGGGTCTCATGACTCTCTTCTGGATTTGCCTCATTCCAGAAGTGGCAATTACACAATGTTTTGATAAAAACAAGGTCGACTTTAAGCTTCTCAAGAGCCAAATCCGCAAACTCCCGTCATCGCGTCATAAGCTATGGCCTGATGGGTTTCATTCCTGTACCCTAAACGGGTGTAAGGTGAGATCTTCTGAAATATTTTCGACATTGTGGACAGACAAAGGTCAAACTCTTGTGATCGACGCGGAGTTGAGAATTCTGGATCTTCGGCCATACTTTCATTCATAGCGGCTACATAACGTTGATGTGTCATGGACTTTGTGTCACAAGGAATATACGCGGAACGAAATATATCCACAACACAATGAATAGTGAGCTCAGGTGGTCGACTATGACGACCAAATAAAATCTCGTCATGAGGACAAATCCTCAAGATGAGTTTGAATGATGCGGAGAGTGTAAGTCTGTTCATGATAATTTCTCACACAATACTGAACATAAATGTCCAAAGAACTGTCAAGAATGAGAGCTTTGTTTGAAGGTTATGGCTATAGAAAGATCTCAAAAGTGGAGACATCTTATGGTATACCATGGTTTTATGGATTGCTACAGTGGTAGCGCTTTTCCAGTGTGGCTTGCTCTCGTATTTTATAGTTGTTCTGATCTGACTTTTGGAGTCCAAGTTGGTGTACCACTAGCCTTTATCTGGCTGACCAGAGGATTCTCAAGTCAGTCACTTGTTTACAGAGGGAGACTAGTTGAGCTGCATATGCGTAAAGTTGCTTCTGAACACGATTAGATGTATCTTCCACACGCGCTGGGTATTTTTATCGATATTAAGGGTGCTATCGATGATCCAATTTAAATAGCCAATTCCTCGCCAAATATGCAAGTGCTGGTCTTGTAGGAAGTAGCATTCCGCATGAAGAGAACGGTATAGAGACAGATCGAATTATGATAAATACATATGCCATCCGATATCGCCTCCTCAGATTGCGGCATTCTTTCTCTCTTACCATGCTGCAGAAAGATCGACTATCTGCTACGACTTTGAATGCTGCTGGTATCTACTCGCAACTCTATGCGGATGATGCTACTATAGGCAATAACGAAGCTCTAAAAGCCAATATTTGCTTGAAACCCTGTATTTCTGCACAAAATTAGGAGATAGATTGGAGAAGTAGACAACCAACTCCATCAATTCATTTGATTTCATCTAAAAATTCAGTTCCACGTCATGCCCTTAAAGCCGAAGCCTTTGTCTTATCCAACGTAGTTATCCTGAATATTAAGCTTCTCCGATTAAAAAACTTCGAGTTGAGTTGCTGAGTATCGAATCTGCACAATTTGGAGTGAGTGAGACACACACTTTAAACCTGCTACTCTAGTAGTCGTACCGGTCTTTTGAATTACTTCTGCGAAAAACTAGAAGGTGATCAAACAAGAGGTGTCATTCTAAATTTCCCGCCATTATTGAACTGTCAACATTTAACTACCATTGAGATGTCTTTTGAAAAGTGAAAATTAGGAGATTATTAAATTTGGATCGGTAAATACTCGCGCAATGTGCTGAAACAGGCAAAATACCCTACAAAATCGGTAAAAATATCGCGGAATCGTGGAAACCCGGAAATGATCACAATTTTGTTTCACAAAATTATTGTGAGCGATAAGGCTCGTTTCCATTTGTCTGGCTACGTAAACAAACAAAACTGAAAAGCCAAGAAAAATAGTGGAACAACCTCTCCATCCACAACGAGTGACAATTTGGTGCGGTTTTTGGGCTGGCGATATCATTGGGCCATATTTTTTTGCGAATGGATTGCGTTACTGAACGCTGTAGACTGACTTTTCTTGCCTGAAATTGATGCTATAGATGTGGACTATGCTTATTTTTAGCAGAACGGATGGATACTTAATTAAAAGCCGAGATCGTGCCATATATGCATCCGTTGTTTGGTGGAATAAGCTCTCGCGAAAATATGTGATTTCTGCTTTTACCAGGCTCCAAAAGACGGTTTGTCTCGGATGCATGGGGCTTTCCCCAGAACTCCTGGCTTGGCTCTAGGCGTATTGATGGATCTCCCTCGCCTTGAGATCCATATCATGGGCTGCACTATCAAAGCCATCTTCTATCTAAAAACAAGTGGTCTTTGGTACAACACGCATTGGAGCGTTGATGACCTTGCGAGCCGGCTGTCTTCTGACTATGGTCTTATGGACATGCCGTCTGATGCAATGACACCAGGACTCCTGTTGCGGAAAAAATACGAATTCAACTTTTTCCTTGTGCCAGAACTATATCGCGGAGAACCGGTGGATATGACGAAGCATTTGTATCTGTAGCGACAACCAAGCTGCGCTTAGAGCCTTGCGGAAACCTTTTACGAGATCAGTTGGAAGGCTAAATTTGGTGACCCTTGTCTGGGTCCCAGGTCACAATGGGATCACGGGAAATGAAATCGCCGATAAACTTTTCAGGCAAGGTTCAGAGGAGAGTTTTTGAGGACCCGAATCTACGTTGATTCCGCCTGTGTCGTCGATTAAAGCTTCCATTGACAGTTGGGTCTCATATGAGCACAACTGCAGATGCCACAGCTTCTTGGGATGCAGGGATGCAGGCAAACCAAACGAATGCTCTCCGACGTCTCCAGGAGGTCAGCGGCGTTTCTGCTGCCCCTCAATAGGAAAGGTTGCTTACTGGAATCGTAACAGAGCATTACACTTTTGCAAAGCACTTAAATGTGCTGGGCATAAGTGACACAACATCCTGCGATGCTTGCTGTAAAAAGTGATGGCGACACCACGGAGCACTATCTCTGTGAATGTCCGGCTTACACCCGCATCAGACTGCTGGTACTAGGCGCTGACGTGGTGGGTGCTGATACTGTAGGCGCCTTATTACTGAAGCGCTTACTCATCTTTCTTTGTAAAACTGAAAGATTTCATTAAAAGGAACTTTACAAAGAGTACAATGAACTAGTTCTTTGTCTGAGTGCTCTATACAGATAAAAAAAAAAAATCAGAGCTATTATTAGCGAAATAAAGCCGCAATTATTCGAAAACGTGATGAAAAATTTCATCAAAAGAATGACTTATTGTAGGCAGGACGGAAGCGGACATTTGGTAGATATTGTAGTTTTTTAGTAACCTCAGTGTTTGTACTTTATATTAAAATAGAAATATCGTTACTTCTCGTAAAAACGTTGCAATTTTCTATTGACTTAAAAAGACACCTTTTGTTGGATGGACCTTATATCTTACTACCCCTGTCTAAGATAGCAGAGCTCTAGTTGCTACGAAGTGGTTCCCAGATGGCTTTACCTAAACTGTAATCTGAGAAAGGAGTCCATCAAGATGGCTTTAGACCTAGTCAGGCACCGAAATATCACAAATGCGAGTGGCATGCATATTGTCCTACTATCTACCTTGCCATAGCTACGAATAGTTGAAGTCAGCTGTTATCGTGTTTCTGAAACTCTTGCGCTTGGATTAAATAATTGTGTGATTCAGTATAGGCTGCTTTTCCCAAACTCTGTATCAGGAAGGAAATATTCTGGTTGCCCCTAAAACTGGTGCCTTTGTCGCCACCGATAGCATCCAATTCTACGAGCTATGAAGTAGAATATGGACACGTCATCAAAACGGAGATCTATGTCATTTTAGGTTAAGCAATAAGGGGTGTGCTAGTCCCTAGGGAACAAGCATACACGGAGGGCTATTGGTTTAATTTGATCCCCTGTTAATGTTGTTAGAGAATTATTATTTTGGTGGGTCCTAGCCAGCTTCTGTTAGCTGAAAACCAGCCAAAGCAGTTAATAAATTTAATGAGATACATCAGCTTTGCGCTGCTGACGTCCTCAAGTTCTCCAAAAAGTCTGTACCTCAGGTGTTTGACACTTTGAATTTGGAGGTTAGAGCAGGTCTCTATTTCCTCTCCGTTCCTACAGCTTCTGCAATTATCTTGAAAAGAGGCTTCTATTCTGCTGGCCATCCTGTGTATGAGGCAATGGCCAGTTAGGACACCAGTAGCGATACGGATGTCTTCTTTGTTGAGTCCGTGGGGGTACGTATTCTCTCGCTGTCTAATTTTGGGCAAAAGAGATGACACAGCCACTCCTGGAGATCCATGCTTTGCTAGATCGTTCAGTGGCTATAAATTCCATTTTGGTCTACTTATGTCGTTACGCTACCCCTTGTGCAGGAGGCACCTTCCCATTGCTAGCTCATCCGCTTTCGCATTTCCTTCCACTATTGTGTCCAGGTGCCCACCATATACCCACTCGGTGAGATTCGCAGACTCTACTTAGAGTTTGACGACATTTGTGTACCTCTGTTGATTTTATGGTTTCACTTGCCAAAGCTTTTATGGCTGCTTGAATGTCCACAAGGACAGAGGTCTTTGAGGGACCAAGTTCCGCGAGGAGTATAGCCTATGCAGCTTGACCAAAGGCAAATATTTCTGCCTGAAAAATACCGCATTCGTCCGGAATGTTGAAGGGTTCTTGATCTGCAGCATTTCATAGTATACCTCAGATTCAGTAGCTTTCTCAATTTTGGGGCCGTCCGCGTAAAGGTGGAGTTTTCCATTATTGGTGGCAGTAGTAGTTAACCAGTCATGTCTGCTAGGAAATGATGTGGAGAAACTGCTATCAAAGTTCAGGCTTGGCATGATGTAGTCACTAGATTTCGTTAGTTTTAATGGTTCGTACTCCTGTATTATAGACGCGTGTCCTCAATTGCGGAGTCACCGCGTGATTCTTTTAGTCTGATCGTGTGTTTAAGGAATTCATCTAAAGGAAGGGGGTTGAACTTTATCATTAGTGCAGCTTGCAGTGTAGACCTTAACGCTCCTGTTGCTGCAACAAACGCTAGTTTTTGAAATTGTGTGAGTATTTCGAGATAATAAAGCCTTTTCGCGGCTTTCTACCAACCCAGCGCACTATACGTAAGATTGGGTCTAATTTTAGGCACGCAACTTTTAGAAAAAAATTAAAAGCGTTTCGCGACTGGTGGAACTGATTGTGTCCTGCTTCCAACCTGCCCTTAACTATTTCATGGTAGAGTAGATACAAAACTATGACACGCTTCCAAAAGCGGATTCATGTTGTTGGCATCTTTCCTTTACTGATCTAACAACCGCTTACGTTCAACTGAAACAAGTCAAGTTACGACTCTGTCAAATACCAAATCTGTTTTGCTGCAGTTGTCACCTGATTGCTCCCCTGATCCCACTAGGATTCACACAAATCTTTCGATTCCTGTCTATGTCGAAGCGAAAATGAAGTTCAAGATGCGATTGACACAAGGCGGATGTTTCCTCTGTTGTTTCGGAAGAGCGTTGCCTACGATATTGCACATTTTTCGAACTTATTTCTAACTGCTGCTTGAATGCCTGTAGCAGCTGCGAGTATATGATGTTTATTCAGTGCCCCATGAAGTGTGATTGGTCTGATGTGAGGTTCTTCATCAATTGTTGTGATGGGCATATCTACACTGCGGCTTCATTTATTTTCATACCGATCTCATCAAATCGTTTGTATGTGATGATGAGTATAGATATTTCCAATTCCTAAATCATGGAATTACTGAAGTCCTAGGCTACAGAGCAACTGTCTTGGTTTAAATTGTGGGATTAGAACCCCAAAGTATCTATCTGCTCCGAAGCATTATTGTCCTTGATTAGGGGATCATATCCCAGAACATCTTTGTCAAATTTGTTCGGTCTGTTGACAGATAACCCTTTGGATTCATCTTAAGCAGCAGAGCAAATACTTTGATATGGTCTAGGTAAAATTTCTATAGCAAACGTTCTAAGAATGTTTCCCGGCTCATCAAAATGAGATCTCTTAAGCACTATGTAAATTCTACAGAAAGACAGCAGCACCAAAACTGGTTAGCAGTTGATCACCCGCTGACAACTTGCCTTGCTTTAACTTAAACCAATTGGAGCCGATAGTTAACGCTGTAAACAAAAATGCTAAACGGGTCTGAACGTTAACCTTCTCAATAACGATGACTTGTGAGAAAGCCGTCTCTGGAGGAATATTTACTCCAATCTGGCTGAAAGGGTGTTTCCGGATTTAGCTCTCGTTGCCCAACAAACATGACATTGTTAAGAATCATGCTACGTTGATCATAGCTTCCTTCAGTATATATGCCGGCAACAGATCATTTCTCGCATTTCTTTTCGCCAACTTTGTAAAGACTTTCGATGGTTCTGTCAAATAGGGGGTGTGAGGTAGAATTAGCCACTGTCACGGAACTTGTTGTGGAGTCATGACACCACATGGTTGTGGAAATCTCTAAATCACTCCATTGTCGATAGGAAAATCCGTGTCAACGTGAACATTTCCTGTTGGAGAAAGAGCTCTGTTCCTAAGACTGCGTGTTGTTAGATTTACAGCCCTCCAATCTGATCTCACAATGTTCAGATTAAGTCATGTAACCAGAACCTTTTCACTTGGATCTAGGTTCCAGGAAATGATCCTAGTCAGAAATCTTCCTAGCAAAAGTGGATCAAAACATTGCAATAAAACATCAGCCATTAACCTCTGCCAGTTTCTTCTGGAAATTTGTTGACTTCGTTATAACTATGCGGCAAATTGACTGGCTTCCCAAAATACACAGGCTGAGTAGAAAAAACAACAACAGTCCCCCGCATTACGCTAGTGACAACGTTCCAAAAAGCTGCGAAATCATTTAGTCCTCAACTGAGCTCCACAAACTTAAAGTGAACGAAATTTCCTCCATTCCATGGACCAGTAACTCCATTGAGTCATAATCTTACGAAACCAGAACTTCAGGTAAACTCAGCATGCTCCAGTATCATCCCACTAAGTAAATCTCATGCTATTGTCTGTCAAAGTACCACTCGTGATACACCTACATCGTGACAGTGCGTCGGATGTAAATGAACACTAAATGCGCTTTTCTACAGACAGGTATCTATCTATCTGCAGACACTTAAAAAGTAAAGTAACACTGAAAGAACTGTGGAGAATGGTGGAGAATGGTGGAGAACTCAAGAAGTAAAGACATGGGGAAGTACTTCAAATTGTCAAAGTGTTGTTTACTTAGGGCACCTACTGTAGGTGGGCTACAACAGCTTCATTATGTGCTCCTGAATTTCAAAAGTCCAAAAGATACATCTGAATTGAAGACAACTACTCGTATGGTACGTCCAAGAATGCACCTTTCAAAACTGCTTTCGTTGTATGTCTTTCCTTAACACCTTCTCCTGCCCCACACACCTTTCTCTTTATCATCTTTTGAGTGATAAATTATAGCAGATGGTTGATGGTGTTCACTTGTTGTTGTAGTTGTGTACCTTTCATGTCAAAACAAATCACGAACACCACTTACAATCAAATTGCAAACTACAAAGCAATTTCAGTTAATTTATCTACAAGTGCAAGCGCAGTATGCCATCCAAGGACACTTGAAGAAAAAAAAAAAAAAAAAAAAAAAGCTTCTCGTCGTTGTAGTCATTGCCAAGCTCTTGCTCTCACCCCAAAAAGAAGCAGACCAACACAGTGATACAACAAACCGAACCAAACGTCGTACCCCAAAAAACAAAAAACAAGAAAACCGCTTACACCCGTTTCGGCTTTTGTTTCAGTGTCTTTGCATGACACTATGTAGCTCAGTAGGCCTCTCACAAGTGCAAAGTATCTCTATCTATCCACCAATTTCAGCTAATGATCTCATGAATAATACATCGGTGTTACCCAGTAAACCCAGCCAGGCCAGATGCAGATACAAATGTATCATGGTGGCAGACACTATCAAAATTAGATAAACTACGGGTTGATCGTGTTTGAAGCGTTTAAAGCATTTCCAATACACGCTCGAGCTTCGTAGCTCTAAAGTTATTAATAAAAAAAAAAAAAAAAATGTCAAAACGCTTCTACGCTCACCAATGTTCACCAATGTTACATATATCATGCAACAACAAGTGTTTGTTGACGATGTTAGTTCGCGCTCGAATGCACGTTTTTGCATCGGTGTGGGGTGTAATGTGTTTTTTTTTTTTTTTCGTTTTGTCATCACTACTGTTGTAGGTACTCATATGTGTATCTATGAGATACTAGGTAAAGTTTTGAATTACCTACAGCACTACTGCACTAGTGGTTGGATGTTGTTTTCATTGAAAAGTTCGTTGACTACGAAAAACTCTGTGATGACGACCCATACAGACTAGAGAGATTCGAGAGACGAAAAACTGGAGACACCTTTGGCGTATCTAGTTATTGTCGTATGTACAGGTGAACACCATCATCCAAGAGATGCATAGTTCAAGTGAATTTTGTAGTTGTTGAACAACTTTTATAGATGCGATATGATGTATGGTGTGTGCCAGTATCCGTAGATAGATTTGGCTTTGTCGCTTACAAAAACAAATGAACGGCTAATGGTCAATCAAGTGTTGAAGGTTAATGCGGGTTAATTAATATTGAAGTCCGTCGTAGATGACGACCAGAGAGTCATTATTAATTTCTTGTTGATTTGTGGTCTTTAGGGGGTCGTCGTTGCAGATGTTGAGCTCTGTTGGAAGATTGGTTATTAAGTTGTTTTTTTTTTGTTTTTGTATTCTTGAATTGATTAGTTGGGAATAAGTACATACATGGTACTGGATTATGATTGTTGGAATGTATGCCTACCTTTTACTGAAAATTTGCTTGGGGGTTCATAGGTTGTGGGTTTTTTCCCATGTTCCCAAGTTTCATCACAGAGGAATTTCGTTAACTCCAGATGGTCAAGCCGCTAAACAAATCAACTGACCTCAATGTCGCATCTAAGGCCGCGTCAAACGATCGCACTGAACATCTTAATCCTGTAACACATCAATCATCAGGTAGCTGTATCGGCAGATGGGTTATAGTCCAAACTTTCGAACTTAGAAAAATTCCGGATGAGAACAACAGGTTTCAAGTAGCAACTCACTATCTCTTCAGCGACTTTAGAAATTTTGACGTCATTTACATCCCCGGTGTGGTCAAATTGCGGACCTAGCTCGGAGTAGTAGACATTCGACCAAGACCAAGACAAGGAAGTCGTAGCTTCTTCAGTTTATCAAGACCAATGGGTCCTAAGCCTCTCTTCTGGACAGTATGGTGCAAACTATATAAGATGGTGAGTAGTTACAAAAGTTTCTGCAGCAAAAGATTGTTTGTCTGATATGTATCCAGGAGGAAGAATGAGCAAAAGGCACAACTGCGAGCTGTTTGAACTATCAGTTAGCCGACTAGGTTGAGAACGAAGACTTATCGATACACAAACTGAATTGGGATGGGTCGGCGTGTTGGGGGATTGATTGAACTATTGCCTTAAGCTTTTCTACTTATCGACCTATTAATTCCTAAACCTGTTGACTGATTGATTTACTCAGCCTTTTGTACCATAGCTTTACCAACCTATGGCTCTATCGAATCCCGACTTAAGCCGCTTATAACTTTGTTGACGCAACAATAGATTGGCTCACTATTTTGTCGATCTACCGCCTCATCGAGTAGTTGACTCCTTTAGTCGAGCTATTAACTCATTAACTATAGATGATCAGATCAACATCCGATTAGATTGCTAGTCCCCTAACTATCCCTATCAATCAATCAACGAACGATTTTTCGATGGACAGACTACTTGGACTCGTTGATTCGATAAATTATGGACTTCACGTCAAATCCCGAATCAGCTTATCAACTCAACAATTCATCAAAATTTCAGCAGACCATTTCACTGACTCATCGAGTTCAACTTAATGAAGCTTTCGACTCATCAAGTACCTCGGCAGAGACTCATAAATTAGTTGACTTGCTGACCATTTAATGAACTGAAGTTTCATTGCTTTAACTACTTATGAGCACACTAATTAACAGCTTCTTTCTATTGAGGGCTATTGAACTTAAAAGCTCATTTGGATGTTGAACCTTTCAACTTACTCATCCCTCTACAAATCGTAATTCAATTCTTTGATTTATTGGCTCTTTGCATAAGTAGCAGTCGGAGCTACGTACAGCCGGCTTGAAGCGTCAAACAAGTACCAGCACGATAAGGTACATAGACCGATCCGCATAGATTGCCTGAGCATATAGCCCACGAAAGATCACGGCAAGTAGTCAATATCAAGCTAAATTGGACACTTGAAGTTACATATGCATTATGCCTAAGACACTGCAGTTCTGAATTAACCTGTGGCTTAACCTACAAACCTTTCCAGGCAGTCAGACCCTAGCTCAAGGCCTCCGGTTGCGTACCTTAAGGTGGTTAAGATCTGTTCTTGCACGACGTTAGCTCTCTATTTTCCGCAAGATCTGCCGAAGTGTGGAAACTTGATCGGTGGTTTGATCTCCGCATCGGATAACTGCAGTAAATCAGCTGTTGGCGAAGGATTTAAGGATTTAACACAATGTGTTAGGTAGAAGCTTGCGACGCTAAATAAATGATGAGATTCCGTTTTCCATGCATCCCTTCGTCTGGTAAATCGCTTCTTTTAACAGCTTTCCTTGTAAGCTATCCTTGGTGGCGACCAGAAGGTCTTTTTTAATTCAAGCCAACCCTAAACACCAGAAAAAGTCGGTGGCTTTCATGGCCTACAGCATTGTTAGATTTACGCTTAGATATTGGTACCCAGGCTCCCAGGCTTCATTTTAATCAGAAGGACGTTTTGGCCATCATCTGGTAAATTGAATTGAATTTCAAACAGTAGCCAATATGTGATGACAGGAGCAAACGCAAGTTGCGCGTACGCTCTCGACAACACTAATATCTACACTCAGGCATATACATCATGCCTTGAGAGTGCCTGCTTTAGAGCACAGGCAGCCCTTGACGTGATCAATGATTGTTGCAGTAGAAATGGGCTTTCAGGCCGTCCTCTCCAAACTGAGGTTGCTCCCTTGCTCATTGCTCATCCTTGATAACAAACATCTTTGGACTACACATGTGACATCAAAAACCTTCAAGGCGGTATCGGCTTTCAGGTACAGTAAAAGAGTTCTTGGTAAGATATGAAGCTTGTCACCGAAGAGGACCTTACATGGATATGATACAAAAAACTGAATGATAGCTTTTTCTAACACGCCTGCTCTAGACAAATTGATGGATCTTGCTACCCTTGATATTCATTTCATGGATTTCATTCTCAAAGATATTTTACGTTTAAAAGGGAGTGGTCTTTGGTATGGCAAGCTCTGTAGTTTTGATGACCTTGGACACAGACTGTCAGAACTCCTATTACTGCGAAGGTACGACATCGATATCCCCTACACCCAGGAGTGTTTCGGCCATAATCTGATTCAGGAATACAATGTAGTCTTCACGAATGGCTCCGAAATCGGTATCTTTGTGGAGGATGACGAAGTAAAATTTCAACTTTTCATTAGGAAAACTTGCGTCTCGCTTCCAAGCAGAGATACACACAATCTTGATGGTGGCTGGTAGATATCCTCATCCTAATCCCCCACGTGGGTGCCAGTGAGAAATAACCAGTACAGCTGTAATGCGCTATTGTAAGACGGTAGTTAGCTAAGGCCAGACGACAAGACTACAGAGTTCCTAAACTCTTCCTCAAATGAGGTACATGACTTCCCTGGTGAGGTGAGCGCATTTAATACATAAAACCGTGCTCAAGAATACAAGGCTGGGGGTTAAACCAGTGACGAACGAGCTCCTTCAGACGCACAGATGACGGCTGTCGTGCTCTAGCTTACTTTGGTATATCAGATCTGCCGGAGCGGACACCACTTCCGTACTACACATGGGACCAAATAGTGATGATGAATAAAGAAAATTATGGACACTAATGACATAAACGACAAAAGCAACGCGCTCACACAAAACCGACCTGACCTGGCAAGGCAACGACACCTTGAACCAAACACAGACTCATAATTTCCACCCAAGCCAACAACCGGAATCAATCCGCTGGCGCAACTTCTGAACATCGAAAACCTGACCCTTGACGATAGCAGCAACTGGTAGACTCGGACCCTGCCATGACTGGAGTGGAGAAATTAACTTAGAAACCGGCCGAAAGCAAAAGTCTAAGCATTCTTGCTAGACGCAAAAGAAATTGTAAAGCTTCCCAAAGTTTTCTGAATAAGATGACGAAAAAGGATCCTGCACTCTCAACGAATGAGACCGTGCACTGATCTGAAGGCATACGAAGACTTCCCAAGCTCCAGAACGTGAAAGACAAAAGCAAAACTATGGTGAACCCCACGGATCAAAAACAGATCAAAGCTATAGAGACTGACAAATCCACATCTAAGCCGTCCCTTCAGAAGATCCATGAACAGGACAAGTCAGCTTGTCAACCTCGGAACTCGAGGAATCGCTTGACTAATTTCGTAATATAAACACCGGATCTATAATGACGGACTTGAACAAGCTCCATGTAGAAACAACGATAGCACAATGGATTAGAACATGCTAAAGAGCAGAATTATCAATCCAGAATTTAGGGGAAACACGGTGAGGAAAAGGGTTGCCAGAGCAACCCCACAAAGAGGATTTATCTCTCCCCGTCTATGGCCTCTTATTGTAAACGACATCCTTACAAGCTTCGAATATCAGATGTTAAGACGGTAGCTTATGCCGACGACATAGTCACTCTGGTATGAGGAAAACATCTTCCAATGATCAGAGAACTAATGGAGTCGGGGGATAAATCCATCAAAAACCGAACTGGTGTTGTTCACAAGAAAAAGAACGTTTAATCTTTCCAGAATCAACCTTGTTAGGATTCAACTTTCGCCCGAAGCTAAATATCTAGGAATCAGCCTAGACAGTAGGCTCAGTTGCAAGCATAACATCGAAGAAAGAACTAAGAAAGCATTAGGAGCATTCTACACATGCCAAAGAACCTATGGTAACTCCACCTCTACACGGAAGACTCGAAAATGGAGAAAGGTACTGGAGCTGGAGTCTATTGTGAAATGCAGCAGATCCAAGACTCCTTCAAGATTTCCGACGATTGCAGACTTTTCAGACAGAAATATTTGCCATTCGTAAAGCTGCACAGGCTGTACTACTCATGGAATTTGATCCCTTCAGAGATCTCTATGTTTGTGGACAGTCAAGTAACCATAAAATCTTTGGCAAATGAAACCATAAAACATGTCATCAAACTCTAAGTAGAGTCTGCGAATCTCATCGAGCGGATACTCGTATGTGTCGGATAGTTGGACACACAAAAGTGTCCTCATAAGCAGTATGGCCAGCAGAATAGAAGCCTCTTCTCAAGATTATTGTAGGAGCTGTAGAAACGAAGAGGAAATAGAGACCTGCCTTAACTTTCAAACCTAGGGTGTTTCTTTTAGTTCGACCTCTCTGAACGGGAAGCTGAATCCACGGAGTCTTGTTTTTGGGCCCTAGGCCACAGTGGGATGGCGGAACGCCGATGAACTTAATAGGCATCAGGACCGGAACCAGCGTTCGGAAAGCCAGTATATTCGATTTCCGCTTCCATTAACAGATGCATTTTTTATGGGCATAAACCCAGATGGAATGACTCTTCAGGGTGCCGGCGGCCTAATTGAAGGCTTCCAGACGTCTCTTAAAGCCAGGGATTATCCTGTTGTTATTCAGTAGGAAATACTGCAGACCCAATTATCAAGGCTGCGCCCATCAATGACGTTGTCTAATAAAAAGCGAGGGTAAAGCATATTACTGGTCGTATCGTAAACATCTTCAGATGACGCCACAGAAGATTGCTACGATTTGAATAGTTACAAGTTGCCGGTCATAGGTCTTGTTGGCGGCAGGACCACCGGTAGTCTATACCAGGACTTCAATCGCAATATGGGAGTCAGAAGGCCCCCGGATTTCGGTCCAGGCCTGACTTGTTGAGGTAGGCCCCCTTGTGAGAGCATCATGGTGGCTGTGGTTTAAACCCAAAGTCGCTGGAAGGGTCTTCCTGTTGGTTTGACCCAATGTAGAGTTGCAATAAGTACTGAGTGCTGTGACCCTAAAAACAGTAAGTGGCTTTAGGTTGGCCTCGACTCATACCAAGGGTGGAACTTTTGCCTCCAACACAGTTCCGAATTGGTATCAAAGGATGACGAAGAGCGATGGCAAGGCGTATCCTTACTCTCACGGATGTACGGGCATCTAGTAAACATAAGTCTACACGACCTTAAGAGGTATGGTACCTTAAGAGGGCACTACGCTATTACCGAATGGTTAAATGCGCTACGCATAAGTGAAGCAACATCCCACAATGCTTGCTGTGAAAGTGATGATCACACCCCAGTCTGACTACACGGCCTTCAAGTACTCACTGAAGCCTTTACTCATCTTTCTGTAAAAGGCTGACAATTCCAATAAAAGGAACACTGTGTACCATTCTGTAGGCCCCGGCCCAACTGTAAAAGCTGCGCCTGTCAGTGACGTATTCTAATAATAAAATCGGTTAGAGCAATACCTGTCTTATCGTAATGGTTTCTAGATTTTAACGCCACAGAAGGTTGCTTCGATTTGTCCAGTTACAATCGACCGGTCATAAAGACGTGTTGGATGGCAGGACTGGATGGCGGTAGCACTTAAAACTCGGTGCCGTGGGAGTCGGGCCCCTCCGAACTTCGACCCGGGCCTGACTTAAGAGAGGTAGGCCCCCAGGAAGCGTCATGGTGGCTGTGGTTTAAACCCAAAGTCGCAGGAGTGGTCTCCCTAATAGTTAGTTGATCCGATATAGAATTACAATAGGTACTGGGTGTCTGACCCTAAGATCGGCAACAGGTTTTAGGTCGGCTTCCACTCAAACCAAAAGTAGAACCTTTCGACCTCAACACAGGTTCCGAATTGGTATCAATGTAATGACGGTGAACACTAGCCCCGCGTATCCTGGTCGCCATAGATGTATGGGTGTCCCGTGAAATTAAGTCAATCAATGACAGGTGTTCACGAAAACCACATGAGACGTTCTCTACTTTTTCAGCGCACTAATCCTTTCTTTGGATGCTCTATTCCGTCAGAAAAAAATGTTTGTGTTGGAAGGTGGCCCCGGCAAGAACCTAGAAGCAAGCTGCTAAGTGAGGACAAAATATCTCTCTTCAGCAGCGCTGTTGGACCTGCCATATTTTAAGCACCGAAGTTTAGTAGATTTACGCATAGATCTGGGATCCGTATTCCATTTACTGACCAAAACACAGCTGCGTCAGCAGTTAAGAAAGGTGTTGCATATATAGTTCTCAGAAGATTGAATCGTTTGCTCTGGATCTGCTTCCATCTAAAATTCAGCTTATCATAGACAGAGTACTCAAACCTTCCGATGTCCTTCCACAACTCGATCGAGTATTTGCAAAATTCTGTTTAGGCCTAAACTTTTTTTTTTCCTCCAAAAATAAACTTGTCTGCTGGATGTCACTGTCTTACTGTCTGTTCAAAATAATCCCCAGAGTAATGTCGCCACAGAAATTAACACGCTCAACCTGCGGTTCAACAATATCCTTTTTTTTATTTCAAAGTAATTGCCCATGATATTTGTTTATTGACTCAAAACAAACACAGTAATTGGCTTCCATTAAGTCGTTAACTGTTCAAAGGAAAAACAACACCCAAAACCATGTGCAACAAATGAATCATTCCAAAAAATAACACCCTGTCATCGAAGAATTTTTCGCCAAAAGCGAAGGAGAACTCATTGTCGGCAGTTTCAGCATTTCAATTTTGCGCTAAATAAACATCGGAGAGTCAAAAATTTAAAATGCAAAACAGCCAGTGGCAACAGAGCTGATCATCAGTCAGCAGCAATAAGCACTTCCAGTTGCCAGTTAGTGGGACTTGGTAAGGATCTTTCGTATCTTCTGGATAGATACTCAGACTCACATCCAAGGAATGCATTTTATGACACACCGTTGAAGGCGTGATGGCATAGGAGGGGGTTGAGATACTTGGTATCTCAGAGATCAGCCTTAGCGCCATTGACGCTGCTTGCACATCAATTTAGTGCGAGCTTCTCCTTCCTTCGTTTCATGTCCCATTATCCAAAAGCAGAAAGACAAAAGCAAGATAAAAAAAAAAACAAACGAAGAAAACCAGGAGAAATGAAAACAAATTAAATGACAAGGGAGTGCCAAAACGATTTCTTGCAAAATTAAAACGCAGGCTGCGGTTAATTTGAGTCCCTCTGCCAACCAAGCAAGCCATCGTACGTGTGACACACAAGGCCTAGTTGACAGATGAATCAGGGATTGGAGTTGCAGGGGGTATAGGAGAATCAAACTTTCATAAATCAGCATATGCACGTATGTCACGCACCACCAAAGCGGGATCTTAACTATAAAAAATTAAAAGAAAAAAGAAAAAAGAAAATCCTTAAACGGTGTTGATTTATGGCAATCAATTAGGGGAATGAAATGCCATTTGTCTTAAAGGTGATTTAGTAGGGACGGCAATAGCGCTTTTCAATTCGTTGGTAAGTGATTTTGCTCCTTCGTTCGTATTCTGTCCCTATAAGGTGGTCATTGCCGAGATTCGTCAGATTTAATTGATTTTCTGATTTATATCAAAGCTGACAAAAAAAAGGTGGACAAGACGACGTATCAGGTTATCAGGATGTCAGTGTGTCAAGATGTTTTTGGTATCGAAGGAATGGTGGTATCTAGGGGACAGTGAGTTGGCAAATCTCTTTCTATTTAAAATGCGATCCTGCTTTGATATTTTTGAAGCTGGGACTTGTAACGTTTCTTGTAAGGTCATTCAGGAAATGGCATTCCAGGGAATATTTCTAAGACCACTTAAGCCAGCAGCCTGCCTGGAGTAAATCATTCGAGGAAACAAACTTTTGAAGTATGCAGCCTTTACGTTATTGGCTTCTGAATCATGGATTGGTAGCTATTGCCAAGGCAAGTAATGCAAGATTGTTGGATTGATTGCACCTACCACCCCTTTCTTCGAACAACTTATGACTCTGGCTGCCCAATATCAGATAGTTAGGACAGACAGACAGCTAGACTACACAGAGATTAATGCCTATGCCGCTGGAACTGGGAAATCACACGCCACATGTCACCTCTGGCAGACAGGCTAACTAAGCAGTTGATCCAGCTTAACAATGAAAAGCTCCTAGGATGACTAAGTTATTCTGGGTGCCCAGGTGAAGGCCTAAAGGCAAACAGGGAATGGCTCAAGTCTAGTATGGCAGGAAAGAAATCGACAGCTTTAATAAAAACGAAATAAACGAACATAGAATGATGAAAGAGATATATGAGAGGATACCCCATAAGGAAATAGCCAACATGCTTACCTGTAGGCTATAACCATAGGGAAGTAGAAGAGGCCTTATAAAGGGGCCAATTGAGCGTACATATCTCGAAAAAGAAAGAAAAGTGATTCCATCATAGTCGGTCCTTAATTCAGCTCAGAAAAGAGGAAACGATCCACCAGTATGCCTAGTCTGATGTACAAATGAAACTGAATAGCAGTTGGATGAACCTCAATGCAGACGCTCGGTCCGGAGAATACACAATTTTGAGGTATATCGGATCTCTGCAATCGTAGCTTGGCTGCAATAAGGTGATGATACGAGTACGAGTCGATGTTGCCTATGCCGGCCTTACGTCGATTGTAATGTGATCAATTTGATTTAGCGTCTCATGATCCGGAGACCGCCATATACCCTAGTATATATTGAGATGAGGAGACAGTATGGTTACTATAGTGATATTTCGTCCCACCACGAAGTCAATAAATTTAAGCCCGTTGCTAGATGTGGTGTCGTATAGGCTGTGCTTACTAACTGTCCTACCAAAGATATCCTCCTTTCCTATCCTGGTATTAAAGTCGCCTAGTACAATCTCAATGTCATATTTCGCACATTGCTCATGTCTTATCGAGGAGCTCGTAGAAACATTCTTTAGTGGCGTTGTGCTTGGTAGGGACATGGGCGCATATTAGTCTTACACTAGCAAATTTAACCTTGATGCGGATTGTCATAAGATATCCGCTCATGTGTCGGAATCTCAAGACTTCTTGTCCAATTCTGCCGACCTTCCTTGGTCGACTTTGACATCCCGTACGATATTATATATTCGGAGAGGAAGAACTGGCAAAAAATGCAATAACCAGGTCAAATGAAATTGCAAAATTCGCAGATGTCTCGAAAACAGAGGAAGGAACATTTTCTGGTATCTGCTCGGAAGCCCCAGAACTAAGAGTGTGTATAAGACTACCGGACGCAAGCAGTGTTTTCCAATCAGAGGTTCTGGCTGCCCTCAGGGCGGCTAAGCTAATGCAGATGAGATCGGTATCCGAAAGAGATATCGCTATCTACATCGATAGTCAGGCCGCACTCAAGATAACGTCAACTCTAATACAGTCAGAGGCTATCGCACAGTGCTCAAGGCACTATGCAGTCAGAACTGGGTAAGACTATACTGGGTGCTAAGACACTGCGGTATTAAAGGAAATGAACAAGCGGATGAGATGGCAAGAAAAGGAGGGCTCCTCGATAATAGCGAGATTGCCAATATCAAACCACCCCTTTGCATAATGAGGGGCACTATCGAGGAAAAAATCAGCAAGACTGCTAACCTAAGGTGGTCAAGTCTTGAAGGACACATGGTATCCAAAGCTCTCTGGCCGCTTTTCGACGGCAAAAAATGCAGGAAGTTAATAAAGTTAAACAGGGACAAGCTTAGGACAGTAATAAGTAGGAATCCTGACAGGACACTGTCTCCTGCGGAAACACGCAAAAAGACTCAAATTGTCAGATACGGGTATTTGCAAATTCTGCGGTGATCTGCAAGCTGTTGAGGACATAACACGCATAGTGTGTGAATGCGAGGCAATGTCGCTTAGTCGACGAAAATTTTTAGGGAAATACTTTTTCGAAAACGGCACGAACTTCAAAGGCTTTGTTGGCTTTTGCAGGGAAATTAGGTGTTTCACCAGGGAGATTGTTTTGGTTTTGTCCATTTGAATATAAATACAAGTGGTTCCACAGGGATCGTGATGGGCCCATTTTGGTGCCTAGTGTCTGTGTGATGGCATATCCATCATACCCCTGCTTAACCCAACTTAACCTAACCTAACCGGACGCAGGTTGTAAATCCGCATCCAGATAAGCAATTTTTCTTTTCCCTTTAGCAGTCACAGTTTTTCATCCTCTTTTTGTCCAGTCTATCGCATCGCACTTCCAAGATAACGAAGATATCAACGTGATAGCAGTCAAGGCCCTCTGTTAATTATTCGGCTGCATGTAACCTATTTCGAATATCCCACAGGTCGTCGACAGTGAATCGATTTTTATCCGATTTTATCCCTACGGTATAGGGTTTTTCGCCCTATGATGGCGTAGGCCAGTATTATGCAACTGACCGAGCACATCCTTGCAATTTTAGCCTGCATGAGTAAAGGTTGACTTATGCAGTTACCGGAACCACTACTGTGAGATAAGGTAAGCCCTGCAATAGCTTGATTGTTGCACTAATTGCCCAATCCAGATATAGAACAGCAGTTTCCCATTCCTACTACAGGCTGTACTGAAAATTAGGAAAGACTACTACGCGCATTTTAACAGCATACCACCAGGCAGAAAAAAGCATTCAACGCGGACAATGATCGACAACGACTTCATTCACCCGACTAAAAAAAGGTCTGAATACCGATATCCAAACTAACAGATTCGCCTTAGGTAGAACGCTCAAATGTAGAGAAACCTCACTCAGTTAACTATGTTTGCGCAATTGGAGGTGATTAGCGTAAGAGCACGCAGAGAGAACTGTTGCTGTCTACAGGCTGACGGGATGCTTACTTTTTATTATTGCTTTGCCGGGATCATGTATGGTGTACAGCAATATCCTGTTGCTGTACTTGTTCCTTCCTCATCTATATACAAGTATGTGTATGGGCGTAAGCTTATCATACTTGCGGTCATCCATTTCAGGCAATATAATGGCGGTTTGACAGTTGAGTCTGTGTCGATCTGAACCTAGAGTTTTGATCGTCGATTCGTTGTCAATAGCTTGCCAAATGTCCATGGTTACAATTTTTGTTTGTCCTTACCAAGGTATTAGCCTTCCTGTATTCGAAGCAACATTCAATTGGGCCAATGGTCTTTGCCTTACTCAGGCATTGTGAACCTAGCTTGCGCCAAATTATTGGATTCCAAAACTATCACATGAAAGCCATTCACACTATAAAAGGCGCGGGACATTTAAGGAATTTGAGTGCTTTGAAAGCGAAGTCTTCTTTTTCGGTTCAATGTAGTCCAACAAGTTCTAAGATACATTTCTTCATATGCCTTGTGAGCCTACAGTTAAATTTTTAAACGGGCATGTTCAGTTCAATGCAATGTAGCGTTCCCAAGTGTTGGGCGTAATGGTTAAGTTGGTCGAATATAACGCTAGAGGGTTCGGGTTCAAATCACGTGTCGATACCAATGAACAGGAGAGGTGATTTTCTTTCGTGATTACCCCTATAACAGGCAATGGGAATGGCAAACCTCCAAAAGTAAAATTGTCTGCATATAGCGGGATCTACCTATCTCGACGTTCAGACTAGCAAAAACCTTTCTCTGGGTACAGACGTAAACGAAGAACAAAGTTCCTGGGAAGACTAGCCCTCGAGATATACCAGACTATTGCGCAATCAAGTTTTTTATTCAATAAGTTGCCACGGGTCAGTAGTTCTGAATGAATGCTCTTATCGGGACTACGGCCTAAAAGGAATATAACCATCTCTTCGCCAGTTTATCAGAATTCTGCTTTCCTTGCCTGATACCCAACATGCTTTTCCTGTCCATTTATCATCTTGCGGGGTTCCCAAGCCAGTTTGGTGCTTATCGCGCCTCAAAGTTTAGCAATATTTAGCCCCATTCCCTGAAAGGGTGTATCTTTGCTTGGAAATGGGCCGTGTATTCCTGCTCCAGTTCTATGGGATGCTTTCAAACTTCCTACCATAGTTCATAAGGTCATGAGATGCAAAGGCATGCTAGTCTCTGATTTTGTTTCGGCTTTCCTTGTCATTCCCAGTTCACAACCCCAAAGTTGTTCCTGGCGGTCGTTTGCACACCATTGTTGCTGTAGTTGCTTTGCTAACTGTCGGTGAGTCTATAGTCTAGATACTGGACACTTTCTTTCTAGTCAATGCTGACTTCCGCTAGTTGAATGAGTCCCATAGAACTGGTGGTTGAGAAGTCCAGTTGATAGCTCATCTTCTCCAGAGATGCAGGGACCCGCTTTCTATATGCATCACAGACTCGTGCACATCTCGTGCAACCGTCTAATGATTGGAGTGGTAGATCCCTTCCGTCAAATTGCCTTCTTTACTATTTCGTGAGCTGTATAGTCAGAGGCACGCTATATATCCACTAAGGCGCAGATAGCCGTTGTTTCGTCCGCCAATGATTTCCTTAACCAGCGGGTGTATGTAGCTTTAGGTGAATCTATCCGCTCTGTATGCATGGTGGCTCGGGTATAGTAATATTTGGCGTATCCGATCATCATACTTAGGCCCCCTATATCGTCTGATAACTAGCATCAGCGTAAAGCTGCTTCCATCTGACTCGCTGAAGGAAGCAATTTGAAAAAGCATGGCAACGTCATTTCCGTTGAAGCGTGAACATCATGCACAGAGTTAGCTTATCGGGATCCCTATCATGTACATTGGGCGCATATCCTCAACTTCAGTTTCTCCACAAAATTAAAGTGTCCTGGAATTGCGTCAAATTCTAGCAGCACATCAACTATAATCCTTTGCAAAGTCTTCATTCGAATTAATCCCCTAAAGGCCATATACAAACCAAAAGACGAAAGTCATTTCGACAGCATGAACCCATTTCGTTTTCACTGCCTGATTCCATCAGAATAGTCCACCTCCAATCACTTTTATCGACTTTCAGGGCATTAACCCTGTGCTCTTTGGCCCGGTACCTCATTCCGGTGTATCACATTTTGGTACAATATTTCACCGAACAAAGGTCCTCTGCACTCGTATCGCCTACACAATAAAGTCGATTGTCGGTTGTTCTTATAAAATCGTCAAATGTCCTTTAGTCCTTTCGCAAAATTCCATTAATGACGGGTTTTTTTCTTAACTACGTCCTCATGTCATTAATTTCGCTTTGAAATTGATTTCCCAGGCAACTAAGCTCGATAGGAAATCCCTCAACATCACCAAACAAGATCATTGTACTCGAAATGAATGCCACCGGGCGGCTGGTCGGCCTTCTCCCCTAAACGCCTACTCGTACTCGTTCGTACATACGCCTGACTGACTAGCACTGTGTCTCCTGGCCCAAAGGACATAGACCCCACTATTGGGGAGGCGAAGTCGTCTTTTCGTTGGTTTTATTGTTTTACCCCGTTCCGTTTCCATGACGAAATGTGACATTTTATTTGTCGTTTCCTTTCTCCCGGCACCCAGCGTTCCCGGGTCCCGTTTGGTTTCGTATCGTTTTCTTTGTTTATTATGCGTGAGTATGACAAGCACCCGAGCTCAGCCAACCCACTCCGCCCCACATGTACTCGTCCATACATACGTACTTGCCGTAGTATCTATGTGGATACGAGAAATTATGTTGTAAAGGAATTTATGAACTGCTTACAACTGTGGCGGGGGGAGGTTACGCATATTTCTTCTTCTTCTTCTTGTCGATATACGAGAACGAGTACTCATATCCGTAAGATACTCCGTACATACGCACAAGCTTTGAATTTTCGTTTCAGCCGAAATGCTAAGTGGAAAACGATTTTTTTTTTTCGGTGGTCATTGAACCCGGACAACGCGCCAGTAACGCAGAAACGTGAGTAAAACAGAGAGAATGCTGGTGGGGGGAAAGGAGGTGCAGAGGATGAGGAGGAATAATAAAGCTGTTGGCGGTTACTGTTAGCTGTGAGCTGTCGAAATGGATTTTGTGCTGTTGGTTTTTTTTTTTCGGATTCATCGGTTGGATATTTGTTGATTTAAGAAAAGGTTTTGGGTTTGGGGGCACCCAGTTGTTGGGAAACAGTTGTTGTGTTTAATATTTCGGGGGGGCATATTCACTCATACACACAATAAGAAAGGGGTTGCGTTCAAAAGGCCGCTAACCTACGAAACCGTAAAAAGGACCCTATTCGGGGGCCCGGCGGCTGCTGCGGCGGCGGCGGTGGGGCCGTTTTAGGTTTTATTTTATTTTGTTTATTTACAGGCGATGCCTGATTTGTATATCGTTCACTGACCCTTTGCAATCCATCATTCAAAGTTAAGAGTGATTGCTGAGCAATGCTGAAACTGGTGGGTGTAGTGTCACGAAAGGATCCAACCGAAGTCGGGTCAATGGCTCTAGGTAAAGTCGTTGCACTGTGTGAGTGATAGGAAATTGGATAAGTTTAATAACTTAATCAAGAAGTCACGATGGTGTTGGCTATTTTTCCACGCAATCAATCTAGGATAACATCTAGAGTTCATTGAACAACAGAGGAAGTCGATGGTGGTGGTGAGAAGGTAGCCAAAATAACGAAGGACATTTAGTAAATTGGCCTAGGGATTTCCTGTGTCGCAGTTGAGTTATTTTGGTTTCTGTGAGGGAATTCGTAAATCGTAATTAGTTTCCGACTTAGAAATATAATCGTTGTTCCGAATAAGCTTTGTGTGTATTCGCAGAAGCTTACACTGTAAATCTGCGATCTGGTCCTTCCGGGTCACCGGATGTGTCGGCGTCACAGATTGGTAAAAATAGACAGATTCTCCTAAGGATAACATTACGCCGCACGTGGGGCAGCGGTTGGAATATATTGGATCGTTGTTCAATAAACATCCATCAAATTTTAGATATGAGACTAAAGAATTCTTTAGTTAAATTCTTGGATCTTTCTACTCTCCCTTGGCTCCAAGATTCTTAAATGCATTCCTCCAACTCATCTATGTCTTCTACACTTCTATCGTATTCACTGTGAGTACCCGGAAGGACGCCTGCGAATGCTTGTCAATTAGACTATGGGTTCTCTTTCTACTGCTTAAAGCATGTCATGCTTCTTTTGATTCTTTCCATCTGATCAGATGGGACTAAAGTATTCTAGTCATAGACTCGTCATCATTGGCATGATTGGAAGCGAGGGAGTCGACTGCGAATTCATTGTTAACCCAAACTTCCTTCCTATATTCTCAGAAGTCTCATAGGTACGGTTCCAGGGGTCCGTTCTGATGCTTCTTATCAAGTCATTGTCATCGTATAATTTGTAATCGAAGTAGAAACTTGTACACGTTGTCTATGGGATTGATACTTCTGACCATTATGCAGTTCAGATGGTCTCTTTCCTAAGAATCGGTCTGAAATTCCACTTAATGGCCAGTGGTTAGGTGAGGTTAGGCGAAGGATAAGGTCAGAAAATGGCCTTGGTGATACAATAGGATCTCACTCTCCTCACACTTAAAAAGTCTAGATCAGAAAATAGAAGTTCCTTCTAATCTAAAACGATATATCACATAGATATCGAGCGATTTGGTCTACTGACTGATCTCCACGATTTTTTAAGCCGACATGACCCAGAATCATATCAGTTGCTGGCTCAATATTTTATTGAAACAGCTCCAGTAGAGATATTGACGTGACATCCTAGTCTATAGTCACGCCTGCCATTAGACTGTATCCTCTGATGATTCCCACTGGGATTCTGAAATAGAGATTGTGTCGTCTAACCACCTGTAACTGGCCTTATCTATCGCATTCAGTTTGAGCATCCGTGAATAGTCTGCGGGATTCCCTTATTCTTAGACTCTGAGAGGATGCCTAGAGCCGTGGCACTTTTGACAAACTCATCTTCTTTACATTTCTTCCGAATATTTCCATGCCCAGGTACCCAGCAAATGTGAACTACGATTTGTTTAACCATCTCGTTAAGAGATAGTGGCCTAGAGCTTAAGCTGGCTATCATTGCGAATGTCAAAATTTTCAACCGAAATGGCTTAGAAGACGGAAAGGGATGCTCAGTGCGCGGAGAATACACCTCCACCAACCTCTTAGTCCGTTTTGGAGGTATCAGTGTGTATATGGATGGATGTTGTTGTCGGCAAAACATTACCCGTCCAGTCTTCCCTGCTTAGGACTGCAGGACTGAATTCATTATCAAACATTTGGCAGAAATGATGTTTTCAATATTTTGGCCAATATCCTTTTTTTATTGAAGCATGGGCGAATGCCTGTTTATAGTCCCGTCCACTGAAAGCTAGATTAATGGCGACTCTCAGTGCAGACCGCCGTCTGCTTCCCATAAATATCCAAAGGAAGGAGATGAAAAATTAAGCAGAAATGCCCCCAAACCACATGGTCCAGCTGGAAAGTCTGCTAAACGACTTACGTTTGTTAGACTATACAGGTGTTAGATGGTAGTTTCAACCGTATAAGCATAGCCTTTCTTTTCCAGAAGGCTTAATAGCTCAGTGACTGTTGTGACTTACACAACTTCTAAACGCGATAATGCCACTGTTAACGTCGCTGCTTTGACTTGCCATCATAGTAGATAGTTTAATAAATTTCTACCGAATTATCCTGTGCTCTGATAATGACGGATGTCAATCAATCTTTCCAAGATTTTCAGAACGAACGATGACAGTCTGATAGGTCATTGGGAAAGATATGGGAGTTTCTTCCTTCTTCAGATATGAAAACCACTCCATCCATGACCTGGGGATGAGCAGCAAGTCCACACAATCATGAAGAATAATTGTTATCCATGGCAAAGCTATTGTGGAGGAGTTTTGGATTTCGGCAGGAAAAGTGCAATGTAGTTCCGACGACTTGAATGGATCGAAGCTGCTTATAGCCCAGTTGACTTTTTTTCTGGTGACTAGATTGTGTTGGTTAAGGAGGGTTGTCTCAGACTAATTCCGTGTAGTTTGTAACAATTTTCATGAGCACATCATATACACGTCTAGGAGCCATCTGGCTTAATTAGAAGTATTTGGGGTAGATTTACAAAAATCTAGAGCTTCGGAGTGCTTCGGAAACCGCGATCTCTGATGTCGAATAAGGTTTTAGACAAGGCGACGCGCTGTCATGTGACTTCTTCAATATCATACTTGAAAGAATTGTGTGGAACTTTGGAGGCACAACCTTTTAAAAGTATGTGCAGCTACTAGCGTACGCCGATGATATTGACATAACCAGCAGAGCACAGCCGTCAATCATCACAGGTGCATTCGCTGGTATTGAAACGAAAGCTGCCAAAATGAGTTGAGCGGCAAATGAGTGCAAAACCAAGTACATATATGCTGTCAACAAGAAAGAACACACAGTATCGACGACAGAACGTCACAGTGAACAGCTATAGTTTCCAGGTAGTAAGGGACTCTGTCTACCTTGGATCTGCTATGAGTTCTGCCAACAAATCATCAGCAGAAATAACCGACGAATAATTCTAACTAATAGCTGTTTCTTTGGGCTAAGAAGACAATTGAGTGGTACGGCCCTACTCCGAAAAACTAAGGAGACGCTATATAAAACGTTGATCATCCCAGTCCTACTTTATGGCCCTGAAGCATGGACTACACACTCAGTTGTTTCGAGAGAAGAATCCTTCGAAAAATATTAGGTTCTGTTTGCGTTAACGGGGCTTGAAAGAGAAGATTCAACGAAAAACTATACGAGCTGTACAGCGGCATTGATCTAGTCAGAAACCTGCGCATCAGTCGGCTAGGACATGTAGAGTGCATGGAAACCAACGCTCCGGCCCGCAGAGTCTTCGAATCTAACCAGGAGGGACAACGCAGTAGAGGAAGAGCACTTAGAGCGTGCAACTGCAGGTAAAGACTGGACTAACTGGAGAGGCTTGTTAATTGAGGGCGAGATTCACCCCGAACTATAGCGCCATCTATGTAAATCAGTAAGCATCCTTAAATTTGAATGCTGCAGTTTGGTATTTATCCCGAATATCATTTCTGCGGAATGAAATCTTCATTTCTTTTCTTTTTTAGCGTGCGCTCAATTTTTGTTATCCTTAAGATGTTTGCACATAGCGCGGACGAAGGAAATTTAGGGAGGAAGAAAAGATAGCTACCGATGTACATTGGTCTTAAATGTTTGGAAGTTATAATGGCTAGGGAATAAAGAGCTCGGTAGAGCATTCCATAAGAGAGTTATTCGGCTTAGGAACGAATCACAATATTTCAGAGCTTGAGAGTATACTAATGAGCATTCATAGCGAGACGGGTGTTACGGTTAAAAATTTGAAGTTCCGGAATGTGCTCGAGGATGCCCTATCCTATCCTATCTAGCATGTGTTGTAATGTTCTTGGCGCACCTGACCAGATGTGGGCATTGTACTCCAATTTTGGGTGCATGAATGCCTTATTTCTTCCATCGCTGGAGGAAACTTTGACATTTCGTAGCATTTTGGGCAACATCAGATATGTGGTTATTCCGACGTAAGTTGCCATTGACACACTTATCGAGGGGGAAAGCTTTCTCGGTTTCAAGGATGCAAGTGCAATTCATGGATAATGACTGGGTGTTTGGATTTCGCGTTATCGACAACAGACAGTATTGTGTTTTGGAAGCATTGAATTCCACTCTGATAGGTCCCCAATTGGTAATGCTTTCAATATCAGAATTTAATGAGCTTAACGTACGCTGTCGTTCCCGTTCGGAGCAGATACGTGAGTCCGGGAATGAATATGAAAAGCAGAGAGTACTTTCGTCAGCAAAGGAATATAGAAGTAACAAGCAAGAGATCCTTCATGAAAATTAAAAAGAGTGTCGGAGACAGAATGAAGCCCTGGGGCACACCAGCCACTGGAATGAACTTTCCGAAAGGTGATTTCTAATCCATTGAAAAAGAGACTCGTGGATTACAAATGCATTTTCGACAAAAGAGCCTGATGCTAAACTCTGTCAAATGCCTTAGATATATCAAGTGCAACTATCTTGATTCGCCAAATTGATGTACGCTTTGGTCCCACTCTTCGGTGAGAAATGGCATCAAATCAAGAGTGCAACTGTTGCTACGAAAACTGTACTGACGGTCATTGAGAAGTTTTCGTACTTCGAGATATTTCATGAGCGTTTCCATGACCTTGGAAAGAACGGACGCACATAAGTACAATGGTTCTGTAGGAGGAGAGAGAAGAAGATTCGCCTTTTTTATCGGTGGGCTGGAATAATGCTGTTTCCCATAAGATGGGAAAGTGCATCTGCTTCATGTTTTTTTTTTTCTGAAAAGCCGATGTTCCTAAAAATTTCTTTACTCAAGAAGTTTGGAAGCAGCGCTCATCCTCCTTTGCAGCGCAGACTTTTAAGTCTCTTATTTTACTTCCCAAAATTCTCCGTCAACATCGGATTTAACGTTTTTAATGGCTTGATGATAATATCGTCGTTGGCCACATGCGCTTAATGCTGTTAGCATAGGACTTTCCGAAAATTTTTGGGAGACCCAATCATAAGTGACTCTAAGAGTTCCTTACGATCGACGTCAAATTTCCTCAGTAAACCTCCTCGGCATTCTGGCATCTACGATATTCCTATTCGCACCTGAGGTGCAATAACGTAATGGTTTACATCGATATTGACTTCACAAAGCTTTCGGAAATCCAGAATACTGGGGCATGGACATGGCAACGTTTTTGTGACGGGTCTTTGATAAGGTGAGTGGATTTCCCTTAGCGGATGTTGAGGTGTGATGATGTATTACTCCGCCGATTGAAGTCGATTAGCTTGAGTCCATTTTCAAAAGTCACACCGTGCGTGGTATGTTTTCAAAAAATGCTTTCCTTTCCGAACTTTGCCGCAAAATTACATAGAACGATCAGGATTACGACATTGCTCATACGTCTGGTCGATTAGTTTGATGATGATGAGAAAAAAATCGTTACCAAACTTTATTCTATGTAGACGTGAACACGTAGCAGGCTTATGTTTGGGAATTCAACAGTGATGCGAACTATAATCAAGCGTCTGAACCCTAAGAGTTTTTGTCTAAGTCTTTCTTGGATGTTAACTCCGTGTCTGAATGGGAAGTGCCTATTTTGCTCTCTATAGGTATCACCAGTCAACTAATTTTGCTACTCAATTTCTTCTTTCTTCATCTGGACTATCAACAACTATCGCCGTTCTACTGAAGCTTCAATGAGAGCCCATAGTAATTATTAACATATATTATAGCCTGGCTCTGGCATAGTATGATATTCTACGGACGGCCTAGCTGTCTTCAAGCAATTGAAATGAAATGTACTCCGAGCACAGTATCGAAACATCCTGTTGAGTTTTAACGCAGCCAAACTCAACTTAAACTAATACAACTAAGCGCTGCAAAATGATGCTAATGAAATAGGCATTGACTTCTGCATAAATTGCATAAATGGATGGTCTGTACCTGATTTACCTAATCCTTTCTAGACTCTCAGTATATAATATACAATAGATAGAAGTTTGTGTTGGCAAATACTGGTCTTCTAATTCAGCAAGGTATTTTAGATGTATGAGGTCACAATGGGCCAGCACGAGTCTAAAGAACCTGTTTTATGTTGCAGCAACATAAGGGTTCTCTGTAACAAAAATGCTACCAGGAGCTTACTGATCATCCATTATCCAGTTTCAAGTAATCTTTTAGATTCAACACCCAGCTCTATATATTAACACACTTGTCGATGAGAACTCTATAAGAACTGAAATGCAAAAACAAAGATAGGCCTGTATCCAAGATTATACCTCTCGCCTTGATGCCATTAAGAGTCATAGTGGCATCAGATTATGAGTTTTGAGAAACTCTTCTCTTAAGCCCACACTTTATAGTCGAAAAAACTTAAAAAAATAAACAAAAGGCAAGTATCTAGACCCTTTGGTTTTAAATGTTGGTAAGCTGTAACGCCGGTGCGATCAAAACATCTAAAGTTGTTAATTAAGCCACCATGTCGCTACGGTTACATTTCTTATTATATAACTATCAACACTGTCTCATAACCATCTTCTACTTCACCCGTTTAATTATCTTAATCTTCTTTAGAACCAAAACTCACGTTTTAAAGAAATTCATGAAAAATGAAACAAGTTTCCCCAAAATTCGACATCATCACTGAACACCGTCGAAAAACGTGAGTCCATCAATAAACCATTTGTCCGATCTTGATGAAATTCCCCAACAGTATACCGTTAAATCTCTAATCATCCATCTACGGCTAACTCTGTAGCTATGGGCAAATGTCTGTTCCTTTCTATACTGGCTCTCCTCCAGGCAAATTTAGATTAATTGCCATCAATTTTGGACTCGAACTTTTGTGTAAAAAAAAAATGGAGAATAAAAGAAGAAGTAAATGACAACAAATTCTCATTAATTGTCGGTTAAAATACAAAAAGGGAAACAGCAAAAAAAAAAAAAAAAACACACCAAGAGATCTGTAAGAAAAGAAATCCGAAAGACAGTTAAATTTAACACACAGTCAACCATCGATTTTGAATGATTGAATATTGTTTTTTTTTTGACAAGTCACATTTCGAAGGGGGCAATGAGGAAGTGGCAAGAAATAGATAGAGAAATATGTAGGCATGAGGAGAAGGGGAAAAGATCCGTATTTTAACGGACGATTGACTTTTATCTGAGCCCCATCGACTTCAAGTTGCAGATTATGTAATAATTAGCAATTAATTTACATCACTAATGTATTTCACTATACAAAACGAAAAGTATCTGCACTATAATGGCTGTATTTAGAGTATACGTGGTTTTTGTGTATCTGGTTAAAGTTGCAATTTTTCCTTTTTCTTTGATTTGAATTTCTTATTTTTTCTGGTTCATTTCACTTAAAGGTAAAAAGTTGTTTGAGTGTTCGGACAGAGAAGTATTTCAAAATCGCATAGTTGTGTCACTTTTTTTGGGGAGGGGGGAAGACAGAAATATCATTGAAGGAATGTTTCCTAATAGATTTGCGATTGTAGATACTTAGCGAAGATATTTTAATTGGAATTCTGCTTCAAATGATGTGTTTTCCACATTGAAAGACAGATGTCTCTGTCATTTGAAATTTTGAATAGCAATAAGCTTGTTTCATGAACGGACCTCCGGTTAAACAAAAGCAAGTTTGTCAATTACGCTTTCCTACTTGAGGTATGGATAAAACAAGAGGTTACTGGTTTTTGCTTGACTTTTGAAATGCAAGATGACTTGTAGTCATTGTCGAAGTGGGCCAGTTCTTGAGGACTTTCAGCGGATTCTTAGCCATACAGCTCTAGGAAACTGTCTTCCGTAATGAACCTCATTAAGAAGCCTGTTTGCTTATGTGTGGAATAGCACATCATTCAAATGACCGCCTCGGCTTCGCTGGCAGTGTTTTAAGCGGTAGCGACCAACCGGTCGGTCCAATATGTGCGGCGTTATTCCGACAATAGCATGTCGAATGTTGGCCTCGAGCTCGCCCAAAGTGGTTGGCTTGTTAGCATAGACTAAAGACTTGACGTAGCCCCAGGGAAAATAATCGAGTGGTGTCAAATCGCATGATCGCCGCGGCCAATTGATGAACGCTCACGGTGAGATGACCCAGTCGCCAAATTTCTTCTTCATAACTTCGAGCGTTGCGTCGCTTGTACGACATGTAGCGCCGTATTATTGGAACCACAGCTCGGATATATTGATGTTGTCGAGCTCTGACACAGAAAGTTGGTTAACATCGCCCTATATCTTAGACCCTTGACGGTAACGGTATCTGATTTTTCATTTCGATGCTTGGCCGAACACTTGTGAATTGTGTTCGCTCCAATGATGGCAATTTTGCTTATTGACATAGCTGCTGAGCCAAAAATGTGCTTCGCCCTAGAAGATGATTTTTTGGCCAAAATCAGGATCTCCGGCCAATATTTCCAGCGCCTAATTAGCGAATTCACGGCGTTATATATGGCCGTCTAGCTTCAATTCTTGCGTCAACACAATCTTATACGGATGTATACCCAGCCAGGTTGACTCTCTGACGATGCCCAATGCAGCTGATCGGCGCCGAATGGACATTTCTGGGTCTTCTTCGATACTGGCCGCTACGCCGGATATATTTTCTTCATTTCGCACCAATCTCTGTCTGGTTGGTGGCATAATATCCAGAAAAGTGTACTCATGCTCAACCTTTTCCACTGTGCGACGAATTGCCTGCACACTGAAGCCATGATGACGACCGACCCCAGGAAGATATTCACATTGCGAATTCATATTTCTGCACGTTCGGCAAGCGTAAAACGATGCATGATGAAATGGCAGACCTTACTGAATATTTTGACGGCTGGATGTCATTGGTAACTTTGACACCTGCTAAAACAGGACAATTGGAAAAACTATCATTTCTATCTGATCACCTTAGCTGCTGCTGTTATCCTCTTTAATTTCTACGAGTACATCTGTCACGATCTGGAGTGAATTGAGTTTTATAGCTGCACGGAGCTTGGAATTCAATGCAAATCTGTGAAGTAAAACTTGACACAAAACCTGAACCATATAATGGTTACTAGATCCCCATATGAGTGAGTTCTCCGGCCTCTCCTTTGCAACATAATGTATGATGAAGCTCTGCGGCTAACAATGTAAAAAGGAGTGAGAGTAATCGAATTCGCTGACGGCATTACTGCCAAGCACGCTCACGAGATAGGGTCACTACGGACGAAACTGTTTCGAGGATCAGGGATTGGTTCTAGTCAGCCTGTTTGGAACTAGCCGACCACAAGTCTGAGGATGTCCCAATAACAATTGGCAAGATCGTGGAGTATGCGAACTTTTGAGTTGGAACCCAAATAACCCAGATCAAAGAAGTCCCCTTTTCGATGCTTGATAGAAGACTGTCGTGCACTTTGGCAAGAAGCCATCATTGATGCACTGCCTCAGAAGCTTCAATCGGTGGATCTGGTGCACTCGCAGGATTTTGCTGTCCGGAATGGTCAGTTTCGTCTTTCTATACACTGCTCCGGTATGGGCGAGTGCACTTGTGGCGAAAGTGTACAAGTTCTGCGCAACCAGTATTATCAGCTGCTTTCAAGCAGTCTCGGACGAAGGAGACTATGTGTTAGTTGCAATGATTCCCATCGACTTCGAGGATGAACCTTAGGTGAGCCTTGAACCAGCAGGGAGTCAAAATAAGAAAAGAAAAAGAAAGGGAGCATCGCAAATTTCGTCATCAGACCATTGATACCTGTGGCAAGAAGCAACTGTAACTATCACCTTCCACAATTTTTGTCCGGGCACGGTTGCTATTGACGATTTGAGCACGATGGTTCGCTGATGCATCCGGAGAGTTCAGTCGAGGAGGAGAGTGCAGAGAATGAGGTGTTTTATTGCAAAAGGCCCAACGCGGAGGACCTTATTTATAGTGCGCATGCAGAATGAGCGACGAAGAGCTGAAACCTTGAGAAGAGCCCAAGAGAATACAGTATACTTGCGGTAGGTCCACGGGGAGAGTAGTTGACGAGTTCAGTGATGTGCGAGATCAAGAAGAACCATGCGAATCGTACATGCCGTATGGGCTGCTGGTATCTGTGAAGGTTCCACATCCATTGGCGCAGATCATATAAGAAAGAAAATGTAAGTAAATGAGACCAAAAGCCTTTACCCTATAATTGAGTATGAAGAAGTAGATTTACTTCAACGAAGTTAGCTTAACTAGGACCTGATGAGACCCCAACAGACCGCTTTTTGTAGAGAAATATCCCCGGAATGAATAGAATGCGATCGACGGATGAATTGTCCTGATGACATGTGCGATCGGAATAGCCCATGCATATTCGGAGTTTTGGATTTTCTGAGCTAATTCAAGGCACGAAAGGATCCAAAATGAACTTGGGCCTCCATATAATTACAAGCAATTCAAGTACTTGAACGAACAAAAGTGGAATAACCATGACCACAGCAAATGCACAAATGCTGACGGAATGTTAGGTCCTTTAACAGACCACATATCTACAACTGAACAATTATAAGACTACAATATGTGGTTGGCATCTAAGCAAAGCAATAGGGTTCACTATTGATATTAACTTCATGAACAATCAGGAAGTGCTCATATTTCAATGTGATAAAACTGTCGAATTAATCGCTACAGCTCTCAGATTCAATTGTCAAACGCAGTAGTAAAATAGGAAGCTGCTACTTCAGCTATGAGAACTTGAAAAACAATACCGCAGAAAACATTGAATTCGCCAGAATCTGTGCCAGGGAAGGAACGTAGTCGGGTGCCTGCACGGATGGCTCCAACACTAATTTAGGATACAGAGTTGGTAATTTTTCTGGAGTACGGCAGATCCCTACCTCGTTAGAAAGGCTTGAGTCTGTGTTCCAAGTTGAGATATACGCAATCCCGAAGGCAATTAATTTTATTATGAAGAGTCTGTGGAGATGTTTAAGTTCCTGAGTTCTCTAACGACTTGCAAACTACTACAAGGCGTAGTCACAAGGCTGAATTCACTGAGTCTTGCTTAGGTCCCAGGTCACAATGGGAAATGAAGTCCTCGCTGAACTTGCTATGCTCAGAGGAGAGTTTTTCAGGACCAGAACATGCGTTACTCCTCGGTTAGAGCGTGAATTGACAGTCGGGTTTTATATGAGCATGACTGCAGATTGCATGACTTCTAAAGTTGCGGCCAGACCAAACAAATACTTCGTGAGGTCTCTAAGAGGTCAGCGACTTTTCGGCTGACCCTCAATAGAAAAGACTGCAGACTGCCTACTAATGTCGTGACTGAGTAACACGCTTTTGCAAAACGATTAAACGTGATGGGAATAAGTGACACGAGATCCTACGACGCCGTGGTTGAGGCATGATAAAATTACAAATAAAGTCACAGCAGCCATAGTTTTTAAAACGACGCAATGATTTCATCTCTGGAAACTTTAATCGGCGGACCTCCCAATGAGGTTGTACATGCACGAATTACAAAGGTTATGCCCTGTTAGATGCTTCGTCATCTCAAACTATTAGTAAGTAGCCTTAGAACATTTAGTAAAAATAAAAGATGCCAGCTGTTCGAGGTCATATTCGCAAACTTGCTAATGAGGATAATTGAGTGACACGAAACAAGCACAATACTCATAGCGACCACTGAGGTTAATCACGATGTATAAAGACTTATTCCAGGAGTGGATTCAAACTACAGGCTTCAAAGAAGATAGAAGTGCTAAAGTGTCCAGCCATCACAATGGCCAACAGGGCTAAGCGGGTTGGTCTCTCCAACAGCCACTTTTACTTAGAGTGTCCACCACATGGTCTTCTCGCCAGAATATACACAAAGGCAGTATGAATTTTCCGCATCAATCCACTGTGATCCAGTGGTAACGCCTCAGATATTATGGTTAAGAACCATTTCATAACATAACGACTCAGACTATCACTTTATTATAGCGAAGGCAGGTACGGATTTGCGGACATTAGGGCAGAAGTAGAAAAAAATGGATCTAAAGATCAATAGCCGTCAATGGACAACTATAACTTTGAGGTCATACACGAATGTGCCTACCTAGACTCTACAGGAAACCCCAGAAAAGACATAGGCAGGTGTGAGGATGAAGTGAAGAATAGCTCCTGTCAACCTCTGTTTCTATGTGCTAAGAAGCCAATTTGGCAGTAAAAATCTATCTCGAGTAAAGAAGAATAAGATGTACAAGACCCTCATCATCCCTGTCCTGTTTTACGGCACAGAGGCACAACAGATAAAAGCTCACTTACAGCTGGTTACAGCGAAGGATTCTCTGCGCTATCTTCGATTGCGTCTGTTTTAGTAGAGTGTGCAGGAGAAGGTACAACGAAGAACCTTACCAGCTGAGAACATATCGACATCAGTACTTCAGCCCAAAGAATCTTGAAATCCACTCCATTGTACCTCAACCAACTCGGTATGCGTAAATGCGTAACTGAAAGCAGGTAGCTAAGGGTCGAGCTGGCTGAAGAGGCATGTTGGTTCAAACTTAGGAAGAAAGTAAGTAAGGCGGGCATGCAAATAACCCAAAACAGATACAAAGCGATAATGTACAGATTCCAATGATGTCTTTGGTGGTAATATTCTATCTGACCCTATAAAGTAAGAATGGTAGTATCCAAACTGGAGTTGAATGAGACTGTCCCAAGTGGCTCATTGTAAAAGTTAGTTGTTTACATCAATTGCCAAATAGTTCGGAATAAAGTAAACCTCGGTGATGATTACCCGATGCATCCCTCATATAGCGTTCAGGATCGCTTTTGCACTGTGCAAACCCAAAATCCATCGCCTAAAATGTGTCTGACTCGCTTGGTATTCAAGGTGATTTCCGGCAAAGAATGTTGACATTTGCCTAGATATTCACACTAAGATCTCGGAAATGGCGCATGAGTTTCTAAAGCCCCATCACTTTGTTGATTTTATTGGAACAGCGTTTATAAGATACATACGTAGGTCAGACATACATATATTGCTGTTGAAGTGTACGTCAAGGCTTTTAACCTAAAAAATGGAACGCTTCTACAATTCTTCGACATTGTACTCCAAAGATTTATGCATGATTATGTAGAACATGAAACCTTCAACAAGTTGAATAGCGACATGAATCAATTTTATGCCCGTTCGCATGTGTCCCGAATGGAGGGCATCACTTTGGCCTAAGGAATTTTGAAGAGCAGATTAAGATCACATCAGGCGACCCGGTCGAATCAGTTCAAGATGATCGTTGAATGAGATCAACGTTAGCCTTTATTCAAGGATAATGCTCCAAAACTCAATCCATGCCTGCCCATCATCCACATGCAATGGCAGCATAAACAAAACTAAGCTCGATGAAGTAATGTTGCCACATAACGTTGAAAGATGTTGTCTCAGCTCTTTGCAACTTAAAAACAATTTCAATGAACTAAAACAGGTCCAACATCTGACTGATAGACGGATAAGTATCTGCATATTCTTTAAATGGAGACCTTTGTAGATTCGTTTTAATTATGTTCACACTGCGAAAAATATTGGAAAAGATCAGCGAGTTTTGAGTCACTATCTGGTGTCCTTTAATAAATTCGGACGTCTGAAAGGGAAACGTCTGTCGTGCCCTCATCGCAGCGAGCTATATTACGTTAAGGCACTCAATCTGCTCCCGTTCATCTATTGACTCAGAGCAGTAACAAGATACAAAATACAAGAATTGCTGCTGTGATACTCAATATTGAAAGAGCAGTAAATACTAATTCAATGCCTCTGTCGGAAATGCAACATGCTTGTTAACGCAGAATGTCTTGCGAGAGTGCACTTCAAAATCTGGTAGGCAAAATTGAAGGCGCACTCGACCAGAAGGTACTTTCGACACCTCGACCAGACAAGACGGCGTAGACGAATCACTATTTTTGTGGATAAAAGAAGTTCAGGCGAATAGGACACCAATTACGGATGGTTGCCCGCAAGGCGGCGTTCGGTTTCCACTGCTATGGTGCACGTTGGTCGACTTTCTGCTCAACGCACTCAATAGTTCTGACTGTTGGATCGTGTCTAGCGACTGTGTGATCTAAAGCGTAGGTCGCCCAATTTTTTTTTTAACACTCAAGCGGGTGTGACTACTCTTAAAATGCCGGAGCACGTGTTAAGTTTTTTGGAAAATTTGAGAGAAAGATGTTTGGGCTCAGTGGTTACTTCGCTCCTAGACGTAATCGACGATGGATGCATTGGAAATTGGCTTACAGTCAAGCCTCTCAAAACTGAGGTTCTTCTCTTTACGAGAAGGAGGAATCTGCCTAGTCGCACTTATCTAAAGCTTAAAGGCATAACCATCCAGTTCTCCAAAGAAAGTAAATATTTCGGTGTCATCCTGGATAACAAACTTCTATGGACTGAACATGTCACGTCGAAAGCCTCTAAGACGCTGTCGGCCTTCTGGCAGTGTAAAGGAGTTGCCGGATCTTTGGATCTTTGGATCTTTGGATCTACACGATTATCTGGTGGAATAAGCTCTCATGAAAATAATTCATTGCTGCTTTTACCAGACTCCAAAGAACGATCTGTCTCGGCTGCAAGGAAGCTTTCCCTAGCATGCCTGGTTGCACTCTAGACGCGTTGATGAATCTCCTTCTCCTTGATATTCAAATCATGGGGTGTAGTCTCTCAAAGCCATCTTCCTTAAAAGAAGTACAACACGTCTTTTGAATCTGATCTTATGGACATGTCACCTGCTGCAACGACTCCAGAAAAATTACGAAATGGGCTTTCCTTGTCCTCAAGACTGATTTCGGCCAAAATTTGGGCCAGGAAAAGATTGTAATCGGGTCTTCGTGGCTTTAAAACCGATCCACAATGCGGCGCTGGTGTCTTTCTGGAGGGTGACAACGTTAGATTTCACTCCTCGTCAGAAAAACTTGCGCCTGTCTTCCAAGCGGAAGACTTCACAATATAGTGAACAACCCTTGGATGGGGCGAAGCATTTTCATCTGTAACGACAGTCAAGCTGCGTTTAGAGCCTCGTTTAACACTTTTAAGACTTCTAAGCTAGTTCGAGAATGCAAGACTTCATTAAACGCAGTTTGATAGGCTGAATAACTAAGTCTTGTTTGGGTCTAAGGTCACTAGGACCCGAACCTACGTTAGGTCTGTGTATGGCTGTGTACGTCCTCGGTTTCAGCTTCCATTGGGAGTTGGTTTTCCTATGAGCACAACTGCAGATGACATGACTGTCCAGGTTGCCGGCAGACCAAATGAATTCTTCCCCACATATCTAAAGGGAGGTTCACATGGAGTCGTAAATTTGGAAAGAGCACAACTCGTACGATTGGTGGTTGTGATCAGTAATATTTGTGATGGGAGTAGTCGTACACGTCCGCGGAAAACGTGGTCATATTCACTCTGGCTTGTTGGAGCCATTTGGCCCGCCTTCAATCGTGAATCTGCTTTTGACGGCCAGTCTTATCTCAAAATGCTGAAGGCACAACCTGTGTGAACTGAAAATGGTCGTAGCCCCAAACCAGCAAAAAAAGCAAGAACAGGTAGTGCTCTCGCCCACTTCACGACTCCTCGTGAGCCCCCCTTATGAGTGAGGTTAGCGGCTTTCCTGCTGTCACACAGTAAGAAAGACTGCAGGCTGTCTACGGGGCACTACACTTTTGTTAAGTACTAGCAAGTGCTTGCTGAACATAAGTGATAAAATATCCTGCGGCGCTTGCAGTGAATGTGATGACGACACCGCGAAGCACTAGCTTTGTGAATATCCGGCTTACGCTCGCATCAAGCAGCAGGTACTCGGTGTTGACGTGGTGGGTGCTGGTCCTATAGGCACCTTATCACTGAAGCCCTTACTAATCTTTCTTCGAAAGACTGAAAGATTTCGTTAAATGGAACTTACAAGGAGTTCAATGGACTAGTTCCCTGCACTACGCATTCAAAGTATAAATCTCTTAAAAATCCTCTCTCTAGCGATGCTCTTTTACATATTTTAAGATAGAAGATAAATTTAGGCAACTCGGATAAGTTAAGGCCATACGGTGAAAGTAAGGTCCGGGTCATTCTGATTAACAAATACAACATTTGCGTCTAAGATCGACCAGATAGGAGTAAACTTATGTTCCTGGCGGTCTCCGTTGAACTCCAATAAAATCTTTATCTGATGCATTTTCTGAATGGTTTGATTAATCTTTGATTGCCAATATGGGTAGGGACCTGAATGCCTTCGGGCTTAGGCTCTACTCAGAGAGTAAAAGTTTTGATCACGTAATTTGTTCGAACATTTTTTGTTGGACTAGGGCCATCAAAAGTGTCTTTCAAAAGCGAAATTGTCATATTCCTGACTCATCGCTTAACAAATTTATGTAAGTTGAAAACCTTGTACCATCCTCATCTAAGAGATGGCATCTTCAAAGATTTTGCAATCATCTTTTAGCACAAAACTTGCAAGTTGATTTCATCGGCTCCTATGCAAAGTAGCCTTATGTCTTACCGGAGTTAATCTTGGCAATGAGACGATGACACAACACACTACAACATAACAACAACATAACACCCGACATTGTGTGGTGACTGAATAAGAAACTGAAGAAGATTTTATGCAAATTGAAATATGGTATACCAGCACTCCCATGGACCAGCTTTTAAGTCCAAGTGTTCGACGGCTTTATTGCCGCGCATATTTCTTCACTAGAATTGAGCTATTAGTCAATCGTCGTTCGTCCAACCCGTTGTGAGCAGCAATAAATTTATAGGTATGCCCGTACGGTACGAAAGTAGGTACTCAGCATAGGCTTCAATGCGATAAACTTCACACTTATGTCATCTTGAAAACGATTTATGATTCTTTAGGTTTGATAAAGCCCCAATGGAGCATGACCATCTCCGTCGACTACAGACTTTAATTCCAGTAGGCAGTGGCCGATCTGGCCCTCAAGGAAGGGGGGCTGCTGAACTCATAAACTCGGCGAAGAAATAATTTATGATCCTTGCCAGGCAATTCAATGGTTTTTATTGCCCCAAACAGCAATAAACACTTTCTGTGTGAATTCAATATTCGATTCATATCTGTCGTATCTGGCAGCTTTAGCCTGTCGACATTATGGTCATCAATAAAAGGGTTGAAAACCCCGTCAAGCTGAGAATCTTCTCCCCTTTCCTCACCCTACTCCCCTCTCCAAAAGCTCATCAATTGGGAAACATAAACAGAACCCAAATTTCTTATCAGAAGAAGAAGAGAAAAAAAATTCCACTATTGCGGTTCGAGTATCTAAGGCAGTGCATTCCTAATAAGATGGTATCTACGCACTATAGAATTGTTGCCAGAGAGATGTACAACATGTTGACAGAGAGTTGAAAGAGAATTCAACTGTGAAAGGAAGAGAACTTTTCTTTAGTTCATCATCGTGTGTCGTCACACCGTGTCTTCTATTTTTGTTTCTGCACTTCACACTGTCATTCGTTTTAAAATCATACACACACACACATCGTCAGCGGGAAATTTGTAGTGTGTTAAGTGCGGATACAGGGCATAAGGAGGACTGAGAATAATAATACGACATGCATAGTGCATTGACCCTACATCGCGTTGACCTACTTACGGAGCCACGATGCGAACGGTAAAGCGAAGTGGAGTCATTTGGATTTTTTTCTCTCTCTCTATTGGATTTAGATGTTTTTTTTTTTTGCCCCACCGTTTTGTTTCTTCTGTTTGCCATTATTCGTTATTCATTTTTCAATTGTATGTTAGTTGTGTGTTTCTCTTCGTTGCTACACTAGTCGCGGAGAGAGTGAGAGGTGACGACCGGGCCTGGCCGGCTTAATACTCGTATACCGTCTGCCTCACGTCCGATGAATATTCGTGTGAAGCAATTTTTCATATTCTTCTTTGGGGCTGATGTGTGGTGTGGCAATGGCAGATACTTTTTCATTTCGTGCGGATTTAGTGCGTTTTGTTTATGAGATACTCGGATACATGTTGCTGGTGCATGTTGTGATTGTTGGCAGAGGGATTTTAATTGGGGGTAGGTACACTTGTTTCGATCATGTACATACGAGTAAGTATGTGCCGCAACGTACCGTACGTTTTGTGCGTATACGATTTTTTCAGAGTTTTCTTTTGGCAGTAGATACTTCTGCTTCTTGTTCGTATCTTTTTGTGGTTTGCTTTGGTGTGTTTATTTGCTAGTGGGCTTTTTCGATTTAATTGTTTCAATATGTGTTACTGTGCAGGTAGGTGAAATGCGAACGCGCATAATTACGCAGCATGATTGAGTGTTGAAGGGAGTAGTGATTAGGTACTGCTCACCGGTTCTTGAAGGTAGGAAAGGGATTTGGGATTTAATTCGACTGATGACGGATTTTTTGAAAGTTTTAAAATTAATCCAATCGTCAGGTGAATTAATGGATTTGCATTAATGAGTGAATAGTGCCAAGGATTAATAAAGTATCTCAGTATCTTTTCTTTACTTCGTTTCGATGGAGTGTTGGCTTTTACCTTTTGCCAAGTTAATTGATCTGTCTGGGGTTACACGAGCCTTTGTGACGGGCTATTGCAGTTGAGATAAATTGAGGGAATGAGTGGTTTGGACGGTTTTATTGGCAGGTTATTGATTTTCGATTTTAGATTGTCTTTTTTTAGGGAAAGGGGATTGTGGATACGTTGATGAATGAAGTGACAGGAGAAGTCAGCAGTAATCAGATCTTGAAACTTTCTTTAGTTAGAGTTTGAAGAGGATACCTTCAAAGGGAATCTCTTTGACTGAAGAGTTCACACTTCAGATTCTATTTACAGCGCACTATACAACTTTCCAAAGTGCGCCAATTCATCTCAAATTCCCCCGATGCTGGAACTCTGAGTACCTTTATAGATATAAGCTATATTGTGATCAAAGATTTTATCGTCTCTGCCCCAAAGTCTTCACTAAATTTCTTGGGAGTAGGAGGAGAAGAGCACTCTTCTGATCCGCCCCTAATTACAAGCGTATATCGTTCATTCTCTGGTGTCTTTACTAACAAATAAGATGAAATAGTATTTCCACCCATTGTTTCTGAGAACGGGATCCCCAAAATCCGTCTCGATGCTGTGATACCGCCCATGGTTCATCAGCGGATTACTCTGTCCAAAGAAAGATATCGTAGCTGGAGCAGATATCTAACAAAATCTCCCCTTGTGGGTTACTGAACTGATTGACGGCTAGGTTGCGGCTTAATCCGAACAATGGAACCAAACATTTTACGTCCAGAGACCCTATTCTTTCCATAACTACCTCTATTACATGGATATAGTTCGAAATTGGGATAAAACACAGAGCTAAGGATCGGTTGCTTATTACTCAATCTTTCCTATCAAAGATCAGTCGAAACGCTGTGAAATTGTTTCAGTCTGACTGATCTAAATAAATTAACTTTGACTGCACCATAGCCTGCAATCACTTTACAGGATGTGCTCAAGTTGCCGTTTAAAGCTATCAATCCTAAAAGTTGGATTAGCGAGTTTCAATTCAACCGGAACAAATAATTTTAAAAGGCTTCAAGACGAAACCACGTCATACACACTATCCAAATCCATCAAAATGGGTTTAGAGTTCCCCAACAGAGTGCCCTACAACCTTTCTTATAGCGAGAAAATTAAAAATTTTACATTTTTGGGATGAAAACCGGACAACTTGTACCTCAACTTTGATCCAGCACAGCCCTGGCATACATCGTCAACATCCATGGGATTGACTCCATTCGCTTTAGACTATCTTCCAGATATGTATGTATGCCTCCTAACTCTGATGAGACCTGCAAAATATTGCAACGTCACCTTGAGAGTGCATGCTTGTCTACGAAAGACACTTGCTTACCGGAGAAGATTCTGGTGCGCTGCTTAGCACCTTTCTCGGAGTTCCATGCTATTTTGTGAATTCTTTTCGCCGGCAGGTGTCGGTAGTTTGATTCTGAAATGCACTGGGGTTCAAAGATAAATTGCTAATTGAGTTAGATTTTTTTTCCCCGACATATTCAAATGTTCCATGACAATGAAAATGACTGACGGTTAAGTTGTCTTGGACAATTTAATTCGCTACATCACATGTGTTTGGTTCCACCGAATCAAAAGAATATCTTCGCGTAAAGAATAAATGAGGAGCGACTACAGAGATAGCACAAAATCAATTTGTTTTAGGAGATAGCATACTTGAGCTTGGAGATCTTCAGCAACTCTGCGGCGTTCCGGTATGTCATTGATCTATGGATACTTTAAATTATCCTTCTGTTTGCAAATGATGAATTGACCATCACCCTTGCAGTGACATTATCTGACTAGCACTACGCAATACCCTCTTCTTCACACACGTCATTACTGGCAATAGCTACTAATCTAGAGGACAAAAAGATGGCCAAGAGGTTTTACTAAACTGATTTCGGTAGCGGGAATGGAATAATCACACCACAGTCACTTCCGAATGTTGACAACTACGCAATAGGGCAAGTCCATACCTTTAATGCTATGGTGTACACTTTTATAGCTGTATGTATGGGTGAATTTAAGGAAATGCCAGATAACCTAGCTAAAGACGCACATCGAGGACAGCCAATTGTTATAGGAGGGGGGGCCCCCGCCCAATTATCAAGGCTTCGCCCATCAATGACGTTGTCTAATAAAAAGCGGGGGCAGAGCATATTACTGGTTTTATCGTAAACATCTTCAGATAATAACACATCTGAATGGTTGCTACGATTTGACCAGTTACAAGTTGCCGGTCATAGGTCTTGTTGGCGGCTGGACCACCGGTAGTCCATACCAGGACTTAAATCACGGTACCATGGGAGTCAGGAGCCCCACGGATTTCGGTCCGGGCCTGACCACATGGCGGCTGTGGTTTAAACCCAAATCACGGGTACGGGTTTTCCTTTGGTTTAACCCATTGTAGAGTAGCAAATAAGTACTGGGTGCTGTGACCCTAAGAACAGTAAGGGGTTTTAGGTCGGCCTCGACTCATACCAAGGGTGGAACTTGTGCCTCCAACACAGTTCCGAATTGGTATCAAAATATTTGTGGCGAGCTATGGCAAGGCGTATCCTTGCTCCCTATGGATGTATGGACATCTCGTAAACATAAGGTCTTATGACAGGTGGTTTACGTTAAAAATCATGGAACGTTCTGTTCTGTTAGGCAGCAGGCTTACCAAACCCAGAGGTCATTCTTTACTGGAAGCACTCTCGCCCTTGCGAGTGGGTATCCCAAATGTTGGCAGGCCAAACACATACGGTAACACGGAGCTAAATGCTATTGTCGATAGTATTTTCCTTAGCAACTCCCTCCTGCCAAAAACAAAATGGGAATCAGCGAGGAATATACGCATAGTGACCACCAGGCGATACTGATAGACATAGAGCAGAGAAAACGAATGGAACAACCCAAACTTACAGTCGCCAAATGGAAGGACACACTCTTTGATAAGGATACGTTTGAAAAAGTAATTAATAGTTGCAATCTGATCGAAGGCATAACAGCAGATAATTTGGCGAGTCAGCTAACACGTATGCGATGCATCAAAGCCAAAAAGAATCACCAGCGACAAAAGGGCGTCATGCATCTGGTAGATTGATGAAATTAAGGCACTTAGGGCAACGTGTCTATATGCTCGACGGAGAATGCAGTGATCTAGAAAAAGGCCAAATGCCGCTTAAGAACTGTGGTCAAAGAAAGTAAAGCGACGTGCTATAACGACGCTGAAATCCTTTGGGTACTGAATATACGATGGTAATGGCCAGAGTAAACGGCTATACAATTAACATGCCCCACTCTGCTAGCATCTATTGTACAGCACATTTTCCCACAAAGACCACCTCTAACATTTTATATCGAGGAAGAGAACAGGAAAGCAGAAATCCCACAGATTTCAGCAGAAAAATAGACGATTATAAGTCGGCTGGACCCGGCAGAATTCCAAATAAGACCGCAAAAGCAGCTGTCCAGAAAAGATCAGACATATTCATAACAACATACCAGAGATGTGCACAGGAAGAAATTTGTCCTAACCCATGGAAAAAACAGCATTTGGTACTCCTGCCAAAGGGAAATAAGCCACCAGGTGAACCATCTTCATACCAGCCAATATGTCATCTAGATACCATGGGCAAAATTCTGAAACGCATCATATACGAAAAACTATTGTCAGCAGTTGAGGAAAAAGGAGTCTTATCAAATCGCCAATTCAGTTTTAGAAAATCGCGGTTTACCATAGATGCCATAAAAGCAGTGGTAGTTGACATTGCGCAAAGGAATATTGCTGTTAAGAATGCCTTTAATGCCGTAAGATGGTTATCCATAATAAGAGCACTTTCTAGATTCGAAACACCACGCTATTTACTTAAGAAAGAAAGAAGCTACCTCAACAATAGGCAGCTTTAATCTCAAACAGAAGATGATATCAAATTTTACAGTGTCCTTGCAGGTGTACCACAGGTATTAGTACTAGGACCACAATTGTGAAATATTATATATGACGGAGTACTGCGACAGTAGCTGCCACGAGGTGCTCACACAATAGGTTTCGCTGATGACATTGCTCTTGTTACGGTCGCCCAACACATACACGAAGTAGAATCTGCTACAAATGCTGCTATTGCGCAAATAAAAGATTGGCTATGTTCAGCTGGACTTAAAATTGTGGAGCACAAAACTGAGTCAATTTTAATAAGCAGTCGTAAGGCCATGGAATGTGCCACTTTCCGGGTTGGAAGCCAAACAATTCGGTCTGAAGGATTACTGAAATACCTGGGAGTAATATTATATAATAAACTGCAGTTTGCACCATAAGTCTTCTATGACAGCGAGAAGGCATCTTTACTACAAGCGGTATTATCACGAATTCTACCAAATATTGGCGGACCTGGTTACACTAAAAGGGTGTTACTTCCAAGAGTGATCAGCTCGGTACGCCACCCCGGTTTGGGCCACGACACCACGGCAAAAGCTATCGTCTGTATACAGACTATGCGTTTTAAGGACGATATGTGGCTTTCGAACGATATCGGACGAAACAGCATGTGTTATAGCTGGAATGGTACCCATCGACATACTCGCGGGTGAGATGTTTAGTGCGTACAACAAAATTGGTTCAAACCGCCACATTGAAATGCATGAAATAAAAAGGATTAAATAGGAAAGGATAACCTCAATAACTAGGTGAGAAAATAGATGGCACAACATCACAGAAGGCTGATGGACCTACAAGTTAATTCCGTCTATAGAAGTGTGGGTAAACCGGATACATGGAAACTGCAACTACCACCTCACGCAGTTCCTCTCCGGTCACGGGGGTACCATAAATATCTGTACCGCTTTAGACACGATAACTCTTCCTTGTGTCCAAATTGTCTACATGACGACGAAGATGCGGATCATACAATATTTTATTGCAGTTGCTTGGCTGAAAGAAGGAGAAACAAACCGAGTTCACAGTCGCTCGACGAACATATGTTATGATCAGAGGGTGGGAATTCGTGAGTTTATAACTCTCTGTTACAGGTAGAGTTGGGTGATAGAAAGCGCCCCCTAATTATTAGAAGAAATGGGTAACCTGGCTAAGCAATCAGTCGAAGACGAAGTGCCTATAACATTTCAGCAAATTCTGTCATCATGAAGTTGGGAACCGTTGGATAAGGTAGCCAAGCTAACGAATGGGATTATAAAAACAACACATGTAATGCCAACGATTGCTACCACTTCTACCAGTCGCCGAACTATTATAATACATCAAGCGAACGCCAGCTCGAGAAATTGATGGAACAGATGAACGGATTGTCGAACAGTTTCGAAAAACTTGAAAGCAGGTCTTGTCGGGATTACACACGCAAATGTGCTCACCAACCAAGGTTCTTCAGCACAATATGGCGAAAAGTGAAGTCTTTGCTGGTTGTCATTACAGTTTTGGTTCTTACGCCACTAAATGTCATATTGCGACGAATGAGTTTGGCATATCCTCGCTCATCTTTTTATCTACAATGATACCACCGGTTGCAACTATTTTATTGATACAGGTGCCGATGTCTCTATAATTCCACTAACAAGGCTGAATGCAGTCTCCCAATTATCCAGTGGTGTCGAAATCCATTGAAATTAACACAGACGTAGAGCAGCGACTGGCGCCGCTTTCTCCAGGGTTGCGACGGAGTTTTCCCTTGCATTTCATAGTGGCAAACGTCCGAACTGCAATTTTAAGGGCGGATGTCTTGCGTTTTTATAACTATTGCAAAGAACGCAACAAAGATGTGATATTTCGGAAAAATTGGCTCATCAAACTTGCAGCAGGTAACATTAATCGACAATTCTAATCCTTTTGCTTCTCTTTTGAAGGGGTTTAAAAACCAGTTCCACAATTAGCCGACAAAATCACGACAGTTAGCAACGAACGTAGCACATTGCGTAATAACAAAAGGGCCGGAACCACGAGGCCTCCCACTTGACAAATTGACTCCAAATTGGAGTATAATCACGTGCGCCTAAAACATATCAGCACTTGCTAGATAGGATTAAAAACCATGCGACAAAACTCATAGGTGATGCAAATATCACTCAGCCCATAGGCACTCTCGAACACCGACGAAATGTCTCGTGTCTCACTTTGTTCTATTACTACTTCCACTATCAGTGCTGCATAGAAACCAACAGTAGCATTCCACCCCCTCAAACATTCAACCGCAATGCTCGTCTCGCTATGAATGCTCAAACCCACTTTGAACGTACCCTGAAATATCGTGATTCGTTCCAAAGCTAAACAACTCGCTTGTGGAATGCCCTGCCGAACTCTTTATTTTCTAGCCATTGTAACCTTCAAACATTTAAAACCAACGTGCTTCGGTACCTATCTCCATTTCCTCCCTAATTTTGCTTCGCCCGGCTGTATGCAAACATTTTAAGGGTAAATAAAAATAATAGCGAAAGCTAGTTTCAGGAATTCATGTAACCTGTGATTTGTAGGCAATCAAAGAGCAATTGGGCCATGTCCTTACACATGGTTTTAAGAACTTGAACGACTTAGCGATGTTGCTATCACTGTTCTAAACAAATACCCTCTATCGCATATTCGCTCACATCACCCACAGAAGAAAGTACCCTGCGATGTACTAAAAACTGCCACCATTACACCATTCGCACTATATGAGTTCCTCCATTTTATGACTTACGGCCTTCGGAACACAGCACAGACAGAAGTTCTACAAGGATCAGATTTTGCTGTCGCTTACATAGATGATATACCGGCTGCATCAGAGAGGATGGAAGAACACGAGTGTCATTTGCGAATCGTTTTAACGAGAAGAATACAATCTCATACATATCACTTGGGTAAGTGCGTTTTTACTCCCAGAAGGAACTAAACGGGTACCTAGCAAAGTGGTAGCTGTTCAAGAGTTCCAAAAACCAATGGTTGCAAAAAATCTTCGACGGTTTCTAGCGATGAAAAACTTCTATCCCAAAGGCTACCGATATTCAGAATCGGCTTCAGTGCCTTATAGAGAGTAAGGCTAAAAATGACAAAACCATTATTAATTGGACCCCGGAAGCTGAGTAGGCGTTCTGGCGCACCCTCCGCAAAATGCATTGATTTCGCGTGCGGATGAGGCATCCATTGGACAATAGAACAAGGAACTATGTTAAGAAAGCTCGGCCTTAGATAGGAATATCCAATCATCCAATTCTAATCCCAAGAATTTAACTATGTAAGATGGGAAGCACGACGTTGAGGGTAGAGTCGTTTTATGAGATACAGGTGTGAGATCTATGAGTTGTAAGAAGATGTGGCTATAGTCGAGGAAGACACTATTTGATGACTACATCAGAGGGCCTGCAGTATTTTATATTGTCTTAAACAGACGAATTAATGGCGCCGCAGGCGTATGAGTGTTTTTTTCGCCAAGTCTTATTTGAACACATTCTCCGTATGGCAAGGGAATGAGAGAGTTTGTCATTGGAAGGAGTCCGAAATTGTTTTCCTGTTTTTCGGTGTTAAACCTGTGAATTGAACTCAGACTCTCTGGCGTAGTAGTTGACAAACTTAGTCACTGCACTTCAAAAACTCACCTCCAATCAAGAAGGCAAAATTGCAAAAGTAGAGCTGAACCTTATATGGTGAATAACTAGAGATTTAAGAGATACCCTTATTTAGTAATTTATAAACTGCAGGAGTGTAGTCTTAGAAGTCGTCCTTTTTTGAGCTATCCTAAGTTAAGAAAATGTTTCTGGATGCTTACCAGAAACTGTTGACGGCATAAAAGTCCCCTTATTACTCGTCTTTTGAAAAGTAAAGCTAAGAAAAATGAGCTAAAATTGCAGACTATGTGGAATTGAGAACGATTTCTGACAACGAACCACGTGTATCTGAACGACAAGCGGAATCCTTAGGCAGTTAATACCATCAATATACTGAAAAAAGCGATGCGATGGCCCGCACAAAAAGATCACGGACAGCTGTGGTAGCTATATAGAAAAAAAACAGCGCACATTTGGATGCTGATTGGAGTAACACATCGGCAAGAAGTCTTGAGTTGCTAGCATGTATAGTAAGCGTGCGCCTTATAACAATTCGCAAACATTAGTCTGAAATGCGCCCCGCATAGAAGAACGATGACATTATCAAGGATTGCCTATACAAGCTCTTCGACGTGGTATTAGTACCATAGTCGGAAATCAGACCACACTTTATCTCCCAATGGGCCAAGGGGCGAAAAGTGACCTCAACATTCAGAATAAGACATAGGGATCTCCAGATTATCTGACTGTCAATGAAGTAGGTGCAAGATATTGAAGAAAGCCTCTATCATTGAACCGCACCGTAGGCTATTGATCGACAAGATGCGGATACGGATGTGCAAAATGCCACAACAACGGCCATATGCAATCGCAAGAAACTTTGTAACCTTTATCCACTCTAGAAGTTCTACAATAGCAGGAACATAACAACCAGCATCAGAAACTTTGCTTCCTATGTGATAGATCCAGGCCCAACAGCGAAACTGCTAGTTTGACGGCATTTCCCTGAGCAAATACAGCAAAGGAGGATCTGCAGAAAGTGGGAGAATTAGGACAGCTCGGAGGATTTAAGAGGAGAAAGCAGGGAAGCACACCAGACCCCGTGTAAAAAAAAAATCATAATAATCAGGTCACTAAGAGATGGTTTTGCAAGAATATTACTAGGAAATAACCTGCAAGAATATAAAGCCAAAAAGCTTGCCGACACAGTCCTGAAACCCCAGTAGTTGATCCACATTCGCAACAAAGGACACTTCTGCAGACTTAAGTAGCCGGCATGGCGATCAACGTTCTGAAATCAAGCAGATTGGTCGACAACCGACTACAATCCAGATGACCAACGTGAGGTAAGTAAAGCCGTAGATAGTCAAAACTTAAAAGATTGCTGAAGCTGAGGGTGAGAACTGGATATGTAATCTGCAACCACTGATGTGCAACCACTGATCTGCAAAATGTAATCGGATGGAAAATGTCCGACGAGTAAAATCTTGCTATCACTTGCCCGATCAACAACAAAGGAGATACTTTAAGTTTTCACGGACCAAGAGGCATCATAAACTTCCATCTGCAATACTGTGTGGACACATGAAACCTTTATGAGCAACCGATCGCCTCATGATCAAACCTTTTCATTCCGACGCACCTTGGAAAAAACCCAGGATTCCCAAATTGATCAAAAGGATTTGGTTTATCGATCATAAGAAAAAGTTTCGTTTCAAATACAATAGTTGCTCCCAGATGCGGACAAGATTAACATAATAGAAAGGACGCAGGGGGTTTCAATGGGGCTCTGTCAAACATCCACGCAGTGGAAAAGGATTTTATCCAATTAGACAAATAGAGCACCTCAAGGCTAAAAATCCCGCAAATTTACTGAGATTAAGATCCTGATCTTGTAATGTAAGAGATACGAATCGTAAAAATGTACAATTTCGAAGCTGATTCATGGTAAGTAGATCATGGCAATTCTATGTGGATTCATTTGACCGATATCTTTTGACCAGTAAATGGTTATTGGACTTAAAGCACGCAATTCACTGAAAAGGTCTGTAACAAAAAAAAAACAAAATGCACTTCATAAATTATTTTCTAATAGAACTATTCTCGTATCTTTAACATCCATCTTATCTACTCGTACAATAACATTCTTGGGGTGATAAGGCTTACAAACTTACATAGGAGTAAAATTGCGTACATGAAACGGGTACAATGTTTAACTGGTATGAGGTTGTAGAAGGTTCTTCAGCAGGTGGACAATTTCTCAATATTCTCCTCCACCTTTTTTCTTTGATAATTTACAGCCTGCCTTGGCGCTTGAACATGATCGGCAGACGATCTATCTCGATTCGAAGAGTAAAATGTCATTGAAGGATGTTACGAAGATCTTGGAAATAGCCTTATGAGTGATCATTTAAAAGAGGGACTCATCCAAGTCTTTACAGCGTTTGAAGTAATTTTGCATTGGCCACGATCACTGATCACTGATCGCCAGATGATCGTTTTCGCAACTTGGTGAGTTGAGAACGAAGGTTCTTGCAATCAAGTCTACGGATGATAGATAGAGGGCCGTTTTTAGGTTGGCTTCTTATATCACTAAAGGAATTGTGATTCCTAAGAAAAGGCACCTGCCATCCCTGTCTCAATCCCAGAAAATTGGTCGTATTTTTGGGTTAATTTCACACTTAAAATCCCATCTAGGGCCTGCGATTGCACAGTGTGACTACCATGATGACAGGCACTTGCTTAAATTTTCAGTAATTTATGCACCCTCACTCATCTGCTTCGGAAGACCTATGATTCTCATTACAAAATAGCGAATTTTTATGGCACCTATTAACCGGCATCGTCTGTCCAAATCTGCATGCGGCTACCATATGCATTCGACTTGACGCCCCCACAAGTAACTACTGTTGCTTTAGATATTGCTGTTGCTATTGCTTTAGTGCATTTTAGTGTCAGAGGTTAATTCCCGCCGACCTAGTTTGGTGGAAATCCTCTCAAAACACTCGTAGATACAAGTACGAGTGGTATCAGTACGACTGGTAAGTAGCAATATTACCACAGCCTGACTATTGGTAACATTGCTACGAAAACCACTTAACAAGTTAAAAGATTTTTCCCCCCAAATTGCAGTGCAGTACGAGTACAGTGCACCAGTCGCAGTTGCAGTCGCAGTTGCAGTCGCAGTTGCAGTCGCAGTCTATAATTACGATTTTTTTTTCTGTTTTACAAAACGAACTCCATTCTTGCTCCATTTTTCTCTCCCTCAAAAGAACAAAAAAAATCCAATTACATTCAAATTAGTTTTTTGGGAGATTACAGATGCACGGATATAGGCAGCCCAGATTAAGACGAAATAATAAAATGTTGCAAACCGAGGCGATTCCGATCCGATTTCTCTCTCTTTCATCATGACTTGGCAGTTTTTTTTGTCGGTTTTTCTGCGATTTTTTTTTTATTTTATTTCGGATATCTTATGTTCGAGATAATTAGTACGTCTGCCATCTGCAGGCGGTCTTAAAATGTCCAAACATCAATCAAATTCCATCAAACCAGGAGCCGGCCGGGTACGAGTACGTTCGAATATTTGTATTTCTAACAAGGCAAACTGTCAAGAAACGGAGGAAAAAAAATGCCAGTAAACCCCATGCCCGCGTTGCACTCGTAATATGTAGAGTTGCAGTCAGTCGGATACTACCCCCACGTATCTGTAAATGTACAGAATGCGGACTGCATTCATTCATTTGTTCTCGGATGGGTATCCGTGGATTTCAATCAAACTGAAACGAAATTCTATGCATTTTCTGCAAATGTCGTCATAGTTTAGTTCTATGGTGTACTCGTATCTATGATCCTACCATCGAAGTTTGTATCTATGAATCTATGTATTCTTAAACGAGGGGTTGATAGAGACCTAGTACACCCTACAAAATGGGAAGGAAGAGAGCTTGCCAATTGTGTGAGTGATTGCGCAATAAACGAGTACGAGTACGAGTACGAATACGAGTACGAGTATATTTATTTCTATGGATGTACCCGTATGCAAGCTATCTGAGGCTATTTACGATTTAGTTTGCGACTACTTTCGATTTTCATTGCACTTAGTCGCGTAAGCAGTTCAAATAGCTTTCTCGTTACTAAAAATATCTTCTTCTGTATTTTTTTTTTGTTGTTTTTCTCTGTTCTATTAGTGTTGCGGATACGTTGAAGCATCGAAAGTGAAAACCAAATGGAATGAATAAAAATTAAATTAAATAGATATTCGGATGAATTCGAATAGGAATATGTGTTAGGAAATGAAGACGCCACCACATAAAGAGGGGAGAAAGCGAAATGCGTTTCGGTGTGCTTTACGAGTATCTCAAGGTGATTGACGATGATACTCTATTCACATTGTACAAACAGTTGATTGTCTGTTTGTTGGTCTATTCGATTTGGACGATTCGTATCTTTTTCCTTGAATTACATACAATGTAGTGGATGTTGTAGTTTGAAATATGGTATATTTGTGGGAAATGTCTACTAATTAAAAGTGGAATCGCTTATTTTAATTAAGTGGAAGTACGAGTACTTCGGTGTAATTATAATGCAGGCCATGTTCCTTTCACTGCTTTAGGAAAGTATCTGCTTGAGATTTTACGGGCAGAACTAGATGAATTCAAAATACAGGGAAGGAAAACTTATTTGGTAGAACGGCAGCAAAAATACATATCAACCTGATTGAAGTGAAAGGTTGATGGTGATAGCCAAGCTGAAGGCCAATAGGTTTGAGGCCCCTGACGGTTCATCACGAAAGCCAGTTCAAGTAGTTGGGGATGATTTGGTTGTGGTGAACAACTCAATTCGAAGATTTGGTCAGGTGAGTGCATTCGTGAAGAACAGATTTCAAGCATCTTTTGCCATATCCAAGAGAAAGGAAATCCCCTCAACTACGCCAACTATAGAGGAATCAGCCTGGTCTATGATTTCATCAAACAGATGTACCTATGTCTAGACAATCTCGAAAACCTATTCAGTTTAACTATGGGGAAAGCTGTCTGACCCATTAAGATCCAAACGAGGGCTAACAGAATACAATAGAACGGACACCTTGCATTGAGGAATTGGTCAGAAAGGCACATTCAGCAGCTGAAAATTTGGCGTAACAAGGGAGCTTTAAGACCTGGTAAATCCAGAGAAAGATTCTGTGGAAGATATTATTTCCATTCCAAGTTGATGAGCTTTGTTGATCGGCGATCAACGACGAACTCTATGAGTTCTCAGAGTTTAAAACTCAAGGAAAGAATTAATGTGGCAAGGAAAGCCCTCACATGAAACGAAGCACATAAGTAGAAAGAGATCTTAACCAGCATTCAATACGGAACCAGAGGCAATACCTGCAAATCAGTTAGTTGAAGTGGCTTGTTGGTTGGGATCAAAAGTCATTCCGGTGTGAAAAGTAGAAGTAAAGCGGAATGTGCGCTGAAAGCACGCTTCATTCAAAAAGGTTCCGATACATACTGTGCTCAAGCGTGCTACCAAGTAGCGGGATGAAAATCTCTGTATCTATAGTGTAGCCAAACTCAGCTTTAACCAATTTCAGAAGGCTGTCACTTCCAAAACAGTTGGTAAAACTGCGTTACTGTTTCGACTAATGACAGTTGGTTTCATTGTTTAGAAGCGTGCAAAAGCATCTGGGCTTCAGTTTCGTTATAGTCACACTTCATGTCAACTTTGATGTCAACAAATTTTTCATGTCTCGAAAATAGCACGTTACAACAATACTGGCAGTGGTGCAAAACACTATAATGGTGGTCAAAAAAAGACTGCATCAGAGCCAGAAGTATTGTAGTTCGGAAAGTGAAGGCTCGAATTGAACGGAATCCTCGACGGAGTGGCAGGAAAATGGCTTTTGAGCTGAAGTTGCCAAAGACAACCGAGTTCAAACTAAAGCCTTATAAGTTCCAAAGAAGACAAAATCTGACCGATGCTCAAAAAATAGTGAGGTTCGACAGAGCAAAGGAGCTGTTGCGCTGGCACGAATCCGGGCAGTCTCTGATGAGAACGATCGTGTTTATTTATTGGAAGGGTCAGACGAAAATTGTAGCCTTCGATTGGCCACCAGAAGTCAAATGTCACCGTTTGTCATGGTGTGGGCGGCTGTGATGGCCGATGGAAGTTCGCCGCTTGTACTTTTGCACCATAGCGTCAAGCTGAATGCGAATGTTTATTGCGAAAGTGTCTTGGAAAGTGCTCTGAAGCCTTGGGCAACCATATACTTTGGTGAAAGAGAATAGACCTTCCAACAAGACCAACACAAAGAACGCTTCAACCAAGAGTGCCCCTTGCTTCATTCCGTCGACACAATGCAATTTTGCCGGATCTATATTTCTGACTCCTTTGCTTATATTCAGATTTCACCATCTTGTCTCAGTTGATCGCTTGTAAAGGTTGACATTAGTTATGAGTCATGACATAGGCTGAGACCGTTTTTTCAGAGGCTTAAAATGTCAGCAACTAATCGTCGAATCATCACCCGGGTTTGCTCGGCATGGGCGACACAAATAGAGTTTCCGTAAGTCATGGTCCACGAAAGACGCGGCAATAACCTGATATTAAGGACATGCGCCAGTTCAAAAGTAGAAGTGAAAGTTGGCATGTTGGAAACATACTCGTATTTGGAGCTATATGGATCGACTATGTCTCTACAAAGTGAGAAAAAATTTCTTTACGAGTAGATCTATATTCTCTCTAACAGCGAAGCGGCCCTATTTGCTATCAACACTTTTGAGATAACCTTAAAAATTGCCTGCGACAGCATTATACTTTTCAAGGTAGACACTAGCCAGCAACAATAGAGCCCATTTAATCTGGATCACAGTGGTAATGATAGAATAGAAAGAGCAGATGAATTGGCCTGAAAAGATTCGGCGTCAATATTAAAGTTGTCACGACCAATTAGCTCCATAAAAAGTTATTTTAGTAACTGGCTAAAAACAAAGGCCCTCCATTACGGGACGGAAGCTTTTGGTAACAGGTAAGCCAAAAACTTTTTAGCAACGCCTTCCATCAGAAGAACAAAACAATTCCTCCGGCTTTCTAGGAGTCAGATACACGCAGTAACCGCGATTCATAATGGTTCAACGCAGAATCAAAACGCACAAGATAACAACTGTCACACGTGCAATGCGGACGAAGAAACAGCAGAACATATCTTTTGCCACCGTAGCCGCCTAGGCGCAACACGTCTACGTCTTCTAAGTAAGACACTCCGTGAGGCAGACGATATTACTGCCAGCTCACTCAAAGTTATAGCCGGGTTTATTAAAATTTCGGCCATCATGGGTGAGCTCTAGCTTGAGGACATCACAATAAGCCTAATCTGGCCGCAGTGGTAAGAGTACATAGTCCCACCGCACCGCTTAATCTAATCGAATTCACGAGCAGATTCCCCCTATAATTCCGTCAAGGAAAACCCAATCCAAGGCTTCTATTTGAGGAATGTCCTCTATGATGAAATGCTTTCCCTAGGGATTTCAAGTGAAGCAGCAATTTTTCGGTTTAAGAACTTCATTGCTCTTTTGGTCCTAGATCTATACAAATGAATCTAAGATCAGTTGTCGCTTAAGTTAAATCTTATGTGCCAAGAGTCAAAGCCTTAGTGGAGGGAAAAGAAAGAAATCAACGCATCGCTTCCTGGTAATAACAAGGGGATGAGTTCTTTACGAACAAATGGACAAATCGTCTCTCAACAATACCAGATACTGACATATTTCTCGTCAGCTTGATTTAGCTGACAAGGTCTGGACGAGTGAAGAGAACAGGAACGGCTATCATGCTTAAAGACAGCAAAGAAGATTCTAGCAATCTGGCTCACATTGTTCAAAATGAAAATGCTACCCGAAGATTTTGTATAGATTCCCAACATTAAGTAGGACCTGGGACTACGGACCCACTTACAACATAGAACAACTCGGCTACCACCGCTGACGGTACACATTAACCGAATTGGAACGAAGTATATGCCACACAGCCAAATTCTTCTGGCCAAAAAGAGTACTGCCTCGTAGCATTTGAAGCTGACTTGACAGTCGTTTTACCTCTAGCGAATTGATGCATGCCCAATATATTCAAGACAGTCTTCTAGAAGTCAAAACAAGTACACAAAACATCGCTCTGATGATGAGGGAATAATACCATAAATCGTTGGTGTCTTTCTCCTACGGACATAAAGGTACTTAGCGGCGTCAAACCAGATCGTGTTAGCTACGTAGGCCTCTTTGCTAGAGTTTAGATCAACCATCAGCTGTAGTGAATCTCAACTTAGTTGGCAAGTGAATTTCAAAAGTATACCCAAGGTAAAGTCCCAAAAAGTCGGAATTCGAAGTATTTCCACAAAAGGTTTGGAAACCAATTTGCGAAAGGTATGACAGTAATTCGGATTGCCACGGCTAATATTAGGCCTCGTAGAAGTACCATCTTTCTACAGACGTTGGTTCACCAAGTAACGAGATAGAACCCGTAAAGTCTTCCATTTTGTAACTCTGTGAGCAAGCCCTACTCACAGTGTCGGTTAGTTTGTGGCCCAGCAGGCCGCAACCGTAAAAAAAACTTTTATTTTTCGAAAACGCCAAAACAAGCCTCGGATACGGATTGACATTTTGTTGACGACTTTTTGCTATCGACTACCGACAACGATAGGATTCTGAAATGTTAGGACCCGCCTCGACTCACGAGACAAAGATCCTCAGAATGCCAGATTCCTCCAACTTTGGCGCGAGTTCTCACCATATAAAATGGACATCTTGGCGCTGAGCGAGATACGTTGGTTGGATGCTGGGGAATACCATTCGCCCGCAAAAAGCACCTTATTTCTCTACTCTGGAAAACAAACTGGAAGCACTCGAGAGTCCGACATAGGACTGATGCTAACACCAACAGCAAGAAGCAGCCTCATATCTTGGAAACCGTACAGCGACCGGATATTGGCGCCAGATTTCAGAGTAGGGTAAGAAAAATTACAATCATCCGGTACTATGCGCCAACGGAAGCCGCATTTGAGAACGAAATTAACAATTTTTGCAATCAAATTGGCGCCGTCCATACCTTGAAGCCTAGCAGGAATATCGTAATCGTAATGGAAGATTTCAACGCAGCCATTTGGGCAGCCATTCATTCATCAGATTTTAGTTGCCTGAAAAAAAGTCTTTGGGTCACGGCTGGTATTGAACCCCGAACCGTCCGATTGGGAAGCCAATACACTACCACTTGAGCCACGGCTACCTACATGATAATGGGGAACGGTTTGTAGATTTCTGTAATACCAACCGGCTAGTCATTGAAGGCACAACGCCTGCTACAAGATCAGTTGGGTCTCTGACAGGCATCGAACGGCAAACCAAATCGGCCATTTTGCGATAAGTCGAAATTGGGTCCTAGACCTCCAAAACATATGTGGAGCCGAAATGGGAATACAGCGCAACCATCATCTTATGTTTGCCACTATACGCCTTCGAACTGCATTCGTCAACTGCAGCCACTCAACTTACTTCGAGTTACCAGGTACAATACCGACAGACTTCGGGATTTCCTAGTGCGTCAACAATTTAGGGACCATCTTGCCATAGAAGCAGAAACAATCAGCAGCTCAGCATGTAGACATATTGTACATAGATGAACACTGAAATGCTGTGAAAAATGTTTTGGCATGCAGCGGTATAAGGCAAAAAAGTCACAGCACATGGTTATCAGCAGATAGCTGGAGACAGATCGATGAGGGGTCAGCAGTAGAGAAACCCAAGTTAGAAGCCCAATATCGTGAAAAGAGGAAGGAAGTGCGCATAGTGGCAGACGTTAAAAGCGCTCATACAATACATTAACGCACTGGCCTCGAAGGTTGGACAACATGACCGTCTACAGCATCACAAAAGAACTTACTGGTGGTCGGAGTTCAAATCAACATCCAGTGAAAAGTTTAGGCGCCTAATCCAACTCCTCATTTTTAGAGCGTGGGAAAATCAGCGGTTCGCAGAAGAGTGGAAAAAGTAGGTCAATTTAATGAAATGTGGGAACTGGAGAGGAATATGCGGTCTCACAGCCGTAGCCAAGGTAATAGCTAAGATAGTTCTAGAGCGGATAAGAGAGCTTCGAGACTTAACACTCGATGTCGAATAGGCGAGATTTCGGCGTAGATCACATCAACACTTGTGGAGACGCTGAGCATCGTCTCGGTCGCCGGTGGCATCGAACTCGATGTGCGCAACAGAATCAGGAAAACTGAACCTGCGCTTGGAATTCTATCAAAAATCTGGAAAAGCAATGTTCTCAGCACAAAAACCAAGCTGAGACTGTTCAGATCCAATGTAGAATCAGTACGGCTGAAGCACTTGGTAGGCTACCAGCATTGTCACTTGAAGACGCAAACCTTCGTGAATAGATGTCTACGTGACATTTTAAGGATTTTTGGCCGAACCATATCTCCAACGAACAGTTTATCTGAGAACGGGTCAAGAACCTATAGACGTCGCCGTACAGAGCAGGAAGTGGCAATGGATTGGTCACAGCTTACGGCCTGAAAACGGCCCTATTGCGAAATCTGCTATGCAGTGGAATTTACTCACCCAGTTAGGCAGAAGAGCGGGGCGGCCTAACCAAACATGGCGAAGAACAGTCGAATAGCAATCGAGACTAGTGGGCTTTCCCAGCTGAAACGTATTGCACGCAGGCGTTGTTGATGCCCTACGACCCTCAAGGGATGACAAGTAAACGTAGGTAAGTAACCTAGTAGAGGTCATATGGATCGTCGATTGATTAGTTGAGGTAGTCTCGTGGTATCACTGCGTTTACGGACCAATGTATTGCGTTAGAGCATGCTCAAATTAGAACTCGCTTTTGGATTTGGTGAAAAATGCGCATAATTTCTTGGATAAGCTGGCGGCAATATTGCTGCCATTAAGGTAAAGACTGTTACAGTACGTTTTCTGCGAATCTTGATTCTTCATTTCAAAAAGTGTAAATAAGTACGCGACTTGCGAATTTGATTTCTACTGAATTCTAGGAGTTGGTTTCGTCTTTCTCTGGAAGTTTTCGGTATGAAGAGGTTCATCGGTACTGTTTTTCACTGTGCTGATGGGTTGGCCATAGCTTCTGCCGTCGTAGGTGCACTGTCCTGGTATCCATATGAGCTTTATGGATAGGCTATTTTGGTGACTGGCTAGATTTAAAGGTTCTTGTTACTTATATATTCGATCTGTTCAAATTCTCCCTGATACATGACCCTATCAAGTTACACCGGTCAACATAGAATTAAGTACGGGTGCTGGGGTTACGCACTAAAGCCCTGATCATCTCGTTTGTTTAAGACCCACTATGCCTACCAAGCAGAGGCATCGCGGGCAATTCTAAGAAGGTAGCGTTGCAATTCTGCCTGAAAATAGACAAGAAGTTAGCGAGTCCGATGATATCAAGTGGTCGGCAATATCATAACTGACAGTAACCGTATCACTACTCCCTGATTTGATAGCTACATCTTTCGCATCAAGGAGTCTAAATAGAGAATACTCCGCGATGATTATGTGACTGATTTGCTTTCGTCTTCAAGTGGCACCTCGATATCGTTCTTAAAGGCATAGCACCACATTTGTCATCAAATCAAACGTTGAACTGATGCCGAGAAATTAAAGAATCTCCACAGATGCCGTAGAATGTACAGTCAGCTGGTTTATCAAGTGTGAATTCGTCATGGTAATTTTCATTAAGTAGGTTGGTAGGTGGGTAAAACAGGTTGTTGGAAAGAAAAACCCACTTAGGCTTATTGGCCCGTTGTGATGCCACGCGGGTCTGTTATCCTCTTACTCATGGAACCAATTTGAGCTTATGATGAAGCGTTAACGTCCATGTTCTTCAGATCGTTTAAGTCATTGGATAAGACATGTACAGAGTAGGTGGACGATTGCCTCTTCTTCCTCCTCGTCCATGCAACTACTACAGAAATCGTTTACAAAAACGCCAAGCTTTCTTGCATGCTTGCCTGTAAGGCAGTGTCCAATGATGCCACCTATGACGCTGAGATGTTTCCTATTTAGAAGGATCAGACTTTTAGAGCGATTCAGATTCAGCTTTGGCCAGATCTGTTTGGTCGCTAGACATGTTGGTCTAACAGTCCATCTAAGGTCTGTTCTATTATTAGCATCCAGCTTTAATATTGATTTGCACGTAGCGATTGGTATACCTATGCAACCCTTTTGCGGTAGAGAAGGCGAGTTCGCCGGCCCTACAATTTCCTGGTATGTCTCTGTAGCCCGCCACCGAACAAAGGTGAAGGTAAAAGATGATCGACATTCGAGTGCGGTTTTAGAATTTAATGAGACTGAGTCCAGGACTGTCCGGAAAGATGCTGATATTTTTAGCAGATATCATGTTTTTCTTCAGCCAGGACAGTGCTCCTTTAATCGCTAAAATTTCGGCATGGAACACGCTACAGTGATTCGGAAGGCCGCCACCACCACTGCCAATCTGTGTAGAAGTGGATTGACTTGCCATACATGAAAGCATCTTCCTTCCAGAAGGATCTAGAGGGGAACCTTACTTGGAAGTCTTTGTCAAACCAAAGTTCAGGTATGGTGTAATCGATGTTTTCTATGCGAATTCCACTGTGTAGGCGCTATAAGGCGAATAGCAGCAGTCGCAGCTACTTGCCAGTTGAAGATATCGAGGGTTGTCAAGCGAAACAGAATAACTAATGCCGCGGAGGGAGTAGAACGTGGGGCTGCGCTTATGCATAGACATGCTATTCTTCGGACTCTGCTTAGTTTGCTGCAGTTGAATGGATAGACTAAGGCCGTTCACGAGCCAACAACCCCGTAGGTGGGTATCGATCTTATGGCCGAGATGTATAGCCAGTGGGTTATGCGAGGTTTAAGGCCCCATTTATTCCCAGTGGCTTTTCTGCAAGAGAATAAAGCTACTGTGGCTTGACTCTTTCTCGAATGTTAGGTTTCCAGTTTAGTTTCCTGTCAAAAATGAGACCCAGCTGTTTTGCTGTATTGGAAAAGACTAAACTGGTACCGTTTATTGAGGGCGGGTCTATAATTGGAATTTTATATTTCCTGGAAAAGACGACAAGATCAGTTTTATGGGGGTTTACTCCCTATCCACAACGATCTGTTCAACGGGTTAGTCTGTTAAGATTTAACTGAAGGAGTTCTGTAATGGCATTAAGATGCTTATCTGAGACGTCATCTGCATAGGCAATCACCCTGCTACCACCGGCTTCCAGGTCTTTCAGCAATTCATCAACCACTAAGTTCCAGAGAAGGGGAGAAAGGACCCCACTTTGCGGCGTACCTCTGCTGACACTTTTTTTTAGCAGAAGGCGCAATTTGGAGTTGATTATCCTGCTTTTTAGCATAAGACTGATCAACTCCCCAAGTGAGTCCTCTACCTGCAGAGTTGACAGCGCAGTCGTGATTGCGGATGTGTTGAAGTTATTTAAGGCGTCCTCTATCTCCGGGAAAGCGACCATATTGTAGAGATTCTTCGATGTGGCTAGTCAGTGAATGTAGAACCCTTTACACCGGCATGTTGAGCCGTTAACAAAAGTCTTGGATCACTTTTAGCTGGTAAAAGGATATCAATTAGTCGTTCTAGAGTTTTCAGAAGGAAAGATGATAGACTCATAGGTCGGAGGTCCTTTGGGACAACATGAGAACATTTTCCGGCTTTGGAAATGAAAACTACATTGACTTCTCTCCATGACAGTAGAATGTGGATCAGTTCTGCACAGCTCCTCATGATATTCTCTAGCGTGGGGTTAATAATATCTGAGGACCTCTGTAGCTCGCCAGGTATTATACCGTCCGAACCAGCAGACTTGTGTGGTTTGAAGCTATGCAACGCCCAAAGCCATTTGTCTCTTGTAATCAGACCATGAATTTTGGCCACGCTTGCAGTTGCCCTATTTGGGTTGCTACTGGCCGCTAATAGGGAGCTACCTGGGAAGTGAGTGTCCAGTAGAAGTTTTTTTTTTTATAAACTAGCGCGCGCTCAAGGGATTAAGGTATCCCTAAAATGTTTGCACACAGCGCGGGCGAAGGAAATTTAGGAAGGAGAGGAGGATAGGTACCGGTGAACGTTGGTTTTAAATGTTTGAAGGATATGATGACTAGGAAATAGAGAGCTCGACATGGCATTCCACAAGCGAGTTGTTCGGCTTAAGACCGAATCACGATATTTCAGAGTACGTCCGTAAGTGGACTAGAGGGTATACTGATGAGCATTCATAGCGAGACGTGTGTTACGATTAAAGGTTTGAAGGGGGCGGAATGCTACTGACGATTTCTATGGAGCACAGGCGGTAGAAATAGCGATAAAACAAAGTGAGACACGAGTGATTCATCACCTGAGGTTGTCCAAGAGCCATCGGGGTTTTTTCAAACAGCTAGGCATCATAGGATTTGTAGAGAGGCCAAATACCTCGGAGATTTTGTAATTTTGTCACAGAATGATCTCCAGGATTGTCGCTTTGCCTTCTTCAGTTCTTTTTTGTATATTTTGAGGGATTCTTTGTATGAGACCCAGTCATTCACTTTACTTGTGCTTTTCGCTAGGTTGAAAAGTTTTCTGCAAGTGTTTCTAAGCGAGTCCCAGTGCTGATGTACACCAGTGCGGCTTTTTCTTGCCTCTAGGTTGAATAAGAGGGCAGGAAGCAGTCATAACCTGATTGAGAGTCAGGGTAAATTCCTTTCACTTTCATATCAAGCGCGTTGGTATCACGCGGGGAACATGAGGGTTCGGAGGATAGCGTTTCTGATAGTAAGTCCATTCAGATACCCTGAAAAGGATAAACCTCACATTCTCCCCTAAATAATTAAGGAAATTTGTTCGTAAATTTTTAAACTACTAAGACCGCAGCTATCCCATGAATGGACTACGAGGATATGCCAACTACATGGTGCGTTACCTATGTAAGCGAGAGAAAACACTGTTCGGAAATAGTTGCGTTCAAGAAAAACTAAGGCGTCACTACGCTGGATCGCCATCTAATAGCAGTCATTCAGCAAAACTTCGACGAATTTGTTGGTTTAATGGTATGATGTGATCAAGATTATCTCGATGCTATTTTTAAAAGATCTGGCTTAAGAAGATCCCAAGAAATGGTAAAGATACACATCGATAGGCAAAAGATAATCAGCTTAAGGAGTTCCGTTGAAATCCAGGATTTTGGCAGCAAGCTTTGAGTCCACTAATAGTTTGCATAGTAATGTATCGGATTCAACAACAGTGCTCCATGGAAATGCTGAGTTCGAATAGAAAACGAAGTCTCAAATTGAAAATGATTCTCATCTATGGCAGATCGCGTGTTGAAGAATTTTATGCAAGAAGTCATCCTAATTACTCAAGTTAAAAGAACTTAAGCATACAATGTGAAAAAGACAAGATCCGCTAGCAGTTTCATGGGAAAGATACTTACAATCATGGCAATCCCAATCGGCAATCTCCAATGCAATCTTAAGTATGCAAGCGGATAACATGAAAAATGATTAAATTACAAATTCATTCAAAGTAATTACATTATAATTAGGCAACTTCCAGAAAGTAGTATCAGCAATCGCTTAGAGCCCACAAGTGCATCCTTCATTGTCGTACAATTGATTGTCGTCGTAGTCGCAGTTCTGTTAGTCACCCCTATCCTCTGCCGCACTACTCATACTAATCAAATTAAAGACCAACATCTTTCAATTTGAAAAAAAAAAAAAAAATGGAATACCAACAACAAGAAACTAACCGTCAACCGTCAAAGGCCGGTTAGAAGATACTTTTGAACAAATACTCGTATCTATGGATATTAGACAAAATGAAAAGAGATAATAGCCACACATACGAGTATCCATAGACCCACCACACACAGTTTCCCATACGAGTAGTTGTATCTACATAAATCCATTAGATACAGATGCTATAGCCCCAAAGAACATATGACTCCAGTAGAAGCTTACGAATACAATCTGGCAATTCGTTTGCCAGAACGCCAAAATGGGGAGAACGCGCTCCACCACATACGAATATAACCGACAACAGAAAAAAAAAAAAAAACAAAAAAAAAAAAGGAACGACACAGAACAGAACAGAAACAGAAAAACTGCATTCATAGTTGCATAGCAAAGTACGAATAGTTGTAGTTGTAGTTGTAGTTGTTGTTGGGGTATACATAGAGAGCCTAGCCGAGCGGTGCCGCGCCACGCCACGCCATAGCTTTTATAGCCAACTAATAAGTAGGACAAAGTTGAATAGACGAGCCAAGGACGGGTATTTAAAAAGCGAAGCGAAACGAAAGAGTGCAAAACCAACAGGCAACAACAAATTCCAATACAGTCACACCGAAACCCATATACACATGTATCTGCAATAGTGCAAAGATACAAGTATGGCGGTGGCTAGCTAGTGCATAGCACTAAGTCAGCTCATGCTAGGATAGAACAAAATGCTCTCTATGGGCTTTATGCACCGCACAGCGCAGTCCTAGTCTTTTTGGAATAGGTTACGCTGGCAGGGGTGTTGGGCGGGACAGTGGGGCTGTGGAAAAAAAATGCATCAAAAATAGGAAAAAAAAAATAAAAATCAAAAACAAAAACAACATCAAATGCACTCGGTGCTAGGTCTTTGGTATCGTTGTCAGTTGTTAGTCGTCAGTCGTCGGTGGTAGTTGTATGATAGTCTAAGTGTTGCAAAGCGATGCGCACGACTTGTGGGGGAAGTGGAATGGGGATAAATGGGTGGATGGATGGATGGATGGATGGATGCATTTCTGGGAGGAAAAAGAACTTCAAGCAGCTAGAATCATTATATTGTAGAACGTGACATACACACATGCCGACGCACACTGCTTTGCTTTCTGTCAGTTTAGGTGATTGGATACGAAAAGCTGGGGGGATGCACGACGCAGAGAGTGCGCGCAAAGTGCAAGGGGTGAGATTGGGTGAAGAAGTCATCGTGTTATCGGGAAAATTAAAGAAAAGAGGAATTTTGAAAATTTTTTTTTTGCTCTTCTATTCCCTGGTTCTTTAGTTACTCGGTTTCTCAGTATCTCTAGCTTCCTCCTTAGTACGAGGGGATTCTTCACTGAGTAGAAAAAAAAAAAGAAGCTGAATCGCATTACCACCCTCAGTCTACGGCTGACAACAAAGCCTCACCCCTTTTCTTTTCCTCTGTTCGTTGATATTCCTTCCGTTTTTGCTACAGAAGAGTTCGTTCGTTCAGTCGTTGGGTTCGTTCCTTTTTTGTTGTTGTTTTCTTTTTTTTTTTGTGGATTCTATTTTGTTCTATTCTGTGTTATCATTATTTTTGTATTGTTTTGCTGCGCATTCTTTAGATGCGAATGCACTTTTCATGTGCGTATGTCATTTGAATGTGACACACAAAAACGCTTGGCATAATGTTTGGATTTGTTATTCTGTATCTCACACAGGGTAGATACTCTTGTCTATAGCTATACCAGTAAGCGTATGAGAGTAGTGGTGTGGATATGCCATACATACGCGGTTGAAGAATGTTCAGATGACGGGGCAGGGGGTGGTGTTTTTCAAATAGGGAAGTTATTGTTTTGGTCATTTGTGCTTTCGCTATTCTTACAGATGTCAAATGACACAATGATTCTATTCATGGCGGCGGGATTTGACGTTTGTGTATCAGGAGTACGGCTGATATGCAAGTGGGTTACGATGAAGTGCTAAAAGTGTCAGTTAAAGAAGTAACAGGTTTCTGAACAAACACCTCGTAACGGCAACGTTTCCCTTGTTGGTTTCGATTTTGTGAAACAGATTCATGTTGCAACTCAAACCCAAATGATATAGCTCTAACTCTTTAAGCCGTGTATTTGAAACAAGTTCGGGTTACCGATTAAGCCAAAATCGATGCTACCCAGTCATTATTCCAATCAGCTTCCTGGGTGTCAATTACTGCTTACTTATCAGCAAAAGTCTGTACGTTCACGTAGCCCTAGAGAAAATATTCAAGAGCCACTTTCGGAGACTAATTGGCGGTCAAATTCTTGATGGTATCGGGTCCTCGCAGTATTTGCCTCCTCTACTGGACATCCGTATTTTTAAAGAAAATTCGATGGATCATGGTTCCGCAACGAAATCAAGGCAAACTCAAGCCTAGAGCAAGCACAACGTAAATGATGGCTCTGGAACTTAACATCCTGCACCTATTAGCTCGATCTTCTAGGCATCACTGCAACCATTGCAATCAAAGTGGAACCCTTTTTTTATAAAAAACAAGTAGGCCTAAGTCCTATGTCTGAGACAGTGTTTTCCCTGTAGAATTTCCTTATTGTTTTAAGGCCAGATATGACTACTTAAAAAAACTTCTTTCGTGCTTTTGCTTTTCCCTGTCTCTGACAGAGCAAGTAAGCTATGTCCTCCGAGGTAAAGATAACGTCAGAATATCTGCAGGTATTCAGGTGCTTCCAGACAGAATGCTGGTTGTCCGTTTTACTAAGCTTGAAGTAACCCATGTTTGCCTATCGAACGGTAGCATGCTCTTTTCCAAAGTCAAGAACCATAGCCTTACCTATGTACGACGACAATGAGAACTGATGCTCCACCAAATTTAACCAGCTCGTCGATGAGATCATATTGCTCAATGAGTTTTCATTTAACGTAGTTGGATACTCCAAAGCCTAAAGTGAGGGTTGACTGACTATGAAGCTAAAGGGTCTTTCGCTAAGCGCTTCCTATCTTTAAATTTAAACACAACAAAGTGTGTGCGAGATATCATCGAAATTTTTTATTCGTTTGAAAGGCTTTTCGATGCCATTATGTACGGAATATAGCAAATGTCCGCCGCAGGTTCCAATGTACAATTTTCCATGACTCTGGCACATAACTCAGGCTGAATTTGACCGATGGCATGGGTTATGTTAGCTTTGAGGGCAGCTGTGGTTTATGGCTTATTCGTATAGACATGCGATTTCAGAAAACCCCACAAGAAAAGGCCTAACGGGGTCAAATCGCACGATCTCGGTGCCCAGTTCACATCACCTCTAGCTGTGTTGCACGTAGCGCCGTCCTGTTGAAACCAGATGTCGTTGGTGTTCATATCATTCAATTCAGGCCAAAAAAAGTTGGTAATCATCAACCAATAGCGCTCGCCGTTGACGGTGACGGCCTGGCCAAATTCGTTCTCAAAGAAATATGGAGCGATGACGCCGCCAGAACAAAATCCACACCAAACAGTGACTTTTTCTGGATGCATGCTCATCCCAAATGCGACAATTTTGTGTCCAGAAATGGGCCTCATCGCTGAAGATGATTTTTCGATGGCAGTTAGGGTCAGTTTCTAACTTCTCCAAAGCCCATTCAGCGAACACACGTCGTTGTCTATGGTCGTTTACCTTCAGCTCCTGGGTCAGTGAAGGCCTGAGTCACGATGCAAAATTCGCCAAGTTGTAATCTGCGAAAGGCCGAGGTCTTGTGAAATCGACTGCCTAGGATTCTCTTGCACACTCTCACGGACAGCGGTGATGTTTTCGGCAGATCTTGCGTTTCGTTGACGTACGGGTGATGTTTTATCGTTTACTGAACCAGTGGACTTAAATTTAGCCACCACACTGCGAATAGTTCTCTCGGTAGGTCGATTATGACGACCGTAAAATAGGCAAAGCCCGCGGAACATTACCCGAACAGGACACCCATTTTGATAAAACAATTTTATCATTTGCACGTGTTGTTGAACGCTATGTCCGTCCATGTTGACAGATGTAGCTTCAGCAATATGGTCGCTATCAATTGTCAAAATTCGGAAGCCCCTATTGGAAGACCCTGTAGCAATATCCCCGTCTAAACGTACCAGACTTTTTGAGCTCTTAAGGAAAAAAAGTATCTTTGCCTAAAAATCCAGAACTCGAAATGATTTCTAGGCCGTATTCAGCTTCAGCACTAACAGGGCCTGTTCCGGCAGCGTCATTTGATCCGACTACATAATAATATTGGTGCCATTATGCGATACTGCCTTATTGAGCCGTCTTACCTTCTTTGGATATTGAACCTCAAAGGCACTGTTGAAGCTATACCCAGGACAATATCACCTGTTCCTATGGATTTACTAATATCAAGTTTAGGAAGGACGACAAATTTCCAATATTATTATTTGCAAAGGCTCCTGCATTCATAAATCTAACACGCTAATACCTCGTCTAAGATGCCTTTGTAAATTAAACAGTGTGAAAGTGTTCAATGACGGAGGACTTAAATCGTTGAAAAATTAAAGGAAAAGGATGTCATTTAAGTGGTCAGTGGTGGTATTACCCAAGTGCATTTTGACATTTTTGACGTTATTAAATTGATGAGAATGCGTTCAGTTACAAGTGTGTCCTTTATTAAACAGATTGCTTGGCTTGATGAGATCGACACTTTTGCGTCAGTCGTTTATAAGTCTCGCGAATGTTTTTCTTCAGCACAATCACTTCAGGCGACTTTAAAGCCACCTAGACTAGACTAGATAAATCAGTTGTACCCCATGGCCCAAGTGTTAACACTAAAGTTGTCACTTTAATTCGGTTCTAGGGCAACATGTACCGCTTTTTCTATATTTCGATAGTTTGCCGAACGTAGACTTTACTTTCTGGGCCCTAGGGTCAAAACGTAGTTCAGAATCACTCTCGAACCGACCGACTTTCTAAGTATCGAGTCTTAGGAACTTTTCAAACCTCTTTCCCGGCAATGCTTAGCGAATAATTAAAAGAGTTAAGAGCTTTTATTGTGGTCAAATAGGACCCCAATTTTAGCCTGCCAATAAAGTACGGAGGTAGACATCGTTGCCATAATCTAGAGAGCTTTGGCATAATTTTTGGCACTGACTGAGCTAAGCCACTGCTTAAATAGGTTTCCACGCTCGTCCAGTAATTGAAAAGATTTGTCTCACCTGACCAGTTTGGTTTCTTCCTTGAGGGAATTTCTAACACTACGCCGAAATAGAAAAAGTGTTCTACGACATACAGTGTGCCAATTAATCGTCGTAAAAACTACGTATGATAGTTTTAGAGCCCTGTACTCGTAGAACTGGACTTCAGTTCTAAGATCTTCTGACTTTTTTGAATAAAGCAGCATTGCGGGAAATCAACTTTAGTATATCTTAACCTGATCACACAGGAACTACGAGTATACTTGTGTGTTATGTTGCCCGGAACGATAAGTGAAAAAATGTATAAGACCGTTTTCGAGGATGCCGATTTGTTTTGGGAGTGTGTGTTCACCTCCAAGCCATATAAACGATGTCCCAAAATCCCTGCAAGAATTTTGTGCGGTAAAGTGTTGCCAACGAACAAAAAAAAAGGCAGCGTGACAACTGATAGTTCAGGGTTTTTAAAAATGGGGCGCTACACGACAGACCAAAGCGTTTTCAAAGTTGAGCAATATTTTAAAAATAATGAAGACTTAGCGGCTATAGTTCGAGATTTTCGTACAAAATATGATTGGAATAGTGAACTTCATCAACTTCATCAAATTCAAAAATTCAGGGAGATTGGATCAATGAGTGATCTCAGACAGTCTGTCCGGCCTTCAATAAGTCGTTCAATACAAAACATCGAAGCAGTTCGTCAGAGTGGAACCAGGAACCAGGACATTTCGAGAAACTCTCTACAGCGTAGCGTATTCTCACGAAAGAGAAGTGCAACTGACTTACGAGTAAGAACTGAAGCCTACTGACCATCCGCAGCGGAAAGAGCTTGTTGAATGAATAGTGGAACAACAACAAGTGTATGCTGGTTTTTCCAACTCCAAATCCTCAGCGATGGTTTTGTTATTCGTCAAAATTGTCCAACTTGGGATTTAGAAAATCCACGAGTGGTTATTGAGAAACAAATACATCCACAACGTCTCACTGTTTGGTACGGATTTTTAACTCAAGGCATCATCGGACCTTTCCTCTTTGAAAGCACGGCTGATCAGGCAACAGTTAATTGTGGTCGCTATCGCCACATGATAAACCAGTTTTTTGTGTCGAAATTGCAAGATATAGATGCGGACGACATGCGATTTCGACAAGACGGTGCCACATGCCACACAACCCAAGAAACAATTCAATTACTGCATGAATCATTTCCTAGTTGTGTAATTTCTCGTTTTTGTGATCAGAACTAGCCGCCGTTGGACTTTTATCTTTGGGGTTTTTTGAGGTGTAAGGTTTATGCTAACAAGCTCATTACCACTCACGCCTTGAAGTAGCAAATTGAGTGCTGTATCAACGAAATCCAGCCACATTTATGCAAAACTGGAAAATTTCCGCAAAAGAGTGCGTACGTGCCAGCAAAGCCATGGATACCATTAACATGATATGCTGTTCCATACATAACTCTCTATTTCTTACGTGAATTTTGGAGCATTCGTTGCTAAGGTCCTCATATGGTCTTCACGACGAATCTGAGGACCTTATACATTTAATTTTATGATCTCCATGATTATGTACAAACTTGCTCTAGAATTAGTCGCCAAGTATAGTCTTCACAACACGAAGATTCCAAGATCAACTGGGCTACGGGAAGAAGCTGAAACTGTCCAGCAGAGGAAATTCACCATGAATAACGTAGCACAACTAGGACGCCCAAGAGCTTATAGAAAGGAGGGCCTAAGTAAGAGGCCATACAGGCAAGGCAACTCTTGTGCATGTTCTCACAGAAGCACTGCATCACGAGACTACCATATTTGGGACATCATGTAAACGAAGCAATTGTTCGGATAAAGTATTGGCTAGCAGCCGCCAGCCTACAACTAGCCGATCATAAAACAGACGTTGCCCTCATAATCAGTCGAAAAACTGTAGAATTCGTCAACTTCCAGGTTTGTAACCAAATAATCTGCTCCACAGAAGGGGTTAAATATTTTTGAGTAATGCTTTACAAAAAATCGCAAATGCTGGGAGCTCTCTCGCGCATACTGCCTAACATTGGTGGATCTGGACACGCAAAAAGTATTCTACTCTCCAGAAATGTCGTATCAGTTCTGTTGTATGCCGCCGCAGTATGGGCCCAGGCAATGAGGATGACGGAGACCAATAGGAGACTATCGTCAACATACAGACTGTGCGCGCTACGGATAATCGGCGGCTTTCGAGCCATATCAGAAGAGGCCGTCTTTTTTTATAGCTGGAATAGTTCCGGTCGACGTTCTTTCAGATGAAATGTTGAGGATATATAACAGAAGAGCCTTTAGCCATAGGGATAATACAACGGAAGGCAAATAGACATACAAACTTATACCGGCAATCCTTGACTGGGTAGAGCGTAAACATAGAGACTGCAACTACAACCTCACGTGGTTCCTATCTAGCCACGGTAGTTATCGGAAGTAATTCCACCTTTTTGGGCACGGCAACTCATCATCTTGCCCCAAATGCCTAAATGTCAAGATACTGCGGAGCACGAAGTATTTTATTACCCACGCTTTATGGCATGGAGAACTACTCTGCCCAGCCTGTCGCTAATCCTCGATCACATGTTGAAGTCGGAGGAGAGTTGGGCAGAAATATGTTGTTTTTATAACAATTCTACAAAATAAGCAAAGGAGAATGGAAAGACTAAGAACAAAGCAACAGCAGAAACCTCAGAAGCCTCAGAAGCTGCAGAAACCTCAGGAAGCAGGTGGCATAACATGAGTAGCTTCATTTTCTTACGTAATACCTACCGTGAAGTAATACCTACCGGCAGTCCCGCTAAAGAGTGGTCGAAGTGTGTAAGGTTTGATTTAGTAGCGTAGGAGTATTCCTGGAATCGAACAATCGGGCTAGAGAATCGTGATGCTGATAGTCCGGGCTACTGGTATCTATGAAGATTACACATCCTTTGGCGCAACAACAAAAAAATAAATAAATGAAATAAAACTAGAGCAGCAAGAGAATAGTACCGGACCACAAGCATGCAAACAAATTGATTGCATCTAAGAAAAAGGACGCAAGCAGTCTTGCTGCTCCAGCACCACGTCATCAGATAAAGGGGCTAAAATAAAAGCCCGTATCAACAAAGTTTGCCAACCATATGGTTCCACAAGACTATAAACATAACTGAACCGGCAATTCAATATGAATGTTTACATTAAAAAAAAAAAAAACACAACAATCACCTCCGAGGACATTTTAAAAACGAGCTATGTCCCTGGAGAAAGGTAGATGAGACGCTTCATGTGTTTATGATAGTATTCTTCTCCTAGATGTCTACAAAGCGACCCTAGAGGCTGAATCCAGCTTGGCTGCGTGGCTCTGTGAAAATGCGGTAAGACATGTAGTTTAGAAGCAGTTCTCGGAACTTTCCGATACCATCATTAACACGTATGTACTCGTAAGTGCGGGTGCTTGAAATAACTGGCAACAGATTCACTTTGAAGAAGTTCCAGAGATTCTTCTTCATTCAAAAACTGAAATTCAATCTAGACTTACCGTAACAAACTATTGTACACAGTTTACAAAGTCCCTATCCGTACAATCCTGTTAAAAAAAAAAACAGAGCTGATCTTTTCTGAACGAACGATTCTTCAGCGGATATTTGGTATCCAGTGTAGAGCATGGTTTATGGTGTAAAAAATACAACACGTCTCTTATGAGCTATGCTATAAACTGTAGCCTGACTTAGCTATGGTATATCGAAGGAATAGATTCAGACTAACGTCAGCTTTCAACCAACGAGAAACAATAAAGACCTATCAAAAATTCTGAGCCTGATACCAGTGCTCCATTAAAATCGCCAGTAGCATACCTCCCTTCAGACATTCAACCGTAACACCCGTCACGCTATGAACGTCAAGCCCACTTTCGGAGGTACTCTAAAATATCGTGATTCGTTCCTAAGCCGTACAACTCGCTTATGGAATGCCCTGCCGAGCTCTCTATTTCCTAGTCATTATAACTTGCAAACATTTAAGACCAATGCACATCGGTACCTCTTTTTTCTTCCACCCTAAATTTCCTTCGTCCGCGCTGGGTACAAATATTCGAAGGATACACATATCCCTTGACCGCGCGCAAGAGAATTTTAATCGTCAACCGCCCTCTCTTTTATGGGGAACCGAAAGGAGTCACTTTTGCGTGACTACTTTTTGAGCAAAAGTAGGCCACTGGAAACGAAGTGAAATCAGGTGGAATTACAATTACAGGAAATTGGACAGGAAAGAACCAGCATCCCTATCTAATTGTGTCACATGAGCTAAAACCAAAAATCACTACTTACAGTTTAACATCGCGCCAAAGCCACAATACCATGGACAGGAGTATTACCTTATCCCTGAATGTACCTAATAACCGAAAATAGTTCGCAGCTTCTCTCAACTATTATATAGAATAATATGTCGTACCTCAAGGTAGGAGTGTTGGACCTGACTTGGTTTGTTCTAGCTATCAATAACGTTAGCGTATGCATAGAATGTACTGGCTTTTTGTCGGAAATGTATAATCTATGTCGTGGTGCAGAACGATATAAGCAAGGTGACAGTGCATCGTATCCTTTAACTTTGGAAAATAAGGCTCTAAATAGTTGTAAGCAATGGCCAGAAAGTAATCCCTTGAAAATTTCGTTCGGATTTCCAACATAAGGTCCATGGTGATAGATGGAAAATACAAACAGCGACTTGTACTGATATTTCCACCCTTGCAATTCTTTAAATTCCTGCTAGAGGTTCATGTTGTTTATAAAAAGAACCCCTATTCTGCTCATTGTAAGATTGCGAAGACCTGCCGCATGCTAAGCACCTTTAAGTGCGAAAAAATAGCCCAAATTAGCTTCAGAATCAAAAGACTTCTCTAATCCGACTATCCTAAGCGCTCATTTTAGTCTTTTCGCCAACCTCAATTTGGAAGTGTGATAATCTGCAGGAAACAACTAATCGCTGTAAGTAAGTCACAAGCTGCGTTCACCTGTGACAAAATCTTCTTTCATTTGCACACTCTACTTACGTTCGACAAAAACGAACCCATGTACGGATACTCACACCTCCTTCTGGCATTAACATCTACTCGTATTCTAGCCATACTAAGTTGGCTTGTTAAACACAAGTTACAGCTTAACTCGCAGGTGGTCTAGGTCTTCGCCACACGCAACACGACATTCATTCTCACACTTCACACCGTTCACAGGCTCTCCAGTTTCTAATGAGCGTGATGTTGATTGACTCGCAATCGTACTCGCATTCGTATTCCTAGTCGTAATAGGACTATTCGTTAGAATGTTCTCTGTAATCTCGGAACGTCGATGTCGGTTGCTGGAAGTGTTCTTTCACGCAATGCAGGTCACTTAATTAGCATTATCCGTATCCACTGCCAAGTGGTGGCTCCAACTGCCACCAAATGTGTAAGGCGATACGACTGCTTAATTTAATGTGCATAAATTTGTTAATTTCAAAATTAGATACGAGTACGAGTACGAGTACGAGTACGAATAACAGTGGCGGGTATTTGTTTGCAAACGTTTTTGCGCCAACAAACATGAGCCAATCGATAAGACGAACCAACATCGACAACAGCAATAGTAGTGGCAGCAGTAGGTACGAGTAGATTGGCGCGGCGGTGCTATGTTGTAATCTGCAATAAATCGAATGCGCAGTGTGGTGCTGCCAATATTGGCAACTCCTCTCGAATTGGTTTACACAAGCTTCTGACACAGACAATAGAGGGTTTCCTAACTACCTCTGACGAACGTATCAAAAGAGTAACCAAAGTGTTTGGGATATGAATACGAGTACTTTGCACGCACCCAAAGCTAAACTCTATCCATACAATGGGAAGCACCGTCCATTGGTTGTTGGCTGTTGGCCGTCAAGAGTCCAAAACGTCAAAAACTAACAAGCCAACCATGCACGGTAGAGTTCGATTGAAGTCGAAACTGCATTCGAGGTCTTTTCTCAGTGTCGACGCCAGCATAACGCGCGCGTCGTGCCCGGTTTCCCAACTTGTCAAATTGTCAAATTGTCAAATTGTCAAACACGCGTCACTCATAAGTTGGCGTGCACTCGTAACTGCTTGACTTGACTGTTTTTGTTTTGACTTAAGGCTCGAGCCTCGCATATCTATTATTTGTTTCGGGGTTCGCACTTTGTGACAATCCAAACACACACAAGCCAACTCAGGAGACCAGGTTGAGTTGCAAATTGCAGATTGCAATTGCATAGCACGGATTGCACAATGCTCCGTCAAATACTCCGCACTCATCGGTTAATTACACAGACATGACGGTGCGGTGCGCGGATTGATTGGAGTGCACGCGCTTTTCCTTCGTCTTCCTCAGCGATTCGCTGGTGTTTTTGCACAATTCTCCTGGGTCTGGGTCTGTCTATTTGTGTTTGTGTTTTGTTTCGTGCATATGCAATTATATGCATGGTGTTGCAGAGTTTGCATCTTGATTTCGTCTAATTGCATTCGAAGAACAAAAACCGAAAACACACGGATGCGAGTAAACCTTACTATCGTCACTACTGGGACTAGGTCTAGAGTTTTTCGGTGACTGGCACTGGGGTGTCTTAGCAGTTGGAACTCGGCAAACGTTCAAAGTTCCCTCGTTTTGGGGTTCATGGACGCGACGGGTTAACTCTCCATTAAGTCGAGAACTAGTACGAGTACAAGTACTCGTATTCGCACAACTCCGATGTAGGTGAACGTGAAACATGTGTCACTTTTCAATTCATTATGTTGGGGCAACATTATACGAGTACGTATAACGCGCGCGTACTTCTTACCATTCATACTCACGTTAATCACTTTTCAAGAGAGACCCCCCCACCAGCCATAAAAGGGGGTTGCATAATTAAGGGGGCGACAGGGGGTTGTAATTATCGTCATGTGAATACACGGTAGTTGACGTTGTTGCTTCGTTAGAACTTCTCTTGCTATACGTACCTGCAATTAGAAAGAAGAAAAAAAAAAATTGTTGAAACAATGGATTAATGAAATGTTGCGCAACGGAAATAATGTTTATGAATAGTGTGGCGAAACTCTAGTTGCTACTATGGCTATGACTACGACTATATCCGTAACCCGATAGTTACGACTATGTTGCAAGATATCATACAATTCTTGTTCTTGCAATTAAAATTAATATTAACAAGAATTTATTTAAGAGTTTCTTTTTTTTGTTTAATTCTATAACTGCGAGTAAATACAACACAAATACAAATGAATGAAGGTAAGGTAGGGGTAGTTCATGGCAGGTTAATTGTGAGAAGTGGTGTTGAAGGTCTTTGACTTTAGAAGTGCAGTGAGGAGATCGTTTTGATTGTTTTCCATCGAATGAATGGTACGACCTTCTTTGTACTGAGACCGAACTTTTTCTGACACGCATGTTGGACGACAGATAAGGCTTAGACTTTTCGCTTAATATCAAATATCGGAGAAGTATCTCCACCACGATATACATGATATCAGTCATCATTCACTTAGACAAAGGTTTGGGTCTTATTCGAGAGGAACAGCGATTTCAAAAGCACTCCCACTTCTTAATTCGGACTTCTTTTTAATCAGCCAATTCATGGGCGGAAACTGTTTGTCTTACAGACCGGGGCGGTCTGAACCATAATGGGTTGAGGTCCCATTGTGCGTGATTTAGGTGTTATATGTGATAAGCAACTCAATTTCCGTTCTCACAGCGCTTCATCAAGCGCTGGTCTAAGGAGTTTTCCAATCCTAATGTTACCAAATCTCTTTACATAACCTTTGTTAGGAATCTTCTTGAATATGCAAGCAAGGTTTGGTCACCCTACTACAGTACACACATCCTCCGAATAGAAGCTGTTCAACGCATGTTTTTACGATTTGCTTTACGTGGTCTTCAATGGGATGACAGCCAAAACTTACCACCTTATACTGACCCGCTGAAACTCATAAATTTACAACCCTTTTCTCTACGTGGAAAAGTTGCCCACATTCTCTTTATTCATCAAATTTTAATTGGTAATATCGATTGTCCTTCTTTACTTCAACTTGTTTCTTTTAACGCCAACCCACGCAATCTTAGATCTGTGCCACTTTTCCGGCTCAATCTTCACAGAACAAATTACAGGCACTTGGAGCCCGTAACTACCATCTCAACAAACTCTCTCTTAAGAACATTTTTATTTCCACCTATGCCTCACGTCCTAACTTTTTTTTAAAGGCTCCCACCCTTTAGTTTTTATCTTTAGTTTTAAGCGAAAATTCTTAGTTTTAAGATAAGCTTGCAATAAGCGTTAATAAATCTGTCCGGGGTTGACTCGAGCCGCGTTGCTCTACTGGCGTGGAATCTAAGATCACCGCGTTCTCTATGAGCTAGCCACTTTAATTGCTGTAAGTTAAGCCTTCTGATCAGATGTAGTCCTTCGCCATTCTTTGACACTCCGTTATCACTGCATAAAAGAGCTTTCATCCGCTCTTGAGAGTGTCAATATTTCTGCACCATACAACAGAAAAGCGATGATGAGGGTGAGTTCTTCGTTGTTCGATATAGGATTTAGCTGCTCAATTGCCTTCAAAGTAGATAGAAACAGCGCTTGACAATAGCTATTCCTCGTTTAATTTCTGCGCTTCATATGATACCGCCGCAAGGATCTTCTATGTAACATCTGCTTTCTTCAAGACGGGATAAACGAAGCTCAGATACCTTTGGGCGACCGACTAAGTTGTATATTAAGTTCCCGGAATGTACCGAGAAAATTGGAAATATAAGGTTATTCATCTAAATCTATATTGCCCCCTTCAGAGTAATCCCCATCGACTGCAACACACTTATGCCAGCGCTACATCCAATCCTCGAAACATTTTTTAAATTCGGTTTTCGGTGTGTCGATCAGTGCTTCCTGCGATTTTTCCATTACTTCCTCTCGGCTGCTGAAACGCGTTCCCCGTAGTAGTTCACAGTGAGCCAAATCAGGCGAATTCGGTGGCTGTTGGATGATACTTGTTGCATTTTTCGTCAAAAAATTACGAATAATGATGGCACTGTGCGACGATTGGTTTCCCGGTCTTTTTTTGACTTTTAACTAACTCATCCGCCAACTACCGTTGAATGGTTTAAACTAAATATTTTACCACTAAGTGCACAGTAAGTTACAAAAGAAATAAATTGCAACTATCTGCTATTCTGGTTTTTTTCAATACCTATAGGTAATCATGTCGATTTCCAAAAGGGAGCTTTTCGAAGTTTGGCGAAGAGAAGATGCTCCAAAAAAAAGGATGCTCCAAGGAAAAGAAATGTTTTTAACAAAACTGGGTTAGATAATAGTGAACATGAAGAGCAGTGCAGGAAGACAAAACAAATTTTGCAAAATTTTACTTCTAAGCTTAATGAAAGGTGGATTAGGGCTAGGCGAAGATTGGATTTTTTTAAGTCTAGTAATGAAAAGTGGTTAGATACTGATATTGTGCTACCGCAATTTGAAATAGCCCCTCGTAGTACAGAAGCTAAACCATCTGGACTTGGACATCCTGCGAAAGACTTTGTAGAACTGAGCGATCGTGCGAAACGCTTAAAAGTGTCCACCCTTGTAGAAACCGAAAGTTGCGAGAAGTTGACGTTTGCTGCGCGACTGAGTCTCCAAAAGGCCGGTAAACGGGATGCTGCTAAACTAATTAACTTGTTGGAATTTTCCCCAAATAGGGCCACGAAGATAAAAAAGGCATTATCTGCTCCATCTATAGCTATTACTAAATATACGCCTGAGAAAGCACTGGCTTTATATGTAGATGGGCATTTTATGAAAAAATCGTACATTTTAATGCAAACGGGTGCTAAATATCGTAATGCAAATATTTATCCACCATACAATGTTTTGCAAGTGGCGAAGACAAAGTGTTACCCGAACGAAGCCCTTATAAGCGTAACCGATATTTCGGCAGAAGTCACCCTGCAAGGGCTTGTCGATTGCACTGCACAGCGACTTTTGGAGTCTCAGAAAGAGGTCCTTCAAACAGATATTTCAAGTCAAAATACATCGATCATATATAAGTGGGGCTGTGATGGAAGTGCCATTCAACATTCAACATATAGGCAAGCCTTTAGAGAAGAAGATACCAGCCCAGTGAAAACAGATGCTTTTTTATATGCTGTGTGTATTGTTCCACTCCAGGCCAATATGAACGGTGACATTATATGGTAAAATTCACGGCCATCATCAACTAGGTTTTGCCGACCGATCAAACTCATTTTTCAAAAAAAAAGCTCTGCATTGATCCAAAGAGAAATTGAAACGGTCAAAAATCAAATTAATTCATTAACCTCGACACAGGCTACTATTCGTGGTATATATTTTACCATTTCCCATGTTTTTAGTTTGACAATCCTCAACGCAAAAGTGTGGAATTTGCGACTCTACACCGAAAATAATGAACGATCTAGCTAAAATAACCCAGTTGAGATCCAAAGAAAGACTATACGAATTCGGTTTGTCTACTTTACAGGTGCTTCGAGTGCCTATTACATATTGCATATCGACTACCTACAAAAAAATGGAAAATTTCAAGTTTAGAAGACAAGCAGTTAACAGAAAACACAAAAAAGAACATCATTGACAGACTTAAGGCTGAAATGAATTTATTAGTTGACATACCTAAACCAGACTATGGTACCACGAACGATGGTAACACTGCGCGGAGATTTTTCCAACAGACTTTTCTTGCTTCCTCAATAACTGGAATCGACCTTAATCTTATTAAACGCTTAGATATTATTTTAAAAACAATGGCTTGTGGTTACGCAGTAAACGTAGAAGATTTTAGGGAGTATACAATGGAGACCGCCAAGTTGTACGTAGAATTGAATCCATGGTACTACATGCCTTCTAGCGTTCACAAAATACTCATCCATGGTACAGACATTATAAAATCTGCTCTGCTTCCAATTGGAATGCTCTCCGAAGAAGCTCTAGAATCGAGAAATAAAGATTTCAGAAACTTCAGAGAATTCCACATAAGAAAAACGTCTCGAGAGGAAACTATGCGGGATCTCCTGAATGCACTATTTGTTTCTTCCGATCCCATTATTTCTTCAATTTCAAGAGCTGTTTCTCTTATAAAAAATAATAAACATTCTCTTTGCGAAGATGTTCTTCGTTTATTGTCAGATCCGGCAATAATACCTGCAAGGCAAGGCTCTAATGAAGAAGAAGAAGAAGAAGATGATGGAGACGACGAATTTTCGTAAATAATTTTTGTACTATTGAAAAATATTTGAATATTTTTAATGATGATATAAATAGATATAGCGTTGCAAATTTTGTTATTTTTTTATAAAATGTTAAACTAAGTATTAGATATTTTCAGAATCAATCGTTTAAGACCAAATATTGTCACTCAGATGCAACAAAATCAACAATGCAATCAAATCTGACTTATTTCCCCCTAGATTGGCCATTTTACCCACTGTGCGACGGTGCGTTTTCATGGTGCAAAATCCACGAGTTTTCTGCCCACAATTCTGGTCTCTTTCGGCGAATTGCTTCACGCAAACATCTCATAACGCCCAAATACTCTTAATACTCTTTGTTTACTGTCTGGCCTTCTGGAAAAAATTCATGATGCACTACACCGTTGTAATCCATGAAAACCATGAGCATTGCCTTTTTTTTGACTGAAAACGACGTGTTTTTTTTGGTCTCGGCTCATTTGGTGAACGCCATTCACTTGCCTGACGTCTGAATTGCGTGTTGTACTAATAAACCCACGTCTCGTCTCTAGTAATGTGGGATCGGATTCAGCCTCGCAAATCATCTCTTTTGCGACGTCAACACGGTCTCTTTTTTGCATAAAATTGGCGTCTTTTTGCACCAATTTTGCTTCTACACGACGGAAACACAAATCATTGACCAAAATGTCTTGGACGGATCCATAGGCAATGTTCAAGTCCTCCGCTATCTCTCTGATGGTTAATTGGCGGTCATTGACCAACATTTCTTTTACTTGATCAATGTTTTCGTCGGTTTTCGATGTCGATGGTCTGCCACTGCGTTCATCATCTTCGATTGACTCACGAGCACTTTTGAACCGCTCGTGCCACTGGTAAACGACCGTTTTCTTTAGAGAATCGTTGCCGAAACACTTTTCCAACATTCGCGCATCATTAAATCCGTTTCTTAAGCAAACTTTGTTGCAAGTTCGTTGTTGCAAATCCATTTCTAAAATTGTAAAAAATCGCCAATACACACAAAGATAGATGTACTCTTGGCTACGTAACTTTTGCAAATGTCAAGCTGTGACGCTAAGATTTAGAGGGAATGTCAACAACAGATTTATCAACTTAACAAAAAAATCAGAACTCAAATCGGAATAATGGGAGCGCCGCCGGGAACTTTTTGATCAAGGTGGTATACTAACTGACGCATGTCGCTTATCAGATCATTTCTTCCAGCTTTAAAGAGCCCGGGGTCTAAAGAATTGGATCCAGACGACTTATTACATTTATGACGCGGTATTTTCGTCTTCTTCGCCGTTTAATACGAGTAGTCCGTAGAAGCATGAACTGGGTCATAACTGTTCCCTTGGTCGTCTTCACGCAATTCGGTTCGGGTTTTGTTGCCCTAAAATGTCATGTAAAATTCCTACAGGATGCTATCCTTCAATCTCGTCAACTTCACTTTTCTTTTTCCTTTAAACAAGTTTGCTGGTCGATTTTTCTCCTCTGCTGATACGTATCGACAGCAGCTCACAATTCGGCGTGCAGTGTTGCTGAAAGTGTACGTCGGCTAATGGGTTTTTTTGTGTGTGGTTGCCTTGTGATAACTAGCAGATCAGAGGCGGCATTTCTGATGACGATGATGTTGAAGCGTTATTATAAGAGAGGACGAAGCACTGGGGCGAACTCTTTCTACGAAAGCCGCCTGACGTTAAAGCTCCTCACGGTATTTTCCGGGCCGCTATACTGCCTTTAGTATCCGCATTCATACTTTGGCTACTACCAAGTGTTGTTCCGAGTCAATGTTGTCACCTCGGAATATGAGGACGTCTGGAGCACTACGATAGATGCGTGTGCCGACCGCCATGTGCCCTTGTGGATCTTAGGATATGGGAAACGTGTGCTTGCTGCGACGATGTTTCGTTCAAAGATTATCAGCCTTATGCGCCTCTGTGTATGATGCCGTGCAGGCTGTATAAGACAAGAGCGCTACCAAAAGTGCTATCCTATCCTATTTTGAAGTTAAAGTCAGGGAGTACAAATTTTACGCTATACCTGGAAGGCTGCTCATAACTTCTCTGTAGGAGAAGGCTTGTAAAAGCCTTTTTTGGTACGAGTAGCGTCGCCTTTTTTCTTCATTGGGTCATGGCTGATGCTTTTGAATTTATCTCTGATGCGGATCGTCACCAGTTGCTCACTTATTGGTCTCAACCTCCAATAACAAACGCACATCCAAATATTGCAGTTTGTTTGTCTTTTTGTTTCGTCCCCCCCACATTTCTTGGATGGCGGTTATATCAGCCAGCCTTATAGGCTTCTAGTATCTGGTCTGTAAGAGTTCGTACATTCCAGGTACAAACCCTAACGTCGTTGTCCATGTCAGGTTTGAATTGGTCGCCAACAGTTAAGCCGATCTTAGCAGAGGTTGTTGTTCTCCGCATAAGTTTGTGAGGCCTAAAGTGAAGTGGATATTTCTATGAACCACTACCAGCGTGTATTTCTCACGGAACGGTCCTTATTTTACTCGAAGGGCTACTTCTGGAGCCTTCTAAAGCACAAACGATCGGATCAACAAGGTATGTACCCACGCCTTACCACAAGTTTTCATTTACGGTTACATCCAGGGATGGAAAGTGTCACCACAAAAGTTTTAGTACGAAAGTAGTAGAAAGAGATAGAAAATATAACAATGTGGCCAATCTAGTTTTGAGCTCGATCGTTCGATAATTTAAAAATTCTGGCGAGGCTGATAAAATTTTCAATTTCAAACAGACCGGAACTATATTTTCGGCAACATCACGCCTATGGCAGATGGTCTAAGGATCATACTTTGATAGATTTCAGATGGATAACTGATAGGTGTCGAGGATCATACTGTATTCGGCGATGGACATGATGAACCTTTAAATCAAGACCCAGTAGGTTCAGCCAGATACTTGTTTCAAAACCCAAAGGATAGATTTCTAATTGAGGATGGGCGAATATAGCTGAAAAGAACCCTTGTGACGTGACGCTGTTGAGTACAGTGCGCAACTAGTAGATCATGTCGAATACTACGGTGATCATTTCAAAAATAATGGGCAAATGGCAACACTGATTAGTGGATTATGCAATCTTAATACAAATTGCGGTGCACTTGAGCACTAAAAGAGTGAGCACACTTTTGTTGAGTGATAGATAGATACTGTGGCAGTTGAAGATCGTAAATCTTTCAATAAAATTTAAAGTTTGCATGGCTTCATCGGGCTTTATGTGAGCTTTGTGGTGAGCAGACAACAGACGTTAGTTCAGTGTCCCGTCGGGCTAGCTGCTTCCGTTAAGGTCGAAAACATCATCCGATGAGCGAAATGGGAAGCGTACGTCGAATTTTTTTAATGAAGATCTAGCCACCGGGATTCCGAATGATGTTGAGTATCCCACTGTTGAACTACTTAAGGTAATGCATTCTCTTTTAGAGCAGTCGCTATTGATGAAGCGCGGGTTAGAGACTTCGAAACTGAGATGAAATCTCAGTCAAGTCCATCCTCATCCCGACCAAAAAAAATGTCAGCGAGCGCGACTAAATGCCACGGATACCGCGCCTTTTTCCAGAAATTGAACAGGGCAATGCCCAAAAAGCGTCCTGACTTGATTACTCGTAAGCCACTCATTTTGCATGAAAATGCTGGCCGCGTATCGGAAACATTTTGGTTGATTTCCTGTCCCAGTACGAGTGGGAAGTCTTACCTCAAGATACGACTTTCTCCTAAAATTTAAATGAACCAATGCATGGGCTGCGGTTGCCTCTCTAAAAAAGCATTCTGATCCTGTATTCCAGTGCATTCGGCAGCTGAACAGAAGTGTTCCGCCGACATGCATATTAAACATTCCAAGACGTTGGGATTGAGAAGCAGGAAACCTACATTGAATGGCTGTAAAGTAGTACAACACAAAATAAACCGAAATAATGGAGGAAACCGCCGAAGCTAAGAGACTTTTTAGAATTTGTGATCCTTAGTTGAGCTAAGAAGGCAATTGGGTTGAACGACCAATAAAACTTTATACAGGGCACTGACCATTCCAGCCCTGTGTTACGGGGCAGAAGTTTGGACACTGACGAGTATGAAATTGTTCGGTCCCATTTGCATCAATGGAGAATGGAGGAGACGTTTCAACAGCGAACTGTACGAGTTGTATAGCCATGCCATCCTCGTTAAAAAAGCTCGGATAACCCGGCTAGATGACCAGATCACCTTGACAACAGCGACATCGTAGTAGAAGACGACCCCATCTTAGGTTTCGCATGTAAGTTGAAGGAGACCTCATCCAACTTCGTGTGCGCAACTGGAGGCAGCTGGCAAAAGAACGCGCTCTCTTTAGAGGCATTTTGTCCGAGGACCTAGTCCACGCAGATATTTACACCCAAATTCTAAAAACTACTCCCACCAAATCTCGATGCAAGGGCAACACCGTTCCAACACAAAAACTGTTGCATAACAGCAACAAATACCCAGAGTCACCCTATTAATCAGCCCAGCAGATGTGTTGTGAACATCACAAGTAATTCGCCACACAATCAAAGCCAAAAAGTGCACAAGGGGGAGGACGATAACGATGATGATGATGATGATGACTCCCTCCAATGAACGGGATATACTCGTAAGAAGCACTATATCAAAACAGAAATCACAAATAGCGCCGCACTCCAAAAACAAAAAAAAAAAAAAAAAAAGGAAAAAGCCGCACACTCCCAGCGAGCATGAATTGCAATGCGAAACCTTTAGCCAGGACGTGGCTGTAGAGGGTGATAAAGAAGACAAATGAAAGAGGAAAACTCTGCCAAAAGGCTAACAAACGTCGAGGTGAAAAGGAATCAACTAAAAATAGCGCGCGCAAACATAATGTGTACATGCTCAGTGCGGCCATCTATAAAAATAAACGGACATCACCAGCGCACTGGTACACCAGGGCACCCGAAGAAAATCCAACTCAAAGAAAGCGCTCGGAAAGAGGAATAACAAATGATTAAGGAGAGAGAAGCGCACAGCTCAAGTAACACACATTTAACGCAAGGTGTTCCCGCATATCGTGCACCGTTACTTGTATAACTGTAATTTTTATTATTTATTTACTGATTCTGTTTTTTTTTCTTTTTTTCCTTCTCCTCGTTTCGGGCTGCATTTTATATTATTTTTCACGTCGTTTCTGCTTTTTGTTGCATTTCTTGTCATACATCGTCGGTGCAAGTACTCGTAGCTCCCTCTGGCATCGGCCGGTTTTGTGTTGGCGATTCTTTATCTTTTTTTTTTTTTGAATTCTTTGCATCTCTTTTCGCGCGCTGTATAGGAATTTGGTGCACACAACACGGCTTTTTGTGTTTCCTCTTTGTCTGTGCTATGTTCGGATAATCACCTGGCTTTGGGGGAATGGGCGGCACCACCACCTCGTTAACTGGGATTGGGATGCGATGCGATATGCAATGAAATGGCATGCACCTACCTCTACCTACCTATTGACGACCTGGAGTACGAACACAATCTTTAAAACATTTGCTTTGGGATTCATTTGTGTTTGGCTGGCTGAAGGCTGCATCATGGTAGAGCGTAATGATGCAACGGGCTTTGAAGATTAAAAAAAAAATAAAAAATAACAAGAAAGATGTCATGTCAACATACAGATAACAAAGTCATAATCGTGTGATGGAATGTTGATGGGAAGTTTTCTTTCTTCTTAATTCTGTCTTTCACTCTTTAGACGGTGGAGTTGGGAGGAGTGAAAACCTCAAGACAAGGTGCATGTCAAAATTTACGCAGGAGAAAGGTCAAAGAGATGGAGGAATGGCGGTTTAATTGACCGTCAGCAGATTTGTCTGGGAAAAAGTTCCATCTCTAAGTGCCAGTAGGATGATATTTCCAAGCCATCGACACCATTTTCCTGATCTTCAATCATCCGCTTAACCTTTATAAGGATTGCTAAGTAGCTTTCGCTATAAGTGAGACGCCGGAGTCATTTAAACCTCTAACCGCAGTCCTTCTGCAGGTCTCCCTAACTGACTATAGACACTTCATAGATGAGCTTCAAAGTTGGTATAGGGAGATGGCAAAGAGGCTGAATGGATTAGCCGCCGGTTGATGGTAGGCTTTCCACTGAGTGGCAGATCTTCGAAATCTGCATTCCCGCTTTATTCTTTGAAAAATACTGTCACATTAGTACAGGATGGATGCAAAGACTCTACGGGCGTCTCTAATATCTATCCACGATACCAATATAAACTTTGAAATATGTTATTGCACGCCTGCTGTTAAAGAGACTAATGTCGCTGTTAATGGGGAGCAGCGCAAAAACACTCTCCATTTGAGCCTTGATCCAGAGGTTCTATCCACCAGTCTTGCCATTCGGCTAAATTTAACAGAAGTTCAACTCCTCCAATTAGCTCTTTATAATTCGGCGATAACCATGCCTGGCTTTGTTACATCAGCTTCATATTGCCATTCTAGAATGTCCTTTATCCCGAATGGTTCATTCTATCAGAATATTTGTCAACAGATCCTCAGCGCTGAATGTGGCTCTTACACTAAGCTTCAGCCTGTAGCCTCGATTCCTTTCGTCTACGAGAAGTACTACATACAGCCTCAGCTTGTACGTTTCCGTCCTAGCTTCCTGCACCTGAAAGGACTCATACCCTAAGTTTGATTGTGGTGGTCGGTTGCGATCCAAAACATCAGATGTAAGGCATTTGATGAATGGCAAAGCGAGACTTCCCGAAGGAAACATTTGACCAGAAAAGACTCTAGAAGCCTCTCCCGAGTCAACCGAAATGGTGAAGAGGTCTTGCATATTCCGGAAGACAATAGGTTTCTCTGTCCCTTAAACATTAGAAAGAAGAAAGAAAGCGTATTGTAGAGGATACGCAGAGTTCTGAACAAGCAAAATATCGGAAATCTGACTGCATCTTGACCAACTCGAAAAGGTGTCACTACTGATGATAGGCAATAAAAAGCTGCGAAAATATGTGCTGGCCTTAAAAATTCCTTCTGTTTGAGGACATCTTCCTCTTACTCTTTAAAAAGGGGTATAAACATATTCTTCAATCCTAACACTGGGGATTGGAGTTGTAATCATTACTGAGATTCGAAAGTCGGATAATCCGCACAGAATGCCATGAGCTATGGCATCTACGTCGTTTAGCCAAGAAAGCCTGCCGATAGCCTTCCCAAAAATGTCGCTGCTTAATCCTAGGCCTGGCTCAGACTAGTCCTCCTTAAAATCTATATTTCCGTCGTTTTCATGAACATAAGGAAAACTCAGATGACTCCACTTTAATCAAAAATGAATCAGCCCTGTTTGCGAAGGATATCAAGACTACAGATACGCCTTCTAGAGATATTAAAAATACACAGTGTAGCACTTCAATAACTTCTGCGAACCATATTAGAAAGCCTAGTGAAATGACTAGACCGGCGCACGGATCTATTCGTGCATCATCGATGGTTCACAAGTTTCCAAGCTAGTGTTCAAGAGCTACATTGAGAAGGGTCGAAAATAGCGCTATTCGGTAACAAAGCTGCACCGAACTGAGGTTTTCTTTGAATTAAGTGAACCTAAGGCATCAGACTTAAAGCCGGGTAGCACCCTCTTCCACACTTTCATGAGACATTGCCGCACACATTTCTTTGAAGATAAAAGAAAAATATAGGTCGACGCTTTCACTAAATGTATCTGAATGGGTTTAACTCATTCTAAACTTGTCAGGGTAACAGGTCTGGTCATATTTGCAGTCAATGGAACGAAGCTCTTATGGGAACATTCCAAGGGAATGACGCAATGCAATGGAAGAACGTAGGGTAGGTCAATAGGTACCATATTAGTTAGTGCTCACTTGGACCAATGTTTGGATCCATTTTGTCAATGCAACGACAGATTGTACTTAGGCCAGAAATCTTGTATCTATCGACCCAATTTTACCCTTGATGGCCATTATTTAGGAGCATTTACTGCATATAGACGTTAGACGTTTATACGAGTATGTTGAACCAGGGATCAAGTCTGGACGAGTTTGAAGAAGACGCCATCCAAGTACTGAATTTTTAAACACACCGCACTTTTTTCTTATTCTACGAATATATCACTTTGAAGGCGTTGAAGGGAGGCTTATCCCCTGAAAAGTAGTTCTATTGCATCTTTATTTCCGATGAATTGACAAGAGTCTTTTCACTAACTGTTGAAGGTGGTCTATTACAATAAATCGAAGGGCTTAGGTGACTTTCATGTGACCATGAATGATCATATTTACCTTCGTAGTTGTCTAGAATATCAACGCTATCTGAAACCCCATACAGAGAAACATTCATCCAACCAGATTCGTGATATTGCAGCCCTAAGTTTGATCCAGTTGAGTCCAATGTTGCCAACAATAAGCTGGTACGATTCTGATAGCAACCTAAATACTTACTGCCAGGAGTCTTCTTAGAATTTCAACAGAGAGCGACTGCAGTAGTGAAGGGTGTTTTCAAGATGTTCATAGAGTAACCTGATGAAGATTTATTAAATTCACCCAAAAGACTATTTCATGCCATTTAATATTTGAAAATAGCCTCGGGCATATGTCCACCATGGCTTCCTCGTACAACACGCATGCTAGAGCTCCAATTCTTAACCACTGTTTCGAGCAGTTGAGGAGGTATTTCGTGTATTACTTGAACAATGTTTTGCTCCGTTGCTAGTATGTCGGCAATGACGCAGCCTCATAGAAAATAATCCACTGGCGTAAAATCCTACGATTTTGGTGACTATTGACGGCGGCATTTCTGGAAATGCCACTATGGCCAAATCGCGCTTCCAATATGGGAACAAATTTCGATGATGCCACCATCGTACAATCCGTACCATATGGTAAATTTTTCTAGATGCAGTGGCATATGGTGTAGTTCTTGTAGTTCTGCTTGTTTACGTAGCCGTGTTTAATAGATATCAGCCTCATTACTGAACAGGTCAATGTCCAGTCGATCCAAAGCCCAATCACTGAACACCCGACGCAATAAATGGTCACACGGGTTTAGCTTTTGCATCAATTGGATCGTATAAGCCTTGAGACCAAGAGCTTTAGGCAGAACCTTCTAAATAGTGGGTGGACAAATATTTTCTTCCGAACGTACTGTCCTTTTTCTTGTTGGCGTGTGGGTATCCAATAGCGTGAAATGAGTATCGATTGCCGATGACGTCTACTGTAAATTTCACGGAGTGCTCTATAAGTTTCGCGAACAGAACGAGACCTGAAACAAGCCCATCCGTCTATGCAGGATGACGATAGGGAATGCAGGCTCCTCCGTCAACCTTTAATGTTAGAAAATAAGGTGATGCGCTGTCACGTGATTTTCAACATCATTGCAAGTCAACTCCAGAGGCAATATCTTTCAAAATTCTGTTCATTTACTTGAATACGCAGATGACATTTACATAATACGATGAGCACCGCGAGCTGCCAATATAGCGTTTGTGACTATTGAAACAGAAGCGGCAAAGATGGGTTTAGCTATCAATAAAGGAACAATGCTCTCAACGAAGAGGGACACATAACAAGAACAAAACGTCACAATAGGCAGCCGCAACTTTGCCGTAGTAAGTAACTTTATCTACCTCGGCTCCGCTATCAACTCCGAAAACGACACCAGCGCGAAAATCAAACGGAAATCACTCCTGCTAATCGGTGATTCTCTGTGCTTAGTAGACAATTGAGTAGTAAAGCCTTATCTCGAGCAACAAAAAAAAACTTCGTACAAGATATTGATTATCCCAGATATTGACGAAAGCGAATCAAAATGTTCACGGGCGCTTAGAAAGAAAAGTTTTTGGTCCCGCTTGCATCAATGGAAAATGGAGGAGACGTACTGGTTATATAGCGATGCCGACTTCGTCACGAAAGCTCCGATAATACGGCTTAGATGGCTAAGTCACCTTGGATGCTTCCCGCACGGAAAGTTTGCAACTCCAACCCAGAGGGAGTTGAGGAAGGCTTTATAGTATATTAAATCGCGCACACAAGTGGAAGGGGACCTCAGCAAACTGAACGCAGCAGGTAAAAGACTGGGCTAGCTGGAGATGCATATTAGCTGAGGCACTGGTCCACTCCGACGTGTAGTAATACCTAAGCTTTGCCCAATGGTATACTAGATGGAGTGAAACAAAAGAAAAGTTGGATAAATATTATGGGGCTAATGCTCCGTCAGATTTCACCGTTAAATATTGGTTTCGAGAGTTTCGTGGTGGACGCAACTCCTCCGATTAAAGAGGACAATGTCAAAAAAATACAGGAAATGGTGTTGGCTGACCGGAAAGTGAAGGTGCGCAAGCTTGCAGATACCACAAAGATTAGGACTGAGCGCACACGCCATATTTTGGGCAATATTCTGCATATGAAAAAGTTAACCTGCCGCAGGGTGTCGCGAATGACCAAAAACACGAACGCGACAGCACTTCGAAAGAGTGTTTGGACTTGCTGATGGACTTTTGGCGTCGATTGGTAACTGGATTTGGATCCCTCGGACTATTATCTCTTCCCAAACTTCAAAAGATGGCTCATCAATAAAAAATTAAGCTCACGCAAGGAAATCATTGACGCCACGGAGGAGTATTTTGCAGACGGGATCAAGAAGTTGGAAAATCGCTGGAATAAGTATATCAAACTAAAAGAGGACTATATTGAATAATACAAAAAAAAACATTTACAAAAAAAAAAATTTTTTTAATTCCCAAGGAGATCACTTTTCACTCCATCTAGTATTTACTTAATCCGCTCTCTGTAGTGTTAGTTGAGAGGAACCTTGCCGACACTGTGATTGATAAAAGACCAACAGATGCTGCAACTTTGCATCCCCTAACTTCAAGGGTCCTCTATATATTTTTGGGCACTAATAACTAATGTTGTGAGACTCCCCTGCTTTTGACTGTAAAAAAATTCCAGCTCAAGGTGGATGGTTCTTTTCCTAAACGTCTCCCTGATATAATACGAGTAGCTTAGGAATTTGTTGGCCTTAGGATCGCCTAGTGCTATATACGTCTTCTTTACGAGTATCTAGGAAAAAATAATAGTTGGTTGTTAGCTTCCAAAGAAGGCGGTACTGCTCCCATCGGTTTTTGGCAGGAGACTTCTAATCTAATTAGAAGCTATTAAGTATCAACTGCTCTTTCTAATGACTCTAAACAGACAGAGGAGAAGCTTGTTGCCTTGGTCATCTGCGGCAAAGTGAGAGGTTCTGGCACATTTTTACCGGGAAACAGAAGTGGGTTCCATGCGAAGACATGCCTTGCATAGGGCTATAACCTAAAGTTTAGGCACTGCTGAACTTTTGCCGCTTTCAGGATGCTTATGTTGCATTTGCGATTGCTATTATCCTGGAGATTCATAGGGTCCTAGATTAGGCAAGCAGATTAGTCTGTAACTCGAAATGTCAATATCTAATGTCGGTATACGAAGGTTCAGTTTGTTCGATCGCCGCATAAATGTTTATAATTTGAGCTTGGTTCCGCAACGCTTTACAAACCCATTCGAATGACAGTCCATCAACTGTAAATCCTTCTACTTGCCAATCATCGGCTTAAAAACCTTCAAAAACTTTCAATTCAACCATCCATCGGACCATAACCAATAGTCCGGCGAAAGATTAACTAAAAAAAGCGCCAAAAGTATCCAAGCAGATACGTGTTGCCGCTAACATTTCCACTGCCATTTCCATTTCCATTTCCATTTCCATTTCCACCAAAACACCAATTACTTGCTTCATGTCAAAATTCGTTCTTGTCAGCCGTTCATTGAAACGAAAAAAAGGAGAGAGTGGCGAACGCATTTTTATCTTCTCACCTTTTCTTATCCGTCCTTTAGTCAACTCTTTTATTTGTTTTCTTTCGGTAGAAATTCAATTGAAATATATTTTTCGGCAACGACTTAAGCCCGCAACACCATACTTCATTCGTGGGTAAGACGCAACACACGCCGCCGAAAGTTGCTTAAATACCCTGAAGTCAAAAAATTCAAAAAAAAAAAAAAAAGAAAGAAAGAGTTTAGCCTTTCATTTTGGACTTTACGTATTCTTTTTGGCGAATTGTGCTTTCTCCAAAATAACACACTAAAGCGGAATACGAAAACACATCATGACCAACAAAAACAACACAAAATCGTCGCGTGTAAATGACGTATAATTAAACAGCAGAGCAATGACGTCTATTTGACATTTCGGGCGCATCGCTAGGGATGAGACTATCGGTAATTGATGGGAAATGTGACAGTTGCATATGGTATTCGTATCAGTTTCCCATCTGTCATTGTGTACGCGCATCTGTCACATGTGGGTCATTTCTAATTGTCAAACCATGAAGTACGAGTAATCAAGAAAATCAGCTGAAAAAAAAATGGCTTTCTTTGACAGTGTACCAGGTATCTTGTGTGCATCTCCACCGGAAACACATGTAAACGTATTAAAAAAAAAAATGAAGCAGTAAACTTGTATATATTTGTAGCAACACACAGAGCTTAGACGCATACCAGCAAAGCAACGCTCCAGTGCATAAACGGAAGAAGTCTAATCGTAAATACTCGTACACAAGCGCTAGGAATTAGGTCAAAACTATTAAGGCATTGTTGTGTCAGTCAACTGCATAGAGAAGAGGTTGGAGACATGTCAACCCTAAAGTCCATGCTTGTGCCCATGCAATTTTTGCAACATTTTGCGCACACATTCGCAAATCATCGTCTTCTGTCTTCTGCCTTGTGTCTTGTGTCTTCCATTTTGTTTTGTTTCTCTCACAGTTCCTTGAGGGCAATATCGAATGCGCCAGCCTTATCTTGTTGCCTTGGAGGGATTCATAATTAAAACGCGGAAAATTGGCGCGTCTTGAAAAATAGTGAAAAAGAGCGTGCGTCTTACAAGTACTGGTAGCTGTCATCATTGTGGTTCTTGTCGTCGCTTAAATGTCAGTTGACATTAATTTAACTCTGGGAACATGCCCACGAATTGTTCTCCGTTGACCCTTTTCCGAGGAGGCCTTCCAGCAATTATGTGAAAAGCCATAGTTCTTATCTCTGGTAGAGTTTCTCGGTTGGAGACCTAGTGACTGGACGAGATTATGGGGATGGAACTATGGAGTAAGCCCACAACGACTTTGTTTGTGTCACTAGTTGTAGTGTAGTCATCATAATTTGCATGCCATCGGCAGCAGCCATAGAGCGCGTTCGTAATTATGTATGAAACGAGCGTATGCATAGCGCGCATTCTCTCGCGTAATGTACCGTAGAACGGGCTACGTGAATGGACTTCTTAATCGGGCAAGCAAAAGACAAGGCGCAGACATGACTACTTTATGCTTGGGCCTGATGTGATGGTGCCTTTAAAATATGCAAGACCGTAGCGAGTAATATTCCTTAGGCTTCGCTTCCACTACTCGTTACGAATATGTACGAGTACGAGTACGAGTACGAGTATGTTGCTGGCAATGGCGATGACGATAGTGGCACGATAGTGATGTACAGGAATGAGAATGGGAACGGGAACGGGACTGCTGCTGCAGTAGGTGCCTAAAGCTGTGCTGGTTCTATTCCTATAAAGCGCACTGTGCCAGTCGCCAGTGCCAGTCGATATACAATATAAAATGTACGAGTATGTTGTCAAGGGGGGGTCTGGAGCGGAAAGTAAATGATTACTCGTTAGAGTTTGACGGTATGTACGACTACGACGACGACGACGACGATGAGTCGACCATGGTACGGATATATGGGGGGTTGGTTGGAATAAGGTGAAGCAGCACAACAGTTGCCGGTGTATGTAGAATAGTTGCTCCGAGTCCCGTATGTTTCCCAGTTCTTTTCTATTTTCTATTTTCTATTTTTCATTTACTTTTTTCGTATTCACTCACTAGAGCTGCTACTGCTCGTAGCTGGGCTGCCATGATGGATTTCTTTTGCTGGCTGGCTGGTAAGGAAAATGTGTGCCGCGGTATAACGGTAAAACGCTGCATGTTGTGTAACTGGGTTTAATGGAATTGTTGTAGGGATTGCGGTAGAGTGGTAATTAAAATGCGTTTTTTCTCGTTTTTTTTTCTATTTATTCCTCCTTTCTTCCAACAAAGTTCTTTAGGATTGTTTTTTGTTTTTTTTTTTTGCTTTTTTTGTTCCCTTCTTTTGAATGACGTCAAACATTGTAATGAGCACTGTTCTACATGGCACTTAGGGTTTAAAGTATTTTAATGGACATTTAAACGTTTGGGTGTGAGAGCTGGAGAGGAGTTGGGGGCGCTGTTTTTTTTTTTTTTTTTCTTAATTCGGGTGCGACGTACTCTTGAAAGGTGGGCTACTAATGTAGTGTGTGTTCAAAGAGGTGCTTGTTAGCTTTTCTCTATGTTGTTTATGGTTGAAGGATGAGAGTAAATAAAATGAAACAAGTGGAAATGGATTTTAGTTTACTCAAGTTGAAATTGAAGTTGAAGGAGTAGGTACCTACATTTTAAAATAACTAACTCGCAACGGTCAATTAAGCATCTGCAGTCTATGTACACTGTGGGCTGAACTTTTCAAACTTCAGATCTAACCAAGGAGAACTCAAAATTACCATAAGTTACAAATGGTCTCATAAGTTATTAGTCAGCGGTAACCAACTTGTCACATAGGTTTCTAACTCTTTAACTCTTTATTATAAAAATTTTTTAGAAAAATCCCGGATCAGTTGTAAATATGCAACGTGAATTTCATCATAAGCTTGGTCATCAATCATAGCTTCAATGTGCAAGCAATTCGTCGCACCGTGAAAAAGTTTAACCCTGAATACACCCTTTTGGATCTTAAGCCACCACCCAGATAGAAACTGGTGCCAAGTGAAGTAAACATAGCCGACGTAGCGACCAGTATCGAAGAAGACCCAGAAATGTCGATTCGGCGACGATCAGCTGAGTCAACCCGGCTTATTTTACGGTTGCATTTGGACCTACATCCGTGTAAGACTGTGCTGATGCAAGAATTAAAGCTGGACGACCACAGACCGGAGATCCTGATTTTGGCCAAAAAATCATCTTCTCGGAAGAGGCCCATTTTTCGCTCAGTGGCTATATCAACAAGCAAAATTGGCCTTATTGGAGCGAACACAATCAACAAGTGTTCGGCCAATCATCAATGCATCCACACGGATTGATTGTTTGGTGTGGTTTATGGCATGGCGGCATCATCGGACCTTATTTCTTTCGAAATGAGGTAATAGAGCGATGTAAACCGATTTTCTGTGGTCAGATTTCGACAACATCGATATATCCTCTGGTTCCAACAAGACGGCGCTACATGCCATACAAGCGACGCAATGCTCGAAGTCGTGAAGGAGTAATTTGGCAACTGGATCATCTCACGGCGAGCGTTAATCAATTGGCAGCCGCGATCATGCGATTTGACCCCACTAGATTATTTTCTCTGGTGCTACGTCAAGTCCTTAGTATAGGCTAACAAGCCAACCACTTTAGACGAGCTCGAGACAAACATTCGACACGCTATTGACGGAATAACGCCACACAAAACCGAATCATCAAAAATTGGACCGACCGGTTGAAGTACTGCCAGCGAAACAGACGCTGGAATTTGAATGATGTGCTATTCCACACATAATGGCATGAACGTGGGTTCAAAATAATTCAATTGTATATCTCACACCGTTGTTGTTTTATTTAAATTCTTTTTCCTATCGTTCTTACCTGGTCACACGACCAAGATTAGGACCTCTATGCTGATGGTCCAATGACAACTGGAGAACTATACACGTTCCAACATAATATCTAGAACAATCTACTCTCGAAAGTAAATATTTAAATACATCTTTCTACGCCATAAATGGGATTTAGGTTATGAACAGCCTTCGAGTAGCATTCTCAAGGGCATCTATTGCTTGGCATTGTTAAGTCTTGTTGGGCTTAGAGAACAGGCACCCCAGGAAAATTCATTAATATAGCATGGACTACCTTCGACTTGGGGATCATCTCATTTTTACAATGTGAATCGTCGAAAATGGGGTTCCACAAGGGTATGTACTCTTACCACTACTTGTTATTAGAATTCAGCAGTGCCGAACTTCGGGGAGTTGTTGCAAAGAACATCGAGAAATAAGACGAACAACTATTTTCTTCTACGCAACATTGATAGACAATAGATTGAGAAAGTAGTATTCTGCATTTCAGGTGACAAGCAACTACTCACGGGCCCGTAGGAGCAGGATTTCCTGACGGCTGGCAGCTCATTGAAAAACGATGAACATCCTTTTTTAGATGAAGGCCTGTAGGCTTACTTTGTCATCGGTCCAACTCATAGTTAGGACTAAGAAAATGCTGACAACCTTTTGGCATAGTTTCTGGAACTTGAAAAATCCATCGACAGAGGCAAAAACGGTCCTCTAAACTCCAGATAAAACCAACTGGAGAACGATGAATGGATGAATTTCACTGGCCTACATGGAAAACTATGTGTTTTGCTTTAAGCTAGATTGGCTATGAAAAAAAAAAAACAGCTGAATCCGCTTAATAAATGACAGTGGCGGAATGCTCAATAATATTTGTTATAACAACCAGCGCAACGACTGCCAAAAGATTAATAACGTTTCAACTGATCCACGTTCCAAACAATTACCAAGCTGATATCAGTATTGCCTGTGAAGACCATCTTCTGATCATCTGAATACGACTGCGGGTTATACTCTCTAAAAAAAGGGCCTCCCAACATACTGGTTACATCTAATTAGAATAGCGATCTGCTTCCAATGAAACTAATTTCTGGTTTAAAGGAACAAACAATAAAAAAAAATCTCAGGGTACAGATTACCTCAAATGGATTTCAGGTTGCGAGTCGAAGAAAGTAGCACCTGCCCAAGATCCAGAAAAAGCTGCTACTTTATGGTCATTAAGAGAGGTAAGCTCAAGAGGAAAAACTTCGCTTTGATGAACAAACGGGAGTGGAACAGCCTCGAACTGCGTTGAACTTACTGGTGTAGACCACATTTCTAACGCTGTGTTATGTCCACCCAGTGTCAAAGACTCTCAAGAGCATCTTAAAACGAAAAGCCACTGGTTAGGGTAAAACTACATTTTTCAGAGTTCAGTGCTTAGTCTCAGAGAATGACAGAAGGAAAATACGTAAGTCACTAAGCACATGCAATTTTCAAGATTGCAGGTATCCTACACAATAGACCCGTATCTATCTAGCATACATAAAAGATGGTGGTCTTTGTGAGATTATAGTTGCCCTGGGCTTATTGAGCCTTATTGCTCTAGAGCTACTTTAGTGGTCACTGTGGATAATCGGATAGCCATATGCACTCGAATGTTAGGTAAGTCCATTCGTCTAAAAGTTTGTATTCAAAGGGTTTTAGGACTTCCCATACATACAGCTGTTATACCGTATTGATATAGTAAAAGACCAAACGACCAGTTATTGAGGATAAATGCATGAAATGGTCAGCAAGAACGGATGTTGATAACATGCATTGAATAGAGGAAGCAGAGCCAAAATTATCAGAAAACTAAGCTTGAAATTTGGGTTCAACTATCGATGGTGTGGGTCTTAAAAGTAAACATACAATGACGTCAAATCATTTTCTCTTTGAGGGTGTATATTGTTGCAGGTGGACAGGGATTCGCCCTTCATTCGATCATGATCATCAGGAAGAGAATTTTCCAGCGCTTGAAAATTAGAAGAGGGTTTGTAGAATGTCGAGATTCCGATCGAAAGTTTATTTCTCAAGAGGTCATTCCTCCTCTACGTCGAAAATTGTTAAGAGCCGACAGAACTCTCTAAGATGTATACAAAGCGCAAAGCAATAACGATTTATAGCATCACCATCTTTCCAAGCCTTCCAATATTTTTTTTTTTTATCAAGATGACTACAAATTAGCGTAATATTGGCTTGTCTTTGGCATTTTATGTTTTATTAACAACTTTGGGCCTTAAATTGAAAGATTGAGACTAAATCGAAGTAGATAAGAAGATAACTTAACGCTGAGGCCTTTTCAAGAAAACTTATTATTTTGAGCCGAAGTTAACAACACAAAAAGTACGCACAGTGGTAGACAAGGAAATCCAACAAATCTCCAACGACTCTAGCTTTCTTATACACGCAGGGAACTTGAAGCATGTAGGGGGATATCAGTTGGACCTAATGCAGCACCAAGATCTGGAAGTAACCAAGGAGTTCCCTAATAATAGCAAAAACACTGAAAATATGGTGAACTAAATTCGTCTCTCAAAACTGATTTTTCGGTACAAGAGATCATTAAGTCGTCGTGATCTCCTTAATTAGGGGATCGTTTTCCATTAAAACGAAAATGGTCTTATGGCCGCTTTATTTTGCTGAGTTTTCGGACATGTAAATAACTCTACGCCTGGCTAGTTTAAAACACTCAAATCGGGTCTTGAATTTATGGGTTTAAGACATCATTTCTCTTTAAAGACGGCGATCTAGTTGATCTAGTATAGAACCAAATATCAGAGTCTCGGGAGCAGAATGTTTGGGCCTTCCAATACTTGGAGTTTTGATTGCATTTTGTGATCCTTTGTTTTACCATGTATGGGTTATAAATGAATAGTTTTGGTATAAATCGTTCAGAACCGGAGATCTCTCATAAACGGTCCTCCATTAGGCAATCGTCTTTTCGGTCAAGCTGAATCAGATTTGCCAACTTAGTCCTTCCAAGATTTTTTAATACATTGGTGTGGACTGAAATAGTGTTCCAGACAACGGCCTCGCCACACTGAAAGCACTAAATCCACTAAATCACCGGCGCGGTAAGCACCTAGATGGGGGGCCTCGGTATCAATCTCGCGTGCTACAATCGGAACACGTGAAGTACACATGGAGACACCAGTTTCATGTCTGAGTGCTTCCGTTCCGAAAACAGATATTACGAATACTGTTCCAAAGACCTAAGGGACACCCCTTGTTTTGACAAAACGGCTTTTCTAGATACAATTGGCTGGGACAGAATTGGCATATGTGGATTTACCAAATACTGTGCTAGTCGAAGAGTTCCAATTTAGAAATAGGTTTCTGTGGCTGTAATGCTGTAATTTAAGTCCTATGGGCTGAGGCTGAATACAAGCTTAAAAACTAGGACTAAAAACTAACAGAAGGACTTAAGAGCTAGGGACCAAAGAAGTGATGAAGGAGATCTTGTTTGAGATGAGGAGTGCTCAGGTGGAAATCAAAAAGAGAGAGCTTTGAATTGACCTTCCGGAGCATTCGGGAGATTGGTTCGTTGGAGCCAGAAGAGGTGCGGTGGACCGCTAGATAGAAGAAACGAGGACAACGTAGATTGCATTGAAGGAAATTGAGTTCAAAATGGATGCACAGTCGATGGAACCTGACAGAAGTCGATGAATGAAAAGAATGTCAGCAGTATTCCTACGTTCTTCTAACGAATTCATATTTAGAAGTTTGAGGCAGTCCTGATAGGGAGGTAAGATTAAAAGGTCGTTCCACGGCAGAGCACGGTGAACAAATCGGAGGAATCGACGTTGAATACCCTGGATTCGGGAAACAAGAACCAGGTGAAAGGGGGACCAAGCTCGATTGGCATAATCAAAGGTAATATAGAGAGATCTGGTTACATACGGGTTGGAAAATTCCTTGGACCACCGTTTAATAAAGGCAAGTGATGAGTTGGTTTTGAGGATCATCCTATCGATATGCGAACGGAAATTAAGCTCACAGTCGAATAATATGCCAAAGTCTTGAAAAGACTGAACCAGGGGAATTGGTTGACCATAGAGAAAATAAAGTCGGGGAGGAGACGGGTTGCATTTACGTGAGAAGGTTATAGATTGACATTTGGCTATACCATATTAAGTTCTAGGCAGTTTTTGAAGTACCAGAGTGAAAACCGATCAAGGTCTTCTTGAAGAAGGGCTGTGTCATGGGGAGAGGAAATAGTTTTAAAAAATTTTGTGTCGTCAGCGTAAAGGGAGAGGGAGGAGTGTTTAATGACACTCTCAACATCGTTTATAGTTAGAATGAAGAAAAGAGGTCCAAAATGGCTGCCTTGTGGAACTCCAGATGAGGCCAGGAATGGAACAGAAAGGGTGGATCTAAACCGAACACTATAATATTGGTTTACCAGGTAAGAAGAAATCCATTTTAATAAGAAATGCTCAAAGCCGAGAGCAGTCAATTTGAAGACGAGCAATTGATGAGATACCTTATCAGAAGCTTTAGTGAAATCAGTTGCGATAACATCGATTTCCTTGCCATTTTCTAGCGCTGGGAGAGCAAAAGATACGAATTGCTATAGGTTTGTGGTAGTTGATCTGTCTTTTAGAAAACCATGTTGTCGCGGCGAAGTAAAAGGCTTGCATTTGAAGCTTAAGCCTTCGTATAGGATGCTTTCAAAGAGTTTGTGTATATAAGAGAGTTTAGCAATTGAACTATAATTGGTAACTTCATGCTTAGATCGCTTTTTGTGCACCAGGATAATAAAAGAGGTTTTCCGAATCTTGGGAAATTGCCTCTGTGTAAGGGATAGACGAAATAGGTAGGAGTTGTTGCCAAATGATTGTTTGAAAAATTTAGCAAAAAAGTTGGCGATGGTGGGAGGATCAGAAGAAAGGATAACCATCTGTCTTACTTTTGCAATTGACAAAATGAAAAAAGGACTTGGGCTCATTTATGAGATTGGTATGCGCACTATTCAGGTAGCGTTGATAGAGGGAGTTGTAGAGTTCAATGAAATGAACTTGAATAGTCGGAAGAAGAGTGGGTGAGAAGGGATACCGCCCACAACTTGTTTCTTTGGTTTCGTAGAGAGCGGAGTTTACGATTATACCAAGGAGGGGATGTAGAAGATATTTTATGGCGGGAATATTTCTCTCTAAAAAATGAAGAGGGCAGCGGCCGGAGATAGATTGGTAAACTCGAAAGAAGCCCTGCTTAGAGTGGTACTGATTTTACGGAAATTAGCTTTGTGAAAATTGTAAGAAGAGAAAATTGCAGGGGGATGCAACTGGAGGAAAAATGAAAGAAGAAGTGGAGGATGAAAGTTATCAACAGTTGAAAGAGATAGGGTACAATACGGTACTGAGAAGTTGATGGGATCAGTTGTGAAGATAAGGTTTTGTTGGAAACGCCACTAACTTGACATAGACTGGAGTCTGTTACTCGATCTAAGAAGGGGCATTCCTTAGTAGAAATGAGGTTAGAAGCGATAAAAAATGATAGGTCTTCAGATGGAGTCCATTTCAGCTGTTTGGTAAGTCGATCAAGTTATCAATTGCTACAATAACAAGTTGGTAGGATTCGATAGATTGCGCCGGAAGAATGTAGCAACACATAACGTACAAGGAGCTACGAGTAAGTGTTATTTTAACTGACATAAAGTTGAGCTTAGGAGAAGATGAAGTTGCAACGAGAGAGCAGTCCAAGTTGTTGTGAATAGCCAGTTGGACACCTCGACAAGTAGACTTAATCAAGGGGGGTGTGCGATCATCATCCCGAAAAAAATTAAAAGAAAGAGGGAATAACTCCTGGTTTTTTTTATGTTGGGAGAGCATGAGCTTGACGCAAAACGCCGGGGGTGTTAGAACGCATTTTTCTTACGTTCTGGTAATAGAAGGTGAGAGGGAAAACCAAGTGCAACCTGGCCGTTTCTTCGCAGACATTTCCTTAAGAACCTTGAAGGACTTTATAACCAGGTTGACTCCAGTTTGGTCTCTGAATTTTAAAACTGCATTGACCCTTTCGTAAAATCAGCTTCCAACTAGTCAGATGGCATACGATTATCAGTCATCAAAGACAGATTGGTGATCAACAAATGCACCACCCACTTACGTCGAAGCCATCTAATCGGCCCAATTTATCAAAGGCACCTGTCCCGATAGTTTAATCGATCCTGAGAAAAAAGAAACGAAAAAATTCATAGATCTCTTGTAGTAGATACTCAGTTTCTTCGTTCTTGTGCAGAAAGATATGAAGTGGAGTACAAGTACTCGTACTCTTGTGTGTCTATTCATGTAGGCAGATAACAGATACTGTGTGTGTGTTTAAATGCTAATCATACCGTTCCTTCTTCATCACTATATCTGCACTAAACATGTATCTCACGATTTATTAATCACGGTTAAATTGAAACTACAGTTAAAATTTGATAAATTACGATGCTTCTCCACGTTGTGTTCCCCCTTTTACCACCTCCAGCAAAATGGTGTTATTCCTGTTCCCAATTATCCACACGTACTACCACCACCACCCCGACCCCTGTTCTCCCCGAAAAACGTACGAAGACGAGAAAATAGAGAGAAAAAAAAAAAAAAAAGAAAACAAAAACTAAAAATCAATTTCCAAGTTCACAGTTCTACTGGCTTCGCTTCGCATTCTGAATATCTAATGCAGCGCACGGATTATTATTAAAATTTATTACAAACGGAATACCCGGGAACAATGGCAATCGAGTCGTTCGCCGAGTGGTGGAGGAGCCGAAGAAGTAGTGAAGCACGAAATACAAGATAACAACAGTTAGACGCTATTTGTTAGTGTGGCTGATGCCTTAAGAATAACAACCAACTCTTACTAACCAACCAACAGTGTGGGGTTCGAAATGCAACCCAAATACTAATAGTCGTTCCAAACGCTTGCGTCTCTACTGTGTCTCTAAAGTCAGAGTCTAAGGCTTATCCAGGCGGCGAAATGGGGAGCAAAATTAATTACTCCAATGGTGGTAATCCCTTGGGATCAGCCAGCGATTAATTCATTTTATAATTGTCAAGATGATGTGTGATAGTGTGGTGTCTTACGAATATGGTACGAGTAGTTGCTTGTAGTAGCGGCGCGGCGATGGTAAACAAAAACCGAAACCCCATGACTTACATACGGATAGTGGGCCGGGACTATGGGTAATGGGGTATAATTTTTATTCATTAGTTTCTGAGCTGAATTCAATCACCGTTATCTTGAAGAAATACAGAATGTATCTCATTGTTGGAGTAAGCGCGGTACAATTAATTTACTCCATTGTGTTGCATTCTTGGGGTTCGGAAGGGAAACCTCTTCTCCAACTCGTACCCTCCTCATGGATGTGGGGCTAGTAATTTAGAATGAATTAAGCGGCGAAGATAAAGGAAGAAATTTACCATGACAGTGTATTTGGAGGAAGGGGATAATCAGGCTATCAACAGGGATCAGAAGGGATAGTGGATTGAGACAACAGATTTATGAGGTTAAGTCCAATGCTACCGTTTATGATATGATATGACTCTCCATATGTAGAGCTTCAGTAGTTGGAAGATAATTGATCAACAACATAGGAAACCTCGTCATAAACCAGACAGCCGCGGACATGTGAAAGAACATTCCATAGGCATAGGGCTGTCAAAGAACTAAAAAAAAATAGTCGTCCTGTTGACAGTGATTTTACGATAGCAGACTTTTTGTAAGCGAGTATGTTAAGTTGATAGGGTGCCCCATGTAACACTTGCTTTCTGCCTTCTTATTCAACCTAGGGGCAAGAAAAAGCCGCATTGGTGGACATCAGCACTGGAATAACTTAGGAACGCCTGCAGGAAACTTTTCAATGAAACAAAAAGCGCGATAGATGACAGACTGGGACTCATATATAAAAAGAAGATCTATGGAAGATAAAGCGACAATCTAGGTGGTCATTCTGTGGCAAAATAACAGAAACTAAGTCTAAGAAAAATCCCCTCTACGCTCTAGCTTTTTGAAAAAAACCGATGGCTATTTGACGACCTCAAGTGATTCATCGCCATCGCCAGTAATAATTTAGTAGGACTACCTACTGCTGTTGCGACTACAATTCAAGAGACAAGGTGGTTTGGGCGCTGCATGCTTTCAAGTCATACAATTTTTCTGGGCTGAGTTGTGCAATACCTGCCGAGCTACAAATGCCTTCAGATATCATCCTACCAGCGCAAGAAATGTTGCATATTCCCTTGTCATGGAGAGGATATGTAGGTAATGTAGGTAATGTAGTTTTCATTCCCAAAGCCGGAAAATGTTAGTCAAGCCTATAAGTCTATCATCCTTCCTTCTGAAAACTCTACAATGACGATTCGGAATTGATCCACGTCTTTTGTCGCCGGTGGTAACGGCTCTATATTCACTGGCAGCCACATCGAACAATATCTAGATTATAGAGAGTATACTATGGTCGCATTCCTGAATATAGAAAATGCCTTTAACAATATCAAAACATCCGCAACCGCGCTGTTAACTTTTCACTCACTCATGACTCACTTAGGGGGGTTGAACGGTCTTATGCTAAATAGCAAGACAATCAATTCCAAACTGGGTAAGGGTTCTGCTAAAATATATGTCAGCAGAAATGTACTTTCACCCCTTCTCTGGAACTTAGTGGTCCTTGAACTGCTGATGTACGAGTATGTACCTGGAAGCGGGTGCTAGCAAAGTGGTTACCTATGCAGATGACATTGCTATAGCCATCTCAGGAAAGCATCCCACTACAATTAAAGAACCCTCACAGCAAAATCAAATCAAACAGACATAAAACTGATCTCATCCTCTTTTCCAGGAAATATAAAATTCCAATCATAGGAGGACCTATGGTACCAGCTTAGTCTTTTCCGGTACAACGAAATATCTTGCTCTGGAAACTGGAAACGTAAGATTTAAGAAAGCTCATTCAAAAAAACCATTGGGGACAAATGGGTTATAAGACAGATGCTCACCTTCATGGTGGTGGTCTGGTGGGCGGCCTTAGACAATGCACTCAACTGCAACAAACTAAGCAAAGTTCAAAGCACAGCATGTCTGTGCATAAGTTGAGCCTTGTTTACTATTTTCTCCCTCTTTTTACTTGTCACCGCTTGATATTTTCAGCAGACAAGTAGCAGGTAACGCAGCTATTCGCTTTAAAACGAATACACAGTCGACAAATAAACTATTTGGCCACGCTAATAGTCTTATACAGCAGGAATACTTCCAGAGAACATCGACTGTAATATGCCCCAATATTGGTTAGACAAAGACTTTCATGTAAGCAACCCCACTAGATCTTTCTGGGAGGAAGATGCTTTCATGGACGAGAAGTCAATCCATTTTTACATAGATGGATCCAAGACTGATAGCGGTGTTAATCTTAACCAAAGACTTTCCTCCTGCCTACCAAATCACTGTAGCGTGTTCCAGGCAGAAATTTTGGCGATTAAAGAAGTCCTGTTTTGGCTGAAGAAAATCAAATCCCTGGGCACAGTCTCAAAAAATTCTAAAACCCCCCTGAATGCCGATCATCTCTCATGGCGGAGCCGTTCAACTTAGATCTTTATTGTGTCCTCGACCACAGAGATATATCAGGGAATTGTGGGGCCGACGAACTCGCCAAAATTTGAACCACTCTACCTATCCTATTTGAAAAAGGTGTCATAGGTATACCAATCGCTACGTGCAAACTAAAACTAAAGCTGGATGCAAATAGAAGAACAAATCTAAGGTGGACTATTGGGTCAACATGACTAGCGACCAAACAAATTTTACCCAAACCGGATCTGAATCGCTCTAAGAGTTAGATCTTTCAAAATAAGAAACATCACAGAGCTATAATAGGTGTTATCATAGACAGGTGTCTTATAAACAAACCTGCGAGAAGGCTTAGCGTTTTTCTAGACGAATTCTGCAGAAGCTGCATGAACGAGGAGGAGACAATCCTCCATCTACCCTGTACATGCCCAGCTCTCTCCCAAAGAAGAAAACTCCTCCTATAGTCACTTAAACGCTCTAAACAATATAGACAGTCTCCAGTGAGAAACTCAAATTGGTTCCAAGAGTAGGAGGATGCCAAATCCACGTGGCATCACAATAGGCCAATTAGCCGAAGTGGGTTGGTTTTTCCAACGGCCATTCTAACCTAACCTAACCTAAGTTGATAGGGTGACGGCAATCTCGAACCTCTAACACCAACATTGCAATACCCTATTCCATTTTAAAAGAACTTAGCACTCAAGTGGGCATGGATACACTCATATTGCTTGAGCACGTGTTAAGTTTTTTTTTTTTTTTTAAATGGACAGGGAGAGAGAAAGGAAACCGTGAAATCTGAGGGCGCTTAATGTTCACGAATAAGGGCTTCTTCACTTTGGCTTGGTAGCATCAATGTGATTACAATTGCAGACACAGCTTTAAGGTTATATTTCCAGGACGACTAAACTAAGACAGAACAAACCTGCCTTCCTTATCAATTATAAGAAATTCGTGGTGTACGGATCCACGCACCTCTTGATCAGGAAACTGGTGGCTGTCCTGTAACTTTGGTTTGGTCCACCAGCGCAACAATCAAGTTGATAGCGTAGCACTTGTCCCATCTCCTTGTGGTGTTCCCCGGTAACTGCATGAGTAAAACCTAACGCAAGTACACTTTCGCATGCTTGCTAAAAATGCAAGTGCAAACTCGACCAGTAGCATAATAGTGGCTTAAGCTTACAAAGCCCTCACAGCTCTTTACGGAAGAAATAAAAATGTAATGAACTAGCTTTTAGCTGAGGTCCTGGTCCACTCTCGACTATAGCGCCACTTAAATGAGTGAGTAAGCGGTACACCGATGGATATAAAACAGAGCAAGGAGTTTGGCAGGACTAAATGGAGCCATTGCCAAAACTCGCATCCAAGTAAGAATGGACAGTAGCGCCTCCGCATTTCAAACCTAGATATAGTACATGCAGCAGAAGTCTGCATTGGAGTAAAGCTAAACACATCGATCACAACGAGAACATTTACATTCAAAGCAGGCTATAGTACTTTAAAGTAGCCTACGACTGCATCTAACTAGAAACAACCAACCGCTAGAGTACATTTAATTTGGGTGCAAAGGCGCAACTTTCATGACGGCAATCAAAGAGCAAACGAAATGACAAGGGAAGGATCTGGCTCAATTTTTATGATGCCAGGACCATTTTAAGCGGTCCATAATAAGCTGTTTTCCTAACCAACTGCACTTTATTATGTACCGGAAACTGAAGGTAGTGTGCAGGCCAAACACTTCCTTCAAAAGAAAAAAGCCTCTTTAGGCACGACCTTGAAGTGAGATACCCACAGTAACCCGATTTCTAAACTTATCTTATGACTACACCTGTGTTGAATGTGCCTCTTTGACACTGGAACTGGCTAAGCGGAACACAACTACGTTCCCTAGGTAAACCGTATTTGAGGTAGAAGGCTCAAAGACTGAATGAATCCGATGTCATAAATGAACTCTAGCTCAAACAAGTTATAATGGTCGCAATGAAAGGACACCAAGCTCCACTTCTCAAATTACCTAATCTAATCTAATCAATCCGATCCAATCCTTTCGGGCAGATGGCAGACAACAGCAAGAAATGTGATGATACGAGCTGTTCAATATTCGAGTAACGACTTTCAAAAATGCATCACCGTCGGGAGCTACTCGTATAGTCATCGTAATTGGAGGCCTAAATGCCCCGGTCGACATCGAGAGTATGTGACTGTAAGTTGCAAAAGGTCAAGATATCTGAAAGTGGAATTGGAAGGGCTAATTCTTTTCGACTTCTACAATGCCAGTTGCCTCCAAATAGAAGGCGCAATGCTCAATGTCTCGATGTCTGGAAAAAAGTTCAGCTGCATAACCTTGCAAAAAAGAAGAAGATAAGACGGGTCTACGTTTTTTTAGGCGAGATCAAATCATTTTGTGTATCAGTTCGAAGATCTCACAACACCACGGGGATACACACCTATAATGTGGAACGGCTAAGACCGACTCAGCGCTTCAATCAAGGAAACATCTCACAAATCAATAAAATTGTAGAAAGGAGGCTTCTAAAGACTGGTTGAAGAGCAAAATGATCAAATAGAGCAACCCCATAAGGTTGGTGTCCATACCCAGAATGAAAAGGTAAGCATATGCAGAAGAAGGATCGAATTGGGTATGACATAATAATCCACTACAGAATCGTAGACAAACTTGGAGACGGCTACAGTTCGAACATTCTACATAGATAAAATTTGGTCCGTCTCGGTTGGGGTCGAACTCAGGGGATGGACGGGATATTCTGAATTGTGAATTTGGCTGCTATGCGAGTACAGCACAAATAACACAAAAAGTAACGCAAACATCATTCGCGATCCGATTGAATCCACTGAAAGATACATGGGAATGTGTGTCTCCTCTAAAAAGATGAAGCACGAGTATCTGTTAGCTAAAGATGAGTTTGCGTGATGCCGTCAGTTTAAAAATTAAAGAAAATAATTCTCAGTCGTATGGTCAACGTAACTAAACTATCAAAAGAGATTGCATCAGTTCCGACAAAATATTTTGGACAAAGTCTGGGTTCCGTATATGGTCTCAGACATACAAAATCAGTGCTATGAGTTTATATACCAACCTACTGCTGTTATAGAGGCTACTTCTTTTCAATAGTGTAGTTTGATAATAATCGAGAGTGGATCACTAGCTGGTTTTAGGGCTGAAGAGAGTCAAATTAGACCCACATTTCTAAGCGGACAGTCTTCAAACTTGTGCGGGTCTTACAGAGGCTGCATTCGTAAATTCGGAAGTCAGGTGTAACATACGGCATTCTATTAATTCACTATCCTCCCAAGAACATGTCATAAAGGGAGGTCTTAAAGGAAATTGGGTTTTCGGTCCTTCTGATGTTCAGAAGTAGAGAGTTTCAAAGTCCTTCGGATGTCAGACAGGAGTATCTCGTTTGCACGAACAGAAACGTTCTGTGTGACTATGCCAACGTTTTGATATAGGTATTCTGGCTGACCTGTTTTTGTTCCTTCGTGTAGTAGACAAAGGGAACGAAAATTTAGTAAATTTAAGATGGAGCAGACGTAAATTTACTTGGAGTACGCAGAAACGCGGTCGTGGCGTTTAAGATTGTTTACATATCGTGGCTATATGGGACAATCATTTTTTCTCGGGAGTCATAATCCAAGTTACAGACGATCTCACATCCATATAAGAGAATTGACAACGAGAGATATTTGGCTAGAAGTACATAACTTAGTTTTAGTTGGAAAAAAAACGTTGTAATTAGGGTACGAAGTCCGCCATAAATTTTACCTATCGTAGCGCTTACATGGTATTCTAAATTATGGTGAACTTGATGGTATTATCCCCAAGTTTAATTTAATTTTTTTGTAAACGGCAAGTGCTTTAGACTTCGCTGAGTTAAAACAGACATTTTGTACGGTCCAATTTTGGATCATCATAGATCATAATTCACAAGCTTTGCAGCTATATCTGTCATGTAAAGAGGCCGACTTAAAATAATTCGGACATGGTCGGCAGACATGTGTGCGCAACAATGTTTAATCTGAATGAGAAGCTCTTTCACATACAAAGTGAAGAGAACTGGTCCCAGAATGCAGCCCTGTGGTACGCCGCTATTAATAGGAAAAAAGCCTGACATTTTGTTGTTAGCTACCACGTTCTGTCGTCTTTCATTGAAGTAGGAATAAACTAGTTTCATCGATTCCCAAGAGAATTTAAAGTTTTTCCTTAGCTTTCTACATAGAATTCCAAGATTAACTATGTCAAAGGCTTTTGAAAAATCTAAAGGAGTCAAAAAACTATCTAGAACAAAAAACTATTAGAGAACTAATCTCCTTAACAACCAACAGCAGCTTCTTTTTGCTCAAAAACCAGATTGATGAGCAGTACCCATAAGTAAAGGGTGAGTCAACAGATGGTGTGGATGTTGGCTGTCAATCGCTGTCACTTACTGAATTCAATGTGGTTGAAATTTTAGACAGATGTCATACAATCTTTGACAATTTTTGTCATGGAGTCGACCTGTAAAAGTAATATTTCGTAAAATTCGTGAATTTTTCGGGCAACATAATCGCCCGAGTGTGTCCGGAATTCGTGCAATGGTGAAGCGTTTTGAAGAAACTGGTTCGGTTTCGGGTTATACTCCATATCAGCATGATCGGTCAGCACGTACACGCCAAAACATCACCACTGTGAGCGAAAGTGTTAAAAACCACTCAGGCACCGCAATTTGTCGCCGAAGTCAACAATTGGGCCTCACTGATGGCACTTTACGGCGATTTTTAAAATTTGATCTTGATTTGCACGCCTATAAAATCCAAATTACACGACAATTGAAGCGTTTGGACCATATACGACATCGCCGGTTTGTTAACTGGATGTTGGATCGCCAGGACAATTTGTCATCGAATTTGATCTTCTCCGTAAATAAACAAAATTGTAATTTCTGGGGCCTGAAAACCCATACGAGATTCACGAAAAACCAATGCATCGCAAAAAGTCACTGCTTGGTGCGGATTATGGGTTGGCGGTATCATTTCGAAGATGAGGCTGCAGAAGCAGTTACATTGAATGGAGAACGGCTGTTTTTCTCCAAAATTAAATAAATTAGGTCTGGACGATCTCTGGTTTCAACAGGATGGTGCTACCGCCCACACAAGCCATCAATCAATCAATTTATTGTGTACGAATTTTGAAGATCGCATTATTTCGGTTAGAGAAGAAATTGATTGGCCTCCAAGGTCATACGATTTGACACCTTTAGACTACTTAATGTGGGGTTATTTGAAGAGTAAGGTCTCAAACATGAAATCCAAATTGCGGCCCTTTACTCACTTATTCTCCAAAAAGTCATCGATAATTTTGACTTTCGGGTGGTCGCTTGTAACAGTAGTCGGGGTAATCACACGAACGATGTTGTATTCCATTCATAATTGCCATAGACCGAACTTTATTGATTAATAAAATTCTACTAAATGAAAAGTCCCAGACAAGCTATTTGGCCAGGTGCTTTTCAATTAGGCTTTACCTACAAGTAGTCCTCGGCTCTTATTTTTTAAACGACAGAATTTCATAGAGCACGATAGGTCTTGTTGAATTCATCAGTTTTGAACCTTTTCCACTTTTTGTAGCCTGCGTCGCGTTCTTGCATGAGCTGGAATATTTCAGATTTTAATCAGATTTGTGAGGCTGCTCTAGTGATCTTTCTCTCTAAAGGAACATGTTGATCGAATAGAATTAATGTCCGCTCCTGAAGAAATTTAAATAATCAACGAAGAGCAGTCATGGTAAGAGAAAAGTTGGAACTTATTGCAAGACACAGCAGGCTATACCGCGCCGAGGCAATGGGCCTCGAGGGAATATACTGAACATCCCTTTTATTCATAAGAACGTCGAAACCTTTCTCAAATACCTCCTTCGACGAATTGGGTTCTAGATCTACTGTCCAAACATATATGCATATGCAGAAAAATGCCAACAGCGTCATGGTAAAATCACTTCAAAATTGGCGTAGAAGTATCGGCGTATCTGAAGAACATCGCGGTGGTCGTAGGTACCATAAAACACAAGTAGCGCCTCTAAGTTTGAGTGAAATTCTCCAACGTCACTAAATCCAACCTCTTATTGGGATGCGCGTGTGAATGGGAGTTTAATAAATCAAATTCGGTTTACTTCCTGTGCAATAGTAAATTCGGTGTTAAAGAGCTCTCAGGATGGGGTTCAAATATCTGTCACCTTATGCGAGAATGGGCAACAAAGTGACAGAGAAAATATTCTGCTGTATCTTACTCGTTTTCACATGCGGACTTCGCGATATACTGACAGAATTTGGTCCCTTAAAACGCCTTCAATTCGTCTATAGTCAGTTCTCCGTAGACACAGTCTTCAGAGGCAACTGGAATTTTTGTACACGCGTCCGAATATATGCCTTCAGTTTCTGACTACAGTCGAAGTTCGATGTGATGCGGAAAACTCAAACGTCGACTGAAGACTTAGTCGAAACCGCAGAAACCGCAAAACTGGTCTTTCCCTGAACATTGTGATCTAGAACCGCGACAAGGCTCAAAAAGAAGGCTCCTCTATTCTGAAAGTCAATAGTCAATATTCAAAGCTACAGAAACAGCAAAACAGGTCTTCCTCTCAACGTTGTGCAGCACGTTAACCGAAGGCTTTAAGGGTGATTTAGCTCAGAGTGGTCTATTCTCTGACAGTGGTCAAAGAATTTGGCAATGGCTTAAGTGCAACTTGGGTGACGTTACATTCCATCAATTCTACACAATAAACAATGAGAAATGTAGCCTTATATTATCGTTCCAGAGTTCTGATCCTTTGACAATTTTCCAAGTTGTCCACGAAGATTCCGTGACATTCTTTTCCCGGGTCAGAATGCAAATTGTTAACCAGCTCTTGAGCTGGAAGATGGCTTGAACAGAAGAAGCAATATAATGACGACAACAACCCTTGTGATAGAAGGGATCTATTGTAGAAGTTGTTTGCCAATAAGCGCCATAATTTTATTTTGTTTTGTTGTTGCTTAAAACTATATTTCCACAAAGTTGCATTAGCACCAGCTCCGATTACGCTACCAGCGACGTATTGTACTTGCCAATAGCTGCTTCACCATAACCCTTAGCACGCTTCAAGAGTTCAGTTTGGCCAGCGCCAACATTTTCCTTCTTACCGGCCCTGGCGCGGAGTACAGAGGCTTGGAGAGCACGACCGTATGAGCGGTTTCAACAATAGCACTTGGTTGATGGCGTTCAAGTGCACAGAGGCTTCCTCATCAGATTGACCACCAGACAAGAAGATGATTCCGGGAACGGTAGCTGGGACAGTCCTGCGGAGAGCTGTAACAGTAGCGAGGTCAACTTCTTGTGGGGAGTATTTTTCGATGCACGACTGACCGGCTGTAACCATGATTGGCTTCAACAAGGTATCTTCCAAGTAGACGTGATGATCATTCAAAGCCTTGTAGACAGCAGCCAAAACGGGTTTAGTGACTTTCGGGGCACGTTCCAAATCGTGATCACAATCGGGAAGAACTTCTGGTTCAACAATTGGGACAATAGCTTGAGATTGGAAGATGGATGGGCCAATATATTAGCGTTCTCCAAGATTGATTGGTAGCTTGGAATGTTCTTGCCGATTTTCAAAACGAAATGCCACTTGGCAAAGTCACAACCGTCCTTCTTGTATTGAGCACAACAAGCAGCCAAGTCATCAAGACCTTGGGTGGTGCATTCATCTTCAGAGCCCATCAATGGGACAACACCCTTGTCGACCTTAATTCCGGGAATAATTCCACGCTTCTTCAACAATTCAACAAATGGAGTACCATCATCATCAGCCTTTTGGTATAAGGTCTCGTGGAACAAGATCACACTGGAAATATTAGAACCAAGTTGTGGATCGGTAGAGAACAACAATTGACGATGGAGTTCGTCTGAGTTCTCAACACCAACGTCCTTTAGACACTTGCCCGTGGTAGCAACAGACTCATCATCAGCAAGAATACCCTTGCCTGGGTAATGCGGCTCAACTCATCTTCCAATTCCTTGGATGGGTATTTGAAATAGGTAGTCATCTTGAGATTCTATTTAATCTGTTTTAGGGGAAGTGAAAGTGAATAACCTCGGCGTTGACCTCTGTGGCAAGAAGATTTCCAACTTAACCGTTGATACCATAAGGCCGATAGAGCGTTGAAACAAGGACTCAATATGTTTTGAGCAATGAATTTGGTTTCGGGCATTTATTCAATCAATTCGTTAGTTATCCTGTATCTCGTTAAGAGAATATCCTCGGTTTTGGGGCCTTGAAACGGTTAGCTGGAGGCTGTATTGCGTCTTGGAAGAGGTCTGAACGGATAGAGCAGAGCAGACACTCTAGAGTTATTCCATGTGAAGATAGCTGGTCACCTATACGATACTATTCCATAGAGGCCTGAAGTTTGCACCTTTATTTCAGAACAGCGTTTTCTTGTGGCAGAAATCATATCTGGTAGTTTGGATTGATTGATTTCATTCAAAGGGCTTGCACATATAGTACATTGGTTCATTGGAGTTTGCGATGTGAATCTAAATCTCTTCAGACCGGGGGTACTCAGAGTTAGAACTAATCCAGTATATGAGGACTGGCTTTCAATTTGTTCCCTATTTGCTTGTTAAGGAACTTATGGCACTCAGTCTTTTGTTGACACCATCCAGAGGTCATTTCGAGTCCAGGATACCTAGTGATGGGAATTATTTTGAATTCCTAAGAAATGAAATTTATCTGTGTCATGCTATCTGATATTTCGATGGAGACCAAGACTTCACCGGTTAGATGTGGAATTTTAGGACAATTGCAGGAACGCCTTGGTGGATTCCGATCGTTTTCAATTTCCCAGTGACACAGTAAACACCGATCATTGGGATTCCTTCGACATTCGATGTTACAACTCCTAACTGCAGCACTACTATGTACCTCGGCTATGTGGTTGCACGGGTAGTGACTCGCTGCGATGTGGGCTTTTTTGTAAAAATTTCTTTTTTCGCATTTCGATTGTGTTTCTTTGGTTTTTTTTTTGTTTTTTGTTCGTATCCCCTTTTTAGCTTCTTTCGGTTTGTGTGCCAATCTAAATTGAGGTCCTACCTACCATTCCGAATGCAATTCCAATCCCCATTCCAATTCCGATGTCGATGCCGCTGCCGCTGCCGCTGCCGTTGCCGCTGCCGCTGTCGACACACTCACCAATCGACCGTGTGGAGTTGGCCTACACTTGAAATATGCAAATTAAGTGATTTGCGAAGAATTTTATGTGCAGTTGCTTGGTTCGAATACTTTTTGTATCTTTAGTGTAAGCGATGGTGGTTGTGGTGGTGGTGTTGTTGTGGTGGCGATAGGGTGATGTTGCAGTGCAGTTTTGCTTGTGGGCTTTGAGTCTATAGACAGGGTAATACGGTGCAGTAGAAGTTAGTATGCATCGGTTATTGTACTGCAGAATAAGCGCGATGCGATGCACTTCAAAATCAATTGAATGGTGTCTCTAAAGTGGTGCTACGTCGGTACGGAGTAGTCTGCAAAGCAATTATTTTTGTTTCTATGCTAACGTCGGTCTTGGATGTTTGTCTGTTTATTTATTTGTCGATGGAGTGAGTGTTTGAGTGTTATGGGCAGAATATTGACGTTTGATGGGTTTGATTGTTATTTGAATCGGGCATACGACTCTATACAATGTCTGGTTGTGAGGAGGGAAAAAAGGCGAGTTTTGGGGGCTTGGGAGAGCTGCTATTCAATAATCTTCGGTCTTTTTGGAAAATACGCAGCCATTGATGAATTAAAGGAGTAAAATTCACACGCTTTGGTTTAAGTACTAGCTGTGGTAACCTTTCTGTGTTTGCAGGCGTTTTAGATCTGTGCACACTTGCTTTATGGTCTTGACTTCGATTTTAATGAAGTTGCATTACGAGTGGTCTTGGGTCTCAACTGATCAAGGCTGAATCTTTGTTATAGCCTGACTCATTATGGTTAACATAACTTTATCAGGGCTTTTGACAAAGCAAAGGTTTAGGGTACGTTGGCAGTTCTTCGATGGATGAAGTGGAATACTGATCAAGTTTATCGTGCCAGGTAACTCTTTGGCAGAACAACTCTAAGAATTAGTCAATAGGAACGATCTATGCAAGAAATCCTTGAATTTGCAATATGTTAATGTACGTCATTACCAAAATAGGCCTAATGTGCAACTATAACACTCCAAAGTACTAGGAGCTGCTTCTCAAGCCCAACATTCAAATGGTCATCGCCTACTTACATTCGATTAGTGTATGAAGCTGACACTCCAAAAGAAACAATTGGTCAACTCTGGGTTATCCCAAATAGATTTGAAAAATCTGATCGGAAGAAAATTTGACCGATATTGGAAAAAGGAACCGCTGGAAACTGTGTCTTACAGTTTGTATGAAAGATAGTTCATAAATGGACAATTAGATTCCATGTTTGGCCCATCTGTCTATACTGGTTAATCGACTGGACCGTGGGATCCTCCATGTAGCTCCATACACCTTGTACCGAATTCTTGAATTTCGTATAGTGCTTCTGACTACATCACGTCAGTATTCCAGCATTGAGCTTGTAAGAATTGAAAATTGTGTAAAACTCTAGAGTACCGTCAAGAGTTACAATGCTTCAAAACTCTCTTGATATCGGGGAATACTGCCAGCTGTCAGTACTGGGCCAGCTAGCATAGACACATTAGCGACAAAGGTTGGTCTTAGGGCGAATGAGTTGAAAACAGCAGATGCTTCAGAAGGACACTCGGGGGCCTCGGCTCTGTAATCATTTTAACTGACGACAATAGTGCATACATTAAGCGAAGACTCATTCCTGCCAACCTCCGGTATAAGAAGTCAACTGAGCAGTAGGACGTTATTCCTAAGAACTAGAATATAATTCCCTGAAAGGTTGATCAGCACAATCCTGTTTCATGCCGGAGAGGATATGGTATTCAACGCTGGCAACCGATTTTTAATTCGTCCCTACCAAAAGATGGCCCACATATCGCTGGATACTGGTCTCCAACTGGTCATGGCCTGCCAAACTTATAAGCGTGAGTGTTGAGCAAGAGACTGAACTTCGGAAGGAGGACGTATGTACGAATTCATATCACTGAATCAACGGCGGCTTCAACAGTCAAAGGAACGTGTCAACAAGGCCCCAACAGAGGCCTGTAGAATTGAACAATGAAACTTATTAATAGTAGTCGGTACTGAGGAGATAAAAAAACCATTTCCGTAGACTGTTAAAGGTGAGGACAACCCAAATTCCGCTACCAGGCAGAATGAAGCATTCAACTTGGAAGTTGAAAGTCTAGAAATCCGTTTACCCAAGCAAAATTAAGCGATGCTACCGATATTCACTCTGAAGTGCTGCGAAGGTACTAGACCGGACGGCCTACCTGCCGAGCTATTGTATTTAAAAGGTAGCGAGAGATGACTTGGTAGGCAGCCTACACCAATTCATTTTCAAGATTTGTTCGGCAGAAAATGTACCTGAAGAATGGAACCTTAGCACCATTTAGCCGTTCCACAAGAAAGGAGACCTTCTTTATCGCGCCAATTATAGAGGCATCAGCCTCCTTAACATCCCGCATATAAAATCTTATCTCCGACCTTTTACGAGCATCTGAAGCCAGGATCTGATCCACACCGGTAAACGACCAAATATTCAAACTCCGGCAGATCTTGGAAAAAAGACCAAAGAGTCCATACCGATACGCGCTATCTTTTTATCGATTTTAAGGCCGCATATGACTGCATGCATAGAGCCATGTCTAGCATTAGTACCCCAGCTAAACTCGTTAGATTATGCAGAATGACGATGGAGAACGCTTGCCGATCTGTTAAAGCCCGAAATAATCTATTCGAAATCCTTGATATCAAAGAAGACTGTCATGTAACTTTTTGAACGTCATACTTAAGAAAATTGGTGGGAACTCGCAAGCCAACACTAGAAGTATAATTTTCCAAAGCTCAGTGCATAGACGATGATGATATTGACATCATTGGCAGAGGTCTGCAAGCTGTCACTGGCGCGCTTGCAAGTATTGGAAGAGAAGCAGCAAATCTGGATTAAGTCGTGAATGAGGCTAAAACTGAGCATGTGCTGTTAACCAGAAGGGACGCACAACATCGACAAATCGGCCAAGGCGTCAGAATAGACAACTACGAGTATAACACTGAGATAGTCAGGGACTTTGTATACCTTGCCTCCGCTATTAATCTGATAATGACACGTCACCGGAAATCTAATGAAGAGCTATTCTTTCGAATCGCTGTTTCCTCGGCCTGAAAAGGCAAATTAGTAATAAGACCTTGTCAAGACACAAAAGAGAGACTAAATACGACCCTCATCATCGCAGGAAGACATCGCCTTAAGTGGCGCGCAGAAATGGAACCTTAACCAACTTCATTTACCTACTTACTTATGTCCTGCTTCCCCTTATGGGTTTTAGCGCCTCAACTTCGCCTACACGCCATCGAGTACGGTTCCTACCAATGCACTTCAGCTCTCTTCAGCTCACAGTAATTGCCGTGACTGTGGCTCGACTGTTCTGTGCCATGTATTTCTCAGCCGGCCCGTTCATCTATCGTTTTATGATAAGGGATTCAAATGGATCGCCTAGTTTGATATGGAACTATCGCCTCTTCGAAGTATATGACCATTCCACTGCCACTTCCGCCGTTGGATGGTTGTGTCTATTGATACCTGACCCGTTCTCCAGTAAAGATGTTCGATAGAGATAGGGTTAGACCAGAAAACCATTAAGTTGTTCCGTAGGTACCTATTAAGGAACGCTTGTATTTTTTTTTTGTAATAGTAGTGGTCACCTTCCAAGTGCTACACCCATACAATAGCACTAATTCAACATTTGAACAAAACAGTCGTAGCTTGGTGTTTAAGCTTCGATTCGGTTGACAACATCCTGTTCGGTAGAGACAACATTCCCTAATTGGAAACTCTCTACTCTCTCTACCGGTTGTCCAGCAATACTAACTTGAGTTGATAAATTAGTACCGAGGTTGGTAATTTTAGTTTTGACAGTGTTAGTCTTCGAACCCCCGACATTTCTGTCATTTGGTGAAGATCCCTAATCCTGTTAGAGAGTAAAAAAACCTCGTCAGCCTGGACTACGCCTGTTTGAGTTGAAATCTAAGAGTTCAATGACTTCCTTTGTTTCCAGTAGACAAGGCTGCGCGAAGCACATCGCTAATCACCAATAAAAAAAAAAGCATCGGCTATAGAATGCAACCGTGTCGGACTCCACTTGGATCTCGAATCTCTCTGACAACTTTCCCCTATAGAGACCATGCCATTTAGATCCATCATAGGTTGCTTTGATACGAGTAATAGCCATTAGTTTGTGGCAAGCTAGATAAATTGCCTGTTCATACTGTCAAACGCCGCCCTCTCAAAATCAATGAACAGCAGAGCAAGCGGTGACCGGTATTCAAAGCACTGTTCAATAATGATCCTCAGGGTGTTGATACGGTCGACACAGGAGGATGCTGTATATGTTCCAGATGTTCCAGACGCTCAAGAACTACTTTGACTATTACTCTAGCAACTGCGGGAAGAACACAAATACCTCTCCAGTTTTCACACTCCATAAGACTACCTTTTTTGGAGAGCTTAGCAATCTGGCAGATAGCCAGAGATCGCACATGCTGAGGCTTATTGGTTGAGGCCTGGTCCACCCCGGGCTGTAACGCTGTCTGGGTAAGTAAAAACTAGTGACAGTCTCAAAGTACAGCGATGGTATGTATAAGTGCGGACTCAATAATCATAGCCAATTGCCTCGCCATAGGAAACAAAGCTGACTTTGGTGCCCACTACATGCTAGTGATCTTCTATAAGCATAAGTAGTTCGTGTTTAAAATCTTTGAAAACAGACGAAGAGAAGTGAGCGATTAATCGTTTATACATGAAATAGAAGAAAGATTCAGGATAAGGTATGACGAAGGGAGCGTTTGGTCGCAAGACTACGGAATCACGGTCTACGGAAACACCAACACATTCGTCAGGGGTTTCAATACCATTTGGTGCAAGGTTTAGATGACGCTTTGCTACTTTTTGGTATCCATATGTGATCAGGGCTTCAGATGATAGAATTTTTCCTCAAGATAAACATTCCTGAGGAATTTACGCATCAAAGTGGTTAACTTTCTCGATTACTATATAAGAGGGTTCATATTTCGGCCTACAACGAAAAACTGAGAAAAAATTGTTTCTTTCGCGAACATAGCGCGGGCGAAGGAAAATCAGGGAGGATAGAAAGAGAGGTACCGGTGAACGTTGGTTTTAAATGTTTGAAGGTTGTAATGACTACGAAATAAAGAGCTAGGCAGGGCATTCGATAAGCGAGTTGTACGGCTTAGGAGCGAATCACGATATTTTAGAGTACGTCCGAAAGTGGGTTTGAGGGTATACTGATGAGCATTCATAGCGAGACGGGTGTTACGGTTAAAAGTTTGAATGGACGGAATGCTACTGGCGGTTTCTATGGAGCACTGGTAGTGGAAATAGCGATAAAACAGGGTGTCCATTGTTTGAGTGATATTAGTATTACTTATGAGTTTTTTTTTGCACGGTTTTGAATCCTATCTAGCAGGTGCAGAGATGTTTTGGGAGCACCCGAACAGATGTGGGCAATGCACTCTAATATCCTTATATATGTATTTAGGCCGGATCAGAGGGGGTGAAGTATTTCTTGAGCAAACCTAGACATTTCGTAGCATTTTTGACGACATCGAGTATGTGGTCATTCCAACGTAAGTTGCCACTGACACACATACCGAGAATGGAAAGTTTATCGGTTTCGGCGATGCTAGTGCCATTCATGGATAACGATTGGGTGTTTAAATTTCGCTTTAACGACAGCAGACATCATTGTGTTTTGGAAGTATTAAATTCTACTCTGTTAGTGGTTCCCTAACTAGTTATGCTGTTAAAATCAAAATTTAATGAGCTTACCATACGCTAGCGTTCCCGTTCTACAGACTAAGAGCAGGGACATGAGTCCGGGAACGACTATGCGAAGCAGAGATTATTGTCGTAAGCAAAGGAATACATTGGATTAGAAGTAGCAGACAAGAGATCGTTGATGAAAATTAAAAAGAGTGTCGGAGACAGAACGGAGCCCTGGGGCACACCAGCATTTATTTTGTGAATATCAGACTTGAAACCGTCCAAGACAACTTGAATTGAACGTTCCGAAAGGTGATTTCCAGTCCATTGAAGAAGAGAGTCGTCGATCCCAAAAGCACGCATTTTCGACAAAAGAGCCTGATGCCAAACTCTGTCCAATGCCTCAGAAATATTAAGTGCAACTATCTTGCTTTGGTCAGATTGATGCTTTGGTCGTCAGTTTCCGATGACGGTTTAACAGCGTTTTCATGACAGTGGAAAGAAGTGACGTAAGTGCAGTGGGTCAGTAGGAGAAGAGAGGAAGATTTGCTTTTTTTAGGGATGGGCTGGATAGATGCTGTTTTCCATCTGCTCGGAAAGAGTCCTAAAGACTAGGAGTGATGAAAAAGTTTACGCAGTGGTTTTGCCAGCGAGGAAGAACACCTCTTCAGATTGAGGGGAGATATACCATCTGGACCAGCGGATTTGTGAATGTTAAGATCGAAAGCGGATCTGTCCCATTGAAGATTCGACGTACTCGAGTGTAGGCGGGGACAAAGCAAATCTGGGAATGTTGAGCTGGCCGCAAAGTACGCAGCAAGCAGATTGGCCTTGTCCAAGGAGCTGACAGCTAGAATGCCATTATAAATGAGCGTTAGGATGGAGGATGAGGCAAAGTTTCTAATATTTTTGACGAAACACCAAACATTTTTACTACTGTACTTCACATGCTTAAGAAAGACGTTGGAGTCATTCCTGGCTCGTTTAAACTTTTTTCGGGTTTCCTCTCTTGGGTTGGTCTTGAAGATCCGAAAAAACATTTCTCTAACCCTGACAGCCTCTTCACATCTCGAGTCGTACTATGTCTTTTCTTTTGGTTTGATACTCATCATCCGATGAGGATGAAGATTGTGTTGTAAATTAGAGTTGAAGGAATTGGGAGGACAGAGAGGAGTAAAGAGCGCCGACTTATTCGAATCTACTCAATAAAGTGATCCTGGAATATCGTCGAGGGGAGTAAATCCGTTTCATTAGCAATATCTCAATTGCCGGCGAAGCCAAATGAACCAGTTGAATTACTAAATCTAGAGGAATTCTTAGATCAACGTTAATTCGGGTTGATTTGTGCCTCTGAAGTTGATCTTAAACACAGATGTTTTGACCGATTTGTACAAAGTTCACCATATGTTGTATTATATAAAAAAATTCTAAAGGGGATGACATAAAAATAACAAGTTGCCACCATCCTACTGCAGATCATCCCAAATTTTCTATATACTGTATAATGAACTTAAATACTCCGTCATCTAGTGAATACGAGTACACATGTATCTATTAGTTGAAATAGATGAGCTGTAACCCCTTATTTCAGAGAGTGAAAGACTGTAAAATTTATATCTGTCACTTGCATCTTGATGACTCTTTGGTATGTTTTTAAAAAGACGTCTAGAAGAATGGATGTTCCTCTCTACTACTTAATTGCATCTAAATCAAATCCTCGTTCTCACGAACTCACTGAACCTCGTAAGACACTTTAGAAACGAACTTAAAATCTATTTGCGCTCCCTTTTACAATTTATTGGACGTAAAAGGTCAGCAAAGATTCTCATAAAAAACGAACTAAATCCCAGACATACGTACGAATATGTTTGCACATGTTCTTTTAGTATTTTTTTAATTATAGATACTCCCACCCTGACTGCATCTAGAATTAGGTACTAAAACCATTAGCCGTCGAAAGTTTTGGGCTTTCTAGTTTCCGGGCGCACTACCATACTCGTAAATCAAAACATTTCTTTTAATTATTTTCTGTTTTCGTTTCCCAACACACGAAAGCGATAAAGTCTTGGAGCGGCACGGTGCGGCGTCGACTCCAAACAGAGTATCTATAGCTAGTCCATGACTAGTTTTATAGTTTTAGTGCATCTAAAAACAAAAGAAAAATTATTAAACTTTCCTGAAGCGCTTGTGATTGCGATACGCACTCCAAAACCAAATTAAACATCTAATCACCGTTGGTCGTCGGTCTTTGGTTTTTTGATACTTTAGACGCATTTTCGTGAGCGCTTATCGGTTAAAGACATGAAGCAACGAGAAGAAATTAATAGAGAGAGAGAGAGAGAGAGAAAAACACGAAGAGCGAGAAAAGGAGGGGAGCAAATTATTAAATTTATTATTCCTCTTTATTGTTTATTGAATGCGTGTGTTATGTTTCCCTTCGTTTTCTTATTAATTATTCCCTCGATAATTAAGAAGGGTACGACCGAATACCGAATACCGAATACCGAACACCGACAACGACGCTCGATAGATTGATGATAGGCGGGTAAGAAGGGCGCCTCTAAACTTTAGCTAACTCAAGTCTAACTTGTAACTCATCCCTTTGCTGTCGTGCCATTGTGCAGTCAGAAAAATGAAAAAGCCTAATCTACACCATAAGCTTTGTGTACAAAACTATACAAAAGTCGTTTATGGAAGATACAAACAAAACAAAAAAAGAAAAGAAACTACCGAACAGATACTCGTACAATAGACCAAAAGAATCCATACGGCCGGCTGGCGTCTAGTCAAACATAGAGCAAAGGCCTAAAGCCCACTATCGCCCATCATCGAATCTGTGTATCTTTTAGTGGGTGCATGTGTGTGTGTTTTTGGAAAAAAGTGAAGAAACCCTCAAAAATCTACGAAAAACCAACCGAACGACAACAACAACAACAACAGCAGCAACAATGGCAATGGCAATACCACCGATATTCACTCTCTACTCTATGCTGAGACTTTTGATTATTTTTATTATTAAAAGGCCCCATCATGCATAAAGGCAAAGAGAGGGCCACACGCACACGCATTAATAGTTTAACAGATTCGGTGCGTGTGTGGGTATCCGTATCCGTATCTGTGTGGAGAATTTTTTTGGAAACTTCATTTCACCGATTACCGATTACGTAGCGCGCTAACGTTCGTTCATTTGTTGGTTTGTTCGGTCGGTTGGCGGGCTTTCGGGCCGCATCGTTGTTGCTACTTTTTCACTAGGGGTGAATGACCGCCGAAAATATTTTACCCCCTCCCCATACTCTTAGACTCGTGTGTATAATCAGAGTCACACATAGATACGCACTGTGTGTCGTTGTCATACTGTGTAGTATGAACCGTCAGACGGGACTAGAAGAAATCGTACGTAGTCGCGTATCTCTAACGCAGCTAGTTGCTACTAGATATTTGTTAAAATGTGGATAGAGAGGGGGAGTGGCAGTGGCAGTGGCATGTGTGCGTTTCTGAGGGGGGTGGGGGGGGGGGGGGGGTTGTGACTTGTGATTAACAACAATAAGGGGGAGGCGGGTGGTTATTCATCAGCTTTGCTCGTAGTGGTGATATGGTATAGTGTTTGGCAATTTGTTGTTGCTAGGTTTTTTGGAGCTCTTTTGGGGGGAATAAACTTTTCTTCTTTTGTTTGATTACACATGACTAACAGGAAAGCAGCGGCACAGGCACAGGCACAGGCAGAGGCAGAGGCAGAGGCAGAGGCAGAGACAGAGGCCGAGGCAGACAAAAGTCAGCATTAGATAGGGAGAAGCAATATGGAGAGTACATACATATTGTACTAGAACAATTGCAGTTCCATGTTCCATGTTCCGTGCTTTTGTTCGCATTTTTAATTACACTCGTCCAAAAGAGAGTCTCCACGAAACAAAAACAAAAAAAAATAGATTCGATAGAGGAATGGAAAAAAACAGTTATTTTTAGAGACGACTACTTTTTATGCATTCGAATTGCCAAAAACAACAACAATATAGGCGACACGACAACGACGACGATAAAATAGAAATAGTTACAAATACCCCCATTGCGCTTACCAAACTTTTGTCAAGACTTTGGGCTTATCGCGGTTTTCTAGAAGCGACGGACGATTTGGTCGACTAGAGATGTAGACGATAGTGACAATACAATGCAATACAATACAATACAGCACAACCACGGCGATAAGTAACTGTCGTTTAGTTAAAGCTTTTATGATTGTGTTTCTTTTGTCTTCAAATTTAATTGTTTCATTCGGTGGACAAAACCAAGAAATACAACCGCAGTCAATAGATAATTCAAATGCGACAGATAGTCGAAGGGAATTGTCTAATTTCGAGGTTGGCAGAACGACTTTTATTCGGAAGCCTACTGCACATCAGGTGTGAAGAATTTTCAAATTATGTATCTGTTTGACATGAGTCAGAGATTCTTCTGTTCTTGTTTGGTCAGTGACTCAAGTGAGGGTATTGACGTAGTTCTACGAATGTAAAAATTGCCACTATCTGGCGAAATGACGACACAAATTTCACTGACCTCTCAGCAAGAACGAAATCAAAAGCACTATACCTATTTAGGAATCGTATGAGGTATTGATTGGGTATCTATGTGAACTTTGAAGAGCAATTTGATTTCGAAAATGTATCACAGATTAACAATTTAGTCTGAAGGTCTATCTGTGACAAATTAAAATTCCCAAAATGTTGTCAAGTGTCAAATATGAGACTCCAAAGCTCTTCGTTCAAGGGAAGCTATCCACTCCTTTGCACAAGAAAACAAAGCATAAGTTTAAAAGCAGATCTCAATCTCTTTAAAAAGTGCAAACTAGTTGAAAACTTGACGATACGCACCAAATTTTCATATCCCATCATAAACACCATCGTCCAACTAATAGTGCCCTCCTAAAAGTCCTGAAACATTCTTAATATTACGACAAGTCTCCCGAAGTCATCGGAGGATATATCGCGAATAAGGCAGCACTTAAAGCAAGGCAGCACTTCACAGGAAAACTCCCTGTGTCTTCACTTCATTGGCCCACTTGAAGTGGGTTAAAGCTTATTGTATCCCCGAGCACTGGGACAGCAAAAAAACCTCGAAGACTATAAGCATGCAACCAGAAAATCCTGGGTTTATTTCCGTTTAAACAAAGAAAAAATTAGTGGACGGAGCAGCATTCGGAAGGACGTCTACTCGGCCAGATTTCTTCAAGGAGTCCGACAGATCAGAAATAAGATCGATTCCAGAATCTCTTCATGCTCTCGATACTTATTTCCCGGGTAACACAGATGCGTATTACGAATAATTTCGGAAGCTGTGTTCATTTCTTATGACGTGTTATAGTAAGCAAAAGGACTGCAAACAGTTTGCTTACATACTAATCTGCGATAGAAAACGCCAACAAGCATTCTCTGATCAGCGAACTATTCCGCCTTTTATACCAAAAACATCTTTTATTCAGCTTTTCATTCGGGACGGTCAACTTCTTCTCTTTCCTGTTGAAGCCATTAAAAAGGATAGTCGCTATACTTATAATTGTACTTTTGCAATAAGATCCAGCAGGTACATATATGTTGATGATATCAGCAGATCTGCGGACACAGGATTGCTTTCAGTTGTTGCCACTTTTGAGAAATCTCTGACCAACAAGAAATTTAGAATGAAAACGTTTCTAGATGTCGAAAGGGTTTTCATATATGAAACCAGGAGCTATAACTACAATTTAGAAACAGACGATGCATATGAAGGATTATTCTTTCCACAGCTATAATTTCTAGCTCTAAACCAGAGACTATTTCGTCCAGAAAAAATATGAATTTTTGATCACAGATTGCAAAATATCACAATTTCTCCACTACACAGATTCTGTAGTTGAGAAATTTCACCTTAACGAAGTTCAACAGGAAAAGAACGATTTGAGGACGAATCCATAGTTCATAGGCCAGCGATCCCACGACAAGGTAGTGCACAGATGGATCGGAAACTAATGAAGGAACTCGTAGAAGAATTTCCAATCACTGGAAATGTACCAGCATCATTGAGGCCGAAATACTCGTATATGCCACTGACAGATGCTTTCTGGTGAATTTCGAAAAGGAATTGCAATGCAGGAATCGTATAACAGAGTCAAAGGACCATTAAAGCACATCTCACCTGTAGCTTGTGTGGGAATGTATTTGAATGGAATTAAAAAAATAAGGCACAAACAAGAGAGTAACCGTCTACTTGATACCTGAGCCAGGTACATAACTATTATTCTCAACAAGGCAATGGACTCTTTTGCAGAATAAGGGACTTCATTGAAATGACCGAAATGATGTCGCCAAAAAATGCTGCGAAATATCTAGGATTCCTCAAGTGATGTTAGAAATACCCACAAAAGCACCCACAAAATGTTTCCTGTTTACCTTGTTCTATCGCTATTATCTTCAGCAGTCTTTTATGAAATTGGCTGTAGCAATCCGCTCTTTCAAACCTTCAATCGTAACACCAGTCGCGCTATGAATCCTCATCAGTTTACCATTGAGCCTACTTTCGGATGTACTCTGAAGTATCATGATTCATTCCTAAGCCGTACAACTCCTTACTTCCTAGACATTATAATCTACAATACATACATTCAAAACCAACGTACATCGGTAGCTGTCTTTTTACTTCCCCCGCACAAAACATAATATATAAAATATGTACATCCGATATTTTCAAAGAGTCTGAACCACACTGCGGGATAATGGAATATTCCGTAACGATTTCAGGAAACGTGAGAAAGTAAAAGGGGCTTTCACTCCTTAAAACCTCAAGGACCGAGAAAGTCTAAGAAAGTTTTAGGAAACTATTGTATAACCAAAAAAGATGCTAGGTTCGGTCTAAGTTAGAATAATCTACGAATCCTAACTGGTATTTCAAAATTGGTCTGTTACCAGACCACATTGTGAAATCGTGTGACACAAGAGAGGATTGAATATTTAAGAAAATAGCAAATGAGCGGTGTCGATCCAGCTATTTTATCGGAGGAGTTGCGGGTGTCAATGTCATTATCCTGACTATGCCAGAGCGTCTTTCTGGGAGAAATTTTCTCGATTTGATAGCATCTCAGACTGAACACTGCCGTGCCTTAAAATTAGTCAGACAATGTCAATTTTTACTTAACCTTCTTGGCTCCCAATCAAGCGTTACCATTGTCTGGGTTCCAGGACATAGTGACGTAGAAGGTAACCATACGGTAGATGAACTCGGTAGGTGGAGGTCAGTCAATCACGGCTTACTAACAAAAATAGTCAAGGACAACATATACCAACACTTCCTCATGCACATAAAGCAAAACGTGCCCCAGTTATAACAAAGTTAGAACAACAGAACTATTAAGAAGATCAAGATAAGATATTACTAGAGATATATCCATAACCACGGGCCACTGGCCTTTCGGCAATCGAAGCTAGGTAAACCTTTTAACACACTCTGTTATAGCTACTGCATCCGATTTTTCAAGAAGACGACATTTCTTTCTTAGAGTTCCCCCAAGACTTATTAAACTAGAGGTCACCGAACAAGCCTTCCCATATACAAAATTCACCTTAAAGCAGAGCTTCCTTACAACCATCATAATATGGCTGATAGTTGATGTTTCGGCAGGTTAGTAGTTTGCTACGAGAACAGGCTAGACTTTGTTTAAAGCCTTATGATCTGCGGCCCCTAATTCTAAACTATCTACAAGGTTCCTTAGACGGGACAATTAGAAATGCTTAATCTGCTTCATGCGACTACAATTGGACTATGCCCATGAAGTTAGATCTTTCCTGGTTAGATCTTAACTGCTCGACATTAAGTTTCCTGCCTTCTGTTTCGAAATACTGGCAAACATTTCTATCCTTTGGTCATGCCACTAGTCTTGGCTAAAGATGAAAATTGGAATAAACAACAAGTCAAAACGTGAGGAAAAATGTCTCACCTTTGTTAGAAGTCGAAGAGCTGCTTGCTACCTCTTCTAGTAAGTCGTGTGCCTTTGGAATTCGTTAAAAGAAAGACCAACATTACCAAAACGGCTCTTGAACGTGAAAACCCTACCCGACGAATGGGAAAAGTCTTCTAGACTTTGGAAGTATAGCTGCCTAGGTAGGGCAGTTACAGAGATTCGATTTATTCTTTGTCCAGCTCCTGCAGTCTTTCAATGTCGGGTGTCTTTCAATGACGCAGTATCTTGTGATTACCATATGTTTGCGAGTTTCTAGATGTCTCTTTCCTTGAAAATGAACATTTAGGGTCAACAATATTAGTTTAGTTTAGATGTAAACTTGACGAGTCCATCTGGCCTTTGAGAGCGCTTAAAAGTGCGTCATTTGTTTGGCAAAGGATATTGCGGGCTTGACATTATCAAACTGCCTACTACTTGTTCGTAGGGTTCTGAGTCTATTCAGTTCATTGCCTGGGTCACAGAAAACCTAACATATGAATGGTGCAGGAGATGCCAATGAATCCAGAAGGGTTTGATTTGTGGCACGGAGTTGTCATATGCACGTACAATACGAAAATGAGACCGGAAAAGCTATTGGGATCAATGAAGCACACTGCCAAGACATGATAAACAATTTTTTGTGGCCCAAGCTCGATGATATGGACAAGGATGACCTCTACTTCCAAGAGGATGGTGCCAAGTGACATACTAGGTAGCCCAAAAGTCATCACCCTATCGGAAGAATCTTTAATTTTTGCAAATGGCGGCAGATGTGAATTCTACTTAGACATCTGTGAAGTAAACAGATATAAAATACACGCCAACAAGACATACTCTAAATCGCTATACTCCTAAAGAACGCGGAATAGTTGTTACGATTTTTTGCGGAATAGTTCGTCGGTGGGGTTGGCGCAGCGTCCGACACTAACTGGGCCAACACCGGAGCAGAGGTTCTGCCGGAAGCAGCTGTGGTTGCAGATGTCGCAGAGGACCCCGGAGTATCGATCAAACGAGATGCCACGCAATTGGGTATCAATCGGCGGTCTTTACAGAGAATTTTGGTGAAAGACTGTAAGATGTTCCCTTATAAAGTGCAGACAGTGCACGCTGAAGCCATCTTGAATCTCGACCACGAATGAGACAACTTTTCATTGAAAATCATCATGAGCGACGAAGCCCATTTCTATCAAAGTTACTGCATGGTGTGCTGTTTACACTGGAGGCGTCATCAGGTGGAAGGCGAGCGTTACAGAGCCATGCTCAACGACTATCTCCTTCCTCAATTGGGTGAATTGGGACTGGAGAACATGTTGTTCCAATAGGATGAAGGAACGGTTCATACTGCACGAGCCACAACCGAAATTCTGAGGGCTGCATTTCCGGGTCGTCTAAGCTCTCGTTTTGGCGATTTGAATTGGCCGGAAAGATCGTTGATTTAACCATTCCAATTTTCTTTGTGTGAGTTTTTTTTTAAGTCACGAGCCTATGTCAACAAGCCTCTGACTCTTGAAGCCCTCGAAGAGAATATCCGTTAAGAATACGAGGATCTATCGCCGGAAGTTCTGGCAAGAGTGATGGAAAATGCCACAAATCGGGACCAAATGGTCGTAAATTCTGGCGGCGGCCACTTAGTCAATATCATTTTCTTGACTTTAAGACATCAGATAAACATAGTCCAAAAGCAGACCCAAAGTTTTTCATCCATAAAAATAGTTTACAGCCAAAGAATATCGGGCTTTTACGCCACCTTATACAAGACGCGAAAGAATCGAGTTATTGCGCACAAAATTTCCTTTCCACGTAATTTCGGGTTTCGGAGACACCTTTTTGGCTGCCAAGATCGCGCAACTTGACACAGTTAGTCTTTCTTCTTCGGGGCTATGTTAAAAGCAAGGTCTACGCCCATCATACCAACATCGCCGAAATAGAGCCCCAATTATGTGAAAGAGTGACTGAAAATTTTGAGGAAACGATAAGGGTCTGTACGCAGAGCCGAGGCAGTTATTTGTACTATATTGGATTCCATAAATAATCTCCATATGTCTATTTTACAGAGCAATAAAAGTTTCAAAGACATCTTACCAATTGGTTGTCTTATTCAAAAAACAAATCCTACACCTCTTGTTGAAACACACTTTATATTGCAATGTCCCACGCGTGTATTGTATTAATGCTGAGCCAAACAGCGACTTAAAAAATATCTTTGGCTTGGAAGATTGCATAGTATATGGGTAGATTGAAGGAATGTCTATGTAGAATATCCCTGCACCAACGTCGTCTCTCATCTTAGAGTCGTCTGTGAAGATGGAACTTGACCTCTTCTCCAGCTGTTTCTATATTTTCTAGCATTCGGTGATTAAAGTCAAAGTTGAAGACATTTTCAGATAATTGAAAATAGCATATTTCCATTGATGGGAATCTCTGACAGTGTTGGTTTCAATCTGTATAATGAACAAGTCTATACGTAGCAAACAGAGCAAAGTTTAGATATACGGCGATGCTTATACAGGCAGCTCGGTGCATTTTCTGACAGGTTGATGCTAATTCGTCTTCCCAGCTAGGGTACCAAAGAGCTTTACCACATATAAGAATATGTCTCAAGGCAGTGGTTTTGAACCTACAGTCCTTTTACAGGGCAACTAGAAGTTTTCTTTCCACTTGAGCTTGCTGTCCAGAAGGATGCATACATACTTCACAATGCTCAGAACTGATACTTGGAGCTCCTCAGAGAGGAGCCATTTGACTTAGGTAGTATGAGTATCTTAAGTAATTATTCTCATGAAGAGGACCGTTTTTGTCACAGTTGTATGAAGGCCACAGCTAGAGCATGCCTTAGGTTTTCTGGAGAACGTCAGAGAGTGTCTGTGGGTATTTGTCTGAAACATAAAGAATAACATCGTCTACGTGAGATATCACACCGTATCCCGAGCCCTCTAATTTGGTAAGCAACCCATTCAAAACAGGGATAGAGAAGAGAGTACACCTAAATTAGTAAGACAGCCAAGTGACAGATAAGGCACAGCTCATTGCTTTCGGTTGAAACCCGGCAGACTGGGGGAAGATGAACTCAATAGTCGATGTTTAGAAGGCAGCTTTCCGTGTTCGATGCTCATGCACAAACGATATATTTAAGGATCATCACTAATCAATGCTACTGATGGTACTGATAGCATCATTAGTTTTAAGATGATGTTTGAAATTTTGGTCGTAGATACTGTTTTGACAAAAATATCGTCGATAGCTACATACGAACTTTGTGGCCTGAATTAAAGTTCATTGTTTCTCATGACAACCAGCCTATGTTCTATGACATTTGCCCGCGTCTTATGAAATTGTTAAAGACGGCTCAAAAACACGATGGGTTTCTGGCACCCTACGTGCTTCGAGAGGGTACAGAATTTAAGTAAGCAGTTAGTAACACGACGTAAGCCGGGCAGTCTAGAGTTAGTTAGCCGTTCTTAGAGATAAGGTGACATCAAGTGTCATATTTCATATTATGAATCCATCGATGCGATAGCATATCTACCTGCGAGTCACGAAAATACCAAGAAATCATTATTTCTCCAATCAGACTATCTTTTAATCTCATTAATCAGTTTTCGCTTAATTAGTGCAAATTGTCATAATGCTACAGAAATTATCATCAATCTAATTTTACGACTTGAAAATGTGCAGTAAATCCAATCACAGCCAGCTTGTCTTACTCTACTAATTGACAACTGTCAATTTATTATTTGAACCCCCTGCCAATGCTATGCCAAGTATTGGCAAACATGTCAAATTAATCCAAACCTAACCACGATCCAGGTGTAATTGCTAATCCTAAACCGAATTCTAGAATAAGAACCACATGCTGGACAACGGCTACTAGTACTACTAGTATTCGTACGCCAACTAGTGACACTGTAATCGATGCTGATCATTAGAAACTTTCAATTCTACTCTGTCCAGTCCGTATCTATGTATATATCTCTCTTTTAATTACTGGGGGGGAAAAAAAATTGCACTCCATTGTCCTTGAGATCACTCTAGAGGCTTGAACTTACATAGATGGTGATTTGACGATTTCTCAATGCGAAAAACGAAACTTTAAGCGACGGTAGACATCGACAAACGACCGCCTAAAAACCCAAAGTCCAAATGAAACTTGTTACTGAAGTGTAACCTGTGGCTCTAATACCTTCTACAGTGGTTAACTTCAAGACTCAAGAAATGGTCAAAGTTTTACAACGGGCTGGACAAAAAAATTCAAAAAAAAAAAGAATTGCTAAGAAAATTGTGTCAATGCAAAACGTAACCACTGAAGTTGGCTTCCAGCAGGTTGAATTGATTTTTTTCAAACTTTTTTGCAGACATTTGCGTGTGGTTGGTCCCGCTTACCGAAAAGTTTTTTGTTTAAGTTTTTTGTTTTTTTTTTTACTTTAGCTCAACTCACCCGAACCCAAGTCGAGAGCGTCAATGAACAGTCGATGGAATAGCCACAGTCGTAGTTGGAGTCATAGTCTTAGTCGTAAAGGTTTGAATTTATTAAAAGTTGGCACTTGTGGCATCAAACCGCACGCATTCGAATGCCTAAAGATACAGAGATACGAAAGATATGAGCATGGCAGCAGTATCGCACGCAGCTCAATACGAGTAATAAATTGAAAAATATCTCTTATAAATGCAACGGTCGGTGTAACGTATAAACGACTAACGACTAACAACTAACGAGAATCGAGTAACGAGTAACGAGTAACGAGTAATTCGTAACTGTTAAGGCATCTTGTGCACACATATTGGCACAAATTGAGCTCTGGAATTACCAGTTTTTTGCCTTTTTTTTTCTCTCTCCTTTCCAGCATCCTGCCCCCGCTGGGTATGTGACTTGGCTTCAAACGTCTCTCGGCTTTACTCGTACAGCAATTATGTAATAAAAAAGAAAATATTTTTTCTAGATATTTTTATGGCCCATTCATCCCTGTGTGGTGTTTACGCACCCGCGTCATAAATTGCATTTGCCACAGATACTTGTACATTCGTACTGCAGCAACAACAATCATTGGGGATACTTGAGGCGCATTAAATGGCGCGTAAATAACAAATGAAATTGGTCACGAATCGAATCGAATAAAACAGAAAAAAAGATTGAAAATTGAAAGGTGAGTAATGGCATAATGAGGGTGTAATTGGCGTGCCGTACTGGCGGATATTTGACAACTAATTAATTGTTGGGCGTGCTGGCGCTGGTTTTGGTTCGATTTGTGGTGTTTCCTCACACTCTCTTGCAATCTAGGAATCGGGCAAGGGTTTCTTATTTATCTTAGCTTCATCAGGCATCTAAACTTAATTAGATGTTCCGCTACAAATTCTTTCTGAGTGTTGGTTGCTCTTCTTTTTCCGATGATTCAGTCGTTCCGCTAAACAGCCATTGAACACTTTTTGAAATACTTTTCTTGGTGAATCGAAACTGTGACGCTAACCAGTTCCATGCGTATAAGAAGAATTTCGGCCGAAGTAAGAACACTGCTTAAACCGTCATCTGTATTCTTTCTTAGATACTCGTACTTTGCTGGCGTACATATGTATCATTCTCGTGCATGAGATCAGGTTTCTTCTGCAAAACCTGCTGATTTCCTCGTTCCTGCAATACATCGGAAGCACAAATTACACTGCGAGTCGACATCTTTTTTTATTTTTTTATAATTTGAGCGCGCTCAAGGGATTCAAGTATCCTTAAAACGCTTGCACACAGTGCGGGCGAAAGAAAATCAGGGAGGCTAGAAAGAGAGGTACCGGTGAACGTTGGTTTTAAATGTTTGAAGGTTATAATGACTGGAAAATAAAGAGCTAGGCAGGCATTCCATAAGTCAGTTGTACGGCTTAGGAATGAATCACGATATTTTAGAGTACATCCGAAAGTGAGCTTGACGTTCATAGCGATACGGGTGTTACGTATCGTAAGTTTGAATGGGCGGAATGCTACTGACGATTTCTACGGAGCACTGTTGGTGGAAATAGCGATAAAATAGAGTGAGACACGAGACATTACATCGGTGCTCGAGAGTGTCCATTGTTTGAATGATATTAGTATCACCTATGAGTTTTGTCGCACGGTTTTGAATCCGGTCTAGCAGGTGCAGAGATGTTTTGGGCGCACCCGAACAGATGTGGGCAATGTACTCCAATTTCCTTATACATATATTGTGGCCAGATCAGAAGGTGTGAAGTATTTCTTACATCGCTTGAGGAAACCTAGTCATTTCGCAGCGTTTTTGACGACACCGAATATGCGATCATTCCAACGTAAGTTTTCATTGACACACATACCGAGAATGGAAAGTTTATCGGTATCGACGATGCAAGTGCAATTCATGGATATTTGAATTTCGCTTTAATAACAGCAGACAGCATTGGGTTTTGGAAGCATTAAATTCCACTCTATTGATAGTTCCCCAATTGGTTATGCTGTTAATATCGGAATGGAATGTGCTTAACATACGCTGCGGTTCCCGTTCTACAGACTAAGAGCAGGGACATGAGTCCGGCAACGATTATGCGAAGCAGAGATTATTGTCGTCAGCAAAGGAATATATTGGATTAGAAGTAGCAGACAAGAGATCGTTGATGAAAGTTAAAAAGAGTGTCGGAGACAGACCGGAGCCCTGGGGCACACCAGCATTTATTTTGTGAACATCAGACTTGAAACCATCCAAGACAACTTGAATTGAACGTTCAGAAAGGTAGTTTCCTGTCTATTGAAGAAGAGAGTCATCGATCCCAAAAGCACGCATTTTCGACAAAAGAACCTGATGCCAAACTCTGTCAAATGCCTTAGAAATATCAAGTGCAACTGTCTTGTTTTCGCCAGATTGGTGTACGCTTTGGTTCCACTTTTCGGTGAGACATGCCGGTGGACCTGTTGCTACGAAAACCGTACTGCCGGTCATTAAGAAGATTCCGCTGACGGTTTAACAGCGTTTTCATGACAGTGGAAAGAAGTGACGTAAGTGCAGTGGGTCTATAGGAGAAGAGAGGAAGATTTGCTTTTTTTAGGGACGGGCTGGATAGATGCTGTTTTCCATCTGCTCGGAAAGAGTACTAAAGACTAGGATTGATGAAAAAGTTTACGCAGTGGTTTTGCCAGCGAGGAAGAACACCTCTTCAGAATGAGGGGAGATATACCATCTGGACCAGCGGATTTATGTATGTTGAGATCGAAAGTGGATTCGCCCCATTGAAGATTCGACGCACTCAAGTGTAGGCGGGGACAAAGTACAATCTGGGAGTGTTGAGCTGGCCGCAAAGTATGCAGCAAGCAGACTGGTCTTGCCCAAAGAGCTGACAGCTGGAATATCATTATAAATGAGCGTTGGGGTGGAGGATGAGGCAGAATTTCTAATATTTTTGACGAACGACCAACAATTTTCACTGCCTTTGGGAGATGGCAATATTTTTTGCCTCAGTTTTTGGTCGTGTTGGAATTTTACACGTTTAAGAAAGGCGTTGCAGTCATTCCTGGCTCGTTTAAATTTTTTTCGGTTTTCCTCTGTTGGGTTGGTCGTGAAGAACCGAAAAAACATTTCTCTAACCCTGGCAGCCTCTTTACAGCTCGAGTCGTACCATGCCTTTTCTTTTGGTCTGATGCTCTTCATCCGATGAGTGATAAAGGATCTCATTCCAAGGAGAATAGTGTCAGTGACCACATCAGCAGCGGCATCCACGTCGTTATCGAGAAAACATAACGACCAGTTAAAATTCCTAAAGAAACTGTTAAGACCGCTCCTGTTTTCTTTCTCATATTGCCATAGTTATCATTCTGACCTGTTTAGCCCAGGATATGACCATATGTGAGATTTGGAATGCTGTTAATCCTTAGATCATTACTTCACACATAAAGTTCAGTCTTCCTAGCAATGTAATTCAAACGAATAGCCCATTAATGGGCAGTTCTACCATAAAAATTAGGCCTCGAGGTTCCTAAATTTGTTCATCTATTTCTATGCGACTCCAATTGTATACGTGCGAAATGCACTAACATGGCATTAGATACAAGAAAGATAATCTTGACGAAGCTCGATAGTGAAAGGTACTGCTTCAATGGCATTCAATTTTGTATATAGTTCGAATGGCTTTCAAAAGATCCATTCCATCCTTCTGCAGTATACTCCAAAACGTGCCTTTAGGCAGTCGATCATATTCTGATGATCTGTCGATCTGAGAGAGTTGATAGAAAAAAATGGCCTCTGGTTGTGTTGGCTCAAATTTTTATCACAACTTCTTCCAAGACTGGGCCAATTCCTCGTTGTCGAGAGACTGAAATTTGATCTACGAGTAAGACCTCATTCAATGGTGTATTTGGGCATCGACTTTCTACTTACTTTGTAAAAGTTTGCGAGACCATTACTAGGAAAGAATGTGCCGGGGTTAAGCTTGCACAATGCCAATCATCAGACGTGGCTCTCACGGACGCACATGTTTACCAGAGCTGACCACATCCAACCAAGACTGGTTTATTTCCTTTTATCGTATTTTTCGTGAACCTTTTTTTGGGTTGTACCGAAAGATAAATTGATTAGATTAACTTGTCCGCATCAAAGATTTCCAACCTTGAAGTAATCTTAATGCAAATCCAAAATTCACTCTCCAAGTCGTGCTATCAATGCATGACTCAAAAGTTTCTTTCCACCGTGCTTCATCGGAAACAGGTCTTGAAATGAATAAATAAAAAACGATGCTAGCCGACCTCAATTCGGGGATTAGACTTCAAACATCAAAATCAGCAGATCGAGGACTGCATTTAAAGGGATCTAATACCTTCAAATGAAAACTGTGAAATGTTCAGCCAAAGAGCAAGAAGCCCTTGACGTACGAGTAGACAAATGTTTATAGCACATCTGTCCCTAAAAAGAGTCAAATATCACAGAAATCGAAGTGGTCTGGTAAGCCTTAGATAAGCAACCAATCGTAATTTAGGTAATTTTCACTTGATAAAAGCCACTCAAGGTGAGATATGTTGTTTCGATAGCAGCGTGTAGTTGGAGTCTTTCAGTTTCATCCAAAATAGTTACGAAGAATGTGCAGGAGTCTTCTGATAATCTAAAAAAATTTCGATGTCTTCGACATATGGTATGTTCCTTCACATCTCTCTAAAACAAACATCTTTCCGATGTAACAAGGGTGCCAGTGAGAAGATAAGACAACCTGAAATGTTATGTAGCCTTATGAGCAAAATTTATGTATGCACAAATAAGTCCCTTAATCATGTAGATACACCCAGATCCATCGGTTGGTAAAGAGCAGATTTCCCGAGTAAAAGAAAAGCTTGGGAAAACAACAAGAAGAACAACGCCTCCATAGTTAGGCAATCACTATCTAATGGATCACGAATTCGAAAATGAATTGGACAAATTAATGAACACTGGGTTAGGCGCCAAGACGTTATATAAGCCCTGCTATTGGTACATTGTGTTAACAATCTGTATGCTGTACGATGTAATCTCGAAGTATCTACGCAAGAAGTTTGGGCCTTGATGTAGAAGCAAGACTGATCGATCTCATCATTACGTCCAGAAGTACTGGTTGAAAAATTAAATGCTCACATGTTCCGACAGCGAATCGGTTACTTTTTCTAATAACACGATTGTCGATGCAACTGCTCATTTATTGAGGAATATCAGGTTCCATGCCAGCACTTCTGGAGAGCAGTACGACAAACCGACAAACTGATGTACAAGAAACTACCTTCGGCAGGCAACGATCATAAGTCATTGCGAATGCTGAAAAACCATAGAAACTATACCCAAAGAACAACAGGAGCATTTCTAGCAGCTTCACAATACGCCCCGTATGTAGACAGCTATTGATCACGAAAAGAACCTGCGTTCAGTCGATGATGATACCATTCATGCTTCCATTAGATGTGGTACATATTGGTTCAGCTATATAACTGGCAGGACGTTACGAATGACTGTTATGTTCGCCCTCAACGCCCTAAGGTCCCAATTCGTCCAACAATTGAGCCGAAAAATGCTATTGTGCTCTAGAGGTAGAAAAGGATCTATTTCTATTCTATTATCTTTCTTAAACTCTTCCTGATCCTCTATTAAATAAAAAAAGAATTCTAGCTTCCAGATTTCAGCACGTCTGGACCTACACCTAAGCGTGTAGAAAAGGTAATGAATCAAGCCAAATTTAATCAGACATGAATCTGCTAAGTCAAGATAGTATATCTCTTCTCGTTATAAGGAGGTGCTTTTTCAACCTGAATTAGCTTTTCCATGAGTTTTACTCTTTACATAGTATTGTCCAGCCCATCTTTTTCTCACACAGACCTATTGCACTTAAGTCCTTCTTTCCATGCAATGAAATTTCGACACAAAAACCTCTCAAAAACGAATATACCGGTTACAGATACGCTTCCGCCATAGTAGCAAATGTCTCGAGAAAGTGGAATCAAAGTCTGCATCGTTCTTATTAAATCGAAACAAGGCATCAGGCTCTTTTGAGAACGATGAATCTGTCTTTTAGAACGTCTAATTCAAGTAGTCTTAGACGGTTTCAAGTCTCATATTCACAAAATTAATAATGGTATCCCACATGGTTCCATCATGTGTCCGATACTTTTTTTTTTTTTTTATCAGTCAATAATAATAAAACTTCTAATGCAATTAAATTCAGCAGGCGTGTCAAGATGTATATTTAAGAAACACGGGTATCTATGAAAGCCTCTACAGTAAAAAGTCGATGATGAAAAACCTCATGCTGAGTAAATTACCTGATTCCGCCATGAAAGATGCAGTTCGCTCAAAGAACACTCCCCAACGACAACATTATGCCCCTGGCTTCAGCTTTTCCTATAACGCACTAGCTAGAAACACTTAAGGAGCAGCGAATAGATGCGACAGTGGGATAGTGGTGATCAAAATTCTTAATGACGCCTAAAAAACGAACTAGATAGAAATCCACTGGGTTGGGATAAGGAACAGCTCGCTAGATGGCGGGAACATTTTGCAGAAGTACTTAATAACTTAGGTAACAGTGATTTAGACCAAAGCTTAGGACAGCTTCCCTCAGCAGCCAATGCCAGTAAACACACCTTCTTCCAACAACGCCGGCGCTACGGAAGAAGAAAAACTGAAGTAAAACTCGGCAACTGGTATAGACGGCATCCCGGTGGAACCCTTCAAACCTGAGCTGACCATTTTGGCGGAAGTCCTATAGCCACTAATTTCCCGAAGATTGAAATAATAGAGTGATTGTTAAGCTGACTAAAAAGGGAAACCTGATGGTTTATAGCAACTACAGAGGTAACATGTATGAGCACATATGCGCTTTTTCAGATGTGGCTAAACTACGTAGTTACTAGGTGGGCCATAATGTATGACCCTATCGGAAAGTGCCATACATTTTAGAAATGGCATCGATTGTCAATTCGGGTTTGACATTTATGAATTAAACAGAATTAGAATTTGTGTGAATAAGCAATGGGACGCTATACTCCTGATGAATGGCGACTAATCGTCACGATGTTTTTGATGAACGTAACATACATTTCGTGCCCGTTTTCCTGACCGCTCAGCTCCCACTGGTTGTTCAATGAGGCGTTAAGCGGCACCACTCTTAGATACTGGAAGAACATTTTTTTATAACATACGCGCGCTCAAGGGATAAGTGCCCTTAAAATGCTTGTTTCCGCGGGCGAAGCAAAATCAGAGAGGAAAGAAAGACCGGAACCGATGAACGTTCTTTTTAAATGCTTGGGACTGAGCAAGTCCTGGAAGGCCTCGTACCTCTCATTTGGCCGGGAATATTGCTGCCGTGATGTGACTTTGACCAAACGACGTGCCATGCAGTTGGCCATTCCACGCACGTCTCTGCGGCCCATTTTGGTGAAAGACTTGAAGATGTTTCCTTAGAAAGTGCAGGCAATCCATCAGCTGATGGGTGTTGACCGTCGCTAACCGCGTCTAACCTACGCTTGCACTCTCCCGAATCTCAACAACGAAGTGGCCGATTTTGCATCAAAAATAATCATGAGTGACGAGGCCTATTCCCACCTACTTATATGGATACGTGAACAAACAAAATTTGCGGTTCTGGGGCACTGAAAATCCGCGAGTAATGCACGAAGAGCCATTACTTCAAACAAGGAAGTCACTGCATGGTGTGCTGTTAACGCTGGAGGCGTTTTTTTGGAGAACAATCTCAGTGGATGATGAGCACTACAGGGCCATGGTCAAAGAATTTTTCATTCATCAATTGGATGAATTGGGACTGGAGGGCAGCTGGTTCCAGCAAGACGGAGCAACGGTGCATTCTACACGAGTCACAACCGATATTCAAAAGCAGGCGTTTCCCGGTCGTTTTTCGGCGATTTGCACTCACCCGATTTGTCCGCACCTGACTCCTTTCTATGGCGCTATTTAAAGTCACGGGGATATGTGAATAAGCCACAAATTCTGAAGCCCTCAAGGAAAGATCCGTCAAGAAATGGAAAACCTATCGCTGGAAGTTCTGAAGAAAACCATGGAAGATGCCATAAAAACAGCAAAAATGATAATCAACGATGGTGGCGGCCGTTTTAGCGATGCCATTTTCAAAGCATGATGGCGAAAAGACTTGAATACCCAAATAGTAAATATTTAAATAAACTCATTAACTTGTTTGTATTCTATTCAAAAAGGGTCATACATTACGGCCCACCTTGTAGAATAATACCGCACCTTTCAAAAGCCAGGCTTTGGATATTTCCTACATCGATTATATCAACACCTTGCGGATCATAATTGAACCATGAGTCGAGTACAGATCTCCTCTTTGTTGTCCGCTGATTTCGAGAAGACATTTTACAGCTTGAATGAGAATCCTATATTGCGAGCCAGGTATTCCAGAAGACTGGCAGGTCTCTAATGATAACAGCAAGTGCCATGTCTCACACAACGGATAGGTGGGAGAGTAATTTAAAGCACGCGGTGGAGTACGACAAGGTGGCATTCTTTCTCCGCTGTTATTCCTTATAGTGATAAAGTGATGTAATCTGGGCAGCTCTGTGTGGAGGGAATATGAGGCTGAGATAGAATTTGGCATCATATGTACCTTGAACATCTTTACTGCGCTGATGACGTGTTGGCCCATCACCGTCTTAGCCCACTTTTCTTAGCAAAACACTACTGCCGTTCAACTCAACATTGCTGGGATTCAGAATTCGGAAAGTTATGCATGCTAAAATCTTGAGAAGCAAGCATACTCGTAAAACCTAAACTGAGACCTTTCCGATAAAACTTACTGCCTTCGTAACATCTATAGGATCTTCCGGGCAAACCAATAGACGTCAATATACGGAGTGAATTAGTCACACCAGTATAATTGCGAAGAACTCCACGCATATAGAATTGACCTTCTCAATTAGGTCCGCTCTAGGCAAATGTGTAGAAGTTCAGACGAGAAAGAATCTCAATCCACAGAGATGAGTCGTAGAAACCCGAAGACAATGGCGCGGACTTAAGTAAGTGCTCGTAAAGTTGTAGGTGGTTAAAATGTTTTTACTTAGATGGCCTTACAGTCCGGGTGTAACCCTGGGGTTTAACCGAAACACCTCAGCAGTGCTCGCGGTTTTTGGCTAATCTTCTTCAACTGGTTAAGGTCCTTTTACCTAAACATGTATATCTACAGATGCGAGAACAAGTCCAACTTTCCACACTAAAATAAAAGTGTACACCATAAATTTCAATGCATTACAATTTGTCCATAAAATTGACATTCAAACCAAGTCTCCCCCTTACCATTCACCCGCATATTGTTGTTAGTACTACAATTTATTTTTTCTGGTTAATTTATCTTTTTTTTTCGAAAAAGTACCTTTAATTGATCCACTTGAGTTGTTCTGTGTTGGCGATTGTACATTCGTTTGAACCAATGTATTTGCGTGTGCTTCCAATTTGGATGTAACACTGCTCCACATATCAAACATACGTGACGTGTACATTATATTTCCTTCTGGCTACCTAGTCCCGGTTTTTTTTTCCTCTTAAATTTATTTTAACTTGATTAACTTATTTTCGAATTAATTCACTTGGTGAATTAATTGCACTAAAGCTACAGGTTTGTTTGTTTTGAAATCTTTTTTTTTATTTAACGTGAAAACTCACAAGATTTATTATTTATTATTTTTTTTTTTGTTAAATTTTATTTTACACTTTGTATAAAATATTTTCCATTTAATTTTTGTGTGTATAGAGGTTTGTTTTTTATGTTTTTTTTATTTAAGGATATCACAGTTTAACTATTGTTTTGAAGGTACTAACGGGTATACATCGGTCATATTGTGATTTTTTATTTAAAATTTTACTCTCAGCTAAGACACTTGCTTTTAATATTTTGTTGTAATTTTATTTACTTATTTTTTTGGTCGAAAATTTAACAGAAAATACAGGAGAAATGAAAATAAAATTGTAATTTTTAAATTGTGATTTATAGTTTGTTGTCAACGTAAGGAGTAACAATTCGCATTCATTGTTCCACGAAAATTGTTTGTGAGTCGATCAAAGTTTGACATTTGAAATTGATCAGCACTTTCACCAGCACTTGCATTTTATTTTTTGTAAAATACCACCTGGTACTTTTTGTTGGTTTTGACAATTTTTACAATTTTTACAACTTTGACAAACATCTAGACGATGCGAGTGGAGATGGGTATTGCACTCCGGCATTTGCATTTAGTAAAGGGATTTTATTTTTTTTTTTAATTTAAAAACTAGTTTGTGGTGAAATTTTGAATTATGGATTTTAGATGATTTTATGACCTTTTGAGGAATTTTGGGGTTTTTTCTTTTTCGAAATATAAAATTAGATTAACACTTTTTGATTTATCCCGGTTGAAAATCCATTACACTCCTGGAAGAGATACAGTTTAGAGGTTAGAATTGGCTCAAGATTGTGATGCTGATTGACGCCGAGTTGCTGTTTTTGGAATTATGTCGGATATTTGTGGAATTCAGTTGATCAAAAAAGCCTAGTTATGGACATCTAAATGCAATGGGTATCGGTTGATTGAATTAGTTAACATTTTTAACAAGGAACACTATAACGAGGACCTCGTTTAATTAGCTGAAAAATTCCCCCTTACTGCCTTCAAAATTTACCAGAGAAATCCACGTAAGTAGTGAAAGTAACAAAAAGTTCATAATACGCATAACTTTGGTGGTGGATGGGTGTTGCACGATTGGAGAAGACACTGAACAGCGTCAACATATCGATACCCAGTGACGAAACTCTGACAATACATCAATTGAACTTATTCCATCTCCTTGTGGAAGCCACCAGGCACTGACCTCGTCTGACCGGGCTTGACTTCCTAAACTTATAACCACGAGTGCTGAGCAGAAGAATAGTGGTGCCACAATTTCTGTGGCGTCAATTGTGAGCATAACAGTCCCCTTATATGAGCTACATTATCGTATTTGGACCTAAGGATGAAAATGGATCCTGCATAACAAAAAAGTACAGTGATGTTCGGATCCGCACATAGAATGCTCCTACCTCGAACAAGTCCTGCGTAGCCTAACAAATAGCGGAGGCTCTGAACCAGATATCATCATAATGATGCGATCGTAGCAAGGAATCTAAAAGTTCCTAGGCAAAACCTACGCGAAATGCTCAAAAAATCGCTAAAGGTGATGTTGTGTTTGATAATCCTTTCATGTTATAAATTTATGTCCTAACAACTACCTAGTTGCAGCTAAGGATCCTCGACACAAATCAACGGAGAAGGAAACCGCCTTTAGCAATTGCGTATCCATCAGCCTCTGATCAACGCAGTTAAAACCTGCATTAAGTGCTGAAAGATCGCTGACAATGATGCAAAGAATCCGTCAGAAATGCCGCAGCTGATGCGTCGGGTTTAGCTGACCATCTCCACGAAACCCCTTGTTTGATGGATATGACAGGCAAGTGCATGTAACAATGTAATTCGCCTACCGAAGTAGAGCGGTTCATGCGCTTTGCGAAAAAATGAACAGAGAAGAACTTCGGCTTCATGAGAAGCATGCGTTCGAGGAAATGGAAAGATGCTAGCTACTACAGGAATAACCTTTGCAAATTTTAGCAAAAGTCAAAACAGACAAAAACCGAGAAGAAATCGGCGGTGATGACTCAAACTCCGCTGTCAAGAGAAACGCTGGACGCTGAAAGTTAAAACATTCGACTATCCGACAAAAACCAAGCGAAGGTCGTAATATCTAAACGAGGCTGATAGACCGGATGGCCTACCTACAGATGTATGTAATATTTTCAAGATTCGGTTGAAAGAAAGCATGTCTGATGAGTTGAGCCTCATCTTCGTTTGCCCAAACTAGAAGAAATGAGGCCCTCTAAACCCCACCAAATATAGAGGCATCAGTCTCCATAGCATCGTGTACGAGATCCTGTCTTCATATTGTTTGAACGCGTAAAATCGTTTGTCAACGGTTTGATTGGACATAAATATCTCGGACGCGGAGTTGCTTTTTCACAGCCCTTAGTGTTTGGAGGCATTCCCAAGACATAAGTCAAGCTGGTACAGGTCATAACAAGGAACCCTTAAAAACGTTATCCTCATCTACTCGTCTATATTTATATCATTGGCTACACTTATCGGTCCGAAACCTTAAGACGCTTATGGTATCCAAATAGTAACAGAAGTTTTTTAAGAATAGTGCATTAGCGCAGTGAGTGTCCTGACTTTAATGTTACTCGTAAGGAGGTAGCATACGTGAAAAGTTCTCATTTGGAAGACAGTGATATAGGTCTTCGATCATATGTTGACACTGGTATGTCTCATGACCTCAACCTATTGTTGCTCATTGGTATTGCAGCCTAAAAACAAGAAGATAGTACTCCGTAGAGGCTTTGCAAATATAGCTCTAATCAATAGTCTTAAGCAATTCATAGAGTCCCAACTTGAGCGAGAAGCAGAGCGAGGGATCACTCTAGCTCTGAAAGAAACCTGGTGGAGAACTGAAGAGTACATTTTTGAATACAAAGGTTGGATACTATCATAACTCAAACTTGAATCCTAGTGTTATAAGAAAGGTATCAAATTCCGTAAAACAAAAATGTGTTGTCCTTGGTGTAGCATTAATTTAAAGGATAGTGAAAGCATTTGCAGTGTAAGTAATTAATTGTATGATAAATCTAAGTAGACCATGGACTACAGTAAGGTTCAGCAAGAAAATCAACCATCCAGCTCTTTATTAGCAGCACCACAGAACACTCTTAGAAGCTCATAAATGCCTACAAAGGTCTTACTATCTTGGTAGGATCGGGAGATACCTTAGTTTTGGACTAGTTCAAATATTTTTCCAAGACTGTAGGCCTTCGAGCCAGAATAAATGTCATAAGTCATACGAATCCCTTGCAGATCCCCAGGTAGAAGTTGACTGCTTTTCGATACTTTTGGTGGTCTTTGTAAGTAGTAAAAGAACTTCAAACCTCCTACCAGTGCTAGAAAAAATTGCTCCCGAATTTGAATTTGTGGCTTGCACCAAAACCCATTGCAGAGTAATGTCATTTACCGCTGCATATCAAGACAATGACTTAGTCCCTCTGCCGAGTTAGATCCCATCAGCATCTCCTCGTAGTACTTCCCTTTTGAATCCGACCCTGTATGTGGAAATGAATCTGTGAGACCTCATCTTTACTTGTTGGTTTGTTTGAGCTAAAGGCTTTCATAAAAAGCCTAGTAAAGCTTATGTCAAAAGAAATATTTTTAGAGGAGGAATTCTTATCTGACAAGAGTTCTTGGTCATATTTCAGTGCTCAAGCCCGAGGTAAAAAACCCGAGCTTCTCCAACAAAAAGATAGAAATGGTGACGAATTACAGTCTCTGGGCATAAGTGGCCACATTTTTTAGGGCAACATAAGAATTTAGCCTGCCAGGTTCAGGACATGCCAACAACTTTTTTCTTTGAGCGTAACCCTTACTTCAGATGTAAAAGTAGTTAAAATGGGATCTCTGTCGGAATGTCTGCAGATTAAGATTCAGAAGCATGCATTTGGAACGTAGGCATATAATGAGCACTTGGTACCTGTCAATAACTTGAAGCTGTTCTCTTGAAGTATTGGGTAAATATTATCATACCATGGATAAAATCTAGTTTCGAAAACTGGCTGGAATCCTTACCCAGAAAATGATATTCCAATGGATAAGGGTTTTTCATAACACGACCTACGACATCTTAGGTATAGACAACTTAAGACAACATTCCTATTCAAAATTTCTGGAAAAAGGCTCATGATAACGACAATGATAAGGCTTGGACAAGCAACAGAATGTAGTGACAGATGCCTATGGCGTATGAAAATTACGAAACTAACTAAACGATACCCCCACTAAATGTGAGTTCCAAAAATAGTAATCTTTAGTGAAAACATTCTTGGCAGATATACTCGTAGAGACTATGTCCGCTGAGGAGTTCTAATCTGATGATGGAGACTCAAAGTCCAAGCTCTTATTAAACGGATAGAAGAATGTATGACTGGTGTCTTATTAGGTGTCTTAGTTCTACGCTAACAAGGTCGAATACGCCCCATCTTGAGGCTACCAGTCAATATAGAAAGACGTTTCCAAATAACTTCGACTACTAATCTACTTTCCGCTGCACGACTACGAGTATCATAGTCTATATCTATGGCGCAAGAAAGAGTTACTTGGTGCATCACGAGTGAGGAAAAATCCTTCCTAATTATGAAAACACCGCCGCCGAAGTAGATTATACAGCGGAAAAAATGGGAATGATCTTCACTCTGGCTTTTAACCGAGCATATCTTACGAAGATCAAGAGATCCAAGAGATCCCCACATTGGTGAACTAAAGACCTATAATGTATTAGGAAAGAGGAAAGAAAACTTTTCAAATCTGTGCTCTGACTGGGACAAATATTGGGCCAGTCTGAGGAAATACAAGAGCGCAATCTGCCGCGCTAAACGAAAATCGTGGAGAAAGTTCTGCTCCAACATTGAAAGCACAACAGAGTGTGCCAGACTAAGGAAAGCCATATCTAAGGAACCTACAGTAGCTGGAGATCTAAAACTATCAGATGGTAGCTACACGAAATCTAACACTAAAGCGCTTGGACTGTTGCTAGAAACTTAGTTTCCTGGATGCACTCCTATTCTAACGTCAGTAATAGAATTAACTTTTTTTTTTTTTGAAATTCCAGAGGGGATACTAGAAGAAAACAAAATAAGCTTATAAGGTTATAGACTTTCTCTCCGCCTAAGAAACCCTTGTTCTAGACGGGATTATACCATTCCTAAAACTACTATTCAGCAGTAGCACCAAGTATGGATATTTGCCAAAATGCTGGGGGGAAGTAAAGGTAGTATTTACTCCCAAGATAAGAAAGCACAGCCGTACCTAACATTGTTCATTTTAAAAACTTTGGAAAAACTGGTTTGCACCCATATTCGAGGAAATCTGCACCCAGAAGACTTAGCCTCAACACAGCATGCCTATACAAAAGGTAAAGCCACGGAAACGGCTCTGCGTGAAGTTGTCACCACGATTGAAAAAGCCTTTACGACAAACAGCACATATTGGCAGTCTTCCTGCTATATGTACCGAAACCTTTCTACAGGAGGCTGGTTCTTATTGCAGCAAGAATGGATGTATCGAGCATTTCTGTCGCATTAACGAGACCAAAATGGGAGTTATATTTTTCGACTAATTTACGCAATTCGGATTTCACATTATCAGGGAGTTTAGTGTCTTTTGTAAGGTTAACTTCTTTTGAAAAATTCTCCTTAAGTATCCTTTAATGTATCATATCCGATAATACCGTCCTGGCAGGACATAAAATTTAATTAATGTTTCGTTGCTAATACAAGTGTTCCTCCTGGATTAATGAACCTGATAACCTATATGCTCTGCAGCGGGAGCATCAATACAACAGCTTGTAACACGGTATTGAGAGTCACTATCCCAAGGGTGATACTACCTCTCCGGTAAACCCTAGTTGTTAACGAAATACTTCTGAATCTAAAAGGGGAGGGGAAAAAAAAGATAGTGAACACGCGGATGTTGTGGTTCTTATGGCTTGCTCCCCACTTTCAGCCAAATGCTAAACTATGCTTTCAGAATCCTTGGGGACTGGGCCAAGCTCTGTGGACTTGGAATCAGCCCACAAAGAAAAGAGCTTGTTCTACTCTTACAAAAAACGATAATGCCAAAATTTGACCTTCCCTCCATAGATGGGACAAACCTGCGACTATCCAACAGTGCTGAATATCTACGTAGTTATCGTACTATTGTAGATAGTAAACCGAGTTGGAATCTCAATGTTGAAGAGCGTGTAAAGAAAGCAACAGTCACCTTCTACGCTTGCAGCCGTATATTTGGGGGAATATGGGGACCTAACCCCAAGACTATGCTATGGAAGTACACGGCTCTCGTAAGACCCCACTTAACCTACGTAGCGTAGTATGGTTGCAATCCACAAACAAAACTAACAAGCCTAGATAACAGGAGTACAGAGGATTGCATGTATAGTTACGACACATGCCATGAGGATGACGTCAACGCCGGGATTAGGCTAAGTTAGGCTAAATAGGGGTATGACGGATATGCCATCACACAGACACCAGACACCACAACGGGACCATCGCGATCCCTGTGCACCAGTTGAATTTGTTTTCAAATGGCAAAATCTTAAACAGTCTCGCTGATGAAAGACCCAATTTCTTGCAAAGCCAAGAAGGCCTTTGAAGTTTGTGCCGTCTATTTCCTAGGTTTTCGTAAAAATATTTCCCTAAAAATTTGCTCCGACTGCGCGATATTGCCTCACATTCACACAGTACGTGTGTTATGTCCTAAACAGCTTTACTTTCCTAAGCTTATCTCTGTTTAATTTTATTAACTTCCAAGATCTTTTGCCGTCAAAAAGCGGCTAGAGAGCCTTGGATACCCTGTGCCCTTCAAGACTTGACCACCTTAGGTTGGCAATTTTTGTGATTTTTTCCTTGATAGTGCCCTTTACTATGCAAAGGGGTGGTTTGATGTTGGCAACCTCACTATTTTCGAGTAGCCCTCCTTTTCTTGCAAGCTCATCCGCTTGCTCATTTCCTTTAATATCCCAGTGTCCTGGCACCCAGCACAATCTTAGTCGGTTCTGACTGCATAGTGACTTGAGCACTGTGCGGCAGCCCCTAACTGTATCAGAATTAATGTTGGTTGATCCCATTGCCTTGAGGGCGGTCTGGCTATCGACATAGATGGCGATATCTCTTTCGGATACCGAGCTCATCTGCATTAGCTCAGCCGCCCTAAGAGCAGCCAGAACGCCGGGACTAGAAACTATACTTGGTCTCTTGCACCTAGATCTTCATATGGAAAAATCTGCAGCGAAATGCGCTCTACGATTGGTTCAGTTTAATGAGTTGAAACCATACCCGAAAGGCCATTCTTCAATCCTTCTAAGTGTACAGGATCTACGCTCCAATGCGGAAAATATAATACGTCATCACCATTTTGAAATAGCATAAGACAGTATTTTCCCAAGTAGAGAAGAATGGGACTGGAACCAAATGCTAGAACACTCGCTATCCATCTATGGTACACGGATGGATTAAAGATAAAGGAATTGGCGCCGGGATCTTCTCCGATCAATTGGGCTTATGATGCCCTCAGCGTAATATAGGCAATATCCCACGAAGACATTACTATATTTATTGATAGCCTGGCAGCCGTTAAGACCAACGCAGAAGTTGGCCACAAAGGAGTGATAGGCAATGAGCAAGCAGACGAGATAGCTCGAAAAGGATCCTCCGCAGAAAGGAACTGACAGGCCAAAGTATGAAACCTCCAAACTACAATCTGAGAATACAAGTGAAGCGAATGATACGAATAAAAGACAATGAAAGGTGGAAACATGGAAACATCTTGCAACCCACGAAACTTCAAGATAATTATGGCCGGAACTCAACAAAGATTTTTTGGAGAGGAGAGCTTAACTAGCTACGTTTGTTAAATTACTCACAGGCCATAATCTTCTGGGGGGGCTGTGTGGACATGTTGTCCCACTGTTTCAGCCTCAGTAATTTTAGACGAAGAACTTTAGGAAGCAATTATTTTCACGACTTCTCAGAATTATCTGTTGCTTCACTAACATCCCTTTTCAGATTCTCGGATACAACAAGATGGCTTAGATCAGCTCAAGGACCAAACGACAACCAATGCGGGGCGGAAAATGTAAAAAATTTCAAAACTAGGAACCGCAATCAAATTCGCATTCCCTCCTAATTCCTTCAACCGGGCATTACATTGGGTCTAAATAGACCTAAGTTTGACGAGGCATAGAATGAACTTGGCTCCAGATACCTCATCAAACGACTAACCTAACCTAATTACTCAAACAAGGATCAAGTGGCTTTTTTGATTGGATTATGTCGAAAAATTGAGGATCAGTTGTTTTAACAAAATTGTTGTATTAATCACAGAAGGATTGCTAGCCTCCGATGGAGAAACAAGAAGCTGGCGACGACATGAGAATGCTTCCAACCAGTGTCAGCGCGTTCGGAAAAGAAGCAATTAATGAAAGATTTCGAACCTTTTTAAAGCGTTTCATTGCAATTGCCATCTTAGGAAGTAAGTATGAGCCTAATCGACGGTGACACCAAACTTAAAAAGACTTGTCCATTTGAAGAGAAAAAGCAGCCGAATTGGTAGGATCTTCTCAAAGTATTTTTTCTTTTAAAGCTTCCCAAGTGTCTCTATCGGTGCGTAGATATATTCCCTGTTATTGAAGGATGGCTAAGGCCTAACTTTAGCACTCTGTATTAGCCCGTAAGTCCTATTTTGATGTTATAGACTGGTTTGACCCACTTTAAAGTTGGTTAGCTTACCAAATTTTACGTGCGAAATTGCGGAGAGATTACTGAGGAGGAGTTTCTTAGTATTACATGTCAGCTTCTGATTAAAACCGCCACTTTCCTGTGTAATAGCGTAAGTTAGGCAGTATGTGCTGCAAGTGTGTCGGTTGGTCAGTGTTCCGTACTGTTGCAATCATTCTTGCAGTCTCGAAGGAAGATCTGTAGAAAAATTTGGACATTCTGCTTTTGGTGTATGAGCGCCAGATCTTCCCTTATAATTTTGGAAGGAGGTGCTTAAAGACTTTACGTTCGCCCGAAGTTCGCTCATTCTTCTCTATTAAACTGTGTTCACCAATCCAGAATAGAGTGGTACCACACAGACTGTTGAGCCTGGACTTATCAAAGGATGAATGTCGCTTGGCTAGCAATGTTATTTGTCGGATTGTACTTAGACATGTCTCTCATGTTGGTACTTACACTTGAAAGACACAAAAGGCGAGTATGTGGAAGGTTTAAAAAATCGAATATGCCCGGTTTAGCTGAAACACGCTTGAGGAGCCGCCCTTACTCAAACTTAGACCTATCGGTGGAGAATATTGTTATTATTGTATGCTTCTGGTTACCAACATCCTGATTTCATTTAGTACACCAACATTTGGAGTAAGCCGAACCGAGGCAGAAAATGCACAGACGGTCCATCATTTTCGGCTTAGCTTAAGCAAGTTCAAGTACCTAACTTACTTGACTCCACTCTGTGGACATGGCCATTTGCATTAAGTAGAGCAATGCGATTTCAACTCTGACACGGATTTATAATGCATTAATGGCTGGACTTGCCATCCCAAGCACAAATCGGCCCAACACTCTTAAATAACCCAACACTGCCATACATTCAACTTAATATATTCTGCACCAAGATGTCTTTGAGCAATGCGAAGTCCTCTTCTTATCCTACCTCGAACGGACTCAAGTGGTTTTTGTTTGTGTCCTGAAGAGCATATGCAAAGTGGGGATACCATATCCATAGTTCAAATCACAGCCTTTATATTCCCTTTGGCATTGTTTAAAAGCCTCAAATTCGAAAGGACTCACTAAATGGATCTCAGGTTAATGGCACAAATTGTAACGCCTAAATCACACTGCCTGCATTACAAACCTCCTTCAATGACACGAAAGGAAAAAAAATGCCAAATAAATCAAATCCACAGCGTTTCCTTAACAGTAAACGTGTAACGTTAAACGTTTACCTTGCCATCAGTATTGTTATATCAAAAAATCCCTTTTCATTGCGACAAAAAAGAAACGAATACTCAAGTCAAATACTCATCGTCATGCCCATACTCAAACTCATGCGGATACTTAGAGCTCTTAGCCGAAGCCAAGAAGTCAAAACTAACACAAAACTTTTCCTTGTTCCCTGTGTTCTTCCCTTTCCTTCTTGTCATTTCATCTTCTTCTTCATCGGCTTTCAAGTTAATGCATACGAATACAACAAGCATAAAGCAAGGAACATGTAGGGAGCATATATCCACTTCCTTCTCCTTTGACAGCAAAAGCACTCATATCCCCACGCTCACTTCCCTCTTGCAATCCTTCTTCTAAACATTTCTGTATGTGTGTACTCGTATTTTAAAGCGAAAAAAGATGGAAGGAATCTCCCTGATAGGAAAGAAAATGAACAAAGTTGAAAAAGTATGTGCTTCCTGGAATTTTATATGCATCCACCACCACCACTATCTGCAAGCCAAGGACTAGCCCATCGCCATCCACCCACCTGGCCCAGATCAAGTGTACATGAATGGAAATGGAGTCATTCATAAAAGGACACACACAAAGCCACCACCCACAGATACTAAGAAACTTGCGCAAGATTGCATCATACTTGCCCTCGTTAAGGGACATACTCGTACCTATAGAGCATAGCGACATACCCGCACATACTCGTACTCGTACTCGTACATTGTTGGGGGTGCGTTCGGTGGGTGCAAGGAACTAGTCTTCCATGTGTAGAGCAGGCTAGGCTGCCTCTCCCTCCCATACGTATAGATCGCAAGGTATGAAGCACGATTAATGTCTTGCTCTAGGATACTCGTATTCGTATATCCGTACGCTAGGAAGCTTCCAACGTACGACTATAAATATAAATAAGGTGAATGGAACGGGTATTTTCTTTACTTTAAGGATATGGGTATACAGGACATTGGCCAGAGGGCCATTGGCAGACAGAATATTGTTTTTAATTTAAAATTTCTCCTCAGGTAAGTATGGTGTATGGTGTATGCATGCCCATACACCTTGGTTGGGGATGGACGAAAAGAAAAAGCCAAACAAAAGCCAGGAAAGACTTGTAGGTTTGTAGGGAATAGGGAATAGGGAATAGGGAATAGGGAATAACTATACCGACTATCCCCGAGCCTACGAATGAGGAAGAAACAGATTGATGAACAGGAAATCTACTGCGTCGTATTAGTGGGGAAATTACTTCCTTCGGCTGCTTGGTATTTTATTGCGCGACCGAATCATTACGAATACACGTAACGTTACGATTACTATTACGATGAGAACGAGTACAGAACGAAGTAAGGATTATCGCTTGCTTTCCCTCACTTTTTCTTCTGGGTGTGGTTGGAGAGAAAAAAAAAAACGACAACAAGAGGGAATTTCTATGCCGTCATGAAATCGCAACACTTCAGGGCTGCTAAATGGAAAGAACAGATCCACTACAATGTAGGGAGTGTCCATTGTTTAGAACTAGAATGGATATAGTGGAATGGTATGGGCACTCGTCACTCGTTGTCATATACAAGTGATACAAGTGCCTATCTGATTGTCCTCGGGAGTGCTAACATACGTGTGGAAGTATGGAAATCTTAGCATGTAAATTTCGGGTCTGGAGACGGTTACTTCCGATGGATATTCCTTGAAATCGAAGGATTAACAGGATCCAGATACCTACTTTGTTTATCAAGCAGAACGAATGAGGAACTCTTGATTGACAGGGACTCCTACACCAAAAGGAGGCCCCCCAATAGATTTTTCATAGAAGGATAAGCAGCTTTAATGGTCAGAGTATCCTCATACTATGTCAGTGAGTACTGTGGGGTTTCTCAGACTAAAATCAGACACATTATTAGCAATACAACCATCACAAGAGCAATTGTATTGGAGATAAGTGACAGGTTCGGTGACAAGAAAAGGAAGATACCGGACGTCATCTTAAATTACATCTGAATACGAAGACCGGGTTCTGTATAGTTCAACTGAAAATTGAGCAACCAAAGATACAGATTGTTTTTTTTCGAAATTCTCAATAGCACAGCAAGGATGAGACAATTCTTTTCATCAGGCAAAGGGAGCGTGCCTTATGCAGACCTAGTGAATTCAGCAGGGCTTTCAAGAGCGGACGTGGCTCTGTACAGCTCTATAGATGCTGAATTTCCTCCTTAGATACTGCCATATGCGACCTGATTGGCCTCTATTTATGTCACTGTACAGCTCGTATAGTTCGTCGTTAAATCTTCTCCTCCAAGGCCAACACAAACGGAACCGAATATTTGTCGAAGAATAGAATAGAGCCCATGCTTCAGCTCCATAAAGTGAGATTGGTATGATCAAGGTCTTATATATAGTTTCCTTAGTTCTTAGGGCCGTGGCATCACAATGGGCCAATAGGCCTAAGTGGGTTGTTCTTTCCAACAGCCACTTTTACTTACCTACCTACCTAGGGCCTTACGACTCAATTGAATTCTTAGACCAAGGAAACAGCGATTGGCAAGAGTGATTTTTCATTTTATTTCTGCAGAGCTGCTGCCGGCAGAAAGATTCTTACTGCCTCGAAATTATAGCTGTCGGCTATGACGCTCTGTCTACTGGGTTTTGCCGACATTTGTCGCTAAACGCATTTTGGCAGCTTCAGTTTCAATACTAGTGAACAGCCATCTGTGCCCTCCCAATTATGTCGATATCATCGGTGTATGCTAGTATTGTAGTTGCACAGACTTTGTGTCTCCAGTGTTCGCATGTGTGTTCCCAACAGAGTTCTTTAAAGCATCATGTTAAAGAAGTCACATGACAGCGCGTCTACATGTCTAAACCGGTTAAGTAGCTATCGACCTTGACGCAGCAGCGAGCGTTCTCATTTGTCATTCTGGACAGACGGACGAGCTAGGCAGACCATATATAGCTCGTGCGGCCTTAAGATCGATGAATCGGGCATCGATTTGGATTTCTTGAGTTTTTCCCAGGATCTGCCGGGATATGAAAATTTGGTCAATTGTGGACTTTTCTGGTCTGAAACCTCACTGATTGGGGCCAGTTAGTCTGTTGACGAAGGGTTTCAGACGTTCACACAATATGGCAGATGAGACCTTGTATACCCTGTTGAGCAGACTTATGCCTCTATAATTGGCGCACTTGAGGGTGTCTCCTTTTTTGTGGATCGGGCATCAGGCATACACTACTCTGACCAGATTTGAGAAATGAGTTGGAGTATGCTCTCCAGCCATTTCCAGTTGATATCAATACTTTTGCCAGTAACCCATCAGGTCTAGTTGCTTCGTAGGACTTAATTTTGGCCTGGTGGATGCAAGTTTTGACTATCATCGGTTAATTTGAAAAGTCTACTCTGTCTGATAGCGCATTTCTTCGCGGTTACACAGTATGCAGAAATATTTTTCCATAGTCTCAGCACCGACTGTGACTCATCTGTACGGGTTTTCTTGCCTTGACACATTCTTTTTACCTGTTAGTCAAGCTGCCGTACATTATTCCTGGAGTACAACCATTCACTATCTTTGATCGCGCCCTTCTCGAGTTCTTTTTTCATCTTCTGGCGAAGCTGATGTTCGTCCCATCTCGTCTACTCATAGGGCTCACGAGCTGCTCTTGCCCTTCGTTACAGTGCCGCTTTGTACCCTTATTATTTAGCTGCATGTGCTTACCGGCATTCATGTACAGGGCACTCAGTCCGGCAGACATGTCCTGCTTCAAATGAAATATTGCTATCTTGACTTCGTTTTGGTTGCGTGGACGGAAATCTTGGCTTTCGTCGCTCAAGTTTAATGGCTGGCAGCGGTATTTGGGGCGTCCTTGCAGTTTTACAGTCTAGAGGATCACCACCGATTGTGCCTGTACTTCTTGCTCACGTACTTCTCGTATGGTTTTCTGATGTTTTCCATTGCCATAGAGTGGCGAGTACTCGTTGTTGGCGAGTAGTCGGGTGAAAGCACGTCAGTTGCGGCATTTGTGAGATGATTTTAATAAGAAGGCATACTCAAGGCCCTATGCCAAACAACTAAAGAGACCCCATATGAGACCTTGATCATCCCAGTTCTATTTTCTTCCGCGGAACCAGAGACCCAAGGATATCCTCGGCAATTTTTCAAAAGACTAATTCTTCGTAAGATACTGGGTCTCGTTAGTATTGACGGGCTTTGCAGGAGGAGATTCAACGAAGAACTATACGAGTTGTACGGCCACATCGACCTAGTCAGAATACTGCGCATCAATTGTCTAACATCGCTAAGAAATGTAGGAAATGGACACCAATTCTCCCGCCCGCAGCGTCTTCGAATTTAATCCGGACGAACCACGCCATAGAGGAAGACATCGCCTTAAATGGCGCGCAAAATTAGACTGACCGACTGGAGTTTGCAAGTGGGTGGCATTAGCTAAATTGAGGCCCAGGTTCACTCCGAACTGTAGCTTCTCCTCAATAAATAAGTAAGTCTTGCCGTCGATGCCATTCTCAGCACTCCACTTAGCAGCTTTCTTCTACAATGGCTTAAGCGGTCTACAATACAATTTCCTGGTGCTAGGAGTAGGAGGATCACAGATCTGCGTTTCATCACAATAGGCCAATAGACCTAAGTGGGTTGGTTTTTGCAACAGCCACACTTACCTAACCAAGTCTTAAAGCTGAGAAGGAAGCTGGTTAGTCTGGCTCATGTGGCTCATCTGGCAAGAGGTGTCAACGTCAGTTTCTTCCATAAAGTCATATACAAGTATCTGGATGTCATCAGTCATGAAAATCAAACTTCGTAGTACTAAATATATCGCATAGAAAGCTACCATAGTCGGTCTTCGAAGGGTATAAACGAACTGTCAAGAAGACTTGGGTCGCTGTTGAAAATCCTTTTGGCCTATTCAGCGGGTAAATATTGTTGTAAAGGATTATTCCATCAAATAACCGCCTCACAAAATGCTTGTAATTGTAGAAGGGTGCAATCTATCTTATACACCAGCACTGTTTTCACTAGGCTTTTGGGTGAACTTTCTTCGGTGGCTGTGGCTGTGGCTGTATAGTACGACTGGTTCTCTTTAGGCACGTTTATCAATGTACCACATTTCGGTATGTTCTCCAAGTCATCCTCAAACCAAAAAAAAGTAGTCTGTGCGCCAACAGACTCTGGTCTTATGGACATGCCAAATGATGTATTGACGTTAGAACCTCGGTTACAGGGAAAATGTGAAGTCGGCTTCCGATACAATTAAGTCGGTTGCAGATACAATTAAGCATGAGGAGTTGTAGTTTTCGTGATGCACGAGTATAACGTCGTTAAATTCTAGTCCTAGTTAGGTGCGTCTGCCCTTCCAGCGGTGACATATGCAACAACAGACAGGTTAGCTATGTTTCAGACCTAACTAGACCTTTATACCACTTCAAACATAGTTTGAGAATACATACAAACGGGTGACCAGATAGCAATGATAGTTTTTCCAATTCCTATGTCTCAGCAGCTATCAAAGTCATCAAAGACATCCAGCTGCCAAAATTTTCAGTGAGGTTTGCCATTTCATCATGCACCATCTTATGCTTGCCGAACGTGCTAGAATTATTAAAAAATATCGAGATTCCGACTCAGTTGTAAATACCCAACGTGAATTTCGTCGTGAGGTCTGTCGTCATCATGGCTTCAGTGCGCAAGCAATTAGTCGCACCATGGAAAAGTTTGAGCGTGAGTACACTCTTTTGGATCTTAAGCCACTAACCAGACCGAGATTGGCGTGGAATATAGAAATCATAGCCGCCGTAGCGGCCGGTATCGAAGAAGACTCAGAAATGTCGATTCGGCGAAGATCAGCCGAATTGGGCATCGCAAGAGAGTCCACCCGGCTTATTCTGCGGTTGAATTTGGGCCTACATCCATATAGGATTGTGCTGACGCAAGAATTGAAGCCGTATGATCATAGACAAAGTTGGGAGTTCGCTAATTGTGCGCTGGAAATGTTGGCCGGAGATCCAGATTTTGGCCAAAAAATCATCTTCTCGGGCGAGGCCCATTTTTGGCTCAGCGGCTATGTCAAGAAGCAAAATTGCCATTATTGGAGCGAACACAATTCACAAGTGTTCGGCCAAGCATCACACAAAGAATGACTGTTTGGTGCGGTTTATGGCATGGCGGCATCATCGGATCTGATTTCTTTCGAAATGAGGAAGGAGGCACCGTTGCCATCAATGATTTCAGGTATAGAGCGATGTTAAGCGACGCAACGCTCGAAGTTGTGAAGGAGAAATTTGCCAACTGGACCATCTTACGGCGAGCGTTCATCAATTTGCCACCGCGATCATGCAATTTGACACCACTCGATTATATTCTCTGGGGCTACGTCAGGTCCTTAGTCTACGCTAACAAGCCAGCCACTTTGAACAAGTTCGAGGCCAATATTCGATACGCTATTGCCGGAATAACGCCGCACATATTCGACCGAATCATCAAAAATAGGAACGACCACTTGAAGCACTGCCAGCGAAGCCGAGGCGGGCAAAACGCCGAATTTACAGAGTCACAAAGAAATCGAAGAAAAAGTGATCGTAGATGTAGTTGTTAGGCAAGGTTACGACAACTCTACTTGGCATTCGGTTTCAGGATACAGACAAACTCAACGAATAAGTCCCGATGTTTCTGAAAAGTCGGTGAGATTCTTACTGTTCCTCAGTAGAACACTGAGTTCGGCGTCCGAATGGGGCACTGTACTTTATCCTAGCACCTAAATGTGCTAATTGTACAATATATGACAGCTTCTCCTGCGGTGCGTGGTGTAAAGTTGATGACAAGAGACTATAGAACTTCTTCTGTGAGTATTCAACTTACGCTTGCATTAGACTGTAAATACAACTCGCTGCTGGTACTGTAGATATTTCACCGCTGCCTGAAGCGAATACTCATTTCTATACTTAGGGCTGCTAACTATCAGTACCTGAAAGACTGTGCTATAAATCCAAAGAAAAATACATTTCATCTCGAATTTCTTTGTCCATATAGAGCAGACGCGATTCTCCTAAAGGCACCAGGTTCAATGCCTCACCATTACGCAAGTAGCAGGGGCCTGGGCAATATTATATAGCGTGGGACCATATAATGATTCGTCACTAATGGACAGTCTTAGAAATAGCAAGAAATAATCTGCTGGCTTTCATTTCGGAAGCAGGTCCCTAAATACCTGACTTTTGTCACCGACTTCCAAAGACAGCTTTTTAAAAAAACTCCCTTCGAAGACCTATAGATGCAATGAAACAAGTCAAGGCGGAAACATAAACAAACTAAAATCAACGATTGTAAGCTCATATGACTGACAGGATCACTGCCTTTCTACATCTTTACGATCTCTTCGACCTGCAGAGTATTCTTAGTAGAACTATTTAGAGGCCGATCTAGAAACAACATGTTCAAAGTTTTTTAGAGTCAGACTATCTAGGAAAAAAGTGAACAATTACAAGTTGGCCCACACTGTCTTCCTGCGGACTTGGAATATAAACATGACGTTTCTACCGCACCGAGTGACGCGTTTTACCAGCTCATCGCATAGTGAAAGCAATGCTAAATCAACGATTGCCATCCATGTGCAATGATAGGAGTGCTCGCTGCTACCTGAATACAGCAATTAATCAACACGCAAGAACGCCATATAAGACAAGAAGTTTGACTCACTACAACTATGAGTTTGTTCAAAATCCAGTCCTTAGTCTATACCGAAACGAAAAATCCAATCTCGGTTCCGAAGATTAGATATATTCCTGGACCACCTAATGCAGCAAAGGTAAAAGAACTTATTCATCAGCAGAACACGAAACCAAGGATTATCTCTAGAGTCCACGAGGTGATCGTAGTAGTGACAATAAATACTTACATCTGATAGTTGACAATGGGTTCAATGTCCTCAACTGAAGTTGAGTATGCGTCTTAGATACATAGATACATATGTACTAGCTCAGGCGTGTGAAAAGTATGTACACAGAGCACTCTATATTGGTGATAAGCATAATACTCCCCTCTCAACATTCGTACATAATACAGAGATATCAAGCCCAACGACATACTTGCCCAAAGATATTACTCGTAGGTCTCAACAAAAAGTTGTAAAAGGCTCTCTTGTAACTTGTTCCTTTATTAACCCCAAATGCCATATCGCTGCTCATTTTTTTTACTGTCACAAAGGACATTTCCGATAAAAAAGAAAACAAATTAGAAGCCCTTCGTCCTGCCCAAGTCTTCATTTCAAATCCAATCAATCTACGCAACGCACCCTTTTTCAGATCGACAATACAGAATGTCCCAACAGTCACCTACATTGAACTCCATCTATTATTTGAACGGGGGTATCTTCTTTAGGGAAACCCCCCCCGAAGTAATCTCAATCTTTTGCAGGCATGCGGATGGGCAAATTGTAATTTCAATCACCTAAATACGAAGGTGGTAACAGATGCAGACACATCCATTGCTGGGTCAAAGATCTAGGCGCAGGGAAAATTAAACAGAGAAAATAAAAAGAAGGAAAAACCAAACCAAACCCACGACAACCTAAATACAAGCCAGACACAGAAATTGCATGCGGATCCACCATGATGACTACGATTACGATTACGACTACGACTGCGACGACGACGACGACAACGATGATGGTGATGAGAACGACGAAGCCACAGGAATTCCATTGCAACTCTGCTACTGCTGTTCCTACTGCAACGTTACCTCCACAGTTTTTCTTTTTCTGTTTCTTTTTTTTTTTTTGGCGTTTCTGTTTGAATTTTCGTCTCCAGGAGTTGCTAGTTTTGGAAGGACTCCCATCACATTTCTGCTTCCTCTTGAGATCCCTTTGCATTGTTTAATTTTGAAATTCCAGAATCTAACACAGTGCCATCGAATCTGGCGTAGCCTTCTCCTCCCAATCCACCCGGCAGTAGAAAAGTACCTTGGACCCATCTACTCAGTATTCCAACATGCCCGCACATAATGCATTCGGATAGTTTAGTAGACAGAGCTCACCTCTCCCCGCAGAGGATGAGTACGGCACATCGGATACAATCCTTCTCTAGTCAACTTTTCCGTGCTTCTCTCACTTAGAAAACATTCTTTCTCGTCCAATTGTCGATGTGCGAACGTGTGTATGCTTGACTTTAGTCTTCGTCCTAATCTGTGCCATGTTGTTTTTGTTGTTGCTGCCTGCGCTGTTGCTGTTGCTGTTGCTGTTGATTGTTATTGATGTCTCGTCGTCGTCATAGTCGTGTTGTCACTGTGTGAGGAGTTAGCTGGAGCTCTATACGGCTGCCTCCATGGTGTACGACTATGGATACCTAGTTGTGTAGTGGCGTGTGGATTGGCCCGTTCGTTGGCATGCAATCATGCAGCCGAGCTAAAATATAAGTCAGCGGGTATATGGGACACAGTAGAATTGTGCTCTCGTCGATTTTACCGCCTCTGTCATAGTCGTCTATCCATTTAGTCACTTAAATGTACAAAACCGAAAAACAAAAAACGAAAAACAAAGGTGGAGAGCACGAAGAAGAAGAAGAAGAAGGAGCAAAACGTACGAGATACGTAGCATGAGGGTGCTAATCTATGGGAGGCATTTTGGTTAAATCGAATAAACAACCCAACAAGCCGAGGTAGGAAGTCGTGGTGGTAGCCCTATTGGATTCTAGTTTCTGGAACTGCTGTCACGGATTCATATGTATGTACAATATACTCGTATGTGTGTGTGTGTGAAGATACTTAACAGGTTCTTCGTTCTAAAAGGCCTGACAAAATCTCGTTAATTATACACACACACACACATACAGACACTCGTGGGTAGTCTGCCGTAGCGGGTACACTTTGGCTTAGGCCGTCATTAGGGTTTTAGTTTCCTTTTGACTCACGACATGGGCTAAACTACAGACAAACCCGAACCACAATATCGATTTTGATTAAGCATGTCGTCTTGGGTTGGGGTTTCTAATCAAAAAATTAGTCGTCTGCGCTGTCTTTCTAATAAGATTAACACCGAAAACCCAAAGTCCCCAACCACATCCAGTATTGTCCCGTTTGCCTACCCTTTAGAGGATTGTGGATGAAACGCACACATACGAGTATCTACGAGTATCTACGAGTATCTACGAGTATCTACTCGTATATATGCCGTAGCTTACCCTAAAATTAAATTCGACTTTAAGACTAATCATAAGTTTGAAGGGAATATTAATTCCAAACAAATCAAAAAAATGCCAGGCCGGGCCTTAAATAAAGCAATTTTACGCCTGCCTTTCTGCCACTACCATCAATTTGTAGCAAATTAATTTCTTGTTTCAGCTGTATAAAGACACGCAATTAGCTGCGTACTCATCAATTAGTCACTGGTAAAATCCATGCGATTAAAATGGAAACGCATTCGTTAGTACACTCGTGCATATATCGACAACAAGTACGAGTATACCACTATTCCTTGAATTTGTTCAACAAATTGGCATGCTAATTGGAAAATGTTTTCGAAATGGCAGTTTGAAATTTGCCATTCAATGGGATGCGTGAAAAATTGAGGTCCAAGGCGATAAATACGGATACGTAGATACAAATGCAAGAAATTTGGTTAGTTATCGATTGGAGTAGGGCAGTTAAATTAGGTAAACATTGGCATTTCTAGGAAAATAGGCATTTCCACGATTAGGAATGATACTCGCAGCTCTTTCAGTCTGTCTTGGCTATGTACATTGCATCGAAGGACACTATCCAGGAAGTGATATGGGGTTCGAGTATTTGCTAGAGGGAAGGCGAAATTACGTCTTTGTTCTATACCGACATCCGTGCCTAATAAGCATGCAAGCGTGCAGCATACATACATAAGATACATACATTTCTTGAGTTCCAGTTCCTAGGATTTTTAGCTGTTTTCCTTAAAAATTCCCGAGCTACATATGCCTTACAAATAACTGGCTTGTTCAGCAGAAACATCAACCTGTACGTCGCCACAGAACGTCTTTTTGAAAACGCTGCCCGGAGCAGCAAACCTGTTACATTTTTACCTGACCTGAAAAATGGTAATGACCCAAGTCCAAGAAAGATGAAGGACCGTGATTGCTACCAAAAAGACCAGCTGTGCTCATTTGGTTGCGGATTTGTCATTAGAGGCAATCTTAGGCAAGAAGTCTTAAGTTTCAAGTATGTGAACAGCATCATTGCCTACATCAAGTAGCGGAGTACGGAGTAGAAAGTCGGCACCAAGGACTGTTTTTATGAGCTTCGCAAGAAGAAGCTCGATTCTAAACGTCCTAAGAATGATGCCAAAATCACACCCGGTGATTTAATCCCAAAGCTAGGAAGCGGGGACATCTTTGGTAGCAGCATAGTCTGCTCGTAATCACGGCCGACAATGGATTTAAGCTTATCGATTTTGCTTCGAGTGGAAATATGTGATCGTAGCAATCACCTTCTGATCAATTTACCGCCAACCAGATTGATTATAATGGGATCGATAAAGGAGGAGCCGACATTCGCATGGAAAACTACCTTATTATGGCTAAGATATGAATACCAATATCCCTGATACCACTATGAGGAGGATATCCTGTGAAGAATTTTGAAGTGGGAAGGCAAGATATAGTCAGGGTCTCTATCGATCTAAGATTATAGCGGAGCCCGGTGGAAATGCTCTCGCCTCTAATGTGCTAAGTTTCGCCCGACCACTATGTCTCTAGTTAGACGGATGGCACATCCAGAAAATCAGAAATCATATAGAACAGCACTCCCAAGCAAGGAGTGCCTCGCCACAAGACTGGCTTATGATTTCTACGAGTAAAAGTAGAAGGACGAGCATCGTTTTCCCAGAAGGAAGACGTCTTAGCAGGAAAGACGTTTGGAAATTTTACATGTCATGCTAACAGAGTATGAACAAAAGCCCACCAGTTCGAACAAGGGAACCAAGTGGTAGATTCGCAGTCAGTGCTGAGGATATGGAAGAGTCATTTTTGCAGATTGTTAGAGGCCGGTGACGATAAAGAATCCGCTGTCAGGAAGAGGGCACTATCCAATCTGAACGATGATAGGAATTGTTTCCCGTCCACATGTCCTGGTTGGAGTGAGGATAGTCAGATCAGAATTTACGACAAACATGTCTGCTGGTACCGACGGTCTGTTGAGCTCTACAAGACGGTGGGAAATTTGCCAGAAAAATGGAACACTAGCATTGAATCCTGAAGTAAGGCGACCCTTTAACCTCCGGGGTATTATCTAAACGCCAAATTGTTTCTGCCTGGAAATGGCAGACCTTAAAAAAGACCCCCGAATTCCAAGCCGACATCCATCACCTGTTTGTCGATTTTCGGACCGCCTAATACAATGTATGGTATGTGATGAAAAATTGTATGGAGCTCTGTCTGGTTTTGGCATGCTTGCTCCACTTGACCGACTCTACAGGGTGACTGTGGAGAAAGATTGACGCTCCATGAGGGTCAGTAATGATTTAACTGAGATATCAGTTCGATATCCAAAAAGGCCGAAGCCTTAGGAACACAATGCGACCCGCTGTCATGCGGTTTCTTCAACTGCGTACTTGTGAGTATTGCACGAAACTCGCAACACAAGAGGAACGATTTTTGAAGTCTGTATAACTACTTGGTTATGCGGATGAAATAGACATTATTAGCAGAACACAGCGAACTCCTTGTGCGGTATTCACAAATATTGAAGTAGAAGTTGCCAAATGTCACAGCGGACAGGTAAAACTTCCACCACCTTAGAAAGCATGCGAAGACTAACTCTTGCCAATCGCTGTTTTGGTTGTTTCGATAGAAAATTATTTCAAATGATTTGCGGCCCTGTATTCATCGTAACTAAGCACGGACTAAACAGCGACATGGACTTGGCTAAAAGAGTCAAAATTCATCAGCTCGGGTGGCTGGAACATGTAGAGTCGATAGACAACAGTGCACTTACTCGAAAAGCCTTCGAACACATCACCAAGATAAAACGCAGAAGAATAAGAAGGAGCGCTCAAGTGGAGTAAGGCCTCAACTAAGTTGGAACCAGGTAGCAATAAATAGGGCCGGCTGAAGGGACATTACTTAAAGTTTTGTTCACAGACTTTCGGCTTTTAAAGTTCTTCGGTGGTTTTCTTGGAGCTTCGATGGATTTCTTTTTCGATTTGAACTTAAATTAGAAAATTGCCTCAAGTGCGGTCTTTAGATTTTAAGAAATTTGATTCAAATTGTAGTCAGCTTTACTCAAAGAACTCAGGTTACTCTCGATGCTTATTTCCTTTTCAAAACAACATAAGCCTTTTGGGGTCCGTTTTCCATATAAGGCTATTTGCCTTCAAAAATATTCATTGGCGGTTAGCCTTAATATTTATGGCTAACAGCGCACGCTTATAGGGGTTCTTGTACCTTTAAAGGTACATAACGCGGGTGAATGAAAGTTAGGGAAGAAAAAAAGGGAGATACAGATGTACGTTGGTTTTGAATGTCTGCAGATTATAATGCATAGGAAATAGAGAACTCGGCAGGGCATTCCATAATCGCCCAAAAGTGCGCTTGAGGTTATACTAATTAGCATTCATAGCGAAACGGGTGATACGATTGAAGATTTGAAGGGGCAGAATGCTACTGGCAATTTCGATAGGGCACGGGTGGTGAAAATATTGATAGAATAGATGAGGCAGTAGACATTACGTCAGTGTTCGCGGATGTCATTTGACTGAGTGATATTAGCTTTATCCCACGGTTTTGAATCCTATATGGCAGGTGCAGAGGTGTTTCAGGACGTGATCAGATGGGGGCATTGTACTCCAATTTTGGGCGGATGGATACCTTAAATATTGAGACGAGATCAGATGGATTTTTTTCTATAATTTGCGCACGGTCAAGAAATTTGACTGCCCTTAAAATATTTACACGCAGCACAGGCGAAGGCAAATTTGGGAGAAAAGAAAGAGAGGTACCGAAGAACGTTGGTTTTAAATGTTTAAAGGTTAAAAATGTCTTACATCGCTTGCGGAGACCCACATATTTCGCAGCATTTTTGGCAACATCAACTTGCAAGTGCCATTCATAGGTATTGGGATAGTGCTGTCGTCAGCAAAGGAATATATTAGATTAAAAGTAGCAAACAAGAGATCATTGATGAAAATTAAGAAGAGTGGCGGAGATAGAACGGAACCCTGTGCCACGCCAGTATTTATTCTGTGGATATCAGACTTGAAACCGTCCAAAACTTTGAACGTTCTGACTCTGAAAGGTAACCTGAGGGTTACATGGAAAACTGTTTATTAAAAATCATGTCTATATAAGGACTAGGAAGGATATAGCCGCTACAAATTCAATATTATGGCTCTGTGACTCAGAAATTATCTACTACCACACCAGGATAAATAGAATAAATAGAATTCGCATAAATTTTCGAGCTAACTCATATTACAATAGGCTTCCTGCTAAGATCCGGAGAAGGTATTTGCCAATGGCAAACCTTTAATTGTACTTGGGAGGACTGGTCTTCTGAAAAGGACTTGTTTATTTACTTCAGCTGACCTAAGGCCTAATTAGCTAGATCTAGAGCGATGTGGCTATTTGTTATCTTCAACAATTACTCCTCGATCAAGTAACCCATTCCGTCTATATGCCTTTTTCTTTTAACGTGTCGTAAAAACTTTGCGTCCTTATATACGTATTACGACAAGGGTTCATCCAGGTTGTTCAGCAGAAAATATTACGGCTGTTCGGCACAATCTGGCCAAGAATTCAAGTACATTCATTTGGTATTGTGGTCAAGGACTTGTCATTTTGAAAAGATTTTCGCAGATGTTCTCATGAAGGATTTGGGTCTTCATGTCTATAAAATTCAGCTAAGTCAGCAACCATACACAGCGAAGCGAGTTCTCCAATTGTCAAGTAAGAACAGCTGATCGGTGAACAGATTAACCAAAAAGATCATCTACAGCGATGGGGCACATTTTAAGAAGTACAGGATACTCTTCTTCAAAGACACTGCCAGGAATCGAAAAACAATCAATTGCGAATAGTATTAGAGACAAAGTTTTTGCGCCTTAAATGGATGCTATAGATCTCGAAGGCAGGTAGTTCCAACAGTGGCAATTTTGAATAAGACATTGCCTGGTGGTATAATCCTAGATCATGACTAAATATTCTTAAAATTACACTCGGTGCTAATTGATGGTATTCGTGTCCTTATCACAGAAAATTGTCAAAAATCGATTTAAATGTGTATGGAGGGACTCTCAAAAATTATAAGTCCACACATTTACCTCAAATAACTTTGAGGGTTCGGACATTCTCTTCTCCGTCATGTAACTATAATTCGTGACGTTTTAGATTTAAAAAAGTCTTGATGGAAACCAGCAGCTGTTGTGACCATTTCTTTGTCTATTGATTATTATAAGAACGATTACAAGCGAATAGCTTGGACAATTTCATTTAAATTAATGACTGGTACTGCAATAGACGGGGGACGTTGAAATGTCAAAGAGGATATGGCTGACCTTTATCAACAAGGTTAGGGGCCATTGAACCCGGTTTTGTCTTGTACGCTTTCCGATCAATGGTTCATTCGCCTGCTTGGTAGAAATCTCTGCTGATTTTTGGCTTACTCGTAGGTTTCAGAGTGTCACAAAACCGATTAGTTTAACAAAAATTAGTGAAAATTATCGTAAAGGTTTCGAGATGAAAGTCTGTAAGATACTACCAATTTTTGTTTTCATGTGGAGTAATTGTATTGCTAGAGAAAACAGTTCAACAGTTCAACAGTTCAACAGCAAGATCAGAAGATTTTGGATACAAAAGAACTATGGTTTATAGCGCAGTTTTGGTCAGGCGAGGTGCAATGGTTAAGTTGGTACGGTGCCAGACTGTGTGGGTCCAAAAGACGGAACAACACCAAAGAAACAGAGAATGTGTTTCGCTGACATCATTACCTTTCAGGAGGATACTTTTCCTGCCTTTCGGAATTTGTTAAAAATCGAAGATCACTCTCTCTGTATACGAGATCCTAAGATAGAATACCATAGGCCTTGCTCCATGCCGGACTGATGTGGCGTCAATTGAAGCAGATATGTTAGTTTGTAATTTCTGGAGCTAAAGCAGGTGGTGTAATAAAAATTAGCAAGCGGTACATTTCAGAGAGTAAAACTTAAAGGAAGCGCAAGAAATTATTTCTTGGTCTCTAACCAGACTCGAACTCGCATATCGGCCGTATTGATATTATGAAATGAATATGTGATGCAAAGAATACAAAGAAGTGTGTATCCTGCTCAACAGAGCAATAGAGACACAGTTTATGGTCAGGCAAAAGCACAAACTTTACGTATGACGGAAAGGTATCTGGTCTTTCATCCGCGATAACAGGTATTAGGTTTTGAGCTTGCTTTTCATTTTGATTTTCATGATAAAAAGGACATCTTCATGTAAATACAAAAGAATCCTGTTGCCGTATGTTTATGTGAAAGTGCCAAATCAAGTCAATCCGCGAAATAGGCGTCTAAAGATAACTTGATCGGTGTCTTGTAGTGCAATCAAATGGCAAAAAGCTTTGGAAAGGAAAACAATAATCAGGGAGCCCAACTCATAGGGTCAAGTTAGTAGATTAAATTTGTATATAAAAGGTTTCATTGTACAACGCACTACTATTATAATCATCGCTTCTGTATCATTAAAAACTATTCAAAACAGAAGTTGTTCTAACATGGAACCTTGAGGTATATCGTTTTTATATGAAATCTAAAGCCAACCTCTTAAGACGGAACATGCTTGCCGGGATATCCTTATTTCTCAGTACTCCTGGGTTGAATGCTTTTAAAGAAGGAGTGCTGCGGAGTGGAAGTCATATTTTTCGCAGCAGGTGTTATGATGAAATGCAATTAAATTGTCGGTTTTGCATAAATATACGAGAAATTTGCATAGAACACTTTATATGCTTTCTTTACCCGTTGTTGTATGTTTAGTTTCCAGTCTAGTGAAGGATATAGGATAATTCCTTACTACTTAGCACTGGATCATAGGAAATATGATAGTTCAAGTAGTTTATTTCTCATAAGCGTTAACCGGTATTCCACCTTGGACTCACGGCATAACTCTACAGAGAGGCAAATCTGTTGAATCATGCCTAGCGACTGTCAGCTGCGAACCACATGCAGCCCTACACGTGATACACGATTGGTGCAATGCAATTCTTTCAAAACTGAGCTTGTTCTCTTTACGAGAAGGAATAAGCTGACTAGTCTGGCTTATCTAGTGCTTAGAAGCATCACCACCTGTTTCTCCAATGAAGCTAATAAGCTTCCATAGACTAAACGTGTGACATCGAAAATATCCAGGACATCGGCAGGACATGGGGTTTTTCACACTTCTTACAGAGGAAGACTTATAGGGCTGTGGTAAGACCAATCATATTCAATATGTTGGTTGTCTGGCGGAACAAGCTTTCAGCTGTTCCTGGTTTTGTGTATTGTCACTGGAATTTTGATGAGCTGTTTTGTAATTCAGGTCTCCTGGACATGCCACCTGATGCTATGACACCAGAACTTCTGCTGCTGCGTAAATACTAAATCAATCTTCCCTGTGCCCAGGAATAGTATCGGCCAGAATCTGAGCAAAAAAGGAATGCAGCCGGGTTTTTCCCGATATCTGCAAGACGGGTCTAGGATACTGCGCTGGTGTCTTCCTGGACGACGACGATACAACTTCCCGTTAGATGATAGACTCAATCCTGATGACAATGAACAATTATGTGAAAAATCATTGAAGTGGTCGAAGGATCTACGCCTGCATCAATAGCCAAAATGCGCTTAAACCCATGCCAAGCTCTTTTACGACTTCCAAGCTAGTTCGTGAAGCAAGGCCTTTCTGAACGAAGACAAGAGGCTGAATCACTGGAAATAAAATAGACAACGAACTTGCTTCATTACAATGCTCAGAAAGGCGTTTTTCAGATTTCCAGAGCCCAATTGAGGTTTCCATTGTCAGTTCTATTTCATGTGAGCATACATAGATGGCATGGCATGGCTTTTGTAGATGCCAGCAGACCAAACGAATGCTCCCCGACAATTCTAGAAGGTCAGCGTTTTTCCCCCAGTCAGTATAAACACAAACCGTAGGCTGGTTACGGGTGGCTTAGCAGTCCATTTTGATAATCACCTAAGAATAATATCCTACGACGCCTGCTGTACCATAAGAATGATGACTACTTGAGTGTGGTCTAACAAAGTTGATTAATATCTTGCGACGCCTGCTGTAGGAGTGATGATTCCTTGAGTATGGCCTAAGAAAGTTGATTTAAAGAAATTTTGTAACGTAGGGGCCAGAGACTTCTTTAGGCTATCGTTTAACAAAATCAATCCCAGGCTTAGCTTTGCTTTGGAATCAATATGGGAGCGGAAATTTAGTTCTGTGTCTGAAAAAACGCCCAAGTCCGGCATTGAGGTGACTCAAGGTACAGCTTGAGTTGATATACGGGTATGTATAGCAGGTTTGGTTAGGAAAACTTAAACGCTCAAGAAAGTTCTTGTGGCACCACATTGAGAACATATTGTAAATCTTAAGAATAAACTAAATTATTTGGTTACCAGTGAGCAATAACAAGAGCTTGGTTGGGAAGTTTTGAAACTCCGTCCGTATAGTTCAGACACAGTACCTTCTGACTTCACTTGTTTCGGCATCTGTAGATCTCCCTCAATGGGATTAAGCTGGCTTCAACACGAGCGTGTGATTCAGTTTTTCAACTGAAAACCACAGAAGGTCTCCACTGATGGAAATAGCGAAACATTATCAATAATACAGGACCATATCTGATTTTAATAAACTTATGTAGGTATATACTCTAAGAAAACAACTAAAATTTCACCAAGAAAACGAAACGAACTTTTTCCCAGGCTCTGTGGTAACCTGTTCAAAATGAAAATCAATGGTCCAAGGTGACTGCCGTGTGGAATCCCAAAAGTGGATTTAATTGGTTCATGTACTCGCTCTCGTGTATGTACTAAGAAGTACGAGTAGCGTTGTTCTAAGAGGGATTTAATCTACGAGATCAGCCCGGATTGAAAACCAAGAGGCTTTGAGTCTGAAAAGACCTAACTTGTGTTCGATTTTATCTAAAGGCTTGCTGAAGTCTTTAGCAATTATGTACATCCAATTCTTTCTCTTGCCCTAAGCCCAATAGTGGACACATATTTTTAAAGTCTCCTGTTATAAGAGCTTCGATAGCTGTCCTATTGCCAGAGCCTGAATTATGTCCTGGAAAGTATAAAGGTATAAAGACATTTCCATTCGATTGGAATATACCTACGCATTTTCTAAAGCAAACCTAGGTTGGAAATTGGGTACTGAAAGGCTCCAAAACTCGAGGAGTATCGAACATTTTAAGACAAAATCTATCTCTAGAACCTAATCAGTCCGGTATAATTCCAAAAACTGCAACTTTGGCATCGTAAATTTGTTATAAAATTTAATTTCTAATTTTTTGTTTGTTTTTTTAAGTAACCTTTTCCAAGTTTAAGACGACGACTGTAATCCATTTGACGTATTCCAATGATGAGGACTTTCCTTGTATCCTTGAAAGCCTGGCTGGGTATCCAAAAAGATGTCAACAAAGATTTGATGTATTTTCTTTTCTTTTTCTTGTTGTTTTTTTTTTTTCTTCTCTCACTATTTCACTTTTACCATCGTATTACTGGACTTTGCCATTTTTAAAAAAAAAAAAAAAAAATATTTTTTTTCTTGAATTTCTGCTTCTCACTTATATTTATCACTCGTATTCGTATATTTGTATTTGTATTTGTAATTGTAAAACATCTCTCTTTTCGTATTTATCCTGGTTCGATACACTCGACAACAACGGGGTGGATACACCAAAGGCGCGCGATTCTTCTTCAACCCAACAAAGCAAGGGAATTTTTCTTTTTTCTTTCTTTCTTTTCCAACTCGTACACATCTACTCCTACTCCATTCTCGACGTTACGTCATAGTACGTACACTCCCGATATTATGCACATGCAAAGTTGTTATCCTTTTGCACATTGCCCCACAGAGAAGATACCCACGAAAAACAAATGAAAAAAAAAAAAAAAAAAAAAAAGAAATTCGTCGACGAAAATGGAGAAAGATACTCGTGCTACTTTCTTCACAATATCCAACTCAATACGGGTATTTAGCAGTAGTTTAGGTATTCGATACTCGTATGAACGTATCCGTAGGATAGATGAGTGCTTAGATTTAGATTTTCCTTAACGAAAGACGGAATATCTCCACACACAAATTTTAGACCAACCAACGAAACGCAATCAACAATAGGAAACGCAATCGAGGATCCACAAAAACAGGAAAAGAAAAAAAAAAACGAAAAAAAACAATTTTTAAATCGAAAAAATTAGTTAAAGAAAGAGTATCTAGAAAATCTATAACAAAACGAACGTCAACAGCATTCCCGCGATACGCTCAAAACGGAGTACGGCTAAAGACTGCCTCAAAATAAGATTCGAGTTCGTTGTATTCCACCCGTCGTCATCCATCGTCGTCTTCGTCGTCGCCGTCGTCGTAGTCCATCGTTCCACAAATACAATGTATTTCATGTTTTTTTCTTTTTTTTTGTATTTTTCTCCTTCTTCTTTGCCACCTCCTCTTCTTTGGTTTTCGCTCTTTTCATTTCGGTTGAATTCAACTGAATGTACTACTGAAACCCCCCCCTCAGATAGAGTTTTCCGATTCTTTTTTCGTATGTGTTGCTGGGGTTCATAATGAATTTCATGTTGGCAACATGTTGCTAGCATAGAAATTCAATCCCAACACAACAGTCAAGTGTGTTCGCACACACAGTCCCAGAGGCATGAAAAAACAGAAATCAGCTGTTTCCATTGCCGAACAGAGTATGAGATGGATGTGGAATAGAAGTCAATTTTGCTCAGTTGCCTTACCTCTTCATATTCTTCTCTTCGAGAAGAGAGAAACACGAAGAAATCCAAAAAAAAAGAAAACCAAGTCGCACTCGCACGCACAATCAGAGTGTTGTTGGTTCGTTGAACGCACGCATACGAGGGGGGATTGCACTCAACAATCCGTGCTTGTGTGGATGTAGTGGCTGTCAACATTCTCGCCGCTTGGTCATCCATCCATCGCAACGTTATCTAATCGATAACTCAGACTCAGTTGTTGTTGTCACAAATCGCTCATGCCCACCTCTCGAAGAGTCAAATCTATGCCACGAGGCCTGGCAACATGTTGATGAGAGCACAATACAGTGCAGACGAAAAGTCAATGGCTTCATAAACCCTACATCGCATGCAATCGAGCTTTCCTTCATTCCCATGCAGCAGCTGAGCATATATTCGTATTGGATTTATGTAATCGAAAAGAACTGTATCACTGTGATTGCTTTTCCCATGCGTGACGTAGATGCCAAAACAGAGCAACACAAACAGAAAAAAAAAAAAAAATTAAAGAGAACACCCCAAGAAAGAGGAGAATGAGAGAGAAAAAGAACGTCGTTAACGACACGATGACGAAGCACGTGTACGAATGTGTAGCATTGCACATTAATGTACCGACAACGAGGAGCGCTGAAGTATGAGTATCTTCTACTGCAGCGCACCACGCACACGCTCTTTACTGTTCATGTGCATTGCATTCACAGCACGTACGTGAACTAAATAAGAGTAACGGGACCGAAGCTTTTTTATTTATCAAAAATGCTCGTATCCATCGAAGAGATGGAGAGAAGCAAAAGCTCATTACTCGTTACAGTTTTAGCCAAAAATAACCGAAGAAAAAATTATTTTAAGTAGTCGTATGTAGCAACGGCAACTGTGAGATACTTTTGTATCTGGCGGGAAGATCTACCGATCTACCGATCTACAGTAAGATCAGCAGAGGAGCATGTATCCCAAACGATAATGGTGATGAGGGTGACGATGGTGATGACTCTGGCTAATTACACACCGACAAAAATTAGCGCCAAATAATTACCCGCCATTTGTTGGCCAAAGCTGAAAAGTATCTAACGGATCGTGTAGAAATAGGAATTAACGGCCATAAGCAGCGGAAAAACTTCTTTCATCGCTGGAAAAAAATAAAGAAAACGTGTTAAGCTAGGTCTAGGTGTTAGGTAGCCAAGTCTTAGCCTTTCATCGGGCGCAACAGTTATCCAGAGTTTTGGTAGCTAATTGAGGCGTGGTGCTGCTGCTATTTTGGTGTTGATGCGCATTGTCATCAAGCTTGTGATCGCTGAAAGATTAGATATTCGTATCTCTCTGCATGTGTACCTACAATAGATACAAAGGTAACTTGTACAAGTACACATGTAGGTAGGTATCTACGCATAGCCTAAGTAGTAGGCATTTTCTGGTTTTGTTTTTGCTTAGCTGTAGCTGTAGTTTTGAATTGCGTAAACCCTTCAATGCCAAGCGTTTTGAGGTCAATGACTTGTAACGGGCGTAGCCATACATATATATTTTTTCTTTTAATTTACTACACACATGCGAAATATGGTATTGGACGCTGTGTGCTTCTATGTGTACGAGTATCTGTGTGTAACTGAGAATGAATTTTGAGAATGATGATGACTAGAACAAAAAAAAAAATTGTTGGTAATAGAAGAAGAATGGTTAGGTGATGATTTTGTAATCTTTTGAAAGAGAGTATAGTTGCCTAGGAGATATGAGTATCTCAAAATTGTGTAATCACTTGGTCGAGGTTAAAAGCGGTTCTAAGTTAACAACAGATGTCAGGTTACCGTAGAATTAGAACGTTATACGGAGTATAATACACGCAATTGGCTACCTAACTTGGATGAGTAATCAAGTGTTCTGCTCACAGTACTACACTTAACTACCATGCAGGTCTTCAAGTATCTAACGTTGTCTTGACTAGATTCGGCTAAAATTCTTGCCAAAAGACGGATACAGCAAACGATGCTGACCGTCCGGAAAACACAGCTCTCGGGATGAATGAATGTTTAAGGCCAGTACTTTACGGTCATTTCTGAGAAGAAGGAGTACCAGAGCCATAAAGGATTTCATACTGATGCACAAGAATCGATTAAAAGAAAATCACCAAAGATTATGCAGAGGATCGAAGAGAGTATATGAAGTGGGAAATCTTTTCCTCATGTGAGCCAATGCCAGCTTACATTGGACTGACCACATATTCAGTGTCGTCAAAAATGCTGCCTCAAGCGATGTAAGAAATACTTCACTCGCGCTGATTTGGCCTCAATTTACGATATAAGGCATTTATCCATACGAAATTGGAGTCCACATCCGCTCGAGTGCTCCCAAAACATCTCTGCACCTGCTAGATAGGATTCAAAACCGTGCGATATTAGGGGATACTATGTAATATCACTCAGACAATGGACCCCCTCGAATGCCGACGTAATGTCTCGTGTCTCACTTTGTTCTATCGCTATTTCCACCACCAGTGCTCCATAGAAATCGCCAGTAGCATTCCGCTCCTTTAAACTTTTAACCGTAACTTCCGTCCCGCTATGAATACTCATCAATACACCCTCAAGCCCACTTTCGGACGTACTCTGAAAAATCGTGATCCTAAGCCGTACAACTCACTTATGGAGCCCAGCCTAGCTCTTTATTTCCCTGCCATTATAACCTTCAAACATTTAAAACCAACGTTCATTGGTACCTCTCTTACTCTCCTCCTTGATTTTCCTCCACCCGCACTGTATGCACGCATTTAAGGGCACTTAAATCACTTGGGAGCGCAACTTATATATACAAAAAAAAAGAAGATTGGCTAACATATGGTGACCTGATGACACCTTGGCCAACTCCAAAAGGAAGCCACATTAAGTGTCTATGGTACACAAATTTCTCGGAGCTCCATATGAAACCCTTGACAGGTAAAGTATATGTAGATACCAGACAGGGTCAAAAACTGATATTTAAGGAACCGTACATTGCTATAAGTTTATGCGTACGTCCATATGCGCTTGCCGTCTTTATAGGCACTGTACACTCATTGATGGAAATTTTTAGCCTGTTTCGACATCGATAGGCACTATCCCACCCTAAATGAATACTAGATATGCTTCCATGGGGGCTGAAGCCCCAATTTATTTGGCTTAATACAAGCTTAATTTAACTTGAAAACAGAAAAACTTAAGGGCTAGGAACTAAGGGAATGATGGAGGAGGTTTTGTTCGAGACGAGACGTACTCAGATTGGAATTAAAAAACGGAGACGTTTGAGTTAGCCTTTCAGAGCATACGGGTGATTATATCGTTGGAGCCATAAGAGGAGCGGTGGACCAGTAGATAGAAGAGACGAGGACAACGTAGATTTCGTGGGATGGTGTTGAAGGAAATAGAATTGAAAAGGGATGCGCAGTCGATGAATGAAAGGAATGTTAGCAATGTTCCTAAGTTCTGCGAACGGAAATTAAGCTCACAGTCCAATAATATGCCGAGGTCTTGAAAAGACTGAACCATGGCAAATGGTTGACCATAGAGAAAATAAAGTCGGGGAGGAGACGGATTGCATTTACGTGGGAATGTTGTAGATTGACATTTGGCTATACCATATTAAGTTGTAGGCAGTTTTTGAGGCACCAGATTGAAAACCGATCAAGGTTTTCTTGAAGAAGAACAGAGTTGAAGGGAGAAGAAAAAGTTTTAAAAACTCTTGAGTCATCAGCATAAAGAGAGAGGGAGGAATGTTTGATGACCACATCATGTTCGTTAATATTAAGAATGGAGAGAAGAGGGCCAAGATGACTGCCTTGTGGAACTCCAGATGAGGCCAGGAATGGAACGGAAAGGGCGGATCTAAACGGAACACTATAATATCGGTTTACAAGATAAGAAGAAATGCACTTTAATAAGAGAGGCTCAAAGCCGAGAGCAGTCAATTTGAAGAGGATCAATTGATGAGATCAGCTCCGATAACATCGATTTCTTTTCCATTTTCTAAGGCTGAGAGAGCAAAAAACACGAATTCAACTAGTTTTGTGGTAGTTGATCTACCTTTTAGAAAACCATGTTGTCGCGGCGAAGTAAAAGGCTTGCATTTGAAGCTTAAGGCTTTGTATAAAATGCTTTCAAAGAGTTTGGGTATATGAGAGAGTTTAGCAATTTAACGATAATTGGTAACTTCATGCTTAGATCGCTGTTTGTGTATCGGGGTTATTGTATAAAAGTGGTTTTCCGAATCTTGGGAAATTGTCTCTGTGTAAAAGATACACGAAATAGATAGGAAAAGAGTAGAGACAGGTTGGAAGAGCATTTTTTAATAAAAACGGCGGGGAGACCATCTGGGCCAGGTACAAATTCATCTTTAAGGCTTAATAACTTTCCGTAAATAACTGTTGGACCAACATTTTGAGATAGAAAGGGACCAATGGAGAAATTTGGCAGGTCGTTGAAGTAAGAGGGATCTAGTACGAAGGAGTTGTTGCCAAATGATTGTTTGAAAAATTTAGCAAAAAAGTTGGCGATGGTAGGAGGATCATTAGAAAGGATAACCACCGGTCTTACTTTTGCAATTGACAAATTCAAAAAAGGACTTGGGATCATTTATAAGATTGGTTTGCTCACTATACAGGTAGCGTTGATAGAGGGAGTTGTAGAGTTCAATGAAATGAACTTGAATAGTCGGTAGAAGAGTATATGCGAAGGAATACCGCCCATAACTTCTTTCTTTGGTTTCGTAGAGAGCGGAGTTTACGATTATACCAAGGAGGGGATGTAGAAGATATTTTATGGCGGGAATATTTCTCTCTAAAAAATGGAGAGGGCAGCGACCAGATTTAAGCCCTGCTTAGATTCGTATTGATTTTACGGACGGCCCCCGGCCAATTATCAAGGCTTCGCCCATCAATGATGTTGTCTAATAAAAAGCGGGAGCAGAGTATATTACTGGTCTTATTGTAAACATCTTCAGATCGTCTCTGAATGGTTGCTACGATTTGACCAGTTACAAGTTGCCAGTCATAGGTCTTGTTGACGGCATGACCACCCTACCAGGACTTAAATCATGGTACCATGGGAGTCAGGAGCCCCCCGGATTTCGGTTCGGGCCTGACTTGTTTGAAGTAGGCCCCCTTGTGGGGGCGTCATGGTGGCTGTGGTTTAAACCCAAATCGCGGGAAAGGGTCTAACCCATTGTAGAGTTACAAATAAGTACTGGGAGCTGTGACCCTAAGAAGAGCAAGAGGTTTTAGGTCGGCCTCGACTCATACCAAGTTTGGAATATGTGCCTCCAACACAGTTCCGAATTGGTATCAAAGGATTGACAGAGAGCGATAACATGGATGTATGGGCCACGGATGTATGGGCATCCCGTAAGCATAAGTCTACATGACAGGTGGTTTACGTTAAAAACAAGAAACGTTCTGATTTTATGGAAATCAGTTTTGTGAAAATTGTAAGAAGAGCGCATTGCTGAAAGAGGCGACTGGAGGGAAGTATTGTGGAAAAATGAAAGAAGAAATGGAGGATGAAAGTTATCAATAGTTGAAAGAGATAGGGTACAACACGGTACTGAGAAGTTGATGGGATCCAGATATAGTTGGAAACGCCACTGACTTGACATAGACTAGAGTCTGTTAACTGATCTAAGAAGAGGCATTCCTTAGTAGAAATGAAATTAGAAGCGATGAAAAATGATAGGCCTTCGGATGGAACCCACTTCAGATAAGGTAGATAAAAATCGCCGAAGATAGTGATAACATCAAGCGAGTCTGATAAGTCGATCAAATTCTCAATTGCTGCAATAGCAAGTTAGTAGGATTCCGGTTGCGCCGGAAGAATGTAGCAACACATAACGCACATGGAGCTACGAGTATGTGTTATTTTAACTGACACAAAGTCGAGGTTAGAAGATGATGAAGTTGCAACCAGAGAGGAGTCAAAGCTGCTGTGAATCGCCAGTAGGACACCTCGACAAGGAGATTCAATCAAGGAGGGTGTGCGATCATCGTCCTGAAAAACATTAAAAGAAAGCGGGAATAACTCCTGGTTTTTTATGTTGGGGATAAAATTAGTTTCAGTCAGGGTGTAGATATCAAATGGGAGAGCATGAGCTTGACACAAAACGCCGTGGGTATTAGCACGCACTCCTTTTACGTTCTGGTAATAGAAGCAGATAGGTTCGAAAAATATATCGTAGTCAAGTCGACTGCTTTGTTGGCATGAGACTCTTTTAGACTGTACCTGCAAGATCGTCTGCAACATTCTGGAGAGGCATATTGAAGATCTCGTGATGCTTTACGTAAAGTTTCCTGAGACTGGCAACATCGGTAGGGAGGCCTTCCTGCTGTATGGAAACCATGACGCTTGTTTTCGTCCTACCCTCGTAGCACAACGAGTAGAATTTATTATGCAGATAGGCGAGATATAGACGTTTGTTCTCATAAATCTTTTTATGCCTAAGCTTAAAGAGCACATAGCGACATTCGGTAGTATCGCTGCGTTATTTTAACGATGGGCGGCGAAAAAAGAAACTTGATGTCCAACAGATAGGATGTCGAAAGTGGGGTTTCAAATGTGAGTTCTGAAGTCGAAATTATGGAAGACGTGTGTGTTAGGGGTTGAGTGGTGGCAGTTTGAATTGTAGGGGTTAAGTTGGGCTGTCGTGTTTGGTCGAAAACAATGCCCAATGTAGGCAACAGTCGTTTAGCAAGGTTAACAGCAGAGACTATGTGATCGGTCGATCTGCATCTTTAGTTCTTGTGAACATTCGTGAGCAAGGGGCAGCAATAAGGCAATCTTGTTTAGTTTTCCGGAACTCCTTCTAACTCATCCTTCATTCAATCCATCAACTGTTCTGCAGATGTGACTCTTCTAGGAAAGAAACCCAGTTTTCTGCCAGACCAGATAAGCGGGCTCCATTGAGTAGCGTACTTAGCAGGAGACTTATTTATGTGCCTTACGGATGTGTGACCTATTCACTGCCGCTTCTTTTACTAAGAATGAAAGTCTAAGTCTAAGCGGAAACCTAGCTGGTTTCTGGAATGCGAAGCTCTTAGTTTGGTCGGAAAACTCTCAGAATGATGCGTACGAATTTATTTACCAAAATATTTCTTATAATTTTGATTAGCACTGCCGGTTACTTTCCATGTACTACACCCACAACAGTCACAGCTCAGTCTTAGCGATATAAATAAAGGACCCGTCCTATAGAATCCATTGCGTCCGTTGCGTCATCGTATTCAACTGATACCTGGATAGAATATGCGCCTTCTTATGGAAGGAGGTCCATAAGCAACGTAACTTGAATAGAAAACACTCTCAGCAATGACAAAATGTCATCGGCTGCCTTTTGTCCACACAGGTATGCGACAGATTTTATGGGACTCTTCCTTACATCAATACCGTCAATGAATCGACGGAGAAACGGATTCATGGATTCCCTAGGTCGGGGTCTTAAAGAGTTTTTAGATTAAAGCACCGTACGGAACGCAACTTTCCTACCCTATTGCTCCAGACAATGTTAGGTTATACCTCAGTCCAGACGATAATTCAGGTAAGACCTCGTTGGTCAATAGATTTCTCTATAAATAGTGCAAAGCACATAATAGCCGTGATCCTATCAGGAATGCCACTTTTATAGGCTTTCCATAGAAACTCAACATTTACGGTGTCGAAATATTTCTCGAAATCGATAAAAAGCAGCTAAAGTTGAGACTCGTACTCGATGCATTGACCTATAATGATACACAAAGCATAGAATTACCTGATGGGTTCAACAAATATCTTGCCTCTGTGTTTAGTTATGATATGTGGTTTCAGGTAGTCGCGCTGATATTAATATGTGCTCCTGCCTCGCTAGTGAAGTGTCTTCCTCTCATTGTTTTTTTTTTCGAGCATTTCGCATGTTCCAAATTATGCAAAACCCATGTGTCTCTTCAAAATTCGAATACCGTCAGTAAGAACTCGTTTTCTAATACTTCTCTAAAGAAAATTGCGCTTAATTTATGTGATAGTCTTTGTTACATTCCCAACAAAAGGTCATTAAGAATAGAATGGCTTCTTTCAGTTCGGCATTCGCTCTGGTCAATCAACTGATGTTTTGAATTTCTGTTCTAATATTTATAACAGATTTAATGACAGAAATTTACCTACGGCACACCTTGTTGACATAACTTAATTTGACACAGTCGACCACACAATACTTTTGGATAAGCTTCATGTTTTATTCTTATTTATCCCAATAAGGTAAAATCAGTTAATTCTTTCAGTACTAACTCATTAGGGATTCCTCAGGGCTCCATACTTGGGCCAATATTGTTTTTAATCTTTATTAATTTGCTTTTTCATTTAGTTGGCTCTTTAAAGTTGGCTCCATAAATCATGGCTTGCAGAAGTCTTGCTTTAAAGTGCTTAAATTGACTATAAGCTATGAGACTCAAATCATGGTTTTTTTAATGTGGCTGGGAAAACGATTAATTACGATCCATTCTATTTTCACTATACAAAAGTTGTAAGCAGGTCTGTGTTTGTCAATATTTGGGCGTGTTGATTGATTGGAAGACGAGTTGGGAGTTGGTTTGATCATACGATGGCCCCTAAGAAGTATCTGATCGTAGCTGTAAGACATACTCGTATCTACTTCTTAAAGCAATTTTGCTCTAAAAATCTACTTAGGTGGATTTATTCGGCGTTAACACTTACTAAGCTGGAATATGGCATAGTTTGTTGGTTAGTTTGTTTGGGTGGCGCATACAAAAACAAAATTAACCCTCTTATACTGTCTCCGAAACATATTACCTATTCGTTTAACTTATAACAATGGTAGTCGGGAGAGTAATTTCATTCTTTTCGAAAGCTTGAATTTTTACCACTAAAGCATTTATATGTTTAATGTATTAGGTGCGCAACTAAGCAGTAAGTGCTGGTCGATTTTGACATATCCAAAACGTCATGAACCAAGATTCGACATATGGCGCACAAACCGATTTAAAACATTAGCGATTTTTTTTGCGTTATAAACTTTTGGTTGTGTGAAAATGTTTGATTTTGTGCCAAATAATCGTCATTTGCGGGAAGTGTTGATCTTCTTCTTTCATTCGAAGAAAATGGCGGCTGAAGCGCATCGAGAGTTCCAAACAGTTTACGGAGATGCTGGTCTAAGTGAAACAACGTGCCGTGATTGGTTCCGTCGCTTCAAAGACGGTGACTTCGATGTTGACAACCGTTCGCGTGAAAGAAGGCCAAAATCCTTCGAAGACTCTGAATTGGAGGCATTGCTCGATGAGGATCTATGCCAAATGCATGAAGAGCTTGCTTCAGCATTAGGAGTTACCCGCCAAGCCATTTACAAGGGATTGCTAGCATTGAGAATGATTCAAAAACAAGGAACTCAGCGGCAAAAAAGGAAGGGTTTTCTCCATTACATCGTTAAGGGTAATGAAAAATGTTATGGGGACTGCCCGGTCATGCTTCTACGTCGTCGGCTTGGCCAAATATTCACGCTGCGAAGGTTATGCTGTGTATTTGGTGGGACCAGGTTGGTGTTATTTATTATGAACTGTTGAAACCCAACGAAAACATAACTGGGGAATAGTATCGGCTGGAAACGCTGAAATGGGAACTCCTACCCCACCCGCCATATTCTTCGGATATTGCGCCGTCCGATTATTACTTGCTCCGTTCGATGGTACATGGTCTGGTTGATTAGCAGTTCCGCTCCTATGAAGACATAAAAAAATGCCTTGATTTGTGGATAGCCTCAAAAGATGAACACTTCAACCGTAAAGGTATTCGAGCTCTGCCCGAAAGATGGGAAAAAGTTGTGGCTAGCGATGAGCAATCATTCAAATCATTCAAAGGATTCATTTGTCATTTTTTCGCAATGAAGTTGCATTTTCATAAAAACAAAAACAGTGATAACTTAGTTGCGCACCTAATATTAAAATTATTCTACCCAAAATCTGGCTATCAATTGAATAGACACTCTAACAACTATCAACTTACAACAAATAACCGAAATCGTGTTATAATATCTCCTCACAACTTGTCAATCTTTTTTAATATCTTTAAGTCCGTTGCCCCTAGAATTTTCAATATCTTGTAACATAAGAGAAACCAGAAATAAATCCATTTTATCTAAAAAAAAAGAAGTTATGGCTATTTAATTCAAATTATAAAGTTATCGATGTTTTGTTGTAGGTAGGTTACGAGCTAGTAACTTGTTGCCGTTTTTATTGCATTCTAATTCATCATATATAATTTTTTTTTATCTATAAACACTTTTAAACTTAGAAAAAAGAAACATTTTTTTAAATGATTTGTTATCTTATTAAATAGACTCAATTGTATCATATGTACTCGTATGTTTTCTTATGGTTTTGCCCAATAATACTTTCTGCTTTCGACTCAAGTTGCTCGGGAACTATACGAGCAGATTCCAATTTACTTAATAATATTACGAATAATTATGCTATATAAAACTTATTATACAAATGTAAATAAACAAATAATAAATAAAATGAAAAGAAAGCGTTTATGTGGTCAATATAGCGGGATCCCGAATACAGGTGTTGGTTATTATGTTCAGGATATTAGGGCTACTATTTTGAAATTTTCTACTTTCTGCCTTAACTTTTGTTGGGTGCCGGGACGCATAGAAATTCCAGGGAATTGTAAGGCCGACGAACTCGCCAAAATTGGAATCACTCTACCTATCGCTACTTACAAACCAATATTAAAGCTGGATGCTATTAAAAGAACAGACCTTAAATGGACTGTTGGACCAACATGTTTAGCAAACCAACCAAACAAATCTGGCCAATGCTGGATCTGAATCGCTCTAAATCCTTGAAAATAGGAAACATCTCAGCGTCATTATAGGTATCAGAACCGTACACTGCCTTATAGGCAAGCGTTCAAAAAGGCTTGGTGCCTTTACAAACCATTTCTGTAGAAGCTACATGGACGAGGACGATGAGGAGACAATACATGCCCAGCGCTTTCCCAAAGATTAAAACTTCACTTAGGAGCTTTCTTCTACAATGACTTAAAACCTAAAGAATATCATCATAAGCTCAAATGACATGACAATGGGTCAATAGGCCTAAGTGAGTTGATTTTTCCAACAGCCAATTTTGCCTACCTACCTACCTTAACTAAATGTTAATCCCTTTGTGAAGAAAGAAGAAGTAGCAATACCAAACACGCGGCGGGAAGTTCTGTATGACCTGCATACCAAGAAGCTGCAAACCTAAATCACTGTGAAGCGGCACAGGACCTTATGACACAAGCTGTTCGAGAGTTGAAGGCTGATGTGACCGTAGTAAGCGAGGAGTATAGGAACCTCGATGATAGAGTTTGGGCTAGCGGACGCCTCTAAGAGAGCTGCTATTTGGACCTGCGGAGACTGCGCATTTGAAGAAAGAATGATGACATCTGGAATAGGGCTCGCCCGAGCGAATGTTAATGGGGTATATGTACATATATATACAGTTGTTACGCATGTCCAAATGGAACGCTGAAAGAATTCCAGAGAATGCTGTTGTAGATAGATGGCGACTTCAACGCATGGGCCACTGATTGGGGCAGCATACGGGTCAATAGGAGAGGAGGGGCTCTGCTAGAACCAGTATAGTCTCTTGACACAGTACTGCTTAATACGGGCAACGAGCACACATTCACCAGAAACGGCGTAGGCTCCAGAGTTCATGTAACTTTTGTAACAAGTTTCCTAGTGAGAGGATCAAGATGGAAAGTCAGTACAGTGACCACCGACAGTGACCGCCAAGCCATCCTATTTGAAGTGCAAGCAAGGAGAGTAATCCAGAAACGCCATCTAAAGAAAGCACAACGAATGGGGTGGAAAACAAGCACACTGGATGAAAACACCTTTTTCCTGATTTTTGCAGAATCCACAATAAACCCAGGAGCAACAAGCACGATGGCTGCGGAGGTTACTAAGACAGTATCTAGGGCTTGTGACACACCTATGGTACGGAAAGCGTCAACAAACCGCCGGCCATCAGTATACTGGTGGAACCAAGAGATAGCAAAGCTACGCAGCAAGTGGCACAGAGCTAGAAGACTATGCCAGCAATCCAGAGGTCAGCCCTCTCACCAGGATTTACAGGTGCTATACAAAGATAGGCGTAGGGACTTTAAATTAGCCATTCGGAGAAGCAAAAACAACAGCTTTAAAGAACTCTGCGAGAAAGCAGACATTAATCCCTGGGGTACTGCCTACAGGACGGTCATGGCAAAACTAAAGGTCTCTAGGGCACCCCTACCTTCATGCCCTTTGCTGATGCAAAAAATAGTGTCGGGATTATTTCCACCGCAAGCACCAACAGAGTATATAGAGCCACCGCAGGAAGTAGATGAGATCCCTCTAGTTACGCAAGCGGAACTTCTGGATGTATGCAAACGATTTAGCAATAATAAATCACCTGGATTGGACGGTATACCAAATAAGGTCCTTAGGCTAGCCGTCAAGATAAACACAGAAACATTCGTGGAAATGTATAAGAAGTGTTGAACAGAAGGGGTTTATCCAGATCAATGGAAAAAGCAACGTCTTGTGCTGCTGCCCAAAGGGAATAAACCACGTCATATCGTCCCATATGCTTACTAGACACGATGGGTAAAATACTGGAGCGAATAATATGCAACCGACTGGAGATGTCAATTGATGAAGCCGAAGACTCTCAAACCAGCCCTGCAGTAGATACTATTCGGAAGGTAACTACGACCCTAGAAGAAGTCATTCAGGGCAGAAGATGGAGAGAAGGTACTAAAAAATACAAAAATACGAGTACGTTCAACTCTGCAAATTGGGGACTTATAGTACACTCTCTTAGGTCAATACTGGTGCCATGGTTTTTAATAAAAATTATGCTAAGTTACTTCGACAAACGGTTCCTACTCGACGATGGAGTAAGGCAGTACCACATAATTGGCGGAGTTCCACAAGGATCGGTACTCGGACCTCTCTTATGGAACATTATGTACGACAGGGTTCTAAGACTTGCAATCTCGATTGAGACTAAAATCATAGGCTTTGCAGATGATATTGCAATCATTGTGGCTGCGAAACACCTGGAAGGAATAGAAGACATTGGCAATGAATGTATTCGAAAAGTTAGACCGTGGATGGCAACAGTTGGGCTGGAGCTAGCAGAACATAAAACTGAAGTAGTTCTGGTAACCAGTCGCAAAGAATGAGAAACAATCACCATCACTACTTGCAATTAATGCCTTTGAAATAAAATCAAAACTAGCCTAGGATTGCCTTCAACTCCTACAACTACTGGCCACCACAAATAAAGTTCATCTGATTTGAGTGCCAGGACACAGCGGACATAAGGGTAACGACAAGCAGACGAACTAGCCATCTGCATCTGTATCTGCATCTCAACTAATGATGCCAAGACCATTCTGTGGGCTATCAATAAACACCACAAAAGGAAGTATTAAAGCCTGGCTAAAAGAAGCTTCATTTCGGGAGAGAAACCGAAGGAAACTGACAAGCCAAAAATTTTATAACAGAAAAACAAAACAACTACTACTCGTACAACTAAGTAGAAGTCAGATTCGAGTGACCACAGGGCACTGCCATGTGAAAAAACGCCTGATGACCATGGGCATAGCAGAAGACAATACATGCAACTGTGCAACGAGGACGTAGAAACAGCAGAACGCATGCTATGTGACGTCAACGTTACCTAAGTAAATTCTACCTTGAAGCGGCGGACATAACTGCCAGCTCACCTAAAGACTTAGTCGACTTTCTCACAAATTGCGGCTTGGCATCATAGATGAATTCTAAATGGAGGACATCACAATAGGCCCATCTGCGCCGCAGTGATCTGGGACTCATTATACCACCTTCCACAACAATCTCCCCCAAAGCTTGTAAAAAAGCAAGACTTTGCCGACTCGTAATCGAGCATTCTCTATTTTTGAAGAGGTCGGTCGGCGTAAAAGATATTTTTGCATTGAAAAAGTCACAGGGGTCAACGCGGCTTAATTATACAATTTTGGCAGGTCGAAGATATACTGACAAAAACATAAAATGAGCAAAAGCTTATATAAGATCGGGGTTGATGTGATCGGTGCAAAATACACCGATCATTACAATTGAACGAAAGAAATTGGTCTTGCCTCATCAGACAGATCATCGGCGAATGCAGAAACAGGAAACAAGACGAAATTGGATCAGAAATCTGTTTTGGACTAGCTGGACAAGGGCTTGAGTTACGTCAAATATGTATGTAGAGCGGAGAACATTTCACTCTTTCCGGAAAGACCTACTTACATATGATTGATCAAAATACAAATCCTTTGCATGATATTCACTATCCTCAATGTCATCTTTACTACGAAATTCATGACGGGCCTCCATTTCCATTTAGCCCAATTCCCCTTGGCATTTCTCGTACACGTAGAATACGAGTATCTTTCCACCATTCAACTTCTAAATTTGTTGTTCATTCATCGCACGTTTTCAAGTGGAAATAGCAAAGAAAAAAACACCCAAACTAAGGAAAACTGAAAAAAATTCCAACATAAATTCTTGCGAGCATAAGATCACATGAGAGATCTTGCAACATTTCACTGCAACTAGCGCAACAATAAACAGTAAACAACAATCGCATACAAGATACTCAGATACTCATATGTAGTCGCAGTACGTTGTCGTACATTACGAGATACATTTCGTAATTAGTCAAAAGAAGGTTTATGGCCTGACAGTCTTCCGGTTTCGGTAAGAACCTTCCTCCAACTCCAACGGAACAAACGTTCGAAATCGAGTTGGAGGTTCTTTTTTTCAGTTTTTTTTTCTGTTGTTGTAGTATCTTTTTGCGGTTCCAAGTCCCAATATCTCGTTGCATGGTTCTTAACCGTCTTACCGGTATCGTTGTTATCTAGAACATTAAATATAAAAAAAAAAATCTCTAAGATACTTGTACAAGAGCTATTAGTCAGTGGTACGTAGTCGTACAACTATCCAAGCCATGTGTAAGCGAATCCAGCAGAATTGTGATGAAATTTCTGAGCAGATACTGAGAATGTAGGTTAAGCTTCTTGCCGCATACATTCTAGAGACAGTGGCTGGCTTGACTAGTGACTGGTTGTGGTGATGGAGATGGTGTGTGCATATGGCATGCAGAGGTGATGCATCTAAAGACCAGGTTCTTGAATGTTCTTTGATTACGTTGCTGCTGGAGTTTGTAGCAGCTACTCGTATCTGGTGCTGTTGCTGGTGCTGCTGCTGGTACTGGTGCTAGTTCTGCAGCTAGTGCCGGTGTGGTAAATGATGATGATGATGATGATGGCGAATGGTACATTCAAGAATCGCATGAGAATCCTAAATGAAAAAAAAATTCTCGCATAGTCGTTTCAACTTGGCGCAATTGGGACAAGAATATGTTTTATGTGAGTATGCTCGCGCGCGCACGCGTACTTACGCCCGTCTGCATAGACGAGTACGTATGAGTACTTACAGATACGAGTACTTTGGATGGATCTTCCGCTGGTGTATTATCAACTTTATGCAATCTAACGGTAGTTAGATGGTTAATGTTGCAATTGCATGATTGAATGCTCAATGATGATGTTATTTTTATTTGTTCGGTGGAAAATTTATAGGCGGCAGATATTCCAAACGGTTGAAAAGCGATTAAGATACTCGTATCGCAGAATTTTCTATTCAAAATCTTGTTTTCTGGCAAATTAAAAGGATGCTGTTTGCAGCTTCTTTTGAGTTTTATTTGATAAACAACAGCGAGAATAATGATTTTAATCAAGATGTAACAGCTTAGTGGTTTCATGTTTTGATTATGATGACCGGAATTAACGACTTTTTGCCAATAAATATTCCACCTCTCACTTATGTGCAGAAGCAATCTTCTAGATCTGCATCTTTGTATGGAATCTTAATGTTATCCGGGAGCGAAAATCGGCTTGAAGGACAGCGAGGTTAAGGATTGCCACATCCTATTCCTTAAAGCCGATACTGATTAAGAAGATGTACCTAAATGTGGTAAAATCGCAGTTTAATTCCCTGCAAGTCCCATTTGGTATAGGCACGAGCTTTTGAGATCAATGGAGCTTATTTAGGAGGAACCAGTGGAGATTTTTAAGGTACAATACTAGAAGGTCAGTATCTAGGGCAAGATGCCCTAATAAAAGTTAACCAAAGAGGGCCATTACGCCCAAAGATCTTGCGGCTCTGTAAGTCTGGAAACTGTTATCGGAAAAGGAGATTCAATTGATTTTCTTAGAGTGTACCCGCCGTTTTTTGGGGTAAAGTCATAACGCCATCGACGAAGAACTCTGCGGTTTTTGGTTGAAAAACTGAATCAAGTAGATTTCACTGGCCTGTCTTGAAGCTAGCTCAACCCCATTGGGAAAGTTCTGCAGAATAAGGAACAACAAATAGCCAGAGATTGCTTTTGACTAGACTATAGGGTGGATGCATTAAAACTTTGCAAACAAGTTCACCTATCCATTGCTAATGTCTAGAAGAAGTCGGGTGATACCGTAATGGAAGACAATACCTTGGGCCGTTTTCTTTCAATTGTTGGCCTAATCTCTTGAGTTGGTTAGAGGAGAGTTGAGCATTAACCATTTGACCGTTTGAAAATGGGTGGTTAGACACACAACATCACCCTCTGCGTTGTCAATCCTGTTTGGCAAAGTGGGTGTCAGTGGCTCAGATGGTGGTGAACTGGCTTCTAAATCGAAAAGTTCGGTGTTCGAATCCTAACTGCACTTGAACACAAGCCAAGGCATTATAAGTGTATTCACACCCACACCTGTGTCAGCTAATCACGCTTTGCCAACGATCTGTGATCGGGTTATTCTAATCGTCGTATGTGTAGATTATAAAGATTACCAGAGATAGAGCGGAACCCTGGGGTACACCAGCATTTATTTTGTGAATATCAGACTTGAAACCATCCAAGACAACATGAATTGAACGTTCCGAAAGGTAATTTTTAATCCATTGAAGAAGAGAGTCATCGATCCCAAATGGACGCTTTATCGAGGAAAGAACCTGATGCCCGACTCTGTCAAATGCAATAGAAGTATCAAGTGCAACTATAACATCTTACTTTCGCTAGATTGATGTACGCATTAATCCCACTTTTTGGTGAGAGATGCCATCAAATCACCATGTGGACCTGTTGCTACGAAAATCGTACTGCCGGTCAGTGATATGTATATAGGCTTCTCCAGAACAAGTACGAGGTTTGATGAGCATCCGGATTGGCGCTACCGAGCCAAAATGAGTACACCATCAGTTAGCTTAACCTCTTTTAGTCCGTTTGTCAAAATTTGGTGACAATCCGACGTTTAGTTTTGTTTTGACACCCATTCCAAAACATCGTGTTAGTGGTTTTTGCGACCATGGAAAAAGAGGAGTATCGCTCAGTGATACGATTCTTGTTTTTGAGAGGCAAAACCTGTGAGGACATCAAGCCCATTCTCGATGGTGTCTATGGGACGCATTCATCTTCCCGTACAACCATTTACCATTGGTTCGCAGAGTTTTGCCGTGGCCGCACGTCGGTGTTTGATGCACCGCGCCTAGGTGGCCCAAAAACGGTTACCACAGAGGAATCCATGGACAAAATTTATGATCTCGTATTGGCGGACCGCCGAGTGAATATTTGCGAGTTGGCTAAGATAGCAGGCATCTCAACTGAAAGCGTTAGCCATATCCTGCATGAGATTTTGAGCATGGGAAAGCTGTCCGCGCGATGGGTGCCGCGTTTGCTCAAAGCGGAGAACAAGCACAATCGTGAGACCACTTCAAAGACGTGGTGCTTGGCCCTGTTTAAACGAAATCTGGAGGAGTTTCTGTGTCGTTTCGTGCCCGTCGATGAGACATCCCCATTAAATGTTTGCCACCCATAACCACCTAAATAACCACTGAGCCCAAACATCTTTCTCTTTCTCTCTCTATCCAATTTTCCGAAAAACTTAGCACGTGCTCCGGCATTTTAAGAGTAGTAATACCATCTTGAGTTTTAAATTCTCAAAAAAACCAAAGAACAATCGAAACAATGGGTTTTACCCGGTGAACGTGCTCCAAAGAAGGCGAAGACCGTGCCTTTGGCCGGAAAGGTGTGAAAACAAAACTAAGTGTCGGATTGACAGGCGGGCTAAAAGAGGTTATACTAATTGATAGTATACTCATTTTGGCACAGTAGCGCCACCTGTCTTCCAATCCGGGTACTCATCAAACAACCCTTTGGTAAAAGGAACGTGTCATGGCAAGGGGACCTGTACAGAAGCCTGTAGAGATGAAGAAGGAAACCATGTAGTAGAGTCACAGTCGGTGCTGAGAATATTGAAAACCTTTTTCTGCAGACTGTATAACGGCAACTAAACCCAACATCCCCGTCCACCTGACCAAAAGAAGTAAGGATAGCAATATCTAAGCTGAAAACCAACAAAGCAGCTGGACCTGACGGCTTACCTGCTGAGGTATTCACAGCTACGGAAATGACTTTGTGGAGAGCATACATCAATTCATTTCTCAGATCTGGTCAGCAGGGTGTATGCCTGATGAATGGAATCTCATCATCGTTTGCAAAGTCCACAAAAGGGAGACCCTCTCGACTGTGCCAAGTATAAGGCTTAAGTCTCCTCAACATGGCGTACAAGATCTTATCTACCATATTGTGTGAACTTCTGAAACCCTTCATCAACAACCAACTGGCCGCTACTAGTGTGGTTTCAGACCAGGAAGGTCCAGAATCGACAAAATCTTCACGCTCCGACAGATCCCGAAAAAGACTCAAGCAGTTCAATCCGATAGCTACCATCTTTTCATCGATTTTAAAGCCGCATATGAGAGTATTTATAGGGACGAGCTGTATAGAGCGATGTCTTGTTTTGGGGTTTCTGCCAAGTTCGACGATGGAAAATGCTTGCTGCTCCGTTAAGATTGGTAAAGACTTAATCAAAAAAGGTTTTAGACAAGGTGTTGCGCTGTCATGTGACTTCTTTAACATCAGACTTGAAAGAACTGTGCGGAGGCACAAGAGGCACAATCTTTCAAAAGTCTGTGCGACTATTAGCGTGCGCTGATGATATCGATATAATTGGGAGAGCACAGGGGGCTGTCACCAGCGCGTTCGCTAGTATTGAAACGGAAGCTGCCAAAATGGGTTTAGTGGTAAATGAGAGGAAAATCAAGTAATGAGTGATGTTTTTGGAGTTTGGCTTTTAAAACACAGAAAAATCGCAATTTTTATTTGATTTGATGAATCAATGATTGCCATTTAGTTTTTGAGGATTATTTCATGAATATGTTGACCAGGACTGCGTTTTAAGTGGTCCATATGGAGAGTCTAATTTTGTATAACTTTTTCGAGCATATTGGCTGGTATCTCATTAATAGCACGTGTAATTCTGTCCTCCAAGGCTGCAATTGACGGTACTTTATCAGCATAGGTGATTGATTTGACGTATCCCCATATAAAATAGTCCAAAGGCGTTAAATCGCACCATCTAGCCGGCCAATTTACCGTCCAAAACGAGAGATGAAATGCTCGCCGAACTTATTTCTCAATTTGCCCATCGATTCTCGTTCTGTGTGGCATGTAACACCGTCTTGCAGGAAATATATGTCACCCAGTTTCAGCTCGTGCATTTGGGGCAAAAAAAAGTTCGAAATCATTGAACGATAGCGAGCGCCATTGACGATAACGTTGTTCTCACGATCATCTTTGAAAAAATACGGGCCAATGATTCCGCCGGACCATAAACTGCGCCAAATAGTGTATCTTTCCGGGTGCATTGCCTGAAGACAATTTTTCCATAAAAAAGGGATCATCCTCCAGCATCTCTAAGGCCCACTGTGGTAGGTCGTCTGACTTCAGTTCTAACACGAGCTGTATTTTGTAAGGTTTTAGACCAAGATCTTGGCGTAAGATCTTCCACGTAGTCGAGTAACATAATCCCAATTGCTGCGAACAGCGACGAATTAACAAATCAGGGTCTTCATCACTGGCGTATACAGCAGCAACATTTTCCTCTGTACACACTCTCCGCATACGGGTAGGTGCTTTGATGTCCAATAGCGTGAAATTGATGCGAAATTTGGTCACTATGCCTTGAATTGCTTGCTCAGTAGGTCGATTATGGTGACCGTAAAGTGGTCAAGGTGCGCAAAAAACATTTTTCACGAATTTTGATAATAAAATTCAATGTTCGTTGTTCAGATGTAAGTTCTTCCATGATGAAATGGCAATGCTAACTGAGCATGTTTGACGCATGTCACGAATTCCGCGTGAGCTGTCAAAAATAGAACACTGAAAAACCAAACAGCAAAATTGACAAATTGGACAGAGCGTCACAGTCGGCAGCTATAATTTCGAGATAGTAAGGGACTTTGCCTACTTCGGCCCGGCCATAAATTCTGCAAACAACATCTCAGCGGAAATAACACGAATAATCACTCTTGCCAATTGCTGCTTCTATGAGTTATCAAGACGGTAGACTAGTAAGGCCCTATCCCGAGTCTGTATATAAGACCTTGATAGTCCTAGTCCTGCTTTATGGCAGTGAAGCATGGACTATCGAGAGAAAAATCGTTCGAAAAAAATATTCGGTCCTGCTTGCGTTGGCGGGCTTTGGAGAAGCGATTTAACGACGAATTATACGACCTGTACAGAGACATCGACCTAGTCAGAAGACTGGGCACCAGTCGCCTGAAAAGGTTAGTACATGTAGTGCGAAACGACACCAGTGATGCGGCCCCTAGAGTTTCCGAGCCAAACCTTGAGGAACAACGCAGCAGAAGGAGACTTCACCTTAGGTGGAGCACACAAGCAGAAGGGGATCTCAATTTGTAGGCGCAACTGGAAGCAGCTAGCTAAATACGGGGCTAACTGAGAGGCTTGTTAATTGAAGCCCAGGTTTACCCTGAACTATGGCGCCACCTAAGTAAGCAAGTAAGGAAACAGTGTGAACTTATCTTTTTTTGCCGATTATTGTCGAGTATTTAAACTTGATCAGTCCTGCAACCAAGATTGTGTTGCTGCATACGTAAGCTAAATATGTCGTTGCGTCAGCTTTTCCCTATGATTCGGCCTTTTAGCTTATATTTGTTACGAAATTATCAGAATCAGTTTTGGCCTTGTTAAAGAGGAGAATCCTCGAAAAACCAACTGCAGACGCTTTAAGAAGGAGCTCGGCAAGGGCTTCAATTCTCCGCAGTTCATAATCTGAGCGATGCTCTCATCAAATGTTTTGAACTGACATGTTCAGCAAGCAAAAAACTCCTGTGGATCGCCCATTTCACGGTGGATATAACATCTGCAGCGACTACGGATGGAAGCCGAAATCCTCTAAAAAAGTTTCTTAAAAAATAAATCAGAGGAAGCCTGGAGTCTTTACAGATCGAAGCATAAGGAATACAAGAAGCTAATTCGGTTTTCTAAGAATGCAGGTATTTGGTATCGATTCTGGGTATAGATGAAGTCACTAAATACGCTGTTGTTTTTTTCAATCCGCCTGGCACCGACGGGATATACCCAGTCATGCTACAAAAAGGCATAAGCCAGTTGCCATCTCTAAAGAGAAACTTTACTGCTAGTATTGCACTGGTATACACACTGACCCCTGGCGAATAGTAAGGGAAGCCATTCTACCGAAAATCACAAAATCCACGTGGCAGAGCAGTAATGCAGAGGAATCGTTAGTTTTGTCGATAACAGGAAAATCATTCTGAATGCAGGCGATACGTGATACAGCGAGTAAACAGGGGTGGCCCGCAGGGCGGCGTCCTTTCTCTACTGCTGTGATGCATGTGGGTCGACTCACTGCTTAATGCTCTAAATAGTTCTAATGTCTACGCGCAGGCATATGCATATGACTTAGGCTTACTGCCTATTTCAGCATGCCCAGCAACTCTCTAATCCAAGTGCAGGCAGCACTAAATGCGATGGACATTTAGAACAGAATGGGCTTTGAATTAATCTTTTCAAAACTGATGTTGATGAGGAAGCTGAGTCTGAATACTCTAGTGCTCAAAGGCATCACCATCCCTTTCTCCAACGAAGCTAAGCATTTGGGTGTTATTCTAAACAACAAACTTCTTTGGACTAAAAATGACACACCGAAAGCTTCCAAGACCCCGTCGGCTTTCTGGCGTGTTAAAATGACTTAGGAAAATCATGGGAGGTCTTATGGATGCATGCGAATATGACAAAATTAATTTTAGCTACTTTAAATATTAGCATATAACTTTTATCTTTGATAAATAAATTTTCATCTGAGTATAAACAACCAAGTATAAGGGCATAAAATTGTAAAACAGCACCACATCCCTTAGTAGCACCACGTTATATTGTCAGAGCACCGTGTTATCCATTGATTCTTGCTGGACAAGGAAGCTGTTTCCTTCGCAATATCGTATTTTACGCGATCGTAAATGGGTTTGGGTTTGATTCGATGAATGTGTTCACGGAAGGCTGTATGCAATGTCTGATGTTCTGATCCACTAAGGCACGAAAGACATAATTCACATTCGAGTATATTACAGGATTTATTCCAATCAAAATCAGCACACACATTTAACAGAGTTGCTATGTTCTTGTCGGTGGATATCATTTCCTCAATATTATCGGAGCCTTCGGCTAATAAAGATCGTTCCACCGGTGATTCGACACCAACGAGATTCAGTACACTGTACAGGATCTGCTCATACAGCAATGAGTTCGGTTTAAAGTGAGTTGAAGACAAAATGGGTCTCATTTTCGCCTCCATTATACGAGTATAAACCTTCAAATACTCATCGAATGATCGAAGTCAAACCGCATCAGGTCGAACAAATTCCTCATCTTGTATGACTTCAATATGTCTGCAATGTTCTTCTCTTTCTACTGAATTGCCCGTCGTACAATATCCCCCATCTGCGTCCACACTCCATTTGGATCCTTACCTTGATCTCGAACACACGCATCACATGCTGCTCTCATATTCCCACCGAGCTTGTTGTAATACTTGCCCAACGAAGGAACCTCCCAGGTTGGAAGATGATCATCACCCACGATGTCCACATTTGTTGCATCAAATGGATGATACTTTACTGGGCAATACCGAAACAGTACATCTCCGGTGTAAATATACACTCTCAGTGGATCAACACTGGTCAGCACAACGTACACTTCTATGTCGAACTTGTAACCATCAACTAAAAACTAAAAACGGATTCTGGATGTATTCCTGAACAAAACTGCTATTCGAATCCAAGTCGATGCCCTGCGGTGGCTTGAGAAGTATGAACCTGTGCTCATGGCAGTTTGAATGCTCTTGGAAGAAATGGCACTGGAGTTGTTGATAAATCAACTTTGTTTGTTATGAAATCACATCCTGGAAAGTGATTCACTTTCTGGTAAGGCTTAGGGCTCTTTAGCACCTTTGGCATCGTGAGAAATAGATAGTCGTGAGCCCAGAGTAGGTCCCAATCGTCTTCGATCTGAGTTCTCTCATAACCAAGCCGGTTTAGTACTCCAATCACGTGATTAAGGTGTTCTTCGGTTTTGCTTTTACCATAGATGGGATAGGTTCGTTTCGCCAATTTGTGGGCGTTGGTGGCAATGCAGCTTGTAGTGTCATTGGTCGATTTTGAGGGAAAAAGACTCTGAGTTGTGTTTGGAAGAGTTCTAATAAAACAGCACTACAAACGGTGGCAATCAGGAACAGATATATACCTTTTATTGGATTACTTGAGTGTTTTACTTCGCTGGAGTTTTGTTTGGCTGCTGCAATGACGGGCTCATCTGTGATGCTGTCCATTTGGTTTTTACTTAAAAAATATTTCAAAAGGAACAAAATATTTACGAAAACATGAAAAGAAATCTTAAACAGGGACTGGGAGAGAGAACTTTCAGAAGACGACTTCTGCTCTCTAGATACCGATGAATCTACCTTCCCTTGATGTTCATACCATGTGTTGTACTCAAGTCAGCGACTTTCCTGTTGTCGGTCAATAGGAAGGATTACAGACTGCTTACTAGTGTCATAAAGGGCCAATACGCTTTCATCAATCACCTTAGCATAAGTGACACAAAACCATGCGGCACTTGCTTTGATAGTGATCACGAGACCCTTCTTTGTGTGTCAGGCCTGCGCTTTTATCAGGCTATATGTAGGTCTTCGATGCAGAAGTAGTGGATTCGGCCACTATAGACATTTTATCACTGAAGCGTTATACATTTTACATTGACTAGTTCTTTATCTGAGAGCTCTTTTCTAACCGAAACGTAATGTTTAGGATCAGGTTTTCATGGGATGACTGGACATCTCATACGCCCTTCGATCAATATGAAAATGAAATTATCTCGGAAATGAAAAGGACCTAGCTAGTAAGGACATACTGGACTGTAATTCGATCACCCATCAGACGCAATGGAAAAGTAGTGATACAAGGTGGCGTAAAACTTATCATCTGATGTTCTTTGGCTGTAATTTTTTTTATAAATGAACAACTTTAGTTCTGCTTTCGGATTATGTTACTCGATATCCTAAATTTTTTTCCATTAAGTCGAGAAAATGATATCGGCTAAGTGGCCACCGCTAGAATTAATGACCATTCGGGCCCGATTTGTGACATTTTCCAGCACTCTTGCCAGAACTTCCGGCGATAGGTCCTACATGGATTCGTGACTTGAAATAACCCCACAAAAATAAGTCTGGAACGGTTAAACCAGGCGAGAAATTAGGGTACCCAGAAATGCAACCCTCAGAATTTCGGTTGTGGCTAGTGCAGTATGTGCCGTTGCTCCATTCTGTTGGAACCAGATATTCTCCAGTCCCAATTCATCCAATTGAGGAGGGAGGAAGTCGTTGAGCATAGCTCTGTGGCGCAAGCCGTGCACAGTAGGTGTTTTCGAAAAAATAAGGCCCGACGCCTCTAACGTAAACAGCACACTGTGCAGTAACTTTGAGCGGATGTAATGGCTCTTCGTGGGTTATATGCGGATTTTCGGTGCCCCAGAAGTGATAATTTTGCTTATTCACATATCCACGGAGATGGAAATGGGCCTCGTCGTTCATGATGATTTTCGATGAAAAGTTGCCTGCCTCTTGGTCGAGATTAAGGATGGCTTGAACGTAAGTTACACGTTCTTGGCAGTTAACAGCTAACAGCTGATGCATTATCTGTACTTTGTAAGGGAAGATCTTATAGTCTTTCACCAAAATTCTTTATAAAGACCGCCGATTGATGCCCAATTGCGTGGCACGTCGTCTGGTCGATACTCGGGGGTACTTTGCGACATCTTGAACCACAGCTGCGATATTCTCAGCAGAGCCGCTGCTCCGGGGCCGGCCAGACCTGGCAGCATTCCGTCTTGTCCCATACTCTCCTAGGCAAGCGACTAAACGTCGTAGTGTTTTCAAAGTTAGTGTCGGACGACCAGGAAATCAGCGCCGAAATTCATGCTGCGCCAATATCACCGACGAATTATTCCGCGCACTTTAGGGGTATAGCGACTCATATCGTATGAGTATTTTATATCTCTTTAGTTCACAAATGTCAAAGTAGAATTGACAATTGCCGCCAATTGCAAAAATTATAGCATCTTCCGATAGGGTGATGAGTTTTGCGCTACCGATTACAATCACAAGAGTTGAGTGTCCAGTCAAATAACGCGCAACAGTTTTGCCCATCTAGATTGCTTAAATTGCACATTGTGCGGAGGTTGGATGTTGCTCAACGGATCGTTTAGGTTTATGTCCTTCCTTTTGATGTCGCATGACTAACAAAGGTCTCGTAGGAGCAGCATCTCCTGATGGGTGCTGGTCTGCTAAATAACGAGTAAGAGCCATTGTAGTGTTAGTAAGCCCTATTCCCAACTCCTAGTGGTGCCATCTGGGAATTTCTTCGAAAATTATGAACGCGATGAGTGGTGAGTTTTCTGTCCCATGGCCCAGTAAGCCATAAGCCAGGCAAACGCCTGGGATACCGACGGATAACTTGTTTACGGCCTTTGGCTATGGGAACGTTAAGACCCTCTTTGACTCACTCCAAGAAGGACTTCATAACGCCAGATTCCTCCAACTGGAACGCGAGTTCATACGATATAATATCGACATCCTGGGACTAAGTGAGATAAGATGGTTCGTTGCTGAGGAATACCGGTCCCCAACAAAAAGCACTGTCATGCTCTACTCCGGCAAGCCAGTTGGAAGTGCTAGGAGGTGTATGATTGATGTTAACTCCTGCCGCGCGAAGAAGCCTAAATCCTGGAGACCTCATAGTGACCGGATATTGACGGCTAGATTCCAGAGTAGAGTAAGAAGTGTCACCGTCACACAATTTATGCTCCAACTGAAGACGCGGCTGAGTACGATTTCTACCGCCGCCCACAATAAAATCCCTAATGAGGACATCGCGGTTATGATGGAGGATTTCAATGCCCTAATGAGAGTTCACGGCCTGGGAGAACGGAATGACAACGGTGAGCGATTTGTGGACTTCGGCAATACCAACCGCCACATAAAACCTGCCACAAGATCAACTATGTCTTAACTGACAGCCAGATAGATCACATCGCGATCAGCCGTCGCTTTAGAAATTGTGTCTTCAAGACGTCCGGAACAGGCGAGAAGCAGACATTGGATAATAACGCTATCACCAACTTATGTTAGCTCATATACGCCTTCGTACTTCATCCGACAACAGCAACCGCTTAAACTTGCTCAAAACAAGCCGGTTAATACCGACAGGCTTGCAGGGATCTGCAAGTGCGCCAACAGTTCAGAGACCACCTTGTCTTAGAATGAGAAGCAATCAGAAGCACAACGCTGAACAACGTGCACGACCACTGGAATGTTGTGAAAAATGTGTTTGCAACCGGGGCAAGCACCTATGTCGTTAAAAGGGAGAAAAGTCACCGCACATGGCTGTCGCCTGAAACCTGGAGACGGATCGATGAGCGTACAGCAAACAAAACTCGAATTGAAGTCGCCTCAGCAGTAGAGAGAAGCGAGCTAGAAGTTCAATACCGTGTGAAGAAGAAGGAAGTGTAGCCTAGTATAAGACGTGACAAGCGTCGGTACATCAACACACTGGCTTCAAAGGCTGGAGAAGCAGCAAGCAGGTGCAACAGTAGCGTGGTCTACAAAATTAACAAGGAGCTTACCGGTTGATCGGATGAGGAACAACTCACTAGATGGAGAAGACATTTTGCTACGGTCTTAAATCACTTATACGATGGCAGTATGATCTCGAATTCGCAACAAATTTCCAAATTCTTATCGAGCCTGCCAGTAAAACCGAAGTAATGGCAGCCATCAGGCGGTGGGTATGGATGGCATCCCTGCCGAACTATACCAAGCGGCGCCAAGTACATCGGCTGATCGTGAAGAATTTCCACAGGAGTGGAAAAGAGGGACGATCATCAAGGTATCAAAAAAGGGAAACCTGATGGAGTTTGGAAACTGGAGATATGTGCGTTTTTCCAGCCGTAGCCAGAATAATGGCTAGCATAATTCTGGAACGAATCAGAAAACATTTAGATTCAACTCCCGACGTCGAACAGGCAGAATTTTGCGCTGGATCCTCCTGCATCGACCATCCAAACACCTTGCGGGTCATTACAGAGCAATGCGTTGAGTACAGGTCTCTGCTACATTTGCTGTTTATCGACTTCGAGAAGGCCTTCGACAGTTTGAATCGAGAATCATAGTGACTTGTTGTGCACAATGGTAAGATCTCTGAGGATTTTGAAATCCAAAGTGGAGTACATCAGGGATGTATACTGTCACCGCTATTGTTTTTGGTGATTATTAGCGATGTACTTCGTGCATCATTGACGGACGGTAACTGTTTCATTCGATGGACAATGACATCTTACCATAAACACCTTGACTACGATGTTTGTCTACTTTCACATCGGATAATGGACCCCCACATGATGGCCCTCAATATGGAAGCTGAGGCGAATAAAGTGGGCCTCAAAATGAACACAGCTAAAACGAATGTCCGTAGCACTTCCAACACCCACGCTCAGCTTAACATTGCCGGACAGGAGGTCGAGAAAGTTGACAACTTTGTATACTTAGGAAGTGTGGTCTCGGCTAACCGGGGTGGTACCGAACTGGATGTGTGCAGCAGAATCGGGAAGGCTAAAGCTAAGTTCAGAATGCTATTCAAAACCTGGATGAGCAATGTTTTCCACTTAAGAACTGTTCCGCTCCAACGTAGAATCAGTAATCTGGAAGGTGGACACCACTACCACACGCGAGTTGCTAACCTTCGTATATATGTAGATGTCTGGGAACCATCTTACGATTTTTTTTTTTTGCCCAATCGTATCTCTAATGCACAGCTTTTTCAGAGAACGGGCTAAGACCCTGTAGACATTGCTATACGGAGGAGAAAGTGACAATGGATTGGACACACCCTATGACACGAAGACAGTTCCAAGCAGGCAGAACAGCGGGGCGCCCTAGACATACATGATGCAAAACAGTCGCGTAAGATTCGAGCTCTTTAGGAATGAGTTGGAGAGAGCTCAAACGCGTTGCAGAACTCCGAACAAGATGACGCGCAAGCTTTGTTGACACCCGAGGGGCTAAAGGATTTTTATATATTTGGACTTGTTTTAGTGTCTAGTGCTACGAGTATATGAATTTGAACTCCTTTTACAATTATTTGCTTGAACCTAGCCTGACCAAGGGTGTCAAAAGGAAGAAACAAGAGAATACAATATTTCCCCGAGCCGAAGAAGTATTTTTTTTTTAAATCTACAATTTGCGACCTTGTCAAGATTTTGGAAATCCAATCATTCAACTGACAAAGTAGCAATCCTAAAAATCCCGTAGTTATCCTGCTCCTCCTCCTCCAATAAATTAACCCAAACATCAACGAGTATCTTTATGATTTGGCCCCCATTTATTTCTCATTTTCTTAGGTACGCGTACATATTCGTACTGCGGTAACATGCAATTTCTTTCCATCATATCAAGACCGTTGATTAGCATTTGTTCATTGTTGCAAACGAATATGGGGACGCAACGTCGGAGAGAGAAATTAAAACTGTAATTGCAACAGGTACTCGTACGCATCTCCAACTTAATGAAATCTTTCCCTCTATGTACACTGTTAACTGTTAAAGCAACTTTGTTGTTTGTTGTTTGTTGCTTCCCCCTTTACCTGATAACCACTAGCAGCAATTACTCGGCGAACCTCAAATCTTCTTCTCCGTGTCGCTTTGACATACGAATATGTATGCTGCTCCCTGTTGGCTGGATTGACAACAACCCTGTCAACTGACGAAGCGAATTGTCATAAAATTTAAATGCACAGAACATTTACATTTAACGGTTAATGGCCGAACAGGCCCATTGAGATAATTTTATCGAAATGACAACACTTTTTACGAATACAAGTAACCAGTTAGCAGTAACAAGTAACCACTAACCAGTATCTGTACCCATACAGTACGACTGAAATTCGTTCCTTTCAAATCGCAGCCCTAGAGGTGAAGAGAACCCAGCTTTATGGGTCGTCAGCATAATTTCTTTTCCAGAGATGTTAGCCATCGTACGTGAGTAATACCTGCCGCAATGATTTACTAACTGCCACACCGTAACGTACTCATAATGATGTAAAGATACGTGCGAGCGTTTGAAGTTTCCAAACCCGCCAATCGGCTTTTCGGCTCAACAACAACAAAACAAAAAAAACCAACATGGAAAGAATATAGGTACGTCGTCACAGGAACCGAGTTTGACAACTGCCCGAATATGAGGAGTGGACTGTCATATTGAGCACATACATTGGCTGTTCCCAAGCCAAACGGTTGTTTTATAGGTCGTATGTGACCCGATTATATTCTCATTTTGGATAAAAAATAAATCTTAATTGCTTAAAGGGTCGCACGGACGCGGACGTGGAGAACCAAAACCAACGCAGATACGACTACGGTATATCAGTACTCGTATCCATCCGTGAATTAGAGGAATGTATTTGGTTTCGTAAGCCGTATAACCGCTTATGGTTACGCCTGTGGAATGTTAACCAACTCGCGGGCGAAAAGAATTGCATTTGAGCCATCAAAAGAAGCCTCATCCTTTGATTTATGTATGTCAGCATTGTGAGATGCTAAGGGGGGCGGTTTTCCGGAGGTTTCTATTTTTTTTTTTTCTTCGGAATTCTGCTTTCGAGCTTCCAAGTTCCATATTTAGCGGTAAGTGTTTGCATGCATAATTTTTTTATTTTTTTGTTTTTTTTTTTTAATTTTAATAATAACCTCAGATTAAAATTGAGATGAAGATTGGGCGAAAGTTAATCGATACTTTCTACGAGAGACCCTTATGTCATACGAATATTATACGAACGTGAAGCTTAATGGAGGTCATTGATGAAACGGAGATACGGTTTCTCATATAATTATTCCATCCAATGACCCCGGGTTATGAGAATATCGCTTGAGGACACTTGACAGAAGACCCAATTCGGTTTCGTTAGATTTATTAGCGGTGGTCGTTTTAATTGTCTTGATTGGGGAATGAATTTTGATTGCTGGAGCTTGCGGTTTCGGCCAGATTGAATTTACGAAATACTCATAATTTGCAAGCATTTCTCCGCGATATTTACGTGGGGATTTTGCAAGAAGTTATGACAGAAATTAGAAAGATAGTTAAGTTGCGCTGATGGAGATTAATGGGCTAGTCTGTAAAAGTCAAAAGGGTCTTATTAAGTGAGTTTTCTAAAGCAGCTTAGATCGGTGGATTCGATGATCTTTTTTTTTTTTCTAGAAAACGGTGATTATGCAAAATTAGGTTTTGCGAAAGAGTTTTACTGAGTGCTTTCTAAATGGCAGGCCATTGGAAGATTGAACAAGTTACAAGTTAAGTTCTCACTTCTTGCTGCTGCGATTATGGGAACTCGTACTTTACACGCGACAGGAGGCGGAAGAGAACTGTGACATTATTTTGTTTAGCCATTATGAGAACAGAAACAGCGTCTATCTTGGTGGTGATAAGTTGAACTTTCGGAACGTCTGTATTGAGCATTGAAACAATCCGATCAATGATACTAAACCATACTTCTTCTAGCTGCTCGGAAAAATCTACGACTAATACCGTAAGTATGACGTTTAAGATAGAGAACAGTACATCTTGTGTAGTACAATCGGAAACCATAGTTTACAGATGTTTCTTGTGTTTTACGTAGATACCTGCCGTGAGGGCTTAAGCCTACGGTGCGTCTTCGCACATGATATCAAAACAATGCATTGATAAGCGCCCTTCGGGTAGTACAAGTACTACAACCAGTACCAGATTCGAGGTCGTATGTAAGGCACGAACTTCCCCTTTGGTGAAGGGTCGAGGCCTATCTAATACCTCAGCCATTCTGTGGGTCACGAGCAGACCAATTGGTTCCATATCAATCAAATGGTTTAGCACAGGTCGTAGTAGACTACACATATGCTAAGCCATGAGATGTCCAAGCACCATTAGTTCTGTTCTCCCCGCGATTTTGGGTACAAACCTACAGCCACCACGATACTCCCACAAGGGGGCCAACTCCTAGGTCAGGCCGGAACCATAGTTTCGGAGGCTCCTGACCTCCCGTGGTACCAGAATATAGCTTCCGGTCGAGCTTCCCAACCTTGAGGTTACTTCCAGTTGGGCACCTCACTGCCCAGGACTGGCGGCCTTTCAACAACTTGAACAATGAATTTAAAATCCTATGATCTACCCGCTACCTGCCCACTGCGTCTTCTATAAAATACCTCTTTTGCAAAACTACGGGTTCTTTCGAACCGTACGGTATCAGTGATAATTCCACTGACATCGTAAGTCTCACCATTAAAGGTGATGCCCATAGCCTGCAAGTTCCTTATGTCAGCGTAATTGGGACACTCACATAGGACATGAAGCCAGTCCTCATAAGTGGCTCCACATGAACAGCTCGCAACCCCGCTAAGCCCCCTCTTATCCAAGATTGCATTAAGAGAGCCATGCCCGGTCAATAAAAAGCCCAGGCTGAGGTTAAAATTCCGTTCAGGAAAAATTCTCATGGTTAGCACATCCCTTAGAAAGCCGTAAGTAACCCTGCCATTTTCGCTAGCATCCCATCTAGATTGCCATCTAGATAGAACACATGCGTGTAGCAAGGTTTTACGCTGCTTCAGGGATAGGCCATCCACTTCTTCCGGGGAAGCCCAATCGCGCTCATTTAGAGGGAGACCTTTTCTGATCTTGAAAGCAATACCACGACGTATCACTTCCAGATCCAGAGGTGGCACTCCAAGCAACACCTGCATTGCCTCTGTGGAGACAGTGTGGCAAGCCGGTAAACATCCAAGCAATGCGACTCTTTGGCAAGTCAAGATCCGCCTTCGACCATCAACAGTCATAACCCTGTCGTACAATACCGATGCTCCATATGTTGCACAGGCAACAAAAAGGCCATCGTATATGATACGAACAGAACGCATGTTGAGTCCCCAGTCAGATCGCAAAATGCGCCTTACCTGGCCTATGGCACTCAGCATGCGTTGTCTGGTTCGAACCAGGCATGAAGTTCACACACTCACCCATCGTTATGCCCAGATACGTGGCCTCAGTCACACATCTAATGCCAACGCCGTTCAAACGTATCGCAGGAGCCCGACGTCTTACATTCAAGTTGCCCTTGAGCTTCATTGAAACAGTACCATAGTTTACACCATAACTTTTCTGGAAACGGACTTAGGTTAACTGGCACGAAAAAAAACGAAGACGCGCTACTCGAAGAACAACGTTCTGAGCGGAGCTATTCAAGGCAGCAGGAGATAGTTAAGTAGAGCGTATTCACAAAGCTATTTCCAAGTTTTGGTCAGAGGAACTATGCCTGATGAAAGGCATTATAGAGCCTTCAGGCATCAGGTATTGTCTCCTTCATTGTTTAAACGCCTATGTAAAACCAGTTTTAAACTGACCCGTGTCAGTGCGGTGTTATCCCCGGTCCACAATTGATCAAATATTCACGCTATGAACATCCTAAAAAAAAACTCAAGAATTCTAGACTGATGCCAACCATCTCCTTGTCGATTTCAATTGGGCATATGGAAGCATCTATAGCGACAAGATATATAAATCCACGTCTAGTTTCGGTATTCCTGCCAAACTATTTAAAGTGAGCAGATTGGCGATGGATTGGCAGTGAGTGCACTGCTCCATAATGATTGGAGGCTATCTTATCGAGACCTTTGAGATCATGCGCTGTTATGCGAGTTCTTTATCATCATACTTGTGAAAATTGTGCGAAACTCATGACATTGACTGGTGCGTTTCCGACATCCTTACTCGTTTTAATTGCAAAGTTCTGCGCTCGATTTTTGGTCCCGCTTTCGCTGACGGGCTTTGAAGAGGGAGATATAACAATGAATCTACAGACTGCACAGTGACATCGATCAGCTCTGAAAAGTCCGAATTATTCAGCTGAGGTGGCTGGGACATGTAGAGCGAATGAATATTACTGCTCCGTAGTGAAGAGCCTTTGAATCCTAACCAGAGGGACAACGCGGTAGAGAAGGACCTCGCTTTGAGTGGCCCGCTCAAATGGATAGGAACTTTTACCATCTTGGAGTGCATTACTGGAGGCAAGTAGCCAAAGACCGCGCTGGAGAAATTGTACTAATTGAGGTCCAGGTTTACCCTGACTGAAGGGGCTTCTAAGTGCAACCTCGAAATTAACCAGCAATGCATCCGAATACAGCTATGAAAAACATAGACTACCTCATTCGTCGGTAGCAAAAATGTCCCAGTTACTCGTATCATTCCTTCGGGGTCATTCTGATAGGAAGGTAGAGCTCAAACTGATCCACTTATGCACTGACGGATCAAAGAGTAATAACGGGGTAACTGGAGGAATTTTCTTAGTCTCCGGCTGATTTTGACCTATGGCATGGGTTATGCTGGCTTTGAGGGCCCCCGTGGTTTGTCGCTTATTCGCATAGACCTGCGACTTCAGAAAACCCCACAAGAAAAATTCTAACTGGGTCAAATCGCACGATCTCGGTGGCCAATTCACCTCACCTCCACGTGAGATGACCATGCCCACGAATCGCTCGTGTAGAATTTCCAATGTGGCGTGAGCTGTGTGGCACGTACCGCCATCCTGTTGAAACCACTTGTCGTTGGTGTCCACATCTTCCAATTCAGGCCAAAAAAAATTGATAATTATCAACCTATAGCGCTTGCCGTTGACGGTGATGACCTAGCCAACGTCGTTCTCAAAGAAATATGGACCGATAAAGCCGCCAGCCTAAAATCCACACCAAACAGTGAGTTGTTCGGGATGCATTGGACGCTATTGGATCTCATGGGCATTGGTATTGTCCTAAATTCGACAATTTTGTTTGTTGACGTAACCCTTCATCCAGAAATGGGCCTCATCCCTGAAGATGATTTTTCGATGAAAATTAGGGTCAGTTTCCAAGTGCTCTAGAGCCCATTCAGCGGACACACGTCGTTGCCTATGGCCGATGAATTTTGTATGGCTACAGGCCGTATTCGCCGCAAGATTCGCCAGGTTGTGGTCTGCGGAACGCCGACTACACAGTCCTACACACTCTCACGGACAGCGACGATCGTGCATTTTGTTGACGTACGGGTGTTGGTTTATCGTTTACTGAACCAGTGGACTCAAATTTATCCACCACACTGCGAATAGTCCTCTCGGTAGGACGATTATGGCGACCGTAAAATGGGCGAAGTGCGCGGAACGTTACCCCAACAGAACATCCATTTCGATAAAACAATTTTATCACGTGTTGTTGAACGCCATGTCCATCCATAGTGATTTGGCAAAACTGACTGAATAAATGGCAGCCAATTTGACAGATGTAGCTTCAACAATATGGCCGCTATCAACTGTCAAAATAGGGAGTCCTATTGGAAGACCTTGTACTATGCTGATTGTTATTGGTAAAATAAACAGCGCTTTTCGGATGCGGATTTGCCACATTTCGCAAACTTATGCAATAAGTCGTGAACTTCCGACAAGTGAGTGAACGTCCTATGGCTATCCGCATCAAGCCTGAACTCGTTAAAATGAACTTAGATTACCCCAATCCCCCACGGAAGATAAGGACGACGCAACCAAAGAATGTTTCCACGAGCTCCTCCATAAGACATATAAGCAATATCCGAAGTATGACATTGAAATTGTACTTCGGAATTTTAACGCTAGGATAGGAAGGGAGAAGCAGGCAAGTACCTGCGATGGCAGCTATTCCTCTTAAAGCGACTACACAGTGGACAAATAAATTATTTGGATACGCTAATATTTTAAACGCACTAGGAATCCATCAAGAGAAAAGCGAAAACACCATGACCCCAACTTTCGTTTGACAAAGACTTGGATTGCAAGCCAGCCTAGCTCAGATAACCTCAATCTAAACCTCTCCTTCCGTCTTCTAAATCACTGCACCGTGTTCCATGCGTAAATTTTGACGATTGAGAAAGTCCTGTCCTGGTTGAAGGAAAGCGGGATATCTACAAGGGATATCCGCATCTTTTCAGATGGTCAGGTAGCAATCAAATGCCTGAACTCAGTCCCACAATGTTCTAAATCCGACCTTGGTCAGTCAGTCACCAATCATCTCTTAGGGAGATGGCAGAGCAGTTCAACGTTCACCTATGTTGGGTCCCGGTGCACAGAGATATTCCAGGAAATTATAGGGCCAACGAACTCACCGAAATTGGAACCACGCTACCTATTCTACGGTAAAAGGTGCATCGGTATACTTATCGCTACGTGCAAACTATTACTAAAGCTTAATGTTTATGGAAGAACAAATACTAGATGGACTGTAAGATCAACCTGTCTAGCGGCCAAGCAAATCTGGCTAAAGCTAAAACTTTGATCATTCAAAATGGGAAACATCTCAGCGTTATCATAAGTCTCATCACTGGATGTCTTATAGACAAGCATGAAAGAAGGCTTGGCGTCGTTACTAATGATTTCCGCAGAAGCTGCATGGACGGGTCTGTACATGCCCAGCTCGCTCCCAAAGAAAGAAAACTCCACTTGTGAACTTTTTTCTAAAATGACTTGAGCGACCTAAACAATATAGATAGTCACCTACGCTTCATTATAAGCTCAAAATAGTTCAACGAGTGGGAGGATCACAGATCCACATCGTATCAGAATGGGCTAATAGGCCTGTGTAGGTTGGGGTCCCCAACAGCCACTCTTACCGAACCTAACTTAGGATAGGAGGACATCTTTCGTAGTACAGTTGGTAAGCACAGCCTATACGACACCATTTCTGGCAACGAACTTAGGTCTTATTGAATTTGTGGCGGGATGAAATATCCCAATTGCGAAGACTCTCTTTCTTCATCTCAATATACACAAGGGGACATGGCGGTCTACAGATCATGAAACGTTAAATTGAGCACATGGCGAACGACGTACGGCATGCCTTTAGTATTCTGGACGTCCTCATCTTTCGGGCACCCGACATTGATTCGGATCACCACCTTATTGAAGCCAAGGTAAGAATGCGAATTTTCCATGCCCCACAACAAAGAAAAACTACTGTGAGAAGATATAACTCAGAAAAGCTGCAATCGCAAGAGACCGCCAGAATATTCGCCGAACGTCGCGTATTCCGAAACCTTTCAAAAACCCCTATCCCGCTAGCATCAAGTACTGAAAACCAATGGCAACGCCGCCAACGTGCCATCAGAGACGCCGCTACTGATATGCTGGGTTTCACCAGACCACTTCCACGAAATCCCTCGTTTGATAAAGAATGCCAGCAAGCACATGCAGCACAACAGGAAGCATACAATGCGGCGCTGGAACGAAGGATGAGGCCCGTTACGGGCCTTTTTTTGTAGACTATATAACGTCAGTTCTTTAATACAAAACGGTCCACGTGTATTTAAGGACACGAAGGTAGACTTTTTTCGGACTTTTTCTGTATTATGCCTTTCAGCCCAGACCTGGGCCACTAGTGCCACTTCCGATAAGAAGATCTTTCATCGGAGCAATACCTATTTGCCCTAAGATTTGTTGGAATGGTTTCCGGAACCGGAAGTTCTTACTGTTTTTCTATGCTACTCGGTGGTCTATCCAAGAGCCCAAGTCGATTATTATTACAAGGCGATCCCATACGGCCACTCTTCACGCATAGCTGCAAAAGGGTGCACTTTTTCATCAGGAATCGGAGACTGATTTATTCCTTCATTCTTGAGTTAAGCTTCGTTAACCATGTTAGGGCCATGTCTTGTAGTCTGTAGCAAGAGGTGATTGATACATGTACATGTGGACATATGTATCTCACATTCATCTCGAAAATTATACCCTTTTGTGGGATCTCAAATAGGTTAGTTGAGGTAAGGCTATAGTAGTTCGCTTTGAGGTGCACTTGGACCAGTTGTTGTAGCATTGTAATACCGCTGGGAGAGCTTGGGAAGGAGATGCCTCAGATACTCTTACAGCGATAAAGAATTCTTGAGAAATTTGTTAAGGTCGCTGATCTTCTCGGAGTAAAGATCACTTAGATTTCGGAAGCAATAACCCCAAATCAGATTCTTCTTTCTCTTCGTTCCTGCAGCTCCTGCAGAAATTGCTGGGAGGAATACCAGTGTTGCGAGATTATATTTGTTCTTTTGAAGATATCTTTGAGCTTGATCAGCTCTCTTGGTCGTACAGGCTCAATGCAATTAGTCTAAATGTATCACAATTACCCCGATAGAGTTGCTACAAGATGTCACTAGTTTGGCGTGGGACATTAATGGCTTGACTTGCTCGAGCTGTTTTCTATTTATTCCTAGGAATCCGAGTCTGGGCAGTTCATTAGCGACGCAGTTTCTTTGAACTTCAGTGTGTGTCTTGCGTGGACCCCCGCCCTATTACCAAGGTTTCGCCCATCAATGACGTTGTCTAATAAAAAGCGGGGGCAGAGCATATTACAGATCTTATCGTAAACATCTTCAGATGACGCCACCGAAGGTTGCTACGATTTGACCAGTTACAAGTTGCCAGTCATAGGTCTTGTTTGCGGCAAGACCACCGGTAGTCCCTACCAGGACTTAAATCACGGTAGCATGGGAGTCAGAAGCCCCCCGGATTTCGGTCCGGGCTTGACTTGTTGAGGTAGGCCCCCTCGTGGGAGCATCATGGTGGCTGTGGTTTAAACCCAAATCGCGGGAAGGGTCTTCCTATTGGTTTGACCCATTGTAGAGTTGCAAATAAGTACTGGGTGCTGCGACCCTAAGAGCAGTCAGAGGTTTTAGATCGGCCTCGACTCATACCAAGGGTGGAACTTGTGCCTCCAACACAGTTCCGAATTGGTATCAAAGGTTTGGCAGAGAGCGTTGGCAAGGCGTATCCTTGCTCCCATGGATGTATGGGCATAAGTCTACATGACAGGTGGTTTACGTTAAAAACCAGAGACTATGTATCTCTTGCGGAGATTTGCCAAATTGGATGGCACCCGGATATCGATCAACACTTAGCATAGTGAATCTTCTGTAACTGTTCGAACTAAGGATGGCATGTCTAAGCTATAATCTCATACTGTAGTTCACTGAATCCTGTAAAGCGACACGATTAAGATTGGCAATAAAGGTCAGTTTGATGAACTACGTTGCAGAGTCACCTACACTTGTAGCTCTGTTAGCGATGTTCACATACCATAAGTATACACCGAATATTATACCAAGCATATCTACTAATAGATCGTGGATAAAATCCGAAAGAGAATTGCTCAATCTAATGACAGATACTCATGTGCCCGGCTATAGGCGTATCTCTGGCCAAGTTAAATCAATATTCCTAGATCAAACCTTATCAACGGCAGGAAACTTAAGTGGGCGGTTAAGTTTGTCTATCCCCAGAACCAGTTGGAATTTTTTCTTTTCCAACTACGTGTCCTAAGTCCTCAATGTTGTTGTGGCTCTGAAACATAGCAAATTAATACGAGTATGTGGATACCATTTTCGCTCCATAAGATTTTGATTGTCTATCACTTTACTAAAGGTGCCGTAGTACCCGTTTTAAACCTCTCAAATGTCTACATTAACTCACCTTCCATTCGCTCTGAATGGGAATCTATCTCATTGCTTCTTTATCTTTTCTAAACTGATTTGAGCTTAAGATTGAAGTTCTTTGAATTTCCGGAGAAAGACCTAAAAGTTTCCGCTTGGAAACGGGATAATTTGGCACACGTCCAACAGTAGTGGTCATATTTACAACACTCAGTCCTCCACGGCCACATCGGTTTGTCACCATGACATTTACACTAAACGGCCTAACCTACTTCCAGTTTTATCTCAACGCAAAATGTCTGTTTTTTTTTTTTTTTTAAATTTTTCTATTTGTTATCCTGGAACGCCATGTTGCGGCCGTACATCTCTATTCAATCCTTCAGTAGCAGGAAGCGGAAATCAAAGTTATTTCACTCTCTTCGTCTTTCAATTTCAATCACAGTTATGCAGATGCACAATACAAAGCAACAGCATACGAATACGAGAACATCAACAGCGCAATTGATTGATAGTCCTTGAGCATACCCGTACACTATGGAACTATCTTTCTCATTCTCATTTATCCTCCTCCTCCGCCTATTTGTGATTGAAGTAGTAATCTTCAATTAAATCACTCCTCTGTGCCACTTTTCCGCAACGCATATTGGGATTTCCCAGCTCTCGTGCAATTCGATTCCCATCGTATCCACCTTTTTAATCGATGGTGCGGGGACAATAGAAAACTGAACAAGATTTGTGTTTGTTGGTTTTTTTTTTTTGGAAAATTTCTATCTACATCGGGTTACCGATTTTTGAAACGCACTGATGCGAGGCGTACAATACTGACATTTCGGCGGCAGCAACGATGTTCAGAGACTTACAATCTCTTTGTTGTTCATCCGAGCAATCAATGGTAAAAAACATCATTCGAACGAAACCCCTCTGCATGGGTCCGCAATGGTGCTACAAGGCTCAAGTACTCGTAATCCGCTCTTGTTAGGATTTGGTTCCTTCTCCTCTCCACCCGTCTCTTGTTTTGTTTGATTTCGACGCAGAAAAAGTGTAAGTCCATGATGAGCAAGCACCAGGTGGAAATCAATTCAGGTGTAATCGAAGAAAAGATACTTCAACTGGTCGTAGATACATGCTGATGGATGTACGAGTACCTTGTGCTTGGTTTACAACTCGAAATCCAAACGCACATATTGGTAATCACTCGTTTGTAAAGTTGATCGTAAATATACGATATTGCCAACCAACACTTGCCCCCTTTTAAACAAGTGCAAAACATCCGCAAGATAACATGAGTTATATGGCCGTAGATACGAGTGTATACATCGGCGCAGGAAAAACCGTGTGATTTTATTTTTTTTTTTGAAAATAAAATGAATTTTTCCCCAAACATCGCTTGGAACAGTGATTGGAATTATTTCCGCTTACGTGGATCTGAAATTTTGTTTTCATTTTTTCGAGAAAAAAAAGATTCGTGTAAACAACTTCAAACAAATGAATTAGGGAGGGGATTAGGTAATTGTGCAGAGGGTGCATTATCCTCAGGGATAAATCCTGTCAAATTTGAGCATCTTTTATCCACACGATGAGGGTGATGTGTTTTTTTTTTTTTTTGCAATTTTTATTTTTACAGTCAAGTGTGAGAATTGACAGTGAAAAGGGAGTATGGTCCTTTGAAAAAGTTAGCAACATCAAACAATTCCATTGAGTTCGAAATTAGAAAAAAAAAATAGTGCTACATACGAGGAATGTTGCAACATGTTTATGCAACTTTTTAAAGATACGAGTACATATTGGTACAGAACCTGAGTTTTTAGCTGAAGGATTCCTCACTTGGGACATCTCTGGGAAGCACGTCATGAGAATGCAGTCTGAGCATCTTAATTTGGAATAAGAATCCTTCAATGTCTAGCTCTGTTTCTCAATCCTCGTCCTCAGTATTCGGTATTCAAAGAATAATTTAAAATCGTTGAATGGATGGATTCTTACTCAGCTTAATATTTGCCTACGTCATCAAAGGACTCACAACCTTATATGGAAAATATGACGAACCTGCTATAGCCTCGTATTATACCGGATTCACTACTGACGAACCTGGAAAACCCTTAACACTCTGCATGCTGCAAACATAATCGCCAACCAAGAAGTGCAATTGGATGAACCGGTCAAAAAGAGGATAAAAAACTGTAATATCTACCACGGAGACTGGTACAACCGGCGTTACAAGAATACAAGCCGCAACGTTTATTTGAATGCGGATTCGCCGTCAGAGGAAGACTTGCTTGAGCTTCATGCATGCAAGCAAATGCCTGACTACGATCATTACATAGGGTAAAGACGCCAAAATAATCCCCATAAACGCCAACGCCCCGACAGAGAAGGGGACGACCTTATCGAAGACAGCTTCTACGAGTTCCTGGACAAAATCTAAGAGCGAGAATGATGCAAAGATCGTCCTTGGCGATTTTAATGCCAATTTAGGCAAGGGGGATATCTTCAGTGTAGAAGTACAGCCTCCACACCTCAGGATGTGGACACTACCTTGTTTATTTTGCAGCGAGATGTAATGTAACAATAGCCAGCACACGGTTTCCACGCTTTGATATCCATACAGGGACCTGTCTGACTCCTGATCAACAACCCGTCAATCAAACTAATAATATCACAATCGACGTATAGCACTACTCTAATATTTTGGGTGTCCGAACGTTCTGAGCAGCTAACATCGTCTCCGACCATTACCTTGTTGTAGCCAAGATTCGGATGCGAATGCTGTAACAGCCGAAAGTCAGCGAACGATTGGGTCGATTACGTAGAATTGCAAGAGACCGCCAAGTCTTTTTTCGATCGAGATGTCCAATGCCCTATGCTACCAGGATCGAACGTAGAAGACCAGTGGCATCACTGCCAAAGAGCAAACAGAGAGGTCGACTTTGATGTATTGGGTTGCAATCTGCCTTAACAAAGAGTCCCCTGGTTCGATGACGAATGCAGACAGGCAAACCTGGAAAAACAACGGATGTTCAGAGCGGCCCCGCAGAAAAGAACGATGGGAGCTTGCGAGTCTGACCTGCAGAAAATAAGGGCAGAACATATGTAGAGTCCTCAGAAGAAAACAGAAAGAGCACAAGAACGTTCGATCAGGGCCTGAGATACTTTTTTTTTTGTGATTTCGTCCCGGGCTACCAACAAGCACGATTTGCTAGCCTGATTGATAGATTTCGGGAATAGGCCTATATACTAAACCACACTCTACCAGCGGGACTGGCCTTAGGTATAACTTCGCGGCACCGATAAGCAGTCTATGCAGTATCTTCTATATTTGCTGCATCTGCACGTCTTGCACGTTGGTTATGAACATCCAAATCTCCATCGAATTTTCTTCTGACCGGTAGATTTGGACAATTATTGGCTCTGGGTTTGGTATGTCATTTCTCCATTCCAGAAAGCGTATGTAATGGAATATTGTATCCTCTGGGTCTTCCTCCTGATTTGGGCAGTCTAGACAAAAAGGTGAACTATCGTGCCCGAAACTTTGTTGATATCTCCGATGGCCACTGTGTCCAGATAAAAACTGCGTTAGGTGGTAGTAGCAGTCTCCGTGTCTTCGATTTATTCAGTCTTGGATTATCGGCATTCGTCTAAACGTCCATCTGCCTTTTGTTGTATGGGCCTGCCCATTGTTATTGAAGCTGCCGTTTCAACAGTTTTAATCATCTTGAAGCTGATTTTTCTATTGTGTATTCTGCTACAACAAAGCTGGTTCGTTTGAGATGGTTCGAAAACCGCTAATTGTCCTTAGCGCAACACATAGACTCTCTGTGTTGATGAGAGTATCCTTTTAGACTCGTTCATTCCTAGTGCCTATGCCCACATTAGGGCGGTATGCAGAAGAATGATGCCAAATCGCTGCTTGGAACGTCGAAAGGCCCCTGTCAACACGCCAAAGAAACATCTTGGTGGACAGATGACGCTAAAGTAGTGACGCGGGAAAACCGCTTTCAAGGCTTGAAAAAAGTGTACTTCCACTAATAAAGATTAAAGAGCTCGCATTAAAGTGATATATACCCGTTGGTGTTGCAAAGGTCTCGCGAAAAAGTATGGAAGATTTTTATTGGGAGTTGGAGGAAGTATGGTCTTCGGCATCTGAAAGGAATCAGGCTATCCAGAAGCTTTGACAAAACAACTTGAATAAGGGAACAGCTGTCTTCAAAATAGCCGCATAGAGAAGAACAAATACTCAGGAGATACGTTCATTAACAATGCTCAATGCTAGTTTCTTGTGGAAGACAACAAGATTCTCCACAGATGGCGACAGTATGTGTGAAAGACTTCTGAATGAACAGTTTCCCTGGGTATACTTTCCAAGACCCGCTCCTAACCATGGCGAAGTTAGGAATGCGATCAAGATGAGAAACCTTCTGAATTCTATAAAAAGATGGGAGACATCGAGTCTAGATGGTTCATGATTTTTACCTCCGAACTTATGGGCGGTGATGCAATGCCTATTCAGTGGAGGGAAAGTTATTTTCTTCCTTTGCACAAAGGAAAGGGCGATACGCGAAACTTCAATGACTACCGTTCTGTCAAGCTGATGTCACACACAATGAAAATCTTCGAGCGGGTATTAGACTGCCGATTGCGGAAAATAATGTGATATAACCAGTGCAGGTTTGTTTCGGGTAAATCATCAAAAGATGGAATCCAAAGTGTAAGGATCATAATGGAAAAACATTGTGATTCCTTAAAGGACTTGCATATGGTGTTGGTTGATTTAAAAAAAAGGCGTTGGTAGAGAACCAAGAGAGGTGGCGCTAAGACAACGAGGAGTCAAAGAAACCTACGAGCGCATGATCATGGCCATGTATGAGGGAGCAAAGACAAGAGTAAGATATTTCGCAGGAGTCACCGAAGAGTTCCCAATCAAAGTTGGTGTACACCAGGGAAGTGTCCTCAGCCCTTTGCTATCTATTGCAGTCCTTGATTATTTGCTTGAAGGAAAAGTGACGGACCTCAAAATGCATCAGTTATTCTTTGCTGGCAATGGAGCGATCGTAAGTGAAGATCAAACGTCCCTGCATCGGGCACTTGATGTATGGGTGGATGTTTTGGAGGAAAATGCTGTCCGTTCTTCTGATCCACGCCGGCCTTTTTCAGACATTTACTTCCCAAGTGCGAAAGTTCAAATATCTCGAATCTGTGATCAACAGCGAAGCGTAGGGCGGATGAAGTGGCGGGAAAACTCCTCTATCTTCTGTGACCGAGAAATATCTCCTAAGCTAAAAGTAGAGCTCAACATCGCAGTTGTACATCCGGCGCTCACATATGGTTCACAATACTGGGAAACGTATAAAAGGCATAAGGGCAAATCAACGGCAGCTGAGATGAGGATGCTTCGCATGACAGCATGAGTAACAAAGCTTAATAGAATAAAAAGTTCAGAGATACGAGGAAGCAAGCTTTAGAACGACCGGCGTAGTTGGTATTGTCAAGGAGAGATCCTTCCAACGCCGTCAAATCAACGTTCCAACACAATCGCGCAGAAAAAGCAGACCAAAAAGCAACTGCATCACACAAATGAATAAACACCTCAGTAACGAAGTGATTCCAAACCGAGAAATCTGCCGGTATTTCCATAGGTCAAACCTGCAAATCCCACAGGCGGACTAGTATGGATGCAGAAAAGCGGCAGGGTTGCGATCCTTCTACTCCGGATCATAAAACCTCGCCGTAAGGAAAGATGAAGAAGAGTTATCTACTTGATTCTGCTTTTAGGAATAGTCAGATGTTGAGCAAGCAGACTGTTAGGCTAAAGACCGGTAACTCATTTGGTATTTGGTAAAGTCCTCAACGTATTTAACCAACCCTCATCCGATATCAATTAGGAGAAGGCTCTTAAGGGCTATTGCTTGAATCTGAAACTCCCCGTAAACTCAAAAGTACAATACAAGCCTTAATGACATGGAAGTTATGTTCACGCTCGATGCATATTACAATTCAAAGGGTGATGAATGCGATTATATGAGAACACGAGCGTTTTCACTTTAGCCTCACACCATCAACTCCTACTGCTCACCTCCACGTGGTGACTGCTGGGTTCCTAGTACCTCGACTAGAGATGGGGTAACCAACCCCTGTGGAAGGTCGATTCCAGTCGACAGCGGACGAATTCTAAGGATGGAATCAACGATGGTGATTGCTATACGGAACGTAAGCAGCGTCTATTTGGATGCGGATTTGTTGTAAGCGGCAGACTTAGGCAAGAAGTCTTGAGCTTTCGACACGCGAGTGAACGCCTTATAACAATCCGTATCCCCAAAAGAGGAAAGGGACGATGCTACCAAAGAAACTTTCTACGAGCTCCTCGACAAAACCTACGAGCAATGTGAGGACATCTTTGGTAGCACAATCGGAAGACATAGCCTACACAACACGGACTTAAGCTAATCGATTTCGCTGCGGGACGTAACGTTACTAGAGCAAGAACACGGTTTCCTCAGCTCAATATTCACAAGGGAACATGGCAGACATCAGATCAGCAAACTGTCAACCAGATGGATCATGTTGCGATCAACGTAAGGTACTTCTCAAGTATTTTAGATGTCCGAATATTCCGAGCGGCCAACATAAACTTGGACCACTACCTAGTTGCAGTCAAGGTACGTCTACGGATATCTCAGACGCCACAACAACAGGGAATGAAGAGATTTAAGAAGAAATTTAACATCGAACGGTTGCAATCGCAACAAGCCGCCAGAAACTTTGCCGATCGTATATCCCTCAACTCCTCGAGAAGTCCTCTGCAGCCAGCATCAGATGCTGAAGACCAGTAGCTTAGATGCCGAGAAGCCATCAGAAATGCCGCAACTGATGTGGTGGGTTTCATCCGCCCACCACCATAAAATCCCTAGTTTGATGTAGAGTGCCGGCAAGCATATGCAACAAAACAACATGTCTACAAAGCGGAACTGCACAAAAGACGGAGAGTTGCTCATGAGCTCTACGAGCAAAAGAGAATGAAAACATCGGCGCGATAAAGGAAATAGAGAGACGCTACTCCAGGAATAATGTTCGGAAGTTTTACCAAAAGTTAAAAGAACGTGTCAGAGTAATAAGATCCGAACGGAAACCGGTAGAGATGAACAAGGAAGTAGTGTAGTGGAGTCAGAGTCGGTGCTAATGATATGGAAAAATCATTTCTGCAGACCGCAGACCATTCAATACTGACGATGCAAGTCTAGAATTCCATCCACCCAGCCAAAATGAAGTGAGAATAGCTATATCCAAGTTGAACATGACTGCCGGGCCGGACGGCCTACTCGCCGAACTATTTAAGGCAGCAGGAGGTGACTTGGTAGAGAACACACACCAACTTATTTTAAGATTCGGTCGGATGTTGTTTGCCCGGTTAACAAGAAAGGAGACCTTCTGAACTGCGCCAACTATGGAGGTATCAGTTTCCTAACCATCGCATATAAGATCTTGTCTGCCGTATTGTGCGACCGCCTGAAACCATTTGCCAATGATCGGATTGGACCCTATCAGTGCGGTTTTAGGCCCGGTAAATCCACGATTGACCAAATATTCATAGATCCTGGAGAAAACCCAAGAAGTTCAGATCGATATTCACCAACTTTTTATCGATTTTAAAGCCGCATATGGCAGGATCTACAGAGACGAGCTGCACAGAGGAATGTCTAGTTTTGGTATCCCTGCCAAACTCGTCCGCTTGTGCAGGATGAAAATGGAGAGAGCTCACTGCTGCATCATTGTTGGTAACGACCTAACCAAGAATTTGGATATCAAAAAAGGATTTGGGGAAGGCGACGCGTTGGTGCGTTTGCGAGTATAGGAATAGAACGAGGGCAAAACAAAGTATATGCTGTCAACAAGAAGGGACACCCAACATCGGCGAGTCGGCCAGAATGTCGCAATCGGCAGCTATAACTTTGAGGTAGTAAGGGACTTTGTCTGCCTCAGCTCTGCTGCTATATCTGAAAACGAGCTCTCTTCAGAAATCAAACGAAGAATGACGCTTGCCAATCGCTGTTTCTTTTGGCTGAGAAGGAGGTTGTAAGACACTCTCCCGAACAACCAAGGAAACTCTATGTAAGACCCTTGTAATCCCAGTCCTGCTCTATGGTTCCGAAGCATGGACTCTTTCTAAAGCGGATGAAGATATCCTTAGTCGTTTTGAGAGAAAAATTTTTCGTAAGATATTTGGTCCCGTTACGTTGACGGAGTTGGGTTCTGGAGCAAACGATTCAACGATGAACTCTACCAGGTGTACAGCTACATCGACCTGGTCAAAAAACAGCGCATTGGGTGTTTAGACGGGCATGTAGAGCGAATGAACACCAACGCTCCAGCCCCCAGAATCTTCGACTCTAATCCGAAGGGACAACGCAGTAGAGGAAGGCCTCGCCTTAGGAGCCGCGCGCAAGTGGAAAGAGACCTCAATCAACTTGGAGTGCACAACTGGAGGCAGTTAACCAAAGATCCTGCTAATCGGAGAGACTTATTGGTTGAGGCCCTGGTCCACTTCGGACTGTAGCGTCGCCAAAGTGAGTAAGTATGAGACTGGTAGTCAAGATCCATTTCGATGCCGGCCCACATATGATTTTGACTTTTACTCTATTCTACTCCCCAAAGTCAACCGCCTCATGTTCTATTTTTTTGGAATTGAGAGCTCGTCACTCAACCTCTTGACGATGTAGTCTTTGAAGAAATTTTCAGACAGCGCCGAAAGGAGACAAGTTGGGCTTATAGTCAGCATAAGAAGGTATTGGTTTACAACGAGTCCCCACATGAGGCCTTATAGTGGTCAGAGCAATGGAACTACGGCGCAGTCTTCCACCTTACGCTTAGACTGTTTAGTGTGATTTTCACAAGCCACAATGAGGTTACGGCGGACAAATTACACGAGAAAAATGCAAAAGAAGGGTGTTAAGTTCAGGGCTGCAAATACGTATTTTTTGGGTATGTCAGCAATGGTTTATGTTCTAATCGAAGGACAGTTAAATATCATCTTGGCCTGCCTTAGTGAAACCATCTGAAACTGCTCGCCAGATAGGTTTAAAGGGGTAAGCGCCAATCGATCGATGTATCTGAAAGAATTGAAACCCAGCACTTAGTACGAATAGTAGTCTACCCACGTACCTTCGATGTCTCAATTAGTCCGTTACTAACTGCTAAGTAGACATTAATTAGAACGAACTCAAAACCCACTCTCACACCAAAAAAAAAAGTCTCAGAGCACACAATTTGCAAAATCTATTAAGCTCCAGTGTACTAGTATCACAGCGAGCAAAACGGACTGAAACTACGAAAAATCTTCACAACGAAACATCAACTGTAAATGATTCTTAATTCGCACCTACTACGTACGGTACGCGCGATTACCCAACGGACCGACCAACAACCAAACCCAGTACCAGAGTAATGCGATAATTTGTATGAATGGCACAAGACGCGATTGACCTTAATAAGTCTGGCAAACGCGATGAAGCGTCGTCGTTGTCGTCGTCGTCGTCCATAAAATGCACCATTCTTTGTCGTTTTCTTCTGCTCCGTCTTCCTCGTCATTCTAAACACCAGAAGAGAAATTCCAGAACCAACAGAAAAGCAAAAAAAAAAAATAAAAAAAAATCACTTTTACACTGATGATGATCAATGGCTATCTTCGGCCACTGGGGGCACACAGACAAATTTCCAACTTCAGAGATTAATTTCTCCCAATAACCCCCGACACATCCAATCAACAACCACACAACAGCAGCAACAAACAAAATTCCAACAAACATGCAAATCACAAGAAAAGAAGTGAGAACCATCCACTAGATACGAGTACAATCCGTATATCCGTACGGAGCGTGACAAGTCAAAAGAATTCACCTCCGCATGAGCACCCATGCCATCCCGACTGGGCCCCTTAAGACAGGCACGCCATCTACACATATCTAACAACAACAAAACATCTCGTCGTCCAACACTTCCTTTTAACCTCCGCCAAACGCTCACTTCTTTCCAACGAAAGCCGCATGAAAGGAATTTTCAATTCAAAAAGGTCCCTGCTGGTCGATTGGGAGGGAGCAACAGGGGATAACCGAAGAAGACCCAGCAACCCAACAACCTAACAACAGTCCGTGTTCCTTCACTCATAACTGTATAGTTTGTAGTTGACGTAATTACCGCTAGAGTTCGTCGTACGGTATAATAAAAAAACACAACAAAAAACAAAAAGAACGAAGAACGCAAAGGCGGATGGATGAAATTATGAGCCTCCCCGGCCAACGACGCACACAGTCCTACCAAAGCACTTACCACAGAGACACGCTATATACAAGTTCTACCATGGCTGGCAAAAAGTAACGAACACAGAACCAAAGAGAACTCCAAAGAAACCCCTCGGCCACCAGCCTAACCCCGAGCGTTCTCAATGGGGGCTAATGCGTTGGAGAAGGAGTTGTATTTGGAGTGGAGTCGGTTCGGGAAGAGGTAGAGCCTCATAGTGAAGCGTAGCTGCCGCGCAAACTGTGATAGCATGTATGAGTGACCGAAGTAAGCACAAAGCAAAACTAATGTTAATGTGCCAAAAGCATGAACAAAAGTAGAACAGCGCGCGTTCATAAGCAACACAGTTAAGGGAAACCTAGAAACAACAGCAATAGCAACAGCAACAGCAACAAAAACGAAAAACGAAAAACAAAAACAAAACGGTGCTATGTTGTAAACGAGGTGAATAGCCAATAAATGGAGACGTGCTGTGGGAAAACTGCCCCAACTTTGGCCATCATATGGGAGCTACGCGCTGTCGGCGGTGGCGGTTATCTTTTGAAACACCACACGACCACGACCACAACTATGACTGCAACTACGACGATAACATCAATTTGAGTGCTTCTCCCCCAGGTGACCCCATGAGGAAAGTCAATTTGGGAACTTACTGTGTCGCACAGAGCGGAGCGTATCCGTATGTGGCCAGAGTACGAACACACGTATCTTCCACAGCAATAAATGAACCTACCAACTGTTTTACCTCCTCGAGGAAGGTTTTTAGTGGCCCGACCATACCATATCATCTGAATACTCGTACCTTACCCTGTCAATGCATTTCGCTGATTGTTCCTCAGCTTTATGGACGACAAGGCAATTATGCACCTTGTACCTCCTGTGCTCGAGCATTCTTACGGAAATGAGGAGCCTTACGACACTGGAGACCTACTAACTACGTGTGGCATACGAGTACTCACGGAGAGAATTGACACTTTTGCGCGAAGAAAAGAAAACAATTTCAAAAAATTACCTGCGGCAAGCCCAACCTTAAAGAACGTAAAACACTGCCTCTTGCGGACTGTTGAGGGACTCTTTCCATTTAATGTCCACTACGTGACAACGATAGGAATCCGAGTTTGTAGATGGAAAGGGAGATTCGTTTGCACAGGGCCAAGCATCAACAGCTTTCACGTTGATGACATGACGACGAGGTTAGAGGTGTTTTGGTGCTGGAATGTGCATTAAACGAATTGAGTTGTTGGCTATGTGGTTGCATTGAGATGGGTCCAGCTGGAGGTTTCGATAAGAATTTCTACCGGGGTGTGTGCGAATAAGAGGAATTCCAAATAATTAATCAGAGATCTTAATGTTCTTGGATCAGCTATGAGGTGTTCGGATGAACCTCTAAAACAGCTTTGGGGAACTTAATCTGGGAGCGGCAAAATGACGTAGAACTGTCAGCTTAATTTTTCTAAAGTCAGCTTTTAGGTAGCTGGGTGTAGTGCGATTAGGATTTGCACTGAACGGAGCACTACCAGTGCCACTAGTTGTTGCCACTAACTCATCAATTATATTTATCTCACACCCTCGGGGTAGCTACTGGGTACCGGTCCATCCTTCCGGGCTGGGCTAGTCGAACGAATGTTGAGGAGGCAATAGCAATACCATAATTCACTGAGAAATTACTGAACCTCCGATTAAGGACGTATGACGGATGAATTCGTGTGGCTTCAGCTTTATAGACTGCTTATTTGGGTAACTTCAACGTAAGGACGGTGCCGGAGAACCCCTAATGACGAGGTAGCTTCCATATCTTTGAAATGGGCTACAGGCTTCTGAAAATTCGGCCGCTTTTGTTTAAGGAGGCCCAGAAAATGCTTGGCCCTCTATGTTGGACCCATGGAATGTTTAGATCTTGAACAGGTCACGTGCAGCGGAACAACAAGTCCAAGACTACTACAATACAGATGTCACCGCCATCTGGGACCCGCCCAATTACCAAGGTTTCGCCCATCAATGACGTTGTCTAATAAAAAGCGTGGGCAGAGCATATTTCTGGTCTTATCGTAAACATCTTCAGATGACGCCACCGAAGGTTGCTACGATTTGACCAGTTATAAGTTGGCGGTCATAGGTGTTGTTGGAGGCAAGACCACCGGTAGTCCCTACCAGAATTTAAATCACGGTACCATGGAAGTCAGGAGCCCCCCGGATTTCGGTCCGGGCCTGACTTGTTGAGGTAGGCCCCCTTGTGCGAGCGTCATGGTGGCTGTGGTTCAAATCCAAATCGCGGGAAGGGTCTTCCTGTTGGTTTGACCCATTGTAGAGTTGCAAATAAGTACTGGGTGCTGCGACCCTAAGAGCAGTAAGAGGTTTTAGATCGGCCTCGACTCATACTAAGGGTGGAACTTGTGACTCCAACACAGTTCCGAATTGGTATCAAAGGTTTGACGGAGAGCGACGGCAAGGCGTATCCTTGCTCCCATGGATGTATGGGCATCCCGTAAACATAAGCCTACATGACAGGTGGTTTACGCTAAAAACCAGAGACTATGTTACCGCCATCTAGGAACGGCCATGCAAAAGGATGATGAAAAACTGCAACAAAAACGACGGCGACTGCAGTCGAGCAAAGAAGCAGCATCTGTTTGGGTGCGAACTCGTTGAAAGAGGAAGATATCCTGGGCTTTTGGCACGTAAGCAATAACCCGCATTATGAGTAAATTCTACAACATCAGCTTGATATAGATTTACGTTCCCACAGTCAGTGCTGTTGATATGGAAAAAAAATGCTGCTGGAGATCCTTAACCGACGGAAACGGCTCAAACTCCGGTAGGGAACCGTATAACTCATGCAATGAAAATTAGTATTTCACCCAAAATAAAGTGAAGTTAGCATTGTTGTGCTACCTGGTAATGATTTTCTGGAGAGCAGCTATCAACTCCTTTTCAGAATGAATGAAACAACACCATCCCCAAGAAAAGAAATCCTCCCAAACTGGGCTAATTACAGAGGTCTTAGTCTCTTAAATATCGCGTCCAAAATCTTGTCTCCCTTACCTGAACGCTTGATTCCTTTGTTCTGATTGGCCTCTATCAGCGCGATTTTAGGCTCGGCAAACCAAATAATTACGAACTACCTCCTTATCGATTTGAAGGCCTGATATGAAAGCATTGCCGCCGGAGTAACTGCCCAGCCATCGAATAAAAAAATCAATTTACGAAGCTACAACTTGCCTCGGATACAGACAGATCTTCTGCTGACAAACCCTACAAACGGAGCAAGGACAACGAAATTCGGACCTGCAAATGGAATGTTAGGCCCCTTAATAGGCTACATGTAGCCGAATAACTAGTGAAGGCCCTGGACGGAGTCTATTTGGATGCGGATTCACTGTGAGAGTCAGACTTAAGCAAGGAGTCTTGGGTTTTCGGCATGATGACGAGCGCATCTTATTAATGCTATTAAGGCCAAATTTCCCAACATTAGCCTTATATGCGCGCATGCTCCCACAGAGGAGAATGATGACGACACCGAAGATGGGTTCTACGAGCTCTTGGAAAATAATTACCAGCAGTGCCCCGGCTTATGATAGTAAAATTGTCCTCGGCGATGTAATGCTGGGAAGCACGACATGCTTGCACGATACTACCTCCGATATAGGATTGAAGCTAATCGACTTTCCGGGCGAAACACTGCCGTGGCTAGCACGCGATTCTTGCATCTCGATATTCATTAGGGGACTTGAAGAACTCCCGATCAATCAACGGTCAACCAGATTGACCAATAACCGTATTGGGATCGACACAAGACAGTCTTCCAGTATTATGGCTGTCCAAACTTTCCGAGGGCCAACATACGGTTGCGGATATCCGGAACATCACAAAGGCAAGTTAATACTGTGAGAAAGTATGACAGACACAATTATAAGAGATTGCAAAATCCTTTTTCCATCGAGTCTCCCTTAATCTCTTAATGCCGACAGCATCAAGCATTGAAGACCAGTGGCAGCATTGCCAAAAAGCCATCAGATATGCTGAGTTTCACTCGGCCACCAAAACGAGACCCCTGGTTTGGGCACAGCTAAGAAAGATGCATTCAAAGCAGTGCTGCATAGAAAGACTCGAGCTGCTCGCGAGCTTTATTAGACGAACTTTGGCTTCTCAAAAGGAAAAAAGAAGGAGCATTAGAAGCGCGCGGATGAATCCGAATGACATTCGGAAGTTTTACCAAACATGCCGCGGATACAAAACCCGAACCGAAGCCGGTAGAGACGAGCAAGGGTACTTACCACTAGACTCGCAGTCGATGCTGAGGATTTGGAAAGAGCATTTCTGTTGACTGCATAACGGCGAAAACGAACCAAATACCGCTGTCCGGCAAAATGAACACCAGGACGATGTTGACCAGGAATTCTGTCCACCCGACTTGCATGAAGTGAAGATGGCCATATCTAAGCTTAACTCCCACAAAGCTGCTGGAGCATACGGCCTGACTGCCGAGCTCTTCAAAGTGTCAGGCAATAACTTGATAAGGATCATACACCAACTTATCTGTAAAATATGGTCGGACGAAAGCATACCCGTTCCTCAAGGAAGGAGACTCTCTAAACTGCGCAAACTACATATACATCAGTCGTCTTAACATAGATCCTATCTGCCGTATTATGTGAACGCCTGAAACCGTTCGTCAGCTTGGTCCCTATCAATGCGGTTTCAGACCAGGAAAGGTCACAATCGACCAAATTTCACACTCCAGCAGATCCACACTCCATTGATCTTAAAGCCGGATATGAAGGCATTTATAGAGGCGAGCTATCTCGATTATGTATAGTTTTGGCATCACATCCAAGTTCGTCCGTCTGGGTAGATTAATGATTGAGAGCGCCTTCTGCTCCGTCAAGGTCGGTAATGACTTAAGCGAGACCTTGATGTTAAAAAAGGTTTTAGACAAGGTGACGCGCTGTCATGTGACTTCTTTAGCATCAGACTTGCAAAAATTGTGCGGAAGTCACAAGTGAACACTGGAGGCACAATCCGGACTGTTACTGGTGCTTTCGCTAGCATTTAAACGGAAGCTGTCAAAATTGGTGTAGCAGTAAATGAGCGCAGAACTAAGTACATGCTGTCAACAAGAAGGAACACACAACATCGACGAATTGGACAACAAATCGCAGTCAACAGCTATAATTTCGAGGTAGTAAGGGCTTTTTTCCTTGTCTCTGTTATGAATTCTGCCAGCAGTAATAAGACGAAGAATCACCCTTCCTAATCACTGTTTCTCTGGTCAAGGAAGGCAATTGAATAGTAAGGTCCTATCCCGAAAAATTAAACTGAGACATGTGTCCTTTTGAAAGCGGATGTAGATACGCTCAGTCGTTTCGAGAGAAAAATCCTTCGAAAAATATTCGGTCCCGTTTGCGTTGCCAGGCTTTAGACAGCATCGAAAACAGCGTATCAGTCGCCTGAGATGACTAGGACACGCAGAGCGAATGGACACCAATGCTTCGACCGGCAGAGCTTTCGGATCTAAACCTGAGGGACAACGGAGTAGAGGAGGACCTCCACTTAGGTAGCGCGCATAGGTAGAAGGGGACCTCAACCGACTTGAAGTTGAGCAACTGGAAGCAGTTAGCTAAAGATTAAGCTGGCTGGAGACTATTGTTAGTTGAGGCCCTGGGTCACGCCGAACTGTAGCGCGACCTAGGTAAGTAAGTAGATAAAGAAGGTAAGCGAAGGAATCCAAAATACTGGTTGGTATTCGTAGTGCTATAATAGTTACATCTAAAAGCCCAGATATCGTGCAGAGCTAGGGTTCGGCTAGGTAACATTGGCCGTTCGAAAAACCAACCCGCTTACGCCTATTGACCAATTGTCATACCTCGTGGATCTGTGATCCTCGTACTCAGGCAACCAATTTCAGCGTTTGACGAAGAGTAGGACGTTGATGTCTATTTTGTTTAGATCGCTTAAGTCATTGTGGAAGAATCTTCTAAGTGGAGCTTAGTTTTTTGGAAGATACCTGGGCAAGCACAGAGTAGGTGGAGGATTGCCTCCTCTTCCTCTTAGTCCATGCAGCTTCTGCGGAAGTCGTTCGTAAAAACGCCAAGCCTCTAAGACACTGTCCAGTGATGACACCTATGATAGCGCTGAGATATTTTCCATTTTGAAAGATTGAACTCTTAGAGCGATTCAGATCCAGCTCTGGTCAGATCGGGTTAGACATGTTGACCCAACCGTCCACCTAAGGTTTGTTCTTCTATTAACATCCAGCTTTAGTTTTAGTTTCCATGTAACGATAGGTATATGGATGGAAAGGATAGTGGTTCCAATTTTGGTGGGTTCGTCGCCCTACAGTTGCCTGGGATATCTCTGTGGTCCGTCACCCAACAAAGGTTTATGTTCAACTACTCTGCCATCTCTCTAAGAGATGATCGGCAATCAACGGTGGTTTTAGGACTTTGTTAGACTGAGTCCAGGGATTTGATAGCGGCTTGACTATCCGAAAAGATATGACGTTTTTCTTCAGCCAAGACAGGACTTTTTTGGTCGCCAAATTTTCCGCCTGAAATACGTTACAGTGGCTTGGGAGCTGGAAGGGGAGGCTAAGCTTATATGAGTATACACCGCCACCAACCCTGTTATCAGTCTTGGATCCATCTGAAATGGATTGACTTGTCGTCCATAAAATCATCTTCCTCCCAGAAAGATCTAGTTGGGATGATTACATGCAAGTCTTTGTCAAACCAATGTTGAGGGCAAATTTAGTCGATGTTCTATGGAAGTATTTCTAATGCCTTAAGAATATTAGCGTGGTCAAATAGTTTATTTGTCTATTTTGTAGTCTTGAAATAGCTATGCCTGCTGAAAATATCGAGGGGTGTCAAGTGAAGCAGAATACTCAATGCCCCGGAGGAAGTAGCTCGTAAGGTTCTGCTTATGCACAGACATACTGTCCTTTGGAATATGCTTAGTTTGCTGCAGTTGACTGCATTTTCTAACGTCATCCAACAGGCAACTGTTTCGTAGCTAAACATCGGTGTAGAGACCGGTTGGATTCATGACTTAACCTAGGAAAAACAATGAAGGGCAGTGTGAGTGCCTAAAGTCCCCAAATTCTTCAACTCGGGAGATAAATTAGACTCCCTTCTAAGGCTTCCTTACACCTAATCGCGCTTAGATCTTTGTAGATCAATTGTGATGGCAAGAGAATTACTGGCGACAGATGCGCAAGTCTGTTTGCAATATAACCGCTTGCCGTATGGTATTCATTAACATTTGGTTCTGATGTCGGTCCTTGAATAGTTTTTTAACAAACTTGTTGCTTTTATAAATGAAATAGTAACATATGACTTTGCGAGGTCATGGAAGTAGGATTTTCTAAGATTCTCTGGCTTAGATTGTTAAGACTAGGGCAATGAAATATCAAGTGAAGAGTATCATCTCCAGAGTTTTCGTCTTCATAAGTTCTGCGCTTATTAAGGACATCATGGTGCAGTTTCATTGTATGTATGAGTAAGTATACTTAGAAAATTATGGTCTGAGCCTTCAGCGATCAGCGTTGACAGTTTTGTTCTGTTATCCAGAGAATTCTACTAAATTTGGACTTATTGGTCCCCACCTATAGTCTTTTAGTTCGCTCTGGTTGCAGCTTAAGATTGCTGTGAAGCACTGACACTTAAGCCCACCAGTTCTGAGTCCATGGCAAATCCATTGTAAGTTACTTTGTTTGTGCGTTAATTTTATAACACTCTTCTGTGACGAGGGACCTACCAGGGATTGTCGTTATAATGAGTGTAAACAGCGCTTTATGATAGTGCTTAAGAAGTTTTGATTTGTTCCATCCGTAGTTGATGGATATCAAGTTGTTTACGACTTGTTTTTTTTTTCTTCTGCATTGTAAATCATATTTTAATGTCGCTGAGGGGCATTATGTCACCTGCATTGAAGCCTTAACCTAGTCCGATCGACAAGGTTAAGGCTGATTTAGTCATGAAGCACTTATGGTTTTCAATTCTTGTAATTATCATTTGGATAGGCAATTAGTTTTAAAAAAGAAGGATGTTACTCAGTGCTACATTGTTGTACCTGTTGCTGGGCATACATGCTGTGTGGATCGATAATGTTGAGTTGACCCCAACATTTTCAAGGTTTCTACGTATTGCGAACGGGTTAACATTGTTAAAGGGTCTTTTAGGGTTGAGAAAACTAGCTGATGAAAACTATTTGGAATACATAGTTCTTCAATAGTCCTTACAACTTTATATTTTTACAGAGCCCTTTCCAGGTCTTTAATTATTGTTCGAGTCTTTTCAGAAACTCTATCTCAATCCACCTCGTCTTTTGAAACATAATTTATATGCTTCATCAAATTCAGAAGAGAATAAGTTAATAGTCCAACTGATTACATTTTATTTATCCATGGAATTCCGTTCAGGGGATAAGTGTCACCATCGTGTCCAAATGATGCCGGTGTTAGGGTGCATTCAGTTAAATTAGGTTCAAATAAGGGACACAGAGTTTAAATGCTGGACTTCGTTTGACAGCAATAGCGATGATCAAGGTCTTCTGCAACAGATATTTTCATAGATAGGGCACAGTCTGTCGAGTCTTGAGTATTGAAGTAAAAAGTTTCCAGGTGTAGACGACGCTAGGTCTAGAGCTATTTTGGTATCACTAATCAGAAAGAAATACTTTGACGTTTCATGGCATTTTAAAAATTAACGAGACTCATTTGTTAACCTCGGACAAGTGTGGTTCTCTAAAATTACTTTGTAAGAAAAGGAAAAGGAAAATAAATTGTTATACAAGGTGGCGTAAAAGTCATCACCCTATAGAAAGTTGGGTCATCCGACACCAACTGGGCAAACACTATGACGTTTAGCCGCTCGCTTAGAAGAGTATGGGTCAACACGAAATGCTGCCAAGTCTGCCCGGCCCTGGAGCAGCCATTCTGCTGAGAATATCGCAGCTGTGGTTGAAGATATCGCAGAGGACCACGGAGTATCGACTATACGACGTGTCACGCAATTGGGCATCAATCGGCGGTCTTTATAGAGAATTTTGTTGAAAGACTGTAAGATGTTCTCTTACAAAGTGCAGACAGTGCATCAGCTGTTGGCTGTTGACCGCCAAACGCGTGTAACTTACACTCAAGCCATCCAGAATCTCGCCCACAAGGGAGGCAACTTCATGGAATATCATCATGAGCGGTATAACCCACGAGAAGCCATTACACCCGCTTAAAGTTATTGCGTGGTTTGCTGTTTACGCTGGAGGCGTCATCGGGCCTTATTTTTTCGAAAACGCCGTAGGCCAAACGGCTACTGTGGACGACGAGCGCTACAAAGCCATGCTCAGTGACTTTCTCCTCCCTCAATTGGATGAATTGCGACTGAAGAACATGTGGTTCCAATAGGATGGAGGAAAGAGTCATAACCGAAATTCTGAGGGCTGCATTTCCGGATCACCTAATCTCTCGTTTCGGCGATTTGGACTGTCCGAAAAAATCGCCTGATTTAACGGTTCTGCACTTCTTTTTGTAAATTTTTTGAAGTCACGAGTCTATGTCAGCCAGCCTTACACTGTTGAAGCCCTCAAAAAAAGTATCCGTCAAAAGATTGCAAAGACCTATCGCCGGAAGTTCTGGCAAGAGTGATGGAAAATGCCGCAAATTAGGCCCGAATGGTTATAAATTCTGGCGGCGGCCACTTAGCTGATGGGAAAAAATTTAAAATATCACATAAACATAATCCAAAAGCAGAAGGTTTTTCATTCATAAAAAAAAATACAGCCAAAGAACATCGAGTGACAACTTTTGCGTCATCTTGTATTTTGTTACTGGAACAGACAACGAAACAAACGACGACATGCATGAGATTTTTCAAACCCGTGCTCCAAAACTGCCCACATTTTGAAAGGCAAATCCATCTCTCTGGTTTGAATAAGGGGAGGCTGCAGTTGATTTCGTTAGAATTACGGGAGGTGTAACAAAGTATCAATACGTGTTGATATATCTCGATACGACCACGCCTCAGTATAGGTAAATATGATTCAAACAAGGAGTTTCTCATTTCCTCCTTTTCATAAACAAACGAATCAAAGCGCCAACGATTACTACATGGTCTTAAATTGGCTGAAGAAAAGTTATCAAACCTGCTTCAATGTATGCGAAATCTTGCAGGAAACCAATTCCCAGAGAAAGTGCTTCGCGCAATTCGGAGCAATTGCACGAGTAAATCCAAGAAATTCCGGCAATAAGCGAAGTCACAAATTCGGCAAAACTGGCAATGCAAGCCGATAAAATCCTCGAAATGTCACGCCCCAACATCATGGCGATAAATAGCGCTGATGTTGCATCATCCTAAAACAGAACTGGAGATACAAGTAAACGCTTTGACACATCAGTTAGGGTACCTGCATCACAATTCAAAGCACGTTCGTTCCAGATCAACCAGCTAACAATCTCAACATAAGTAGCTCCTACCACTTATCATTTGGCAGCTCGGAAGTGTAAGGTGCCATGTATTTAGTTTTGTTATCGATGGCCAAACCAATGCTCGCTTACAAATTTTAGGTTGAAATACTGGTCTCAAGTTCCTTGTAGACACTGGCGCTGATATTTCGGTGATTCCAAAGCTTAGTATTTTTCATGACATAAAGATGTTCATATTGCAGATACTAAAACTAAAGTCTTTGCAGCAAATGGATTCACACGTATGGTAGAAATGCAATTACACTCGAATTTTATCGTTTCTGACGTTACACGCGCTATACTCGAATTCATATTTATTAAACATCACGGCTTACTCGTTGATTTTCGTCGCTAAAGATTGCTCGATTCTCAGACGAAACTCGATACAGAAACGTTGTTAGTAAACTCGAAACAACTATCGGCATCAACGATCAACTCCGACCATCCATATTTTCATGAATTTGAACAAGTCACGAGACCATTCGGTTGCATATCACTGTCTTACGGGGTACGACACCATATAATCACACGAGGCAGAACATGCAGCAGGAGGGTATCTGCGAACCTGGGCCATCCTCTACACCTTGTGAAGAAGAAAACGGACAATGTCGTGGTATGGCGATTCCGGACAGCTACCCGATTCCCACTTTCGCAATCTCACTTTTCAACTTTACGGATGCAAGGTGTTCTCAAATCGCGCCTACTACTAGATACCCGTTGCGCCAGAAGATCGACCGCAAATAGCAGGCATTACCACAATCGGTCTACGAGTTTATTAGTTCGGGGTAATGAGTTTTGCTCTATGCTACGATTGAGGTATTCGACTGTTAGAGGATTCGACTTATGCCAAATTTACATTGGCGATATTCTGATCGTCATCTACGATTAGTTCTTGGAAAACTGCAGCAACACGGCCTGTCAGTAATCCTCAATAAATGTATTTCCGTTCAGCCAGATTTTTATTTATTTTGGATACTCCGTCAGTTAAAATGGAATAAAACCGTCCAAGAGAAGATAGAAGTCATATGTAGCTACCCCAGCCCAAAGCCATCGCAGATCTTCGTACACTTTTGGGCGCCAAAAACCATCACAGATCTTTTTGGAGAATTTTTTGCGCCTATACATGCCATACATGCACCATTAATTACTTTAATTCCCGATGTAACGAAAAGCGATACACGCCAAGTGTCTTGGACCAGCGCGAGCGATGCTGATATGCCTTTGAGAAACGCAAAAGGACGCAACTTTAAATCTTAGACGTGATGCATCTGAAAAATCAATTTTTGCTGCTTTAGATCAATTCGTTGATAGCAGAAGACTACCACTGGGATTTTTCACACAAATTTTGCGGACACATACTTGAAGGACGAAAGATTACTATGTCAGCTGATCATCGACTGTTGGCATTTGCTTTACTCCAATATTCAAATAAAGGATCTTCGAGACAGCAACGCAACTACAGTATATCAGCCAGTTCAAGCATGTGTCAGGAAAATCAAAAAATCATTTTGCCGAAATTTATTTCTGTTCAAGTTGAAGAACTGAAATACCTCCTTCAGTCCACGTCTTCTTCGTCAGATAGTCGTCACTATCCACAACCCACCTAATCGAAATGGACGAACTACCATAAAATCAGTGAGCCTGCACTACATGTGGCCACATATGAATATAGACGTCGCTTGATGGTCAAAATCTTGCCTGCAATCCACAGCGCCTTCTGATTTCCAATTGAGCGTTTTAGGCATATGCACACCGAGATAATCGTCGTGCCGTTATCAAAAGGATACAGATATCGTCTCACGCTAATTAATCACTTCAGTCGTTGGCTTGAGGCCATACCACTAAAGGACATTTCTTCTGATAACATGGGCGATGCTTTCTTTTCTGGCTGGGTAAGTGGATTTGGATTTCCTCACACTATTACCAGTGATAGAGGTTCTCTATTCGAGTCGAGATTTTTCGACTCGCTAACCAAATTATTGCTATGCAATCGTAGTCGGACTACAGCTTATCATCCAGCGTCACAGTAATAATCATGTGCCACAGTTCTCGTGACTTGACCAGACCAGCCAGGGCCGCTGAGATGTTGTACGAAGCCCTACTGCGCCATTATCGAGAAATTTGGCATCATAACAAGGCAATGGTGGTGAAAAGGGTGGTGAAAAGGGTGGTGAATAGGGTGGTGAATGCGATTATATGGAACGCTAGCGTTCTCACTTTAGCCTCACACCATCAACTCCTACTACTCACCTCCACGTGGTGACTGCTGGGTGCCTAGTATCTCGACCTGGAGATGGGCTAATCAACCTCTGTGGAAGTTCGTTGGTGGCAGCTGACGGGAGAGTGGGGGGAAGTGCCATCTCACTTAGGCACTTTCTCCTGTTTCCGGGTGGCAACGGACGAATCCTAAGGAAGTTCCGTCGAACTAGTGAGTGGAAGACCAGGTCTATAGAGATCTCCAACATGTCCAACAAGTCAGAGCATTGGAAAAGAGTGAGGAAAAGGTTGAGCCCTCAATAAGGGCCAACGACAGCACTCTCATCCTTGAAGCGGGTTACTTCGGAATTAGCTTTTGTCCTTTTGTCCTAGGGATCCCAAAAAGGGCTTGGCTCTCCAGGCTGAGGGTTGTGCGTGGGGTTAATTGCCCAACTACGTAAAAAAGGAATTTTTACGAAGCGACTAATAGACTCGGATAAGGACAAATTCATTGTTGACGACACTTTGTTCGTTTTGACAGAGGACAGCGATTTTGGATATGCACGTGGAAAGTTCGGGCCTTGAACAGAACGTTCCATGATTTTTAACGTAAACCACCTGTCATGAGACCTTACGTTTACGAGATGCCCATACATCCATAGGGAGCAAGGATACGCCTTGCCATCGCTCGCCGTAAATTTTTTGATACCAATTCGGAACTGTGTTGGAGGCACAAGCTCCACCCTTGGTATGAATCGAGGCCGACCTAAAACCTCTTACTGTTCTTAAGGTCACAGCACCCAGTACTTATTTGCTAGTCTACAATGGGTTAAACCAAAGGAAAACCCGTACCCGCGATTTGGGTTTAAAACACAGCCACCATGACGCTCCCACAAGGGGGCCTACCTCTAACAAGTCAGGCCCGGACCGAAATCCGGGGGGCTCCTGACTCCCATGGTACCGTGATTTAAGTCCTGGTATGGACTACCGGTGGTCCAGCCGCCAACAAGACCTATGACCGGCAACTTGTAACTGGTCAAATCGTAGCAACCATTTAGAGGCGTTAATATCTGAAGATGTTTACGATAAGACCAGTAATATGCTCTGCCCCCGCTTTTTATTAGACAAGGTTATTAATGGGCGAAGCCTTGATAATTGGGCGGGGGCCCTCGGGCCTTGAACAGGCCGCGTGCAGCCCAACAATTAGCGGATGCCCTAGACTGCTATAAAGCAGATATCACTGCCATTCAAGAAGTGCGGTGGGATGGGCCGGGAAAAAGAGAGATGAAAAACTGTGATATTTACTACGGTGATTGCTATACGGAACGTAAGCAGCGTCTATTTGGATGCGGATTTGTTGTAAACGGCATACTTAGGCAAGAAGTCTTGAGCTTTCGATACGTGAGTGATCGCCTTATAATAATCCGTGTCAAAGGTAAATGCGTTAACATCAGCCTTATATGCGCTCACGCCCCAACAGAGGAAAAGGACGATGCTACCAAAGAAAGTTTCTACGAGCTCCTTGACAAAACCTACGAGCAATGTCCGATGTATGAGGTTCAAATCGTCCTAGGCGACTTTAATGCCAAAATTGGAAAGGAGGACATCTTTGGTAGCACAATCGGAAGACATAGCCTACATGACACCAAATCTGGAAACGGAGTTAGGCTAATCGACTGCACTGCGGGACGTAACGTTACTCAGCAAGTACACGGTTTCCTCTCCTAAATATTCAGAAGGGAACATGACAGACACCAGATCATCAAACTGTCAACCAGATTGATCACATTGCGATCGACGTGACGCACTCCTCAAGTATTTTAGATGACCGAACATTTCGGGCGGTCAACATAGACTCGGACCACTACCTAGTTGCAGCCAAGGTACGTCTACGGATATCTCACCCGGCACAACAACGGGGAAATAGTACTATATACGTTGAACGGTTGCAATCGCAACAAGCTGCGATCGCGTAAACCTCACCCCTCTAGAGAAGTCTTTTGCAGCCAGCATCAAGTCTTGAAGACCACTGGCTTAGATGCCGAGATATCATCAGAAATGCCGTAACTGTGGTGCGAAACTCCCGGTTTGATGAAGAGTACTGGCAAGCATATGCAGCAAAACAACGTGTCTAAAAAGCGGAGCTGCACAAGAGATTGAGAGCGTGTCGTGAGCTCTACGAGCAAAAGAGAAGGGAAGAACATCGACTTCTACGGAGAAGAAAGAAATCGCATGAGAAGCGCGCGATCGAGGAAGTAGAGAGGTGCAACTCCAGGAATAATGTTCGGAAGTTTTACTAAAAGTTAAAAGAACGTGTCAGAGTAATAAGATCCGAACGGAAACCTGTAGAGATGAACAAGGAAGTAGTGTAGTGGAGTCAGAGTCGGTGCTAATGATATGGAAAAATCATTTCCGCAGACCGCTAAGACGGACCATTCAAGTGACGATGCAAGTCTAGTATTCCATCCACCCCGCCAGAATGAAGAGAGGGTAGCTATATCCAAACTGGAGTTGAACATGACTGCCGGGCCGGACGGCCTACCCGCCGAACTATTTAAGGCAGCAGGAGGTGACTTGGTAGAGAGCACACAGCAACTTATTTTAAGATTCGGTCGGATGTTGTTTGCCCGGTTAACAAGAAAAGAGACCTTCTGAACTGCGCCTACTATGGAGGCATCAGTCTCCTAAACATCGCATATAAGATCTTGTCTGCCGTATTACGCGAGCGCCTGAAACCATTTGTCAATGATCGGATTGGACCCTATCAGTGCGGTTTTAGGCCCGGTAAGTCCACAATTGACCAAATACTCACACTACGCAAATCCTGGAAAAAACCCAAGAAGTTCAGATCGATACTCACCACCTTTTTATCGATTTTAAAGCCGCATATGGCAGGATCTGCAGGACGAGCTGCACAGAGCCAAATCTAGTTTTAGCATCCTTGCCAAACTCGTGCGGGATGACGATGGAGAAAGCTCGCTGCTGTATCAAAGTCGGTAACGACCTAACGAAGACATTTGATGTCAAAAAAGGATTTAGGCAAGGCGACGCGCTGTCATGTGACTTCTTCAACATCATACTTGAAAGAATTGTTCAAAATCACAAGCCTTCATACAAAGCCAAAGTCTGTTCAATTGCTTGCATACGTCGACGGTTGGTAGAATACAGCTAGCTGTCACTGGTGCCTTTGTGAGTATAGGAACAGAAGCGGAAAAATGGGTCTAGCGATAAACGAGGGCAAAACAAAATATATGCTGTCAACAAGAAGGGACACCCAACATGAACGAGTCTGCCAGAATGTCGCAATTGGCAGCTATAACTTTGAGGTAGTAAGAGACATTGTCTACCTCGGCTCTGCTACCATATCTGAAAACGACGTCTCTCCAGAAATCAAACAAAAAAAACGCTTGCCAATCGCTGTTTCTTTGGACTGAGAAGGATGTTGTAAGGCACTCTCCGGAACAACCAAGAAAACTCTATATAAGACCCTTGTAATCCCAGTCCTGCTCTATGGTTCCGAAGCATGAACCCTTTCTAAAGCGGATGAAGATATCCTTGGTCGTTTTGAGAGAAAAATTCTTCGTAAGATATTTGGTAACGTATGCGTTGACGGAGTTGGGTTCTGGAGGAGACAATTCAACAATGAGCTCTACGAGCTGTACAGCAACATCGACTTGGACAAAAAACTGCGCGTTGGACGTTTGAGATGGCTGGGACATGTAGGGCGAATGAATACCGACGCTCTTCGACTCTAATCTATAGGGACAACGCAGTAGAGGAAAGTCTCGCCTTAAGTGGTGCGCGCAAGTGGAATGGGACCTCAACCAGCTTGGAGTGTAGCGCCGCCAAAGTAAATAAGTAAAAAGACAAGGGCCTTCCCTCACAAAACACTTCACACTTGTTCTCATATCTTCAAACGCGTCGAGAAGATCGAGAAGCCATTGGAGCAGCCTTACCGCGGACCATTCCAAGTCCTCGACTGGCAGTTGGATTATGTTTTTAGGGTTAGCGGCTATGAAAACCCTTCAACTATCAGCGTGAAACCTGTTTCACCGAAAGCCACTAAAATCTTCAATCATTAAATAAGACCTTATCGCAATCTATCCAGTGAAGAAGAAAGTTCAGTATGTGCCTCATCTTTGAAACTCTGGACACTCAGGGTGGTGCTACCGTCGTTTCGATACTCGCAAGAAAGGTTCGTCAAAGCATTAAGAAGAAAAATAGGGGTGCTTGGTGGACAGCTACAACCATCTTCATTTAAAAAAGTTGTACTATTGTAGTAGGAGACTTTTTGGATAACCAGCACCATGCTATCAAGTCCCGTGGTCTGGATGATAGCACGTGTTTGTACGAACGGAGGAATTTTCACGGAACTCAATTCAGTACCCTAGAATGGGAAATTCCTGTCCTTTCATGCTAACTCCTTTAGAAGTTTGCAACCAGGAGAACTTAAGAAGAAGGTACACTCTTCAATGTACTACGTTGCTCATGATGTTGTCATTGCCGACCTCATCAGTCCAGATCACTTGGAAAGGGATGGCAGTGCTTCCAAACAAAAGTAGTTATATTTTCTTGACCTTTACCATACAATACTTGTCACCTCATCATCCCATTGCCTTTTTTGGTTGAGGAAAATACCTCAATCAGACGATGTGTACGAACAGCTCACTGGTAAAGATATGGCTCCTTTGTACCTCACGTTAGTTAACTTGTTCGCTACCGTCAAATTTTATCTGTTGCTGCTATTGTGTTTATAGATTATAGCACCTGCTCGGTGCCACTGATACAAGAGAGTTACTTTGAGGTTATGGAAGCGTTTGTTGATTTAACATTGATTGGACATGTTCTATCCTTGAGGTCCGGGAAAATAGTTGAATGACCTTTACCAATATGTTTTTTATTCCAGGGGTCACCATGGAACTCACCGGCTCGTGCACTTGCGACTGCAGTTTCATCTCGTTATTGTCCTGACTGTTTTTTTTTTTCGATGTCCCTATCAGCATCACTTCGAGGCAATTAATTGGTCCTTGCACAGCCTGTCGCTGTGTATCGGGCATGGAATTGCATGAGTCCGATTTAAGTCCTATGTCGGTCGGCGTTTACTCTTCAGTTAGACTGAAATCTAAGTCATTATGGCACCCAATCGGACGGCCAGTCGCTTAAGTCGCAGAAAGAATAGGGAACTAAATATCTTAAAACCGAAAAGTGGGATTCTTCGAGGTGGTATACCAATAGATACGTCATGGGATGGTGTGTGTAATTTCACCTCAAAAAAAGCTTAAAAAACAACAGTTTCTCAGAATAAATGTCCCATAGTCAATTTTCAGATTGTGGCGGTCGTAGGCTCCAGCCTTAAACGCTAAAATCGCCAAATATTCAGTCACAGACTATTTAACAGATTTCGTAGGCTGATTGATATCGCTACGACCACTGTTGTGACAATGTTTGTTAATAATAAGGAGACGCATCACAGATTTGAAAAACACTCACCTGTCATTGCGCCACTGGACGTCGGTCCACCAGATAATCCCTCTCTTGTGGTTGTCGCTGCTGCCGATGTTATAGTTGTGGTTGCTGTAGCTAGTAATCCTCCGCCAGCTTTTTGGTTTCTCATACCACTTCCGCCACCGCCGCCGCCGCCACCACCACCACCGCCACCAACTACTCCGCTCGTGGTCACAACAGTCGTTGGACTTGCTTTCGAATGATGTGCCTGTTGTTGGTCGTGTTGTTGTTGCTGCTGCTGTTGAAGCTGTCCAGCTTGATGAAGTTGCTGTTGTTGCTGCTGCTGCTGCTGCTGCTGCTGCTGCTGTTGTTGCTGTTGTTGACTACCGCTTGTTCCAACGCACGCATCTAAATTCACATCCACAAACGTATTCGTCTGCAATCCGGCAATATCCTTCAAATCAATCCAGCTAGCACCCACACGATCACAATCCGATATTGGCAAGCTCAACAGTCGCGTATCGTTCTCATCGACTATTTGAAACGATTGTGTCGGCTCGATCTTGACAATTATCGGTGGCGTACACGCCAGATCTGTCGAAGTTGACGTACTCGTTGTGGTTGTTGTATGAGTTTTGGTGATCAATTCACCACCACGGACTACGTCAAATTTCAATACCGTACTGCATTTGTCAGTCTGTTGCGATTGGTGCTGCTGTTGTGGCCGGTGCTGTTGTTGATGCTGTTGTTGCGGTTGTGAAATAGCAAAAAGACGACTCGAACCGGCTGTTAGAGGTGGCGAAGTGGCTTTATTAGCTGTTGTCACCACTGTTGATGATGGGTTGGCAACGGACGAAGACGTCGACGATGACGATGACGAAGGCGGTATCGGTATTATGGATATCGATGGAATTTTATTTCGAAAATTCGCAGCAGTCTTCAATGCTGCCGCTGCCGACTGATGGCAAATTTGTATTTCGTCCGTGGCTAGGCTGGCTGTTACAGTTGATGTATGTGGCGACGATGGTGTTGACGATGATGTTGATGACGACGACGACGACGATGATGACGACGAGGACGATGATGAAGACGACGACGACGACGACGACGACGATGATGACGACGACGTGGACGACTGGATCTTACGAGAAGTCGCCACTTTGTTACAGTCTTTCAATCAAATTGTCACAAGTTACACTCAAAAACGAAAACAGCACTCTTAACACTTTTAAACTTTTTCACAAGAAATCAGTTGTTTTTGAAAAATTTCGTATTCAATTCGGCTGTTGCTTAAGAATTCATGTCAATACCGTTATCCAGCACACCAAAGAACTGTGGAAAACACTGCGGCCACTACAGAAAAACACTATTTTTGTGCACCACCACTACAGCTGAGACATGAACCAATTTGAACGACCAAAAAACACAATACTCACTGGAAAGGGTTTGGAAAATTGGGGGTGGTTAGGGGTTGGTTTTTGGGTTTTTTTTTTGTTTTCCTTTTTCAACAATATGCGATTGAAATTGTGTTTTTTTGTGCGATGTGACGTTTCAAAAATTTCGTAGAAAAATTTCCAAAATATCAGTTTTGAGTGGAGAGGTCAGAATTTTTGAGTTTTTGAAGTGTACACCTTCGGGGATACGATTCAAAGGGACTTCGAGTTGCCGAGTTTGAATTTTTGGTTTTGGTTTTGTTTTTTTGTTCTAGTTAGCGCAAGGTATCAACAAATAGATTTCTGTTTTATCGAGTTTTTTGGTTTCTGGTTTTCGAAAATTGTTTTATATGTAAAAAAAATTAACACACACAGATGCACGACATTAAAATAAGAGAAAATCAGCCTTTTTGTTTATATCTTTTCTTGTTGGTATTTCGAAAAGATTTGTTGATGTTTTTTTTGGTTTTTTTTTTTGTTTCCGAATTCGTCCCGTTGGGTTTTTTTTTTTTAAATATTTTTTTAGACAAGTCGGGAGACGATGTTGGTAGATTTTTTTTTGATTTTTCTTTTCTTTTTTTTTTTGGTAAAAAAAACGGCACAAAATTCAGTCGAGGTTTTGGTTTTTATTTTGGTTTTCGTTCGCGATAAAATATTGCTCTGTGATTTGTCGAATTTTTATCGGTTTTATGTTGTTTTTTTTTGTTGGAGAGTTTTTTTTGAAAAATTTGTTTAACAATTTTGGAAAAAAGCTTTTCTTTTGAAAGAAAAAAAATCACTCTTATCGAAGTAAATTCCCACCTTGCAGCACCACCACCACACAACCAAAAGACCAAGACACCGCAGCTGGGAGAGTTAAAGGTGAACACAAGGAAATGCAATGCAATGCAATGCGCACTAGATGCGATTTGGGGGTATTTTTCGAGGTATCGTGTTGTCGTTTGGGATGATATTTTAAGCAACAACAGCAACAACAACGACGACGGAAATTCTGATTAAAGTAATGACAATTCGATAGATGATAAATTGGACGATGATGATGGGGTTTCGAATGAGGAGAACACGAACACGAACACGAACACGGTTGTTGTTGATGGGGTTTTCGATTTCAAAGAAACGCACTTCATTTCGAAAAAGTTCTTCGACAAAAGGATTTTCACTTTTTTCGATACACCAGTGGTTGGGCGGTGGATTTAGTGATTTTTCAAATTTTCAATTTTTGAAATTTAACCAGATTAACACAATAAAAAACTTAACTCGATGATTGAAAACACGAATGGCGGATTTTCAGTTCAGCTCTCTCTCGCGGTCGCTGTGTATCCTCTCTCTCGTTTTCGGTTAATTTCAATCAGTCGTCGTTGTCGTTGTCGTCGTCGTAGTTATCATCAGTTGGTTGGATGTGGATTTTCCATCGGAATTTTCCAGGGGGCATATCGAAAACTGGAATATGGCACACGATGGAAATTTGAACAAGGGGGGGCTGTGGGTGCTTAATTCAGAATTGCAGTGCCAGTGCACACACAAATGTAGAATTTTGGAAAACCTCTCAGGAATGTCTGAGCTGTTGTTCGAGAGTCCTGCGCAGTATGGTTTCAGGATATTGGATTGCATTTTGTTTGTGTGTTTCCATGTGTTTTATAAGTAAAGTATATCAGGGCGATTTTGTGTGTTTTCAGGTTCAGGGTAAATTCGTTAGAATGAGTAGGGGTGAGTTGAATTTTCCAGGAATGGAAAGAATGGACGCAAATGCGATTGACAATGGAAGTGCAATGCTGCGCGAAAGGGAGCAAAGTTCGTCGACGACGACAGAGCGGTGGGAACGAGGACAAATTTGAGGACGATGAGCACGACAATGGGGTGGGTGGAAGTGTATGTATCTTCTGAATATGAAGCATCAGAGAATCGATTTTGTTTTGGACTGTCAGCCAGCTGATTTAGAATCTTTGGGCATACTACAATTCTTTAGTTGGTTTTGTTTCTGAACGAATTAAAGGGGATGAACAGATTGGGGGAAAAAGTCAGCATCAATATTTAATGTTGCAGCACGTGTATCTAGATATTTTTAAGAGGAATGTTATTGCTTTTTCTATTTTAGGGATAAGTGTTTTTCTTAAATATTTATGTAAATACAGCTTAAGCGGTATTTGGATGGTTTTTACTTTATCTAATCTCGAGAGACTCGGGTGGCTTAGGAGAGTGAGAATGTAAATTAAAACACTTTTTACCTTTGCAGGTGGAAGAGGTCCCTTGACATTGGAAACTTGACTGTTTAACTAGTTCATGTCTTGAGCAGAATAGTGAAATCTCTAATGTCGACCTTTTGATGCGTAAAACCCTTCGACCTACATCGGCGCCTAGGTATATCGATAAGAGTGTAAACCGAACATACACAGAAAAATGCTTCCTGGTGTCGTCACCATTCACTGTGTCACTTATGTCTAACATCGACCGACACAAAAAAGCAATCTGCAGTCTTACCTTCTAAGGGATAGCACCTGTTGTGGGGCATTTATTTAGTCTGCCTGCATCATGGAGAGTCATTCCACCTGCAATTATACTCATAAGAAACCGCACATTCAATGGGAGCTCATAGAAGGGACGCAGGTAGTCCTAAATCAGCTTTAGGTCATAAGAAACTCGCCTCTGTGCCTTGCCCAACAATTTCATTGGTAATCTCATTTTTCACTCACAATTCCATTGTAACCTGGGACTTAGATAAGACTCAGTGAATTCAGCTTTCGGACTGGATACAGAGAAGCTTGCATTCGCAAACTAATCTGAAAGTGGTGAGCTACATCCTAGTAAGCGCCACATTCTAGTTCGACATTGGAGCCATCCGTGGCTTTCTTGGCTCAAAATTCTGATTGAAATCATTTCTGGGTACAGCCAAATCGATTTAGTAAATTCGCGGCAACAGGAGTTCTGGTGTCATTTCATCGACTGTATGTATGCCGGCAAGGCCGGAATTAAAAGACAGTTGGCGCGCAAATTCATCCAAATCTCTTCTTTTTAAATAGAAGACGGCTTTAAGAGTGCATCCCATGATATGAATGTCAACGGGAAGAGGATTTATGAATGCGTCTTGAGCAACGAAAGACGTGATAGAGAAAGTTCCCATGAAACCGCATTGGAGCCCTAATAATTCTTATAGTGCAGATGGTGTGACACTATTTATTAAAGAAATTTTTCTATGTATTTACGGTTTACATTTATGTAGCAAAAACTTTTTCATAGAACAATTGGGCGTCTTCCTAAAAACAATAAAGTCGAAAATTCTTATGGTTGTGAGAGACCTCAATATTGACGTTCTAAAATCTGGAAGCGATCATGACAATCTTTTGCTTCTTATGTCGTCACACGGGATTACATCTCTTGTAACTGAACCAAACGGCATTGTCGACGAATCCTACGAAGTTTGTGATCAACAAATTACTGATCCCTGTATGATAGAATTGATCTTAAGCCATCAGATTTAAGGAGCCTAATTATGTGAATATTTTATAAAAGAGGGAACAATCTACGTAAGACTTGTAAATAGTTTAAAATGAGAGTCTTGGTAGAAGGTTATGCTAAACTTTTAAGCACACATGGCGAATCAGGCCATGGATCAATGAGGGCTTGGTTAATCTTATAAACAAGAAAAACCTATTTCGAACAAAATATCACAAGCAATCTCTCAATCTAATATTGTATTGTATTGTATTGTATTTATTAAGTAAGTATCGCTTACACGGTAAGATAATGGAATCTTTTAAAGTGTGAAAGCCTTAAATTTTTTTAAAAGTATTAGATAAAAATATGTGCAAGCATGTGTATGTATAAAAATAATAGTAGTGATAGAAGAACTAAATATACAATTTATATATAAAAAAGAAAAAACAAACAGAAAGAGACGGTTGATATTATAACAAATTATCTTAAATTCTAATTGTTTCATTGGCCAGATATTTTAAGAGAGATGACTTAAATTTATTAGTGCTTCTAATTTTCCTAATATTTATGGGCAAGGAATTCCACAGCCGTACAGAATTTACGATAAATTGGCGTTCAGAAGTCAAGCAGGCATAGCTCGTTTGAAAAAGCATACATGATCTACCTGACTGAAGGAAGCGTAGCTTATTGGATAGGTATGCCGGTTGCTTAGTTTGAATTAGGAAAAAGGAAACATGGTCATAACGTTTCAGGTTAAATATTGGGTCTACAAGTAAGTTGCCAGCGTTTTTTTTTCCAAAATTTGAAGTTTTATTATGAAAACATAGTTACAATGCTTTATTCAAAGTATCGTCCATCGGAAGCTACAACTTTCCCCCATCTTTCTGGCAATTTATGAATTCCGGACCAACAAAATTTCTCGTCTTTCAAGCCCAAGAACGTATCGAGCCAATTTTTGATTTCCTCTACTGAGCTGAAGCGTATTCCCGTAAGAGCGTTCTGCATCGAACGAAACAAGTGGTAGTCAAATGGTGCCAAGTCTATTTTCCAAATAGTTTTTCACCGAAACCGCAACATGTGGCCGAGCGTTGTCGTGATGAAAAATGACGAACTCATGCCTGGTCTCATATTCTGGCCGTTCTTCTTTTAATGCCCGCTTCAAACGAATTAGTTGGGTTCGATATAATGGTCCTTTGATAGTTTCACCACTCGGAAGCAGTTCGTAGTATACGACACCCTTTTGATCCCACCATATGCAGAGCATGACCTTATTCACGTGAATTTTTCGTTTCGGCGTCGATTGGGCGGGCTCGCCGGGCTTTGTATACGATTTTCTGCGTTTAGGATTATCATAATAAATCCATTTCTCATCACCAGTGACAATACGATGCAAAAATGATTTGTTTTTATACCGCTGGAGTAACATTTCGGACATGCAAAATCGCCGTTCGACGTCTCTTGGCTTCAATTCGTACGGCACCCAGTTTCCAACCTTATGAATGAATCCCAGTGCTTTTAGGCGCAGAGAAATGGCTTGTTGCGTGATGCCCAATGATGCAGCAAGTTCTTCTTGAATCTGACACGGCTCCTCATCCAGTAAAGCGTCCAATTCCTCGTCTTCAAAACTTTTCGGCTTTCCGAGGCGATCTTTGTCTTCAACTCCAAGATCACCACTTTTGAACCGTTTGAACCACTCGCGGCACGTCGATTCACCAATACATTCGGCCCCATAAGTTTCCGAAAGCAAACGATAGGTCTCAGCCTTCATATTTAAGAATAAAAGCAGCGCTTCCCGCAAATGACGTTTATTTGGCTGGAAACTTGCCATGATTTTGCTCGATAAAATGTACGACATCGATAGAACTGCTCAAATATAACGCTGCAAAGTTGCTGACAGATACAAAACCTACAAATAAAACACATGGGGTCTGACATTTCTGCCCGGGATCCACTGGTGGCGCCATCTCTGACAAACGCTGGAAACTTGCTTGTAGACCCAATACAAAGCGGGTAATATTATTATACACGACATTGAGCTTTCTTCTGGAGTCGTAGTCAGGGCAGCAAAAGATCTCAGAACAATAGAACAGAATCGGCATTAGTAGGGTTTTCACTAACAAAAGGGATAAAGCGATGAGTAGTCCAGAGAGCATGTAGTCCACCGTACACCTTACCTATAATGACGTTTATGTGGGTAGACCAAATAATGGTCCGGTTAAATATCAGACCAAGGTTGTTGGCGGAGTCAACGTACTCTATTGGACTTTGAGGTAGCTGGATTGATGGAAAGTGAGTAAGATCCAATTTTCTTTTATGGATCACAAGTGCTTTTGTCTTTTGCGCATTGAGACGCAGTTCATTCTTAGCCGACCAAACAAGTATACGCTGGAGACCTTCATTTACCTTCGCAGTGAATTAAATTCATTGGAAAGCTTAAGTGGATCTGGGCATCATCAACGGACATGTGGATTGCGCTATGCTCAACAATCTTGGGCAGTTCATTTACATAGAGCGAGAAAAGCAATGGTCCAAGAATAGAGCCTTGCGGTAACCCCCTCTTTACTGACAAACGACATGAACATCGGTTACCCGCCACAACCCGTTGCTGTCACCCTTGTAAATAGGAAAATATAAGTTTTGTGGAGGGCAATAAAAAATTGAATTCTTCCCTAAGCTTTCAGCAAAGAATAGTGTAGTTTACCGTGTCGAATGCTTTCAAGTAACGTAAGGATTGTAACACGGTTTTCATCAACAGCTTTTCTAATTTCATCGACGACCATTAACAACGCAGTCTTGCAACTTCGTTTTTAACGGAAATCAGATTGGTTCTCGCAGAGCAGTTTTTTAGTCAAAAAATAGTTTTGTATCTGAATTAGAATGCATTTTTCAAAAACTTTTGAAAGGAATGTCAAAATTGAGATCGGTCTCATCGGTCTCTAAAACGTTATTTCAAAAAGCTGAATCATTTCCTGAAAAACAATTTAAAAACATGGCACGATAATTTCATCTCTACAAAATTTCAAAATTGCAACAGAAATATAAGAGGAGAGCGGAAAGTTGTAAACGCAGTCCTTAAAAAGGAATCGAATAACGAGAATGTTTTTGGAATTTCAATTCTTAATCCTGTAGAAATTGTAAACAACTTTAATACGAGTACACACTTCACTTCAACAGCCACAAAATCAAAACCATACCCCCCACAAGGTAAAGACCCAGACATGTCGATTCGGCGCCAATCAGCTGAATTGAGCATCTGCAGGGAGCCAACCCGGCGTATTTTGCGGTCGGATTTGGGCCTACATGCTTACAAGATTGTGCTGACGCAAGAATTGAAGTCAGTCGACAATAGACAACGCCGTGAGTTCGTTATTTGGGCGCTGAAAATGTTGGCCGGAGATGCGGATCTTGACCAAAAAATCATCTTCTCGGACGAGGCCCATTTTTGGCTCATTGGCGAACACAGTCCACAAGTGTTCGGTAAAGCATCAATACATCCACAAAGATTGACTGTTTGGTGCAGTTTATGGTATGACATGGCGGCATCATCGAACCTAATTTCTTTCGTTACCATCAATATTCTCAGGTATAGAGCGATGTAAACCGACTTTCTGTGGTCAGAGCTCGACAAGATCGATATATCTGATCTGTGGTTCTAACACGACGGCGCAACATGCCGCGTCGCTTGTATGGCATGTTGCTCGAAGTTGTGAAGTAGAAATTTGGTGACTGGGTCATCTCACGGCGAGCGTTTATCAATTAGACGCCGCGATCATGCGATTTGATACCACTCCATTCAATTGTGCTGCACAAACTCTACAAATCTGGTTTCAGATATTCAACTCACAATTGGTTCAAGTGCTATCTAACAGGAAGACGACAGAGGGTAAAATTCAATGGAGTATTTAGTGAGGAGCTTGAAACTAGTATAGGCGTACCATAGGGTTCCCTCACAAGTCGTGTACTATTTTTAATTTACACAAACTCAATGTTCAAACTAATTACAGTTCTTACTAATAATATTTTTTTTTAAGCAATTTATTTGTTATATGACACTACAAATAGTCAATAAGATTTACAAGGAGCTTACTCGTAGGTTAGGTTAGGTAAAAAGTGGTTGCTGGAAAGAGCTTATTATGAAGCGTAGCAGACTGTTAACGTCTATATTCTTTAGATCGCTTAAGTCATTTTAGAAAAAAACTCCTAGGTGAAGTTATCTTCTTTGGGCGAGGGTTGGGCATGTAGAGAGTAGGTGGAGGATTGTCTCTTCCTCCTCCTCGTCCATGCAGCGTATACAGAAATCGTTTATAAAAACGCCAGGCCTATGATGGCGCTGAAATGTTCCCTATTCGGGTTCAAACTCTTAGGGCGATTAAGATCTAGCTTTGGCCACATCTGTTTGGTCGGTAGACAGTCCACCTGAGGCCTCTTCTTTTATTAGCATCCAGCTTTAATATTGATTTGTACGTAGCGATTGGTATACCTCTGCTACCCTTTTGCGGTAAAGAAGACGAGTTCGTCGGCCCTACAATTCCTTGGAATGTCTCTGTGGCCCGGCACCCAACAAAGGTGAAGGTTGAACTACTCTGCCATCTCCAGAAGTGATGATCGGCATTCAAGGCCGGTTTTAGAATTTAATGAGACTAAGTCCAACGACTTGATAGCGGCCTGACTACTCGAAAAGATGGGGATATTATTTTTCTTTAGCCAGGACAGAGCTTCATTAATCGCCAAAATTTCCACCAGGAACACACTACAGTGATTTGGAAGACGGAAGGAGAGGCTTAGATTTAGCTTATCTGAGAAAATACCGCCACCAACCCCGCTATCTTATATCCATCTGTGTAAAAGTGGATTGACTTGTCTTCATGAGAGCATCTTCCTCCCAAAACGGTCTAGAGGGGAAGCTTACATGGAAGTCTTTGTCAAACTAAAGTTCGGGTATAGTGTAATCGATGTTCTCTTTGAGGATTCGTAATATATTAGCGTGGCCAAATAAATTATTTGTCCACTGTGAACAAGCAGCTTGCTTTTGACTAAAATAAAACTGACTGAACTAGTTGATGGCCATCGGATGCACTAGTTTGTGTATTGCACTATCAGTTCATGGGGCTTGGTACGTTGGAGTCTTCTAACTAGCTCGCTTTGGTTTAGAAGTTTAGATGACTCTTTACGACTATTTGTGTGACCTGCTACATACCTCTCTATTTCACTGGATACCGTCTCTGTATTACGGATGTACCATGGTGCATTAACAATGCCCCGCAATACTGTGTTTTGGAGCCTTTGAAAGGTTTTGAAAGTACTTTTCTAATCACACTCCAATAATTGGATGCCATAGGTCCATACTGGTTTCATTACTTGTTTGTAGAGCAAAATTTTGTTGAGGATAGATGAGACGATGGCTTTCCAATGACCCAGTCCATTTTGCTTAGCTTTAGGTTGACTTTGTATGTTTTTTTCTGGATGTGCTCTTTCCGACGAAGTTTTGCATCTAAGGCTATTCCTAGGTGTTTAGCGGTATATCGGAAGTTCCCTTACTCTTTTGTTTGTAAAGTCAACGGGCACAGAATTTGCCTCTTTTACTTTTATGCGCCATTTTTTAGTCCAACATTTAATGATATTCATCGCTGTTTGTAGCTTTCTCGCTGCGCCTTCTGCTGTTTTGCCGACTGCCAGAACCGCTGTATCTATTATGCTATTTGGTGGGGTAGGTAAATCATTGGTGAACAAAAGGTAGAGTGTTGGATCCAGGATGCTTCCCTGCGGAACTCCTGCTTTATTTTCCTTAGTTCGGAATACGCATCTTCCGGTTTTATTCTAAAGAAATGAGGCATTAAGTATGGGTCAAGGAACCTGAAATACTGTATTAGTAGAACATTGTTCAGTTTGTTGACTAATCCTTCGTGTCAGACGTGCCAGACGACCTTTCTATGACATCTATAATTCATTGTACTTAGTCTATAGTTGAATGACTTTCTCCAAAGCCAAACTGGTGACTTGGTACTAGTTTTTTGCCCTCATTGACTGGTTTTAGGCGTTTGAGAAATAGGCTTTCGAACAATTTTGACATGAATGGGAGGAGGGATGGATACAGGCCTATGAGATGCTGCCTCATACGGTGATTTACCTGGTTTAGGTACTATGATCACTTTAGCAACTTTCCATGGACAGGTGATGTGATGTAGTCTGATTGCAGGTTGAATTAAGTTGATAAGCTTCAACACACCCATGTGTGGAAGTTGTTTTAGCATTTCACATGTAATTAGGACATACCCTGGGGCTTTCTTCATCTTGAGTCTTGTCTTAATTTCTCTTCTAAATTCAGACACAGAGACTGGCGGAATATCTTCGTCTTTTGGGCTGACTTGCATGTGGTTGAAAAGTAGTGGTTAAATGCTCAGCGAATAAGGCAGCTTTCTCTGCATTCGTTCTCACCCACTGTCAGTCATTTTTTCTGATGAGATGCCTGTTTAGGAGGTCGGTGGCCTTTCAAAGTGAATAGTCAGTTCTTTCAGATACTTATTTATAGACTCATTTTTTTTAATCTTTTATCATATTGCGAAGATGCTGAGAGATTCCATTAAGCTTTCTTTTATCTTTTGGAGACCGGGTTTGCTGCCATTTAGCACGAAGTTTTCGTTTTTTGGCTACTAATTCCAATATTTGTTTGGGAAAGTTTTGGCCAACTACTTTCCTTTTTAAGACTGGAGTTGATTTCCAGGCCGCTCGTTGAATTTATTGCGCGAATTTTAAAACATCATCTTCAAGGTGTGCAGCAGTTTCTAGGGCGATAGATAAATTGATTTGTTGATCCAGAAACTGCTTAAAAAGAGCCCCAATCAGAACTCATATCAAAACCAGGAAGAGGTCAACTAAATTTGAAATTTTATCTGAATCTGTAAGCCAGTATAGCTCACGATCTTTTTTTGTTATTAGTTGCGATCCCCATTAGGCGTATTTGGCGTTGAAATCCCCTCCCATAATGAGGTTTCGTTCCTGTCTTTGAATGAGATACTTGTCTTGTTCACATGAAACATTATGCTTTGGGGGGCTATAGAGAGCCGTTAGGGATATCCATTCTTTGTTTGTTGTTACCGGTGCAATTGTAGCTTGAAAGTCGTCTGTACTGTATAAGTCATCTTTGTGGTGTTCAATGATTTTTTGACTATTACAGCATTTCCACCCCGACCTCTGTTAGCTGAATGTAGAGCATAGTAAGTTTCATTGTTTCGAAATTTGATAAATGACTGCTTGGTAAAGTGGGTTTCAGAGACTAAACAGACATTAATTTTTTCTAAAAGGTGTTTTTTTTTTTAGAGGATTGATTTTTAAACACAGATTGTCAGTTTGACAGTTGAAAGTTGATTTGTCGTTAGTCCTTTTGCCATTTTACGATGAATAGATTAACGCCTGAATAACGCGTGCAAATTGTACAAACTTATTTTGAAAACCATGGTTCGGCTCGCCAAACTTAAGGTCCATTTTACGGTCGACATAATCGTCCATCTGAACACGTCATTCGGAACATGATGAATAGCAGTGTTGAGGAGAATCCACATGAGTCGATTCGCCATCGTGCACAGCAATTGGAGCTGTGCCTTTTCACTTTGTGGAAGATTTTACGGAAAGACCTTGACTTAGAAGCTTGTAAGATCCAGCTTGTACAAGAGGTGAAACCGCGTCACCATTATACGCGTCGTAGGTTCGGTGAATGGGCCGAAAATATGATTCAGCTTGATCCTCATTTACAACGCAAAATTTCGTTTTACGACGAGCCCCATTTTTGGTTAAATGGATATGTAAACAAGCAAAATTGCCGAATTTGGATTGGAGAAAACCCAGAAGCATTTGCTGAGACGCCCTTTCAAATATTAAAGGTCAATGTTTGGTGTGCTTTATTGCCTGGTGGAATCACAGGCCCATATTTCTTTCAGGGCAATGTCGGCCAGAATGTTACCATCAATAGAGAACATTATAGAAATAAATTTCTTGCGGGAAACATTTGCTGAGCGTATAATTTCGCGTAATGGGCCTGTGAACTGGCCTTCACGATCCTGTGACCTCACACCTTTAGATTACTTTCTTTGGGGGTATGTGAAGTCACTAGTCTATGCCGATAAACCAGAGACGTTGGACGATTTGAAAGTCAACATTCGTCGTGTTATTGCTGATAGGGCCGTATATCAGTTGCTTGATAAAGTTGTCAAAAATTGCATTTCACGATTGCGCTTCATTCGAGCTAGCCGTGGTGCGCATATGCCCGATATCATATTTAAACACTAACACACTTGAACCTCTTATTATAGTTCAGAAGCATGTTATCAGAATCATAGGTCGCAAAAATAGAGTACCAAGAAGCTGGTCATTGTTTCATCACCTTCAAATCCTTCGGTTGAAATTGCTATAAGCAGCTAAAAATAATCTTTTGCGAAGAGGATATAATACGATTCTCCGTTCGTCACATTTGTACGGCTTAAAAACGAATTGATGTTGTTAAACCTGCCGGTAGCAAATACTACACATTTCACAAACTTGTTCACAGTGTCAGCACCTAAACTCTTCAATAAATTAACATACGAAATAAGATTAAGATGAAAGAATATATTTTTAAAGAAAGTTAACATGTCAAAAATTTATTTGGAAATATTACTTAAAAATGCAAAAGTTCTGACACAAGAATCTAAAATAAATTAAGCATAAAACAAAATTAAAAAAAAAGAAAACAAAATTTTAAATCTATTAATTTGTTAATTTTGCTGATGTTGTATTCATGTATCCCCACAACTGTAAACTTGATTATGAATTAATTTAGCTACCGATTTATTCGTTCCTAATCACATTAGGCGTTCAATTTCCATTGTATCTATTGTAGAATTTATTATGTAAACTAATAAATAATAATCTGTCAATAAAAAATAGACCTTTCTCTGAAGGGACGTATGTGACGTGTTTTCGTGGAAGCTTGGTTCATCAGGCAACTGATCCATAAAAGTATAATTGGTCTTATCATTGGCGTGTATGAGTTAACACATCGTATTCCCAGCGGCCGCATACCATTGACGCAACAACTTCATAACCATTGACCCGACCATTTCGCAAAGCAGTCATCGTCACCAACACTGCTGACTCATCATCATCTTCAACGGCGATCGACGGAAGTTCGGCGACAGAGTTGCGAGGCCACAATATAATACCTTGCACAACCTGCAAGATCAGCAAATCGTTCGGGTGGTGCGACTGGGGACCATAGGGTTTAGGATAGAACTATGAGAATTGTAAGTCAGTCCAATTAGTGAAGTTGGCTCACACTTAGTCAAAGCTGGTTCATATATCTTTTACTTTACAAGTTATAGCTAAAATACCCTAATAGATGACAAGTCCCATGTTTTGCAGAAAGTTCGCTTGCTAGAAAGCGAACAGGGTCTCGGAGGTTTTCGACGTGACATAGCTATTTAGTCGAAAAAAGTTTGTTATCCAAAATGACACCCACTTACTTAGATCCATTGGTTAAGCGGATGACGCCTTTAAGGTCTAAACTAATCCTGACTGAGTGAGACCATAAAGCTAAGCAGAACAACCTCAGTTTTAAGTGTATTGACTGAAAACTAATTTTTAGAGTACTAATCGATGACCTAGGACTGCCTGGTCATGTCGCTAGACGTGATCCAACAGATTTTAGATCTGCGTATGCCTGAGCCTAGACATTAGAGCCATTAACCAATGAGTCGACAAACATGCACCATAACTACTATGGAGACCTCTGCTTGCCTCGGCAATCAGCGTCCAATTCAATTCAAAAAAGTACTGATTCTCCTACGCTGGCCGTGTTTTCTGGGCAAGTTATGAATGCCGTATGGCAATGAGCACACTTTTGTAACAAGAAACCGACAGGAAGTGAAAGATATGACTCTTGTCTCCGACAGCATCACTTAAATGCTAACGAACTGGATGGTATCGTCTAGACATTCCTTTTCAGACCACAGATACATCCAATTCAGCTTGAGTGATGCTCCTTCCAGTCAACCATAATTCCGAACTGGCTGGCCAAAATACAGAGGAATAATGTCAGAAACGCTATCCTCTAAACTCACAAGTCCCCCGCGTGACACCAACGAGCTTGATATGAAAGTCAAGGAACCCTGATTCTCAATCAGGCTATGGCTGCTTCCTGTCCTCTTATTCATCCTATAGGCAAGAAATAGCCGCACTTGTGGACATCAGCACTGGGACTGGCTTAGAAAAACTTGCAGAAAACTTTTCAACTTAGCAAAAAGTGCGAGAAAAGTGATTGACTGGGACTCATACAAAAAAATCCCTCAGATCATACAAAAAAGACATAAAGAAGGCAAAGCGACAATCCTGGAGGTCATTCTGTGACAAAATCATAGAAATCTCTGATTCATCGCGGCTAAGAAAAATCTTTTGATGCCTTGTTGATCGAAAAAACCGACAGCTCTTGGACAACCTCAAGTGATGAATCAATCAACTTGCTACTGGACACCAACTTTCCAGGTAGCTTCCAATTCGCGGCCAAAAGCAAGCTAAACAAGACTACTGCAACCGGGACCAAAGTTCATGGTTTGATTACAAGAGACAAACTGCTCTGGGTGCTGCATAGCTTCAAACCATACAAGTCTGCTGGTTCGGACGGTATAATACCAGCCGAGCTACAGAGGTCCTGCCTACGCTAGAGAATATCATGAGGAGCTGTATAGAACTGATCGATATTTCACTGTTATGGAAAGAAGTCAATGTACAATAGTTTTCATTCCCAAAGCCGAAAAATGCTCTCACGTTGTCCCAAAGGATCTCAGACCTATAAGTCTATCACCTTTCCTTGTGCAAACTCTAGAAGGACTGATTGATATGGATATGCGAGCTAAAATTGATCCAAGACTTTTCCTAACGGCTCAATATGCCGGTGTAAACGGCTCTGCATTCACTGATTAGCCACATCGAAGGATCCCTACAATATGGAGACTATACAATATCCCCTTTCCTGTACAGAGATGGTGCCTTTAACAATGTCAACACATCCGAAATCACGACTGCGCTGTCAGCTCTGCAGGTAGACGACTCAATCTGCTATTTAGCGGATAATCAACTCCAAACTTCGTGGGGCTTCTGCTAACATAAAAGATGTGTCAGAAGAGGTACGCAGCAAGGCGGTGTCCTTTCACCAATTCTCTGTAACTTAGTGGTTAATAAACTGCTGATATACCTGGAAGCGGGTGGTAGCAGGGTGATTGCATATGCGGATAACGTTGCTATAGTCGTCTCAGGTAAGCATCTTAATACCATTAAAGAACTACTTCAACTAAATCTCAATAGATTAACCCGTTGGCCAGACCGCTGTGGATTGGGAATAATCCCCCATAAAACTGATCTTGTCCTCTTTTCTAGGAAATATAAAATCCCAATCATAGACCCTCCCTCAATAAACGGTACCAGTTTAGTCTTTTCCGATACAGCAAAATAGCTGGGTCTCATTTTCTTAGGAAACTAAACTGGAAACCTAAGATTCAAGAAAGAATCAAGAAAGCTACAGTAGCTTTATTCTCTTGCAGAAGAGCCATTCGAAACAAATGGGGCCTTCGACCTCGTTTAACCCACTGGCTATACATCTCTGCCATAAGACCGATACTCACGAGATTTTTATCTGGTGGATGGCCTTAGACTATATAGCCAACTGCAGCAAACTAAACAGAGTCCAAACCTCTGTAGCGTGTTCCAGGCGGAAATTTTGGCGATTAAAGAAGCTTTGTCCTGGCTGAAGAAAAACGTGATACCTGCAAAGGATATCCGCATCTTTTCAGATAGTCTGGCCGCTATCAAGTCTCTGAACTCAGACTCATTAAATTAGAAAACCGCCCTTGAATCCCGATCATCTCTTATCCAGATGGCAGAGCAGTTCGAAATTCACCTTTGCTGGGTGCCGGGCCAAAGATACATTCCAGGGAACTGTGGGGCCGATGAACTCGCCAAAATTGGAACCACTCTACCTATGCTACCGGAAAAGGGTAGCAGCGATATACCTTTCGCAACGTGCAAATAAATATTAAAGCTGGATGCTAATAAAAGAACAGACCTTAGATGGACTCTTGGACCAATATGTCTAGTAACTAAACAGATCTGGCCAAAGCTAGATCCGAATCGCTCTAGGAAACATCTCACGCCATTTTAGGTGTCATCACTGGACACTGCTTAATAGGTAAGCACACAAGAAGGCTTGGCGCTTTTACAAATGATTTCTGTAGAAGCTGCATGGACAAGGAGGAAGAGGAGACAATCCCCCACCTACTCTGTACATGTCCAGTTCTCTCCCGGACGAGAAAAATTCACTTAGGAACTTTCTTCTATAATAACCTAAACGATCTAAAAAATATAGACGTAAACAGTCTCCTACGTTTCATGGTAAGTTCAAATTGGTTCCATTAATAAGAGGATCATAGATCCACGTGGCATCACAATGAGCCAATAGGCCTAAGTGGCTTGGTGTTTCCAACAGCCACTCTTACCTACCCTACCCTACTATACGTGTTATAAATTGCACGAGACATTGGCAGTGTTTAATATGACTCCCAACACGTAGAAGAGACCATCCTTGTTAACAAACTGTGAACATCTAAGAAGCTTAGATATGGGTGGAATATTATGTATTGTGTTTTAGTTTTTAGTTTTTAGTTTAGAAAGTTGAATTTCATCAAACTTTTAGGCCAAGTATTTGGTTTATAAGCCTACTCCACGGTGACCTCTTCTCGATAAGATTTGTAAGGACATTCTTTGATGTAAGCCTTTCTTTCTCGAAAATCTATTTGTTCAAAGAATTGTGATACTGGCCAAATTTCCTGTGGTAACAACAAAAATAAAGGACCGCTCCACCACAGATGATGATTATTTAGGTGTGAGAATAACACACCATGAGGCGCACAATCACCAGGATTAGATTCTGAGAAGATATCGCGGAATCTTTTCAATAATAGCAGCTGTACGGTTTGCAACGTAGGTGGTTCAGTGAGGAGGTGGAGACGATAGCCAGTGAAGCACGATTTGCGAATCAAATACCTTAAATGTAGTTGGATACGAGGATCTAATTGTGCCTGTTAAACAACACATAGTTCCGCTGAGCTCAAGAGGTGCAATTTTTGCCTTGGCTGTAATTAAAACCACCTTGTATTGATTTCCACCAATTTTAGAATGCTTGTGCACTACAGCCGCGTAGACAAGAGATGAAGCGTCGTTGAACTCACGAAGTTCAACCTCCTCCTGTGAAGCGGATGCATGTTGTTCCGCTCGTATCCTCTCAAGGCATTCAAGTTGACTTTGATAATATAACTGTCAGTCAGCTAAACTCAAAGGTAAGGGATCATGCCAGTTGAGGTTAAGTTCAGGTGAGCACAATTCCTGAAACAATATCTTGAATAATATTACGCACCGGGCTAAACATCGTAACAGATCAAAGATACGGGAAATCTCAGGAAAATCTCAAGAGAACTTATCTGATGTTGGGTCCCAGCTTATTTCAAATGCCTTTGTCATCGAACGTCCCTTGACAAACCATGAGAAGTCGCAGTCATCCTTTGGTAGGCGAGCGACTAATGGCCAAAAATTTAAGTTCGCCGATAATCCAACCAAATCTGATTGCAAGCTGATAGTTCATCGATTGAATTTGCTCCTCTCATTATGTCGTCCACGTAGACACGGTAGTCGATAGCAATCTGTTCCAAGCCTCTGATGGATAAAAATAGAACCGAAGCAGCTCCGTAGGTAACTGTACGTAGACTGTCCGGTAGGAAGGAATTTCACGCTATACCATGCGCTGAAGGTCTGTATGTTGATCATTAATTCAAATTTGGTGAAACATCATAAACACATCCACTGTAAACAGATATCTATGCTGACGAAATCGTAAGCTAACACGTAAGAACCGAAAAGCAGCCTACTGTTTAGCCAATTTCCATACAAAACTTAAGCAGAACCACCAAACACAATACGTAATTTAGTTGTGGAATTATCAAGTTTTAGAATTGCCAGATGAGGAAGATCATATTTGTGTCCCATCCCATCCCATCATATGACCCAGGTGAAGGTAATCCTGCATAAGCTTCGAGTACATTCTTTATAAATTTGGGTCTGCCTAAAACCGCCGTTTCATTGATTGTAGGCGAATCACAGCTGACCGAATTGAATTACCGAAATCAGGCGACGAGCTATTAAATAGCAAGTGAATAATATATCTACCATCTGATGGTCGTGGCAATGTTCCTCGTCTGGTTCCGGCAACATTTTTAATTTTCTCTGAACTGCTCTTCATCTTCACCTTGGTTCAATTTACCTCTACCGCGTGCCATATGGTTTAATCTCGGATCTAAAGCGTTTTTACTCATTCGTTAATTACAAAGAAAGGCGGATGCCTACCTTCCGACTTTACAGTTGCTTGCTGGATATAGTGATTTTAGCTATTTGAATAAATATACACAAACGTCGTTCAAATCCTAAAGTATAGCAACATTTTTAGTAATAGAAAAAATAAAAAAAACTAAGAGATAGTTTTTCTTCAGCTATTGCCTTAAGGAGACATATGATTCACTATCGTCCTCCCTCTGCAGCAAAAAAGCTTTTGCCAATACTTGCACAAGACTTCCACAATTCCTGTCCTGTTCTACGAGCAGAGGCATGAAGCGAATGAAAGCTGTCTAAGGTGCATTAAGCAAGGGATTCTCCACGAGATCTTTGGTCCTAAGTGTGAAGGGAAACGATGCTAAATGTCCGCTCGACCTCGAGGAGCTCAGCAACTATTTTCTGTGAGTTGATTCTGCAACTCATAATTTCCATCATAATTAATCTGAAGAAGTAGACCTCGCACCGAAACTAGATGACTTTCAGTTAGCAAGCGAAAGTGAAATATTTGAGTGCGTAACATCAATTAAATCCAACGCAGAGATGAGTATAACATTCCGATTCGTTTCATAAAACTAATCTTGCCACTAATTATTTGCCCCAAATTTGGAAAACTGCAAAGGTTTTACCAAACGCAAAAAAAAAGGGAATCCAACATCACCTGCTGATTTTAGACCCTTTGGCATTGTTCCATGTCTGGCAAAGCTATTCGAGAAAATTATAGCAAGACAAGTAACCAATACCGATAGGGTGGTAAGGCTCTCCCTTAGATTTTAAAGGCTATTCCCCCTCAGAGAGCTCAAGCAGAATATACCCCACGGTTTAATTTTGGGTCCGTTGCTATTTTGCATATTTATAAGTGACTTCTCATCTGCGTGCAAGTGGACTTCCGCCCACCTTTATGCAGATAATGTCTAACTTCATCTATCTAAGCCCCACTACAAACTTGGTGAATTAGCTCTTCTTATGAATGAAGATCTTAAGCTCATTCAAACTTGCTCTGAAGCTAATGGATTACTACTCAATCCGACTAAGTCTCAAGCTATCCCAATAACCAAGACCAAATTAAATTTAAACCTATTGCCTAACATCTACATTTAAGCTGTAGATTCTGTCACTAGCCTTGGCTACGTAATAAATTGTAGTTTATCTGGATATAACCATACCAATAGGGTCATCAGCCGTATATACGGATGCCTTCGCAAATTGTGGCTCATTGCTTCTTTTACTCCACTGCAAACGCGTCAAAAGCTGGTAAAAGTTCTGAACTTGCCTTTAATAACGTACCCTGAGGTTGTTTAACATAGAGTAGCATTGACTCCCCATCTCTTAGTAAATTGCAAGTGGCGCTCAACGATGCAGGGCGTTCTGTTCACGGCATTCGTAGATATGACCATATATCTGGTTTTGTGAGATACATCTGCGCACGAAATTGTATTTTTCTACACAAATTTATTTATAGTCAGCGTCCATCCTACTTGTACAACAGATTATGTTTTACTAAGTCCCACAGAGTTCTTAATTTAATCTCACCTGATCTTAACTTCTCGCGTCTTTTTTTCGCTCATGCTGTGAGATTATGGAACTCATTACCAACCCAAATTAAATCTATTAGAAGTCCGTCAAAATTTAAAAGTGCAATCCTCCTTTATTTCTCTACTACTACACTCCAAATATAAGCGCACTTCCTACTTCTTCAGACTAAAAGAAAAGACATGGTACGACTCGAGCTGTAAAGAGTCTGTTAGGGTTAGAGAAAGGTTTTCGTAGCAACAAGTCAACGGGTGATTTGGTGGCACGGCTCACCGAAAAGTGGAACTAAAGCGTACATTAATCTGGCGAAAGAAAGATAGTTGCACTTGATATTTCTGAGGCATTTGACAGAGTTTGGCATCAGGCTCTTTTGTCGAAAATGCGTGCTTTTAGGATCGATGATGCTCTTCTTCAATGGATTAGAAATTGTCTTTCGGAACGTTCAATTCAAGTTGTCTTGGATGGTTCCAAGTCTGATATTCACCAAATTAATGCTGGTATGCCCCAGGGCTCCGTTCTGTCTATGAGACTCTTTTTAATTTTCATCAATGATCTCTTGCCTGCCACTTCTAATCCAATATATTTCTTTGCTGACGACAGTACTCTCTGCTTTTCATATTCCTTCCCGGACTCACGTTCTTGCTCTTCATCTGTAGAACGGGGACGCCCGCGTATGGTAATCTCATTAAATTCTGATTTTAACAGCATAACCAATTGGGGAATCACTAACAGAGTAGAATCTAATGTAAAACACAATGCTGTCTGCTGTCGTTAAAGCGGAATTTAAATTCCCAGCCATTATCGATGAATGGCACTAACATCGTCGAAACCGAAAAACTTTCCATTCTCGGTACGTGGATCAATGATAACTTACGTTGGAATGACCACATATTCGATGTCGCCAAAAATGATGCGAAATGTCTAGGCTTCCTCAAACGATCTAAGAAATACTTATCCCCTTCTGATCTGGCCTCAATACATAAGACATTCATCCGCCCAAAATTGGAGTACAATGCTCACATCTGGTCAGGTGTGCCTAAAACATTTCTGCATCTGCTAGACCGGATTTAAAACCGTGCGATAAAACTCACAGCTGATACCAATATCACTCAGTCAATGGACACCCTCTAACACCGACGTCATGTCTCCTGTCTCACTTTCTTTTATCGCTTTTTCCACCACCAGTGCTCCATAGAAATCGCCAGTAGCATTCCGCCTCTTCATACCTTTAACCGTAACACACGTCTCGCTATGTATGCTCATCAGTATACCCTCAAGCCCACTTTCGGACGTACTCTGAAATATCGTGATTCGTTCGTGGAATCCCCTGTCGAGCTCTCTATTTCCTAGTCATTGTGTTATAAAATTCAGACATATAAAACCAACGTATATCGGTACCTTTCTTTCTTTCCTCCCTAAATTTCCTTCGCCCGCAAACATTTTAAGGATACCTTAACACCTGAAGCAGCGCTAGTTTATAAATAAAAAAAAAATATCCTTATGGAGACGAGGTTAGTTCTCTAAAGTGGCAATGTCAATCCAGCAAAAGCTTTGACATTTTGAACTCCTAGGGATACCAGTAATAGGTACCGATTTCCTTTAATGTATAGCATGGTGGAGATTCGCCTTTCCAGTTAGATACTTTGATATCAGGTTTGACCAGTACTTACGTGTTAGCAAATGTATAAGTGCCTGCCTTTCTGGGGTCTTCATCCGTTTACTTGACGCCAAGGGTGAATCATCGCTTATTGTACACATGAAAATGATTTGAGTAATTAAAAAGCGGTGCTCTAGGACCTGCATCGGACTGTACAGAAGACCAAAGTCTGAGTAGATAAAATATTATCTTGGCCTTGCTAAACAAATTTGAAAATGTCCTGACTACGCTGATTTGAAGGCACGCCTAAAGCTGCCAACCTGATTCTACTATATCTCAACATAGGGAACACAATCCTCATTGTTGCCAAAGGATGGTATTCCAATATTATACCAGAATGAGCAGGCCTTATCTATGACGGGCTCGCCAATAATACTTTGGAGTTGTGCGGACAGAGATCAGAAAGATATCATCGTAGTTTGCTGAAGGACAGAGAGTTCATATGCACTCCTAGGTCGATGCCTTACTTAAGTAATATTCCTTCTAGTAAAGGTTGGAATAAGGTTTGATACGGGTTTCGCACGGAAAAGTCACGCCTGTGGTCGTGAGTGGGGATTGGTGGTGTATAATGTTGATAATCGCCGATGCATCGAAAATCCAATCAGGCTGGCCATCGCCTAGAGCGAACAGCACCAAGCGATTGCCAGCCTTCAAGTTTATTACGCTGTTTAACCAAAGGTTGCGGATTTTGAGCAAAGTTAACGAAACCACCAAGTTGAAACCTTCCAATTGGAACCACGAGCTGATATGAGGATGGATTTACTCTTGGTGACCCCGAAAAACGAAAAAAAAAAACAACAATGTTCTGCATATGAAATATTTGGCCCTTACACAAATCATATGCAGCCGAACTACTGGCAGAAGCTCTAGAAATATTGCATCATTGCGATTCCAGAGATGTGGCGCAATAGGTCGGACAAAGGAAGTTGAAAAACTATGACATACGAGTATACTAAGGTGATTATAATCTATACAGAGGAAAAGCAACATCTAGTTGGGTTCAGATATCTAGTAGAACATCGGTGGTAGAACATGTAGTAATAAACCGTATCGGGCTTAATCTGCCAACAACAGGGGTTACATCCATCACGCCCTACAGAGGAAAAACCTTAGCCAACTCAACAACATTTTTAGGCAAGTCAGGCAAATATAACTTTGAAGTTGTATTTACCTTGCCTCTAGTAAATATGACATCTCAGCCGGGATCAAACTGCAAGGTACTCTTGATAATCTTGACAATTACTACCACTTTTGGCAAAGAAGGATAAGAAGAATATATCACATACGAGGATAGTCCCAGAGGTACCCGATCTGGCGGTTGCTGTTTCAAAAGAAAGACAATTGTAGAAAGTACCAACCTTACAAAGCTTAAATTTGAAGTTTGACGACGCTACGTTGTTTAGTATTTGTTCGGCAGCCATCTTAATGAATTTTTAAATATGGAAAAATTGGTCATCGTTGTGTGGTGCAACACTTTCAATTGAAAGGCCTGAATCCAACCAACATCAAAACGGAACTGGATTCTACTCTAGGGGAGTCTGCTCCTTCGTTTACAAAAATAAAATATTGGGTGGCAAAGTTTAAGCGGGGCCGTACGAGTTGCCAAGACAAACATCGCAGTGGTCGACCAGGTCGACCAAATGAGGTGAGCTCACCAGAAATGTTGAAAGGAATCCACAAAATAGTATTGGATGACCATCGATTGAAAGTGCGTGAACTAGCAGATATGTTGACTGCAAAATTGGACATGAGAAAGCTGTGCAAGATGGGTGCCGCGATTACTTACAATGGAACAAAAACAGCGTCGTGAGCAGTGTTTGTCAAAGTTTCACAGCAATAAAGCCGAGTTTTTGCGTCGATTCATAACCATGGATGAAACATGGGTCCATCACTTTATACCCGAGACGAAGAACAGTAGAAAGGAACGCTAGACATGCTGCATGGGGAAATAATCTAGCAAATACCAGGGGTAACCAGTTATTTAACTGGTGGGGTTCACATAGGATAGAGTACAAACTCGAGTTATACGCGACGGATATCCCATCTTTCCCATCTGCCGGTTCCTTTCTGGACCTGGCATTAATAGACAATAGGATAGAGCTAACGAGCATAGAACGACCCACTAGGAACTGTTTGCGAGCGTTTGAGTACGATAGCGACCACTACGGACTCGCCTCAACAGTATGGATCCAGAACGAGCAAATACTGCTGGAACAATACGATCATGTGTTCTCATACGATTATCGTAGAGTTCGGTTGTCACGCTTCGCCAAAACTTTAAAACGTAATTTGCGTTCAAGCGGGATCGATCCTCCGAATAACAGAAATAAAAGAAAATTTCAGTAAATCCGTAAGTCTGTATTGGGGCAATAAAATCCGGGCTAAAAAATCCAGTGGTCCGAATATGTTTCCGCAGATAAATAAATTATTCAGGAGGAAAGATCACAATGACATCCAATGTGTTCGAATCACACAGACGACAGAAAACAGGCAGTTATTACTGACCGCGGGTATAAGTCCAGAAAGTGTCGACTCAGGAGACGGCATCTTTGTGGTGGAAGACCCACGGGAGAAAGTCGAGTTGCTGGGCGCTTATTTCGAAACCGTGCATACTGTGAACAATCCAGTTTACCGTAACCACGATATTGAAAACAGAACTTATGCAAATCACTTCTATCTGCGCAGGGAAATCCATAATTGGCGATCTGATGGACATGCTGCCAGTCACTTGTTCGTGCGAAAAGATGAGCTCCTGTGCATTTTTGATTCATTGAAGAACAAAAAGTCGGCGGGAGTAGATGGTATCCCTAACGTCATATTGAGACACCTACCCCTGGAGGCAGTGAGAAATTTCAATACGCTATTTAGCAACGCGCTGAATAATTCACATTATCCAGCGCACTGGAAAATAGCAGTGGTACACCCTATCCCAAAGAGGGATAAAATTCCGAACATTAGCAAAGTATTCGAAAATTTAGTCAATAGAGCACTGTTGAAATAGGTGGGGGATAACAATATAATCCCGGACAATCAGTTTGGTTTTAGGGCGATTCACGACACCATTCATGCGGCATCAAAACTGATCTCCGACATACAGTGGAACAAATGCAAGAACCAATGTACGGGTGCTTGTCTGGTTGACTTGGAGAAGGCCTTTGACACCGTATGGTTAGAGGGGCTTTTCTACAAGCTAACCAGAATGGGCATGAGGAAACCTTTGCTATATATGATTTACAACATGCTTATGGAAAAGAAGTTCGTTGTCAAATGTGGCAACGTGATTTCGAGTACAGTTTTCAACATTACAAATGGCTTACAGCAGGGGTCGGTTATTTCTCCGATACTGTTCAATATTTACACAAGTGATCTAATAGGTACCCTCAATCACGCTATAGCGTATGCAGATGATTTAGTGGCGTACAGATCAGGACCAAAAATCGAAACCATTAACACCCTTTTGCAACGTGACTTCGATCATATTAAGGAGTATTGCGATGATTGGAAATTGAAAATTAATTTCCAAAAGTCAGAAACAATTTTATTTAGAACTCCATTGAGAAGGGCCTCTTGGGATACCAGAAATAACTGGCGAAATTTGGCCATCATTGGACAGCATACACTATCTGGCTTGATAAGTATTTATATTTGTCTAGCTGGGGCCAAGAAGGCTTTAGCTTTGACAAGAAAACTGTTTCAAAACAGTCAACTTGATTCCAGGGTGAAAGTCATATGCTACGTGGCTCTAATCAGGCCAATCATCCCTTGCGGTTGTCCGGTGTGGTCTTAGTCCTGTCTTCGTTGTACAGAACACCAGAGTCTGAGTACATTAAATATTATCCCAACAAAGTCCTTTACAAGGGAGCTGGACTAAATAGGATTGACAATTTTCTAATTAAGGTAATTCGAAGGCACATTGCAAGAGCAATGACGAGCGATAATAGCCTGATCGAAAGACATTCATTGTAGTAATATCGTTAAGTTTAGAGCGCTCGGTAAGAGCCAGTAAGCTAAATCTAGAAACGGTGGCTGTCAAATTAGATTTAATCATTTTTGTCTAGTATGTAAGTTAGCATATAGAAAGAAGTAATAAAAATGAATTTAAAAGTAAGGCAAAAAACGAAGGAACAGTCAAAACAATCGAGTTAAAGGGGAGAATCGGTTCGAAAGAAGGCGAAGACAGTTTCATTGATTATCATCAGAAATGAAAAACAATCAACGGCATGAATTATGAGAACTTATTGCAGCGTTTGAAAGACGAGATCAAGAAAAAACGGCCGAATTTGGCGAAAAAAAAGTATTGTTTCAACAAGACAATGCAACAGTTCAGTCATCCGTCATCGCGATGGCCAAATTCAATGAACTAAAGTTCAAATTGCTTCCTCATGCACCCTTTTCAACAGATTTAGGCCCATCGGATTATTTTCTATCTCAGAATTTGACAAAGTAGCTCGAGGATTCTCACTATGAACAGGGTATCGAAGCTATTGAACATTGCTGGGAAAAGTGTGTTGAACTAAAGGAGACTACGTAGAGAAATAAACATATTTTTCCCCAAAGTTTTTATGTTTTCTTTGTTAGGTCAGGTCTTCCTGGGACTACCCCCGCATCTGGTCGTTCTGAACGATCTGGATCTTTTCAGTAATTTTTTTTGTCTTGTTTCGTAATAAGATGGTTTACTAAAAAAGTTTACTCAGAAAGTGCGCATCAGTCGCTTAAAAGGGCTTAGACCAACGCTCCGGCCGGAAAGTCATCGATTCTAAAGCAAATAGCAAATGCAACAGAGGGAGGTAGCCAACTGCGGGTACTTCGGCAGGAATCGCTTTAATCAGGGAGGTTTATTGGTTAAGACCGAGGTTCATTGTAGCTTCATTCATCTAATCAAATTATTAAATTTAGTCAAAAAAACTTGTCTACTTCAGGTTGCTCTGCCTTCAATGAAAAGAAGAATCATCGACTTCAAAAATTAATAAACTATTTAGCATGGCATTGGAAGGGAATCCTTTGCATTTTACGGTCTTTCTTGACCATCATCTAGTTCAATTTAATTTTATTTCAACATTATCGTACATGTCCTGTTTAATTCTTACATATGTCTCCGATTTTTTATTTTTTTAAAGAAAACACACAAATGGGTATGAATACACTTATAGTGCCTCAGCAGGTGTTCAGTTTTTTTTTGGAAAATGGGATAGAGAGATTTCTGGGTTCAGTGGTTATTTCACTCCATGGGTGGCATCCAACATTTAATGGGGAGACTCAATTCTTAGTGGAAGTTGGTTTGTAGTTAATCTCCAGTTAACTACCCATTTTACTTGATTTTTGTTAACTGACAAAATAAATGTCTTTCGGGCGCGGTTGGGATTTGAACATTGAACCTTCCGATTTGGAAGCCATTCCACTACGCCACTTGAGTCACGGCCAACTGCTCATACATATGATATACCATATAATCCCTCTAGATACTGTGAAACACTTTTTTCCAGACCGATGAAGATAGAGTGTAGATCCATTCAAGCTTTGAGATAAAACATTACTAATAGATTCGACTTGGGGGCCACAGAAAAACCTTAATTATGTATCACCTGTCTAGAATCTATTCATATATTTTGTAGATGTTACTGCTTAGCGTTTCGCTTTTGCCTTTATACAGTAGAACAGAAGAGCCTCATCCACTAATAAGTCATCTTTTTCTCATTTTTATCGCGCCTTCTGTGAAATTAAATTCACAAAGGGACATACTATAGGTCCACCTTAAAATGGACTTAAATCGCTTTGCAGTTTTGACAATTATGACATCATATACGAATCATGTTAATCCTATAAAAGCAGTTCCGGCCCGATTTTACTCCATCTAGTGGAAGACAATTTTGTAGGTTTATACAGTTGAAATTTTGAAAAACGACTATTAAGTTGTGAAAAAAAAGTAAATGTATAATTTAGAGGGTTTAACACGTTCCAACAAATGCACGCAATCCACAAATTCCTCATTAAAAATTCTAATTCACTCTCGAAATTCCCATTCGAAGAAAAAAGCCCTCATAAATATCAAATACGAGTATCCTTGCATAGATTATCGGAACTTTAACGAGCAAACCTAAGCCCTCCGTGCTCATTACATATTCATCCGAAATCGCTTTAAAGCGATCGATTTTAATTGTTCGAAATTCATAGATCTTTTTTACCACCCCTATCCACGCAGAGTATATTCGGTCTATTCAAAAGCGCCCCCAGTCGATGTCACGCATAAAAGCCAAAACCGACAAACATAACAGAGTTCCCCATCGCCCATCCCTTCCTTGCTGTCAATAAATAATCACAGAACAACGAAAAACACGAAAATAAAAGCAACAACAACAACAAAAAACATCAAAATGTCATTGCATCCGAAAGAGCTATTGCGTGCAGGATAACTATGCAATATTCGGGATACACAATAATGCGCACGCACTAGAAAAAAAAAACGGATCCCCACAGAGCGCTTACCCCCCTCGGATAGCGCTAGAGACCTACCCTTTTGTTCACAACCCCCATACACACTGCTCCCTGCTATTCTATGAGTAGAAAAATTAATACATTTAAACGTCTCTCCCTTAAACGAAATGGTTATTGTCGTCGGGAATACTCCATGACTATTCGAGAAATGTGAAATGAGGAGGGCACCACATAAGAAGCAGAAACCAAGAGGCAACAAAAAAAAATTTGCAATCCCTTAAGCAGGGGATGGAGATGGAATCCTCACTCGAATACATATAAAGCAGTCCGTTTGCGGTGTGGCACAATTTTGGCACGATTTCCAGCCGTTATATAGGACTGGTTTATTGGAAAATGGAGTAGTAGGAAAAATGCCAAGTGCAGTCCGCTGGAAGACGGGAGTTTCGTAGAAGGAGTATGAGTCCAATGAAAATGGGTCGAATTATGTAACGGAATGGATGGGGCCATTCCAATGGAAGAGTCAGGACTATTCTCGAGACGGAGAGAGCAACTCGAAGCAAGCTTTTTAACGAAGGAATGAAATGTGGGGTTGGGCGAAACCAGAAAGCTGTATGCGGTTGGTGTCTAGGATATGTCTAAGGAAAAAAGTCGGTTTATGGATTCATTGGTAAAGGATTACCAGTGGGATGAAACGAAAACCGCTAACAAAGCCCCCACAGAAGTAACTCCTACAAATTGGTAGATCGAACGTAATACTAAACCCATCTAACCTTTATTGTTTGAAACACAACCTAGTGCGTGAAGGATTCCCCGAGCGCGAACAGCAGCAAAACACATGGCCAAAAATTCTCGCACTTATGTTGGGAATTATAAGATTATCTGCAGGCTATTAGCCATATAAATCGAAACTCAATTTGAGAAAACCGAATCTTGTGTGCCTGGCACAGGCAGCTTCCTCATCGTGCTAAAAAGAAACAAACAATTCAATGCCAACTAACAGGCCAGATACAGTCGGAAATAATGTTGACGACCCTAAATGTTTTAAGGACAATCAATTTTGGCTTTGCACTTTGAATGCATGTACTACAGCAATGCAAGAAGTGGGATGGGATGTCCGGGATGGGATGACATGCCATAAAGGCAGTATGCGATCTGGAACTTTGGTGGAACGAAGGTAAAAAAAGACAATACTGCAATGTCAAAAACATGTTTTTTATGTTTACCTAGGAGGTCCATCATTATACAGGGTGTCCCTAATTCGTCAAGGACAATTTGGGGAATGGTTCTTGGGTATATTCTGAGAAAAAAAAATCATTCTACAGTAAGGGTCTACCTCCAATGTTGACACCGTTTATCGAGGATTTAAGAAAAGGCTTATTTTGGTGTACCATGACATGCTAATAGTAGAAACTTCGTTTGGAACATGGGGTCTAAAAAGGAAGATAGTGACGTAGTACCATGTGATATTGATCAGGTTCAGGAAAAGGATTTAAAGCATGAGAGCGTATAAAGTTATAGTAAGTCATTGCAGGGGGGCAAGGAGGAGCTGATTGTCTTGCTGAATCTCGTCGATTACGAGTTTTCGATTTATTAGAGGGGGTTCTGTGGAAATGGTGGTATTCTGAAGATTTGAGGGTTTCGAGGCATTTTGAGAGAGAAAAAGGAAATGTCCCTGCTTTAAAATACCAGTTGAGGTTAGAATAAGAATTTTTTTTGTTTTGAGTAGAAGTAATAACTGACGGTTTTTACATTTAAAATAACCAACTGATGTGGACCGGATTATGAGTCTTCTTTGGTTCGAATCATTACCGCGGTGCTGATGGGGTTATTCCTGTCTAGTGTTAGCGGAATAACCGATGGTTATGTGACCCAAAACAATTTTTTTAAACAAATGACCGTTGCAGTTCTTCATGAAGTGTTAAAAAAAAAAAGGCTTCGGCCGCACTTTATCTTAATCCAGGAAACATGGATCGTAGAAAGCGTGGTTCGTGCACTTGGGAAAACTGTATATGCTCCGCTCTATACAAGAGACAAAGGTAAGATTAGAACTTGTATATTATGTAGTGAGACGTAGCCTTAATGCATTTTTACTTCCTAACCTCAGCGACCCCAACTAGAGTGCCAAACTCTACTACTGGCTGGTATCGGCATATTTGGATCATGTCGGCCCTAACTCTGGCGATAACCTAGAAAGGGTGGTATTGGAAGCTGGAAGGCTAAAACCTGGCCTCATTATCGGGTGTCGAAGTCAACGATAGAGGTGAGTCACTTTTTAATAATATTGTAAGTACTAACCTCATTATTTGCAACATTGGCAATAACAAGAAACCGACAGAAGGTGCTAGATATCACTCTTGTCTCCGACAACATCACTCAAATGCTAACGAACTGGATTCACACCACAGATACATCCAATTCTGCCCGAGTGATGCTCTTTCCAGCCAACGAGCATTCCAGAATTATTGGAAAACTTATTGTCCAAAATAGAGAGGAATACTGTCGGATACGCTATCCTCTGAACTCTCAAGTCCACTGAGTAACACCAACGAGTTTGACATGAAAGTCAAGGATTTCACCCTTTCTCTAAATGAGGCTAGATCTGCTTTCTACCCTCTTATTCAACCTAGAGGCAAGAAAAAACAGCACTAGTAGACATCAGCATTGGGGCCGCTTAGAAACGCTTGTAGAAAACTTTTCCGCTTAGCAAAAACCACAAGAAACCTAATTGGGTGGGACTCATATCAGAGGTTGCTCAAAATTTATAAAAAATAACTGAGGAAGGCAGTACGACAATCTTGGAGGTCATTCTGTGACAAAATAACAGAAACCTCTAAGGTATCGCGGCTAAGAAAAATCCTCTCTACAAACCCTATGATGTCTATCTGTTCGTAAAAAACCGATGGGTCTTGGACAACTTCGAGTGATGAATCACCGACCTGGTACTGGTCACACACTTTCCAGGTAGCCCCCTATTTGCGGCCAGTAACAAGCACAACAGGACTACTGCAACCGGGATCAAAATTCATGATCGGATTACAAGAGACAAACTGCTCTGGGCACTGCATAACTTCAAACCATACAAGTCTGCTGATCCGGCCGGTATAATACCTGCCGAGCTGCAGAGGTCCTCAGATATTAGCCTGCCTACGCTAGAAAATATTATGAGGAGCTATGCAGAACTTATCCACATTCCACTGTCATGGAGTGAAGTCAATGTAGTTTTCATTCCCAAAGCCGGAAAATGTTCTCGTGTTGTCCTAAAGGACCTCAGACCTATAGGTCTAACATCTTTCCTTCTGAAAACTCTAGAACGACTGATTGATATCCATTTATGAGCTAAAAGTGACCCAAGACTACTGTCAACGGCTCACATCGAACGATCCCTACAATATAGAGAGTACACAATTGTCGCTTTCCTGGATATAGAGGGCGCCTTTAACAATTTCAACACATCAGCAATCACGACTGCGCAGTCAACTCTGCAGGTAGACGACTCACTTGGGGAGTTGATCAGTCTTATGCTAAGTAGCAGAATAATCAACTCAAACCTGGGTGGAGATTCTGCTAAAGGATGTGTCAGAAAAGGTACGCGGCAAGGCGGGGTCCTCTCCCCCCTTTTCTGGAACTTAGTAGTTAATGAACTGCTGATATACCTGGATGCGGGTGATAGCAGGGTGATTGCCTATCCGGATGACGTTGGATAGCCGTCTCAGGTAAGCATCTTAATGCCATTAAAGAACTCCTTCAGTTAAAACTTGACAGACTAACCCGTTGGGCAGATAAATGTGGATTGGGACTAAACCCCAATAAAACTGATCTTGTCCGCTTTTCCAGGAAATATAAAATTCCAATTATAGACCCTCCCTCAATAAACGGTACCAGTTTAGTCTTTTCCTATACAGCAAAATATCTGGGTCTCATTTTTGACAGGAAACTAAACTGGAAACCTAACATCCAAGAAAGAGTCAAGAAGGCTACAGTAGATATTCCCTTGCAAAAAAGCCATTGGGAACAAATGAGGCCTTCAAGCCACTGGCTATACATCTCGGTCATAAGACCAATATTCACCTACGGGGTTGTTGTCTGGTGGACGGCCGTCAACTGAACCAAACTAAGCAGAGTCCAAAGAATAGCATGTCTACACATAAGCGGAGCCCTACTCACTATCCCTTCCGCGGCATTAGATATTCTATTTCACTTGACACCCCTTGATATCTTCAGCAGGCAAGTACCAGCGACTGCAGCTATTCACCTTAAAGCGACTACACAGTGAACAAATTATTTATTTGGCCACGCTAATATTCTAAATATATTAGGAATCCGCACAGAGAACATCGATTACCCATACTGAAATATCCAGCAGCATTTCGCCCCTTAAGCTTTTAACCGTAGCACCCGTATCGCTATGAATGCTAATCAGTTTACCCTCAAGTCCACTTTCAGACGTACATTGAAATATCGTGATTCTTTCCTAAGCCGTACATTTCGCTTATAGAATGCTCTGCCGAGCTCTTTACTTCCTGATCATTATAACCTTCAAACATTTAGGACCAATGTACATCGGTACCTCACTTTCTTTCCCTCCTAGTATTCCTTCGCCGGCAGTGTGTGCAAACATTTTAAGGTTACCTTAACCCCTTCAGCGTGCGCTAATTTAAAAAAAAAAAAATTTTGGGGAGCAGAAAGTGTAGCATGTTGCGGTGCAGGATCTGATCAAGTTGAGAGACGGGTAGTGAGTGCGGTAGGCTCCTCATAGAACCCAAGATGATCCACTTCGGTGGATATTCTGATTGTTTCACACCAAGTAATGGTAAATACCTTAGAGGGGTTAGTAATGGAAAACGATCTGCGAGTGGCATGTCCCAACAATAAGGTTGGATCGAGAACCTTCCAAGTGTGGCACTACAAGTTTTGTTCCACCTTTTCCCAATAGACATCATCAATAAACAGTAACTATCAACTCAGCACTGCGCTTAAGTAAGAGATAAACATGCCAAATTACTTGAGATGCAGGAGATCGCGATGCGTTGTGTTTTAAAACGGATTGCTGCCAAGATTGCAGCATGTGTCCAAAATATAAAAAAAAACACTTGGTCATCGCCAAAGAGCTGGCAAGAAGGACGTTATCTATGTCGATGCAGTGAAGGAAGAAAACCTTTAGAAGGAACAGGCCTGGTAAATGCAGGGCTACTCAGCCTTGACGCTACCCTAAGTCCAAAAAGTTCCGAAGGGCTTCTAAGGCGTAAGATAGGCATGCCTAATACGCTAACATTGTGTGAATGCTACAAGGTGGCGCGAAAGTTGTCACCCGATGTTTTCTGGCTGTGATTTTTTTCATGAATGAAAAACTTTAGTTCTGCTTTCAGATTATGTTTACATGATATCCTAATTTTTTTATCATTAAGCCGAGAAATTGATATCGGCTAAGTGGCCGCCGCCAGAATTGCTGACCATTCGGACCCGATTTTTGGCATTTTCCATCACTCTTGCCAGAACCTCCGGCGATAGATCCTTGCATTCTTAACGGATACTTTTTTTGAGGGCTTCAAGAGTCTAAGACTTGTTGACGTAGACTCGTGACTTCAGAAAACCTCACAAAAAGAAGTCTGGAACGGTTAAATCAGGCGAGTTTGCCGGTCAGTGCAAATCGCGAAAACGAGAAATTAGGCGACCCGGAAATACAGCCCACAGAATTTCGATTATGGCCCGTGTATTATGCGCCGCTGTTTCATCCTATTGGAACCACATGTTCTCCAGTCCCAATTCATCCGATTGAGGAAGGAGAAAGGTATTGAGCATGGCTGTGTAGTGCTCGCCGTCCACAGTAGTCGTTTGGCCAGCGGCGTTTTCGAAAAAATAAGACCCGATGACGCCTCCAGCGTAAACAGCACACCATGCGGTACCTTTGAGCAGGTGTAATGGCTCTTCGTGTGTTATACGCAGATTTTCGGTGCCCCAGAGGCGATAATTTCGCTTATTCACATATCCACAAAGATGGAAATGGGCCTCGTTGCTTATGATGATTTTCGATGAAAAGTTGTCTCCCTCGCTCGAGCGTTGGTTACACGCGCTTGGTGGTCAAAATCTAACAGCTGGTACACTGTCTGCACTTCGCAAGGGAACATTTTACAGTCTTTCACCAAAACTCTCTGTAAAGACCGCCGATTGATGCCCAATTACGTGGCACGTCGTTTGGTCGTTACTCCGGGGTCCTCTGAGCCATCTTCAACCACAGCTGCGATATTCTCAGCCGAACGGCTGTTCCGTGGCCGGCCAGACCTGGCAGCATCTCGTGTTGTCCCATACTCTTCTAGGCGAGCGGCTAAACGTTGTAGTGTTTGCCCAACTGGTGTCGGACGACGGGGAATTATTCCGCATTCTTTAGGAGTATAGCGATTCATGTCTTGTTGACTTGTACAATATTTTGTATCTGTTTACTTCACAAATGTCAAAGTAGGATTGACATTTGCCCCCATTCGCAAAAATTATAGCATCTTCTGAACCACAATAAGGGCTTAGTACTTGAAGAGGTGGGAACATAGGGCTAAGTCCCCAAGAAGTGGAGTAGTTGAAGTTGTTGCCAACACACTATATTTATCAATTCGTGTGTTCAAGGAGTTAAATTGTGACAAAGCTCTACAAAAATTATGATTACCAAGTGTGATCGAACAAATTATGTCCACGAGACATGAATAAAGGAGCCCAAAGCACCACAGCTTGGCCGGTAGAAACAAGCGGTGTATTTATTGACGCAATAGAAACCAATCAGCAATGAAATATGCTTTTTCCGAGCTACCCTAGCCTTGATCATAAAAGCTGTAAGCCTTAACGAAAAAAGATTAAAAATTGACAAACGTTGCTCTGTCCATTTCTGCTAACATTTTCCTGAAGAACTTCAAAATTAGCAATGTCATTCTGAACACCATGAGTGGGGCAATTATTCGTATTTGCATGTACTTTTAGCTAAGTCATTACGACGAGTGCTTAAGGCAGCAAAATTCAATGGTACTAACTAGTCGACAATCATCAACATCTGGTAAACGTATCTTCATTTAATCTGCAGCAATCAGTACTTCTACCTACCACCGATGGTCATCCAAAGATACATCAGCCAATGCAGGCAAAAGCCAACAGTCTTAACAAGACTAGATGAGGTGGTGCAGGAACCACAAACCCGGCAACCATTGCGCCGTCACTACTGCAGAACCAGAGAAACACTCGTACACACCGTGAAACCAATTTACCAAAACAAGTACGAAGAAGAACGATACGGTAACCATGATTCCAGAGACTTGATTCTTGATTCTTGATAATAGCCTGAAAGTCCCGTAACTTAGTCCCACTTTTTTTGTTGGCAAACAGACATGCAACGTGCAGATACGGGCTCTGGTTCTGACTCTGGCTCTGGCTCTGGCTCTGGCACCGGCAGTGATATTGTGATACACACCACAAGACATGTAACATTGAGTACTTACAGTAGGCAAACACACCATGGATGAGGGGAAGGAAAAAAGTCTGCAAAGGGGGGGTTGTGGGTATATGTTTGGGTAATAGAGTTGGAAACATGCTCCATGCCATGCGGATACCTCTCATCGATTCATTATTAGCTTAGCCTTGTTTCTTCAATCGACTTGGCATGGCATACTCGTACACAACACAACTTTGGCACAGAACTTGTGTCGAATTCCGTTCCCTTTTCTCTGTGTATGAGTGTTAGATTGCAAGAGTGTATGGAATGTTTGGCTGCATCTTGAAATGCAACGATGCGACACAAGTCGAAAGACACATCAAACGACAAGAAGTCAACAGCAAAAAGAAGCACAAGGAGGTAGACCAAGAAGCATCTGCGTTCATACTCACCTCTATATGTATGGGTATCTGCGTATCTTTAGAGACATTCTTAACATTTGCACTTCCAAGAAAGTTGACGAACAAACGGTAACTACGTCTGGGGCAACTAGAGAAAAGCCTGTAATTTGTGTTAAATTGATGTTGTTGTTGTTATTGGTAGAACAGTGAGTAGGTAGGATACAAGTACGTGTCTGGTAATATGTGTGAGAAAAATTTTCCCTTGCAGGCATTTCTTCGTTATGGTTTAGCAGAATCTTTCCGCAGAAAGAAAGATGAGAAATGTCTAAATGTAGGTACATACGTACCAACAACTGATCTTAAATGAAAAGACTTTTAAATGATCAAGAAATTGTTGCGAGTTAATTGCTGCAACAAGTTGCTGAAAGGCATCACACATCAGTTTGGCTGATGTTCCCTGTGATTGGACTCGTACGCGACTCCGGAAGTGATTACGAATACGAATGTGCAGGATATCACTATTTGTGGTATAGCTCGAGGATGTCATTTCGTCATTTATCATCAAATGGACACTTTTGAGAATATTGAAATGCCATTTTGCAACATAGAATGTGTTGTATAGAATTATGAGAAACGTGTAGAACAACAAACAGCATGATATCCCCAGAATGAAAAGAGGATCTTGTGGATGGAGTGTCTAAGAATCTTCACATCACCAGGGCAATCAGCATTTCGAAATCTTAGAATCTTACATCCCAGAGCGCAGGAAAAGAATTACGATCGACTGATTGCTTGGGATGAAGAAGAAAGCTGTAATTGTTTAATTATCGCATAATCGGCATCGAATCCGGTTAAGAATCCATCTTTGATACAACAGGGCTTCTATAAATCAGTTAATTACTTTTCCTGGAAAACCGGATCTGAATGACATTCAAGGTTTTGTCGGGATTTTGGAAGATGAACTGGAAATTGCTCACTAAAAGGTTCCTCTAACCATTGTACAAGCTGGAGGTGATTTGTAATATCTTTCACATTTATCTGTACGGCTCCATAACTTTGAAAAGTGGCAGTATCATTTGTATTGTTCGTTGAGGCTTTTTAGGGTATCATTGCATGTCACCAAGAAGTGCCTTAATAATTAAGATGGACCAGGAAATATCTGAACAATAGGCTTTGTGAAGTACCAAAGGGCTTATTTTGGTGTTTGTATTTATATTTATTTATTCTTGAACCTTAATCTTAATTTTACATAAGAGTATTTGCTTAAATTTAACACCGTTTAAGGTAGTAATAAGTCAGGAATACTTTATAGGAAAAACCTGCAAAAATTTGCATGATTTGACGGATTAGGAGTTTCTGAAATGAGTAATCCGAAATGAGGGAATGTTGACCATAGAACGGTCTTCAGAGATGGAGCTCTGCATATAGCCACTTCTTATAGCCACTTCTTATAGCCACTTCTATAGTGAACTTCTATATAATGAAGTTCTCCGTATAATGAACTAATTTCAAAGACACAGCTTCCTGGTCCTATTTTAAAAATATTTTTAATCTCCGTATAATGGATTTCCATATAGTGAATTTCTCTCTACAATGAATAAATTTTCTAGTTGAAAATTTGACTTTCATACATTTTTTGTCTCCATATAATGAATTTTTTAATCTTATGTATTTTTTCATTTCAAAACGCTTCAACATCTGTTACTTGTTTGTTTGTTCGATGTCTCTTCAAGACTCCTTGTCTGTTTTATTCATCTTCGAAGCACAATATACTCTTGAAGTGAGTTGAAGTCAGTGAGTAAAGTAAAAATGTAGCAGCGAAATAGTATTTCTCTTGAAAAAAAGGTTTTGATAATTAATAAAGTTAAGGAAGGAGTAACAAAAAAGAAAGATATTTCCAAGTAGTTTGGAATTCTTCCCAGTTCGTTATAAAATATTTTAAAAAACAAGTCAGCGATTCTAAAAAGTGCAGAAGACGGACAATTAAGTGCTAAACGCAAATGACTTCGAACATGTTTTTTTGAGGATATTGATGAAGCAATGCTGAAATGGATAACCGCTGTACGTGGAAGGAATCTTCCTATATCTGGACCACTAATGAAGGAAAAAGCCAAAGAGTTTGCGGATGCCTTGGGACACGAAGATTTTGAAGCGAGTACAGGTTGGATGGATAAATTCAAAAAACCGCAGGGTATTGTTCAGAAAACCTTATGTGAGGAAAGTGCTGATGCCAACATACAGGATCGCAATCAATGGGCATTGAACGTTTTGCCGAAATCGATGCAAAAATATAAACAAGACGACATCTTTAATGCCGGTGAGACTGGCTTGTTTTTCAAATGCTTGCCAAATAAAATACTGGCATTTAAAAATGGGAAGTGCTTTGGTGGAAAATATAGCAAAGAGCGAATAACCGTTCTGATAGCAAGCAACATGACCGGGTTGGAGAAGCTAATATTGCTTGTTATTGGAAAAGCTAAAAATCCACGATGCTTTAAAGGAATTAAATCATTAATGGATGACTAGTGAGATTTTTACAAAATGGCTTTTACAGCTGGACAATAAGTTTGCTTCTCAAAAAAGGAAGGTATTGCTTTGTGTTGATAATTGTACTGCGCATCCTAGGGAAGTAAAAGATAAACTGAAAAATATTGAGCTTGTCTACTTTCTTCCAAACATGACTTCGCTACTTCAACCAATGGACCAAGGAAGTATCAAGAACATAAAACAACTTTACAGAAAGCGAATTGTAACGAACATATAAGCACAAATGGATGAAGACAAACCTGTTATGGCCATAGATTTGCTGCAAGCCATTCGAAATCTAAGCACGGTATGGGACGTCTATGTAAAACCAGAAACAATTGCGAACTGTTTTAGAAAGGCAGGATTTTCAAAAGATAACATTCAAACACAATCTCCGCAATAGAATGAAGAGGACTTTCTACCATTATCCCATTTGGCGATTTTACAGTCTTCATTTAGAGCAGTAGCAAATATTGATTCATCATTTGAAGACTACATCAATGTACTCGTAGATATTAATGTACAGACCAGAGAAAACCTGTCCTACGAAGATATTCTCAGCAGTGTCTTAGAAATTCGTGGAGTTCAGGATAACCAAGGTTTTGCTTTTATTAATCTTTTTGCAAAATAAAAGTTTGACAAAAAATAATTCTACATTAACAGATTCAGAAAACGATGAAGAATTGGTGCTACCTACATTGGGTCGAATTTCTTCATCTCTTGATGTAGTTCGAACCTTTGTGGAGATGAAGAGCAACGTACCGAACAATGTATTTAAGTCGCCAAATATATTAGAAAGCTTTGTTGAGGAAGAAAAGTGGAAGGGTGTAGTCCAAACCTAATACCTGATTATTTTAAATAAAAGTTGAAAATACATAAAAAATATCAAAATTTCTGTACAATGAAATTTCTATATAATGACGTTTTTTTCTGGTCCCGTGCGAATTCATTACAGGGAAATTCGACTGTAATTGGCGGGCAAACCGCTTGGCATCAGATAATTTTCTCACGGCAATGTTTTACAAAACCGCATTTATGAATGGTACTCGGCTTCCAACAACTAATTCCATATTCTAATCTTGAGTGAACAATTCCAAAGTAGACCATTCTCATCGTTTTATTATCTACAAATCGTTTAAGATGATACGAGTACAATCTGCGAACGGAAGAACGTAGATATAGCAATTTCAAGTTTGAGATATGATTCATATTATGGTATTTTAAAGCTCCTAAGTATTTATGTTGGTTAACTACGTCAACCATGAGACAGGTCGTATGGCTAAAATAATTCCTGTTAAACATTACTTTGGAACTGCTAGGATTGATCAAAGCCGAGGTAGAATGTCCCTTTGTGTACATACCATATATTGACATGAGGAATTCCGATGCTTGAAATAGAGATATTCGTCTCGGTGCGAAGAAGCCTAAGGCCGTTACAATACGTGGTGACGTGTATGCTATACTAGATGGAGTGAAAAGTGACCTCCTTGACCGCCAGAATGCGCTGATACTGAAAAAAAGGCTATCGTGCCTTGAAGTCCGTTCATATTTAGGCAGACATGCCAAATTTCAGTGCAATACTGTCTTTACTTAGTTTTGTTTTGACAGCTGATTGTTATTGACGTGGCATCATGTTGAGTATGGACAAAAACGATTATCGTTTTCTCATAAAACATTTTTTGAGAGGCAAAATGGCGAAGGAAACGAAAGAAAAGTTGGATAAATATTATGGGGCTAATTTTCCATCAGATTACACCGTCAAATATTGGTTTCGAGAGTTTCGTGGCGGCCGCAGCTCCAATACCGATCAAGTCCACAGAACGTACCTGGATTTTTAACGTAAACCTCCTGCCGTAAGGCTTAATGTTTACGAGGTGCCCGTACACCCATTGGGAGCAAGGATACGCCTTGCCATCGCTAAATACTCGCTTTATATTTACTAATAATTTGCTTATATTTTATACCAAAGCAGAACTTGTGTTGGATGCACAAGTCCCACCCTTGGTATGAGTCGAGGCCGACCTAAAACCTCTTGCTGCTCTTAGGGTCGCAGCACCCAGTACTTTATTTGCTACTCTACAATGGGCTAAACCAAAAGGAAACCCGTACCCGCGATTTGGGTTTAAACCACAGCTACCATGACGCACCCACAAGGGGGCCTACCTCTAACAAGTCAGGCCCGGACCGAAATCCGGGGGGCTCCTGACTCCCATGGTACCGTGATTTAAGTCCTGGTATGGATTACCGGTGATCAAGCCTACCAACAAGACCTATGACCGGCAACTTGTAACTGGTCAAATCGTAGCAACCATTTAGAGGCGTTATTATCTGAAGATGTTTACGATAAGACCAGTAATATGCTCTGCCCCCGCTTTTTATTAGACAACGTCATTGATGGGCGAAGCCTTGATAATTGGGTGGGGGCCCCGATCAAGTCCACAGCGGTAGGCCCTCCGATGCGGTTACAGAGGACAATGTCAAAAAAATACATGAAATGGTGTTGGCTGACCGGACAGTGAAGGTGCGCGAGCTAGCAGATACTTCAAAGATTAACATAGTACTGAGAGCAGCCATATTTTCTACAATATTCTGCATATGAAAAAGTTATCCTACCGCTTTGTGCCGCGCATGACCAAAAACACGAACCCGAGAGCAGAGGGTTTGGACTTGCTGATGCGGAATCGGGCGGATTTTTAGCGTCGATTGGTAACTGGATTTGGATCCCTCGGACTATTATCTCTTCCCAAACCTCAAAAGATGGCTCATCAATAAAAAATTCAGCTCACGCGAGGAAATCATCGACGCCACGGAGGAGTATTTTGCAGACCTTGGGGAAAATTACTTTTCGGACAGGATCAAGAAGTTGGAAAATCGCTGGAATAAATGTATCAAACTAAAAGAGGACTATATTGAATAATTTTTTAATTCCAAAGGAGGTCACTTTTCACTCCATCTAGTATTTTTTTTTTTATTTATTTATTCATTACCAACTTAAAACTAGCTAACAATAGATAATTTTTTAATTTCGGATACAAACAATTTATTTTACTAGTTAAAAATGATGAACAAATTAAAGACCATTCTAAAACCTAAGTTTGTGTTGATACAGGGTGAATGACTCGAACACCAACTTTTTAAAATGCTATATTTTTTTATTTTTTAATAAATTTTACTGTGCGAAAGCAAAAAATGTTGCAAAATACATAAATTTTAAAATTGTATCAGTAGTGTTCAATATGTCCACCTTTGGCGCGAATAATGGCCTTGAGACCACCGAAGAAAGCATCGCACGCTGTACGCAAGTGGCTCTGCGGTATTTTAGCCCATTCTCGGCGAAGTGCTTGTTTAAGGCGGTCCAAACTTTGGTAGTTTTTAGTGCCAACCTTTGCCTTCAAAATACCCCAGACAGAGAAATCCAACGGATTTGCATCCGGAGAATTTGCAATCCATTGTGTCGAAGAAATGAAGTGTGGAACATTGTTTTTTAACCAATCTTGGTTGACGCGCGCTTTGTGAGACGGTGCCGAGTCTTGTTGAAATGTCCACGGTCTCCGACCGAAATGATTGTTTCCCCAAGGCTTCAATACTGCCTTTCAGTTTCACGGTATACGATCGCATTAATTTTGACGCCACGGTCCAAAAATACGAGCGGAGAGCGACTATCGGCGGTTATGGCGGCCCAAACCATCACCATCGCTGCTGCCTTCTTTTTGGTGGCCGTCCGTGGAAATTTTCGAAGGACTTCTCTGGCAAGTAAACTCGGTCATTTTGTTTGTTGACATATTGCTCGATTACAAATAGCGACTCATCGGAAAAAACCAAATTCGGTAACTCACCACTTTCGTGCAAACGTAGCAACTCCTTCGCTCTTTCGACTCTAACTTTTTTCTGTTGCGGTGTAAGATCGTGTGCCTTTTGGAACTTCAATGGCTAGAGCCCAAGCTCATTTCTCAGTATGTGTTTCATCCGTTCCAACGATATGTTGAGCTCACGAGGCATTTTTTTTCCACTTCGACGCGGATTTCGCTCACATCGAGCCTTCACTTTCCGAACCATTTCTGCCGATGTTGCTGTTTTTTTATGACCACCTCCATGGCGTTTTGCAACGCTCGCGCTGCCAGTATCACGGTAACGAGCTATGGTTCGAGACACAAATGATTTATTCACGTTGAGGTGCTGGAGGGCTCTAACGATAGCTACTTGTGGTTTTCCAGCCAAATATAAAGCAAAAATTTTTCAACACAACTGAGACGCAAATCGTTTAAAAGGCTTGCAAATAATAAAATTATCTGTCATGTGTCAAAATTTGAGCTCACTGTCATGAACGGTTTGGAAATTATAGCAGTCTGGAGTTGGTTGCAATTCGAGTCATTCAGGGAGTATATACGAGGGTTGGCTGAAAAGTTTCCGAACGCAACGTAAAGATAGCGGCACTCGTCAATAAAAGCGAGTGAATGCTAGTTGTGCATCTTTTAACAGTTACTTACCGAAGTTTCAGTCATTTTGGACGCGCAGTTTTTAGTTGACAGTCGTTTGAGTGAGTTGATGCGAGTGTTTTTTTTTGAATATGGATTAAAATTGAGTATCGAGCTGTTATTAAATTCTTGTTTTTGAAAGGCAATATGCCTACGTAAATCAAAAATGAGTTGGACTCTGTGTATGGGGACTCTGCACCATCATTTACCACAGTGAAATTTTGGGCAGCTGAATTTAAACGTGGCCGTAAGAGCTTGAGAGATGATGAACGTTCGCGACGTCCAAAAACTGCAATCACTGACGATAACATAGCTAAAGTTCACCAAATGGTGTTAGACGACCGCCGAATTAAAGTGAGAGAGATAGTAGAGGTTATGAAAATGTCCAAAGAACGTGTTTGTTACATATTAAATCAAGTTTTAGGCATGAGAAAAATGTCCGCCCGTTGTTTGCCGTGTTCGAATAAACATTACCAACGCTCTGTTGGCGCAGTTTAGGCGCAATAAATCTAAGTTCTGGCGCCGATTAATTACTGTAGATGAAACTTGGATACACCATTATACACCCATACACAGATTTTCTCGGCTGGGAAAGTGATGGCGACTGTTTTTTGGGATAGTAAAGGAGTTACTCGTATCTTAATCGATTATCTTCAAAAAGGAAAAACCATTACGGGAGCATACTACGCATCATTACTTGCCGAGCTGAAGGAAGAAATTTGCAGAAAAAGAAAATCCTATTTCACCAAGACAACGCTCCGTCTCACACCTCAGCGGTTGTCATGGCGAAAATCCATGAATTACGGTTTGAACTGCTAGACCATCCGCCTTGTTCACCAGATCTAGCCCCAAGCGACTTCTTTTTGTTCCCTGAGGAGGCAATCACCTTCGTAAACAATTATTTTTATTGAAGATGGCTTTGAAGCAGGCGCTGTGTTCATAGTCATTACTACGATATAGTCTTGAATGGTTTACAAACTACGGTACGTTGAAAAACAATAGTAGACCTGATCGACAACATGCTGATTAATCACTCTTTCCAAGTATTCCTCCTCCTCCTTCTACAAGGATCGGTATTGGCCCCACTTCTCTCCACCCTCCATATTCACGATATGCCAAACACTACATCCAAACAACTTTCGTATGCGGACATCCACTCAATTGAAGGCACACTCTCAGCAGATCTCGGGCCCTTGGGAGAATACTTTAAGAAATAGAGGCTTGGTTTCAGCGCGGTTAGGGAAGAGTCAGCCTGCTTTCACCTTAATAGTTAACCTGCGCGCATGCCGCTCTAAAGTGACGGTACTGCCCAGTGACACAATAAGGGTCTTAAGTATCGCGCAGTAACTACTGATAGATCGCTTGGTTTTAAGCAGCACAGCCATAATACCACAGCCAGCCCGAAAAAAAGAAAAAAGGGATTATCCGCCAGAACTATTCGAACCGCCACTTTAGGACTGATTTATTCAACTGCTGTATACAGAGCCTCCGTTTAGTTAAACAGTGCCCACACAGCGAAAATTGATATCCAACTCCATATCTCGATTCGTTTAGTCTCTGGAATAATAAGATCCACTCCTCAACTCAATGGCTCCCAGTCTTGACCAAAAAGCCATATCGCTTAGATGAAAGAACGCACTCGTTAGAGAATTTCCCGAAATTTAAAACAATCCGAACCTTGCAATCCACACATGTAGTACTTAAAAGTAAAGGGTCCATATCGGTTGAAATAGCGAAATCCACCTCTGAGGACAGCGACTAGGCTGAAGAATGGGAAAAAGACTAGAGGCAACAATCAAGTTCATAGCGCAGAGCTTGCGCTACCTTCAAGTGGTGGTCCCCATTGTATTAGCATGATTAAATCCTTACCCATGCAGGCTAAAACAGAGAGTGCGTACTCGACTAGCATTATACTGGCATACGCTGTCAAAAAGTAGCGACCTCGGTAAACGATTAAAAGAAACGATCTTCGGATCTGATTGGAATGTTGTAACCTTTAACAGATCGCACGCAGCCGAACAACTACTGGAAATCCTCGACTCCTACATAGCAGATATAACCTCCATCCAAGAAGTGCGATGAGATGGATGGACGGACAAAAAGGGGATGAAAAACTGTGAAAACTCCAGACAACCGGCGCCACAAGGACAACAGTCGCAGCACTTATTCGGAAGCGACGTGTCGGCGTAAGGGGAAGATTTAGGGAACGATGAATCGCATAAAAGGTAAATTTGCCAACATAAGCCTCATAAACGTCCACGCCCCAGGAGAATGACGATCTTACCAAAGATTGCTTCTACGAGCTCCTCGGCAAAGCCTACGAGCAATTTTATAAATAACTATGACGCGAAAATTGTCACAAGTTCTACCCCTGTTATAAACTGAGGCCGATCTAAAACCTCTTGTTGATCTTAGGATCGCAGCGCCCAGTACTTATTGCAACTATGCACCGGATCGAAATCAACTGGAAAACCATTTCTGCGAGTTTAGGTTTAAACCACAATTACCGTAACGCTCCCACTAAGGAATCTATCACTTCAAATCAGGCCCGGAAAGAAGTCACGGGAGCTCCTAACTCCCACGGTACTGTTTAAGGCCTGGTATTTTTATTTTTTTATAATTAGCGCGCGCTTAAAAGTTTGCGTACTGCATGGGCGTATGCAACTTAGGGAGGAAGAAAAGAGATGTACCGATGTACATTGGTCTTAAATGTTTGCAAGTTATGACGACTAGGAAATAGAGAGCTTGCACTGATGAGCATTCATAGCAAGACGGGTGTTACGCTTAAAAATTTGAAGGGGCGCAATGCTACAGGCGATTTCTATAGAGCACTTATCATGGAAATAGCGATAGAACAGAGAGAGATCTGGGACATTAGGTCGGAGTTTGAGGGTGTCCATATACAATACTTCATATGACTACCACTGGTCCTGCCACCAACAAGAACTATGACCGGCAGCTTGTATTATAACTGGTCAAACTATAGCAACCCTCAGCGACGTTAAGATCTGAAAATTGTCACGATAAGACCAGTATTTGTTCTATCCCCGCTTTTTATTAGACATTTCATTGGAGTAAGAAGCCTTGATAATTGACCGGGGGCTCCCTTAATAATACAGTGGGGAAGTACAGCCTCCACGCCACAACTTATGGAAACGGACACAGACTTATTGATTTTTCGGGGGTACGCAAGGTTTTCACACCTTGATATCCATACAGGAACCTGGTTGACTCTTGATCAACAAACCGTTAACCAAATTGATCATATTGCGATCGACCCAAGGCAATTCTCCAAAGTTTTGGATGTTCGAAGGTTCCGAGCTGATAACATGGGCAGTACTGTTGCGGACATTCGTAACAGCCCAAAGCCAGCGAACCATTGTGAGGAAGTTAAATGTCGAACGGCTACAACCGCAGGCGACCGCCAGGGCCTTTTGCAATGGGGTTTTGTTTAACCTCTCGAAGCGTTCGATGGCGCCAGCATTGAACATGGAAGACCAGTGGCATCGCTCCCAAAAAGCAATCAGGGAGGCCGCCTCTAATGTAATGGCTTTCAATTCGTCAACAAAGGAACCCCTGCTTCTACAACGATAGCAGACAGGTAAATTTAGAAAAATAGAGGAGGCACAGAGCGGCCCAGCAGAAAAGAACGAACGGGCTCAATGGGCTCCATAGAAGAAAAAGGAACGACGCATTAGATTAGTTTCCACAAGAAAGAAATTCGGAAGTTTTACCAAAAAATAAAACGAAGATGCCAAATCTGGATAGCTCTAACAGAAATCTAAAAGAATAGAGAAGGTAACCTCATAGTATTGTAGATCCACAGTCGGTGATGAGAATCTAGAATTTCTGCAGACTGTTAAATGGTGATCACAAACAACGTCCCGCCATCCGGCAAAATGAACCATTCAACTTGGACGAAGACGACGACATTTTCGTCCACTCGTGCAAAATAAGGCCAGGACGGCCATTTCCGAGCTTGAGTCTAACAAACTTGCTGGACCCAATGGCTTAGCTGACGAGCCAGGGGGGGGGGGGGGGGGGCTAAGGCCCTCATTTATTGGCTTAATACAAGCTTAGTCTAACTTAAAAACGAACAGAAAGACTTGTGAGCTAGGGACCAAGGAAGTGATGGATCAGATCTTGTTTGAGACGAGGAATGCTCTGGTGGAAATCAAAAAGCGAAAGGTTTGAGTTGACCTTTCGGAGCATTCGGGAGATTGGTTCTTTGGAGCCATAACAGGTGCGGTGGACCGGTAGATATAAGAGACGAGGACAACGTAGATTGCTGTTGAAGGAAATAGGATTGAAAAGTGATGCGCAGTCGATGAATGAAAAGAATGTCAGCAATATTCCAACGTTCTTCTAACAAATTAATTTTTAGAAGTTTGAGGCGGTCCTGATAGGGAGGTAAGATTAAAGGGTGGTTCCACGGCAGAGCACGGTGAACAAATCGGAGGAATCGACGTTGAATACCCTGGATTCGGGAAACATGAACCCGGTGAAAGGGGGACCAAGCTTGACTGGCATACTCAAGCAGGGGGCGAACAAAGATAATGTAGAGAGATCTGGTTACATACCGGTTGGAAAATTTCTTGGACCACCGTTTAATAAAGCCAAGTGACGAGTTGGCTGTGGGGATCATCTTATCGATATGCGAACGGAAATTAAGCTCACAGTCGAATAATATGCCAAGGTCTTGAAGAGACTGAACCAGGGGAATTGGTTGACCATGGAGAAAATAAAGTCGGGGAGGAGACGGATTGCATTTACGTGGGAATGTTATAGATTGACATTTGGCTATACCATATCAATTGATGAGATACGTCATTTTCTAAGGCTGAGAGAGCAAAAGACACGAATTCAACTAGATTTGTGGGCGAAGTAAAAGGCTTGCATTTGAAGCTTAAGATTTCGTATAGAATGCTTTCAAAGAGTTTGGGTATATGAGAGAGGTTAGCAATGGGACGATAATTGGTAACTTCATGCTTAGACCCCTTTTTGTGTATCAGAATTATAAAAGAAGTCTTCTGAGTCTTGGGAAATTCTCCCTGTGTAAGGGATAGACGAAAAAGGTAGGAAGGGGGTAGAGACAGGTTGGCAGAGCATTTTTTAAGAAACACGGCGGGGAGTCCGTCTGGGCCAGGTACAAATTCATCTTTAAGGCTTAGTAACTTACCGTAAATAACTGTTGGACCAATATTTTGAGATAGAAAGGGACCATTGAAGTAAGAGGGATCTAGTACGAAGGAGTTGTTGCCAAATGATTGTTTGAAAACTTTAGCAAAAAAGTTGGCGATGGTAGGAGGATCAGAAGAAAGGATAACCATCGGTCTTACTTTTGCAATTGACAAAATGAAAAAAGGACTTGGGCTCATTTATGAGATTGGTATGCACACTATTCAGGTAGCGTTGATAGAGGGAGTTGTAGAGTTCAATGAAATGAACTTGAATAGTGGGTGAGAAGGGATACCGCCCACAACTTGTTTCTTTGGTTTCGTAGAGAGCGAAGTTTACGATTATACCAAGGAGGGGATGTAGAAGAAGTTTTATGGCGAGAGTAAGGCACATAAAGGGAGATGGATTTGAATATTTCTCTGTAAAAAGTGGAGAGGGCAGCGGCCGGAGATAGATTGGTAAACTCGAAAAAAGCCCTGCTTAGATTCGTACTGATTTTACGGAAATTAGCTTTGTGAAAATTGTAAGAAGAGGAAATTGCAGGGGGACGCAACTGGAGGAAAAATGAAAGAAGAAGTGGAGGATGAAAGTTATCAACAGTTGAAAGAGATAGGGTACAATACGGTATTGAGAAGTTGATGGGATCAGTTGTGAAGATAAGGTTTTGTTGCAAACGCCACTAACTTGACATAGACTGGAGTCTGTTACTCGATCTAAGAAGGGGTATTCCTTAGTATAAATGGGATTGGAAGCGATGAAAAAAGATAGGTCTTCAGATGGAGTCCACTTCACCTGAGGCCGATTAAAATCGCCAAAGATAATGATATCATCCAGCGAGTCTGATAAGTCGATCAAATTGTCAATTGTTGTAATAGCAAGTGGGTAGAATTCGTTAGGTTGCGCCGGAAGAATGTAACAATATATAACATACAAGCATCTACGAGTAAGTGTTATTTTAACTGACAAAAAGTCGAGGTTAGGAGAAGATGAAGTTGCAACGAGAGAGGAGTCCAGGTTGTTGTGAATAGCCACCTCTACAAGGAGATTCAATCAAGGGGGGTGTGCGATCATCATCCCGAAAAACATTAAAAGAAAGAAGGAATAACTCCTGGTTTTTTTATGTTGAGGATAAGATTAGATTCGGTCAGAGCGTAGATATCAAATGGCAGAGCATGACATTGGCGGAAAACGGCATGGGTTTTAGAACACAGCCCTCTTACGTTCTGGTAATAGAAGGTGAGAGGGAGGTTTTTGCATTCACAACTGGAGGCAGCTGGCAAAAGACCGCGCTAGCTGGAGGGGCATATTGGCTGAGGCCTCGGTCCACCCTGGACTGGTTCTAAGTAATATGTAACATTGGATGTAATTATATGCGATACGTAAGTTTAAAAAGGGTTGAAAAGATTCAAAATTATTTTTTAAACATATTTTATATTTGCATACAAGTTTTCGAAAATTCGCTAAAACAATCTCTGTAATAATTCATCACCTTTGTGACTAAAAACAATTTTTAAAGAAATCACCATAACGTTGGGTTGTACTCACCTCTTATTGTGCTCGGCATTTTATATCCTTTAAATCCTCTTCGAAGTCAGAGGTGATGTTATCCAAAAAAGTGTGTCACAAAGTTTCCAAAATGTGAAAATTAAATAAAGAAGAACTGTTTCACTTGAGTGAATCACATAATCACTTTCAATTGTATTGTATACCAATCAAATCACTCACAATATCATATACAGATACTTTTCTTTTTTTTTTATTAAATTTATTTTTTTTCTACAAAAATTCACATAATTTTCTCACTCACAAAAATCACTGCTCTGTTGAAACTAAAAATCTTTAAAAATCAATCTTAAGAAATCTCCTTATCAAATCGCATGGATGACAACAGACAACAATAAAACGTTAACGTTAAATCTCCACAATAATGGCATAATGCCACCGAAAATTTGGAAATTTTCTTCCCAGAATTACACCCAATAACGCACCAATCGATATCGCCGACAGCCAGTGTATACAGAATTAACAGTTAAATTTTTGGGGCAAAAAAAAAAAAAAAACGAATCACCGGAATCAGAATTAAAATCGGAATCGACGGCATAAAAGAACTGAAATCGGAGGTGAACAAAAAATAAGCGGCGAAAATCCGAACAGAAAATACACAAAATCTCCCACAAAAAAGGTATCTGACCTCTCGCCAAGCGGACTATCAGATGCTCACTAAAATGGTACATTTCATTGGTAGGAGCCAACGGAGCAGCCACAACATCATCATCATCATAATCACCATCTCGCAGTTGGTTGTTGTCGTAGTCGTCGTTGTCGTCGTCGTCGTCGTCGTCGTCGTAGCCGTCGTCGTAGCCGTGATCGTGGTGATCGTCATCAGAAGAACACGAAAGTTCTTTCTTACCAAAGATTCAAACTCTTGAGGAGCAACCAAACACCCAGAAGACAACGATGAAGAAAACGACCAAAGAGAGTCAGATACTCCCTTTTCTGGCACAACTCGATCCTCGGTCCTCAGTCCCAGTTTCAGTTCCAAACTGGGAACTGGAATTAAAAGACCTCGCAGACAAACAACAGTTAAATCATTCTTGATTTTCTTATTTTGTTTAGATACAAACGAGGAGTTATCCCCGAGATGGTGTAGCTCTGGCCAATGGGAATTGATATTCAACCATGTATTCGCTCTTGTACAGGAGATTCCAGTACTGCCACTAGTAACTATCATCAATTGATTCCGTATTTCCCCAACACCAACCCCAATCGGCGATTCGAGGAAAGAAGAAAGCCAAGAACCGGGAATCATCTCTTCCTTATACGAGTAGAAGAAGCCCGCGCAGGTAAGAACCAAGAAATGGAACCTCGCGCGGTACACGTACTAGTCTCAGCATTTAAGAGCGAAGAAAGGAAACACAAGAAACAAATCAAAACAAACGAAGAAGGTGTACAGATACGAGTCCAACCATGCTAGGGGGATGCGACGGGTGAAATTCTCACCTTCGCGCAGCTTAACCAGGTTCAAGAAAGTCATGGAGTAACTACCACCAAAACCATATCACTGATACCGCAACACAGAAGTAAGAACCAGATCCCACCGGAGCTGCATAGATAATTTGCAAGAGCTCCCGAGAGAGTTCTTATTGGGGGCTGCTCCCTCTACACAAACGACGGTTATTACCGAATTTACAGACATACCTACGAGTATGTATAATCGTACATATAGCCATTCCAGTGGTCTCCACCAGCGGTCAACATAAAGAGCCACCATCAAAACGAAAAGATTCTTCTCCACTTTATGTGCTTTACCAACAGATCCAACTTGTATCTGTGTATCTGCATCTGTACGAGTATCTGTTTGGGCGAAGGTGAGGTGAGCGAACTTTGATGACGTCCTCTACCAGTGCCGCGATCAAGAATTCAACGCCATCCGAGGGGATCTATCTGAGGTGAGCACAGATATTCGTACAGAACCTACGGTACCGAATGTATGACATAATATTTTTGTTTGCATTTCGCTCATTCTCTCCTTCCTTGTTTGTCTCTCGATTTTCTCTAAAATTTCTTTTACGATGTTTATTTAGTTTTCTGTTTGATCGGCAAGATCATCGCCGACATACTCGTATTCGTAGGTGATAGGTGCGGGCACCATGGTTAAGCTAGTGGCTAGTGTTGCCTAAGCACTCTGTCGTTGTTTGTTGAGAAAATAGAGTTGACTCTATCGACAACGACCAACTGACACGACCGCGACGATGGTTCTATGGTGTGTGGGTAAGTGGTTTCGAGTGAGGCCAACATTACACTTGGGGATACGTACGCATTGAGTAAATGGGAAATTAAGTGGTTTCTGGGATCGGGATAGGTGAACAGAGATGCCTTTGAGTGGCTGTAGATACTTGTATCTAAGTGTTTGACTGGGAATACACAGCTTAGGACTTGGGATGACTTTGGTGCGCTGACCCACTTTTTCGCGACTTTTGTCGCGCATCTTTGTGGAGATTGTTTTGATTTTAAATGCAGCCTGAGGCATTCTGAGAATGGTTAGAACTTCAGGGGGTAATCGGTGAATAATGGATGATGGTCTCCTATGGCGATGGTCTTGTCGGTAGGTTTATAGAATGGGGTTCGAAATGTTTGATCTTTTTCATTTACGTGCTGTTTTTATAGTCGGAGGTATAATTTCATTATGACTCTTTGTTAGTCATTAAAATGCTCAGATGGGTATATGTATAAAAATTTTCTTTAAAGGCTCTAGACTGAACCGTATCAGTATGACTGGGCAGATTAGAGAAATTGTGGTCAGTGTTTTAATTTAACACCTGCCGTAAATACTTAAGTTCACGGGATACCCGTAAGTCCATGGGGGCCAGGATACCATATACCTGGCCATCGCTCATCATCTTTCAGTAATACCAAAGTTGGAACATGTTTGAGGGCATACGCTCCACATTTGCTTTGAGTCGACACCGATCTAAAACCACTTGCCAATCTTAGAATCAAGACACCTTGCGTTTATTCGCTGTTTCACATCAGATCAACCGACTTGTGGAAGACCATTCCTACGATTTTAGGTTTAAACCACAGCCACCATAATGCTTCCACTACGGGTTCATGGTACCGCTTTTAAGTACTGGTGGGACCACCGGTAGTTCATGCCACTTAGCTCAGGACCTTATGATCAGCCGCTCATAACGTAACTGGTTGTACCGTAGGAGTCTGGTATTGCTCTGCTCCCGATTCATTATTAGGCTATGTCATTGACGAGTGTAGCCTTGGTAATTCGACGCGGGCTCGGACTGCAGGGCATAGTCTCTGGTTTTTAACGTAAACCACCTGTCATGTAGACTTATGTTTACGGGATGCCCATACATCCATGGAATCAAGGATACGCAGTGCCATCGCTACATTCTTGTGTTGGAGGCACAAAATCCACCCTTGATATGGGTCGAGGCCGATCTAAAACCTCTTACTGCTCTTAGGGTCAGAGCACCCAGTACTTATTTGCAACTCTACAATGGGTTAGACCCTTTCCCGCGATTTGGGTTTAAACCATAGCCACCATGACGCTCCCACAAGGGGGCCTACCTCAACAAGTCAGGTCCGGACCGAAATCCGAGGGGCTCCTGACTCCCATGGTACCGTGATTTAAGTCCTGGTATGGACTACCGGTGGTCCAGCCGCGAACAAGACCTATCACCGGCAACTTGTAACTGGTCAAATAGTAGCAACATTCGGTGGCGTCATCTGAAGATGTTTACGATAAGACCAGTAATATGCTCTGCCCCCGCTTTTTATTAGACAACATCATTGATGGGCGAAGACTTGGTAATTGACCGGGGGCCCCGATTGGAGGGCAGATGTCTCTTGTGTTTTACGTAGATACCTGACGTGAAGGCTTAAGCCTACGGTGCGTCTTCGCACAAGATATCAAAACAATGCGTTGATAAGCGCCCTTCGGATAGGACAAGTACTCCCATCAGTACCAGATTCGAAGTCGTGTGTAAGGCACGAACTTCCCCTTTGGTGAAGGGTCGAGGCCTATCTAATACCTCAGTCATTCTGCGGATCATGGCACTCGGTTGCAATGCAACTCCACATCGAGCAGACCAATTGGTTCCATAGCAATCCCATGGTTGAGCACAGGTCGTAGCACACTACAACATATGCTAAGCCAACCTCCATTCGGTCTACTCTCCCCTCGAATATAGCTTCCGGTCGAGCTTCGTAACCTTGAGGTTACTTCCAGTTGGGCACCTCACTGCCCAGGACGCTACCTGCCTACTGCGTCTTCTATAAAATACGTCTTTTGCAAGACTACGGGTTCTTTCGAACCGTACGGTATCAGCGATAATTCCACTGACACCGTAGGTCTCACCATTAAAGGTGATGCCCATAGCCTGCAAGTTCCTTATGTCAGCGTAATTGGGACACTCATATAGGACATGAAGCTAGTCCTCATAAGTGGCTCCACATGAGCAGCTCGCAACCCCGCTAAGCCCCTTCTTATGCTAAAATGCATTAAGAAAGCCATGCCCGGTCAACAAAAAGCCCAGACTGAGGTTAAAATTCTGTTCAGGAAAAATTCTCATGGTTAGCACATCCCTTAGGAAGCCGTAAGTAGCCCTGCCATTTTCGCTAGCATCCCATCTAGATTGCCATCTAGATAGAACACATGCATGTAGCAAGGTTTTACGCTGCTTCAAGGATAGGCCATCCACTTCTTCAGGTTAAACCCAATCGCGCCCATTTAGAGGGAGACCTTTTCTGATCTTAAAAGCAATACCACGACGTTTCACTTCCAGACCCAGAGGTGGCACTCCAAGCAACACCTGCATTGCCTCTATGGAGACAGTGTGGCAAACCGGTAAACATCCAAGCAATGCGACTCTTTGGTAAGTCAAGATTCGCCTTTGACCATCAACAGTCATAACCCTGTCGTACCACACCGATGCTCCATATGTTGCACAGGCAACAAAAAGGCCATCGTATATGATACGAACAGAACGCCTGTTGAGTCCCCAGTCGGATCGCAAAATGCGCCTTACCTGGCCTACGGCACTCAGCATGCGTTGTCTGGTTCGAACTAGGTGAGGCATGAAGTTCATACACTCACCCATCGTTATGCCCAGATACGTGACCTCAGTCACACATCTAATGCCAACGCCGTTCAGACGTATCGCAGGAGCCCGACGTCTTACATTCAATTTGCCCTTGAGCTTCATGAAACAGTCTTATCCTGCGACACACTTACCCCAACGCTCTCTCCCCATTCAGCAACGACTGCTAGAGCTCTTTCTCCTAATACCTTGATTTCGGCCCTAGACTGGCCCTCGAGGATGAGGAGCAGGTCATCTGCGTAGGCGCAGCACCCACAGAGCTCATTTAGTCGCCGCCAGAGTGGATCCATCATAAGGTTCCAAATAAAAGGACCACAGATGGACCCCTGGGGGCAACCTCTCTCAACATTGATTGAGACGCTGTCGTGCGTACTTACCACACTTGCCTTTCTGTCGGAAAAGTAGCTTCCCCAAAGCCCAATTTCTCGACAGCCCAATTCCTGCAACCTGGTTACTATTTTTTGCCAGTTCAGGTTATCAAAGGCACCTTTAAAATCAATAAAGATGCCTATAACCACACTGGCCCTGCTTCTGAGGACTCTGTCTTTTAGGAAAGACCATGCATCCTCGACACACTTGCCTTTTGTAAAGCCGAATTGGAAGGGGGGCATTGGTTCCGCCATGCTCTCCGAAAACCTTTCCACCATAACCCTTTCCAGTACTTTTCCTAGTACCGGAAGCAGGCTGATGCCCCGATAAGATTTCGGGTCAGACCTATTCTTATCAGTGGACTTCAGGAGCACAACCACCCTTGCCACCTTCCAATCCTTGGAGAAGTAGCTGCAGGCAATACATTTGCTATAAAGACCAAGCAGGTATTCTGGGACGGCCTTCCAGATGGCTCTCACCATCTCTTCGGTCATTCCATCAGCTCCAGGAGATCTCCTGAAGCGAAGAAGTGAAACACCATACTCGACTTCTTCAGTCCTTAACTCCGGAGGGACCGGAGGCTCTTCATATGAAGAGTCCTCTAGGCGCTCCTCTCTCGGGAAGAACTGATCAAGCAATGCAGTAAGGCAATCTTTCCATGTGGATAAAACCGTATTATCCACACGAATGCCTTCAATGTCAGCAGTCTTTCTAGTGCTACTGCAAATCTTATAGAGTTTGCTCCAGGGATCATCTCTATTGTTAGAGGCAAAGTTTCTCCAGTGAGATTCCTTTGTGCTGACAATGAGACGCTTGTACTCAGCGAGCCCTTGCCGAAAGGCAATGCCCAACTGAGCCAGGTTCTCAGCGTCAGCCGGCCTAGCCCTTTGGAATCGCTTCCTTAGGTTTCTGACCACCCTTTGCTTCTCTGTCAGACAGCGGTTCCACCAACTTACCCTTTTTTGATTCGCCCTATGGCTCCTCTCAAAGAGTTCGTCGTTAACCCGCCATACGCACTCATTGATGTGCGCGATTTGCCGGTCAATGCTTAAGCCACCGTACACCTGCGGTGTCAGGGAGGAAACCTCCGCAAGTATACGCGCACCATAAACACTCCAATCAGCGCCTCGCACGCACCATCTCCTGTCGGAAACTCCATTGTTATCTTCTATTGCGTGAGCGATCTCAAACTGAATCCAGTTGTGATCACTCATCCCTACACTAACACGCCACCTAAAGCTAAACGCCCTAAAAGCTGCCTCGTTGGCAAAAGTAACGTCAATGTCACTCTTGCCACCGTTGACCGCATCAAAGGTATACACCTCACTCGGCTCGTTGATAACATGGCCATTGCGCGCAACGACCCATTCACCAAGAACATTCCCCCGATTCTGGCTCCGGTTACCCGTTAGGGGTCCGGATTCCTTACTGAACCAAAGAGGGGAGGTTGCATTGGCGTCAACACCGATAATGAGGGGTTCACTGCCCGCAAGCGAAAACAAACCATCCATATACTCAATATATGGGTCAATTTCCTCACTGTATTTGCAGTAGACGCTGCCAAGAAAAATCCTGCCAAAAGCGCCTTCTATGCTTACGCAAACACCTCGTTAGCTGGAGGAAACAGGCACACAAACTAATTTGACATCCCTTATAATAATCGCAGCATTTCCTCTGGTATCAGGGAAGACCCGCATTCCTGCAGGCAAACCCCTAACACATCCATCAGATGTGTAGGGCTCCTGAACCAGGGCAATGCTACAGCCCTGCCTAACCATTTGAACTCCTAAATCGACCCCTACCGAAAAAGCGCCCTGGCAATTTTGTTGGACGATCTTCATCATCCTAATTTCTGGCTGCCATCCTTGCCAACTCAGCTACATGCATGGGGCAGTCGGTTGACCCCATAAGGTGGTCAGCCGGCCGTCTTCTTGCAGCACAGTTTCTGCACTGCATCGCTGCCTTGCAGCTTACTGCCTTATGGCCTTCAAGGCCGCAACGACGGCAAATGTCCTCCCTATGAGAACAGTCGGCAACCCCATGACCCGGAGCAAAGCACCGGAAACATCCCAATCTTATTTTGTATTCTCTTACCGGGAACGAAAACCACTTAATGTAGCATCTGCCCGTGCTACGTAAGGCATCTATGGACGCAGCTGGGACTTCTAGTACTACATTTGTTGTAGCCCCTTCAGCAACCTTCTATGGTTTGGAAACCACTTTCAGCCTATTTTGTTCGGCAGCCTCTGGGAAGTTCAGACGGTGTAGCTCCGTCATAAATTCTTCCAGCGATAGGGTTGTGTGTACGCCATGTACCACGACCCTATTGCCCGGTTTCTCGGGTACTGCCACGTCAAGGTCCATATCCTTGAACTTCTTGCTACTGAAAATCTGCTCTCTTTCAGCAGCCAAGGGAGTGCGTATTACTACGCCCCCATTCTTGAGCGGTCTGACCGTGGAGGAAACGGCCGCCTTTTTGCTCTTAACAACCACCGACCAGGTGGGAGCAACAGGCTTAACTGGCTTAACCAGGGGAGCGTTAGCTGGTTTAACCAGGGAGGGGTTTGAAGGTTTCGGCGGAACGGCGGGCTTCATCACAGATGATGCCACCTCCGCAAAACTAGGAGCCTTAGGGCCAGTGGGGGAAATCCCCGAAGTCGCCGAAGTTGCTGCTGGCACGTTGGCTAGCGGGCTTCTAGCTCTCAACTGCTTGTCTAGGACCGCTTGAAGAGTCTCAAGTGATCGCGCAACTCTTTCCTTCTCTGCCACTAGTAGGCAGAAAATACTTTCAAACTCCCCGGATATATCTATCAATTTTTTAGCTATCCGGGGATCCGCACCACCATGTTCAAACATGACATCTATCATACGGGTTTTCAACCCGCTGATAAACTTCTGGAACTAAGTTATACTACCACTTTTTATAATACTGTTAATATCAATATGACTTACCCCAGGTTCTTCACCTTTCTCCTTCTTCTTCTTCTTTTTGATGGATTTAACTGGAGGGCAGTAAAACCTTGCTCATTGACAGGGCCCAAACTACGAATATTTGAAGCCGATTTTTCTGCGATGAATAAGATAAGCCATAGGCCGGGCCGAGTAATTTCGGCTAAGGCCTGCTACTTTTGCAAAAGATTCTTGTTCAATTTTTGTCATTCTTCAAGGAGAGATTAAGAAGTTTAACATAACAGAACTTTCGGATCTTGGCTAAAGAGATATGGCTTCCTCATCTACTTCTTACGAAAAGTCTCCTAAAGACGTTAGCTACATATAAGTTGGTTGTCCTTTGATTTGATCTGAAACAGGGATATTGATAGTCTTGTTGTCACAACTGTGCTGAATACGAATGAAGGCTTCCGGAATGCTGCATGGACGTAAGAAGGCTCACAAGTCCAGTTCTGTGTGCATAACTTTTCCTATCGTTTAGTTCTTGGGCTTTGATTGGGATATCTGGTTTACTGAAGAAGTTATACTCCAATCTTAACTCAGAATATGTTCACCGGTCCACTGCAAGCGAAAAGCAGTCTCAGGATGAGAACAAAAGGACAAACAAAGCCTCAAACTTTAACGAACTACAGCTAAGTTGTTGAAGTTGGACAATGTTTTGGTAGGAAATATGCATAAAATCTTTTGGCAAATTTGGAAGAATGGAAGCATGTCCTCTAATCCACTATCTGAAGGCCTGAAGCCTTTTTCCCCACACACAAGTCGACAAGGACCAGTGTTTCCTTTATCCAATAAATCGTGGCAGTAACCTATGATACTAACTATATCTTCGTCAACTTAGAGACGCGTACGACAGTATTCATCGCATCGAGTTCTTTGAAGCAAAAGTCGACCTTGTGATTTCGAGAAAACTGAAAGACCTGAATCGCACAATATTCGGAAACCCGAAATGCACCGTAAAATTTGGAAGCAAGACGCTAGTACGAGAGACAGACATCAATACATTACTATCGACAGCTACATCTTTGAATGGATTCCAAAGGAACGCTAAGTAGAAGGGTAGAACCGATTCTGAGCGGCTCCGAAGAAAAATACTCTGCCGGATATTTGATTCTATGTGCGAGGTAGATGTGTGAATGGGAACATACTATATGTATAACCAAAAGCTGTACGACCAGGACAAAAATGTAAAACTGTAATGTGAATATTCGAACAATGTACAGCAGTGGTCGAGCTTAAAGAGTTTTTGTTGCACATTGACTTGGTCTTCTACCAACTTAATTCCGCCTTTGGAGGCTAGAATACCCTTTCAGGCAAATTTCGACAGAACAAATTCTTTTAAGCAGAAGCGTTGTTGTACTTATGTAACTCGACCTAGCAGCTGAATGTGAATATGCATTACTATGTTAGTGTTACCCTATAGGTAAAAGAAAGTGTTGACCGTTGTCATACTGCAAATTCCAATTAGCCTCAAATAGAGCTAGAAGGTATCGAACTGTTTTTCTCTGGTGTCTTCCAGGAATAAATGGACTTGATTGAATCCTGTACCTTTATCCCACTGCATTCAGGACACATTCCAGGATCTTTCACATATTTTATCTGAAGCGAAGATGAGTAAAATCTTCGTTGACAAAATACCTACAGAAGCAGCATCAATCTCATTAGTGTTTCACAACAAGCTTCGTAGGAGGTAGTTAAGATACCAGTAAGCAGTGTACAGTCTCTGCTACTGAGAGACAGCAAAAATATCGTTGACTTACTAGAGAAATTAGGAAGGACAGTCATGTCACATGCAGTTGGGTTTAGAAGAGGCATCCAGGAGAAACTGTGACAACTTCTTTGTGGTTGAAGACCCGTAGGAAAAGAAACAGACCATACGAACATTTTTCCATGAAGTGTACAAGACGAACTATGTCACTGCCCCGAACCACGACCAGGAAAATAGAATCCCTTTTCAGAAATGGCGATTCAAAAACTCCACGTTCACTGACTTCAATGGCAAAAATTTGGCAAATAATGCCATCACCGAGAAGCTCAAATCTCTGAGAAATAAGAAATCAGGGGGGAACCGATGGGATACCGAACATTATGTTTCGACATCTCAAGTAAAAGCGGTGGGCCACCACACCACAGTGCTTATTTATGCAATGAATAACGCACATTATCCAGCGCATTGGAAGGAAGCGGTGGTGCATCCAATTCCCAAAATAGATAAATATACGTCCAATTCGATGAATCTGTCAAGGTACTCGTATTCGAAAAGGCTATCAATAGAGTCCTGGCTAAGTGCGTTAAGAACAAAATATAGCTCCGGATACGCTGGAATATTTGATGCCGATTTTATTCAACATCTACACAAGCGATCTTGTGGGCTGATTTCATTAAGCCATACCATAGATTCAGGACGAAAGATCGATAAGATAAGACTGTATTGCGATTTGCGATTTAAGTTGACGATCTACTTTCAGAAGACTGGCTATCTACGGATACGAGAAAGAATTGCCGAACGGTTTTGATCGCTGGGAACCACTGCAAACAATTGCTTGTTGAAATGCAGTCAGATATCTTGGGATCTGGCGAGATCTCTATCTAATTTTGACAAACAAATACATAGATGTTGCTCGGGCTGAAGGCAGAGGTGCCCTTGGTCTTATAAAGAGACTGATTTATAGCATCCAACTCGATACGAGTGTGAAGATAATCTGCTACGTGAGAATAAGTTTATTGGAAAATATTCGAGTTCAATAACGTGGAGTGCACCGCCATTAAAAACGCTCTAGTAGACGCTAATATTGAATAGGGCATTACAAACTGTATTTGCAACATGCTTGCAAGTAGGAAAAGAAACTGTTCCATTGTGCAAAGCTCGGTTAGAATGTCCGTAAGCCGGGGAATCCCTCAGTTGGGAGAGTCATATCACCACTCCTGTGGCTGGTTATCCATGACGTCCTTAAAAAGCTTATTACAATAGGTATAAGTGCCACGGCATACACAGATGACATGGTAATAATAGTGCAGGGAAAATACTTGAATATTTTCAGCGAAATTATGGAGGTTGCTCTGAAGGCTGCCAACATAAGGTGCTCCAGTCTTGAAGGACACAGGGAATCCAAGGGTCTCTGGCCACTTTTTGACGGCAAAAGATCTAGGGAGTTGATAAAATTAAACAGGGTTTAGCTTAGGAGAATAATAGGAATCCAGACAGGATACTGTCTCCTGCGGAAACACGGAAAGAGACTCAAATTATCAAATACCGATATTTGCAGATTCTGTTGTGATCTGCAAGCTGTTGAGGACATAACACACATACTGTGTGAATGCAAGGCAATATCGCGTAGAAGAAGGAAATTTTTAGGGAAATACTTTTTCGAAAACCTAGAGGAAATAGAAGGAGCGAATTCAAAGGCCTTCTTGGCTCTTGCAAAGAAGGTTTTTGCCATTTGAAGATAAATTCAACAAATGATTTTACCAGTTTTAATTTAACTTCTGTGGGTAAATAACGTGAAGTTGGGCTGAGTCCTCGAATAATGCTCTATAAAGGGTCTTTCATTAAGCGCTTCCTATTTTTAAATTTATACATGTAAAACAAAATGTGTGTGAAATATCATCGAAATTTTTATTCGTTTGAAAGATCTATCTATCGATGTCATTATGTACGGAATATAGCATCTTCCAAATGTCCGCCGCGGCTTTACTGGGTGGCGCGGATCCGAAATGTTCAATTTTCCATAACTCTGGCACATAAATCAGACTGAATTTGACCGATGTTGTTAGAGGGCCGCTGTGGTTGATGGCATATTCGCATAGACCTGCGACTTTAGAAAACCGCACAAGAAAAACTCTAGCTGGGTCAAATCGCACGATCTCGGTGGCCAGTTCACACCACCTCCACGTGAGATGACTATGCCCTCGACTCGTGTAGAATTTCCAATGTGGCGTGAGCTGTGTAGTACGTATCATCGAATTCACACCAAAAGAAGCTGGTAATCATCGATCGATCGCCGTTGACGCTGGTGGCCTGGCCAACATCGTTTTCAAAGAAATATGGACCGATGATGCCGCCAGCTCAAAATCTGCATCAAACAGTGAATTTTTCGGGATCCATTGGACATTCATGGATCTCACGTGGATTGGTATCGTCCTAAATTCGACAATTTTGTTTGTTGACGTACCCATTCATCCAGCCTCACCTGAAGATGATTTTTCCATGAAAATTAGGGTCAGTTTCTAATTGCTCCAGAGCCCATTCAACGAACACTCATGGGTATCTATGGTCGTTTACCTTCAGCTCCTGGGTCAGTTGAATTTTGTACGGGTGCAGGCCCAAGTCACGACACGAAATTCGCCAAGTTGTGGTCTGCGGAAGGCCGAGTTCTTGTGAGCGACGCGAAATCGACTGCCTCGGATTCTCGGATTTATCGTTTACTGAACCAGTGGACTCAAATTTATCCACCAAACTGCGAATAGAACACCCATTTTGATAAAACAATTTTATCATTTGCAAGTGTTTTTGAACGGTTTGTCCGTCCATGGTGATTTGACAAAACAGACTGAATAAATGACAGCCAATTTGGCAGACGTAGCTTCAGCAATATGGCCGATATCAACTGTCATAATTTGGAGTCCCTATTGGAAGACCCTGTATTTTGCCGACTATATTTTGAGGTGATCCACCCACCTCAAATGTATCCGAAGATTTTTGATTTTACTGACGAAATTGGTAAAAAAGCTGGCATTTTATTTCGGCTTATTACTAAAGCTTTTGACTTCTTTGAATTTACGCTTAATTGGTTGCATTTTAAACACAGAAATACTGAATTTAAGAAAACATCTGAAATGTAGATTTGGATTTCATCCGCATATATAGTATATGATGCAATGCTTAATACATTTTGGAACATCGTTGATATAGATGCCGAACATTAATGGGCCTAAAACAGTTCAAAAATGCACGGACTTATTGACCCGTCCTCGTATAACGGGCTTATTTCTTCCAAAATATTTTTCACTTTGATATACAAGCTGGCGCAAAATTAATCACCCTATCGGAAGACGGTATAATTTTTTCAAAAGGCGTCGTATCTCAATCATATTTGACATTTGTAAACTAGACAGCTGCAGTATACAAACAGATAACCAATGGAGCGCTCTATTCCGCAAGAGCGTTAAATAATTGTGTCGATGTTTCTGACCAATAATCGTTCGGTGGTGGTAGCGCAGCATGAATTTCGACGTCGATTTCCTAATCGTGTTGCGCCAACTGGGTAAACATGCCGGCGCTTAGCTACTCGACTCGAACTGAGTGGAATCACAACAGACTATACAGGGCGTATATGCCACCGGACTGGTCGTTCGGCCGAGAATATCGCGGTTGTGGCTGCCGATGTCGCTGAGAACGAAGAAACATCAACCGGACGACGGGCCAAGCAATTAGGCGTCACCAGACGGATCCTACAGTGAATTTTAGTGAAAGACTTACACATGTTCCCGTAAAAAGTGCAAACAGTGCAACAGTTAATGCCTCCTGACCATTAGTCGCGTGTGAATTACTGTAAAGCCATCCTCAATCTCAACAACGAAGTGGACGATTTTGTGTCGAAAATCATCATGACCCACTTAAGCGGTTACGTCAATAAGAAAAATCTTCGTTTCTGGGGCACTGAAAATCCGCCTGTGATGAACGAAGAGCCATCACATCCACTCAAACCCACTGCGAGGTGCAGCGTTCACACGGGACGAGTGATAGGGCCGTATTTTTTTGAGGACGCCATCGGCAATACGGTCAGTTTTTGGGAAAATGGGAGAGAAAGAGAAAGAAAGATGCTTGGGCTCAGTGGCTTTTTCGCTCCATGGGTGACATCCAAATTTAATGGTGAAACTAAATTTTTAGTGTAAATTGATGTTGTATTTAGGCAACCATTCATCTCACGAGATTTTAGTTGCATGAAAAAAGTTGTTAAGTCACGGTTGGTATTGAACCCCGAACAGTCCGATTGGGAAGCCAATACACTACCACTTGAGCCACGGCCACCCACCCCTGACGAAAGTTACAGGGCATAATAAACGATTTCTTACTGCCGGAATTGGATGAGCCGAGCTTGATGAATATGTGGTTCCAACAAGATGGTGCAACCGTATACACAGCACGAGCGACAATGAATATTGTGAAGGAAGCGTTTCCTGGTCGCGTGCTCTCCCGTTTTGGCAATTTGGCATGGCCAGCAAGATCGCCCGATTCAACCATCCCAGACTTCTTTCTTTAAGGCTACTTGAAGTCGCGGGTTTATGCCAACAAGCTTCAGAAAATCGCTGTGACATCAGTGCTCCATATAAATCTCCAGTACCATTCCGCCCCTTCAAACTGACAATCGTAACACCCATCTCGATATGAATGCTCACCAGTATACCCTCAAGCCCACTTTCGGACGTACTCTGAAATATCGTGATTCATTCCTAAGCCGAACATCTCGCTTGTGGAATGCCCTGCCGAGCTCTCTATTTCCTAGTACATCAGTACTTATCTTTCTTTCCTCTCTAATTTTCCTTCGCCCGAGCTATGTGCAACAATTTTATGGGTACCTCAACCGCTTGAGCACGCGCTACTTTAAAAAAAAGGAAACATATAAATAAATTCCACAAGGAATTTGTGATATCCATTAGTAATTTCGATGAAAATATATTCAGAAACATCGTCTGTGTAGACTGGAAAACAGGTCTGCATTTCAAATGGTTTTTTACTCAGATGGCCGCACCTCTACATTGTTTGCCCAACCTAAAGAGAACACTACGCATATCAGGTTTTAACCAAGCTTCAGAAAGACAGATTATATCGACCTCGGAATCATCGAAGATAAGACACAAGCCATCCACTTTATTCACGATGCTCTGTGCATTTATATGGCAAATATGTATGCCCTGGTCTACCACTAAAAGATTCTTGAAATTAAATTAATTAAAATTCGTGTAAATTAAAAGGAAATGTCCTCAGAGGAGAGCAAACTGTTAATGGAAGCCCTGACAGAGGACGCAGGCACTGCTAACATGACTTCAGGTATTGATAAGTCCTCCTATAGGTCTCCCCAAGCAAGTTCATAAGCAAGCTTATTATCCCTCACCGAATTCAGCCTAGCCTAAGCGATACTTAGCAATATATTTCCAACAAATTCCTGTCTCTGCTTGGAAGATGGGGGTAAGTTAACCAATTGAAGTCTTAGGTGTTCTTCCCCTACGAATACACCAGCGTACAACCTGAGGCGTTCAACACTAATTAACTGAGGCCAATAATTGTCCTCCTTTTCGAAGCGAATAACCTCTAATGCCGAAACCATCGATTAAATATATGCTTGCCCTAAAGTTCAAGGAGGCGGTATGGCCGTAAAGATATCACCCGAAACTATATTCTTATGCACATTCTTGCATGCAGATTCGAAAGCCTTAAGCAGAAAATCAATCTATGCATCCGACATCTGTTCAGATACGATACCTGTTTGAAGTCTCTGTTCTAATGGCAGGCAAGAATAAAGCTATAAGTGAGTAAGCGGCCAACTTTACCGATTTTTGGTAAAAAGCGAGTCATCTTCCAATAGCTTTTGATAAACATGTTGCTACTAAAATGAAATCCGTGAAATTTAACAACACCAACACCAGAAATCGCTGGACTTAAAAATAAACGTGATGCAGCGTAAAAAGAGTGGAAATGATTTAGAATTCCTGAGTAGTTTATCAGTTTTCGGTTGTTACCGTTGGCAAGACAAAAGAAGCCAGAGGCGTAGTTAATACGCTAAACGTTTTGATTACAAGCTTCCGACTAAATTTCTTTGGACAAACTTGCAAGACTTGAGGTAAAACAGGTCGATCCTGATGAATTACGAGTAAATACAGAATTCGCTAAGGTTCAAATGAATTTGGGCTCATTTCACACTTATCGAAAGTCTTCGAAAATATCATATACCAACAAATGTCAAATTTTCTACAGCGTGGAAAAACTGTTAGCACTTATCAGTTGGGATTCTGAAAGCACCACAACTGCACACAAACTGTTCTCAAGGTACCTGATGATATGCAAGTTGAAATTGTCAAGAAATGTAGAGTACACTCCTTCCTGTACTAGATTTTCGTAAAGCTTTCGGCATTGTTGATCATGAGTTACTTGTATTCAAGCTAACAGGCTTTTACCTATATAACTTCTTCTAATCTCATGCGCCTGCATATGCATAGTTCCAAGAAAACAGGCAGTTTTCTCTAACAAATCCAGGTCAAATTTTGTTGAAATTTCAGTATTCCAAAAGGATCTACACTAAGACCCTTGCAATTTTTTAAAACTGTCTCCCTCAACTATTTTCAGTTGGACTTAGGTTTTGGAAATCAGCTTGTTGATCACACAACTTTATAAGTGCAGTCCTTGATATGAATATCAAGGCGGAGGAAACCATTTAGTTATTGGCACCTAACTACTTAGATAAGCGCTACAGTCGTGGTGGCCCTGGGCCTCAACCAATAGGACTCTTCAGTTAGCGCGGTGTCTGCCTAAGTGCCTCTAGTTGCGTACTCCTAGTTGGTTGAGCACACCTTTAATTTATGAGCGCTACGTATCCAAGCCACATAGTTGAGGATTCTGCATATCCTAGCCATCTTTAGCGACTAATGTGCACTTTTCTGACCAAGTTAATGTCACTGTGCAGCTCGTAGAGTTTGCCATCAAAAATCACTCGAAGAATTTTGCCTTGAAAGCAATCCTTTGAAGAATATCTTCATCTACCTTCGCTAACGAGATAAAGCAGGACTGAGGTGACAATAGTCTTTTATAGAGTTTCCTTAGTGTTTTTTGGCAAGGTCTTATTACCGAATTGCCTGCAGCGATTGACATGGATGATGTATACGAGTACAAAATCCCTGACTACTTCAAACTTATAGCTGTCTGTTTTCCGTTCTGTCCAATTAGTCAATGTTGTGTGACCCTACTTGTTGACCACATAGCTATACTTAGTTTTGCCCTCATTCACGGCTCAACCCATTTTTGCCGATTCTGTCCCTGAGTTCTGCCAATGATCCTAATGTCAGCAGTCTTTGAGAGTTGTTGTAAAAGCTTTTGGAAAATTGTGGCTATTTTGTTGACTTGCGAATTTCGTACAATTTTCTCAAGTATTATGTTGATAAAGTTATACGACAGTGTATCACTGTTTCCAAACTTTCGTGCGCAATAAGTGTTCACCGTCGTCCAATCTGACCAGGGATCCCTGGGCTAGACACGGCTCTGTATAACTCTTCTCTATATATTCTGTAATATGCGGCCTTGAGATCGATAAGAGTCGGTGCGTATCGATTTTGACTTTTTGGATTTTTTGCCTGGGTCTGCCATCGTGGACTATCCTGGACCGTGCTGATAGGGGTCTATCAGATCTTTGATAAATGGTTTTAGGCATTCACACAATACGGCAGATAGACCTTACTTACGGCTACTGGTGCCTCTATAATTTGCGCAGTTAAGCCGACCGCCTTTCTTGTGAATCGGGGAAAGAATGCTAAGGCTCCACTCTTCAGGCATCCTCTCGCCGTCTTAAACGGCTCGGCAGGTACGTAGCCTTGTTATACTTAAACTGGGATAGTCTAACAACAAACGGGGTAGAGCAATACTGGTCTTATTGTAAACGCTTTCAGGTTGACGTCACCGAAGGTTGCTGCGATTTGATCGGTTACAAGCGGTCGATCATGGGTCATGTTGGGTGCAAAGACTTAAAACTCGATACCATTGGAGTCGGGACCCCTCTGCCTTCGGTCCGGGCCTGACTTGAAAGCGGTAGGCCTCCTAGTGAGAGCTTCGTGGTGGATGTTGTTTAAACCTGAGTGAAGTTTCAAGAGGTTTCAGGTCGGCCTCGACTCAAACTATGAGTGGAGCTTGTGTCCTTAACACAGGTCCAACTTGGTATTACTGAAATACGGTAAGTCCTAGCGTCCATATCCTGGCGCCCATGAATATATGAACATCCCGTGAACATAAGTGCAGACGACAGATGTTCACGTAAAACACAAGATACATCTGTAACTTTACCCAGGTTTTCCTGGGGAAATCTACCCAGCCGTCCTTCCCCAGACTTTCGTTACGATCTCCCAGCACTATTTTGGTGATAAGTCTGGAACTTAATGATTAGAATCTGCAACTAGTCTGAGCTCTAAATATGTTCGAGTAGCTCTGGCAATGCCGTTTATTTCTTCTAAGCAATTCATTCTCTGAAACTTTGCCAAAACATGACCGTCGTGCTTACTTGAAGTTTGAAGATGACACGGGTTACAGAGAACGCAGTAGCGTGGTTACTGGCCTCATCCGTCACCAAAACCGATGACTGAGACCAACTGCGGTAGTTGCGACCATGCGTTTCACTTCTATTTCCATTTATAGGAGCTGGTTTGGGTGCAGATTTTCTGAGTGTTTCTTGTCTAGGTGATCTGTCCACTTTGGCAACATTTTTAAAAACCAAGTCAGATGATAATTGCCCCTAAAGTTGCAAGTGCTGTTTTCCACCTTTCTGGAATCAGAATAGCCAATGAGTAGGGCTACGGTCTTAGATGACGATGGTTGTACCGAATCATAGGCGAAGCAGTTGTTACAATAACGAAATAATGCTATTCTCCGTCCGTTTTGCAGCTTATGACTGCAGCAACAAATCTGGATGCCAAAGATCCTGAGAGTGAATTTGATACAAATATGCAAGTTCTCGGTTTTTTAAACCTCAAAGACTACAGATGAAGTCCTTTCACATTCATTCAGTGGAGCACACGAGTATATACCTTCAGTAGTGACTAAATTGCTCAGATTACCCTCAACATACGCGGCATTGGGGTCACGGTCCAAAAATTTCGAGGGTTCTTTCCAACATATCATCAGCGTACGCTGAACATATTGCATTTGGTTTGTAGAACAAGTCCAAGATATTCAAACTTATTCTCTCAAAAATCTTCCGGGTCTCATTCCTGCCACCAAATCGATGCTTGTTGCACATATATTGGGGTATCCGCTGCTTCCTTTGTAAAGGGAGGTCTGCAAAGGCGATCAGCCTTGTTCTGTTACTCGAAAATTGTTCAAGTTGATCACCTTGCCGACCCTGCCGTTGAAGTCGTCTTTACTACGAACGGATCATCTCTGATATACTGGTAGGTACACTTGACACGTGCTGTTAGAACAGCATTGTTCCGTCGATTGTATCTCTTGTGATGTAATGTAATGAAGTCAGCCGTGTTTTTGACGGTCACGAAAGATACTCTATTGAGGGCATATGTTCACCACGGCTGCCTTGTACAAAGCACATTCTAGAGCTCCGATTTTCGACCACTTTTTCAAGCAATTGAGGGGATATTTCACGTATTACTCGAACAATGTTTTGGTCTAAAACGTCAATCGTTGCTGGTTTATCGGCACAAGCTAGTGGCATAATGTAGCTCCACCGAAGATAATTCAATGGTGTCAAATCCTACGACCTTGGTGGCCAATCGTAGGGTCAATTTCTTGAAATGATTGTATTGACGAATCGTGTTTTCTATAAAGAGATGATTTCGTTGGTTGTATGGAGTGGAGTATCATCCTGTTTTAACCCCAGTTCTTCCACGGAAGAATGTGACGAAAATTTGGGAGCAAATATTCGTTGATCGTCGTATTGCACCGGTATCTATTGACAGTAACTTGTGTTCCGGCCACATTTTGGAAGAAATAAGGACTGATGATACCGCCGACGTACATGGTACATTTTTCAGCATGCAATGGCATCTGATTAACTTCTTGAAGATTGTCCTCGCCCCAAATACTGAAGTTTTTGTTGTTTACGGTACTACTTAATCAGAAATGTTCTCTATCACTAAACATAATTTTTACTAGGTCAGCTTTCAATCACTGAGCAGCCGACGCAATAAATGCTAAAGCGGCTTTAGCATTTCACCAATTTGATCTTAGAAGCCTTAAGAGCAAGATTTTCATACAGAATTTTCCATAAAGGGGCCAAATTGTTCCCATCTACAGGGTCTTTCAATAGGGACTTCCGAACTTTGGCAATTGATAGTGGCCATATTGTTGAAGCTACATCTGTCAAATTGGCTGTCATTTATTCAGTCTGTTTTGCCTAATCACCATAGATGGACATAGCGTCCAATAATACGTGCGAATGATAAAATTGTTTTACCAAAATGGGTGTTCTGTTCGGGCAACGTTCCGTGCGCTTCGCCCATTTTACGGTCGCCATAATCGTCCTACCGAGAGGACTATTCGCAGTGTGGTGCATAAATTTAAGTCCACTGGTTCATTAAACGATAAACCAATACCCGTACGTCGACGAAACGCAATATCTGCAGAAAACATCGCTTCTGTCCGTGAGAGTGTGCAGGAGAATCCGAGGCAGCCGATTTCGCGTCGCTCACAAGAACTCGGCCTTTCGCAGACCACAACTTGGCGAATTTCGCGTCGTGACTTGTGCATGCACCCGTACAAAATTCAACTGACCCAGGAGCTGAAGGTAAACGACCATAGACAACGACGTGTGGTCGCTGAATAGGCTCTGCAGCAGTTGGAAACTGGCCCCAATTTTCATCGAAAAATCAGCTTCAGCGATGTAGCCCATTTCTGGATAAATGGGTACGTCAACAAACAAAATTGTCGAATGCATCCCGAAAAAGTCGCTGTTTGGGGTGGATTTTAGGCTGGCCAGGCCATCGCCATCAACCGCGAGCGCTATAGGTCGATGATTACCAATTTCTTTTGGCCTGAATTGGATGGTATCGACACCAACGACATGTGGTTTTAATAGGACGGCGCTACGTGCCACACAGCTCACGCCACATTGGAAATTCTGCACGAGCGATTCGAGGGCATGCTCATCTTACGTGGAGGTGATGTGAACTGGCCACCGAGATCGTGCGATTTGACCCCGTTAGACTTATTCTTGTGAGGTTTTCTGAAGTCGCAAGTCTATGAGAATAAGCCACAAACCACAGCGGCCCTCAAAGCCAACATAACCCATGTCATCTGTCAAATTCAGCCTGATTTATGCGCCAGAGTCAAGGAAAATTGGACATTTCGGATGCGCGCTACCCAGTGAAGCGGCGGCGGGCATTTGAACGCACTTGAATAGGCCTTTCAAATGTATCATAAATTTCGATGATATCTCACACAAATTTAAAGATAGGAACCGCTTAATGAAAGACCCTTTACAATGAATCCGTAAATTGTTGTCCTCTTCAAAACCAGCTACCACAGCCGCGATGTTTTCTTCCGAAGACGCTGTCCTCGTTCTTGTTGATGTGTGAGTTGGGTCCGAAATTTTTCGCGTTCAGATGGCCGAAGATGTCTACGGTAAATGTCATGAGGTGCTCTATGAGTTTCGGGAACAAGGCTTCAATTTTGGAAATAAATTTCAAGGATTTGAACTCGATGTTGTGTGGCGTCAATTTTTCCGTGATTAAATGGCAAACTGTAGACGCATTATGCATTTGTTGAATTTCGTGGTGTGATCCAAGCCCAAAGCTCTCTGAGAGGTTTGTTCACCGCATACATGAGTTCAACTGTCGGTGATGTCGAAGAGCTAAACTTGGGGCTCAAGGAATAGGCTGTCGACACAGAAGCTTTTGTCGCAGATCACCCATGTTTCTAGTTAAATCTGGCTTTAAACCAGCTAACCGTATTAGTACTGTTCAGCTATTATTACTTTCATTTGGGTGACTGGCTTTTTTCCCCTTCCAAGTAACAACTCTTACTGCATAAAAGCCTAATGACCCTGATGATTCTCAAGGCCCTTGATCCCAGTCGTTTGATGCTTTCTAACTGTTTAAATCCACACCTACAAGCCAGTGACAAAATTCATTTCTTATGTAAATTTAAAACTTACTACAGGCTCCGTTTAGAATGTGACATCAGATCCCACGCAAGGCCAACGAGAAGAGATTCTTGACCTAAGACATAGCCAATTTGTTCGCTTTCATGCGTTCTGTTTTCTCATATTTTCGTTGATAACAACAAAACAAAGTAGGCGTGCGTGCGTTCGTACCCAACAAAAAATATACAAAACTAAAAACTCACACGCACATTTGCTAACCCAACAAAATGTCCCTCAGAAGCTGTCTCACATTTCACAATCCACCAGGGACGTCAAAATGCGAAACTTCCCAAAGTCAATGACACCCACGATCAGCCACCTGGAGTCTTGAATCATCACCAAGCTCCAGAATAACCTTACTCAGCAGAGTAGATACCACCAATTTTCCAAATATTTGCCCAAAATCTTAATTTTACCCTGACCAGTGACCACATTTGATTGCGATTCACATTTTGGTTTATCTTTCCTTTTGATGTACGGGATGGGGTTCTGATATTTTACCCGTTCGCACGATTTACGATTAAAAATAAATTTCAAAACAAAAAAAAATCGAAACAAAACGACAATCATGAAGAAGAAGAAGATACTCGTATCCGTAGACATACTCGTTTTCGTACCTCGCCACCAATAACAAACTTAAAGCCAAACTGACCAAGGGTCATTGCTCTGCCATCGGCTCCACACCAGTATTTTCGGCCAGAAACAGTTATAAACGTTTTTATTCTGACTGCGTGCTGCTTCTACCTCTTCTTATTCTTCCCTCCCACCAGCGTCGATCAACATGATCCTCGTTATGTGTGTTTTTGAGAGGTTTTTGGCAAAACGGGTTCTAACCAAATGCTTTTTGGTAACTTCCTCATTCACTTGGCCCGGTCGGCGGCAGCGGCTCACTTTTTTTCGGATTTCTTTTGGATTTTCATATTCTTGAGATACGATCGACGAGCAAATACTGGTACATTCATACATACTCGTATGTGTGCGTGGGGATTGAAGTGCTGATGATGAAAATGGTGTAAGGCGTTGCGAAAGAAAGTGGAAGTCCGATCGTGTTCGAAGATCATCATACGATCAATCACTGATCGGCTGATTAGAAAAGATGACTTACTCGTATGCAACACATAGGAACGGTGTATTTTGGAATCATGTAGGCATCTCAGGCCTGTCGCAAGAAATCCATCAATCCAATCAAAGGAGTGGATGTGATCGGTAGGCTATTCCAAAATTTGTAACTGATCAGTGATCGTACGCTGGGACTGCTTGTTACTTGTTACTTGTTACTGACCAAGGAGCTGTAATTGACTTCCCTGGTTCTTCGTTCATCGTTCTTCCCGCGTTTTTTTGTGTCTTGTCCATTCCAACTTCAGATCTCACCATCACAACCACCAACACCACAACAACACGATCATCAGAACTCTGGTTGATGTTGGTTGACAGTTAATGCAGCATAACTACGAGTACGAGTAGGTAACGTCGTAAGTACGTTCGTTGACCTCAGGAGCTAAATGTCTAGCGGTACATTCAGGTTTTTGTTTCGTTTATGTTTCTTCATTCTTCGACTTTGTTTATCTCCTCCCCACCACCAACACACAAACACCTTCAACGATTCAAGCTGGTTCCAGAGACTCAGCCACAGTCACAGCCAGATAAGTTCCAGGTTCTCGCAAGAGAACGAGTTCCATATCTAACTTGGATAGAGTCAACTTGTTTGCATCTGTAGGTATCTCTTTATATTGGCACGCTTCTCTTTGGGGCGGTTTTTGTTTTGCCTCTTCTTGTTGGGCACTCTCTTTTAACTCATTTCGAGGGAAGGTGGTGGGTTGATGTTATCGCCTTCCTCGATCTATCTACTGCAATCTATGAATGAGAGAAACGAGTACTCGTACAAGATTCGGATAGGTAGTAGCGTTTTGCGCGGCTAGAGATGATACAAGTCTTTTGTAGGCCAAATCGTAACTTCTGTTGTTATAACCTTAAGTGTAAACTGGTTAGACCTGAACAGGTGTCTAACGGCGTGTATTTAACCAGGCGCGTGCAATTTGCAGCCAGGAAATCTCCACCAGGGACCGGGACGCACGTATGCGATTGAGTTAAGAAAAACATCAAGCCATCACGTTTGGATGTTGAAAATGGCACCAGCAGATCATTTAAATTATCAGGGTAGGCATGGGGCAAGAGGAAGATAAGCGGAAAACGTATCAGAAAAAAGGACACGTCCAGCCAAACAAGCTGTCGCGCTTGTTTTATCACAGTATCACAGATATCCCATACGAAGTACATGTACAGATATAGATTCATACGGGTTTACCGTTATATAAAAATTCCTGTCAAATGTAATACGTCGGTCGGTTAAATTATATTGCAGTGTCGTTTGGCTGCTGCGCGCATTGATGAGCTACGGATAACTTGTCTCACAGGGGGGTTCTTGTAATGGGCATAAGGAAGGAATAAATCCGTTGGACATGCGATATTTGATTGACACATGGAATTAATGTTCTAAAAGATAGAAAGGAGCTTCAGTTCGTGTAGATACTCAACGAACATTGATGAGGCTCTCTACGTTTTTGGTATGAAATCACCTTTCTTTTTGGACGTGTGCAGGAATAGGCATTTGCAAGTTGGTAATGAGAATCTACGCAAGAGTGTGAAATTATATTCTAAAGCTGGAAAGGTGCTTAAGTCGTTAAAATGGTAAAGAGATATGTTTTTTTGTAATTGTTGAGTTTGCGCTTTGGAACAACTGATGCCGGGTTAGAATTTGTACCGCAGGGCCTTTACAAACCCGTATAGGCAGGGTTTATATTAATCAGACACACGTCACAGTTCAAATAAATTCTGCCTTTTCACACTGATGAAGACGTATGAGGTTGATGTTATCTATTCAGTCCATAGTGAAGTCTTTCCAAAAATAAGACGCTTATGATCTTTGGTAAGGAGATAGGATAGATAGCTGCCTTGAAATCACTCCATAACTGCGCGAATATGTTCCTATGCTCACATAATTTTGAGATGAAATCAAGGATTCCAAACGGCTGAAAAGATACCGTCTGACCCAGGTCAACCAAGAAGTATTAGCATGTTATTGATGCATACAACTTCTTGCTGACTCCAACATTTCGCAGATAAGGTAAGTGGCTCTGTGACTGATACTTTAGTCTTTAAGTAAGGTTCTGCATTCAGTCAACCTGGGTAGATATGCTAAATAAATTCTTATGATTGTAGAACGCTACTTGGAATTATATTAGATTGCAATGTAAGTCGGAAAGAGAGCATTTCTGACCGCTTCACTTACTTACTTAGGTGGCACTACAGTCCGGGGTGAAACTGGGCTTCAACCAACAAACCTCTCCAGCTAACATGATTTCTTGCCAGCTGCCTCCAGTGCCACACATGCAGTTGGCTGAAGTCCCATTCCAAGTGCGTGCGGTATATTACACCCTGAATGACTCGAACTGCAACCAACTTCAGACTGCTATAATTTCCAAACCCTTCATGACAGTGAGCTCAAATTTTGACACATGACAGATAATTTTATTATTTACAAGCCTTTTAAACGATTTGCGTCTCAGTTGTGTTAAACAATTTTTATCCGCGATGGAATTCAAACGTGATAGTGTGATTGCTTTATATTTGGCTGGAAAACCACAAGTAGCTATCGTTAGAACCCTCCAACACCTCAACATGAATAAATCATTTGTGTCTCGAACCATAGCTCGCTACTGTGATCCTGGCAGCGTTGCAAAACGCCATGGAGGTGGTCATAAGAAAACAGCAACATCGGCAGAAATGGTTCGGAAAGTGAAGGCTCGATGTGAGCAAAATCTGCGTCGAAGTGGAAGAAAAATGGCTCGTGAGCTCAACATATCGTTGGAACGGATGCAACACATACTGAAAAATGAACTTGGCCTCAACCCATTGAAATTCCAAAAAGCACACGATCTTACACCGCAACAGAAAAAAGTTAGAGTCGAAAGAGCGAAGGAGTTGCTACGCTTGCACGAAAGTGTTGAGTTGCCGAATTTGGTTTTTACCAATGTGTCGCCATCGAGCAATATGTCAACAAACAAAATGAGCGAGTTTACTTGCCAGAGAGGCCTGCGAAGATTTACACCTTCGGACGGCCACTAGAAAGCAGGCAGCACCAATGGTGATGGTTTGGGCCGCCATAACCGCCGATGGTCGCTCTCCGCTCGTATTTTTGGACCGTGGCGTCAAAATTAATTCGATCGTATACGGTGAAACTGTCTTAGAGGCAGTATTGAAGCCTTGGGCAAACAATCATTTCGGTCGGAGACCGTGGACAGTTCAACAAGACTCGGCACCATCTCACAAAGCGCGCGTCAACCAAGATTGGTTAAAAAATAATGCTCCACACTTCATTCCTTCGACACAATGAATTGCAAATTCTCCGGATGCAAATCCGTTGGATTTCTCTGTCTGGGGTATTTTGAAGGCGAAGGTTGGCACTAAAAAATACCAAAGTTTGGACTACCTCCAACAAGCACTTCGCCGAGAATGGGCTAAAATACCGCAGAGCCACTTTCGTGCAGCGTGCGTCTCAAGGCCATTATTCGCGCCAAAAGCGGACATATTGAAAACTACTGATACAATTTGAAAATTGATGTATTTTCCAACATTTTTTGCTTTGGCACAATAAAATTTATCAAAAAATAAAAAAATTAAGACATTTTAAAAAGTTGGAGTTCGAGTCATTCACCCTGTAGATGCGATCAACTCTGGCTTAGATACGAATACTCTTTGACGGGAGTCAAAGCCATTTTAAATGTTGAATTCGTAGACGCCTGACTAAACAAATGTCACTGTATAGCCCGCCCAGTTCGTGGTTGTACCTTCTTCTCCATTCGCCGTCAATACAAACAGGACCAAAATTACACGCAGTATCTTTCTCTTCAAATGCTTCTTCATACGTTTTCGACTAGGTTCAAGCCTCTGAGTCACATGTTAGAATCTGACTGGGATATTTAGGGCTTTGTATGAAGCCAGTAATTACCTCCTAAGCCTAAAGAAGCAGCGATTAGCAAATGTCGTTTCTCCTTGTAACTGCGGAATCCAGATAGACGAAGTACTTAACTGCCTACCTCGATGTTATAACTGCCTATGGTGACTTTCTGGCCAAGCCGTGTGGGTGGTGTTCGGCCTTTTCTGATGAGATTATGTACACTTTGTCTTATCCTCAGATATATCAGAAGAATTTCGACCGCATTCGCCTCAATATTAACGAAAACTTCATTGCCAGCTCGTCACATCAGAAGCAACTTCCCTGATGGCTCGTGAACAACATTTCCATTGATGTTCTACGATTTCCGTGGACGAGGGAAACATGATTGTCAGAGGTTGCTTGATTCCGTTGTGACATCCGCATTCGTAACCTGGCTTCAACAAGATAATGATCGATGGCTTCTCGGGAAGTTCAGAACTCCGGAATGCTGAATGAGTGCCTGATGTCGATAGTAAAAAATCAGTCTGGTTTACGGTGGATTGATCAAGGGATAGCCAAGTCCCTTCAAGATTGTTGAGATGTAAGAACCAAGTGCTGTTTGCTTAAAGTTACGCCCCGTTACAAGTTTTAAAAACCTGAATCCTCTGTTAGTCCTGGTGTTAGGTAGGTTTTTCAAGGGCCTGCTTAAAGGCGGCTTCCTTACCCAGCCTTGCGTTAAGACATCCTAGCTCAGTTTTTGTATGATAACTGGGAGACTGAGCATATACTGGTACTGTCATTCTTATATATGTATAACTGCAAATCTGGCTTATACAGGGTGCAGCAGAATCAATTGAGCGGTTTGGTGAGGCAGGTGTTCGGGCGGAGGTGGGAGTAGGCAGCTGCACTAGGTCTCCTTTTGTTCTGTCGGCATCCCCATTTAGAAGTAAACATGGTTTGGACAGGAGTACATCGCGGCTGTCATCTGTGATTTCGACGCAAAGAGCATTTCGGCGACGCTTTAACATTCCGCGCAAAAATGCTGTTCCTACTGTGAACACAATTCGGTCCTGGATTCGGCAGTTGGAGGAAACTGGTAGCACACTAAGAATAGATACACATGGCTGACGAAGGTCCATCAGAACACCGGAATATGTGGAGCTTGTGAGAACAGCACACGAGCAGTCGCCAAGACGTTCTGCTCGAAGGCACGCTATTGCATTGGGAGTTTCAGGAATTTTAATTTCCATCCCTTCAAACTAACGATGGTTCAATAATTGAACCCAGCAGACTACGCCAACCGCCAAAATCAGTGTGAGGAATTGCTTGCAGCGATCACTCCTGAGGCAGCATTCTTCAGCAGCGACGAGGCACATTTTCATGTAAGCGGGATTGTGAATAAACAAAATTTTCGCTACTGGGCTGAAAACAACCTCCAAATTGTCCACGAAAGACCGCTACATTCTCCTAAACTAACGATGTGGTGTGCCGTGTCACAATTTGGCGTTATTGGCCGCTACTTCTTTGAAGAGGGAGGCGTGACAGTAACCGTGAATTCCGGACGATATGTTTCGATGTTAAAAAATTCTCTGCAGCCCTGATTGGAAGTGGCTGTTGAAGAACAGGGATTAGGGGATGTTTGGTTCGAACAGGATGGAGCTACAGCCCACACAGCCCGAAATTCTCTAAATGCTTTAAGAAAAATGTTTCCCGGTCGTTTAGTGTCTTTGAGAGGTGACGTGGGGCGGCCTGTGCGGTCGCCGGATTTAACCATGTGCGATTTATTTCTTTGAGGATATCTTAAGGAAAAAGTGTTTAAACGTCGCCCCCAAGACCTGCTAGAGCTAAGGGAGCGAATTGTGGAAGAAGTGAAAGCGATACTCCGCGAAATGTGTCAACGGGCTGTTCAAGACTTTAGAAATCGACTCCAGCAATGTATTGCAGCTAACAGCCGCCATCTTAAAGACATTATTTTCTGAAATTAATGCGTATAAAATGGTAAGTTCTACGGATTTCAAAAATAAAAACATGTGTTTCATATATACCCTGTTTTTTTTTTAAATAACTCTTCTAAACTACTCCACTGGTTCTGCCGCACCCTGTACATATATCTGAATGCGGATTGTTTTGTGCCGTTCCATGGTATGAAGAAAGCTTAAAAATAGTAGCCCGAGTCTCTCTCGAATAGCAAATCCCATTCAAATAAAAGTCGTCACCGTAGTAGGTCATCGTAGTTTTTCATTCGCTTATTGCCTGAACAGTCTCGTCATTATTCTTTGATTGCGACAGTATTTGTTTGTTGGAGTTGTCAACATTATATCCGTGAGTATCCGTGCACTCTGTGGAAATTACCATCGCACGCAACTCGTAATCTAGAGGGCCTGGTCGTTAATAAGATTCCTGAACAAAGGCTAAAATCGGTCCGATGTAAGTTGCCTCGCTGAGGTTATGAGGGCTGGCGTTGGCCTGGACCTTCTTTTAGACCTGTGGCCCGAATAGGTTGACGTAGTTCCAAAGGGAGGTGAGCACCAAGTAGCTCCAACTAATAAGAACGGTGAATGCTGCCGTTGATTCATATATGGAATTTCTCAGCCGCAGTGCTGATGAACTACAAGCGCCTTCCCTTGCACTCTTCCTATAGTCACCGCCAATGACGACTCGCCGAGGTTGAGTTCCCTATCTTATACGCTCGCATTCTCCAACATTTGGAGGATAGGCATAGACTCAAGTACTGGCGCTTTGTCTTCGTAGAATGTTTGACCACCATTAAAAACCTTTCCCCTAGAATTAGTTGGTACAATCAAGTCAAAGTTTTCAAGTGGCCATCACAGGGTATTTTTCTTATGTATAGGTATTATTCCTCTCCATTAGACTAAATCCTAAATTGTAGGATTTTGAGTTTCTTAATAGTGACTGTAATCAAGTACTCCATGCGCTCTAGAAGATGGCATAGAATTACTACTGATTTCAGCAAAAATTTCGACAAAATAGCGCATAAAGTTATCTTCCTCAAACTATAGGCCCTTGCCTTTCAACCTAAAATTATTCAAACTATTCAAAAAAAAAATAGGAAGACACTGCAGTCCTCTCTTAGTCCACAGTATCTAAGCCCATTCACGCCTTCACCGACATACCTCAAGGAACCCTTCTCAGTCCTCTGTTATTAACACTGACAATAGACGATAACCAAACTTGGTTCAGCCCAGTACTGATCTATTTTGTATACTCAGATCAACCTTCAACATTCCAAGACTGCTGCTGTATCCCTTAATAGGAGGATTCCCGTGTTGAATGCAAAACCTCACCTAGTATTCATATAGGAGCCATAGGTGTGGAATAAACGCATTTGTGGCTTCGAATGTTTAAGGAGTTTCATACACCTACATTACGGTCGATTACAAGACCGAGAACTTGTCCTTTTGTGTGGGATTCGCTCTTACCATTTAAACTTGGGCAATTGTGAAACCAATGTTCAGTTACTGCAGACATAAGCAACGAAACGAGTGGAGAATGGAAGAAATTCATCATTGCTTCCGACCACCGTACCACCGAAACCGGTAGCAGAGCTCGTTTAATACTGTAATTCCAGGAAGATAGGACTTATCACATGCTGCGATGCTAATACTCAGAATAATTTTTGGAGCAGTAGCAAATTCCAACTGAGAGGCAATTATCTCCTGGATTTCATACTATCGTGTGACCCGGTTTTCAACAATGTAGGCCCGCATTCAACTTTTGTTACAAGAGTAAGGAGGTAAGTCGTTTAACGGTATCCAGCAGGTATGCTAAGGAAATCACTGGCTAGAAAGCATTATCTTCCATTTTAGAGTATAGGTACATTGAACTCAGAATTGGATGCGATGTCTCGACCTTGTTGAATAGAAGGAATCCACAGGAAACCAATTGGACACAATTTAAGAAGGAGCTCGGCAAGTCCCACAGTGGAAGATTTTCAGAACTTGAAAGATGTTTTGAAATCGCTTGTCCAGCTAGTAAGTAATCCTGCCGATCGCGACTTCGTAAAGACACCAGAAAACTTTTAACCAGGTTACTTCAGACTAATTTGGAGGAAGACTTGGGTCTTTACAGATCGAAGGAATGAGAATATAAGAAGCTTTTTCGGATTTCGAGCGGTGTATCTTATAAAGAGTTTTGCAAAAAGATCGAAACTCTCGGTGATACCAGTAGGCTGGTCAAACTCCTCAAACGAAGAAAATCAACTAGGCTGGAACCTCTCAGAAAATCTGATGGCACCAACACTGAGTCGAAAGTAGGGACTCTTCGTCTCATGCGTGAGGCTCACTTCCCATGTAACCTAATCAGAACCAGTCCACAGTTAGCTCCTATTAATGGAGCTGCAAGTGAGCTGAGTAACACAACACGCTGTAGTTGGTATCTGCCATCGGTTGTGGTATTGGATGAGACCAGCAAATATGCCGCTGCTTCCTTCGATGGCTTCAAGTAGGTTGGGATCGATAGCACATATCCAGTTAATCTATAGACCAGCCACCGGTAACTCTGAAGTGAGTCTTTACTGCCAGCCTGGCACTAGGATCTATACCGAAGAGTGGAGTAGCCTTTATATCGAAAATAGGAAAGAGGACTACACGCTTGCCGAGAGCTTTAGACCTATAAGTCTGACTTTCTTCATGTTGAAGATGCATGTGCGCAAAACTTCTTTCCGAATGCATGCTCTGTCTGCGATCGAAAACGCCTACCAACCAACTACCACCGTGAGTGCGTTTCAGAATCTGGTAGGCAGAATTGAAGGCTCACTTGAAAAAAAGAAATACGCCCTGAGAATTTATATCGACATTGAGGATGCTCTCGACAACGCAAGTTTTGACGGTAAGTGTAACTCGGCCAGATAACACTGTGTAGACAAATCACTAATTTTGTGGATAAAAGCAATGCTGGTGAATAGGACATTGATTGCGGATGCTGACTGCGCCAAATATGTGATGGGGGGAGTAAATAGCGGTTGCCGGCAAGGCGCCGTTCTATAGCCACTACTATGGTGCCACTACTCACTGCTCAAACCGCTCAATAGTTCTGACGTCTATGCACAATCATACGCGGATGATCCAGCTCTACTATCTGTTGGATCGTGTCTAGCGACAGTCTACTATAAAGCGCAGGCAGCCATATACGTGACCGACGTTGCATGAACTAGAAATAATGAACTAAGTCAATAATCTCCAAACTAAGATTTACGATAAGCCGGAAGCTGTCTGGACTGACTAATCTAGTGCTTAAAGGCATCACTGTCCAATTCTCTAAAGAAGCTAAGTATTTGGGTGTCATCTTGGGTAACAAACTTCTATGGACTAAACATATTATGTCGAAATCTTCTAAGGCGCTGTCGGCGTTCTGGCAGTGTAAACGAGCTATCGGCGAGACATTTGGCCTGTCACCGAGAAGGGTGCTCTAGATCTACAGGGCTGTGATCAGGCCAATTATATCTTATGCATCGGTGGAATAAGCTCTCACGAATATACGTGACTGCTACTTTTGCCAGACGCTAAAGAACGGACTGTCTCGGCTGTATGGGAGATTTCCCTAACACACCTGGCTCCCCTCTAGGTGCATTGATGAATTTTCCTCCCTTTGATATTCATAACACGGACTGCACTCTTAAAGCCATCTGCCGTTTCGAAATAAATGCTCTTTGGGGCTTTGATAACCCTGCGCGCTGGCTGTCTCTTGACTCTGGTCTTACGGACATGCCGTCTGATGCAATGACATCAGAACTGCTGCTATAAGACAAATGTGAAATAAATCGATTTTCCCTGTGCCCAAGACTGGTTTCGGCCAGAATCTGAGCCCGGAAAAGCTCAGTCGGGGCTTCACGGATGGCTCCAAAACGGATTTAGGATGCGGCGCTGGTACCTTTCTGGAGGATGACAACATTAGATTTCATTTCTCGTTAGGAAAATTTGAGTCTGCCTTAGATGCGGAGATATGTGCAATCCTGATGGCAACAAACTGTATTGTGAAAAACCGGTCAAAGGGTGAAGCATTTGCATCTGTAGCGGCAGCCGAGCTGCTCTTAAAGCCTTTCTGAATCCTTTTACGACTTCCAAGTCTATTTTGAATGCAAGACAATGCTGAACTCAGTCGTTTTGGTCTTGTCTGGTTCGCAGGTCACAATGGAATCACCGGCAGTGAAATCGCCGATAAATTTGCTAGGCAAGGCTCAGAGGAGAGTTTTTCAGGACCCGAAGGTCATTCGCATGAGCACAACTATAGATGGCATAACTCTACAAGTGTTACTCACACCAAATAAATGCTTCCTGACGTCTCTAAGAGGTCAGCGGCGTTCTTGGTCCCCTCAGTAGCGAAGACTGTAGACTGCTTACTGGCGTCGTGATAGGGCACTAAAATTTTGCTGAGCACTTAAATGTGCTGGCCATAAGTGATGCAACATCTTACGACGCTTACTGTTAAAGTGATGATAACACGGCGGAGCACTACCTCCGTCTTACGTTCGCATCAGGCTGCAGGTACTCGGCGTTGACGTGATGGGAGCTAATACTATCGGCGCTTTATCACTGAAGCGCTTACTCATCTTTCTTCAAATGACTGAAAGATTTCATTAAAAGGAAGCTACGAGTACAATGGACTTGTTCTTTGTCTGAGTGCTCTGATCCGAAAAATAATTTTTCTCGAGGTTAAAGCCAAGAAATACCAAACGACATACGACATACATTTCATACACTCGAAACGTCTTACAGCCTTTTCTTGGACTGTATCCCTGTATTGGAATATCAATTAACAAGAGTTTTTCGAAATTAATGTGTTTCAACTTGTGTCAACACTCTTCTTCCAAAGTAACGATAAAATTAATTTGCTCCCATATCGCAGTAATGCGTAATTCAGGTGTTATCTGTGACAATGCACTGAACCTAGGTAACACCATAAAAAAAAACCAACTCCGCTCTCGGTTTCGACAAGTTCTGGTCCAGGAATTTTTCGACTCATATCTTCTGGAATAAGCTAGTCAAGTCTGGTCACTCGTAGAATCTGTGCAACGAAGGCTTATCCCCCTCGGGGTACGGGGTCCAGCTTCAACCTACCACCCTATCTCTATCGCTTGTAACTATAGTTAGAAAGTTTTTGTTCATTGGTAGCATTCATTCGCCTGCTTTATTGCAATTCATCTCATTCATCTGATGATCTTCCGTATTCATCCCCACTGAACGAATCACGAATATCATGAACCCGTTTCCAGAATGCTACGTGAAGTCCATTACCATATATTCCAACTAAAAGCATTCTTGAGGGAGGGTTCCCACTAATCCTTGGTTAACCCGGGCCTCAATCAGACCTAAATGCTACGATTTTGTCTCTTGGATCAAAAGACGTCAATAACCTAATAGAATTCCTCCACACCTTTCTCATTAGGATTCATCCGAAAGCAAATTGTAGTCATATTTAATAATTTAGCGCTCCGAAACTCTATCTTCTACGATATGCCCATACATTAAAGAACCGTTCAACCCTGCCATAACCGTGATGATGATCAGACGAAAGATCATAAATCCCCCTTCCCACTAACTACTTCAGTAGGTTTCATGACTTCACCAATCAATTTCACAAGATCAGAGAAAAATGATTAAGCCCACCCGAGGCCACAACTACCCCGGCCAAGTTAATTGCTGCCCATGATCTCCCATACGCGTTTGTGTGCTTTAGGGTGCCAAATTCCTTCCGTGAAAAGTCATTACTAATGCTCCGTAAAAAGATTTTTCTTACTCACTACCGAGGCCTAACTTTCAACAGCGGACTGGAAAAAAAAAAAAAAAAAAAAAAAAAAAAAAACAAACAAATCCAAAACTAATTAACGTTTTGTACGAGTATCTGTTAAATACTTTTTTAAATATCCATAAGCTGTTTATGGCCCACAGCACGGTATACTCGCACTGACTGCATGAATAGCAGCAGAAGTGGTTCTCACTTCTCAGTTACCGCCATCGAAGAAAGTTTCGTCACTGGCAACTGACATTTCCAAATTTAACTCAGATTACCTCGACCGGTGGTCATCAGCACGGTGTTAGTGTGTGAACTGAGTGCGCGGCATCATCTTCATTCGGTGCGAGATGTCATCGAACTTTGGCGGTACGTTTCGAGGTTCGAATTAAACCGCCGAAATATAGAGTCCGCAGGTCAATGTTCGTTAAAAGTGAATACGAACGTCGAAGATGAATTTGAAGTTGAAACCAGAGACGATGTTTCCTTATGCTAAACGATGACGTATCGAAATGAGTTTATTCTCTCGCCAGCAACAGACGATGCATAACTCACGATTTGAAAGTCAATAAATAACACAAAGGAGAAGAGGAAGAAGAACGACGAGAAACGATGGGTAGCGGAAGAAGGGTGGCAGTTTGGAGAACATTTTGGGGGGCTCAATTCAATTGATTTGAAGGTTAAACCGCTTACATCGTTTTGGATAACGTGTCAGAAGTTTCGGCTCTAGATTCAAACAAGTGAAACAGTACTCGTACTTACAAAAACAATCTTTTGTTGCTCTGAAGTATTTTGAATTGTTTTGATTTTGCCACATCTTACTGATGTTCCTTTTCGTTAGGGAAGTGTCGTCTTTGTATCCAATTTGGAATGAGATGTACGAGTATCTATAGAATTACATGGAATTTGTCAGGTAGATATCTCCATCACGTCCTTTCCTTTTAGAAAGAGCTTAATCGGTTTTTGGTTGTTTTCTTCATACAATAAAAGCTTGGAGGGATCTAACCTCTTTAGGATTCAAGTCAGACATAGTATGTGGTGCAGTATGTTGTAACATTTCTTGTGAGAGTAGATTTTACACTTTTCAGTGTCGAGTCCAATGTTTTGGGTAATAAGACGCATCGGCAGATCCTCCGTTCCTTGAGTCGCACATCGGTCTTGGTGGCCTTGAAACCTCAAAAGTATTTTTTTTCCAACAGGGGCTGGAGATATTTTTGGCACATTGAATAACATTCTCTGCTTTAGCTACATAGCTTCCACAGTGCTTGAGATTGACGTCGTTCGGACTGTTGTCATTGTCCGGGCCCCCGCCCAATTATCAAGGCTTCGCCCATCAATGACGTTGTCTAATAAAAAGCGGGGGCAGAGCATATTACTGGTCTTATCGTAAACATCTTCAGATAATGCCTCTGAATGGTTGCTACGATTTGACCCGTAACAAGTTACCGGTCATAGGTCTGTTGGCGGCTGGACCACCGGTACTCCATACCAGGATTTCGGTCCGGGCCTGACTTGTTGAGGTAGGCCCCCTTGTGGGAGCGTCATGGTGGCTGTGGTTTAAACCCAAAAGGGTCTAACCCATTGTAGAGTTGCAAATAAGTACTGGGTGCTGTGACCCTAAGAACAGTAAGAGGTTCTAGGCCGGCCTCGACTCATACCAAGGGTGGAACTTGTGCCTCCAACACAGTTCCGAATTGGTATCAAAGGATTGACGGGGAGCGATGGCAAGGCGTATCCTTGCTCGCTATGGATGTATGGGCATCCCGTAAATATAAGGTCTACACGACAGGTGGTTTAAGTTAAAAATCATGAGACGTTCTCACCGATAGCTCGCCAAGTATTGGCTTGCAAGAGTGAATAGTTTGGAGTTTATCAGCTTTTACCACAGAATGAATCGAGTGGCGTCAAATCATACGGTCCCAATTCGTCAATTCGCTGATCGATTTTACGATATTTTGTTGTCGTTCTCGAGTCCTAAGAGAGTCAGTTATTTTGTGGGCCATGCAACGCTATACTGCTGGAATTACATATCATTATGTTCAACCTCATGATTGAGGGTGAAGGCCATACCATACACTGTACTTTTATGGATGTAAACGAGTCTGAAGGACCTCGTTTCGGTTTTCTTCACTCCATAAATGGCAATTTCACTTTTGCCCAAGGTCATGGAACAAAAAGTGACCCTCAATTTTTTGATAAAAATAAGGGTTGTCTTAGACAGCTGGATATTACACAGATGAAGGCCGAGATTTTTTCGAAATGTTTTCCAAAGGTCAAACTCCTGCGATAGACGCTAAATTGACAATCCCGGTTCTTCTGCCACAGTCAAAACAGGAAATGCTCTTTATGAACAATCTTGCCTTAAGCTTTTATTAACCACTCAAATAAGCACGAACTAGCCCGAGTTCTCAAGCTTAATGACGTCTTGAAGGAGTTGCAAGTCCATACTCAAGATCTTTTCTTCGATTTTGAAGTCACTTATGCAAGAATACATAGTCTGAGAAGTGATGACCAAACTTGAAGTGATGTAACAACTGATTCATCGTGTTACTTTGAAACTTTTCAAAACAATTGTAAATACATGTGTGTTAGATTTCGGCAAAGGCAGCCCTACAGTATACATAGTAAAGCATAATCCACAATCTTGTTTAAAGTCGAAAACATTCGTCGAATTTTTGATCCTTCATGGGAGGAGAATAACCATAAGACTCCACATGCATTAAGTGAGTTTAACTTACAACAATGCCCGAGCAAGGAAGATTTTCAAGTTCAAGCTCAAACTTTTGATACGACAAGTTAAATGGGATTGCTTTCCAAACGCTGCTAGAATGAAACTTTTAGTTTGACAATGAATGTAGGGAAGTACCTACAGGCAAGCAAAAAGAATTTAAAGCTGCGCTGCACCGAAGGACAATAGCTGATTGTGAGCTCTACTGAAAAAATGGCAGAGCACAGGATCTCCGGAAAGGAAAAGAAAAATCACGAGAAGCTCACGATTGGGGAAATGGAAAGATGTTCCTTTAACAATGACGTTCGAAAGTTTTGACAGAAAATAAAACGAACAAGCCAGGGATAAAAGTGCAGAATGGAAGTCTGCAAAGATGAGCATGGACAATTAGTAACAGAGTCGCAGTCGGTACTGAGGTTGACTATGGAGAATTCTCGCTACTCCATCAAGGTCGGTAGTGAATTAGAAGGTTTCAGACAAGGCGCTTCGCTATCATGTGGCTTCTTTAACATAGAGCAAATTGCACTGGCTCAGAAAAGAGCACGATCTATTTTAAGATACTGCGAGATCCAACTATGAAATGTACGGGCTGTACGCGACATCCATTTGTGTTGTTAACTGAAAGAGTTATAACATACTGGGATCGAAACAACAAAGGGAACAGAACATATATGTGTATTGTATATGGGTATCTTCTGGCGGTGGATAAACCTTTCTCATTTCTTCGGCGCCAAAGAAAGAAGTCGCACATCGTCGCCCTTGCTCCGTCCTGTTGGAACCACATGTCCTCCAGCCCTAATTCATTCAATTGAGGAATAAACTTTTGAGTTGATCATGGCTCTGTAGCGCTCACCATCCACTGTGACCGTTTGGCCCACGCCGTTCTAAAAGAAATGGACTCTACAGACAGGTGGTTTACGTTAAAAAACAAGAGACGTTCTGTTGGTGGATAAGGAAGATCAAAAAGTTCACGTAATCTGTTATACTTTTCAAGAATTAAAGACCGAGTTTCAAGTTCGTAAATAATTTTTCAAAATATTGGAACATAAATGTCAAGGAATCGTCAAAAATAATAGCAAATCTATCAGTCAAGAAAAATGCTAATTAAAACCTCTCCATCTTAAAATGTTTATTATTATCGGTAGCAGTGTTGAAATACCACGTTCTTTAGCTATTCGGCGAAAGTCTCGAATATAATTCTTCAAGTGATTCTCGGTCGCTTTTGCATAAACAGAACTTTGGTGAACAAGATTTCACTACGAACCGTATGGGCTACACAACAACACTGACTTGGTCATAATGGCTAAAATACATCCGCCCTGATGGCACGATGAACGAGAGAATACCATCTTTCCCCCCGGAATGTCTTCGAAATCATACCTTAGAAACATTCCGGTAAAGGAAGGTTTCGCCTTAGGCGATGGCATCAAGTGAAAAAGGTACTTATACACCTTGGTATGGTCAACTGGAAGGGATTACCTCAAAACTGCGCTTGAAAGTTGGTTTAGGGCTCATCTCCATTTACCTTACTTTGAGTGGCGATACAGTCTAGATGGCCCTCTTTTAGTGCGGTTAGTTGAGGTGTCTTTACATCTCTACTGTTTAGATAGGTGTATACTACATATACTACTGGTTCAAAACCAGCTTCAATCCCTGGAATTTAGAGTGATTCAAGTCATAATTACAACCTGACGTATGTACCTTATATGTATCTGACATCGGTTCCGCTACCATCGATGACATACTCGTACTTCCAATTATGCTGAAAAAAGGTAAAGATCAACTGATATCAATTCTAAACAGAGTCTTCATTCGCAATCTGGCAATCGCTATGTAGGGGAACTCCTGCCAAAACAGCAAGTGTAACTTCAATTTCAGTTGGACTTCCTTCTCTGCATGAAATTGCTTTTCGAATGCATCTTTTGTCTAAGATGCAATATAAATAGCAAGGCGGAAGATATTAGGACACTGCGTTTCCAAATCCAGTGGTCAACGCTGAATGTCCACTCGTCCATTTGACAAGCAGGAGTATGCCTTAATAATTTTCAAGGTAATTGAGGATGTCTGCGACAATGAAACTTTTGGCGACATGAACACGGGCACAAAACACGGCATAGGAAAACACTAGTCTTGGGTTTAATGCATAGTGAAAAGAACCTTGGTAGCAGATGCTGACTGTGGTCAACATGTGCTGGGTGATGTGAACAGTATTTGAAGATGTCCTGTCTCTACTGCTATGGTAATTGTTGGTCGCTCATCTGCTTAATACTTGAATCATCCAGCGCTAATAGGTGTTTTCCTGGATAGCCAACTTCTTTGAATTTCGAACACTCGAAGGAGCTGTCTTGCGGAAGTGTGAGGGAACTTTTAGCAAGACACAGCTTCTCACCGAGGACGGTACTCTAAATCAATATGGCTATGATAAGACCAGTACCATCAATAAGCTATGACGCAAATATCTCACTGCTGGTTTCACCAGCCTCGGTCTGCTTTGGATGCACTAACCCTATTCCTCTCCTTAATGTTCATATTAGCAGAAACCTATATCTTATTCTCGCACCAACCGGAGTTTCAATGCTATCGTGTCGGAGCGCAATTCAACTTCAAATACGAATACAGAGTCGGATTTTCCTGTGTCCAGGACTAGCTTCGGGCATAATCTCAACCATAAAACGAAAGAAGGTGGATCATCACCGTTGGGTCCAAAATCGATCTTGGATATGGCAGTAGTGTCTTTATGAAGGACGATAACTTTTGACTTTATAACTCTTCAAGCAAACTTATGTCTGCCATGCAATTGAAGGCATAAGCAACCTTGATGGCGATAAACTACGAGTACAATATCAGTCAAAAAGTTCCCGATCCCGGAATTTATTCAGAAAATTAAAAATACAAGTTTATTCATCTAAATCTATATTGTCCCCTTCAAAGTAATCCCCATCGACTGCAACACACTTATGCCAGCGCTTGATCCAATCCACGAAACATTTTTTGTATTCGGTTTTCGGTATGTCCATCAGTGCTTCCTGCAATTTTTCCATTACTTCCTCTCGGCTGCTGAAACGCGTTCCCCCTAGTGTTTTTTTAACTCGATTGAACAGAAAGAAGTCACAGAGAGCCAAATCAGGTGAATTCGGTGGCTGTGGGATGGTATTTGTAGCATTTTTCGTCAAAAAATTACGAATAATGATGGCACTGTGCGACGGTGCGTTATCATGGTGCAAAATCCACGAGTTTTCTGCCCACAATTCTGGTCTGTTTCGGCGAATTGCTTCACGCAAACGTCTCATAACGCCCAAATACTCGTAATACTCTTTGTTTACTATCATGATGCACTACACCGTTGTAATCCATGAAAACCGTGAGCATTGCCTTCTTTTTTGACTGAAAACGACGTGGTTTTTTTGGTCACGGCTCATTTGGTGAACGCCATTCACTTGCCTGATGTCTGGATTGCGTGTCGTACTCATAGACCCACGTCTCGTCCCCGGTAATGATCCTTTTGATGAATGTGGGATCGGATTCAGCCTCGCAAATCATCTCTTTTGCGACATTAACACGGTCTCTTTTTTGCATGAGATTCAGGTCTTTTGGCACCAACTTTGCTGCTACACTACGGAAACCCAAATCATTAACCAAAATGTCTTGGACGGATCAATAGACAATGTTCAAGTCCTCCGCTATCTCTCTGATGGTTAATTTGCGGTTATTGACCAACATTTCTTTTACTCGTACTTCAGCAATGTTTTCGTCGGTTTTCGATGTCGATGGTCTGCCACTGCGTTCATCATCTTCGATTTGCTCACTCCCACTTTTGAACCGCTCGTGCGACTGGTAAACGACCGTTTTCTTTAGAGAATCGTTGCCGAAACACTTTTCCAACATTTCCAACGTTCGCGCACCATTAAATTCGTTTTTTACAAAATTTAATACAAGTTCGTTGTTGCAGATACAGAGATAGATGTACTCTTGCCTACGTAACTTTTGCAAATGTCAAGCTACGATGCTAAGATTTAGAGGGAATGTCAACAACAGATTTACCAACTTAACAAAAAAAATAGAACTCAAATTGGAAAAATGGGAGCGCCACACGGTAGGTGTGGCCGGGAACATAGTGACGAACAGGTCCCCAATGGTAGCCAAGCTGCGCTTGAGGCCTTACTGTAACCTTTCGAAACTTTCAAGTTAGTTCTGGACGCAGTCGTAAGGCAGAACTCACTGTGTCTTGTCTGAGATGACAATAGGATCACAAAGTTCAGAGGAAGAAAACGACCCGAAATAACTCTCCATTTTGCGTTCAGGCAGACCAAATGAATTATTCCGTACGCCTCTATGAAGTAAGAGACCTTTCTGCTATCCCTTGGCAAGAAAGACTGCTGAACAAGGTAATACGTTTTTGCTAACCACTTAGATATGCTGTGCATAAGTGATACCACCCTTTTCGATGGGCCTGGGGCTACCAAAAAGTTAAATCTGGTTTTATACAATTGTGATTCGGAAGACACTAGAATAAAAGGACATATGTAAAAGAGTATGTAGAACAGTTCAATTTTTTTTTTATTATAGCAGCAACATATTGGCGCGTCTTTTAAATGGAATATGAAGGCTGTCATGCAAGAAGAGATTTCGGAACAAGAAACTAATCGACAGTAGATACATTAAACTCATTCGAATCACATGGTCTTACTATACTGCAATAAATACGCTATTTAGTAAGCAAGAGCAAGACTTGATAACTTATTGCAGTGGCAGACACCAAACCCAGATAGATCATGAAACGGCGAGTAAGAAATTTTAAAGTTGTCCTGGGCTATCTACTCTTAAGTCAACATCAACATTTGCTAGCAGAACTTTTTGTGGAGAAACCACAGTAAACCCAATCAAAGCCAAAGAAAAAATAAAATGGCACAATTTAAACATGGAAAGAGGTGCTAAACTTGCTAGAATGGCTCCAAAATGCCATAAACCAAGAAGAATAGCTAAGTCCACAAGGAACGAGGAACAACTTCGAAGAAAAATGTAAGAGATGAGCGGAAACTCTGCATTTCAAAAGGCCGGCTCCACATAAATAATGAAATGTTGTGGTGGAACTGTGAGACGGTAAGGAACAAGACGCAAACGTTTGACGGTGGAAGAACAGCAATAAAGTGCGTCTTAAGTTAGATCATGTTATGTATTGTACGTTACAAAGAAAGAGCCGAAAAACGCAGTAGCTAGGAATGGTACCATTAAGCAGGCGATAAGCATTAACACAAATGCACAGTCGAAGCATGGGAAAGCGGGCTAACATTTTTAAGAATGCGGGATAACGATGAAAAAACGAGCAGGGTAACCTACTGAAGGGGAGCAACGAGATGGAAAGAATACCTTAGCGCGTTACAAAACTAAGAATTTCCGAGCATAGTACCATTACTTCATGGACACGAAGAGAAAATGACAGCATTTACGGAAACTGTAGTTAGCAAAGCAGTCTAAATAAGGAAGCGGGACATGCAGTCGGACCGGATAACGTCCAAAGTGTAGTAGAAATTCAAAAATCTTTGGCTGTTAAATGGCTCGCAATTTTGTTCAACAAAGTGATGAGAAGGGACCAAATGCCTAACCAGTGGAGAGGGAGTATACTTGTTCCACTAGACACTAGAAATTGCAAGAACTATCGACTGAAACGAATATACGGAAGAGTCCTAGACAATTGACAGCGGGAGGCAGGTCGATAGGATAATGAGCGAAAAACATATTGATCGCTTCGAGGGATCTTCATATTTTCTTCATCCACAGAGTTCTCGGAGGTCTTATTTGGAGATCGTTTCATTCTCAAAATGTACCCGAGATGTACATATATAAGAATGGTACGCGGAATGTACGAAGATGTTAAAATGAAAGTTAAATGCATAGCGGAATTACCGGAGAGTGGAAAATTTGAAGTACACCAGGGCAGTGTAATGAGTCCGTAGCTACTTAATGTTGTGCAAGATTTTCTATTAGGGCACTGATGAGTCCGGAAAGATTTATCCTCTGGCAATGAAAGCGACATCATAAGCCACTTCACGACAGCCTTTCAAACAACTCTTAATAATTATAGAAAGCCGCTATAAGATAGGGCTGCGCATCAGACGTACTAAGACCGAATATCTTCATTACTCTTTTTCCAAACTCGCAAACTCAACACATGCGCTGTGATACAAAACACGATCTAATAAGTACGAGTGGCGTAATATATTCTCGGTATCGATATGAAGGAAAATGCGAATTCAGTTTAAATTGATTTTATTTTTCAATATAATCTCCCCTAACATCAATGCATTTGTTACATCTTGAGATAAGCTTTTTTAAACCCTCAAAAAAATAAATTTCCTCCTCCTCCATTTATTGCCGACTTGAGTTCTTCATCATCCGAAAATCTTTCTCCACGAAGACATTTTTTCAATTCTGGAAACAGGAAATAATCACTAGGGGCAAGGTCTGGACTATAGGGTGGGTGTTGGATTTCTTCGAAACCACAATCTCGCGCAGCAGCCTTGGAAACTCGCGCCGTGTGAACAGGAGCGTTGTCATGAAGAAGCAACACACCCGCTGCGAGTTTACCCCGTCTTTTCTTTTTAATTTCCTCCCGCAAATTATGCAAAGTGGAAGCGTAGGATGTGGCGTTGATGGTTTCACCTTTTTTTTTGTACTCAATGAGCAAGATTCCCTTTGAGTCCCAAAAAACTGTGGCCATGAGCTTCCCGGCAGACGGAGTGACTTTCAACTTCTTCGGGGGGTCTGTTCCTTTTTTATGCCACTGCATGGACTCGCTTTCAGGGTCATAGTGGTGGATCCATGTTTCGTCCCCAGTAACAATTCGATCCATAACACCGTCCGCGTTCTCACTACACATCTCCAAAAGCTCTCTACAGCATGCGATTCTCACTTTTTTCTGAGGCGCTGTAAGCATTCGTGGCATCCACCTTGCACTGACCTTTGAAAGGTTAAGATGGTCATGAAGAACGGTGTGAATGGTACCAATTGAAAGCTTGGTGATCTCTGCCATCATTTTCACCTTTATTCGGGCATCCTCAAGAACAAGTTTTTCGACTTCTTTGATGCTTTCTCCCGTACAAGCAGTAGCCGGGGCGCCGGAGCGGGGGTCGTCCTCAATGCTCTCTCTGCCTCTCTTGAACTCACTTGACCACTTTTGCACAGTTGATAATGAAGGTGCGGAACCCTGGTAAACAGCCACCATCTCTTCATGAATAGTTTTTTGACTTTTTCCTTGCTTAGTGAGAAATTTAATTACAGCGCGATGCTCAATTTTCACCATCATCGCCTCAGTTGCCATTATGATTCTGTTTAGCTAGAGATAAAACGCGAATTAATAATCACATTTATATGAAATTTTACATGAATGCACTAAAATAATAGTATTACTTGATAAATAAGTCAATTTATATATACAACCACAGCTTCACCCCGATACCGAGAATGGCAATGAAAGCGACATCGCCCCTCGTACTACTCAGGGAAGCCTCCATGGCGAAGATACTGATGCTAGAAAAGATTTAGACTGTGTGGATCTATTGGCGGAAAAAATAGAGGTTAAGGTCTCAGCCGAGGTTGCAGATGCTGGAAGGAAAATAACTAGATCACTCAAATGCAGGTATATCAGCAAATTCTTGATCTCACTAATGACGTACTGAGCTTCAATCAAAAAGCCTCTCCAGCTGGGACGATCTTTCGCCAGCCATCTCCAGTGCCGTAGTTCAAGTTGGTTAAGGTTCCATTCCATTTGTGTGCTCGACCTTAGTTGAGGTCGTCTTCTGGTGAATCGTCCTTCGGGGCTAAAACTGAAAGTCACACATAGTATCTTTCTCTTGAAATAAAAAAGTGCTTCTTTTGTCACAAGAGCAGGACTAGGATGGTAAGGACCTTCTATAAAGCCAGTTTGGTCTTGCGAGAGTAGGTATTGCTACTCAGTTGTCTTCTGAACCCAAAGAAACAGCGATTGATTGATTTCTGCGGTTTTATCGTTGCTGTTGTAACCGTGAACCTAAGGAAAATGAAGTCATTAACTATCTCGAAGTTATTACTACCATTGGTGACGTTCTGCCCAAGCCGTTGGTGGTGTGCGTCTTTTTCTGACGACATCATGACTTTGTTTTGCCCTCGTTTATCGTCACTTCTATTTTAGATGCATCGGCGGCTCGATGTGTTCGCCCAATCAGGTCCATGTCGTCCGAATACGCGAGTAATTTAGTGGCTTTAAAAATCGTACCCATTTCGTTGGTCAGTGAGTTTTGCAAGATTCTTTCTAGACCGATTTTAAAAAATGCACAAGATAGCGCGTCACATTGCTTAACACCATTCTCGACACCGAAGGTGTTGGTTTATTCATTATCAACCTCAATGGAGCAGCGACAATTTTCTATAGTCATCCTGCATCGGCGAGTTTTGCAGGGATGTCAAAACTAGACTTTGCATTCTATGCACGCTACCATATGCCGTTTTGAAGTTAATAAGTACCTAGTCCTGCCATAAGTTCTGTTACAAATATAAAATGCTTTAAAAAAAAAACTAGCAAACATATTGTATTCAAAATTGTTTCATTTATTAGACCACAATATTGATTATTAAAAAAAATTAGATTCACTCGAAATGACTGCCTTTTGCTTTAACACAAGCTTCCAAACGGTGTGGCCATTGCGCTATAGCGGTAAGTATGGTTTCCATGGAGATCGTGGACGCTGTTCTGGTTAATGATTTTTTAAGGCTTTCCATATTTCTGTGGGGTCTTGCAGGCCATGTTCTCCAATTCTGACCACAAACCGTAATCCAGTGGATTCAGATCTGGTCTCCCCGGCCAGGAATATTGTCTCTGAGCCACTCCTGTGTGGTTTGGCTTTGTGCGCTGAAGCAGAGTCCTATTGGAATATCCTGTTGGTCAAACCCTTCACAACACCCTCAAACACATCGTCTTGGTAAACTTTTGTACGAGTTTGTACACCTTTTTCATAGAAATGGAGGAATTTTACACCATGGTGAGAGCGCCCCACTAAACGGGATGTTCCTTAGATGAAATGGCATCAATTTTGTCATTTTGTTTGTTGAAAACTTCTTCCAGTCAAAATGTTCTCATCCGTAAACAGAATGTGTTCATGGCCATTGTCTGCCTGCAACTGTAAAAGTCGCTTGTATTTTTTAGTTGAGGAGTTAGAAGGTGACCCGTGGACCGACGATAGGCGATATGGAGATTATCCCGAATTGGCCTCGACATGGGTCTGGTTGATATATCCAATATCTTGGACATGATCTTCTGCTTCCTAAGGGGATTTCTCCGAATTCGTTCACTCACTGCCTTTACTACCGCATTCGTACTGACGACGAGCGGGCGACCACTTCTTGGCCTGTCCTCTACTCCAGACAATTCGCTGAAGCGAGCAATAGCACATAAACGAATATTGTCGACTTTCCGAGTGGTTTTAACAACTCGAAAATTTGGTCAGCACTCTTTCCGCACTTATGCAACGCTATTACTGCGACTCGATTCTCCTTAACGCCCCACTCCATGTTAATAGTTTGCAAACTGAAACCAAACTGACTATTTTTTTCACTGATCAGTGCATGTGTTCTAAAGAAAAGTTAACAGTTCTATTCCCGCAAGAAGTTTTGAACGGTAAGCCCTGAAAATTGTGTAACAGAACTTATGGCAGGACTAGGTAGATGTGGAGTGTCGATTCGAAATTCTTGCATCTTTTCCAAGATCTCCGGTAGTATGAATATTTGATCGATGGTGGACTTTCTTGGGCAAAAACCGTATGGACCAACCAGAGCGTCCATGAAGGGTTTAGACGCTGTATATGCTGTGTTTAGGTTGCTTATTCCTTTTAACGCAGTCAAATACGAGGGTTTTCTGATAAGTTTCCCTCCGAACAATGATACAAGACATTTTTTCTCAAAATTTTTTTTATTTTTCTACATAACAACCTGTCCAAATAGTATTTGGCTTTTTTTTTTCTGGAAAATAATTGTTCACGAAGATGATTGCCTCCTCATTTGACGAAAATCTCTGTCCTCCGAGGCAGTTTTTAGACGAGAGAACAAAAAGAAGTCGCTTGGGGCTAGATCTGGTGAGTAAGGCGGAGGGTCAAGCACTTCAAACCGTAATTCATGGATTTTCGCCATGGCAACCGCTGAGGTGTGAGACGGAGCGTTGTCTTGGTGAAATAGGATTTTTGTTTTCTGCAAATGTGGCCGTTTTTCCTCAATTTCTGCCTTCAGCTTGATAAGTTATGATTCGTAGTATGCTCCTGTAATGGTTTTTCCTTTTTGAAGATAATCGATTAAGATAACTCCTTTATTATCCCAAAAAACAGTCGCCATCACTTTCCCAGCCGAAAAAACAGTTTTTGCTTTTTTTGGAGCCGGCTCGCTCTTTGCAGTCCACTATTTTGACTGAATTTTTATTTTGGGCGTATAATGGTGTATCCAAGTTTCATCTACAGTAATTAATCGGCGCCAAAACTCGGATTTATTGCGCCTAAACTGCGCCAACAGAGCGTTGGTAATGTTCATTCGAACACGTTTTTGATCTAACGTAAGCAAACGCGGCACCCAACGCGCGGACATCTTTCTCATGCCTAAAACTTGATTTAATATGTAACAAACACGTTCTTTGGACATTTTCATAGCCTCTACTATCTCTCTCACTTTAATTCGGTGGTCGTCTAACACCATTTGGTGAAGTTTAGCAATGTTATCGTCATTGGTTGCAGTTTTTGGACGTCCCGAACGTTCATCATCTCTCAAGCTCTTACGGCCACGTTTAAATTCAGCTGCCCAAAATTTCACTGTGGTAAATGATGGTGCAGAGTCCCCATACACAGAGTCCAACTCATTTTTGATTTACGTAGGCATATTGCCTTTCAAAAACAAGAATTTAATAACAGCTCGATACTCAATTTTTTCCATTTTCACAAAAAGTACTCACATCGACTCACTCAAGCGACTGTCAACTAAAAACTGCGCGTCCAAAATGACTGAAACTTCGGTAAGTAACTGTTAAAAGATGCACAACTAACATTCACTAGCTTTTAATGACGAGTGCCACTACGTTTACGTTGCGATCGGAAACTTTTCAGACAACCCTCGTGAAATCTTGTGAACCAGACAAACGATACTGAGATTTCATTGTTCGGATATGCTTCCTCTGACCAAATCTTACAAATGAGCTCGTACATTTTCCCTATCATATCCGTTCGCACCCACAGCTTTAACAGCTTTTTGCTTCGATATTGGTATTACCTTCGTCTAGGTTAGTGGGATGGGATTCTCCGTCGTTTTCGTCCAGGAGGGATGGTTAATACTGCCTGACAGCTAGGTTTAGATCATTATATTCATTATACAGTCTGCAGAAGTAGTCTTTCCATATTCTCAGAACCCGCTCTAGAAATAGTTGTCCATGTTCGTCTTTGTGGACTTCTGCCTTTGTAACCTTACATGCTCATCTTAGACTCTGATGAAACTTTCGAACGTCATTTCTGCAGTAACATTTCTCCCTCACCTCGATCTCGCGTGGGTCCCGTGGTATTTGTTTTTCTTTCTGAGAAGCCTGTGCCCTCCCTTCGATCAGCTCACGGCATTCGAAGCAAAGCAGATTTATGTGCTTCTTATTTGGCCTCACTAATGAAGTACTCCAGAGTAGAGAGGCAAGTATAAAAATGCCAAGGATCGCAAAATTTAGCCAACCCCACAAGCGGCGCAGTAGCAATGCAAATATGTAGAATTTGATGTAACTCTGCCTGTAACATATTTAAGCGGTTAATGCTCGTAATCATGAACCGAATATAAGTGGATGGAACCATGCGCGATGATTCATCTAGCAGTTCTGTATGCCCGGGTCTGAAGCCTTGTAGAAAGTACAAATGCATACGCGAATATATCACTGCTGAAGGTGGCACATATGATTCTAACCAACGCAGTCTGTTAACGCTTCAAGCGCCTCTCCAATAAGTTACTTATGATTCATCCAACTAACGACACTTACTATGATTTCTTTCAAATTACGACGAGTAAAGTCAACAATCGATTTGAGTTTGCATTTTTCGATTGAATCAAGTTAACATTTTATGACGTCAGTAATAAGTTACGCGTACGTCACTTAAATGAAACATAAGCAAATGTGGGGAGTAAATCTGGCATTTTCTGCAATATACTCGTATGTTCTATAGAGCAATCTCCATGGAAGAAAATCATTCCTCCCATTTGTGTCCTTGCATCATCGCATTTTCTTATTGGTGACCAGCCACCAGAAGGGAGCAAGTTCATGTATATCCTATGTCCAATGGGGTGGTTGCCAGTTTGGTTTTTCTTTTCTCATGGCCTTCAACAGAAACATATAATTCGCCACTCTAAAAGATGTGTACCATCCAAAGAGTGGGATGAACATTTCGCAAAGGATGCCTGGTCCTCTAAGTTTTCCTATAAAAGAGCGAATTCCTCAGCGGATATTTCAGTTATTTTAGGATCTTCTTAGTGTTCTTGTGGACTTCCAAAATAACTCATAGCTGATTTCTGTGTTGTGTAAAGAGTGTATAGACCAACTATTTTGTGTCACAAGTGTGTTCCAAGTTTCTGTCAGTGATATACTGCAAGTGCTATCAAGTTTTGCCACTCAAACTCACCAATAACGACCTCAAAATCGCTTGTATGAACAGATTTAGTCACTTCTATGATTCACTGCAGAGTAAAATCGTGATTACACTATTTTTTATTTTTTTGCCAACCCTTTTTCTGCCATTTAATTGACATCAGCAAATTCCTTCACCCAATACTCGTATCATGGTGTTGTCGCAGTGCCGTCACTTTTAAATTTTACAATTTGTTCGCTGTTTCTAGTTTCTACCAATTGTGCAGTTGATGGTGCTCACAACATGAATCGAAGCCTTAAAAATACACCACAACGGAGGTGCATAACTATTTGTCAGGCCCAGACCACCACCTAGCTACCTTCCTAAGCTAGGCAGCTCGATTGTGAAATTCAGTTTCGTCGTGGTTTTTCACTTGGTGCTAGTGCCGATTTGGGTTTTCCTTTCAATTTATCTCCCCTCCATGCCAAAATGAGCAAAATTTTGAACAAAAAAAATCTAAAGATCATCAAGCGGCCTTGAGGAAATTTAGAGCTGATTCTAGTGTTGGAAATTATTAAAAAAAAAAGAAAAATTGCACAATTAAATAATCGAAGGCAAGGTCGTTTCAGAAAAAAATTGTCGCTACACCTGAGAATTTTGAAATTTGAATCACGATCAATAGAATCGTCAGCGAAAAATTATGCAACGTTTTGGCTTGGTTTTTGTTCAGCCTAAATTGTTTGAAAGTCGCAAATCGAAATGGGTTTTTCTGTTCGCAGAATGTTGCATAATCTTAGGAAAATGTCTTGCATATTTTGAAAGTGTGTTGTAACGTATTTTTGAATTTTTTGATTTCAGCAGAAGTATTAAACATAATGTTCCTAAAAATCTATTCGTAGAGTTAGAAATAAAACAAAAAAACTGAAATAAAATCGATACAAAGTGTTAATGAATATTGTTAGTCAAAGAAACTGAGCCAAAGCGGAGAATAGAAGGGTGACTTTGCCGTCGTTTCCAATTCCAATATATCGATCGGAACTTTGTGTGCAAAAACGACAATCATGGATTTCAAAGAATATCGCAGGAGAGGTGAGTATGCCAGTGGTAGAAAAGTGCCTTTAATTGTTTAGTCTAACTGTATGGGGACGGGGGGGTTGTTCTCAGTGCTGCATTAGGGTTGCATTCAGTGTAGTGAAGGCCATGGCCAAGACCAATTTTTCTAAACAGAAGTGTCTACAATGCTTCACAGTTTTAGAGCCTAGCAACTACAAGCTGTGAATTACTGAGATATAGCACATTGGCTGAAAAGTGCGTGCCGTTTTATAGTAAAACACAAAATTTTTGCAAAATTCAACTTTATTTATAAATATAGTTGCCTTCGAGGGCGATACACTGATTGAAACGATTTTTCAATCTTTCGATACCAGTTTTGTAGTACGATTTCGGTTTAGCCTCAAAATAGGTCTCTGTTTCGGCGATTCGGTCTTAAATCTCTTTCCGGCGAGCATTCTTTTGAGGTCTGCGAACAGGAAATAGTCGCTGGGGGCCAAATCTGGAGAATACGGTGGGTGGGGAAGCAATTTGTAGCCGAATTCTTTCAATTTTGCCATCGTTTTCATTGACTTGTGACACGGTGCATTGTCTTGATGAAACAGCACTTTCTTTTTCTTCCAATGCGGCCGTTTTTCTGCAATTTCGTCCTTCAAACGCTCCAACAACGCAATGTAATAGTTGCTGTTGATAGTCTGCCCCTTTTGGAGATAGTCGATGAAAATTATTTCATGTGCATCCCAAAATACGGATGCCATAACCTTGCCAGCCGAGGACGATTTTCGTTGCCTGCTCGCCACTCAGCTGACTGCCGACTTGACTCTGGTGTGAAGTGATGGAGCCAAGTTTCATCCATTGTCACATACCGACGCAAAAATTCGGCTTTATTGCGGTTGAACAGCTTTAAACACTCCTCTGAATCATCAACACGTTATTGTTTTTGGTCGACTGTGAACGACCACTTTGAACAGAGCTTTCGCATGTCCAAATATTTGTGTATGATATATCCAACAAGCTCTTTTGATACCTTCAGAGCCTCAGCTATCTCGATCAACTTCACTTTACGGTCACTCGTAATCATTTTGTGGACTTTTTTGATGTTTTCATCTGAAACAGCCTCTTTTAGACGTCCACTGCGTGCATCATCTTCGGTGCTTGTATGACCACTTTTAAGTTTTTCAATCCACTTGCGAATGGTTCGTTCGCAAGGTGCAGAGTCCAGGTAACACTTATCAAGCCATTTCTTTGCATCGGCTGCATTTTTCCCCATCAAAAAGCAATGATAAATCAACACACGAAATTGCTTTGAATCCATTTTTTTTCACAATAACAAAAGTTGCTTCACTCACAACGGTATATCTCGAGAACTAATCGTCCGGTTAGTCAAATTTATACACGTATCTTTTGAAGGTTGGTACTAACTGAAAATGGTATGGATTTAATTCAAGTGGTGCCCTCTCTTAGAAACGGCACGGACTTTTCAGCCCATGTGTTAGTTTGGGCAGGCTTAGAGGAAATACACGACGATTTTCATGGAAGGCTGTAGGTGAAGCACACCCACCAAAGGGCACCGAGTGCCTGAGAAACAGATTAGGTTTTATTTCATGTTCTGGACTCGGAATCTTCTTCTTGTATAGGGTCACCCAACAAGAGGTTTATGGGATATGGGACGTGGAAATATTTTTATTTTAAACTAAAGTAAAACTCTGAACTCAATAATTATTTTTTTTTTATAATCTGCACGCGCTCAAGGGATTTGAGTATCCTTAAAATGATTTTAAAATGATTTTACACAGCGCAGGCGAAGGAAAAGTAGGGAGCAAACATAGAAAGGCCCCGGTGAACGTTGGTTTTAAATGTTCGAAGGTTATAATGACTAGGAAATATAGTACCCGTCAGGGCTTCCCATAAGCGAGTTGTGTAGGAAAGGATAAAGATTTTTTAGGGTTTGAGGGTAAACTGATGAGCATTGATACCATTCATATTTCACTGGTGGCGAAATTGAGGCAGGAGACATTACGTCGGTGTTCAAGGATGTTAATTGATTGTGTAATAAAGGTTGAGCCAACAGATAGATCTTGGCAGTCAATTAGTGTAATTTACTGAATCCAATTGACAGATGCCATACAATCTTTGGCAATTTTAGTCATGGAGTCATTTTTTATTTAATCTTACTACGAAAATGGGCGATCTGTAAAAGTAACATTTCGTAAAACTCATGAATTTTTCAGTCAACATAAATGCTCTAGTGAGTTCGAAATTCGTGCAATGATTAAGCGTTTTGAAGAGACTGCTTCGGTATCGGGTCAAACTCGTGTCAAACAGCATGTCCGGCAAGCATATACACGCCAGAACATCACCACTGTCAGCAAAAGTGTTCAAAACCAGCCAGGCCGAAGTCAACAATTCGGCCTCTCTAATGGCACTTTTTCTTCCAAAGTTGAATGAATTGGGCCCGGACGATATCTGGTTTCAACAGGATGGTGCTAGAGCCTACACAAACCACCAATCAATCAATTTATTCCGTACGAATAAGGTCATGCGATTTCACACATTTAGACTTCTTCATGTGGGGTTATTTCAAGATCTATGCCAATGACCCAGCAACAATTCCGAATCTCAAACATAACATTCAAATTGAAATTCTTCAAAAAGTCATCGATAATTTTGACCTTCGGATGGTCGCTTGCAACAGAAGCCATGGTAGTCACATGATCGATGTTGTATTACATTCATAATTGCCATAGACCAATCTTTATTAATCAATAAAATTCTACATTGATCTCGCAACAAATATGTGTCTAATTTAATGAAAACTTCCACACTAACTGTTGGCTTACCCTTTATTATTATCGTTGTTTTTTTATAATTTGAGCGCGCTCAAGGGATTGAAGGATCTTAAAATGCTTGCACACAGCGTGGACGAAGGAAAATCACTGAGGAGGATAAAGGAGGTTTTAAATGTTTGAAGGTTATAATGACTAGGAAATGCCTAGCTGGGCATTCCATAAGCGAGTTGTACGGCTTAGGAACGAATCACGATATTTTAGAGTACGTCCGAAAGTGGGCTTGAGAGTATACTGAAGAGCATTCATAGCAAGGCTGGTATTACGGTTAAAAGTTTGAATGGGCGGAATGCTACTGACGATTTCTATGGAGCACTATTGGTGGAAATAGCGATAAAACAGAGTGAGACACGAGACATTACGTCGGTGTTCGAGGGTTTCCATTGTTTGAGTGATATTAGTATCACCTATGAGTTTCGTCGCACGGTGTTGAATCCTATCTAACAGGTGCAGGGAGCACCTAACCAGATGTAGGAATTGTACTCCAATTTCGGGCGGATAAACGCCTTATATGTATATTGAGGTCAGATCAGAGGGGGTGAAATAATTCTTACATAGCTTGAGGAAACCTAGACATTTCGCAGCGTTTTTGACGACACCGAATATGTGGTCATTCCAACGTAAGTTTTCATTGAGACACATACCGAGAGTGGAAAGTTTATCGGTTTCGACGATGCAAGTGTTATTCATGGATAACGGCTGGGTGTTTAAATTTCGCTTTAACGACAGCAGACAGCATTGTGTTTTGGAAGCATTAAATTCCACTCTGTTAGTGGTTCCCCAATTCGTTAAGCTGTTAATGTCAGAATTTAATGAGCTTACGTTCCCGTTCTACAGCCGAAGAGCAGGGATGTGAGTCCGGGAACGAATATGAAAAAGCAGAGAGTACTGTCATCAGCAAAGGCATATATTGGGTTAGAAGTAGCAGACAAGGGATTACTGATGAAAATTAAAAAAAGTGTTGTAGACAGAACGGAGCCCTGGGGCACACCAGCATTTATTTTGTGAATGTCAGATTTGAAACCATCCAAGACAACTTGAACTGAACCTTCCGAAAGTTTAATAGGACGGTCTTGAATTCTATCTAGCCGGTGCAGAAATGTTTTAGAAGTGCCTGACCAGATGTGGGCTTGTAGGTTGTTGATAAGACGCGATATCCTCAGGCACGGGACTTTCAGTAATTCAAAGATAACCCCATCCCTAAAGGTTGTGTCTTACGTTGTTGTTAAGTTGACAATAGCAACGGATGTCTTAAGATTGTCCTCAAATCCTGGCTAAGTGTGTGACGTTAACGATAGCACCTGATCTGTACAATTTCTACCCGCTCGAAATCCGGCTTATCCGATAGGTACGAGTTCGTTGATGGTAGAGTCTATTCGACTATAGATGGTGAGTGGCCGTGGCTCAAGTCGTAGTGTGTTGGCTTCCCAATCGGCTGGTTCCCACTTAAAAAAAAAAATGTTTTGTTTTATCATTTCTGCCAAGTTCGTCGTTTTTGCAGAATGACAATAGAGAACGCTCGCTGCTTCGTCAAGGTCGGTAACGACTTAATCGAAAAATCAAGAAAGGTTTTAGACAAGGTAACGCGCCCTCTTTAACATCATATTTGAAAGAATTGTGCGGAACTCACAAGTCAACACAGGAGGCACAATCTTTCAAAAGTCTGTGCAACTACTAACGTACGCCGATGACATCACCATAATTGGGAGAATACAGAGAGCTGTCACCGTCATGTTGGTTAGTATTGAAACGGAAGCTGCCAAATTGGGTTTAGTGGTAATGGATGGAGTTCGGTCTAAATTCCATGCAATCGAGGTTTTTTGGTATTGGGATAATTTCTGCCAATTTCCACTGGTAAGGATATAGCCCGGCGGTGAAAATCGTGTTAAAAATGCTTGTGATATAGGGCAAAATTATAGGCAGAATTGCCTAGGAAACACTGGATGAATACATCGACCGCATTCGATTTTACAGAAATTATAGCCTCAACTACGTCAAGATTATTAATTCCCGAAAATTCAAACAAGTTCTCCGGTGCTGAAAACTGAACGGGATGAACATTGTTCCCATTCCAACATTCGCTTGAATCTTGTGGTAAGGTTGTAGAGCTGCTTGGAAAGACTGAGATGTAAGAAAAGTACTATTCAGGGCATTACCATCGACATAACCACAATCCTTAGACCTTGATTTTCCGATGCCTAAGTTTCGAAGATTTTTCCATAATTCACGGCCGTTCAAATTAGTTTGAAGCCGACTTGATAAATACAGAGTTTTAGCTGCCTTTATCTCGCGAACAACAGTATTTCGAAAATGTTTGTACTCTTCGTGTAATTCTTCAATTCGAAAACGCTTCCAACATTTCGTCGTTGTTCTATTAGTATTCTTATATCTCCAGTAAACCAGGATTTTTGAACGCTGTAAACTGTTTTTGTTTTGATTGGTACATGTAACTCAATAAGCTCAATGCATATGTTCAAATTGTCATTAAGAAATTGAATTTTCTCGTCTGGTAGTTGCATCAATATATATTATTCCACGGAATTGAATAAATGTGTTGTTCAAGTGCATATTTATCAATGTTTCTAAAATCTCTATACTCGCCATTTTCTTTTTAAGAATTATTCCATGTAAATGTTGACCATGACTACGTTTTAAGTGGAGAATCCAATTTTAAATGACCTTTTCGAGCATAAGGCTGTAATTGACGCTGGTTTATCGTCTATGCCGGGTGGCTTTTACTACAAAATCTGTTGATCGCACGTAAGAAAGGTTCTAAACATAATTTTTAGCAAATTTTGCAAGGATAAAAATTTCAGAAAATTTCAGATAACTTACTAAGTAAAAATTTTAAGAAAAATGCATTTTAAATAAAAAACTGGGACAGCAAATTTTCATAATTTTGAGTTTAGCGAGCCTTAACTTTTTTGTTGCTGCACAGATGTACCCAAGGCTTTTACGACTTGCATGCATTACTAAATTATCTATCCAAAATATCGAAAACTATTTTTGTACCTGTGCTAGTTTAGAAATTATAGCGTTTAAAGTGGTTACACCTCCAAATTAGAGGTCACCCACTTTGATGGGTTCTAACTTCAAATGGAGTGAGAGTAGAAGACCCGCTCCGCTGCCATACAATTTCTTGTTCGGCGGAACATCGGGAATATGCCCTTAAAGGATTATACTGCTAAACTGGGACACCCTGTATACAAAAAGAAAAAACAAACAAATTCAGTAAAATTTCCGAACCTCATTCCTGGAGTAGCATCCCTCAATTGCCTCTATCGCGCGCTTCTCATGCTCCTTCTTTTTCCTCTTAAGAAGCCGATATTTGTCTCTCCTCCTCTGCTCATAGAGCTCGTGAGTAGCTCTAGGCTTTCTATGCATCGCCGCTTTGTATGCCTCTTGCTTAGCTGCATGTGCTTGCCGGCACACGTCGTCAAACCAGAGGTATCTTTGTGATGGCCGAGTGAAACTGAGCATATCGGAGGCGGCATCTCTACAAGATACAAGGCAAGGGCAGTGCTGTTCCTGGTCTTGAATACTTGATTCTGGCGACATAGGACATCCGAGGAGATTAAGGGAGACTCGTTCGGAAAAGGATTTGGCGATCTCTTGGGATTGTAGCCATCTGACGTCAAACTACCTGCAACTGTACCCGCCACCATCTCTTTTCCAAGACCCTGAAATAGACTCGGAATTCTTTACCGGCCTGAGCTCCAAATATGTCGGGGTAGCTCGGATAAGGTCTTATTTTAATTCGCCGTTCATTCAATTTGGTAAAATAAGCAAAATTGATGTTTACGAGTAGACACAGTTACAACACTGGATATCGCCAGGTTGACATCTCCCAGTGCCTATCCTATTTCTGCAGCAGCCAACCAACGATCATTTCAAAAAATCACAGAAAATGTTGTTGCTCAAGTTGCTGTTAAAGCTTTTAGCGATGTGGCTGCAACCAGTGTTAGGGTAAATATTTGTGTGGGAGTAGTGCTTGTTGGTTGAATTGATTGAGGGTCTGAAAAGTTCTTGTTCTCAATTAGCATCTGATTGCGATGCTGCGGTAATGCAAACCTTCCAGTGTTTTCTTTTAACTTAATGTTCTTTGTTCTGCTTACATACTTGGGGTCGGCGGATTCACGAAAACTGTTACAATTGGCGCATTTAACTATATCAGTCTTGTGCGAACCGGTGCAGGTGGCACAATATGTCTTGAAATGACCACTTCTCACCCCATGGCCAAATATTTGGCAACTGTGGCACCTGAGCTTACCTTTGAAGTCTCTCTTGTATCTGCAGTTAATTTCTGTATTTGCCATTTTTTGTAACTAGTCTTCTGCAGACAAGCCCTTCAAGTTTTGTGGATACACTCAAATGGTAGGTAAGAGTGCCCGTTGGAAACACCAACCCACATAGGCCTATTGGCCCATTGTGATGCCACGTAGATCTATTGACCTACGATGAGGCGTAGGAGACTGCTTACTTCTACACTCCTTAGATTGTCTAGGTCGTTGTAGAAGAAGCTCCTAAGCGAAGTTTTCTTTTTTGGGACAGAGCTGGACATGTACAGAGTAGTTGGAGGATTGTCTCCTCTTCCTCCTCGTCCATGCAGCTACTACAGAAATCGTTTGTAAAAGCACCAAGCCTTCTTACGTGCTTGTCTATGAAGCAGTGTCCAGTGATGACACCTATGATGGCGCTGAGATGTTTCCTATTTAGAAGGATTAGACTCTTAGAGCGATTCGGATCTAGCTTTGGCCAGATATGTTTAGTCGCTAGACATGTTGGTCCAACAGTCCACCTAAGGACTGTTCGTCTGTTAGCATGCAGCTTTAATATTTATTTGCATATAGCGATTAGTATACCGATGCACCCTTTTCCGGTGGAATAGATACCATAAAATGGTTCCAATTTTGGCGAGTTCGACAGCCCTATAATTCCCTTGAGTGTCTCATTGGCTCAGCACGAATCAAAGGTGGAGGTTGAACTGCTCTCTTATCTCCGTAAGAGATGATCGGCATTCAAGGGTGGTTCTAGAATTTAGTGAGACTGAGTACAGGGACTTGATAGCGGCCTGACTATCCGAAAACGTGCGGATATTCTTTGCAAATACGACGTTTTTCTTTAGCCAGGACAGAAACTCTTTAATCGCCAAAATTTCCCCCCGAAACACGCTGCAGTGATTCGAAAAACGGAAGGAGAGGCTTAGACTTATCTTATCTGAGAAAATACCGCCACCAACCCCGCTGTCACTGTGTAAACTGTGTAAAAGTGGATTAACTTGTCTTCCATGAAAGCATCTTCCTCCCAGAAAGATCTAGAGGGGAAACTTACATGAAAGTCTTTGTCAAACCAAAGTTCAGGTATAGTATAGTCGGTGTTCTCTGTGGGGATTCCACTGTGTAGTTGCTTTAAGGCGACTAGCTGCAATTGCAGCTACTTGCCTGCTGAAGATATCGAGGGGTGTCAAGTGAAACAGAATATCCAGTGTCGCGGAGGGAATAGAGCGTAGAGTTCCGCTTATGCATTGACATGCTGTTCTTTGGACTTTGCTTAGTTTGCTGTAGTTGACTGTATTGTCGAAGGCCATCCACCAGACAACCACCCCATAGCCAGTGAGTTGTGCGTGGTTGAAGCCTCATTTGTTCCCAATGGGTCTTCTGCAAGAGAATAAAGCTACTCTAGCTTTCTTGACTCTTTCCTGAATGTTAGGTTTCGAGTTTAGTTTCCTGACAAGAATGAGACCCAGCTATCGTAAAAGACTAAACTGGTACCACTTATTGAGGGAGGGTCAATGATTAGAATTTTATATTTCCTGGAAAAGTGGACAAGATCAGTTTTATGGGGGCTTATTCCCAATCCACAGCGATCTGCCCAACGGGTTAAGTTGTTAAGATTTAGGTGAAGGAGTTCTTTAATGGTATTAAGATGCTTACTTGAGACGGCTATAGCAACGTCATCCGCATAGGCAATCACCTTGCTACCACCAGCTTCCAGGTATACCAGCAGCTTGTTAACTAATAAGTTCCAGACAAGGAGTGAAAGGACACCGCTTTATGGCGTACCTCTGCTGACACATCTTTTAGCAGAAGCCCCACCCAGTTTGGAGTTGATTATCCGGCTATTTATCATCAGACTGATCAACTTCCCAAGCGAGTCGTCCACCTGCAGAGTTGACTGCGCAGTCGTGATTTCGGATGTGTGTTGACATTGCTAAAGGCACCCTCTATGTCCAGGAAAGCGACCATTGTGTACTCTCTATATATGTAGTAGCGATCGTTCGATGTGGCTAATCTGTGAATGCAGAGCCGTTTCCACCAACTTTGCTTTACAGTAGGCATGTTGAGCCGTTAACAGAAGTCTTGGATCAATTTTAGCTCGCATATGGATATCAATCAGTCGTTCTAGAGTTTTCTGATGGAAAGATGATAGACTTATAGATCTGAGGTCCTTTGGGAGCATTTTCAGGCTTTGGGAATGAAAACTACTTAGACAGTGGAATGTGAATCAGTTCTACACACCTCCTCATGATACTCTGTAGCGTAGGCAGGATAATATCTTAGGACCTCTGTAGCTCGGCAGGTATTATATCGGCCGGACCAGCAGACTTGTATGGTTTGAAGCTATGCAGCGCCCAGAGCAGTTTGCCTCTTGTAATCAGAACTTGAATTTTGTTCACGGTTGCAGTAGTCCTGCTTGGGTTGCTACTGGTCGCGAATTGGGGGCTACTTGCGGATATACACGTTTTGCTATTAAAGCCAACCAAACCTATTGCATCTCCACTTATCAATGATTACGCCTAGGGTCTATGTATTTTAGAGTAGATCGTCGCTAGGCACGACGGTATGGAACAATATCGTGCCACTGTGGCAGGTTTGCACATAAGATGGTTGGGTATTACTACTAAAGCAGGAGAAAGAAAGTATTCAGAGCTCGTCGATGTAGTTCATTGTACACCACAAGTTTAGTACCTTTGCCCACAGTAATGAAATTAAGAAATTTTTTTTTCGGAGCTTTTTTTACAGGACATTGTAGCTTATCGATTAGCCACATCTATCACCATAATTGTTGGCAAATACCAGCTATGGATATACCAGTACTTACCTCACTCCCAGATGAATGAAGGAAGTTACCATCTGATATCTTCAGAGTCTTGGTAAGAGTTTCTGTGTAAGCAAAGCGAGAAATGCCACCTTTAGTCGTATTGCACGTGCCTGGCTTGTTATTATGTGGTCGCATCTGCGTATCCCATACCTACGTTTTTTTTTATCTAAATCTGCTGACATTGTTCTAAATATCAATCGGATTCCTTGTTTTTTGCCTCACGCAACCAACTTACTTCCCCCATTCGATTGCCTTATGATTAGGTCGTCGTACCCACACTTCCCTACGAACAAGCAATACAATCCTTTAAAGTCATCGAATACTCTTTACAAACAAATAATAAATGTGAATCTTGGCTGTTTAATAAAATTCCCTTCCGGTTGCCATTAAACTGAGCATTCATTGGGTTCGTAAACTCCTTACCATTAGCCCTATCCGCAGTAAAACATTGCAATCCGAGTCAAAGTAAATTTAAATTTCATTTATTGGATTCTCCTAATCCCCATGATGTACGATTTATCTGTTTATTAGGCGTGACTTATCCCTTATATCGTAGACAAAGCTGCATGACTCCTTTTAGTCCCATGACTTCTCGTATAACTTCTCCAAATCTCCTTCTTTTCATTGCAGGCAAACAAATGGTCGACTATATTGCGGACTATTTGGAGAATATTCGTGACCGTCGAGTTTTCCCAGACGTCAAGCCCGGATACATGAGGAACTTGCTTCCAGAGTCAGCTCCAGTTGAAGGTGAAAACTGGGACACAATCTTCAATGACGTAGAACGTGTCATCATGCCGGGAGTGACCCATTGGCAGAGTCCACATATGCATGCGTACTTTCCGGCGCTCAATTCGTTTCCTTCGTTGTTGGGTGATATGCTGGCGGATGCCATCAACTGCTTGGGGTTCACCTGGGCTAGTTCTCCAGCATGCACGGAACTGGAAATTATCGTTATGAATTGGTTGGGCAAAATGATTGGTCTGCCAGATGACTTTCTTCATCTAAGCAACAACAGCAAGGGCGGAGGCGTGATTCAGACGACAGCCAGTGAAGCAACTCTAGTGTGTTTGTTAGCCGGAAGAACCAGAGCTATAAGAAGTTTCCATGAAAGAAGTCCGGGATACCAAGATGCAGAGATAAATGCCAGGTTGGTGGCATATTGTTCGGATCAGGCTCATTCCAGTGTGGAGAAGGCAGCTCTCATCGGTAAGTAGGACATGGGTCACTACCAAATCAACTCTCATCCGGAAAGCTGATTATTTTTTATAGGATTAGTGCGAATGCGATACATTGAGTCTGATGAGAATCTTTCGATGCGGGGTGAATTACTTCGTGAAGCTATAGAGGACGACAGCAAACAAGGGTTGATTCCATTCTGGGTGAGTCAAGTTATGGTAGTAAATTAATTTTAGGAATCTACTTTCCATCAGTGGGTAGTGTTGGTAGTGTTGGTAGTGTTGGTATACAAATATATCTAGTGGAGGGTGAAGTTGGTACTCTTGAGTGACATTAAGAGGATTGGCTGTTGATAGTCCCGCAGGGATCTATTAGTTTGTGGTACCAGTTGGTTGTAGTTGTCTTTTAAAATGAATTTCATAACCAACCCTCCACTTGTTGCTCATTATGTAATGTGGTTTTTATTGTATGCATGCAACAGGTCTGTGGCACATTGGGAACAACTGGGACTTGCGCATTTGATAATCTGGAAGAGGTACGAGTTTTATTCTACGTCATTTCACAGAAGGCGTTGAATATCTAATTTGTTGTCTTTGTTTTTCCATAGATTGGACAGGTTTGTCGGGAATACAACTTGTGGCTTCATCTGGACGCAGCTTATGCTGGGAGTGCATTTATTTGCCCGGAATATCGCTCCTGGCTAAAGGGAATTGAACGAGCTGACTCGATTGCATTCAATCCTTCAAAGTGGCTAATGGTACATTTCGATTGCACTGCATTGTGGTAAGTACGGCAATTAAATCAAATTTATACGAGTAGGGACAGATGTTTGGAATACATTGTATATTTTCTAAAATATTTCGAAATACCGTTGTCTAAACAAAGGCTTTATTACTTAATAGATAGTTTTGGAACTCCCTTTTTTAAATAAAACATTATCACGTCCAAACGAATTTTTTGGTGATGACGAGCAAGATCAAGGTATATGTAGCTGAGGTCAGTTCGGATTTTTTAGAACACATCAGGATGCTGAAATAGAGATAATGTCGTACAAAAACCTTTTTACTGCAGAGTAACCCACTAACCCAGATAGGGACCGATTCATTGTTGACGACACTACAAAACGAAAAAAGGGGCAATGAAGTTGGGATCTGTACCTAAAATATTCGGACTGCGAATAGGACACGTGCAGCAAAACAACTAGCAGGGACAAAAGGCTTCTACAAAACAGATATCGCTGTCGTCCGGGAAGTGCCGTGGGATGTCTATCTATTTGGGTGCAGATTTGTTGTAAGTGTCCAAGTATGGCAAGAAGCCTCGAGTTTTCAGCAAGTGCGGCTGCACACTCTTCGCATAAAGGTTATATTTACCAACGTCAGGACGATAATGCTTATACGTTCACAGAAAAATTAAACGATACTTTTAAAGAATGTTTAAACCAGGTTTCCAACAAAACCTACGAGTCAAATTGATCATATTGCGATCGATACAAGGTACTTCATCAGTCCAGTACAGATGTCCCAACATTTCGAGTAGCCAATGTAGATCCGAACTACTAGCTAGTCACGGTACGTCTACAAATCTTTTGGATACCACAACAACGGAGAAATGCTGTGAGATAATCTAGCGTCAAATCTAACGTGCAATCGTAACCGCCGTTTTACCATCAACCTCTCGTCAACTCCCTAATAACCTGCATTCAGTGTTGAAGATCGGTGCCAAATAGAAATGCTAAAACTGATGTGGGGTCTCACCGGGCAACAAACACGAAATCTTTGGGTGAACGACAAGAGAGACTCTTGAGCTCTACGATCACAGGAGTACGGAGCATCATCCCCTTTTCCGGAGAAAAAAAAAAAAGAAACAACGTTCAGAAATTTTACCAAAAATGAAAAACATGATAAAAGGAAGGCACCCGAACAGTTAGCTACAAGAAAGCTAAGTAATTATGCCGCACTGGTTGCACAAGATATTGAAAGACAACTTCTCTAGATTATTAAACGCGTAGAAATCGCCAGTTGCACTCCGCCCCTTCAAACCTACAAACCGACGTACAATTCGCTTATGGAATACCTTGTCGAGCTCTTTATTTCGTAGTCATTATAGCCTGCAAACATTCAAGACCAACGTACATCGGTATCTCTCTTCATTTCATTTCTAACTTTCTTTCGAACGCATTGTGTACAAACATTTTAAGGGTACGCAAAATCCCATTAGGTCGCGTAAATTATAGAGAAATAAGTCCAACGGGCGACGACTCAATCGACTAGGGGCAACAAACCATTCATTGAGCAATGAGCACAAAATTTCCATCCAGTAAGTGATATCTGAGCTAAAGTGTAACTGTCGAACCGAGCTATTTAAAGCAGCGGAAGATGACTTGGCAGAGAGCGTACTCCTACTCGTTTCCGAGATTGGCCAATACATAAGAGAGGACTCTTCAACGGTGTCAACAATAGAGACATCAGTCTCCTCTACTGATGAAGTACCTAATGGTGGTTCCAGGAGGACATTCCTGTGGGGACGATGAGGACATATTTTTAGTGCGATTAAAATCCCATACTGACTTTGATGCTTTTGAGTCCTCGTTAAAACAAAAAAAAAAGACATCAGTGTCCTTAAAATCGCGGACAAAATTTTATCTATAATATGCTGTGAACCCCTAAATACAATCTGTATAAGAACGTGCTCATCCCAGTCCTGCAGTGTGGCGCAGAAGCACTGGACGTTAATGAAGGCGAATGAAGATATACCTGTGCATTTTGAACGATTCTTCGTAAGATTTTTAGTCCGTTCGAGTTGAGGAGCTTTTTGAAGAGGAAAGCAAACTCTACCTCATAACATTTACCTAAGATGGCCTGAGCATGTAGAGCGAAAAACTGAGCAAGTTAAGGCCTGGATCCAATTCGAAAGTGCTATTTAAGTAAGTAAGATTGTAAGTTGTTTCTGAATTGCCTCTGTACTTCAAGTTAGGTCATGCCTGAAAGTGAAATCCACTGAAAAAACCCAACCAATTTCGAGTAGCAGACATAATATTCTCAGATTACTCATTGTGGGCAGATTACAGGTGGCAGAATAAAGTGTTAAATCCGGTTAGAAATTGGCCGTTTTTTAGGGATTCTGGACCAAAAACTAGAGCTAACGGATGCTAGTTAGATGTTAGGTTTTAAAAGCGCCATTAGCCTGCTAATTTTAGGATGCGGCTTTATCATTGTAAACCGATTCAGCTCGAAGGCCATGGAATCTTAGACGATAACCCATGCTACTATCCGCTTAAGAACTTAATTTACAGACAATTTAATATGTGAACACGCTCTAACTGACAAACTCTAACTCTTACGACTTCTTGGTCGGGCTTCAAACCCGTACTTTAAAATCGGTAAAACAGTAGTATTAGGTAAGCTCTGTGGGTAATATACATTTCATGAAACGATAGCAGACAATAGCTTTCGACTTGCAGAAATCGAATTTGCGATCTAACTACGAGTACAATAGACGAACGAAACCAGTTGTTAAATTTTCCAGATGGAGCTAAAGAAGCACAGTTTTTCTGGGGCAGGTCTGCAATAATAAGGGATCACAATTAGCACCTGAGGATGATATCACCGAACTGCAAAAAGTTGAATGAACAGCGAATCCAGCGCCGCCGTACAATTTTCATGGAAGTTGCCGATGACTACCGGGGCATATAAAAAGGGTCTTGCACGAAAAAGAGCAATACTAGTAAGGGTAACTTAAAGAAAGAAAAATAAAAAAGTCTGCCGAGCGTCCCAGCTCAAAGAAATAGAAGAGTTCCATCTTAGGACTAAGAAATAACACCCCCAAGAGTTTATGTAAGAAGTCAATAAGCTAGGAGCTGGCTTGTGTCACGGCATATAAGCTCTTTAATTCTATCATAAATCTTATTACCGATTTACGTGTAAACAGTATTTTTGGTATTTTCCTAATGGATACGAGGTAGAACAAGACCCAATGAAGACCGAAATAGTCCCTTCCTCTATGCGAGAGGAAGTTAACACAGCAACAAAGGGGCCGATATCATTATTACTAATTTCTGCCCTGTAAGATTGGGAACTCGTGACTCTACATGCCACCCGGAATTTATTCAGAGAATTTGAAATACAAGTTTATTCGTCTAAATCTATATTATCCCCTTCAAAGTAATCTCCATCGACTGCAACACACTTATGCCAGCGCTTGATCCAATCCTCGAAACATTTTTTATATTCGGTTTTCGGTATGTCCATCAGTGCTTCCTGCGATTTTTCCATTACTTCCTCTCGGCTGCTGAAACGCGTTCCCCGTAGTGTTTTTTTAACTCGATTGAACAGAAGGAAGTCACAGGGAGCCAAATCAGGTGAATCCGGTGGCAGTTGGATGGTATTTGTAGCATTTTTCGTCAAAAAATTACGAATAATGATGGCACTGTGCGACGGTGCGTTATCATGGTGCAAAATCCACGAGTTTTCTGTCCACAATTCTGGTCTCTTTCGGCGAATTGCTTTACGCAAACGTCTCATAACGCCCATATACTCGTAATACTCTTTGTTTACTATCATGATGCACTACACCGTTGTAATCCATGAAAACCGTGAGCATTGCCTTCTTTCTTGACTGAAAACGACGTGGTTTTTTTGGTCTCGGCTCATTTGGTGAACGCCATTCACTTGCCTGATATCTGGATTGCGTGTCGTACTCATAAACCCACGTCTCGTCCCCGGTAATGATCCTTTTGATGAATGTGGGATCGGATTCAGCCTCGTAAATCATCTCTGTTGCGACGTCAACACGGTCTCGTTTTTGCATGAAATTGAGGTCTTTTGGCACCAATTTGCTGCTACACGACGGAAGCTCAAATCATTAACCAAAATATCTTGGACGGATCCATAAGCAATGTTCAAGTCCTCCGCTATCTCTCTGATGGTTAATTTGCGGTTATTGGCCAATATTTCTTTTACGAGTACTTGATCAATGTTTTCGTCGGTTTTCGATGTCGATGGTCTGCCACTGCGTTCATCATCTTCGATTGACTTACGACCACTTTTGAACTGCTCGTGCACTGCTGGTAAACGACCGTTTTGTTAAGAGAATCGTTGCTGAAACACTTTTCCAACATTTCCAACGTTCGCGCACCATTAAATCCGTTTTTTACACAAAAATTTAATACGAGTACGTGTTCGATGTTGCAAATTTAAATCCATTTTTAAAATTGTAAAAAATCGCCAACACACACAGAGATAGATGTACTCTTGGCTCTTGGCTACATAACTTTTGCAAATGTCAATCTATGACGCTAAGATTTAGAGGAAATGTCAAAAACAGATTTACCAACTTAACAATTAACCAGAACTCGAATCGGAACAATGGAAGCGCAACACGGTGGTGTGGTGCGAGAACTTTTTGATCAAGGTGGTATGTGCTCGATGTACGATGTATCTCCACGAAACATATGATAAATTCCGATAATTTAACAATGCGGCATTGAATTTTAGACAATAGGCGTATAGATGGATCTGATATTTTTATCCTTGGAAAGATAAAAGAGACTCAACCATTAATTAACTTTATAACGGGATGAAGCAAAATCATTACTGGCACATATTTCTCATATCTTAAAACCTACTGAAGGTCGACTGGCGATCCTCTGATTAACCGCCAAACTGTGCTGGGTGGCAATGCTACTCCATAAAAGTCGGGAATGATACTGCCGGTGGTGTCACTGGACTGATGTCAAAAAATGATTTCAACTAGATGATACGATGTTATGGGCTTTCTTCAACAAGATACTTGAAAGAATTGGGATAAAGTCACAGGGCAATACTATATTTCAAGTGTGCAAGTGCAAGCATACCATGACGATGCTGGAGCAAAAGCTACATTGCATATTGGAGCGGAAGCGTCGAAGAAATAGTTAGCAAATTACCGTATTGCATGGACAGAAGCATGGACCAAAGCTGTCCAAAGTACCTCTGATTGTTCGATAGAAAGGTGATTTACCATCCCGTCTAAATGAATGGATTTTGAAGAAAAAGGTACAGAAACTGTTCTGGCTACACAGCGACATCAATCTTCTCGTAGGGACTAGAATTGATCGCCTCAAATGGACATGTTGAGCGAAAGAACAAAACTATTCACATCCAGGGTATTTTGAAATTCACATTAGGAGCCGTTTTCAAGTAGAAAGTCTCCCCAGCCAACTTAGAGTGTGCATCAACCCACTTCGGAACGAAGCCCTACCTAAAGTAAGTAAGAAGTGTATATACTCGTATGTAGTCTAGATAGTGTAGCGTATAGCCAAAAAAGAAATCTGCAATGATTGAGAAAGCGACTTCATAGTAGAACCACAGTTGTTGCAGAGAATTTTGAAAGGTTATCTCTGCAGACTGTGAAACAGTGATGACGAACAACATCCCGCCATTAAGCAGAATGAACCATTCAACCTGGACGAAAACAGATAAAACTTCCGTCCGCCCAACCAAAATGAAGTCAAGACAACCATTTGCGAGCGTAAGTTTAACAAAGCTGCTGGACATGTTGGTTTAACTACCAAACAGTGATGCTTGGATATGGTGCATACATCACCTCATCTCCAAAATCTGAGTCGACGAAAGTTTGCACGACAAGTGGAACAATTGTTTGTCAGATCCTAAAGGAGGCGATCTCCTGAACTGCGACAACTGCAGGGGAATAAGTCTGCTCAACATTGCTGATAAACTCATTTCTGATATATTATGTGAACGCCTAGACAGTTTGACTGGCTCTATTAGTGTTATTTTAGGCCAGAAAAGTCCACAGATCAAATTTTCACATTGAGAAAAAAACACAGAAGTTCCAAGTCGATACAAACTACTCGTACCTATTCATTGATTTTAGAGCGGACTTAGAAACGAACCATGCCTAGTTTTAGCATCTCTGACAAGCCTATTAGACTTGCTGTTGCTACAAGGTCGGTGATGACAAACCCCAGACTTTGAATTCTAGAAAAGGACTTTAACAAAGGAAAAAACATAGAGACCTGTCAATGGAGCGGTTGCGACTCCTGAAGCAGTAGAGGCAAAAAAAGGTTTAGCGGTCAACGAAGGAGAAACAAAGTATATGGTGTCAACAAAGAGGGACACACTTCATCGTGGTCTAGGATAAAACGTCACGATAGCAGCTACAACTCTGAGGTAGTAAGGGAGTTTTTTTACCCCGGCTCCACTATCAATATCATTTTTTTTTCTCGGAATAGAGCACTCAGACAGAGAACCAGTCCATTGCACTCCTTCTAAGTTCATTCTTATGGAATTTCTCAGTCGTTCGAAGAGAGACAAGTAAGCGCTTCAGTGATAAAGTGCCTACAGTACCAGTTCCCACCACGTCAACGCCGAGTACCTCCAGCCTGATACGAATACGAGCGTAAGCCGGATATTCATAGACGTAGTGCTCTGAGGTATCTTCATCACTTTCACAGCAAGTGTCACAAGATGCCGTATCACTAATACCCAGCATCATTAAGTGCTTAGCAACAGTACAGTGCCCCGTTACGACGCCAGTAAGCAACCTGCAGTGCCTATTATTGAGGGACATCAGAAAGGCCGCTGACTTCTTAGAGACATCGGGGAGCATTCGTTTGGTCTGCCTGCAAAATCGGCGATTTTATTTCCGTGATCCCATTGTGATCTAAATTTAGCCGTCCTACTGGATTCAGCGAAGTCTTGCATTCTTAAACTGGCCTAGAAGTCGTAAAAGGATTCTATAAGGCTCTAAGGCAGCTAGGCTATCATTACAGATTTAACTGCTTCGCCCTCTCCACTAATTTTTCACAATCTATTTCGTTGTCATCATGATTGAGTATACTCGTATCTCCGCTTGGAAGGCAGATGCAAGTTGTCCTATTAAGGAGTGAAATCTAACGTTGTCGTCCTCTAGGAATACACCAGCGCCGCATTCTATATCGGTTTCGATGTCATCCGTGAAGACTAGACTACATTCCTTTCCTGGCTCTGAATCTGGCCGAAACCGGTCTTGGGCACAGGGAAAGTCGATTTATTTCGTATTTTTCTGCAGCACCAGTTTTGCTTTCATTGCATCATACGGTATGTCCGTAAGACCACAGTCAAAAGACAGTCGACACGCGAGATCATCAAAGCTCCAGTGCGTGTTGCACTCTTTTAAAACGGTAGATGGCTTTAATAGTGCAGCCCATGATATGAATATCAAGAAGACAGAAATTCATCAGAGCGTCTAGTGCGGAGCCAGGCGTGCTTGGGAAGCCCTCATGCAGCCGAGACAAATCGTTCTTTGGAGTCCTCGTAAAAGCAGCAATGCCGTATTTCTGTGAGAGTTTTCTCTACCAGACAACTGACGCATAAGATATAATTCTCGGTGACCGGTGACAGCTCTTTTGCACTGCCCGGAGACTGATAGCGCCTTAGAGGCTTTCGACTTTTGAGCGATTTGACTAAAAACCCATTTCTGGTGCATCAATCGGCGATCACGTCTAAAGCTGCATGTGCTTTAGGGGATACAATTCGAAAAGACAAACAATTACATCACCCGCGTATACTTGTGCATACACTATTGATACTATTGAATGAGTCGACCAACATGCACCACATCACAACGTCGCCTTGCGAGCAACCCCTATTTACCACTGTCATCACATATTGGCCACAGTGGGCATCCGCAATCAGTGTCCTATGCACCAGCATTGGTTTTGTCCACAAAACTATTGATCTACGCCCAGTTGTCTCCCCGAGTTAGACATGCCGTCAAAAGTTGCGTTTTCCAAAGCACACTCAACGTCGATGAAAATGCCCAAAGCGTATTCCTTCTTGTCGAGTGCGCTTTCAATTCTGCCTACCAGGTTCTGAATCGCACTCTTATAGGAACTTCCGCGTTGGTAGGCGTGTCGCATGGCACACAGAGAATTGAAGGAAGTCAGACTTATAAGGCAACTCTCACTCTTCGGTATGGATGCTAATGTGATCCCAAATGACTTGAAGCCATCTACGGAAACGACAAAATATTTTATGGCCTTTTCCATTACTACAACCTGTGGCGGTTTTAAGTGACCTGTTTAAAAGTTTCCTGGTTCCTTTACGAAGTCGCTGAAGATCTGCGTCCCAGAAAGAAACGGGCGATGTACAGGATTACGAATATCATGCAACCAATTACTCTTACTAATCGCTGTTTCATTGGGCTTAGAAGGCAATTGAGTAGTAAAGTTCTGTTGAGCAACCAAAAAGACTTTGTGCGAGGCACTTGTCATTCCAGTCCTGCTTTACGGCGCATAAGCTTGGACACTGAAGAAAGCGGATGAAAATGCTCTCGGGTGCTTCGACAGAAAAGTTCTTCGGCTAATTGTTGGTCCCGTTTGCATCAATGGATTATGGAGACATTTTAACAGTGACCTGTACCGGCCAGCATCCCGGCTCGGAAAGTCTTCCACTATAACCCAGAGTGACAGCGCAATAGAGGACGATCTCATTTTAGGTGGCAGATACAAGTAAAAGGTGATTTCAGCCAACTTCGTGTGCCCAACTGGAGGCAGCTGGTAAAAGACGGCACTGGCTCCAGAGGCATGTTAGCTGAGACTCTGGTCCACCCCGGACTATAGCGCTAAGAACGTCCATGTTCTAACTTTGATAGCATCAGCTTAATAGGTAATTTGTTTATGAAATAAGATTCAAAGGATCCTTTGACATTATTTTACGACCATACGCCTCCTTACGTCAGATATTCCGAACATTTTTAAAAAAGTGGATAAAAAACTTTCAAAGCAGGTAGCAGGTCATGTCACATCACCCATAAATATGAAGGGAATCTCTCAAGGCTATGGGGTTTCCATTAACTCCTTGGCTTTTCCTCGTACACCCAATACCCAATAGGGAAAACCCGGAAATAATTTAGAAAGGAACAATAGGAGTAATAGAGCTCTCAATTTGCCTTTAATGAATCAAAAAGTGTATATACCCGTGAATCATTCAAATTTCCAAACACAGCCGGCATTCTTTTGTATGAATTTGTGCCGGGGTAGGTTCCTCCTCATAATTGGGTTTGCATGTCGGGCCGTGAGATTCCTTTGCTAATGAATGCCTCCATACTCACACTCTCAATTGGGCACACTGGTAAATTATACTTGTGCTTATATCCGGAACAAGCGTTGATTATTTTCCGAGATAAGAATATGTTTCCAAGCTTACTCTCTTGATTTGTTTTTTATTTTTATTTTTAGGGTAAAAGATAGTACAGCAGTTCATCGGACTTTCAATGTGGAACCCTTGTATCTTCAACATGAAAACTCTGGCTCAGCCATTGATTACATGCATTGGCAAATCCCTCTAAGCAAACGCTTCCGTGCCCTAAAACTTTGGTTTGTCCTGCGGTCCTATGGCATAAAGGGCCTACAAAAACATATCAGAGAAGGTGTACGTTTGGCACAGAAATTTGAAGCGCTCGTAGCAGCCGATCATCGTTTTGAAATTCCTGCTAAACGATATTTAGGTTTATTCTCATATCCCATGTCACCTAAAATGTACTCACATGACAGACATCTTTTCAGGAATGGTGGTCTTCCGTATAAAGGGTGACAATGAAATAACTGAGAGGCTCCTGAAACGTCTTAATCATCGAGGAAATATTCACTGTGTTCCGGCTTCAATCAAAGGCAAGTACGTCATACGTTTCACTGTCACTTCGAGTCGTACTATGTTGGATGACATCTTGAATGATTGGTCTGAGATTCGGATGATTGCTGGATGTATCCTCGATGAGATGAATATTAAAATTACTGCAGATAGGGCAAAGGTTCCACTTAAAGGTAAGCGCACTGAAACAGTTCTTAATGCATTTGTATCGCTACGAGTGTAAGTAGAAGTTCATGATATCCATTCTGATGAATTTCGATTTGACTTTTCGATAATCAATGATAAATAAATAGATACAAAGGAAAAGAGCGAAGCTTTCGGATCGAGTCTCTTGCTATCGAATTCGCCAATGTCACCGAAGATTGTTAATGGATCGTTTGCTGCTATGTTCGATGCTGAGGAGTTTTTGGCAAAGACCTATGCTGGCATAAGGATTGCGGTAAGTGTTGTGTTCTCTTTAACATTTTGATTATGGCTTATGAGTAGTAAATAGAGGAATGCTTTACTGAGATCTCTGATTTGCAGGTAGGGCAACGTTATTACTTGAATTAACTATGCGTATATGGACTTACAATAAGTAGGTCGTTTCTTCTACTGGGAAGGGACAAGTTGGTTACAGATATCAACCATACAGACGCCCTGAGATAGTTTAAAACATGAATTCTGCTTGCTTTCTTTGGTATATTGGATTGAATAAAGTATTTAGCAAAGGACTATACCGGTTAGATCCTCGTCCATCTAATTCACAATGTTCTGGAACATCGCAGGGATCTGGTAGTCAGCAGAGATTGATGTGTAACTAGTATTTCAACTCTCCCTCTGCTGTTTTCGAGAGGAACTTGTCAAAAGCTAAGTTCACGATCATGCGAGATTTATATGAATTATGTCAGCGCTGTAGGACCAAAAGAAGTTCTTTCGAAGTATGTACTCTTCTCCAGTTTCCAGTCTTTAGGTGAAAGATTACGATTTTGAAATTCATTGATGTGGCTCATCTTGTGTGGATCGAGCTGGAACCAGGCCGGTGAAGTACGTAGCTAAATCTGCCTCCTTATCTTGAGCAATGCTTCCAGAGAGGTCGTATTAAATCTGTAGCAGCAATATCTGTCGTAAAGTCAGAGTAGAAAATTATACATTCGTAGAGGGCGGTCATCACCTCGTTTATCTAGGATAAACAATGGACAGCTTCAGGGAAATGTTTTGATTCCGATATGGTAGACATATTGTCAATTGAGCAATTTTTATGCGCGATTATTGCCCCAATTAAGAATTGGCGCCTAGCCAGATTCGATAGTCCTACCAAATTCAATAAGCTGGTTCCACGTCTGTGGAACTCTTTTGACTGAGCATGAACATGACCGCTTTGGGTCAGTCAGCCGTCCTCAATTTTGTTGTCCAGCAACAGAAATCCACTTCCGGCTATTTAGCTAGTCAGGCCAGAATGCGTAATGTCATTTAGGTGCTGTGATTTAGTGTAGAAGTCGATTGGGAACCGAAGGGGATATTGCTCTTTTCTAATATGCCTCACACATTGTTGAGCCTGGCTTAGAGCAGTGAGTAGTCCATAGCGGAGTCTTTATCTGAAAGTAATGCTGAAATACGGTGCTGAGCGTCAATTCCCGATTTTTGTGTTCTGTTCTCTGATCCTTCAGGAATTATTGGTAATGGCACAGATCCAAAAAAATAGGCGCTGATGACTATTTCTAAGATCTTATTGGTTTTACCGTGACTTTTAGCTTTCGCCACTACCCCGTAGGATATTATGATTATTGCCTATTTGGAATCATCACAGATTTCCGACCACGGTTTTTACTTTTATTTGAGCTAGGCTTTGTTGGTTATTTGGGGACTGACATAGCTAGACTGGCTTCTGACGTAAATAGTCTTAATCCAATTCATTGCCACCACCTCTCAGGGTCTTTCTAGCAAGTCAATAGGCGATCTCATCTGCAATTTCATCTTCCGCGGTCAAATTGTGACCTAAAGCCCAGACAAGATGCAGTGAACTTCCTACAAGCCGTAGGGATGCCTTACATTTTTAAACTGTTTTGGATCTAGTAAACGAGTGAAGCTCGTCGGACCCACCGCGATTCCTCCACCAGACAGGCCGTCCCTGCATCACTGTGGTGCAGGTTTACCTGCAGCCCTTCCATTATATTGGTGGGGTTCCTCCTCGTCCTTACCCTTGGTCGATGGCTTGACCATCAACCTTCCTTGTTGTACCTTACCATACCTTTCGATTTTCCGAGATATGGCAAGCAACCCATGTTTAGGGACAGCAGAAAATGCTGCCCATACTGCCGTCTAGGTCCCGTCTTAAGGACTCTCTATGTATCGGCTTTTAGTTCCCGATTCTGCGCATGGAGTAGTCCCAGGAGCTTCTCAGGGTACGTGTAGGGACACGGAACCCATATCCATGCCATCGGCAGAGTGTACTTTGCCAGCTCTGCCACCGTCGTGCATTTTAGCTTGATACTTTCCCAAGGTAGGTAGGTAGGTAAGAGTGGCTGTTGGAAACACCAACCCACTTAGGTGTATTGGCCCATTATGATGCCACGTGGATCTATGATCCTCTTACTAAGAAGACTTTTTACGTCTACATTTTTTAGATCATTTAGGTCATTGTAGAAGAAAGCTCCTAAGTGAAGATTTCTTGTCTAGCAGAGAGCTGGACATGTACAGAGTAGGTGGGGGATTGTCTACTCTTCCTCCTCGTCCATGCAGTTTCTGCAGAAATCGTTTGTAAAAGCGCCAAGCCTTCTTGAGTGCTTGCCTATGAAGCAGTGTTTAGTGATGACACCTATGATGGCGCTGAGATGTTTTCTATTTAGAAGGATCAGACTCTTAGAGTGATTCGGATCTAGCTTTGGCCAGATCTGTTTAGTTGCTAGACGTGTTGGTCCAACAGTCCACTTAAGGTCTGTTCTTTTATTGGCATCCAGCTTTAATATTAATTTGCACGTATCGATTGGTAGAAGAGGTAGAGTGGTTCCAATTTTGTCGAGTTCGTCTACCCTACAATTTACTAGAATGTCTCTGTGGCCCGGCGCCCAACAAAGGTGAAGGTTGATCTGCTCTGCCATCTTTGTTAGAGCGTTAGGTATTCAAGGGCGGTTCTAGAATTTAATGAGACTGGGTACAAGGACTTGATAGCAACCTGAGGGTCCAAAAAGATGCCAATGCAGATATCACGTTTTTCTTCAGCCTGCCCTGGACTTCGCCAATCACGCTAGAGTGATTTAGAAGACAGATGGAGAGGCTTAGATTAAGCTAATCTGAGAAAACACTGCCACCAACAACGCTATCAGTCTTGGATCCATCTGTGTAGAAGTGAATTGACTTGTCGTTGATGAAAGCGTCTTCCTCACAGAAGGATCTAGAGGGGATACTTGTATGAAACTCTTTGTCCAAACAATGTTGGGGTACAGTGTAATCGATGTTCCCTGTGAGGATTCCTAATGTATTAAGAATGTTAACGTGGCCATATGAATTATTTGTCCACTGTGTAGTCGCTTTAAGGCGTATTCCTGCAGTCGCAGCTACTTGCCTGTTGAAAATATCGTGGGGTGTTAAATGAAACAGAATGTCTAAGGCAGAGGGAGTAGACCGTAAGATGACAACCCCGTAGGTGAATATCGGTCCTATGACCGAAATGTATAGCCAGTAGGTTATGCATGGTTGAATGCTTCATTTGATCCCAATGGCTTTTTTTTGACTGCGCAGTTGTGATTGCAAATTTTTTGACATTGCTAAAGGCCCCCTCTATGTCCAGGAAAGCGACCATTGTGCACTCTCTATATTGTAGGGATCCTTCGATGTGGCTAGTCAGTGAATGCAGAGCCGTTTACACCGGCTTTCCTTACAGTAGGCATGTTGAGCCGTTGACAGAAGTCTTGAATCAATTTTACAATAGCTCATATATGGATATCAATCAGTCGTTCTAGAGTTTTCAGAAGGAAAGATGAGAGACTTATAGGGCTGAGGTCCTTTGGGACAACATGAGAATATTTTTCGTCTTTGGGAATGAAATCTACATTGACTTCTCTCCATGACAGTGGAATGCGGATCAGTTCTACACAGCTCCTCATGATACTCTCTAGCGTAGGCAGAATAATATCTGAGGACCTTTGTAACTCTGCAGGTATTATACCGCCCGGACCAGCAGACTTGTATAGCTTGAAGCTATGCAGCGCTCAGAGCAGTTTGTCTCTTGTAATCGGACCATGAATGTTGGCCCCGGTTGCAGTAGCCCTGTTTGCCTAGCTACTGGCCGTGAATAGGGAGCTACCTGGAAAGTGAGTGTCCAGCAGCAGGTTGAGTGATTCATCACATGAGGTTGTCCAAGAGATATCAGTTTTTTCAAATAGAGCTTGTAGAGCGGATTTTTCTTGGCCGCGATGCCTCAGAAGTTTTTGTAATTTTGTTACAGAATGACCTTCAGGATTGTCGCTTTGCCTTCTTTTTGAGCGAATCCTTGTATGAGTTCCAGTCAGTCAATTTCCTTGTGCTTTTTGTTGGGTTGAAAAGTTTACTGCAAACGTTTCTAAGCAGTCCCAGGGCAGATCTCCACCAGTGCGGCTTTTTCTTGCATCTAGGTTGAATAAGACGGCAGGAAGCAGCCATAGCCTGGCTCTCAATCCTTGACTTTCATGTCAAGCTTGTTGGTGTCACGCAGGGGACTTGAGAGTTCAGAGGATAGTGTTTCTGACAGTATTCCTTTGTATTTTGGCCAATCAGTTTTCCGATAATTCCGGAATGCTGGTCGCTGGGAGGAGCATCATTTAGGCTGAATTGGATGTACCTGTGATGTGAAAATGTGTGTTCAGACGATGCCTTCCAGCTCGCTAGCATTTGAGTGATGTTGTCGGAGACACTTCCTGTCGATTTCTTGTTATAAAAGTGGGCTCATTGCCAATGTTGCAAACGTTGAGGTTAGTAGTGCTGCCCCATATCGTATGATGAGCGTTGACGTCACACCCGATGATGAGGCCAGGTTTTAGCCATCCAGCTTCCAGTGCCACCCTTTTCGGGTTGTCACCAGGGAGAGGACCCACCTGATCATATACCAATGCCATCTTCTGTGTTTTTGGAAAGTCGAAGCCTTTTTTGAATGATGGAGACAAATCTGGAGGAACCTTATCATTTTTACAATTTACCAGAGCACCCTCCACCGCGGTGCTGTTCGAGCCCTCCGATTTTGAACATGTGCCTAAGAGCTCATTTTCTTCTTTTGATCGTAAAGGATCTCTTTTTAGTTCATCATCGGTTTCCATTTCCGACAGAGTATCAGAAGAGGAGACCGACGTCTTGGTTGCCTCGGATAAATTGGAATCGTCGCTATCCATTTCTGGAAAGGATATCGTCGCTCCAAGATATCTAAGGTCGAATTTGCAGTTTCAGTTAAAGGAGAAGGAGGCTGCTTATTAGCATCCAGCTCTTCCTTTTTATGAACCCTTAGATGAATTGACCCGAACCGAATCAAGCCTTTAGGTTGCGCTAGAGGGTTAAGGGATTTGTTATTCCAGTTTCGCGACTTTCCAGTCATGAGTCGGAAGGGTCGATTTGCTGTGCCTGATCTCCAGAATGTTTTCTGGGGAGCAGGGTTCGGTTGGGATCCAGGTGCGAGTTCTAGGTCTGCTAGGAATATCCTCCTTACCTAAATCTCTCCTAATAAACTTGTGGCTTTGGTGTAAAGATCGAAAGATCTTTGATTGGGACGACTAGTGTCGCTTGTGATGGAAGGTGGTCCGGGGTTTTCCCGAATGATGGCCAAGAAGTTGCTCAAAACCTTAACCGTTCAGATGTAAGTGATCTGCCGATGTCATTCCTGTCGATTACCGCGATCATTATTGCGTCTTTTAGGTCTTCGCTAAAAGACCTCAGAGATTTGCTGCTGGATAGCCCATTCGTTATTAGTTTTGGATCTCTTGGGAACCGGTATGGTTTCTTCCAACGAATTCTAACGCTTTTAGGAGTCTTTGAGCGCATTGGTAGCAGTGGGTAATCCGTCTTTTAGGATGTTGTTAGCCCAGTCAATCTTGCGGAATGGATCCGAAGGTTTTGATAATGCGTAAAGTATTTCGGCGTCTTAGATGGAGCTAGCCGATGCGGCGAGCATCTGATTCCTCCTTTACAGGAGGAATTTTAGTAGTGGTTTAGGGATGGGCGAAGTAATGGCATCATGGCTTGCTGAATCAGTTTCTAGTTCTAAGTTTATTAGCCGAATTCTGCGAAGTTATGTCTTACGGCGGTACTGCGTGAGACAAAAATCGGTCCGTTCAGTTGGAGGTGGTTTTAATTAGCAAAAATCTGTTGCCTCATGCTGGGTTTCCACCTAACAGCTTTTCTGCCTTCTTAGAATGAATGCTATACTCGAGGTTTGCTGTTCGAGGCTCTCTTCTGATGTAGTACTTGCGCTTTGCATTAGCATAGGCCGTAGTGGCATCTCTAGTGAATGCGGCTTTCATCGAATTCCGATGGTGGGAAGTGATTTAAAGCTAAAAATCGTTGGAAGCTGGTCCCCTTTTTGATTTATTTTCTCCTAGCTTCGGATTATTGGAAAACTACTCTATTTTGAGACAGGCCATTCCAGTTAACTTCGATTCCAATCCGCTGAAGAGGATTTTTTTAAGAATTGTATTTAAATTTGGAATACTTCCATCTCGTTGCAGCACCAAGAATCTCCATCGATGAGGCGTCGCGTTCGTGGCATCCTCATGTCAGGTAAGTAAATTGAAAGAACTTCATGCGGCATTCAACTTGTCTCCTTTAGGAAAGCAATTTTCCTTGGACTCGCATGTTGACATAGTCGTCCAGACCAGCTTGGACTCATCTACAACTCCATCGTCCAGCGTTACAACTTTCGACAAAGCCAACCCAATACGTGAGGACAACGAAGACGGTTGGGAAGGTACGAAGGCCAGGTATCGTATCGATCACATTTCATTCATCGTTTATTGGATGTTGTCGTTTTTGTCAAAGATATGTGTTAACTGAGTTCTCCTCTGTTGTTCATAGTTTCACCCGTTTGTTGGCTGTTAATTGTCGCTTTTGTTGTAGTTTGAAGTCAATTTCTATAAATGCGATGTTTTTTTCAATGTTCTATTCGTTATTTCAAGCCGTATCTTCTCTATTTTAATGATTGTTTTTTATTTGAAATAGCTTATGAGACGTTGGGTACGCCGCCAAACTCTCCGCCACCAATGATTTCACCGTTAATAATGACACCAAGCAACAGTTGCAAGAAAATCTGCTCGACTACACGGACTGCTTCGCCGACACTGGAAAACATCGCGAACAACAAAACCAAAACCAGAACCAAAACATCGCCAACGCCAGTCGGGCAGTGCGCTGTGGTTCAAACCCAGAATAGAAAACCACCCAATACACTTACCTTGAATAAAAACTACATTGCCGATAATACAGTTTATATGCATAATCTGGCCTTCACTCGTTGCCACGAATCTCCAATGAGTGCCGGCCACAATTGTGCTGCCTGTATATCACCGACAGTGCCACTAACACCCACACCGACTCCTACACCGTCACCATCACCTCTAATATCCCCCTCCCATAATCGGATCTTCTTTGAGAAGACCTTCGGCAACAGCAACTACAACTACACGACCATCAACAGCAGCAGCAGTTTTATTTGTCCACCTGGTCGCAACGGATCCAAACGAAAAAACATTTGCGTCTACAGCCGCAACCATCGACAGCACACGATAAGGACACAATTCAAGCAGGAAGAGGAGGTCTACCACGGGAAGCGCTACCTGGATCCAGTAGTGGAGGACATCGGCGGCTGTGCTTTTGTGAACAATGGCTTTCGGGCTGTTTCCGTCACCACTCGCAAGGAGTTCCGCTCCAATACCTTTGGTTGTACAGTGCTGCCGGGAATCAGCGAAGCCATGAGCCCAGGAGAAGTCGATTGGGAGGCGGTGCGGTCTAACTTCCGTGGAGAGCGAGCACGATTGCGGCGAGGAAGCAATAGTTTTCCAAAGTTCCGGCTAAGAATCAACGATGAGCATGGAAACCGCATCAGGAGTTCCTTTGAATCGACGTCGTCCGGAGCTGAGGAAACTTTAAGCAGCAACTCACCTGCAACACCGGAGAAGGACCCAACACCGAAGGCACTGTGGTCCTCATTGGAATGCGGCGATAAGTCGGATAGTACAGTTGTGTCTAATGACGGCTGGACAATTGTGCCATTCGACGGCAGTAAGGACGGTAGGACACAGTGCTGCCAAAAGTGTGGTCATAATACGATAACATCGAGACGGGAAAGTTCCTCCTCTTCTTCCTGATTCCTGGCGGTTAGTTTAGCGGTAGTAAATAAGTTATTGTCCTTTTTTTTTGGAAATCTAATTTTAGAGACCTGTGTGTGTAAACTTTGTAGGATGTAAGGGTTTAGGTACTCTAGGGAATCTTACTGTAAATGTATCACAAAACTGCTGTGCTAGCAATAATCCCTATCTCTTTAGAAGTAAGGAAGCCCATTAGCTGGGGCGGTCCTTGTTATTTATTGTAAGCTTAACACTGAATGATTTCAAGCGAAATTATCTGATCAATAAACTGTAGTTCTTCAACCAAAGTGGAAGACTTTAATATGTCCAGTCTAGATCAAACAGGAAAGCAACGCCATCCTTGTTCCTGACGAAAAAGCATCATGAAAAGAGCATTCAATGAGTAGTCTGTTCAAAAGTATCCGACTTTTATTCAACATTTGTTGAGATATAACACTAATCGGCTTCAAAGTACACACCTTTGAGCTGTTACGCAGTTCTCTAAATGGATCTGCCAACTCTGGAAGCAATCCTGGAATGGCGTGTAGGTGGCTCGTCGTAATCTGTATGATGTTTTCCCTGCTCTAAATTCTAGTCCTTTTAAAGCTCGGGGAAAAGCCAGAAGTAACAAGTAGCGTGGTCAGGAGAGTAAGCATGTTGGCGAACCACAGGTGTGTTGTCTTTGGCCAAAAAATTCCGAACCGTGTCTGAAAAATGGGCGGGTGCGTTATTGCGATTGAGATGCCAACTACCAGTTGCTCACAGGTCAAACCATTTCCGTCTCACTCGATCCCCAAGGTGAGGCAGAACTTCTCTGGATTACTCCTTGATGAAAGTAGTGCCGTGCGGCGCATACTCATGATGAACACCGCCACTGGAGTCAAAAAAAACAGGCAATAAGAATTTTCCATTGCTGCGGACCCGTCTTGCTTTATTGGGCTTCGGAGATGTTGCATGGTTCTGGAACGTATTTTCTAGGTTGTACTCATGAGCTCAAGACACATCACCACTTGGAAATCCCCAAGATTTGAACAAAATTTGATGCAGCAACATTGTTCAACTCTTCCTGGCACACTATCTCAAAATAAAATCAGATGACTGTTACGTACGGCGGCAGAGTAGTGTTGTAGTCGTGACATGCATTAAGCATGTGCGCTAGGTATGCCTACTATTGGTCGCTAAGTCTTGTCCTCCAAACTTTGTTTCTTTTGCCAAAAATTATGGCATCTTACGCCGATCTTACGATCTTTCTGGCATCCTTTCTTCCTGCTTTCGCAATATTCAATGAGCGCAGTTCCTGCGTTTAGGCAGCCTTATCCCGGCGACACGATCGGAATGGCGATTAATCGGGAAACTGTTGACTGTGCGTAGTGCTTGGCCTACCTCCCAGTGGTGGTCCCCGGTAATTGCATGAGCAAGAATTTACTCCGGCAGGCTAAAATGGCAAGGGCATGCTCGACTAGTAGCATAATACTGGACTTCGTCTTCATACGGCTCACAACCCTATATAGAAGAGATTAAAAAGATGTGACGAATCAACTACTTAATGGCCTCGGATAGCAGCGGATTTACTGTTGATGAGCCTGGCAAACGATTAAAGGACAACGACCTTCGAATCTTCACTAAAATATTCGAACAGCAGCCGAATGACTAGGGCAGATCTTCGACTGCAACAAAGCAGACATAACCGCCATCCAAGAAGTTCGATGGGATGGACAGGACAAAAAGAGGATGAAATTCTACAACAGGCAACCGATATGAGGAGAACAGTAGTCGCGGCGTTTATTCGGATGCGGATTCGCCATCAGAGGAAGACTTAGGGAGCAAGTCTTGAGTTTCATGAATGTAAGTGAACGCCTATCGACGATCCGCATAAAAGTAAATTCACCAACACATGCCTCATAAATGTCTCAGCTCCGACAGAGGAGAAGGACGACCTTATAAAATACTGCTTCTACGAGCTCCTCGACAAAACTTACGAGCAATGCCCTAAGTATGACGTGGTATCGATTTAAATGTCAAGCTAGGTAAGAAGGGTAGAACACAGAACATCTGTGTGTTTTCAGTGAGCACCTGCCAAGGAAAACCCGACTTCATGGGATGCCCATACATCCATGGGAGCCAGGATATAAACGCCTGCCCATCGCTTACCGTGTTTCAGTAATACCAAGTTGGAGCAGTGTTGAGGGCACAAGTTCTACTCTTTGTTTGTCGCCACCCAGCGCTTACTGTAACTTCACATCGCTTCAATCAAACATGGAAGACCTTCCTGCAATTTTAGGTTTAAACCACAACCACCGTGGCGCTCCCACCAGGGGGCCTACCACTTTCAAGTCAGGCTCGGACCGAAGCCCAAATCCGAGAGGTACTGGTACTGAGTTTCAAGTTTGTGTGGTTCTGCCACACAACAGGAACTTTGACCGGCCGTTTGCAATTGTTTAATTTGCAGTAACCTTCAGAGGCGTTATAAATCTGAAAACGATTACGATAAGACCTGTATTGCTCTATGCCCGCTTATTATTAGATTACATCCCTGATGCTATAGCCAGCACACAGTTTCCACAACTTGAAATCCAAATAGGAACCTGGCTGACAACTGATCAAATTGATCATATTGCGATCAACACAAAGCACTCCTCCAGTGTTTTGGGATGTCCGAACGTTCCGAGCTGCTAACATCGACTCGGACCATTATCTTGTTGTAGTCAAGATACGGATAGCCGCTGCTCCATCATATTCAGTTATAACGAAATCGTAACCTACGATACAATGTGGCCAAAGGACTAAAACAATGATGGGAAGAACACAGCGAGCTGTCAATGGATATCAACTCCAAAAATGACATCAGCACGGAAATCATGCGAAGAATCACTGTTGCTAGTCTCTGTTTACTTAGGCCTAGAAGGCAATTCAGGAGTAAGGTCCTCTCTTGACGAACCAAAAAGATGTTATACAAGACACTGAAAAACATCCCGCCGTCAGGCAGAAGGAATAATTCAACCTGGACGAAGACAGATAACACTTGCATCCACCCGGCCAAGACGAAGTCAGGACAGCCATTTCCAAGCGTACGCTCAACAAAGCTACTGGACCCGATGGCTCAACTGCCGTGCTGTTCAAAGTAACAGGTGACGATGATACGTAGCATACATCAACTCATATCCAAAATCTGGGAAGTTGAAAGTATACCCAACGTATGCAACTTTAGCTTTGTTCGTCAGATCCTAAAGAAGGGAGATTTCCTAAACTGCGCCAACTATAAGAGAATAAGTCTCCTCAAAATCGCTTTTAAAATCCTGTCTGCTGTATCATGGGTATTTCTAATACCCTTCGTAAGCAGTCTAACCGGCCCCTATGAGTGTGGTTTTAATCCAGGAAAGAATTCGTACACCTTGAATCAAATTTTAACATTACGGCAGATGTTGGAAAAACCCTAGGAGTTCCAAATTTATACACACTACCTCTACATCGATTTTAAAATGGATTTAGAGACCAACTTTACAGCGCCATGTCTAGTTTTGACATCCCTGCCAACCTCAGTCGACTATGCAAGATGACGATGAAGAATGCACGCTGCTCCATCAAGTTCGGTAAAGATAAAGCCGAGACAGTCATGTGACTTTTTCAACATCGTCTACCCCAAAGGCCTCATTTTGAAAAGTCTTTTCAGTTACTCTCACATACAGACGACATTGACATAATGGGAAGAACACAGCGAGATGTTGCCACTATTTCAGTAAAAGCGGCGAAAATGGGTTTAGCTGTCAAAGACGGAACAACAAAGCATAATATATGCTGTCAACAAAGAGTTATACATAACATCGATGTCTAAAGCAAAACGTGACGATAGGAAGCTACAATTTTGAAGTACTGAGGCAAAGAAGAAACTCTGCCTCATCCTCCATTTCAACGCTCATTTATAATGACATTCCAGCTGTCAGCTCTTCGGACAAGCCCAATCCGCCTGCTGCACACTTTGCGACCAGCTCAACACTTTCAGATTGTGCATTTGAGTACGTCGAATCTTCAATGGGAGGAATCCACTTTCGCGCTCATGTTGTAGCAAGAGTACTTAAAGATCACCCCTTAACAAGCTAAGGACGATTTGAAGCTACATTAGTGCCATTACGTGTGGAATAGCATATCATTCAAATGGCCGCCTCGGCTCCGCTGGCAGTGCTTCAAGTGGTCGGTCCAATTTTTGATGACTCGGTCCTATATGTACGGCGTTATTCTGGCAATTGCGTGTCGAATGTTGGCTTCCAGCTCGTCCAAAGTGGTTGGCTTGTTAGCGTAGACTAAGGATTTGACGTGGCCCCAGAGAAAATAATCGAAATCAAAAAGCATGATCGCGGCGGCCAATTGATGAATGCTCGTCGTGAGATGAAACACTCGCCAAATTTTTCCTTCGAGCGTAGCGTCGCTTGTATGACATGTACGCCCATTTTGTTGGAACCACATCTCGGATATATCGATGTTATTGAGCTCTAACCACAGAAAGTCGGTTAATATCGCTTTATACCTGAGACTATTGACAGCAACGGTGTCTCCTTCCTCATTTCGAAAGAAATATGGACCAATGATGCCGCCATGCCATAAACCGCACCAAGCAGTCAATCTTTATGGGTGCATTGATGCTTAGCCGAATACTTGTGGATTGTGTTCGCTCCAATAATGGCAATTTTGCGTATTGACAAAGCCACTGAGACAAAAATGGGCCAAGTCCGAGAAGATGAGTTTTTGGCAAAAATCCGGGCCTCCGACCAACATTTCCAGCGCCCAATTCGCGAACTAATGTATTGTCTATGGTCGTCCGTCTTCAATTCTTGCATCAGCTCAATCTTATATAGATGTACGCCCAAATCCAACGGCAAAATAAGCGGGGTTGACAATCCCAATTCAGCTGGTCGAAGTCGAATCGACAATTCTGGGTCTTCTTCGATACTTGCCGGTACGGCGGCTGTGTTTTCTTCATTTCGCATCAATCTCTATCTGGTTAGCGGCTTAAGGTCCAAAACAGTGTACGCACGTGCAAACTTTTCCACGGTGCGACTAAAGCGATTATGACGACCGACGTCAGGACGAAATGCAAGTTGTGTATTTACGATACAGCTGAGCTGGAGTTCGGCAAGCGTAAAACGATTCACAAAGAAATGACAGCTAGATGTCATTGCTAACTTCGACAGCTGCTGTAACATAACAATTAGAAAAACTATCCTTGCTGTCTGGTCACCCATTATACACAAATCCGTTGGTCCAGATGGTATACGAGTATCTCCTCTTCTTCTGAAGTGGTGTTCTTCCACATCTGAAAAACAACTTCGTACGCTTTTTCGTCAATCCTAAACTTCAGGACTCTTTCCGGGCAGATGGAAAATAGCATTTGTTCAGTCCGTCTCGAAAAAAGACGAATCTTCTTCTTCCTACACTTCCTACAGACCTATTGCATTTACGTCTCTTCTCTCCAAGGTCATGGAAACGCTGATAAACCGTCAGCTCATGAAATATCTCGAAACACGAAAACTTCTCAATGACCGGCAGTATGGTTTTCGTAGCAACAAGTCAACGGGTGATTTGGTGGCATGTTTCACTGAAAAGTGGAACCAAACCGTACATCAATCTGGTGGAAGGAAGATAGTTACACTTGATATTTCTAAGGCATTTGACAGAGTTTGGCATCAGGCTCTTTTGTCGAAATGCGTGCGTTTGGGATCGATGACTCTCTTCTTCAATGGATTAGAAATTACCTTTCGGAACGTTCAATTCAAGTTGCCTTGGATCTTTTCAAGTCTGATATTCAAAAAAAAAAATGCTGGTGTGCCCCAGGGCTCCGATTTGTCTCCGACACTCTTTTTAATTTTCATCAACGATCTCTTGTCTGCTACATCTAATCCAATATATTCCTTTGCTGATGACAGTACTTGCTTTTCATTTCACTGCTCTTCGGCTATAGAACGGGAACGTGAACGGGATATTAAAAGACTAACCAACTGGAAAACTATCAACAGAGTGGAAGCTATCCTGCCAAAATACAATGTTGTCTGCTGTCGTTAAAGCAAAATCCAAACGCCCAGTCATTATCCATGAGGGCCACTTGCATCATTGAATGTGAAAAACTTTCCATTCTCGAGATGTGCGTCAATGACAACCTAAGTTGTAAGGACCATATATTCGACGTCGCCAAAAATGTTGCGAAACATCTACTTTGGTATTTTTTAGTGCCAATCTTCGCCTTCAAAATACCCCAGACAGAGAAATCCAACGGATTAGCATCCGGAGAATTAGCAATTCATTGTGTCGAAGAAATGAAGTGTGGAACATTGTTTTTTAACCAATCTTGGTTGACGAGCACTTTGTGAGAGGGTGCTGAGTCTTGTTGAAATGTCCACGGTCTCCGATCGAAATGATTGTTTGCCCAAGGCTTCAATACTGCCTGTAAGACAGTTTCACGGTATATGATCGCATTAATTTTGACGCCACGGTCCAAAAATACGAGCGGAGAGCGACCATCGGCGGTTATGGCGTCCCAAACCATCACCATCGGTGCTGCCTGCTTTCTGGTGTCCGTCCGAAGGTGTGAATTTTGGAAGGACTTCTCTGGCAAGTAAACTTGGTCATTTTGTTTGTTGACATATTGCTCGATAACAAATGGCGACTCTAACTTTTTTCTGTTGCGGTGTAAGATCGTGTGCTTTTTGGAACTTCAATGGCTTGAGCCCAAGCTCATTTTTCAGTATGCGTTGCATCCGTTCCAACAATATGTTGAGCTCACGAGCCATTTTTCTTCCACTTCGACGCGGATTTCGCTTAATTCGAGCCTTCACTTTCCCAACTATTTTCGCCGATGTTGCGGTTTTTTTATGATCACCTCCATGGCGTTTTGCAACGCTGCCAGTATAACGATAACGAGCTATGGTTCGAGACACAAATGATTTATTCACGTTGAGGTGCTGGAGGGCTCTAACTATAGCTACTTGTGGTTTTCCAGCTTGTAAATAATAAAATTATCTGTCATCTGTCAAAATTTGAGCTCACTGTCATGAACGGTTTGTAAATTATAGCAGTCTGAAGTTGGTTGCAGTTCGAGTCTTTAGGGTATAGGTCTCCTCAAACGATGTGAGGAATATTTCACCTCCTCTTATCGGGCCTCTACATGTATACAGGTGGCGGAAAAGTTATCACCCGATGTTCCTTTTTTATAAATGAAAAGCTTTGGTTCTGCTTTCGGATTATGTTTATTTGATGTCTTAAATTTTTTAAGTGGCCGCCACCAGAATTGATGACCATTCGGGCCCGATTTGTGGCATTTTTGATCACTCTTGACAGAACTTCCGGCGATAGGTCCTCGCATTCTTGACAATATCCTCTTTGAGGGCTTCAAGAGTCTGAGGTTTGTTGACCCATGACTTCATGAAACCCCACAAAAAGAATTCTGGAACGGTTAGATCAGGCGATCTTGCCGGCCAGTGCAAATCCCCAAATTCAGAGATTAGGCGACCTGGAAATGCAGCCCTCAGAATTTCGGTTGTGGCTCGTGCAGTATGCGCTGTTGCACCATCCTGTTGGAGCCAATGTTCTCCAGTTCCAATTCATCGAATTGAGGAAAGAGAAAGTCATTGAGCACAGTAGTCGTTTGGTCCCCGGTGTTTGCGAAAAGATAAGGCCCGATAACGCCTTCAACGTAAGTAGTAACTGTGAGTGGGTGCAATGGCTGTTCGTGGGTTGTACGCGGATTTTTGTTGCCCCAGAAGCCATAATTTTGTTTATTCACATATTCACCGAGATGGAAATGGGCCTCGTCGGTCATGATGATTTTCGATGAAAAGTTGTCTCCCTCGTGGTCGAGATTAAGGATGGTTTTATCGTAGGTTACACGCGCTTGGCGGTCAAAAGCTAACAGCTGATGCACCGTCTGCACTTTGTAAGGGAACGTCTAACAGTCCTTTGCCAAAATTCTTTGCAAAGACCATCGATTGAAGCCCAATTGCGTGGCATGTTATCTGGTCAGTGCTCCGGGGTCCTCTGCGACATCTTCAACCACAGCTGTGATATTCTTGGCAGAACGGCTGCTCTGAGGCCTACCACACTTGGCAGCATCTTATGTTGTCCCATACTCTTCTAGGCGAGCGGCTAAACGTCGTAGTGTTTGTCCAATTGGTGTCGGACGACCGGAAAATCTGCGCCGAAATTCACGCTGCGCCAACATCAAAAAAATCGTAACAATTATTCTGCGTTCTTTAGGAGTATAGCGATTCATGCTTATTGACGTGTATTTTATATCTGTTTACTTCAAAAATGTCAAAGTAGAATTGAGACTTTCCAGCATTTGTAAAAATTATATCATCTTCCAAGAGGGTAATGACGTTTGCGCCACATAGTATAAGGCATTTATCCGCCCAAAATTGGAGTGCAACGTCCACATCTGGCCAGGTGCTCTTAAAACATCTCTGCACCTGTTAGATAGGCTTCAAAACCGCGCGATAAAACTTATAGGGGATGCTAATATTACAGAATCACTTTTTGAATGCCGACGCAACGTTCCTTGCCTCACCTAGTTCTATCGTTATTTTCACTACCAGTTCTCCATTGAAATTGCCGGTAGCATTCCGCCCCTTCAAACTTTCAACCGTAACACCCGTCTCGCTATGAATGCTCAGATTAATTCCTAAGCCGTAAAATTCGCTTATGAAATACCCAGCCGAACTCTCTATTTCCTAGCCATTATAACTTGCTAACATTTAAGACCAATGTATATCGGTACCTCTCTTTTCTTTCTCCCTCAATTTCTTTCGTCCGCGCTGTGTGCAAACATTTTAAGCGTATAGTAAGCCCTATGCTCTGCTATCTACTCCGACAACGATACCTGCGCGGAAATCATTTCTTTAGAAATGAAGGCAATTGAGTAGGAAAGACCTCTTGAGCAACTAAAAAGACTTTATACAAGACAAGACACTGACCATCCTAGTCCTGCTTTATGACGCAGAAACTTGAACACAAACGAAAGCGGATAAAAATACTCCCGGTCGCTGCGATAGAAAACTTCTTTGGGTAATTTTTAATCCCGTTGGCATCGATAGAGAAGGGTGGGACGTTGCAACAGCAAAATATACGAGCTATACAATGATGCCGACCACGACAAAATATAACCCGGATAATCCGGTGTACGTAGATGGCTAGGTCATCTTGAGTTCATGGACACAAGCGTCTCGGCCCGGAAAATTTTCGAATTTCGTACAATTCAGAGGAACAACGTAGTAAAGAAGACCACAACTTAGGTCGCACTCGCAAGTGCAAAGGGACCTCAGCCAATCTTGCGTGCACAACTGCCGGGAGAGGCATATTAGATGAGGATGCGTAATTAAAATCCTGTTCCAGCCCTGCGCGGTCGATATCCGAGAAATTGCGTAAGTGATTCATGGCCAGGTTGTCTTTTTTGATTTCGTATACGAGTACATTAGATATTTGATTTCTGACAGAACCATCGGAATCAATCGTCGGCAATCGGAACGTGTATAACTGATACTGAGGTAGGTAAATGAATTTAACACGCACATAGTTCCACCACATCAAGTCTCATACCTCAAGACAACGTGGAAATGGATCTAAAATATATTCTTCATCTAAATCCCATTCATCATTTTCCCACAGAGGGCATATGATCTCGCATACTCGTATCTATCTCCTACTCTGCGCCACTTTAACCACTTAAGCGCCTGAAATAGATCACAGCAACGGAAGCTTCAAAGAATAAAAATAAATCCGGAACGACATCCGCGGGCGCTCATTTATTTAGCCAAACCGCCGAAGGTGCTACTCGTACGTAAATATAAAAAAGAGAAACTCGAAATGCGATACAACGAGGTATGTATGTATGTGGCTACACAGATGTACCATCATTGCATAAGCCCTCAAAGTAGCCTTTCAGTGGCTCCAAGAGAGAAATGATCCAGCACATCATGTCTTCATCTATGTCGCCACTGTCGTCATCATCAGTCGCCGATCGTCAGTAGTCTCTGGCGACCATCTCGATCATTCGGGCCGAACGGCGACCTTGCATACTTTCATTTTCGACGAAACACTATCACTAAATGACCTTTCCCTCTATGTTAACGTCTTAACGATTAATTTCTGCTGATGGCGTTGTTGTTTTTGTTTTGATCGCTGCTGTTATTGTTGGTTTTCGCTTCGTGTTTTTTTTATTTTACGATTTTCCGCTACCGAAATATATTAACACAGCCAAGTCCGGAGAACAACAGGCCATAAAAACGAGATTGGAAAGAGCCCAAAAAACAGATACGGATAGTATTCGTTGGATATTTACGAATACGAGTACCTCCTGCGGATGAATTAGTTGTTGTTACCGGTGATGTTACCCACCACTCACTTGTGTAGATCCAAACGAAGCACATCGAATAAATGTTGGATACCAGCGGAGACGACCTGAAACGGAGGTGGTGGTTCCGAGGGATATCTGGTCGCATTTGTTTTTATTTTTCTGCTTCAAATCACCGAAAGGCCTGAAAAGAAATCAGAAATCGAAAACCCCGACTTGGACGATTTTTATTATAAGAAACCACCTACCACCTACCACCTACCACCTCCACCTTGATGTGGTGGACACCATCGTGTTAAAGTGGCGGCGGAGTACTCATACTCGTACTCGTACTCATACTGTAGTGGTAGATGGATACTTTATCGTCAATAGGCTCATTTGGACTTGGATGTTGTGTGTGCCGCGTTCCATGGCGCTGGAACTCTGCGTTTGGGGTTACGTAAGAAAGAAAGCGGGTAAAATTTAATCTTGCGCTTCAATGAGTGCAGACTAGCAAAACCAATCAACTAAATCACCGTAAGACGACAACGACCACGATACCGACCGGTGCGACCGAAACGACGTCAGTGAGCATGAACTTTATTTGAAGCTCATCTGAGATTTATTGTTGTAAAGCGGATTTGGATGGAACAGCAGAGAAAACCCGCAGCGCAGGAGATTTTGACTCAGCTGAAGGTTACCATTTACGAGTACTCGTATGTATTTCCTTTGAGTGCTGCCCCATGGGATTGACGTCATAATCTTACCGGTCATTGGCTGGATTGAGTGGTTCTTTTGTTGGAGTTTTGATAGGCAAGCGTATCTAACGATTCGAATCCATATCTGATGTAGATTTATGCATCGTAAATCTATTGATCGGAGAGTTCGACTTTCGCCCGCTTATGAATTGTTCGATTATTTTGATGCGCCACAAAGCGCCATGACCTAATGCAAATGAATACTAATTTGGGTTCGGCTATTTGCATCAAGCTTACCTCATAATCTCGTTAGCTAGAGCTTGCGAACGGAGTTATGTTATATATTTTTGGCAATCTTTTTATCATAATCGATTGCATATTAGCAGATGTGACAAAGCGATTATCGCCATATTGAGGTTAGCTGATGACCATTTGAGGAATACCAGGAAATGTTGTCTTACTATTTTGTTGCCTAAGAAGCTTCGTGCGATCTTGCCAGGTTTGGTTCTTGAGGTGATCTAGTCATCTAGGTTATTGAACGCTTGTTGCAAGTCATTGTACTGATGATCGAGGTTGATTTTGGCTTCACTAGCGTTGGCAAGAACCTTGAATTTCATGGCGTGCAATTGGTTTATAATGTTACCAATGGCCTCCTTGATCTCGTTATCAGATTATTGACTTGGATTCAACTCAAAAACGAGCCATACCATAGAAGGCAATGACTTTAGTCATCTACATACTGCCAGTCCAGTGGAATTAGTAGAAACAGCATATGAGGAGTAGCAGTTCTGTTGTAGAAAGTTTGACAACCTCGAGAGTGATTTTATTGGCCTTAGTCCATTCAAGCCATTCTTCCTCTTGTAGTATTTCCGCGAGTTTGGTTCTAAATGGGGCCAATTCAATAGAGTTTTTGTCATTAAAATCGTTAAGGACATGCATTATTGGCTATGCGAAACGAACTAGTTAATGGATGTACAATACCGTGATTAGCAGAAGTCAAAGGATCTGAGAAACCACCACTAGAAGGTGATACAGATAGAGCATCTACAATAGAAACGGAACTCTTAGAATTTGAGTTACCCAATCACTTGACTTTGTCGGCACATTTGTAGAAGGAGGCCAAACAGACACGCATATAGGCTGAGTGATCAGAATTTGCTGGCATTTTAGAGACCTCATCTGAAATTTCACGAAAACCTTACCTCAGCGAGAGGCACAGTAAGTTATCATGGATGAGGGAAATATTCGGACAAAGTGATACCAGTATAGACGAAAGCCTCACGAACAGCGACTATCATGGACTGGATGTGTCGGCAACAGCAGCAGTATCCAACGATTTTAATTGACAATTCGTGAAAAACGAAAAGCACTTCAGAGGCTTCATTACCACATTCTCTGCAATTGACCTAGATGATGACATCCAAGTTGGGGTACTGTGAAATTTCAGTTTTGCCGCAACTTAAAGGTCCAATAATCCACCACCGTGGATATGAGGAAACAGGGAATCCAATACACATTGACCTGTTAGAAGTGGATGATTAGCAGGCCATAGTAGCTGGGCTTGGTTTACGTACGGGCTGTGTTTTAAAGACAAGATCCTCAACATTGTATGGGTCAGCAACATCGGCGAAAGTAGTTGGGAAAGTGAAGGCTCGAATTGAGCGAAATCCGCGTCGAAGTGGAAGAAAAATGGCTCGTGAGCTCAACATATTGTTGGAACGGATGCAACGCATACTGAAAAATGAGCTTGGGCTCAAGCCATTGAACTTCCAAAAAGCACACGATCTTACACCGCAACAGAAAAAAGTTAGAGTCGCCATTTGTTATCGAGCAATATGTCAACAAACAAAATGACCGAGTTTACTTGCCAGAGAAGTCCGTCGAAAATTCACACCTTCGGACGGTCACCAGAAAGCAGGCAGCACCGATGGTGATGGTTTGGACTGCCATAACCGCCAATAGTCGCTCTCCGCTCGTATTTTTGGACCGCGGCATCAAAATTAATGCGATCGTATACCGTGAAAGTGTCTTAGAGGCAGTACTGAAGCCTTGGGCAAACAATCATTTCGATCGGAGACCGTGGACATTTCAACAAGCTCGGCACCGTCTCACAAAGCGCGCGTAAACCAAGATTGGTTAAAAAACAATGTTCCACACTTAATTTCTTCGACACAATGGATTGCAAATTCTCCGGATGCAAATCCGTTGGATTTCTCTGTCTGGGGTATTTTGAAGGCGAAGATTGACACTAAAAAGTACCAAAGTTTGGACCACCTCAAACAAGCACTTCGCCGGATTGTCAGGAGGATTGAGGCATTGTGGCGAACTAGCGACTATGATCAAACCCCCATAGAGAGTTACTGTCTCTATACTTTGAAGGATCTGGCCGACCTTAAAGCAACAAACCGCCATAGATATGGATGCACTTACTGACTTACTCAGAAGAAAATTTAGGCAAGAAGTCTCGAGCTTGACGTATCTGAGTGAGCGTCTAGTTGCAATCCGCATAAAGGCTGAATTTACCAAACATTAGCCCGATATACGCTCACGCGTTTGCAGAGGAAATAGGATGACTTTGCCAAAGACTTCTTCTACGAGGTCCTCGGTCAAACGAATTAGCTTTCCTAAGTATGATATTAACATCATCCTTGGTAAATTTAACCACAATTCTCTAAAGGCTAAGTCACAGGATTGGGCAGAGTACTTCCGCTCCATTGAAACTCACAATGATTTAGCTAGACTAAGCTAAATTCCGTCCAAAGAACACTCTAATCCGACATTCATCAAACGACTTGATGGAAGATGAACAGATTCCACTGAGAAATCACAATCAATTCCTAATGAACACCCATTTCCCGAGATGCCAAGATAGAGACTTTGGTGTGTAAACAGGTTGTATTTCGCAACCCGTAACCTCGGTTAGGCTCAACTCATTAATAATCGAGGAAAAGATTTCTTGGGCTATCAACAGTTTCTCCCCCTACAAGGCACCAGGCCTTGATGGGATTTTACCGATCATGCTCCAAAAGAACTTGGAGAAGATACTGCCCAGCTATTTATAGTGGTTTCCTTTGACTCAACTACATCCCCTCGACCTGGAAATGAATTCGAGCCGTATTCATCCCTAAAATCGCCAAATGAAGCAAGGAGTCGGCCAAGGATTTTAGCCTTACATTCTTTATACTCAAAATCTTAGAACGTATTCTGGACATGCATTTCCGGGATGCCTCAAAAGATCCCCTCTATAGAAGCCCCTAATGGTTACCTTAAATGTATGTCCACGGAGACAACCCTGCTTATCAACAATAAACTGTCCAACTTCTTGGACATAGAAGGTGCCTTCAATAATGTTCACACTGAATCTACTCTGAAATCTCTCACCCAAGTTGGCACAGAAGATTTTACAAGCAACTTGATCATATCCTTGTTAAAACCTAGAATCATTCAGTCCCAATTGGGGAACAGCCTCATAAACAAATCCGGGAAGATGTCTCGCCCCTTCTATGGCTCCTGGGCATCAACAATATCTTAACGGAGTTCATTAACATTAGAATCATGGCAGTCGCGTACCCGGAAAACGCGGTTATTTTAGTATCAGGGATATTCACCTTAGTGATTAGCTACCTTACAGAGAGGGCTCTGACTAAACTTAGCTTGAACTAATGAAAAGTACAAAATACGGACTTTCAAGCTTCCACCTCTTAACAACCAAACAGTTGATCTATTCTCCAGTGCAAGGTACTGGACCCCAAGCTCATCTGGAAACTAAACATAAAACACAACGCAAAACAAAGATGCTTCGCTTTCTACGTCTGCAGCGAGACTCTTGGGAAAAGGTGGGGACTTCATCCTACGATGTCCTTGAGATGTACACTGCTGCAATTCGTCCCATTCTTACTTATGGATCGTTCGTATGGCCTCAAGGAAAGCCTACAACATCACTAAACTTAGCAGAGTTCGACTAACAACTGGTATTGGGACTTCAAGGGTGCTACGATCGAGCCCGACAGAAGCTCTCAACGTGCTACTCCATATACTGCATCTGGACCTGCACATGAAATACATCATTTCGTGTAGTGCTATAAGATTCAGAGAACCTGCATTCTGGTCCCTGAGGCCCAATGGTAATAATAAAGCCCTTTATCTATTGCCTAGGGATCTGGCTTCGACCATATCATGACCCCAATCGAAATACTAAATATCGATCATCACCGAGGGCTCCAAGGTAGAATGCATCGTTAGGGCAGGTGTTTTCTCAACGAAACTATACGTATCCAAATTGTGCCGCCTTCCAGACTATTCGAGTGTCTTCCAGGCGGAGGTACTAGCGATTAGAGAGGCCTGCAAGATAGTTAGCCTCAGTCTCAGGATAGCGCGAGTCACTCGCCAACATTATTCATTTTCTATACCCCATAAGGTGCATCTGAAAACTACATTTTTAGCAGCACCCAGGTCACATGAGTTGTGGTATCAAAACGGCGCATCCGCGGTAGCAGACAACCACTGCTATCTACCTACCTACCCACCCTGTAAATGAGAGCACCTTCGGCGGTATAGTTGAAAAACGTAGTTTACACGACGCCAGCTTTGAATCGATTTCGTGGTGCGTTGAAATGTCAGTATATTGTAGCTGGCACATGTTAAGGTCACAAGATACATACAGGGACATGGAGGCCTTCTGATAATAATTCTCAATTTAATGAATCACATTCTGATCAACGCATGAGGCAGCCTTGGTATTTCGTATGAACAAACATTTCGAGGAGCCAATTGAGATTCAGAGCACTACCTTATTGTATCCAAGCTGCGAATGCAAATATCCCGGACGCCAGAACAGCAAAAAAAGAAGACTGTTAGAGTCTTTTCTGATAGAGTCTTCCAAAACCTTTCACGAAATTGTATGCTACCAGTATCAAGCACTGAAGACCAGTGACGACATTATCAACAGGCCATTAATGACGCTACGTCTTACATCTGATGTGCTACGTTTTATAAGATCATATAGCGAAACATGGGGCATACAAGGCGGCCCTGCAAAGTAGGGCGAGTGCTGCTGACGAACTCTCTGAAAAAACAGAGAAACGCTCGGACTTCTCCTGCAGATATGATGTTCGAAGGACCCACCAAGAGGTAATATAAGCGTGCAGTGGTAAGAACGAAAACGTGATAGTCACAATCGGTGCCGTAAATTTAGAAGGAATTTTTCAGCAACTGTCAAGCAGAATGAACCGGATGTTTGTCAAAAACTTCGAATAAGAACGAGGTCTAGAGAGTGATATGTAAACTAGAGACCAATAAAGTCACAAGGGCAGACGGACTACTTGAAAAACTACAATATTTAAAGCAACGCGGATTGATTTGATAAGGAGCATACACCAACATGTGTAAAAGCATGGTTAAATGAAAGCATGCGCAGTGAATAGTCATGTCGTCTTTACTAGACTCTATCCTCTATGTAGGATGACAATGGACAGCGCTTCATAAATATCAGTAGTGGCACCACCGTGAAATTGATGTCAAAAAAGGATTTTAACAAGGTAACACGCTATCGTGCGATTTTTCAATATCATCCTACCTGAAACAAATGGAAATATTTGGAAAGTGGTATGCGTTAATGGATCGTTTGCCGCTATTGAAGCAGGAGGTGGGCTCAGTTACGAATACACCAATGAAGACACGAACGGCTCAGGTAAAACAAGCCCCTTAACCACCTTAGCACCAACGACAGACCGCTGCTTTCTGTCAGGGTATCAATATCATCAGCGTATCCCAAAATTGCACAAACTTGTAGAAAATTGTCCTTCTGATAATGGCTAGCGAATTTCGTACAATCCACTCAAGTATGATCTGAAGGAATACATATGACACGGCATCACATTGTTCAAACACTTTTCTGCCAAAAAGGTCTTGGTGGGATTTCTCCTGAGCTTTACGGAGCAGCGAGCGTTCATCATCAGTATTCTGTCCAATTTGACGACTTTGTTCTGTCCGACCAAAAAATCGATATGGAGAATATGGATATCGATCTGACCGACTGGATTCTCTCTGGATCTGCCGTAATATGAATATTGGTTCGATAGACAAAAGCCAGCAGAATGTTGAGAAATGGTTTCAGCCATTCGCATAAAACGACAGACAAGATCTTGTTCGTGAAGATGAGAAGACTATCGCCTCTATAGCTCAGTGAAGAGGATGGAGAGCGCAGAAACCTTGCCTTTCATCTCCCAAGTTGACTAGTTCGTTCTGCCTATTAGCGGAGTTTGGATTGTCCCCACCGTTTAACAGTTTTATAAGTGATTTCCTACATCCTAAGCACTGACTGTGACTAACTACCCTTACTTATTCCTTTAGGTTTCTGTACACGTTTTGTTGGTGTGTCACGTCCTTTTACCTTTTGGTAAAACTTCGCAATTGTTCGACCGTTGGACACAGGCTCTGCCGGTTTGTTGCGACTTTAACTCCTCAAATTATTTTGGAGTTGTTGGCGTTAGGATCTTACATGATTAGGGCAAACACCAAACGGCATTAACTTGGCGATACCTTATGCTGAAAATATGACTACTCATCAGTTCTTCGCACTGGTTTTGAGCAGGTGATAACAACAAAACTGACTATCCTGTCAAAAATGATAGAACCACAGAAGGAGCACATACGCCGGATGAATTCATGAGACTGAATTAACGATGGCGTCAAAAGTCAACATGACAAACTCTTTAATGGAGTCAATAACTATTTTTCACTTTTCTCAAGGCAAGCTGAAATACGAGGGGCGTTCAATATATTCTCGGTATCGATATGAAGGAAAATGCGAATTCAATTTTAATTGTTTTTATTTTTCAATATAATCTCCCCTAACATCAATGCATTTGTTACATCTTGAGATAAGCTTTTTTTAAATCCTCAAAAAAATAAATTTCCTCCTCCTCCATTTATTGCCGACTTGAGTTCTTCATCATCCGAAAATCTTTCTCCACGAAGACATTTTTTCAATTCTGGAAACAGGAAAAAATCACTAGGGGCAAGGTCTGGACTATAGGGTGGGTGTTGGATTTCTTCGAAACCACAATCTCGCGCAGCTGCCTTGGAAACTCGCGCCGTGTGAACAGGAGCGTTGTCATGAAGAAGCAACACACCCGCTGCGAGTTTACCCCGTCTTTTCTTTTTAATTTCCTCTCGCAAATTATTCAAAGTGGAAGCGTAGGATGTGGCGTTGATGGTTTCACCTTTTTTTTTGTACTCAATGAGCAAGATTCCCTTTGAGTCCCAAAAAACTGTGGCCATGAGCTTCCCGGCAGACGGAGTGACTTTGAACCTCTTCGGGGGGTCTGTTCCTTTTTTATGCCACTGCATGGACTCTTGTTTGCTTTCAGGGTCATAGTGGTGGACCCATGTTTCGTCCCCAGTAACAATTCGATCCATAACACCGTCCGCGTTCTCACTACACATCTCCAAAAGCTCTCTACAGCATGCGAGTCTCACTTTTTTCTGAGGCGCTGTGAGCATTCGTGGCACCCACCTTGCACTGACCTTTGAAAGGTTAAGATGGTCAAGAAGAATGGTGTGAATGGTACCAATTGAAAGCTTGGTGATCTCTGCCATCATTTTCACCTTTATTCGGGCATCCTCAAGAACAAGTTTTTCGACTTATTTGATGTATTCTCCCGTACAAGCAGTAGCCGGGGCGCCGGAGCGGGGGTCGTCCTCAATGCTCTCTCTGCCTCTCTTGAACTCACTTGACCACTTTTGCACAGTTGATAATGAAGGTGCGGAACCCTGGTAAACAGCCACCATCTCTTCATGAATAGTTTTTTGACTTTTTCCTTGCTTAGTGAGAAATTTAATTACAGCGCGATGCTCAATTTTCACCATCATCGTCTCAGTTGCCATTATGATTCCCTTTAACTAGAAATAAAACGCGAATTAATAATCACATTTATATGAAATTTTACATGAATGGACTAAAATAATAGTATTACTTGATAAATAAGTCAATTTATATATACAACCACAGCTTCACCCCGATACCAAGAATAGTTTGAACGCCCCTCGTAGGGGTGGTGACGAACGAACGCTTTACGGGTCAACAGTAGCTCTCATATCCCTGAAATGGTTAACTCCGGAAAACCTGGCTCATTTTGTTTAAGAAGCCTCAGAAATGGTCTGCTCTTCCAGATTGGACATTGAATGGATCAGCTGAAACCTTTGTAATTGGCTCATCGGCTTTTTCACTACCTTTAATTTTACTTTTATTTTTAAATTCATTATCACCAGACAAACATGCTTAAATCAAATGTGAGAATGATAGTTACTTATTCTAGCTTACTTCAATAGCACTTTCCGAACGCTCTAAATTTTACAATTTAATTCAAAGTTTGCCTTTCGGCCTTAAAAACCATCTTATCTATCAGAATAAATATTCAATATATGAAATATTTAGGCAAAATGGTTTTGGAAAATCTTAGATACTCGTACCATATCTTTTAAATTTTCTATAAAACTTAAAACTAAGCCCGATTATATATAGTTAAAATTTTTTACAGATTTGCGGCCCAGGTCAATCCCGGACAGATTTATTAAGGCTTATTGCAAGCATATTCTTAAAATTAATAATTTCACTTATATAAGATAAAGGCTAAAGGTTGGGGCGGTTAAAGAAAGTTAGAACGTGAGTCATAGGTGGAAATAAGAGTGTCCTTGAGAGAAAGTTTGCTAAGATCGTAGTCGAAAAGAAGCAGAATATCGTTAACTTCACGAAGCATTCTAGATATTGGCTCCAGGTGGCCGTAATTCGTTCTGTGAAGATTAAATCGGAAAAGTGGCACAGACCTAAGATTGTGTGGGCTATTAATTATAATCGGGGGGGTGAGCACTCATAGCCTCTCGCACCTGGTAGCCAAAATCCAAATTGGGATTCCGGGGGCCTGGTATTCGTCAACATCGTGCACAAGAATCAATGCTATAAAGCATCGTTCACTTCTCAGAAGCGCCGGCTCATGTTAACGAGCGCAGTCTTTCCAAAAGATCCTCTATTTATCCTTTATCCAACTTACAACTAGGAGGAGTTTGTTACCTTAGTAACGTACCGATCTAGGAGAGCGAGCCAACCATCTCCTCTTCTTGAATTCGGTGTACTGTTTCTCGGCATCGATCCGACCCTGTCGCGGGACTAAAATGAAGGAGCTCCTAAGCATTGGCAACATATCCGTCGTAGATGAGCCGCTTGTCCCTCGCACCGTGGTGGCGGTGATATAAAAGGTGTTTTTTTCACAGGTTTGGTTTTTAAACTGACAACACAGTTTCTATATATTGTCAATTCCACAATTGAAAGTTGATTTGTGGTTAGTACGTTTTGCCATTGTGCAAACTTATTTTGGAAACCATCGTTCGGTTCGCCAAACTTATCGTGCGCTATTGAGCAAGTTATTCGGAACACGGTGAATCGTTTTGGCACCACGCACACTCTAGTCGATCATACGCATCCTCCAGTGCGAACAGAAGAAGTTATTACCTTTGTGTATGAGTTGATTCGCCATCGTACACAGCAATCGGAGCTATGCCCATCCACTTTGTGGAAGATTTTACGGAAGGATCTTGGCTTAAAAGCTAGTAAGATCCGGCTTGTGCAAGAGTTGAAATCGCGTAACCATTATACGCGTCTTAGTTCGGTGAATGAACCAAAAACATGATTCAGCTTGATCTCCATTTTCAACGCAAAATTTTGTTTTTCCGATGAGGCCCATTTTTGGTTAAATAGATATGCAAACAAGCAAAATTTGCCGAATTTGGAGTGGAGAGAACCCAGAAGCCTTTGTCGAGACGCCTGTACAACCATTAAAACTCACTGTTTGGTGTGCTTTATGGAATCATCGGCCCACATTTCTTTAAGGATGATGCCGGCCAGAAGGTTACCGTCAATGGAGAGCGCTATAGAAACGTGATTTCTGACTTCTTCATTCTTCAATCTTCAATTGAATGGCATTGACATGACAGAGCCTTGGTTTCAACAAGATGGCGCAACATGACACACAGCGCGCGACACCATCAACTTATTGCGGGAAATATTTGCCGAGAGCATAATTTCGCGTAATGCAACTGTGAACTGGCCTCCACGTTCCTGTGATCTCACACCTTTAGATTACTTTCTTTGGGGTATGTGAAGTCGAAAACCTATGCCGATAAGCTGGAGACGTTGGACGATTTGGAAGTCAACATTCGCCGTATTATTGCTGATATACGGCCACAGTTGCTCGATAAAGTTGTCGAAAATTTGGCTTCACGATTGCGCTTCATTTGAGCTAGCCGTGGCACGCATTTACCCGATATCATATTTAGGCACTAATGGCATAAAATTATCTATTAAATAAAGCTTATATCATAGACATTAACATTAGCTTCAAGTGTTTTCGTTCATATTGAATTTGGATACCTGCTTTGCACTAACCCTTTAGCATCAATATGGAGAAATGCCTCTTTTGGTATAAAGCTCGATAGAAGTGAGCTCACGTGGTAAATTTCGTTGGGATAATAAACTCCAAAGATCAGGCTATTATCGTTTGTCATTGCCCTTGCAACGCGTTTTCGAATCGTCTTAACCATCGTAAAGAGCTTTGTTGCGATAGTATTTCTTGCACTCTGATTCTGCTGTTTTGTGCAAGCCGAGACAGGTCCTAAGACACTACCTTTCAAACACCCGAATCCTCCTATCTTGTACGGTGCTACATTGAACCACGCGGGACAGCCATTATGGCCACATCATATGACCTTTACTCTGGAAACCAGTTGACAGGTGCGAAACAGCCTTGTTGTCAGAGCTAAAGCCTTTCTGGTCCCAGAGAGCTAGGCATCTATATGTTTATCAAGATACAAATACTTATCGAGCCAGATACCAAGGTATCTCACTACGCTTGTCACCGCTAATGGCAGTCCGTGCTGTACAATGATGGCTAAATTTTGCCAGTTATATCTGGTATCTTTAGAAGCCCATCTCAATGGAGTTCTAAACAAGATAGATTCCGACTTTTGAAAATTCATGATCGAAATCACGCTGCAGGAGGGTATTGATGATTTCGATTTTTGGACCTGATCTGTACGCCACTAATTCGTCTGCGCACGCTATGGTGTGGTTGAGGGAACCTACTTGATCACAGAATAGGAGAAATCACTGACCCCCGCTGTAAGCCGTTTTTAATGTCAAAGACCTTGCTCGAAATGATGTTGCCAGATTTGACGACGAACTTCTTTCCCATAAGCATGTTGTAAATCATAAATATGTTAGCAGGGGTTTCGGCATGCCCATCCTGGCCAACTTATAGAATAGCTACTCTAACCATACGCTGTCGAATGTCTTTTCAAAGTCAAGGAGACAGGCACCGGTACACTGGTTCTTGCATTTGTTTCATAGTGTCACGCCTCGCCCTGAGTCCAAAATGATTTTCGGCAATTATATTATTCTGCTCAACCCACCTTAACAGCGCTCTATTAACCACCTTCTCGAATACTTTGCTAACATTCGGAAGCAAACTAATTGGCCGAAGATTAACAGGGCTAGTTCCAACTTTATCCCTTTTCGGGATAGGATGTATCACAATACCCTTGCGCCTTGGTACCCACCAGAGCTTATCTTTGCTTCTTTTAGATGAGTCCTGAAGGACATTTAAACTTAACGTTTTCAGTGCTGCTTAATGAGTCCTTGTGTATATGGATAGGGCTGCCTTTCATTTCTGTTCCAAGATGGTATTGACACATTCTTGGATCGCATGAAGCTCCGCTTGAAAGACGCATAGATAATGTCGAGTTCAGGAATTGTGCTGCCAGTCAGATGCTACTTTTTTAAGATGAATATGAGTGAGGCCAATATAAGCTTCTATGGCAGCTGTGGGGCAAGTTCGCAAAGCACAGGTGGTACCTATGTACATATGCGAGTATCTGAAGGCGTTGGCGCTTTGATATTTTTCTTCTGTCATAATCCACTACATTGCTGACAAGTAGGAGTTGATCGACCTGACCGCTATCTCGCCCTATGTTTGATGTTGCAATCATTTAATGTGATTTCAACGCCCAAATGACACAAGCGGATATCTTTTTTTGAATATTTGAAAGGCATAGCCTACGCGACATCACATCCGGATATGGACTTACGTTGACTAATTGACTTTGATTCAAAGGTTGCACGTCAGTATAGTAAGCACATAATTTCTTTACCTCTTTTGAGAGAAAGCAAGCTCTTTTGTTTCCCTGTTTGTTGAGGGTCTTGGGAGTTTCCTTAAGAAGAATGACAATCTGAAGACATGAGCAACTAAAACTCTACATAATTTGATACATTTCAATTTGTTCCAGGGCAAGTTTAAGGTGTTGCTATTTGTCAATGGAAGTTCTGCTCAATGAATGTCGAAAGACAGTAATCATAAAAAGTCAGCCAAATTGATCATGTTGGGATCAACGGAATGCACTCTTGTCATTCGATCTAGTACTCAGAACCCCGCACTTGGTTCAAGATAACGCTGCTAAAGTACTTCCAATATGACTAGGAATCACGTTTTCGGGGATCCAGAACAAAAGAAACGTTTGAGCCCATTCAACGCACTGTCGGCAACATTCTAAGTAATAATGGAGACAACTAGAATCACACTGTAGAAAGGTGTTGGAAAAACCATTTCATTTAGGTAATTCTCCAAATGCTTAATTTCCTCATGTCATCTCTTACCTCCTGTAACGCTTCTTGCATCCACTTTGGCACCAATTGCCTTAAAACACTCAATTGTAGCTATCAACAACACAACCGCTCCCATTATCGCTACTGAATCTGAACTCAAATCTCATTGCGCACTTCAAGCACGCACTAAATCTGCTCCAAAATTACCACGTACGCTTTGAGATAAATTTCATAAAATTTAATGCGCAATAAACTAAACAAATGCGAAATGTCAACGAGCACATGCGATGAAGATTATTAATTCGCTCATCCGAACAATTGCCCCTATAATCTGTTGTGTGCCTACTTGCCAGTGCACATGGGCACACTCGAACCGCCCTAAAGCCATCTTTAAGCGAGACCGGGCCTATGTTTTGCACAGAACCTCAGTGCTAACAGTGGCAATTTAGTGTGCGCAGAGAAAGCGCAACGTGACTCGATTACTATCGCGAAAACTTGTAATTGGAATTTATTTATGGCGTACATTTGAAATTCATATCTATGGCTACGAGCACTCGTATTTTGGCGAAGTTTAAGATGCCGAAAGACACAAGGCACACCGGTGTACAGACACACCTACCTCAATGGTCGTCGAGACAAGTCAGAATTATCAGAGAGCCTATAACTCAAAGATGCTAATTTATCTGTGACAACAATCAATTTGGAAAATTTTTATCTTTCAGTCTTTAGTTAGAATTAGACAGGGGCGTAGAAGTCGAAGAAGTCGGTTATATGGCGACAATATTTGTAATTAAAAATCGCACGTTTTAGGATGGAAAAGTTTCCATGGCTCGGAATTAGATGTCACAATTGCTGGAGGCAATTATGAAGTTCATGCTTGAAGAGGGGCCGCCGATTATGCCACCCTTATGCTGTCACTGGTGTTAATTGCAACAACAAATAGAAATGCCAAGAAAAACTTCACCGATACTCGAACTACTTGTACAATACGAATCGTCCGTCGTCAAACATTGTTGGATTACACAATTTGGTTAGAGGCAGCCAGCCACTTGGGTCTTCCTCTTTTGGTGTCGTGCTGCCAAAGTGTTATACAATTTACTCATCGAATCAATTGAATGCGTGAGTTGACTGCAACATTACCGTGCAGTTAAGTTGCAGTGCCGTCAATGTACTGATGAACATTGCAGTCACATAAAAGTGTCACTGGATCAAGTGTTTACGTATTGTTTGAGGAAGCCCACGACAGGGCACATTGATTGAGATGCTTAAATGTTAGGTGGAGGGCCTCTTGGCCACCTCTTCATCGGTATACAGATTAGTGCGGCATACTCGTATTATTATAAGGTGGCATGCATGAGGTGAATATTTAGATTCAATTAGCGTTGACCCACATAGCGAAAGTGGAAGTGAAATAATTGTTGTATCATCGGATTGCTACGAATGATATGTCGTAACACAATAAACGCTCGATGTATTGTAAGTATTCCTGGATCAATATTGGCATGGTGCGGATGCCACTAATAAATTCGCATGATCACGTTAAATGTTTCGACATGACGAATGTGTTCAAGGTTTGTGCAATGAATTGTGAAGAACTTTTTGTCAATTGCCACAACTTGGGACATTGGATATTGGGTTCAGCTTTGGATCTTTGTGTGTAAATGCCATGAATGTCACATTTAATAGAGGTAACAATGGTATAGCCCGATGGTGACAGGTCACTTCATGGTTGTAAACAACCATAAACACTGACTAGACATTTTTTTTTTTTTTTTTGTTAATTGTGCTAATTATGTTGAATTGCCGGTTGGTAAGCATGTTGTTTTCACAAGTTCTACGAAATGCCGGAGATTGTAGTGTAAATCAGAACATTTATTGGTGAGATGATTAGCGGCATTTAGGATAGATGAGGTCTGGTGACTGTGAAATACGATCTGGAAAAAATGAGAACCGATCTTGTTTTGCCCAATCATTGTATTTAATTAAATTTGAGCTTCTTGGCGGACCTGAAATGGGAATTTAGATAGTTTGGGGTTGGGGTGAATAGTCTTTCTAGAGCCACCTTTCAAGAAATGTCCAATGGTCAGGGGGATTGATGGAACAACTTGCACATCTAGGAGAAGGAGCAAAAGGATATTATTGCAAAATATGTCCATGGCAAATTATCAAAATGAGTTAGGGAATTGGATCGGAATTTTGTGGCGAGAATATTAATCAGATTTATCTTTGGCTGAATTTAAAAATTGTGTCATACTGACTTTCCGTATTTTAGTAGCCAGCACGCGGTTTCCACATCTCAAAATCTATAAAGGGACTTGGCTGTCCTCTGATCGATCAACTGTCAGCCAAATTAACAGCATTGCAATCGACGTCAGACACTCCTCAAGCATTCTGGACATCTGAACTTTCCGAGGAGCCAATATGGACTCGGATCATAACCTTGTTGCCGCCAGGTTATGAATGCGGTTATCACAGGAGTCAAGTGAGACCATCAAAGTTCGATGTTGAAGAGCTACAATTACAAGAGGTCACTGGAATCTTTGTGGATCGCATTTCTCCGGAGATTCTCTCAAAATCCTAGTATTCATACACCAAAAGGAATGTTGTTAACGAACCATCAGCCAAGTTGTTTGGTTTCAAAATGTCGCCGCAAAGGAGCTACTGCTTCGACTATGAGCGAAGGGAAGCTCAGACAAAGAACTAACTAGTCCATTGTAGTCTTTGTAAGTTAATTTTAATGAAGTTTTTCTGTATTTAAAAGACAGATGAGTAAGCTCTTCAGTGATAAAGTGCCAACAGTATCAGCACCCACCACGTCAACGCCGAGTACCTACAGCCTGATGTGGGCGTAAGTCGGACATTCACAGAGTTAGTGCTCCGCCGTGTCGTTATCACTTTCACAGCAAGCGTTGCAGAATGTTCTATCTATCTACGCCCACCACATTTAATAGCTTAGCAACATCTTAGCGCCCCTTCACAACGCCAGTAAGCAGCCTGCAATCGTTGCTACTGAGGGAGACCAAGAAGGCCGCTGACATCAGGCAGCATTTGTTTGATGTGCGTGCCACTTGTGGAATTATGCCATCTAAAATTGTGCTCATGTGAATCCCAAGTGTCAATGGAAGCCTTAACCGAGGATGTAGGCAGACTTAACGTACGTTCGGGTTCTGAAAAATTCTCCTCTGAGTCTTGCCTCGCTAGTAGTTAGTTTATCGGCGATTTCATGAAGCCAGACAAGACACAGTGAATGTAGCCTTCCTTTCAAGCCTTAGCTTGGAAGTCATAAGAGGGTGCAGCACCGCTCTAAGCGCAGCATGGCTGTCGCTACAAATGCAAATGCTTCACCCTCTCCAACAGTCTTCATCATGTAGTTCGTTGCTATCAGGGTTGCGTATATCTCCTCTTGCAAGACAAACGCAAGGTTTCTTAACGAGAAGTGAAATCCAAAATTTTCCTCCTCCAGAAAGACACCAGCACCATCTCCTAGATCAGTTTTGGAGCCGTCCATGAAGCCCCGACTGAATTCCTTTCCTGGCTCAGATTCTGGTCGAAATCAGTCCTTTGCACAAAGAAAGTCGATTTCGTATTCCTTCCCCAGCAGAAGTTCTGGTGTCACTACCTCCGATGGCATGTCCATAAGACCAGAGTCATGATACAGTCGGCGCACAAGGTCATCAAAGCTCTAGTGCGTGTTGCACCAAAGAAAGCTTCTTTTTAAACGGAAGATGGCTTTGGGAGGGAGATTCGTCACTGCACCTAGAGCCAGGTGTGCTAGAGAAATCCCCCATGCAGCCCAGACAGACCGTCCTTTTTAGTCAGGAGCTGAAACAGCAATAACGTATTTTCGTGAGAGCTTATTACACCAGACAACCGACGTATAGGATACAATTGACCTAGTCATAGCCATGTGGATACGGAGAATCTTTGTCGGTAATAGGTCTTCTGCTCCTTTGCACTGCCAGTTGACCGACAGCACCCTAGAGGCTTTCAACGGAATTTGTTTAATCCATAGAAGCTATTTTCCAGGATGATACCCAAATATTTGGCTTCTTTGGAGAATTGAATGTTAATGACTTTAAGCACTACATGAGCCAGACCAGACAGCTGCATCCTTCTCGTAAAGAGGACAATCTCAGTTGCGAGAGCGCAGTGCACTAGTGCACCAATCGTCGATCGCGTCTAGGGCTGTCTGCGCTTTAGAGCAGACAGTAGCATGGGAACATGGGAAGACAAACGACAGAATAAACCTTTCATCCTGGATGACGATGACAGGGAACTCCGTTTCTCTAACGTAGACGAAGTTAGTGTAGCAATCTCGAGGCTGTTGAGCTATTTAAAGCAGCCAGAGATGACCTGGTCGGGAATATGCAACGGTTCATCTGGAAGTTAAAGTCAGCGGAAAGCATGTCCGAAGCAGGAAATCTTAGCAGGGGAATCCACAAGAATGAGATATTTTTGATTGCGCGGATCTTTTCTGTCGAATGAAACCATTTGGAATTATTGGTCGATTGCCACCATCTATTTGTCGACTTCAAAACCTCATATGACAGTCTACATAGAAAGGAGCTATACAAAGTCTTGCCAGATTTTGCAGGATAATAATGGAGAATTCCGCTGCTCTGTCAAAGTCGGTAAAGATTAAACCGAGACCTTCGATCTTCAAATCTTGACATGGCTCGTCTCTATAAATGCCCTCATTTGCGGCCTTAAAATGAAAAGATGGTGCGTATCGATTTGGACTTTTGGAGTTTTTTCCAGGATCTGCCGGAGTGTGAAGATTTAGGCGATTGCGGACATTCCTTGTCTGAAACCGCATTGATAAGGGCCAATCAGGTTGCTGACGTTCACATAATATGACAGATAAGGTCTTGAGCAAACTATGCTAAGGTATGGTCTTTAGGTTTACGTCAGCTTGTAAGTCGTCTGATCCGTCTGCTTTGTTAGATTTCAGTTTAGATATTGCTATCCTTAATTTGTTTTGATCAGGTGGACGGACGTTTTGAGTATCATCGTCTGAGTTGAATTGTGTCTGCCTGAATGCGGGATATTGCCCTGTGTCGGCGTTAAACAGTCTGCAGAAAAAGTTTTTCGTTATTATTAGCACCAACTATGACTCTACTGCAAGGTTTCCTTCTTCATTTTTATAGGTTTCTGTAAGGGACTTCTTACCGTGACACGTTCTTCGTTGTAGCGCCGATTTGTACACTTTTTCTTTATCCTGCGTGAGCTTGCCAGCATTCTTCATAAAACCAGGTATTTCATGGTGGTGGTCGGGCGAATCCCAGTACATTAGTTGCGGCGTCTCTGATGGTACGTTGGCAGCGTTACCACTGGTCTTCGGTAGTTGATGCTGGTGGGAAAGGAGTTGTTGAGAGATCTCTACAGTAGTTCTTCTTTATTGTGGGCTGGGGATATCCGCATTCGCACCTGGGCTGCAACAAGGTAGTGATCCGAGTCAATATTGTCTGCCCAGAGCGTTCGTCCAAAAAACTGGAGGCATGCCTTGCATCTTTCGTAATGTGATCAATTTGATTTAGCCTTTCATGATGCGGATACCGCCATGTCCTTATATTGAGATGAGTAAACCGTGTGCTTGCTATAGCAATATTTCGTCCTGCCGAAGAATCAATAAACCTAAGCCTATTGCCGGACGTGGTACCAGGTAGGCTATACTTATCAGTTCTTTGTTCCTGGCGTTATAATTCGGTTCTTTGGTTGCGTCATTATCTTCCGTAGGGGCACGGGTGCATATTAGGCTTATGTTAGCGAGTTTAGCCTTGATGCGGATTCCTTCGCATACATGTCGGAAGCTCAAACCTTCTTGTTTAACTTTGACACATATGGCAAATTCGCATCCGAATAAGGGTGGTTTCTTTTCGCTATCCAAATTACAATAATATATTTCACAATTTTTCATCATGTCCGGCCCGTCCCACCGCACTTCCTTGATGGCGGTGAAATCTCTATGATAGCAGTCAAGGGCCTCGACAGTTGGTCGGCTGCATGTAACATGTTAAGGGTCAGAATATTTTATACGTTTGCAAGGGTCAACAGTGAATCCATGTTTATCCGAAGCTATTAGTTGGTTCGTCACATCTATCTAGTCTCTTCAATATAGAATTGTAATCCCTGTGACGGCGTAGGCCAGTATTATGCTACTAGTCGATCATGCCTTGCTTACTCATTTTAGCCTGCATGAGTAAGGGTTTGTCATGCAGTTATCGGGCATCATCACTGGGAAGTAAGGCAAATACTTGGCTATGAACCTGATTATTGCGTTGCTGGCCCAATCCAAGCTATATGACCAGTTTCCCGATCAACCGCCACTCATGTACCCCTCCAATTTTTTAGAGGAAATATGGGAAACTTCCTTACCAAACATTTCTTACCTAATTTCCGTTCCAAAGAAATTTGCCTTGGCCAGTCATATGCATGCCGACTTTCACAAGAGCTCAATATGTGCAGCGGGAGTACTGTACTATTGCCTCGCTTACGCTTAAGCACTTTCATCTCTTACTCAGTCCTGGCAACGTAGGCTTCACCCAGTAGGCAATACAATCCAATGAAGATCTTAGAGGTTGGCACAAAAGATCCAATGAGGTCGATATACTTCTTGAGGCATATCTAATGAACTTTCCCCTCTTGATCCTCACAATAGTATGCACGTGTTCATACATCTCTTTCCAGGAAGTTTAGTGTCGTTTAGTCGACATTTTCTCAACGCCTAATTGGACCTTAAATATCGGCCTTTTTGCAAGTCAAAGTATAATCTTGGTTTTCATACGGCATTGGCTGCGTACATAACGTTGTTGAACACTTTTAGTTGACGGACATGAAGTTGGTATATACGCTCTTCCTGTCGAATAACATGTCACACCATCCTGTAAGTCAGAAGTGGTCCACAAGGTCTGATTTAAAAGCCCCAAGAAGCAATTAATTAACAAATTTTGTTGGCTACGTCGAGTTATTCATTATTGCAGCCTTAATGCCTAGGATATTTGTTGTCTAGACTAACTCAATGTTCACAGATCTCTAATGGAGTGCAAGTTCTGGCCAAAAATTTGAAGTTCCAGGTCGTCTTCTTCAGTCAATTTGTCATATTTGGAAGTTCTACCATACGCTCTTTCGTGATAGGCAAATGATGTAAATATATATCCCCATCGGTCGTATTTACACTAAGTTCAATGTAGTATTTGCCCTCAACTAAACCGAACAGGATATCGACAAGACACCGGACAACGGGGCATTGCACTAATAAATTGCAAATCTTGTGTAAATGCATTTAATTTCCCATTGGTTTAAGTTGCTTCATGGTAGTACCTGTAAGATCATGAAAACGACTCCGAAAGCAACTTTACAAAACAAAAGAGTTGTTAAGCGAACTATTTTGCACTCCAGGAGGCAATGTCTTCACTATACATCGATGTATCCCTCCCTGCATTGCATGTTTGCTCTTGGTCAATGTTTATTCATTTTATATGCAATATAAGGCGTCAGCACCAGCCGCGGCTATGGCATCAAAATTTCATTACAACCCCCTGCCACTGCGCCTTATATTTGCATTCCAACGCAGTTCGTTGTACGAATACGAGTACAATTTTCCGATTTAACAATAATTCAGCGCTCTCATTTTATTGCGCGCGAGACATTTTTTTTGTTTTTGTTTGTTTCGGTTTCGTTTATATTTATCGCTGGCAGTGCGCACGGACATACATATATACGGTGTTGCATAAACATATTCGACGGCAATCAACCGACCGTAGCCGCCATCAGCTCATCGAAAAAGAAAGTGAAAATATTTTTACAACCCCCTCTCGAAACACTTATGCAGATATCTGCGTATGTATGCACGTGAAGTCGCACCCGTACTTGTATTATTTACTTATTCAAGGTTTAGTTCAAGTTTAATCTATCGTTATAGATCTGCAAAGTATCAGAGTGCGTGTAGATGACAGACGTAGGCTTTGCATAGTGAAGACGCATTGTTGGCTCCTAGGATCCATTGTTCATAGATATCATTTGGCTAGAAATTCCGAAATTTCTTTTCTTTAATTTATATAATGCAAATCTTCAACTAAATGATGAGATCTTTTGTCCACTATACCACCGCCATCACCATCATCATAATCATCATGATGATCATCGTCGTTGTCGTCGTCATCGTCACTGTGCACTGTGAGATCATCAGCATTTCTCCTTTCCAAAAAATAAAAAAAAAAAAATTAAGCAACACCATCAACAGTGGTAACAGCGAGAAATGGAAATGAAAATGGAGAAGCAACAGCAACAGCAGCAGACATGACAAATGATTTATCTTTCATGAGCAGACATCAACTGCCACTATCACAAGCAGTGACTGCATCCGCCACTTCCTGTTGGGGAGATATGAGCAATGGCTGCTATAGATAGTAGAGATGTGTATTCATAGCTTCTCAGGTACTCGTATCGCAATAACTTTGGTTCCCCTCTAGAGGATATTGCATCCCTCTTCCGCTTACTCGCATGTCTAATTGGAAAAATGGTAGGCAAGTCTGCTCAGCATTTAGAAAGCACATTAATCTGATTTAATTAATCTTTGGTGTGAAGAAAAAGTTGCCCAGCATCTAGAAGAAGAGTGCCTAGTGTTAGCTGCAATTATTATCAAGTGTTGGATGGAAGATTGACAACATACACAAGCGAATCGAACACAAATCGAACAGCAATCGAACAGCAATCGTACGCCAATCGATATCAACGATTAATTATCCGGAACTGCTTTCATTTATTTATAAGAGTAATTAACTGCGGAGAGTTGTGCATATGCAGATATGCGACTAGGTGCAGTCCTGACAGAGGTCTGATCAATGACTGCGAACCTATTTGAAAGTATAGACTCGGAGTCTCTGCAACACTTCTTCTTAGATCTGCGACATGTAGACTTGTAGACTTGGGGCATCGATGTCCAATTAACTATTATTGATTTTAGCAAATTGTTCAAATTCATTTGGCAAATTTCAAGTATATTCCTTTTGACCCTATATACAAGAGAGGTTCTATGACATAAGATAGGCGGCAAACGAATATAGACGAAGCATTTATGAAAAGACTCTAATACCCATCCACACATCTATGGCACTATTCAAATCTATCTGGCACACAGCATCCCAGTGAGTAGGTAGTTCAACATCTATTTGGTATTGAGTAAATATGTGAGACCTGCTAGTTCCACAACTGAGATTTCAAGTTGAAAGTCTTCCGATGAAAAATATAATAACGCCTCTGATAAGAATCTCAACTTTTATGCCGATTTCCGCATAGTTATAATAGGTTCAGCGGTTCAACTATATGAACCTAGCTTGAGTGAAAAGATGCTTTTATTCAGCTGGATTACGTCTTTGTAAGATACTTAGGTGACGTCACCCTACAAAAGGTGATGCGATGGATCTTATAAGGCTGCTCCAAAAGAAAGTCGTGTGCTATGTACTGCATCTGCAATGCAACGCACGAACTTGCTGTTGGATTTGTCATTCGCAAAGACTCCGAAACTCTGCCGTCTGGCCCACACTAGAGAATCAACAGTTCGCCATCATATTTCTGGTATTTGCTATAGTTTTGACACCCAGCTGTCAAAATATTCAGTAAGGATTGCCATTTCATCAAGCATCGTTTTAGGCTTGCCGAACGTACGGAAATTATTATCGAAATTCCGGCTCAGTTGTGAATACGCAACGTGCATTTCGTCTTGAGGTCGGCCGTCATCACGGCTTCAGTCGCACCGTGGAAAAATTTGTGCGTGCGTACACTCTTTTGGATCTTAAGCCGCTAACCAGATAGAGATTGGTGCGAAATGAAGAAAACATAGCCGCCGTATCGGCAAGTACCGAAGAAGACCCAGAAATGTCGATTCGACACCGACCAGCTGAATTGGGCATCACCAGATTGTCAACCCCCCTTATATTGCGGTAGGATTTGGGCGTACATCCATATAAGATTATGCCGACGCAAGAATTGAAGCCGGACGGCCATAGACAATGCCGTGAGACTGCTAATTGGGCGCTGGAAATGTTAGCCGGGGGTGCGGATTTTGGCCAAAAAATCATCTTCTCGGACGAGTCCCATTTTTGGCTCAGCGGCTATGTCAACGATGAAATTGTCATTATTGGAGCTAACATAATCCACAAATATTTGGGCAAACATCAATGCATCCACAAAGATTGACTGTTTGGTGCGGTTTATGGCATGGCGGCATCATCGGAATATATTTCTTTCGAAATGAGGAAGGAGACACCGTTGCCGTCAATGGTCCCAGATATAGAGCGATGTTAACAAACTTTCTGTAGTCAGTGCTCGACAATATCGATATATCCGAGCTATGGTTCCAATTAGACAGCGCTACATGCCATCGAAGCGACGCTACGCTCGAAGTTGTGAAGGAGCAATTTGACGACTTGGTCATCTCGCGGTGAGAGTTCATCAAGTCTTTAGTCTACGCTAACAAGCCAACCACTTTGGACGAGCTCGAGGCCAACATTCGACACGCTATTGATAGAATAACGCCGCACATATTGGATAGAGTCGTCAAAAATTGGACCGACCGCTTGAAGCACTGCCAACGAAGCCGAGGTGGACATTTGAATGATGTGCTATTATACTCTCAATGGCACTATCGTAGCTCCAAAATAAAGGCAGAATCAGTTTTATATCTCACACAGTTGTTGTTTTATTTAAATTTTTTTTCGTGTCCTTTTTATATGGTGACCCTTTAATACTTTTGTAGCTCAAATGATGTTGACTACTTTTTGTCGGTCTTATCATCTTTTAGATTCGGGTCTCTAGTGTTACAACCTACGCGAATGGCTACGAATTCTAGCTTATGTCTAGACCATTTATTTATAAGGTTACACAGAAATAACTTATAAGTTTTAAAACTGATGCTTAGGATTACCTGTAGATCCTGACCATTCCTTAACTGCAATCCAGTTTGATTGTGCAACAAATAGACTTTACAGCCTTTGAAAGAGATTTATATTTTGCGAACAGTGCTCATGTTCGTATGAGCATATGAATTGTAGGCTAAAAAGGTTTTATGATAAATTCTGTTGTGAGTCAAAATTGGGAATTACTTCTTGTAGAGATAATTATTTCAGATGCAATTTACTGACTTAGATCCTCGGACCTATTATGTTTCTGCAGATGTATCTGAGCTCTTTTCGACTCTTCCCTAGTTGTACTGATTTTTCTTCGCCAAGTACTGCTAGGTCGGCCCACTCGTCTGCCTCACTGCGTGAGAGGATTTCATTTCATCGCTTAACTCGTAATGCACTCCTGACCTTTACGAAGCGCATGCTCAAATCACATGCACTTACATCTTCGTATGATAGAGTCAATGTGTTCCTGACCTGTTCTCGTATGAAGTTAATCATTAGAGATACGGTCGGGCCAGAAAATCTTCAAGATGTTCCGCAGACGTTTCAGCTTTCACGAACGTTTGCAGCTTGCTTGTGACAGCTGGTGTGACTTTCCGAGTGCGGCACCCATAAAGAAGCACGAATTCAGCATTGGAACGGAACAGTCGTAGAAACAGCATTCCGAACGCAGTCTTTGCTTTCCCAATTCAGCTGATTATATATAGTTTGGCCCCACCATCTCCACAATACTCCCAAGATATTGAAAATTCCCTACCATCTCTACTGGTTATCAAATCTCTACTTGGTTAGGTGAAGGTGTTCCAAGTCCAACGATTTCAGCATGTTTCTCCGCTCTTGTTGTCCTTTGATGGAAATCCATGAACCTATGAGAGAGGAAGCATATGCTACCCGCATAGTCCAGATGTTTGAGGTGTGATTGCAGAGTTCACTCAGTTCCTCCACTTTCAGTCCACAAAGCTGCATGCAGTACATCACTTATTAGTGACAGTACACAGCCCTGCCTAACCCCACTTTGGATTTCACACTCCTCTGACAACCTTCCTTTATGGAGAAAGGGACACTTGGATCCATCATATGTTGCCTTTTAATAGCATTCAATTTATCTGAGATGCCCCTCCTGCGCAAGGGAAGCCAGATAAATCCTCTATTGGCACTGTCGAACGCGTTTTCATAGTCCATGAACAGCAGGTGAAGTGGTGATCAATATTCAATGCACTGTTCGATAATGATCCACAAGGTGTTGATGTGGCCTACACGGGAAAATCCAATGCGGAATCCTGCTTGTTCGGCGTCGAGTGTGTCTTCGAGGTGGTCTTTTATTCGCTGCAGGGCATTACCTTGGCTACTGCAGGCAGAACGCAAATTCCTCTCCAGTTTTCGCACTCCGTGAGGTCTCCTTTCTTTGGGAGCTGGAGAATCATTCCCTTTATCCACACTTCAGGAAAATTCTCTGCTTCCCAAGCTCTGTCTATGTGTGGGTGCAGGATGTGGTTGGCGCTACTCGTAAGAGATGTGAGAAAATACCGTCAAGTCCAACAGTTTGGTTGTTCTTCAGTGTTTTGGTTGCGGTAAAGATTTCTTCTCTACTGAGGAATTCAGTGCGTATTCGAGAATTGTCATTGTCATTGGGTGTTGGGTTCACTTCACTGACGAAAACGTGATTTAAAACCGCAGAAAAATGCTCCTTCTACCTTTTGCACTGGTCCTCCTCCGAAACCAGCAGAGATATGTCTGTGTCTTTTACCAGGTGCTGGTTAGAGTCTTGGATACCTGTGAGCTCTTTGCTAATTCTGTAGAAGGTCCTATTGTCATATCTACTGGACCCTCGCCCAATTATCAAGGCTTCGCCCATCGATGACGTTGTCTCTGCGGGGGCAGAACATATCTTATCGTAAACATCTTCAGTTATAAGTTGCCGGTCATAGGTCTTGTTGGCGGCAAGACCACCGGTAGTCCCTACCAGGACTTAAATCGCGGTGCCATGGAAATCAGGAAATCCTGGATTTCAGTCCGGGCCTGACTTGTTGAGGTAGGCCCCCTTGTGGGAGTGTCATGGTGGCTGTGGTTTAAACCCAAAGTCGCGAGAGGGTCTGTTGATTTGACCCAATGTAGAGTTGCAATAAGTACTGGGTGCTGCCAACCTAAGAACAGTAAGAGGTTTTTGATTGGCCTCGACTCATACCAAAGATGGAACTTCTGCCTCCAGCACAAGTTCTGCTTTGGTATCTCAGGAAGGCGGCAGAGCGATGGCAATCCTTGCTCCCATGGATGTACGGGCATCCCGTAATCTTAAGCCTACACGACAGGTGTTTACGTTAAAAATCAGGGACTGTGTCATATTTACTATATGTATGTAGTACCGTTTATCACGTCGCACGCTTCGGTGAACATCTCTCATTTTCATGAAGAAACAGATGGTAAAGCAGAATGAACGCAGATATAAGAGGATTGACTAAAACTAGATTTCTGGTGAATCAATCGTCGTTTATATATAATACTCCTAAAAAACCAGTCAATAAGAAATATTTCTGGATCGCTTACTCTGTGTTAGTATACTTACATTCTTGTTGCTACCAAAGGAATCGAAAGTTGCAGGATCGGCATTATATTTAGCTGTATACTTATACATTTGTACTGTTGCTGCTTCTTCGACCTTGAAACTCCGTGGACTTGTAAATCTTTTCTTGTCTCGTCCTGCACTATGTGCGGCTGAGATCACTGCAATTCAATAAGACCATTAATCAGTTTTTTGGTCTTTCCTTTAACAATATTGATATTTTCCACGTCTTCAAAGGGATTTTCTTTACACTCCTCCAATGATTAGCGTGGTGGTCATCCCAGAATTCATAGAGTGGTTTGCCAATATCTTGATCGCGGACCATGTTTCGACTATTTGTAAAATACATCAAACCGCGATCCAGGATGTACGAAGGAATGGACCGGTTGTAATTAGAAGGAAAAAGAGCGACATACCATATATACAACAGTAAATGCAACGAAATAAGTTATTTGCGGCTATTTGCGGTGTCACTAGGAGCAGACCTAATAAGCGAAGACATCCAAATTGAGAAGAAAACCGATGGCAGAAGGACTATTTTTTTGAGTTCAGCAACAAGACTTAGGCTGAAATTGAAAGTCTCCGCATAAAAGGGGCACATCCTTATTAGTACAGTCGGTAAATTTAGATTATACAACATCAGGGGTGAAATATCATTGTGACAAGTACCCGGTTCCCGTATCTCGTTTTCTATGAGGGTACCTGGCGATCTCCTAACAAAATTACCATCAAACAGATTTATCGCATTGGTATAAACATGTAGCGCACCTCCAATATGGACGTCCGAATATTTCGATGGGTCCACATTGACTTGAAGCACTACACTGCTGTAGCAAGGTACGAGTACATTCCTTATACCGCTAAAAAGCGGAAATACTATGAGGAAGTTTGAAATCGGAAGGGAAGAAACCTGCAGAGGGCTTATTATTTTTTTCATGGTCATCGATCGTAGTGCCCGTATGTTTAGTGATGTCCGAAAGCTGTTCTGTTGAAATTCCTCTTAAACTAACAAACTGTAGAATCCAGGTCCTCAATTCTGCAGAGCCCCTGTCATGCTCATGAAGAACTAGAAGTCAAAGTACGTTGCCAATAAATGGATAAAATTTGCAAGTGGTTATAGGATTTTGAATGAGGAATCCCGTTTGACGTTCCATGAACTGTTCATCATCAATGGCGACTTGAGGACTTGTCAGTCGGTCATAATGTCTATGAAACTCTACGCTTTATAAAAGATTTCGAATTCACCGACTAGCAGCGACTGCAAGCGAGGCAGCAAGACAATGGTTACTGATCCAAAGGAATACTTCAATGTCGTTAACTAGAAGGGGACTTTACACAAAACATCACCGGTTACAGATTATAGTTTTTTAAGCATCTCACTATCAAGGGGAAGGAAGGCGTCTAAAGCAAGCATAGTTGAGACATTACGAGTAGGTACTACTTAAAGTATTTCATGAATAAAATACAAATATAATCTCTCACTGTCGGCATGTTTTCCGAAGCCCGGTGGCAAATGCGGCCCCACACGCTACTCGTAAGTACCACCCGAGAACCACTGCGAAACCCGTGGTTAGACAATGAAATCCGGCAGGAGCAAGCATGGGAGCAGAAAGCATTTAGAGCTGCGCTATCAAGGAAGTATAAAAATGTTCGTAAGATCTACGCGGAAATAAGGAAATAGAAGCCATGGCTTCTCAGGAGGAAGGAGTAAGCACCAAAAATATATGCCCGAACGAAAGCATTCTCAGCAATGCGTACTGGACCTAAAGAGACGTTGCAAATCCTCCACTCTGTGGAACTACAGAAACGTTGGTCTCCTCATCACAGCCTTTAAAAAGTTTTCTGCCGCGTAAAACCTAACAACAGGTTAATTGGTTTGGTGCACTATCGAGTAAATATTTCCATTGCGTCAGATCGAGGAAAAGAAGACCGAATTCCAAATTGAGGAACTCAAGGAATTTGTATACCTGGGCTCCGCAGTTAAAAAAGGGAGTCCCAAGATTCACGCAAGCTGAGAGTTCTGGGTTATTAAAAATCGAGAGCTACACGCAAGAACAACGTGTTTCCATTGCTGTGCAATATTTTGAAAATTATGAAGGTTAGGCAGCTACTGTTCTTAAATTTTGTACAGCATATGCTCGGAATGGTGATTTAACTTCATCAACAACAAATTCAGAGAGACTGGACGAATTGATGATGTTAGACACTCCGGCCGTCCTTTAAGAATCCGGTCGACCCAAAATATCGACGCAGTTCTATAAAAGATTGATTGTTTCAGCCCTCCCCTATGACTTAAAATTGATTAAAAAATAGGATGAGGAGTCGTTTGATCGTGTCGTGTCAAAAGTATTTCACGTGATCTAGAACCCTTTATCTATTAACGGAGAGTGGAGGAACAGATTTAACCAACATCTGTGTAAGTTGTACACCGACATGGATCTAGACAAAAGACTCAGAATTCATCAGCTTAAATGGCTGGGACATGTAGAGCAGATAAATATCAGAGCTCCAACTAGGAAAGTTTTCGAATTTATCGCCAAGGAAAAACAAGGCAGATGAAGTCATCACCTCAGGTGCTGCACGCAAATGGAAAATGATCTGCCGTGCTAAATTGGTCAAAGTGGAGAGCCATGTTCATTGACGCCCATGCTCACCTTAGTATATGAGTTAAAATTGGCCGGTCTCCACTCACTTTAACCTAATTGCCAAATATGCAATACATTTTGGATTGCGTAAACTCTTAGGTTGGCTCACGGAACCTGGTATTCTGCGGTATCCGTCAAGGGATATTTCATTGAGGCTTGAGTCCATTGACGATTAATAGCTGGGTTGTTCATGACGCCCTAGATATCACAATTTTTATGGAAAGACATCTGAAGCTTCTAGCATTTTGCTAAGGGCTTTCTTATTGTAAATACGAGTATGCAAAACTCTCACGGATACCAAAGCATCATAAGATTGGCGCAATCAAGAGAACTTGGGTCACTGTCGAGTATCGCATTTTCGAAATGTTTCCTTCATATACAACGAATTCGAATATGCCCCTCGACTGACTCGAACTGCAACTAACTTCAGACTGCTATAATTTCCAAACCGTTCATGGCAGTGAGCTCAAATTTTGACACATGACAGATAATTTTATTATTTACAAGCCTTTTAAACGATTTGCGCCTCAGTTGTGTTGAAAAATTTTTATCCGCTATAGAATTTAAACGTGATAGTGTGATTGCTTTATATTTGGCTGGAAAACCACAAGTAGCTATCGTTAAAGCCCTCCAGCTCTGGAGGTGGTCATAAAAAAACAACAACATCGGCAGAAATGGTTCGGGAAGTGAAGGCTCGATTTGAGCGAAATCCGCGTCGAAGTGGAAGAAAAATGGCTCGTGAGCTCAACATATCGTTGGAACGGATGCAACGCATACTGAAAAATAAGCTTGGGCTCAAGCCATTGAAACAAAATGACCGAGTTTACTTGCCAGAGAGGATCTTCTAAAATTTACACCTTCGGACGGCCACCAAAAAGCAGGCATCACCGATGGTGATGGTTTGGGCCGCCTTAACCGCCGATGGTCGCTCCCAGCTCGTATTTTTGGACCGTGGCGTCAAAACTAATGCGATCGTATACCGTGAAACTATCTTAGAGGCAGTATTGAAGCTTTGGGCAAACAATCATTTCGGTCGGAGACCGTGGACATTTCAGCAAGACTTGGCAACGTCTCACAAAGCGCGCGACAACCAAGATTGGTTAAGAAACAATGTTCCACACTTCATTTCTTCGACACAATGAATTGGATTTCTCTGTCTGGGGTATTTTGAAGGCGAAGGTTGGCACTAAAAAATACCAAAGTTTGGACCACCTCAAACAACCACTTCGCCGGGAATGGGCCAATATACCGGAGAGCCACTTGCGTGCAGCGTGCGATACTTTCTTCGGCCGTCTCAAGGCCATTATTCGCGCCAAAGGATCTTCATAGTGAAAACTACTGATACAATTTGAAAATTGATGTATTTTCCAACATCTCTTGCTTTGGCACAATAAAATTTATCAAAAAGTAAAAAAATTATAGCATTTTAAAAAGTTGGAGTTAGAGTCAGTCACCCTCTAGATCCCGGACTAACTTGTCAAGAGTAGACAGTCCTGCTGTCAGATCTATTTCTGGCTTCTTTACTTTCTCTATTAAAACTCGTCTCTGTTTTAGCAACACAGTGATAATAACTATACCCCGAGATCTGGCTTCGATGTGGCTATCTCTGCGGCATTCCAAATCATTTACAACCATGACATTTGTAAAAAGTGCTAAATTGCCAAATCGCTATAAATCAGATCCGGGTAAGACAACACAATTTTCTGTCCCCTTATTCGTCACCGGTAGGTGAATCCCCCAATTTTTGTTAATGCTATCTTTGATTAATAGACATTACTAATTGTTTTGGCTTTCAGAAACTTGAGATGTTTCCTCAGTCAAAATAAAACCTTTACCAGAAGATGACCATAAAGGCACCAGCTATCTGCTGAAATCCTCGCTGAGATACCATATTCCTATAATTAAAATCAATTATGACAGCATCTCTTTTATATGACACTTTACGAGTATATGACGGGGTATTACTTGAAGCCCAACTGTGGTGCTTGTAAGTTTGACTTCAACTTGGACTTGAACTTCAGTTTCTCTGGTAAATGAAACTATTCGCACGGCCACCTTTCACACTTTCGAAAGCCGTTAATTTCTGTTTTTAAAGATACTTTTTCCATTCGAATCTTTGCAATTAGAATCTCCGCGTGTGCTTGTTACATCTGTCCCCCGATGTTGGTCGAATTTTGTTGCTGCTGCCGCTTCTGGCAACCAACTATGTTGCCGACCATTATGATCATCAAAACGAACGAATTGTGTTTTGTAGCCAGCTTGATCGCATTCTCTTTCAACAAATGAAAAGTGTAACAATTTGTTGTTGTTGTCGTTGTTGTTGTACGAGTATTTGTGTGAATTGTTTTCTTGAATAGTATCGTTGTTGTTGTTGTTATTGTTGTTGTCAAATAGAAACTTTTGCGCGCGGAATAAAATTAAAATACAAAAATCCGTAGCAATTCTTGTCGGACGTCGTCACCGCTTACCAGCACCAGCACCAGCACCAGCATCCCAACTGCCACCACTACCAGCAGAGGTATCTTTGGTAAAAGAGGAGAAAGGTTGTATCCGAGTGCGAATGTACATAGATACTCGTATACAACTATAGGCGCCTTCATCTCCGGGTATGTTCACAAAAAAGTTTTCACCTTTCCACGAGGGGGTACATTTATGGCCAAAATAATAAATTGTTCACTTTATGTGCACGGGGGGTACCGTCTTATCAGCTAAACAAAAGTACGAGTAAAAAATTCGCACTCAACAATGGAGTGACAGTGGTAAATGTAGTGTGTGGGCTGGAAATTAGTCGACAAGAATGCCATTACAGACAAACAAATAGACCAAAACCCAACAGATAGACATCAATTGAATTAACTCACGTAAGAATAAAAATATCTAAAATTGTATCTTTAGTTGGGCCACCTATGCAAAGTCGTCCGAGTACTTCAGCTGGCATCTGGCATCTGGCATGTGGCATTGCCTGGGCGCAATGTGAAGTACCTTCATACATAATCTTCGTTTAATGAGCCATTTGGTTGATGAGCCTCTCGTAAGTAGGTGCTAAAGGAAGAAAGTGAGAGTTGTGAAATAAGAGATGAACGTTAAACGGACAGTTATTACAAAAGTCGGCATTGCTGCCTGGGATGTTGGTTGCTTAGGCATTGTGCTCGTATTTTGGGCTTGAGTAACTTCTGCGTGTGCTAAGATGCATTTCTTTTTTGTGGTTTCATATGATGACCAATGTTATTGAGATGAACAAAAGTCTTCCGGGTTCGTGTTACCTATCTGCAATAATTTCTTTACTTCAACGAAATTGTTTAACTCTGTCGCAATAGTAGTAAGGGTTATTACGTCGTTTGTTATCTTTTGATTTCACATTCTCTGCGATACAAGGAAATCTATGATAGAGCGCCAGTTTCTCTGTAAAAAAGTTTCAATCATCGCCGAAAACTGCCTTAATCCCGGTATACAAAGCAAAGTGGTTTGAAGAAATTCTCAGTTAAACTCCATGCTAAAATTTAGTATTCGTAGTAACACTAAATACAAGTTAACTAAAATTAAATCACAACATCAGGGTTTTGAAGCCAGTCTATCACATGTTGATTATTATTAGTGTCCCCAAAGTCTTGGGGTCCCCATGGTAGGATCGCTTGCTGCACTCAGTAACAATGGGCTGGATGGTCTGTCGTTGGGCTCCGCAATCGCAAGCGGGAGAACTGATACTTCCCCAGCGGAAGAACGAATCTGAATACCTTCGACGCATGGTTCGAATCTTTTTGAGCGTCGACCAGAGCGGTATGCTAAGCCCAAAGGGTCGGTGTGATGAGTTCAGGTTGTTCAGGATGGTGATATTGTCAGCTTGCATTGATGCTGTTCATTCTGTTGACCAAGTGTTGACAGCAGCATAGCAATGCCATCGTGGATGGGCAGTTCAATATTTGAGAGCGCTTTAGTACATTCCCTCAATAGTGTGCACAGTACAGGAAGCCATCGTTTGCCCGTTGGATTTATGGCGCCAAAATGAGTCTCATGTTATTGAGTTGGATGTCCACCTTGTGCACTATTTAACCACACTGCAGCACAGTATTCAGCTGTGGAGTGTACGAGTGCAAGTTCCGCAGTACGAAACGTTGATACACTTAAACTCCAGGTTGATCCAGTGACTTTTTGAATTATATTGTTGGGGGTTTTGAGTTTTCAAGTAACATTTGTTAGGTGTTCTTTGTATCTAAGCGATCTGTCTAAAGTTATGTGTGGTGTTTCAGCTGTGGTTAGGTGAAGTGTTGCTAAACTGGACGACCAATTTATAATTTACTAGTTGGCTGACTTCACATGCTTGGGCACAGTCTCCATTATCTAAAATATACACTGAGTTGCTCAATGTCTAGGGTTAGGATTCTATCTGTGTTTGTCGTAGGTATATCGCTGATGTAAAGACTAAAGAGCAAAGGAGCGAGGCCGGAGCTATTGGGTGAACCGTGGTTAAGCTTTCTCACTTTGGTTTTGTTATCATTGATGAAGACTTGGAGTAGACGGTTTGAAAGTAGGCTGCTGATAAGCCGTGATGTCCTCAGGAACGGGATTGCCTTCACTAATTTAAATATAACCCCAGACTTTGTCGTACGCTGCAGTTAAGTAGACAAAATCAACGGATGTATTAGGCATGTCCTCAAATCCTCTCTCAATGTGTAACGTTAGTGATAGCATCTGCTCCGTACAATTTCTACCGGGGGGGGTTTATTCGATTATAGATAAATCGTTCGAGTAGCTTATAGCAAGTACTGAATAGTGCTATAGGATGGTAGCTTTCCGGTGCGTCCCTAGGCTTACCGGGTTTGAGAATGGCTAGAACTTTCACTCGTCGGAGCGCTGTTGGAATTATACTTGGCTCAAGTATGTTGCTGTAGAATTCGGGTAGCCATCGCCTTGTATTTTTTTTTGCGCTATGTGAAAGAAACTCCGGGTAGATGTGATCGAAATCTGCCGCCTTTCCTGGTTTTACTGGCAAAAGAGCGGTGCTAATCTCTTCGGGTGTAAAACTGCCCGAGAATTGCGATGACTGTGGGGTCTTGGTCTTGAGGTTTCTTTGAGCCTATTTTGTGGTGACTGTATGTTCCTTGTCCACGGAAGCATCTCCACTTTGTTCAGGTCCATTCAGAAGTTTGTAGTGTTGGAACTACTGCTTTCCCGAGTTTCCGAAGGACACTCTATGCTTTCCTTCTGTAATGGGTGAAGTTGAAGCTAAGGGCTGTTGATATTAATTCCTTTTTGCGGGTCTCCTCAAGCGATCTTAGTAGTTCTTTGCTAGTTTCGGGATCTCCAAATAGCTGGAAATTGCCGTATACGCGTTTGCTTTCTGCGACCCATCCAGGAATGTAGTCTATCGTAGTTCTGGGTCAGCGGCAGAATAAATCATAAGCATTGTGAGGGAAGCGATTCCAATCGGCCTTTGTGAAGTTCCAGCACGGTTTTTGAACGGAACAGTTAGAAAAATCTGGATTCCGATAAAGATTAGGATTGGACGGTATTGACTTCGCGGGAGGACTGTCCTAGAAGCAGACAGGGTTACGAAGCACAGGTCCGGATTGTAGCCTCTTCACCATCTCCGATAGTGAACGGTCTCTCTGTTCTTTCCATCGAAGATTAGGTGCAGGTGGTTAAAATCTGCCCATCCCATTAGCTTGCCATCTGTTAACCAAAAGAAATAAGAAAAATTTACACGACTAATGCACATGCATAATGTGCCTAATAATGGGCTTTGTAGAAACAGCATTGAGTAATGAATGCTGGTTTGCTAAGTGTCTGTGTAGTCGAGGACCTCAGCATTACTAGTAAGTCTGACTTTCAGCGTCTTCTCGTAGTGTCCGCTGTGGGTTTCATCAGTAACAGTGTACAAATACCGTAAAACGCCCGAAAAGTACTTAAACACGCGGATAGGGGCGGATACTTTGTTGAAGACTATTGACTATTGACTTAGAGCAACTACTGTTTACAGGAATGTTTAGACCCACTTGGACAACTGCCTCAAAAAGGTTTCAAAATTCTGGATTCCTCTAGTTTGAATGAATGTGCATGTGATACAATATTTGACATTCTTGCAGTAGGCGAATGTCTCTCCGAAACTGGAAACATCTTCTTCCTCTACTCCAGTAAACCAGACCACATTCAAAAATAGAGTAGGTCTACTTGTGATCCCAAAAGCACGTAGTAACCTTATGTCCTCAGTCATTCAGTGATAATTGGCGGGTAGGTTTGCTCCAGCAAATTACGCAAACGGCGAAGTTAAAGAGGATTTAAACAGCCAACTAGGCGTCGCCACCAATTCACTGCCTAGCGGATACATCCTAAGGTATTCGCCATTTTAACCCCAAAAGATTATTGAGATACCTAACAAACTGACAAAAACCTGCAGAGGTCTTAATTGAACTTTTACCAATATCTCGTAGATAGAATGGAAAGGCCTATCGAACTATACAGTTGCCTCAACTACCCTAGATTTTCGGGGTAGAAAGCCCAATTTATTCGGCTTATAACAAACTAAGCTTAATACTTAAAACTATGACTTAAAAAACTAAAACTTAAGATTTCGGAAATAGGTAAAAGAGATCTAATTTAAAGAGAGGAGTGCTGCGGTTGGCATCCGGTGGTGAGATTTGGGTTGACCTCCTGAAATGTGGTTCATTGGCACTATAATTGCAAGACTTAAGTGAAAAAAGTTGTAAAGAGATGCGCAATTGACAGAACCTGGGAGAGTTGATCAATAAACACAGTATCTGCTACATTTCAGGGAAGACCACGAACAACAAATCGAAGAAAACGACGTTGGATATTCTCAATTCCGAATACAAGAACTAGATGAATAGCTTACTCAAGCGTTACAAAGCTAATATAGGGGATTCTTAAGACCACCGTCTAATGAGGCCAAGAGATGAATTGGCTTGAAGAATTATCTTATCAATATACGAAAGAAAGTTAACTCCTTGTCATAAAAATGCCACTGTCGAGGAGTTATTGAAATAGGTTACAGATTGGTATTTCAAACTTTAAGGTCTTAACAATTTTGAGGTACCGAATTGGAAACCTGTCAAGACCATGTTGAAGATGTTTGATGATTTGTGGTGAAGAAAAAATTAATATCATCAGCGAATATCGAGGAGGAGGAGTATTTAATAACATCAAGATCTTATTTGGTTAGGATGAAAAGTTAAGGGCCTAAGTGGCTGCCTTGTGGAATCCCTGAGCTACTCAAAAGAGGGGCTGAGAGAGGGCATTTAAAACGAACACTATAGCTAGGGCTTTCTAGTTAAAAATATATCTGAGTGAATAACATGGGTTTAAGGTCGAGTGAAGATAGTTTGAAGAGAATCAAGCCGAAAGAAGAGAAGGGTGCAAATTATCATTGGTTGATAGAGATAGCGACATAACGCCATTGTGAAATTAATGGAATCTTTTGTAAGAAATAGTATAATTACTTATTACTTACCTAGAATAGTTAGGTGGCGGTACAGTTCGGGGTGAACCAGGGCTTCAACTATCAAGCTTCTCTAGTCGGCCCGGTCTTTAGCTAACTACCTCCAGTTGTGGTCTCTAAGTAGGTTAAAGTCCCCTTATACGAGTGCATACCACCTAAGATCAGGTCTCCATCTACCGCGTTGTCCTTCCTGTTTGGATTTGAAATCTCTTCAGGATGGAACATTGGTATCTACTCGCTCTACATGCCTTAGTCATCTCAGGCGACTGATGCGCACTTTTCTGACTAGATCGATGCCGCTGTATAGCTCGTACAGTTCGTTGTTGAATCTTTGCCTCCATAGCCGGTCAACGTAAACGGGATCAAATTTTTTTCGAATGATTTTTCTCTCGAAACGCTTAAGGATATCTTCAACCGCTTTCAATAGAATCCATGCTTCCACGAAATAAAGTAGGACTGGGATGATCAAGGTCTTATAAAAAAAGAGTGTCGGGATAGGACCTCACTACTCATTTGCTTTCTTAGCCCATAGAAACAGCGAGTAGCAAGAGCGATTCTTCGTCTACTGAACTGTTGCTGGCAGAATTTATAGCAGGGTCGAAGTAGTCAAAGTCCCTTACTACCTCGAAATTATAGCTATGGTGCTCTATCCAGTTCATCGAGCATTTTGGCAGCTTCCGTTTCAATATTGTGATCTCAAAATTATGTCGATATCATCGGCGTACGCTACTAGTTGCACAGACTTTTGAAAGATTGTGCCTCCAGTGTTTGCTTATAAATTCCGCATAATTCATTCAAGTACGATATCCTATTGTTGAAGTCACAGAACAGCGCGTCACCTTGTCTAAAACCTTTTGTGCCATCAAAGGTCTAGGCTAAGTCGCTACCGACCATGACGAACTTGTTTACAAGGTTTCCAAAACTTGATATAGCTCTTTATAGCTCGTCTCTATTCGACAAAAAGATGGTAGCCAGGATCGGCCGGAGTGTGAAGATTTGGCCGATTGTGGTCTTGTCTGAAACCGCACTGAAAGGGCAAAATCAGGTTGTTGACGAAAGGTTTCAGACGTTCACACAATAAGATCTTGCATGCGATATTGAGCAGACTTCTACCTCTATAATTGACGCAGTTAAGGGGGTCTCCTTTTCTGTGGATCGGGCAAACGATGCCGAGATTCCATTCATTATGCATACTTGCACACTATTCTGACGAGATCTGAGGAATGATTTAATGTACGCTTCCCACAAAGTCATTTCCAGCAGCTTTAAATACCTTGGCTGGTAAGCCGTCAGGTCTTGCTAATTTGTTTGGTTTTCGCTTAGATATTGCTATCCTCACTTCTTTTCGGTCAGGTGAACGGAAGTTCTAGCCATCATCGTCTAAGTTGAATGGTCTGTCCTGCCCGTTGGCGGGGTGTTGCACTTGGTTGCCGTTATACAGTCTGCAGACAAAGTTTTCCAATATTCCCAGCAGCGACTGTAACTCTACTACAAGGTTTCCTTCCTCATATCTACAGGCTTCTGTACGGGTCTTCTTGCTTTGGCACGTACTTTTTACCTGTTGGTGAGACTTCCGTACGTCATCCCTGGAGTATAACCTCTCCATACTTCGATCACGCGCTTCTTGTGACGAGGCCGATTTTCTTCCGTCTTTTCTGCCTATAGTGTATACGATCCTTGTTTAGCTGCATGTGCTTGCCGGCATTTTTCACAAAACCAAGGTTCACTTAGTAATGATCTGGTGAAACCCAGCACATAAGTTGCGGCATCTCTAAGGGCACGTTGGCAGCGTTGCCACTGGGCTTCGGTACTTTCTGCCAGCAGTATAGGAGTTCTTGAGAGATTTCGAAATATGTGTTCGGCGAAGATTCTGGCGGTCTCATGCGATTGCAGAATTTACTCGTTATATCTTCTCACAGTAGTTCTTCTTTGTCTTGGCGTTTGGAAAGTCCAAATTCGTAGCTTGGCTATGACAAGGTGGTGATCCGAGTCAATGTTGGCTGCCACACAGAATATTTGTGGCATGTCTTACGTCGATCACAGTGTAATCAATGTGATTTAACGATTCAAGATACGGGAATCCTCATGTGCTTGTGTATATTGAGATGAGGAAGTCGGGTGATTACTATAGTGATATTTCGTCTCGCCGCAAAGTCAATAAGCCAAAGCCAGTTGGTAGACGTGTTGCTGTGAAGGGTATGCTTAGCAACTGTCCTACCCAAAATGTCCTCCTATCCTATTTTGGCTGACATTGCTCATGTGTCTTGTCGAGGAGCTCGTAGAAACATTGTTTTGTGTCACAGTTTTTCATCGTTCTTATCGCAATTCCTGGATGGCGGTGATATCTGCTGGATAGCAACCAAGGGCCTCTGCTAATTCCTCGAATGCATGTTTCCTGTTAAAGGTACGAACACTCCACGTATAGATCCGAAGATCCCTCTAATTGCTTGGCTAAGCATAATAATTTTGCACGGACTGAAATCTGTTATAACCATGAAGCGATGAAAGCGGCATGGTTATAAGATAGAGTCCATTTCACCTGAGGTGTGTGTTGCCGAAAAAAGGATATCGTTAAGGGTGCCAGATAAGTTAAATGATACAATGATTGCTTCAATATCACGCATGTTGAATTCGGCAGATTGTAAGAGAAATAACTCCCACTCTGGTCACATACCATCAGAGCATAGATATTGAAAAAGAGATCATGAAATTGAGACAGAAAAGCACGCATTTTCGAGCGGAAAATGTATTGAAAATGTTCTCGAATTGTGGCACAAGACCCATATAAATTGAATACGCAACTATCATGAAGGAAGAACCGCCCTCATCTTGTTCGATTCTTAAAATCTTTCTTCAGTTTTAGTTTTGGGGAGTTGAACAATTTTATTAAAATAAAAGGGAAATAGTTCTCAAGCTGAGCGTTTTACTTTTACAAACAGAAAAGAAGAACTGAAAAATCGGTTGTTGTGCTCTATTTAAAAATCACCTTGTTACAGAACATTTACAAACACATTCATCACGACGGATTACTAGACCTATTCTGAGAAGGACCTACGGTTCCTTGGGTGAAATTTCCTATTTCACGGAATTTCCGTTGATGATTCCACTCTGAATCATCGATGTTGGAAAAACCAGCATCTGCAAATGAACGGATTTCATCTCAATGAAATAGGTACCACATCCAACCTTCGGCTGATTGTGTTGCCGAAGATAAATTGTTTAATAAGTTGTCATTTGGTTTTTAATTTTAACTCTACTGAAATCAACTGACAACTAGACAAAATTTATGTTAAACTTTCCTTCCACACACCAGAAGAAAAAGAAGAAGAAGAAGAAGAAGAAAAATTAAAACAAGATCCGACTATTTAAGGAGAGAAAATCAAGTCACATCCATAACAATAAAGCCAATCAAATAGTCGAAGCATCGACATCGTTACTCAACTATTTTGATTTGGTCAACCGATTCCAAATGCAAATTCGTTTCTCTTCTTTATATTTGGAACACGGAACTTAATTATTTCCTATTTACGTCAAATCCACCTTCTTCTCCAGCTTTTACAGACATTAAAAAAAAAAAAATAAAATAAAAAAAAAAATTAATTAAAGAAAAAAATTTATCCAAAAATAGCTTCTTCTAATTTATGTGGAGACAAAGTTTCACCGCAGACCAAAAATTCCATGTTTAAATCAGCTCATTGTCTGGCAAGGGCCGTTTGAGTGATTCCTTTGTTTGGATAACATCTTCAAATGGACAATGCAAAAAATCGAATATAGGAATGGTGAACAGAGAAATATATAGAGAATAGAGGAGGAGTACCATCCTAGTATGTAAGTGCAAAAGTAATCATCTCCATAACACAAACAGCATCGCTTTCAAACAGCTTAATCATCGTTTCCTTTCACTTTTATCTATCCATACATATCGATGCCAAAGAGGAGTGGATACATATTGACGGACGTAATTGTTTGATGACGGAAAAACAACACTCGTACAAAAACAACGGTCCGTCAATCTGCAAAAATCCATTGAAACATGGAAGATTCTCAATTAGGGGATCCTCTGATCAATGCAGTCATTGTTCGCTCTGACATTTTGTTGGTTTGCCAGAGTACTGGTCAAACTGTCAGCTGTTATAGTTGTGGTTGTGGTTGGACAGAGTGTTAACTTTGAAACTAAGTAAGACCAACTAACTATAATTATCGTAACTCTTTACGATATCGCGTTTACTTACGAAATTCATTTGCTGAAACTCTAACCATCATTATCATCATCGTCGTCGTCGTCGTCGTCGTCGTAATTATCTTCTTCTTCTACGTCGTTGTAGTTCGTCAGCTGAAGAAGCAAAACAAACCCCCCTAAACCATCTGGAGTCACCACATAGAGTATAGAGCAAAACAGAGCAGACCTCAGAGTTTATCCGTATACGAACACCACCGCACCACACCGAACACCGCACACCGCACAGTACACACAACCGCAACAAAGCGCCAATGTAACAGATTGTTCGTTGTAAGAAGGTAGATACAATTTTTTTTTACGGTTTCGAGTTTTAGTCTTTCGCGATCGGCTCCACATTCACGTCAGACTTCTTTGAGCTTTTACTCAAGAAGGTCGAATGTTTTTCGTTATTCTCTCTCCTACATCCGAGTAGTTTTCGTGGTCAAAATTTTCTTGTGCCGATTTGCTTTTTTTTTTTTTGTTTCTTTGGTCTTACTTTTTCACACGCTCTTGAACAAGGATAATTTTTTGGTCTATACGATCGAACGAATATATAAAAAAAAAAAAAACAAAAACAAAAAAAATTTACGAGATAAAATATCTCAAACAAACAAGAAGTGCAGAAAGTGTTAACCGCGCGGTGTGTGTATGCAAAAATTTTGTAAAAATAAATCGTTTACTTTTGCAAGACCAGGAATACGGGCTAGAGAAGAGAAAGTGCTCGCATTTTGTCAGCGTTTTCATTGTCTAACGGTCGCATTTTTTTTTTCCTGTTATTTTATGTCAAAGTAATAGCATCTTGAGTTCGGAGTTTGGATTCCGATTTTTTTTTTCCGCGTTTCTGGAGCAGCTCGTGGTAATAGAAAACAATCAAGAAGACGTTGTGCGAGAATTTAGTCTTTTTGTATCGGTTTCTAACTTGGTTATAATTTCACTTCGGTTTTAGTATTTATTTTTTTTTTCTTTTCTGTCGCTTTAATAGCGGGATTAAGTAGCAAGTTCGGTGAAAGAGAAAAAAATTTGTATTTACATACGTCTGAGTAGTTGGAATTTTTTGTAACTGACAACAAACGTTCTGGATAGCTATGTGATACGGTAGTTGACTTATTGGATAACTCTTTTGGATAATCTGTCGAATTAATAACAAGTGAGTATGAGAGTTTAATTTAAGAAAATAAATTCAAAGATGAGTATCCCAGTTTTCTGCTCAACTCTTTCGTTTTACTTTGACTTTCTTCCGGTATTTGCGTATTTGATTCGTGGATGATTTACAATTTGTGGGGGAATGGTTCTAGTTGTGAAAAGATATCTATTGAGAAGTAGAAACATAGTTGCGGACATCGGTATGCTTATCCTAGTTTGCTACACAACTCTTTCGTTTTGGTCTTATATTTGATCAGAATCAAAAGTTTCTTGATTTAAGGAAATATGAAAGAGTATCATGGGAATACCATCTTAAGGAAGGAAGTTTCTTGTGAGACTCATACATTTCGCTGGCAATTGGTTTTTCATAAGTTACCTTGGAATGAACTGACATTTGTCACATTTTCCCCTGTGAAATGCGGCTAATCGCGAATAAAAACGCGCTGTGAGCTTGCGCCACACGAAAATATTTGTTTGCTTTTATAATTGATAGATGGATGCCACAGGAATATGTTGACTTAGCTTCCGAATGTGCTACTGATGATTCTTATTAACATGTCATTGTACTTTTCAAAGATTAATACGCGAGTTGCACGATACGTGGAGTACTTTGAATTTTGTTTGGATACGACTTTTTAGAATGCTTAAGAAGGTACATAGTAAGAATAAATATGGACAAGGGTCAGTTCCATCCAATTTTAAGTGTTTTTTTTTGAAATTTCCTTAACACAGCTGCTTTTGATAGAGGTAGATTGAAAATTAAGTTCATACAAGTTTTATTCCGACGCACTATAAAATATTTTGTGGTTGAATATGGTATCGTCTACTCTGAAACATTTAGTCGTTAAGACGTTTGCTGTGGTCTTTAAACTAATACACCACCGGAAGTTGTATGTAACACACAATTATATATTTTCTCTTGGTTTACCAATCTAGCTTCAAAATATTTCCCACTTAGGTGTGTTACAACTGAAGAGGTTTTAGCTCAACTATACTCGTAAGGTGCTTTGAGTTAGGCCATAAAAGCTGGTAACGACTTAGTTATTTGATACTTTTAACATTTTTTCAACATATTCGCCCATGAATTATTTACTTTCCTGTTAAATGGGAACATTTGGGCTTGTCCAGACGAACCCATTCAGAGGCACTTCGGTTTACACATTTAAGTATTCATTTCTGCTTGTATTGCCAAATATTTATCGTGTCGTATTGCCAAGTCTTAAAATGAGCACATCGAACAGATAACATCTGAAAATAGAAGGATCTAACTTCCCTCCTTATTAAAATGGGCGAGAGTTGAGGCCAGAGTAAACAGGACGAGCACTAACAAACATTTTGTTTACTGATATTGACAAGAGCATTTAAATATTTCATACGAAAATATAGTATGCGTCAGTTGTAGCTTATTACAATCTTCATGTAATAAATAAATTTTCAAATCTGTGCTACCCCTCTTAAAATAAAATAATTTTTCCCTTAATTTGAAATTTTTATTATATAGGCGAAGTCCTCTAGTTTTTTATGAAGACATTCCAAACAATATCGGAACTCGCTTGAAATTGAATTCAGTTGCTCGAAAACCTTGCCTACTCAAACAAAGTATATTCCATTTAGGTTTTAGAATATTTTGGCTATGATTACAAGATCATAGAAGATCAATCAGTTAAAAAAGGATCCACATCGAACTGCGCAGTTCCAAGACGTTCTTTAATTTACACATAATCACTGTGATAGGCAGAATCAAAGGTTGTCTTTAAAACAAAAATAGCATCAGTACTGTACCGAAATACAAAGAAAATAGAAAGGCCAACTCTTCATGTCAAGCCTTGTAATAGAAGAACCATACTACACCTCCAACTGCAACTTGACGGTTTTAGACACATTCTCCGCTTACAAATCCTCTGGACTTGGCGGAATCATACCAATCATTCTATTTATGTTGGATATGTTGCAAAATACTGGAAGGAAGTAAAGGTAGTTTTCATATCCAAAGCAGATAAGCCCAGCCATACCCATCCAGAAGACCTAGGCCCATAAGCTAAACATCATACATTTCAAGCAATTATTCGAAATAATCTACACCCAGGAGATTTAGCCTCAACCCAACATGCCTATACAAAGTCAAAGGCATGGAAACGTGCCCTACATGAAGTTGTCAGTATGATTGAAAAAAGTCTAGGCGACAAAGAGCACATAAAAGGCTTTCAACAATGTTAACATCCCACTATAAGTAGAAACTTAGGAAATGCTGGAGGCCATCCCGCCTAACGAGCCTGATATAGAGGGTCACGACTTCTAGGCGCACCCCTCCAGGAGGAGTGATATTACCTCTTCTGTGGTCCCTAGTGGTTAACGAAATACTTTTGAATTTGAAAAGAGATGGAATAAAAGCCACTGCATACTCGCCTGATGTGGTTCTTATGGTCACCGGCAAGTTCCTCCCCACGATCAGTGAATTTCTAATATGGGCTGAGAATCAATCCGAAACAACAGAACTTGTGCTGTTCACACACAATTTGACCATCCTTCCATAGATGGGAGAACCTTCCAACTATCGAACAGTGCTAAATATCTACTCGTACTAAATAGTAAGCTGAGTTGGAAGCTCAACGTTGAAAAACGAGTGATAAAAGCAACGATCGTCTTCTACGCTTGCAGCTATATATTTGCAAGGCTATCCTACGGATGTATTGTACATGGCTATCGCCAGACACATCCAAACCTATGCCAGCTTAGTATGGTGGTACTCCACAAATAATACTAGCAACGCTAAGTCAACGCAATTGCATATATTGGCATGACTCATGTCATGAGAACGACGCCAACGACGGGACTGGAAAACATACTGGGCCTCTTGCACCTAGATCTATACATGCCGAAATCTGCAACGAAAAGCCTTTTAAGATTGCATCAGCTTTATGGGTGGAAACAACACCCGAAAGGCCATGCCTTAATCCTTACAAGTGAACTGGGTTTATGCTCAAATACGGATTGCATAATACCCCATCATGACTTCGATGGAATGGGACAGGAACCAAATGGTACCATACTCAATATCCATTTTCACAGAAAGATCGGAGATGGAGACAGGAACCGACGTTAAGATCTTCTCCGATTAATTGAACTTACCATGCTTTCGACGCGTGTCGTACTACGGCAGTGTCTTCTAGACTAAGATATCGGCTGTAGCAGAAGCAGCCAAAGACAATATTTCGTCGTGGATATTCCTATATTTATTGACAGGGCTGCCATCAAGGCCATCGCTGCAGTCGAAACCAAATCAAGGCTTGTGAAGCGTTGTCGCAAAAAGCTTAAGGCTCTTTGCGTTCAGCATGAGTTTAAGACAGGCAATGAACATGCAGACAGGCTAGCTCGAAAAGGGAATTGGCACATCAAAGTATCAAACCCTGCTTTCTGAGAATATAAGTGGAGTGAACCATACAAATAAAAGCCAATGAAAGGTGGAAAAATCTTCCAACCTGCGAGACCTCAAGACAGCTACGGCCGGGACTCAGCAAATTCAGAACAAGTTAGATTCTCTTGTAAAGCAGAGCTGTTGAATTGCTCGCAGGCCATAATCTTTTGGAAAGCTGTACCTTACCGCCGACGACCTCTGCAGAGGCTGTGGGGACATAGGCCCACAAGAGAATACCGCGCAATTTTTGTGCCATTTTTTTTTTTTGGTATAAAAAAGATATTGCGAACTATATGCGGATTAAAATTTTCACTCGCATATAATTTGCAACATCTTTTTCGGAACAGTAGCACTCAGACACAAACTGATCCTTTATACTCCATGTGTTCCGACGCCAAAAAGACGTGAGATTGGTACAGAGGTGCACTGCGATCCACCATCTAGGTATTTACCGCTCCCAACGCTGCTTGATTTCGGTGATCTAGTAGGAACCGATTCTTTCAGTATGGCGTGGCCGTTGACAGACCTTCAGGGAGTCAATATTTCCACAACCTCCCAGAACTATCTGCTGCTTTATCTCTTTTCGGATCCGCGGGTGTAACACAGTGACTTTGACCTTCTCAGGATCAAAACGACAACCAACGCGAGATGGAAAGCGGAAACCAGAATCGCAGTCAAATCTCCCACCCGGGCATCACAATCGGTCTACACAGACCTTCAAAATTGTTTAGTTATAGCCTTTCTGATGGTTGACTATCGCGTCAGAAAACGATAGTGCATCAAGGAAGTAGAATAAGCTGAGCCACTGCCTCATTACTACTTGACTTCATTACCAAAGCACCACCCTTACGTGAGGTCGGCAATACTACTGCCAACTCACCTAGAGCACTATTTGCATATTCGGACTCCACACTTGGAATTATGGATTATCTCTAAGATAAAACCAAATATTTCAATTGGTACACTGCGGCTGGAGTAATATACTCGTAACCACTTATCAAACACCCTGAATGGTGTTTGTTAATAGGTTTGTAGAATCATGGTCGTAAAGTTGAGAACACCACGACCAGCTCAAAATTATCAAGTTTGTAATGCCCTCTAGCCCAGAGACACATATGTGCTAATTTTTTTGTGATAGATAAAATTCGAAACCTCTACATTTTGTCCCCCGTAGATAGTGCCGAATTGAACTATCTGAAATTTAGGCAATCTTCGGCTGATTATATGATACCATCTTTCGACCTCAGCTATCGTAAGGTGGAGCTTCTCGAGGACCTGTTTAATTCCATGGCGCTTAAGATTTGACTGGTTTCTGCTTGCATTAATCAAAACCAAATGCCAAAGATGGTAGAACTTTTTTGGCCGATTTTACGGCTACTTACAATTTAGGAAGGAAAGGGTAAACGTAGGTTTAACACAATCTTCGATACCTTTATACCAAAAGTTCAGTATGGAGCAGTCTTTTTCTGTCTTAACAACTTTTTTAACATCCTTTTAACGTCCTAATGCATGTGTTCTCTTGCTGGTTGCTACTGCTACTCAAATGGTTCCGATGATGTGTTTTTTTTCTACGATTCATACGATACAAGCTCTCAACAAAATTGTCTTGTTTTTCGATGAGCATATTGGTGAATAATATTTTAGGTACAATGAATTTTTCTTTGCAAGGAAACTGTCGTAAAATGGAAGACGCATACAATTTTATGTCAAAAACTCTTGCGCACAAATAGAATGGAACTTGAAACCTGGCGTAACAAAAGTCTAAGATTTTTTTTGGGGCTTGTGGAGAGTGTAGTTCGCAAAATTTTGTACCTGGGGGGTTGAATTCAAACGTTTTAAAAATATAATCCTTGATATTTGTTCTAGGATATTTAATATTCTAGAATTTAACATTAATATGACGTGACATGTATGACCAAAGGTGTGATATACTCGTATTTTGCGCCTTAATTGCAACCCAGAGATTAAGGAAAGCTCTACGTGTTGGCTAAACCTAAATATAACTGCAACGTTACTTAAATATTTTCAGATTTGAAAGGAAGAAGCAGGAAGTACTCGTAGTTCATGCAGCATGTTGTCCCATGTGACAGTATTTAAATCTGTTGATGCTACATCTAGATAAATTTACGAGATTCCTTCGGAGGAGTGACTCCTGGTGGATGTTCACCCTGTAGTAAGAAGATATTTACATTTTCAAGGAGCTTTAGCTCGTCAAGTAACCTTATATCATAGATTCCATCATCAATCGCTGACTTGGATTTACGAACAAATACAAAAATTGCTTCAGTCTTCTTGTTAACGCATTCGGAACAAGTGACCTATGTCCTGCTAACACGGTTATCTGCGTCAATCAAGCATAATAGCACCATGTCCTGGGATTCACGGACTTTTATTTATGGCATCAAGATAAAAAACACCAATTATCGTGTAAACAAAATATTATTTTGTTTAGCAAATGGCTTATTTGAGAATTTGCCTAAAAAATAGGTGCCCTATCTCCTTGGCCAAGAAATAATATTTCCAACCTTTTTGAAGCCGTGCTGCTTCCATTTATTTTCAAACTACACTGACACATTTCGAACTGATCGCATGCGCTGGTTTCTTAGCCTCATACTAAAGATTTTTTGAGCCCAGCTTTATATGTCAATGTTGTACTTGGTCGAGTCTAGGCTTACTCCCAAGGAAGGAGAAACTTTCTCCATTATTTTAGGTGCTACCTTCTCTATGAACTCATCTCCTTTCTTGTTTCTGATCGCCAACGTTCAAGATGGAGCAGGATTGAGCCGAAGCGATGGCCTTCTTAAATGGGTAGTCCGATATGCAGTAACCAAGCCCAAAGCACCAGATACGCACCACTCTGGTCTTATACTCTCTTACCGGGAACAAATACCGCTTGATACAAGACCTTGCTATACTTAGTAAAACCTTTACAGAGCTTTCAAGAACCATATTTGCGGTATTACTTTTCATGGCCTTTCTTGGTTGGGAGACCATCTTCAGCACCCCTTTTTCGGCAGCCGTTTTATCCCTATGTCATGAATTCCGAACATAAAACAATTATATTTCTTGCATCTTCCGGGCTTGTAGGACCCAATCCAGTTTTTTACTTCTATAGAAAGTTCTTCGTCTATCTACCAGTAGTTTTTAGAGCTTCGAAAACGTTGATAAACTCTACGTACTTAGAGACAGGTCAATCTTAGGTGAGCAATATTGCGATTTTAGTGTCCTTTCGTGTTCTTTGGAACTCAATCATCTTTTAATAAAGCTCAAGAAATTATTATGTGAACTAAACGAGTCTTAACTCCAACACATCTAGTTTGAAAGATGTGAGTCGTCGGAAACCAGACTTGCGACATCCTGAAAGTATTTCAAAACTCAAGATCTCTAACTCCGTCGTCGACTCATTCGGTTAATGGCTATAAAATCTGGTACACAGGTATCTCAAAATTGAAAGACATTGACATTAGCAGTAGTATCTATGAACATAAGTTCCAAAAAGTAATGAAATTTATACTTTGGCAATGCAGAATATTAAAGAATGTATGCGAGTCAATGCATAAGCTACTCTATGCGCTCAAATTTACCGGGATGGACATGGGTCTTAGCTCGCTTTACAAAATGTATTACAAGTAGTTGTAAATAGTAGTTTTCGTTGTTCGGATGTGAACTTAATGACACATCATGTACGTGCTGCCATTTTATTAGGAGTTTCTTGGTTTCCATCTCAATTTTAACATCATGACTAGATGCCGAGTAGTTTAAAAAGATCCAAAGTCCGAATAAGTCAAAGCGAAGGAACTGCTAAATCTCAAGGGGAATTTATGTATCTAACAAAACTTTTGTATTATGCCTTGTTCGAACCGAACTCTTCTTTTGAAGTGTACGCGCTGATCTGAGTGTTCAGTGTCAGAGTCAGGATACTGAAATATGATAGCTGATACTAGTGCTATATACCAGAGTTTCCTGCTTCCGTTCTCAACTGGTTTTGGGGCCAGCTATTGCGAAAGTTGAAATTACAAATTAACACAGTTTCAGAGCGTCTTAACCCTTTGAAAACAGTGATAGTGAAAGTGCGGTATTATCCGCCTGAATATTGCTTCATTTAAATTTTGAACAGTAACCACGCAGTCTGTTAGGAGGATGATGTTCATCGATAGATCCGAACTTTCCTGTGAATTGTGATCAAAAATTAAAAAAAAAAATGGAAGACTTTGACTATCCTGTCAAAAAGGGCAATTATCATAGATCGAGTGGAAAACACTAATTCCAAAATGATAAATCCCACTGAAGAAACGAGATCATCCAGGATTGCTCGGCCAATACAATCACCTACATGAATTCTCTTATTTCTAAAAAAGTGTACAACGCTGTACCTAAAATAGTTTTTGAAAAATTACTTGCAACTGGCAACCCTTAAATGGTCAAAGCCTTCCATTCATTACACTCCCGGGAGTGCTGCTTCCTGTTGGAAAGACCAAGCTGCCTTATATCCACGATCGCTTGATCTTTGAACCGGAAGTTCGGTCTTCCTTTTCTTCTCGAACCTGGTGGCTTGGATTCGGAGATCCTCTTAGCTGGAGCATTATCATCCATCCGCTCTATGTGGCCCAGATAATGTGTACCCATCTTTGCACAGCTCATAGAGTTCGCGGTTGTGTCTTCTTCTCCATACGCCCCCTCTCACGGACATAACCAAATATTCGACGAAGAAGTTTTCTTTCCATAGAGCCTAAAACTTGATCCACTGTCTTACCTATCGCGCAACTTTCGGCTTCGTAAAGCAGAACTGGCAAGATCAACGCTTTGTAGAGCATGATTTTGACCGTTTGGGTTAGGAATTTTGACCGACGTTGTTTCGACCGAAGTAGCAGCACTTGCCTTGAGTTACCCTTCGTCGAATCTCCACCAAGATATCGTTTGTGAAGTTAACATTTGCCTCGAGGTAGGTGACTACTTCAAAGTTGTGGCTGTAGATAGTGACATTTTATCCTAGGTGATGTGCAATGGAACGGATTTTAGTCGACAGCACATATTTCGTTTTTTCTTCATTCACTTTAAGACCAACTCGTTTAGTTTCTTCTTCAATTGAGGTAAAAGCTTTAATTATGGCACGCTGGGAACGTGCGATTATATCAATATCATCCGCATATCCTACAAGCTAGACGGACTTGGAGAATAAAGTACCTTCCGTGTTGACTTTTGGCCGTCGTACTATCTGCTTAAGAACTAAATTGAAGGAGTCATACGACAGCGCGTCTCCTTGCCGAAGTCCGCGCATCGTGAGTGCGACACATCCGGATCACGTTTCTCGGTATCTCGAATTTTGCCATCGCATTATATAGCTCAGTGCGCTGGGTGCTGTCATATGCGGCTTTGAAGTCGATGAAGAAGTGGTGTGTGTTGACCTGGAACTCGTTGGTCTTTTCCAGGGTCTGTCTTAATGTGAAAATTTGGTCTGATGCCGATTTGCCTCGCCGGAAGCCGCACTAGTATTGGCCGATGTGTACGGTGCAGTACGGTTTCACACGTTCACATAGTACACTGGATAGGATTTTATGGGCGATGTTAAGTAGGGATATGCTGTAGGGCATAGGATCGCCCTGCTTGTAGAATTTTGAAAAGTTAATCCAATGCGAGTCAAGTTATTCTTTTGGAATATTTGGATTAAGCCATTCTTGACTCTAAGCAGTGTTAGGAAGGGGGTATCAGACTACAACACATTTAAAAAATCAATTTCAAGTCTTTGCTTCACCATTAATCTTTTAGTTGTGGTTTGAGTAGTATCTGAATGCAATGGAATGAAGCCTAATGAGTTAGTTTTCAATAAATTATCAAAGCTCCACATACTACGCTGATATGAAGTGTAGAATCTATTTTGACGGTAGGTTTCGAAAAATTTACCCTAAAGCAAGTGGTGTTATCTATATTTAAGAAGGATAGCAAAAGCATTGTTAAGAAATAGATCCCTTATGTAAAGACTGTTTCTGTGAATAGTGTTAAACAATGCATATGAAGATATGCGAGATATGCCATTCTTAATAGAAATACTAGCCAGAAAATACAATACCGAATGAATGGATACGATTGCCAATAAATTATCCATTTAGCCATGCCAATGAGATTTCGCTTTGACAAAGAGATAAATTGCACGTTAATCGTGAGAAACTAACGCTTTCGTATGGTTCATGGTTTGCCCGGTGTATACACGGCAAATAAGCTTCCTTGGACTCCCTGCACTTCTTCACTCCGAGGTATCTGATTATGCAGATGAGGTACACACTGCGCAGTGACAAAGTATGTTTTACACTATGAACCTAATGCATGTAAGTTAATCAAAGTCTCATTCATTTGCAACAACATGTTTTCACTTTTCTCTGGAAGGAGCAAATCCCGCATTTGGAAAAGGTCAATCGTGGGCATTTAAGTCTTTTCTTTGGCCAAAACTCAAATAAATCAGGCTTTGTACATATTTTGCATATTTTACTCTCTACTGTATTGTTTTTGTAAAACTTTAGAAAGCAGTAGAATGTCGGTGTTTAAAAATGAAACCTCGAGTTCTATTTACAGCATCCGACAACCCAGGTATTTGGGGCTTCCTCTCAAAACTAGCTCGCAGTTGTTTCGCCAACCACCTGGGTAATAACTAATCTCAATTATATAAGCTTCTCATATCTTCATCTGTTGGAAATGTGACAGCACTAAATCAAAAGCCAAAAGTAGTCCATATGAAACTAGGTCACATTCGATAAACAATGGGATCCAGTTCGCAGCTCAACTCTTTTGTTTTCTCACAGTTCTCCTTCTTTTTTTTTTTTCTTTTTTTTTGTGTGACATCTTGGCTGTCCTAAATAAACTAAAACCTGCATATTTATCGCCTTTTCACCTCAATACCTAAATGCTCAATCGAAAATTTCGCAAAAATTCACTCGAAAGCATCGAATTTCACTCGTAAAACGTCTTGAATACGATTTGTGTTGTTTGCGTTTTTGCTCCTCTGCCCATTGAATTAATTAGATCTTATGCTTGTTCAATTACTTTGGCATACATACCATGGAATGGAGTCACTTTATTTAAATCTGTTTAACTGGGACGGAACACATTGAAATCATGATCGTCATCGTGATTATCATCTGCAGCAAGAGTGCCAATGGAATGGTTTCAATCACAAAAGGCAGAGGCAATTCATAACGCATCTTAAGTACCTCATCTGTGCTCGACGGTTCCATCGCTTGCCTTTACGCAATCGATCGAAGCAATGCATTGCAACCGGTACTGGTGTAAGTGGTAGTGTTGGTAGTTTGCCACTCAACCGCCAACAATTTTGACGGTATCTCGAATGACGAATTTATTTACCAAAAAATACAAAAAATAAAAAATCGAAAAAAACATCTGCGATGTCGTAACATTATTATTTCTTTTTTTTTTCACAACGACTCAGCGCGTACGTAACAAAGTCTTCATATGGCTTTTGGTCGTTGGTTGTTGGCTGTTGTCTGCATAAGGCCTGTGGCGTCTTTCTTGTCTTGTAAATATGCTTTCTTTCGTCGTCTTCTCTCAATGTTAAGGCTTGTCTGTACATAATCGTATACCACCAATGGTATATATTGGTTTGGCTTATTTCCGGTTGGTGGTACACACTACACCTCGCCGGGGCAACACCAATATATTCTCTTTCTTTTTCGGTTGTGTTTTGTTTCTGCTAAGCTGTCTGTTATTTTATTTTTTTTTTTTTTACTTAATGTCTTGTTGCAATATGCGGATGGATAAAAATTTCACTTCTTACGCAATGCGAAAAATGGGAAAAAAAGGCATAAAAAATGAAAATAAATTAAAGTGAAAGATGCAGGTCGAGCTGTTGTTTTTGGTTTTAAGACTCATCACCCCCACTGCCCAGGAGGGCTAGTCTCTGGCCAAGGGTTACATAATTGTGATTTATTTATCTCGGTTAATAGCGCAGACCTTATGCCGATTTTTTGATTTGTTAAGTTGAAGCGGAAGCTATTTACTTTTTCGATTAGCAAAGCGATGACTTAAGGTAATATTAAAACCATTAAGCCATTGAGATAAGACGAAACTATTTTTGGAAAGTTTTACCGATGGGGAAAATGGTGCATTAATCGGTTCTCTTGCAGATACTCGTAGAAGCAGCAGTTTCTACTGACAAAACATTCAATTCGTAATAATAATAATTATTATTATTTTCATTTTGGATAAAAAGTCATTAGTTAGGACGGAAATCTAATGATTTTTGGTTATAAAACGAATTTCTATTTTAATGAGGAAAGTCGTTTGCCGGTCATTTTGAAATTGACCTTTAAATCATAAATATTCTGCGGCATGTGAAGTCATTGTGACTTTTAGCTGCGGGCATATTTCTGGCAGATCAAACCAGCAATTCAGATGCCTTAAGGCTTTCGAGGCTGGTTGAATCGAAAGTTCTCATAACCAAATAGAAATGTCTATTGTCTGGGTATCATACTTCTTTTCATTTTTATGGTTTGGCCTATCCTAAAAGGAAAATTATTGTGGTCGTCTGTAAGGCTTGTTTCCAGATTTACTCTTCCAGATTTGAAACCCAAGTAACTACCAGACCTTTTGCTAACTTTTACCTCCATGCAGCATTCAAATCACCATATCAATCGCGGCCGGGGACCAGTGGTAACTTTGTGAGGAAACTATTAGAAGTGGGCTGAGCTTGGCGTATATATCTCGATGAAAATCGTAGTTTGACGAAAAGTACCATCAAGTTCATAGAAGAACTCCCTGAGTGTGTCAAAAGCAGAGGTACCACACCAAGTTCATCAAGCCCGTTCAGAGGCCTACAGACATGGACAATAACATATCATCTAATGGTCTTACTGTGAGGCAAAGCTTTGAATTGGCTGATGATGGGCTTGCAATGACCATAATAATGTCCAAGACTCTAGTACGAATGGGTTACCCAACGTTATCCAGGTTATTCAACGCAACAAAATTAACTTGGCAAAGACCATTCATCCACCCAAAATTCGATTGAAAGAAAGTATATCAATCGGAAGTAATCTAGTTGGTTACTATTGGTGGAGACAAAGACCAGGAATCGATAAGACATCGATAAGTAATTCTCACTCTGACAAGTCTTGGTAAAACACCAGGAATTCCGAGTGTCTTAACAAATACCGCTTCCTGTCTTTCTTTTAGAAACCGTTGAAATATTTTGTGGGTTTACCACTTCTAATGATTTGACTCAGATTTTCACGCAATCATTTATAGCATACGAACTTATTGCACATAAGTTCGAGGTGGACTTGTGTGACAACCGATAAACCTATCTATCTATCTTTCGCAGAAATGAAAGGAAAAATCGTTGATATCCATTGGTGCTACATTTCTTAGTTATCTCAACTAATTGCCTGGCACTTATGGGACAAGGGCGATGTCAGTATGGGTTTCTTATATCTTCTTCTCCAATCCCATTTTACGAACCCGGGACCAAAAATAATCCGAAAAATCTGGCGTTAAAAACGATCAAGTGTATTCTTATCCCCCTTCGCCAACGATCGTGTTTTGCTGCTATGAACTAGAAGTAGGATCTTCCCATTCATACTTTTGATGAAATTTTTCATCACGTTGTCGCATGATTCTGATTGTATTTCGCGTATAGCAGCTCTGATATTTTCTTTTAGTTCACGAATCTTTGGTGGAGCATTGGCGTAGACTTTATCTTTAAAACAGGCTTAAAAGAAAAAGTCTTGAGTTGCACGATCTCAAGTCAGTCAACATCATTTGTTAACGCAATCCATCCACTGAAACAGTCCCACCAGCACTATTTTCGAAAAAATATGGCCCAATGATACCGCCAGCTCAAAAAACGCACCAAACTATCACTCGTTGTAAATGGAGAGGTTGTTCCACTATATCTCTTCTATTTACGGCGCCTTAGATGTGACAGTTTTGTTTGTTTAGGTACTCAGACAAATGGAAATGAGCCTTACCACTCATAGTAATTTTGTACTGATCTTGTTCACTCATTTCCAATCAGCGAAAGTGCGGCGTTGTGCTTGGTCTTCTTGTGTCAACTGGACTTTATGAGCATGTAGGTCAAGACCTTTATGCAAAATGCGCTACAAAGTGGTTGCGAATAGACCCAATTCCTCTGATCGTCTGGAAATGGACACAGCTCGGTTTTCAAGCACACTCCAAGATGTGCCGGCGATATTTTCAGCTGATTCTGCCGGGCGAACACGGGTTTGAGTCTTCACATCACTAACCTGTCCAAGACGTTCAAATTTATTGATTAAATACAATGTAGCTGTGCGAGAAGGCGCTTGATATTGACAAAAATGTACGAATAGTACAAACTTTACGAAACGTATGCGCCATATTTTCACCTTTTGTAGTAATTTCTCACTATTTCAATACGTTGTGTGAGCATATGTCGATTAATGATAAATATTTAATAACCTCATAGTTTTTACTTATCAAAACTCATCGCAATGATATGTAAATCTTGAAAATTCAACAATGGTGAGCAATTTAAAATGACAGCTCTTGTTGGATGACCCTCTATAAAGTCTTCTTAATACTTCTGGACAGACTTTGTTAATTAACTTATTTTTGGGCCAAAAGAAGAATGATTGGCAAGTGTAACTTGCGATGCGTTATATCAGAACTTATAGCTGAGTCGGCGTAGACAAGATCCCTAACTATCTCCAAGTTAAAGCTGAATATTTCCGTCTAACTCGTTGCTGACACCATTTACTTTGTTTTGGCCTAATTCGCTACTTAACCCATTAATGAAACTAACCCTTTTGTTTACCGGAATTTTCTATCACAAATGGTCCACATATTTTTTTCGCATTTCGGGAAGCTAAATCCCTGTAAACAGATGTTAGGAGTTAGGTTTGTGGATTCAGAAATAGGCTGTGTAGGTATTCGATTTTAGGTGGACTGATTTCCTACTCGTTACCTTCTAGCGCCTTTATCTCTAATATCCTTGTATACACCCCGTGTAGTTTTTGAGATTTAAGTGCTTGGAATACAGATCTTTGGGAACTCTATCAAATCTATTTTTCAAATGATTGAAGACGGTATGCAGACTTTTGGAAGCATCCCGAGGTTCCTCAACCGTAATGTGCTTGGTTTAAATCGCGTCGTATGCCGACTTGCCTCAGTCTGGCAATGTTTTATGATGCTTTATTATATCATGGAATATGGGTTTTCATATATTGTAAGTGCTCGAATAAAAAGGCAGAAGATTTCACGAGAAATTTTCAAAAAATATGTCGTAAAGATGATCAATTGAGGAACCACCAAAGCCAGTTAATACCTGGATACCTGGTAAAAACCCATTTAAAGTCAACTTGAAGGCGTGATGCTAATGAAAGGTTAAAAATCAACTGGTTGGCAAATGATACAAAGGTCGTAGTGTTTGCTGCAAATATGTTATATGCGGAACAGCTCTTTTTATCTTCATTTCAGGTGCCACAAACTGCGTAGTTTTGAATTTCTTTAAAGTAAAAATATGCATCGTGGTTTCCATCCAGCTAAAAGGCCTCCCTGCCGATGTTACCAGTTTCAGGAAACTTTATATAAAGTATCACGACATATTCAATATGCTTCCCCTAAAACGGCCTTACATGCACTCTAAAAGAGTGCACACCTCCAACGCAGTCGTCTTGATCACGAGTAACTTTTTTGGAATTTAACAAATCATGCCGTGGCCGTGGCTCAAGTGGTAGTGTATGGGTTTCCCAATCGGACGGTTCGGGGTCCAATACCAGCCGTGGCTGAAAGTCGTTTTTTTCAGGCAACTAAAATCTCGTGAGATGAATGGTTGCCTAAATACATCAAGTCAATTTAAATTAAAAATTTAGTTTCACCATTAAATTTGGATGCCACTCATGGAGCGACCCATTTTCCGAAAAACTTTGGCATCGTAAGGTGTAGTCGTACCCACTTGAGTGTTAAGTTCTTTTTTTTTTTAAAAAAAATAAAAAATGAAAAACCTTACACTTACCAGAACGGGTTCTAAAACTTATGCCATTTTGAGTCAATCTCATGCTCTCTCATTTGATATCTATGCTCTGACTAAAACTAATCTTATCCCCAATATAAAAAACCTGGATTTATCCCTTTTTCCTTCAGGAATGATGATCGCACACTCTATGATTGACTCTCTCTGTCGAAGATTTCAAACCATTCTCTAAAGCTTTGACTCCTCTCTCGTTGCCACTACGTTTTCTTCTAAACTCGACTTTGTGTCAGCTTGCATGTAAATCCTTCTTCCGGCCCCATCTATCGAATCCTACCAAATTGTTATTGTTGTCGATGCAATTGATAATTTGACTGCCTTGTCGAACTCTCGTGGCGATATCATTATCTTCGGCGATATTAATCTGACTTAGCTGAATTGGACTCCATCTGAAAACCCATCTTTTTTCATCGCTTCTAATCCCATTTATTCTAAAGAATGCCTCTTCTCAGATCGGTCTAGTCTATGTCAAGTTCGTGGCGGTTCTTGTTATATGGAAAGGTAAAAAGACCTTATTTTCATTATTGATTTCATTAATTCCTCAGTATTGTATTGTGCCTATCGCTTTTCACACAGCTAATTTTTGTAAAATCAATATCTATCATATCTAAGCAGGGCTTCCGTCGAGTTTACCCTCATTATAAATTTCATACATTCAAAACCAACGTACATCAGTACCACTCTTTGTTTAATCATTAATTTTCCTTCGCTTGTGCTGTATGCATGCTTTTTAAGGGCAATCGAAAGAAAAAATACCAATCTGTCTCTGGTCGCTGCCCTGTATATTTTGTACGGCGAAATAATCAAATCCATTCCGTTTATGTGCCTTATTCAAGTTATAAAACATCTTCTACATCTCCTCCTTGGTATAATCGTAGACACCGCTCTCTACGAAACAAAACAAACATGGGCTGTGTTCCTTCGCACCAACTCTTCTTCCGACTATTTAAACTATCTAGGTACATATCTTCATTTCTACCTAAATAGTGCGCAAACCAACCTTATAAGTGATCCCAAGTCCTTTTTTTAATTCGTCAATCCCAAAACTAAGACCGACGGCTATCGTCCATCACCATCGCCAACTTTCTCGCTACATTTTTCAATAAATCATTTGCCAACAACTCGTTCGTACCAGATCCCTCTTACTTCAATGACCTACCAAATTTCTCAGTTGGTCTCTTTTTCATGAAATGAGTTTCTACTCGGCCCAGATGGTCTTCCCGCCGTGTTCCTTAAAAAAAATTCTCCTCCAATCTTTCTCTCCCCCTTTCCTACCTATTTTGTCTATATTTTAGAGAGGGAGAATCTCCCCAGATTTGGAAGACCATTTCTGTAATCCCAATACATAAAAAGGTATCAACGAAAGAAGTTACCAATTAAGGTTCCATTGCTAAACTCTCTCATATTCCCAAACTCATATTCTTTGAAAGCATTTTATACGAAGTCTTCAGGTTTACGTGCAAGTCTCTTATTTCGCCTAGACAATATGGTTTCCTGAAAAGCAGATGCTTATCTTTTGCCCGCTGCTTTAGAAAATGGCAAAGAAATTGGTGTTATCGCAACTAATTTCACTAAAGCTTTTGACAAGACATGTCATCAACTCTTCCTTTTCAAATTGTCTGTTCTCGGCCTTGAACCTCTTTTATTAAAATGAATGTCTTCTTACCCGGTAAACCGATATGACAGTGTGCGATTTAGATCCGCCCTGTCAGTTCCTTTCCTGGCCTTCTCTGGGGTTCCAAAAGGCAGTCATCTTGGTCCCCTTCTCTACATTTTTACAATTAACGATCTTGAGAGGGTCATTAAATCCTCCTCCCTCTCCCGTTTAGCTGATGACCCAAAAATTGTTAAAACTATTTCTTCTTCTCATGACTCCAAGAAGATCTCGATCGGTTTTCGATCTGGTGCCTCAAAAACTGCTTTGAACTTAATATCGCGAAATGCCAATCTCTAACTTTCTCACGTAAATGCAATGCGCCTCCTCCCTAACTTTATTTTCTCTGTGGTTAATCTATTTCTCTATCTCAATCATTTCAAGGCCTTGGCATATTATTCAACCGGGAGCTTAACTTCCGTTCGCATATCGATAAGATGATCCTTATAGCCAATTCGGCACTTTGCTTTCTTAATCGATGGTCCAAGGAAGTTTCCAACCCGTACGTAATCAAATCTCTCGATGTTGCTTGAGTATGCCAGTCAAGCTTGGTCTCCCTTCCAACGAATTCATGTTTCCCGAATCGAGGGTATGCAGCATAGATTCCTCCGATTTTCATTCCTCGACTGCTTCTCTCACGTTCTATCGACTGCTCATCCCTTTACAATACCTTCAACACCAATTGATTTTAGCTGGTTTCCAGCATAGAAAATTTCAGTGTTTTGTTGTGCATAAAAATTGTGGACTGCCAACCCTTTCAACCCCACTAAGAGCCACGATGTCTATCTGGTATTGCACGAAGTTGCTTCCAGGCTGCAAAAGTCGAATATTTCAACGACATACGTCCGTGCTGATATGGTAAGAGTTCTCGAGTTCTGGAATAATGACCTTGTCGGGTGTCGACAGATAAGGATCAGTAACTTATCTGAGACCGTTTTTTCTATTACAAATCGATCTACAATAGTATTAAGAGCTACGACGCTCTAAGTCGCCAGCTATCAGAGTTGCAATCTTACTTGGGCTTTGGAACTCTGAAATTTTTCCACTGACTGCGATTATCATTTTTCTTTTAGCAAATGATTGGAACAGTTAGAAAACAAATTTACATGTCCTTGTCAGATGATCTAATTCGAGATATGTTTCTGAGCTTATATGTATGTCATTCACCTCCTTGTCCATCCAGATTTGTAAAAAATTTGTTGCTATCTTGTACGTAAATTAACTTTCGTTGGAAAATTATTTAACTCAGGCTGTAGACCATAGTTTTCAAAGAAGATGCAGGAGAAAACCTTTCCAACAATCTGAAATAATCGCCCTGGTGTGCAAAACCTATTTGTACGACTAGACTTGCTCTCATGCACATGACTGTTGAATGAATTAGCATAATCGTACCTCTGTCTCCAATTTCTTTTCGGGACGGAAAACATTTCTCAATATTTCAAAAGCACACCTGTAACCTAGAGTTATGCTTCGGGTTGTTAAACAACCTTGCGTCAACTCGAAGGGAGATTCGCTTTAAATTGATTTGTAATCATGAGGAATTTTGAAAACCTCAGAAGTGAAGGTGGCGTTAAAATGCCTCATGCATCAGTCATTTTGCAATTGACACATGAAGTAACACATACGAGTGAGGAATAGTATGTAGCTCAAGCGACAATTGCTTGCTGTTAGATGCGGCACAATTTAACTTGATCCAAACTCATTCTACTATATCTGAAGCAAGGTACGAGTATGAATCCTTTTTACTTGAATAACTTTAGAAGAAGTTAATTTTTTAAGTTGCATTTCGTACAAAGATACTTGTACGCTAAAATTGTCATGAAGTGATTTCGGAAGTCAAATGATTTTTAGAAGCATTGTTATACAACAGACCTCAAGTCTAGGGGGAAATGCCGTTAAGCTTAAACAAGCCATTTGACGCCGGTAGACGCGAGGCAATTTTATGGCCAGTAATTGTTCAATTGGTTCCTAAATTTGAACTACTACTTGCTTCGATAGCTCAAAGTATGATCGAAAATCCAGGTTTGTTAGCTCCAAGTCGATCTCAGAATTTGTGCGTATAGCGAACGACTAGCTACCTATGACATAGGCCATACAGTCTCTAAGATTCAATTGATGCAGAAACTTAAACCTGCATACTTTGCCGATTCAATATTGGAAATCTATGAAGTCGATGAAGAATTTACCGAAAAGATAATTTTAAGCGATGAGTCCCATTTCTATCGTCAAGGTTTCGTTAATAAGCAGAAGAGCATTTACTTACTTTTACTTATTATTGATTAGCAAGCGTCTGCAGTTAGCCCGATATTTAGCTAACCTCTAATTGCGTATTCTAAGTCGGTTGAAGTTCCCTTCTGTTCATGCGTGCCTAAGATGAGGTCTGCCTCCACTAAAATCTCTCTCCGGAATAGATCCGAAGCCTCTGCGGGCCGGAGTATTGGTGACTATTTGCTCTATATATCCTAGCCATCTCGAAGGCGAATGATGCCCAGTTTTCTGACTAGGCCGATATCACTTATAGCCCATATAGTTGACCATGGAATCATCTCCTCCAAAGCCTGTCAGCTTAAACGGAACTGGTAAATTTTCGAAACATTTTTCTCGCGAAGCGACTTCATCCACTTTCCACAGAGTCCGTTCTTCAGTGTCAGTAGGACTGGGATGATTTAGGTTTTATTAGAGTCTCCTTAGATTTTCGCGGAAGGGCCTTACTACACAAATGATTACTAAACTCAAAGACAATCCGATTGGAGAGTTTCTTCGTTTTATTTCGGCTAAGGTCACTTACCGTCGACTAATTCGTCGATTTTGTGTTTCCCTTCTTGTTGACATCATGTACTTAGTTTTGCCTTTATTTATTAGTAAATCCATTTTGCCAGCTTCCGTTGCAATACTATTGAGAGTACGGGTGACAACCGCTGTGTTTGGGAGAACGTCTATATTATCAGTATACGCTAGCAGTTGCACAGACTTTTGAAAGACTGTACCTCCAGTGTTTGCTTGAGAGTCACGCACAATTCTTCCAAGTGTGATGTTCAAGAAGTCACACGACAGCGCGTCACCTGGTTTAAAAGCAGTTTGCTAGGGATGCCAAAACTAGACATGGCTCAATTCACCTCGTCTATATAAATGCTGTCAAATGCGGCCTTAAAGTCAATGAAAAGATAATGGTTATCGATGTGGACTTCTTAAGATTTTTCCAGGATCTGACAGAGTGTGAAGATTTGGTCGATTATGGACTTTCCTGGTCTGAACCCGTACTGATAGGGTCCAATCAAGTTTGCTGCAAAGGGTTTCAAACGTTTACACAATATGGCAGATAAGATCTTGTATGCGATGTTGAGGAGACTTCTGCCTGTATAGTTAGCACAGTTGGGTTTGTCTCCTTTTCGTGAACCTGGCGAACGATGCTGGGATTCCATTCATCCGGCATACACTTTTCGGACCAGATGTGACAAATGAATTGATGTACTCGTATGTTCGACACAAAAACATTTCCAACAACTTTGAATACCTCAGTCGGTTGGATTTCAGCTTAGAGGTTGCTATCCTTACTTCATTCTGGTCTTGTGGGAGGAAGTTTTGGCTATCATCGTCTAAGTTGAAGGGTCTACGCTGACTGGTGGTGGGGTGTTGGGCTTCATCGCCGTTATACAGTCTGCAGAAAAAGTTGTTTCATATTCTCAGCACCGACTGTGACTCTACTACAAGGTGTCCTTTCTCATCTCTACAGGTTCTTCTGTTACCTGTTGGTCAAAGTTTCGTACGTTATCCCTGGAGTACAACCTCTCCATGCTCTTTTTTCTTCTTCTGGAGAAGCCGATATTTTTCCTATCTCTCTTGCTCGTAGAGCTCACGAGCGGCTCTCGTTTTTCGTTGTAGCGCCACTTTGAATGCTTCCTGTTTAGCTGCATGTGGTTATCGGCATTCTTCATTAAACCGGTACAGGGTTGTGAGCCCTATGATGGCGTAGGCCTGTATAATGATGCTGGCTGAACATATCCCCGCCATGCGACTTTTGGAGACTGGATCAACACGGCCATCTCTGGAAGGCCACGTAACTTTCGTTCGGCAGAGAATATTGCAGCCGTGGCTTAAGATATCGCAAGGGCTTCGTCGACATCGACAAGGCCACCCACCACGCAATTGGCCATTCCATGCACGTCTCTGCTGTGCATTTTGGTTAAAGATTTGAATATGTTTCCTTTTAAACTCCACATAGTCCACCAGCTGGTGGGTGTTGACCGTGAATATCGTCTAACCTTCGTTCACGGCCTCATGAATCTCCTCAACGACGAGGCCCATTTCCACCTGTGTGAATACGTGTACAAACGGGACGCAAGTAATGCACAAAGTACTATTACATCCACTCAAAGTCACTATCTGCGGTTTGAGCTGGAAAAAGTCATTGGTCCATTTCTTTTAGAACGGCGTGGGCCAAACGGTCACAGTGGATGGTGAGTGCTACAGAGCCATGATCAATTCAAAAGGTTATTCCTCAATTGAATGAATTAGGGCTGGAGGACATGTGGTTCCAGCAGGACGGAGCAAGGGCGACGATGTGCGACTTCTTTCTTTGGTGCCGAAGAAATGTACACAATACACATATATGTTCTGTTCCCTTTGGTTGTTTCGATCCCAGTATGTTATAACTCTTTCAGTTAACAACACAAATGGATGTCGCGTACAGCCTGTACAGTTCATAGTTGGATCTCGCAGTATCTTAAAATAGATCGTGCTCTTTTCTTAGCCAGTGCAATTTGCGCTATGTTAAAGAAGCCACATGATAGCGAAGCGCCTTGTCTGAAACCTTCTAATTTACTACCGACCTTGATGGAGTAGCGAGAATTCTCCATAGTCAACCTCAGTACCGACTGCGACTCTGTTACTAATTGTCCATGCTCATCTTTGCAGACTTCCATTCTGCACTTTTATCCCTGGCTTGTTCGTTTTATTTTCTGTCAAAACTCTCGAACGTCATTGTTAAAGAAACATCTTTCCATTTCCCCAATCGTGAGCTTCTCGTGATTTTTCTTTTCCTTTCCGGAGATCCTGTTCTCTGCCATTTTTTCAGTAGAGCTCACAATCAGCTATTGTCCTTCGGTGCAGCGCAGCTTTATATTCTTTTTGCTTGGCTGTAGGTACTTCCCTACATTCATTGTCAAACTAAAAGTTTCATCCTAGCAGCGTTTGGAAAGCAATCCCATTTAACTTGTCGTATCAAAAGTTTGAGCTTGAACTTGAAAATCTTCCTTGCTCGGGCATTGTTGTAAGTTAAACTCACTTAATGCATGTGGAGTCTTATGGTTATTCTCCTCCCATGAAGGATCAAAAATTCGACGAATGTTTTCGACTTTAAACAAGACTGTGGACTATGCTTTACTATGTATACCGTAGGGCTGCCTTTGCCGAAATCTAACACAAATGTATTTACGATTGTTTTGAAAAGTTTCAAAGTAACACGATGAATCAGTTGTTACATCACTTCAAGTTTGGTCATCACTTCTCAGACTATTTGCATAAGTGACTTCAAAATCGAAGAAAAAAATCTTGAGTATGGACTTGCAACTCCTTCAGGACTTCATTGAGCTTAAGGACTCGGGGTAGTTCGTGCTTATTTGAGAAGTTAATAAAGGCTTAAGGCAAGATTGTTCATAAAGAGCATTTTCTGTTTTGACTGTGGCAGAAGAACCGGGATTGTCAATTTAGCGTCTATTGCAGGAGTTTAACCTTTGGAAAACATTTCGAAAAAATCTCGGCCTTCATCTGTATAATATCTAGCTGTCTAAGACAACCCTTATTTTTATCAAAAAATTGAGGGTCACTTTTTGTTCAATGACCTTGGGCAAAAGTGAAATTGCCATTTATGGAGTGAAGAAAACCGAAACGAGGTCCTTCAGACTCGTTTACATCCATAAAAGTACAGTGTATGGTATGGCCTTCACCCTCAATCATGAGGTTGAACATAATGATATGTAATTCCAGCAGTATAGCGTCTCACGGCCCACAAAATTACTGACTCTCTTAGGACTCGAAAACGACAGCAAAATATCGTAAAATCGATCAGCGAATTGACGAATTGGGACCGTATGATTTGACGCCACTCGATTCATTCTGTGGTAAAAGCTGATAAACTCCAAACTATTCACTCTTGCAAGCCAATACTTGGGGAGTTATCGGTGAGAGACAGATCTGCTCGAAAAAGCAGTACGTGTCTTTGAACGGAATCTTGCAGTCTTTCGAAGAAAGATGAGCAAGCGCTAATAAACTGCCTACAATGCCAGCAGCCATCACGTCAACGCAGAGTGCCTGCAGCTTAATGCGAGCGTAAGCCAGATATTCACAGAGGTAGTACTCAGCGATGTCATCATCACTTTCACAACAAGTATGTAGGATGTTGTACTACTTATGCCCAGCTCCTTTCAGTGCTCAGCAAAAATCTAGTGCCCCGTCACGATGCCAGTAAGCCACATGTAGTTTTTCTTGCTGCAGCAGGAAGACCACTGACCTCTTAGAGACCTCTGAATATATTCGTTTGATTTGCCGGCAACGTGGAGAGTCATGCCATCTGCAGTTGTTCTCATATGAATCCCAACTGTCAATGGAAGTCCTAACCAAGGACGCAGGCAGATCTGACCTAGATTTGAGTCTCAAAAAACTCTCCTTTTAGGCTTGCCTGGCCAGTTCGTCGGCTATTTCATTTCTCGTGATCCTATTCTGGCCTGGGGTCCAGACATGGCTCAGTGAATCTAGCCTTCCGGCTGCATTTTGTGATATCTCGAACTAGCTTGGAAGTCGTAAAAGGGTTCAGTAAGGCTCTAAGCGCAGCTTGGCTGACGCTATAGATGCAAATGCTTCATCCCCTCCATCGATTCTTCACGACATAAATTGTTAGCATCAAGATTGCCTATAAGTGCGCTTTGAAGACAGACGTAAGTTTTCCTAACAAATAACGTTGTCCTCCTGCAGAAACACACCAGCGGTTTTGGAGCCATCCATTTAGACCTGATTACACTCCTTTCCTGGCTCAGATTGAGGCCGAAACCAGTCTTGGGCACAGGAAAAGTCGGTTTCGGATTTTTTCTTCAGCAATTCATAAGACCATAGTCAAAAGACAGTTGGCGCACAAGGTGATCAAAGCTTTTGTGCCTGTTGCACCAAAGACGACTTTTTTTAAGACGGAAGATGACTTAACAGTCAACTGAGAGAGAAAGAAAGATGTTTGAGATCAGTGGTTATTTCGCTCCATGGGTGGCATCCAACATTTAATGGGGAAACTAAATTTTTAGTGGAATAGTGGACTTTGAGAGGGCAGTCCATAGCGGAGCCAGGCGTGCTAGGGAAATCCCCCATGCAGCCGAGACAGACCGTTCTTTGGAGTCTGGTAAAAGTAGCACACGTATTTTCCTAAAAGCTTATTCCACCAGACAACCGACGTATAGGATATAATTGACCTATTCTTAGCTGTGTAGATCTAGAGAATCGCTCTCGGTGGTAGTTCCTCTGCTCCTTTGCACTGCTAGATGACTAGCAGCACCTTAGAGGCTTTCAACGTAACATGTTTAGTCCATGGAAGTTTGTTATCCAGGGTGACACACAAATACCTAGCTTCTTTGGGGAATTGGATGGTGTTGTCTTTAAGCAGTAGATGAGTCAGACCAGTCAGCTTCCTCCTTCTCGTAAAGAGAACAACCTGATTTTTAAGATGATTGACTGAAACCCCATTTCTAGTGGCGTTTAAGAGAACATTGGCATATGAATTGAAATAAAACACCCATTAGTTTGGCACACGAGCTAAGGTTTTATTTTCAATAATAGTTATATGGCATTAATGATGAGCAATTATTTGGGCAGCGTCTCAGGAGCTGAACCACAATTTAAGTTCGTATTCCGCGAATGGAGTACCTTGCTTCAACTCTGCAACCGTTGACAGCATAGACCAAGGACTTCAAATACCTCCACAAAAAATATTACAGAGGCGTCAAATCACATGATCTTGGAGACCAGACCACGAGTCCAGTTCTGGAGATAATGTTACCATCGACGACATTGATCATGGCCTTGTACCGGGCGCTGTTGATGGTGACATTTAGATTGTCTTCATTTTTGAATTACGGGCTGATGATGCCACCAGTCCGTAAACCTCACCAAACAGTGCATTTTTTGCGGTGCATCAATAGCTGACGAATCACCTTTAGATTTTCGCTCGCTCAAAATTTGACAATTTAACAAAGCCTATGAGACAGAAGCTGCCCCATCGCTGAACAAAATTTGACGGTAAAAAAGTGGATCGACCTCCAACTGTTCAAGTATGCAAAGAGCGAAGTCACCAAGTAAACGAGGACCGCCTTGCTTCAAATCTTGGAGCATGGAGATCATCGCTTTAAATCTTCCATGAAGTCGATGGAAATAGGCCAAGTTCTTGCTCACAATGACAAATCGATGCATTAGGATCTTCCTCAACATGACAACAACGATCTAGATATTTTCACTAGTTTTGGAAATTGGTTTCCACAATTTGTAATCGTTGCTCAACCAAAATTGGTGTCTGAACGTTGCGATATTTAAAAAAAAAAAACATCCCAAAAAACCACCCTTTACTAATTAGATTTTACCGGCTTTCTTTTGCTTTTATCAGTCCCACTTTGATTGTCAACTCGAGAAAGGGAAGCTTAATCTCACGGAAGAAGTTTCACCTGACACAGGTTGTCGAAAACTACGTTCCATGCCTTCTTACCCCGCTTGATAGTTTATACAATATTTCATCACTTACAGCTTAAGTCTTTGTATACAATTTTTAGTTGGAATAGCCTTGAAGATGCGATACAATCTTCACATAAAAACGATAAAAATACGCAGCCTTTCTCCAAAAATCGCTACCTTAAGCCCTCGTACCAACTCAGTCATTTCAATTTCATTCAATCACTTCGGTGTGTGAGTGCTTTTTTTTTTCACTCTTTGTCAGATAATCTCTGACTTTCGCAATCAGAAATGATAATTTGATGATCTTCCTTTCAGTCGGCGTAGACCTAAATTCCCAAACGAAGTAACTTTCATCTTTAAAAGTGCAAATTCATAACCAATTACCAATTCACCTGTCACACAAAATGTATCAAAGTGCCCCGTACAAAGTTTCGCTTTTAAATCCACCACAGTGCGTAGATGGTTGGTTTTTCCCATTCCATAATGAACTCATCATCATTTGTAACTGCTGCTCTTACCCGTCACTTTCAGATAGACGGCCTGCCTGCAATCAAATGTTATTCAATTTTCACACAACAATTGCGCAGTGAAATTGCTCACTGCATATTGAAAAGTACAAGTACTCGTACACTGCTCTCCAATCATTCAATGGCGTACCTAAGGCTAAAGATACATCTTTAGTGGATGTCTTTCATAACAATGACATATTTCTGTGCTTTGCTCTGTTGTATCTCATAATAAGGGAACATAAATTGGATTTCAGCTTTTGTAGAAGTCGTTGTATGAATTGCTTTCGCTGTCAGTATTCTAACAAATAAACACTGCCAACTTGAGTTCATTTGGAGCAGCTGGAAGCAGAAAAGATACGAGTACGAGCAGAGGTAAAAGAAATTCAATTTAACTCGGCTCTGTGCAGATCATGACATACTTTCCCCCCAAAAAACATTCGGTAAAGAGACAACTCTGTTGCTCCATTAGCCTATAAATTGCCATCGAGTTATGATCTTTTATTTTGCAACTTTTTTTTGTTAAATTCTTTTTCTTGCCGACCGCTTCTCTTCCCTGTTATACCTTTCGAAATCATCATATCGAAACGCGCTAAGACTAATTGTTAGGTATCCATGATTGCCATGGTAGAATGAACCTTCCATCAAGAGATGTGGCAACTCCAATGGTTGGTCATGTCTCTTGTCTACCCCGACCACAGTTATCGATTGCTTAATTTGATTTGGATTTACAAGTATCCACGGGGGGACATGGTCATCTTACCATAACGACCATGTGTCACTTTAGTGGGAATGCAATCAGACTGCGCACTAAGACGTCGTGGTCGCGGTCGCGACATCCGCTTGTGAAACTTAACTCAATTCCACGGCGTGACTGTAACCTGACCTATAACACCTTTTCAACTCGAAAATCCCGCATCCCAAATCGATATCGGCGGATAGCCATTTTTCTGTCAAACTTCAAACACTAATCTCCCGCCGTTGTAGCGCTGTCGTGTGATTGTAGCGCTGAAGAATTAAATTGTTTACCAAGCCACTTACACGCAATTTGAGTCATTTTATGACAACACTCTGGAGAGTGAACAGCATTTTCCGAATTCAGATACAGATTCGTTTTCATCTGTCGGTTGGGTTTCCACGATCAAATGGTGAAACGAAATGCTTTGTGGTAAGCGAGCATTAAATTTACGATTACGTCCTAATCACGCTACCAGCACTAGGCATCAGTATTAGTACCAGTACCAGCGTCAGAGCAGCGGGAAGAGCTCGACGTAATGAGTGTTTGTTTCGCGCCAGTGTAATTGGACAAAGTGCAATGTTAACACTGTTCATTGTGCTGCTACCCATACTATAGCTGTGACTATTGCTGCAGCATGTGAATGTTTTGTTGTTAACAAGGAGTCAATGTACCTGAGCAAGAGATGCTTTGATTTTCTCTAAGAGGCCGACAGAGACTTGGGGAGTTTCAGGTAGATTCGGCGAAACTTTGTAAAGAATGTCGTGGATTCTTGTACAGTCAGACCATTAGTGGATGTACACTCATTATACTAACGAGCATGACATTTACAGCGATTATAACTTAAGAATTCACGTAAAGTTAAGACAATCCAACGACTTAATTAGGAAAATTGTTTAGATACTTTTAGTGTTGGAATGAATAATTAACTGGAGCTATGCAATGAGAGGCTCATAACCATAAACATATCGGCATGAGTAGGTATTTTCTTATTAAAGAAGTGATTTCTCATCAATGTTTGACTGTTGTGTGGTAAGGAGTATGAATGAGAGAATACGTATCTTGAGACATGGTATGGGATATAGCGTTCTGCTATGGTCACAAATCTATCCTCCCGCATGAATGTTAAAGCAGCAGTTACCCGATTACATCACACTTCTAACAGTGACAGATGATGTTGGAGGTGCAACCTCTAGTAAAGGAAACGCAGGGTGAACACCCTCAGGCGTTTGTAAGCTGACTTAGAAAATAAATGCGGAAAGTTGTGATGAGTAGAAAACCCTGACCTAGAGAATGAACTTTTGAACAGAACGATTGATTTGCAGGAAGTTACAGAAGCATTGGATAGCTCCAAGGATGATAAGGCTACTGATTCAGACGAGACTTCAGCTTAGTTAAGCTGCGTTCATAAACATTTTGGATAATAGAATCAATGGAACCAACGAAACCAACCAAAAACCAGACTAGTAGAGGCTATTTAGATCGTCCACAAATGTGATGTTAGGGATAGTGATGCCTCGGTAGTTGGCACTGTGTAGGGGATATCCGTTCATCGGGATCGTACGAACGATTTCCATTCACCAGGTATACTCGTATCATATAGCCTCTGGTTTTTAACCACCTGTCGTGTTGACTTATGTTTACGGGATGCCCATACATGCATGGGAGCAAGGATACGCCTTGCCATCGCTCTCCCCAAATACTTTGATACCAATTGGGAACTTTGGTGGATGCACAAGTTCCATTCTTGGTATGAGTAGAGCCCGATCTAAAACCTCTTACTCCTCTAAGGGTCACAGCACCCAGTACTTATTTGGTACTCTACAATGGGTCAAACCAAGGAAGACCGTTCCCGCGATTTCGGTTTAAACCACAGCTCCCACAAGTTGGCCTACCTCAACAAGTCAGGCCCGGACCGAAATCCGGGGGGCTCCTGACTCCCATGGTACCGTGATTTAAGTCCTGGTAGGGACTACCGATGGTCTTGCCGCTAAATCTTGGACATGCGGTAGTATGTGCTCTCTAAAAAGTCAACTCTTGCTGCCTAAATATCTGCCCAAGCAGGCCGCCTGGGCCCTCACTGTATTTACTTCATTTTGGTTAGGCTAAAATTGTGGGATTAAGCGGCTGGTTCTGTCTGAAAGTGAAAATAGGACGTTCACGCCGTTTAACAGCTTGCACAAACGATTTGTCCATGTTCTCACTTCCGACTGTGTTTAACTGTTCTATTACATTTCCTTGCCCTTCTATTTGCATCTTGTTGGCTTAAGACGTTTCTTCTATCTTTTGGTTTCTAAGGTAGATGCTTCATTTCTTCGATTGCTTTCTTTCTTTGTGCATAGACCGCATGAGCCGCTTTGGTGCTTAAAGGCAGCGTTGCTCTGTTGGTTCATATTAAGCGAGTATCTGGTCTAAAGGACAGGCAGCCCTAAAAGTAATGGACGAATAGTAGACTATAAATGGGCTTTCGATTAATTCTCTAAAAACTGTTCTCTTTACGACAAGCATGCAACTGACTGGCTTGATACCCATTGTGCTAAATACATCACCTTCCGCTTTTTTAACGAAGCTAAGGATTTGGGTGTCATACTGGATTCTGAACTTCTTTGGACATAACATATCACGTCGAAGAAATCGAAGGTAAAGAGCGGCTTTTAGCAAGAAGTGGGGTCTTTTCATCGAGATGCGTATTTTGAGTCCACACGGCTATAATCACCACTATCCAACATTTCGTGGATCAAACGCAACAGATAGTCCATGATAACGATACAGTCAGTCAGGGCACTCAAATACGAGTATCATACGGCCCAACAGTATTTTTATTACGGATACTAGTAACGAAGAATTTAGTGAAATATTGTCATCTTTAAGTGAGAACAAATCACCAGTTGTCGAAGGCATTAGAGCACGAGACATCAATCTACTTGTCGACATATTTGCAGCAATGAATGCGAAAATAATCATCCGAAGTTTAAGCAAAGCCAAACGAATATTGCGGGGGTATGCCCAATCGACCTATACAAAAGCAGACTTGAAAAGTGTGTTGGAAATTATGGGCTTATTTCAATGCTTCCAGTAATTGAAAAGTGTTTGAAGAAGTCGTGCCGAGGCGGCTACTAAAATCTATCAGTAGATATTCAATTATTCATGAAAAGCAGTGCGGTTTTCAAAAAGAAAAACAATAGCACGTGCCCAATTTTCAGATTCTATAAATCAAAGTCTTAATAGAAGTCACCATGTAACATATTTCCTTGAACCTTAGCAAGGCGTTTGGATTGGATGCAAAACTACGGGACCCCAAGAGCCTTCCGGGTAAAAATGAAAGATTGACTTGGCGATGATCTATTGACTCCGTTTGGAGTACCGCAAGGGTCGCAATTTGGACCACTCCTATTTATTTTATTTACTAATGAATTGCTTCGAATTTTCACTAAGAGCATTCAATTCGCGTTCGATACGACGATAGTTGTTCGATACAAGTGTCTTGAAAGTGGAATACAAGCATTGCAATGAGAGTTTGACAAGGCAATTGAATGGTGCCGCGATGACAGGCTCATATTAAATTCATATTAAACAAAGCTCATATACATTCGCAGCCAACATTATCAAAAAACTGAACAAAGTATTAGATCCAACAACATCTGCCAGAGTAGAGGTCAAGCTATAAATATCTTGGAGTAATAATTGATAGCCATCTCATATGGAACCAACACATTGTTATTGTTTATATGAGTTACTATCCGACGCTACAGGGATTCTATGACTTAGTTGAATCCAAGCTAAGCTATGGAATACTAACATCGAGTAATGCATCTGAAATACACTATAACAAGCTACAGAAGGTCCAGGTCATGATATTGAGGGTGGCAGTGGCTCAAGTGGTAGTTGACTGGCTACCAAATCGGAAGGTTCGGTGTTCGAATCCCAGCCTCACCCGAAAGACATATTTATTTTCTTTTTATCAATTAAGATGAGTAGTTGACTAGAAATCAACATCATGCCAACTTCCGCTAAGAATTTAGTCTCCACATTAAATGTTGGATGTTACTCGTACCTATGGAGCGAAATAACCACTGAGCCCACAATCTTTCGTTGTCTCTCTAACCCATTTTCCAAAAAAACTTAACACATGCTGAGTGTATTCATACCCACTTGAGTATTAAGTTCTTTTTAATAAAAAAAACGCAGAATTCCAACCAGCGCTTCGAAAGACAGCAGCTTTAAAGCATTGGGAGTGAACCAGATTTTTAAGATGTAAAAGGTGAGGTCCTTCTCTATTGCGTGGTCACCTCGGAACATTGGTGCCCATTCGCTCTACATGTCATAGCCATCTCAAGCAATTGATACGCAGTTTTTGGACTAGGTTGATGACGCTGTACAGCTCGTTCGACGTTGAATCTTTTCCTACAAAGCTCGGGAACGCAAACGGGACCGAATATTTTTTGAGAGATTTTTCTCTCGAAACGAATACAGATATCTTAATCTGTTTTCGGTAGAGTCCATGCTTCAGCGCCAAAGTAGGAATGGGATGATAAAGATCTTAATTCTCGGGATAGGGCTTTACTACTCAATTTCCTTCTTAGCCCAAGGAAAGAGCGATTGGCAGGAGTAATTCTTCATTTTATTTCTACCGAGGTGTTGTTGACAGAGTCTATAGCAGAGCCAAAGTAGGCAAAGTCCCTTACTACCTCGAATTTATAGCTATATGATTGTGACGTTCTGTAGAATTCGTCGAAATTGTGTGTCCCTTCTTATTGCAAGCATACGAGTATATTTGGTGTTGCCCTCATTTACCGCTAAACCCATTTCGGCAGTCTCGGTTTAAATAATAGCGAGAACACCGCGAACTCCTCCTTAGTTCATCCAATTATGCAATATGGGGCAAAAATAATATCATAATGTGAAAGTGTCATTGTGGTTTGGCATTTACCTTGTAGGCAGATGGAGAATTAATTGGCAATAAACAATGAAGCGATACATACTGGAAAAACGCGAAATTTTGTTAGTGCTTATTTGACCAATTTCCGGTCTATTGTTTTGACGCAGCGTTGTTCTCCTCGTCGTCCTGCACCATGTGAGCAAAAAGACCTGAAGAAGTTCCCTCATAAAGTGCAAAACGTTCTTCCATGTTCTGTTAAACCTGGTGCAAGAAGAGAGTGATTTCGTATCCATAACCATAATGAGCGACGAAGCCCGGAGAATCCACATGAAATGCACGAAGAGCGATTGCATCTCCTCAAAGTAGCTGTTCGATGCAGCATTTGCAGTGCAAAAGCTCTTGGCATAACCGTAACCGGTGAGCAGTACAGATAGTCTCTGGTTTTTAACGTAAACACCTGTCGTGTCGATTTACGGGATGTCCGTACATCCATGGAGCAAGGATACACCTTGCCATCGCCCTCCGCCAATAACTTTGATACCAATTCGAAACTATGTTGGAAGCACAAGTTCCACCCTTGGTATGAGTCGAGACCGACCTAAAATCGTTTACTGCTCTTAGGGTCACAGCACCCAGTACTTATTGCAACCCTACATTGGGTCAAACCAACAGGAAGACCCTTCTTGCGACTTTGGATTTAAGCCACAGCCACCACGACGCTCCCACAATGGGGCCTACCTCAAAACGTCAGGCCCGGACCGAAATCCTGGGGGCTCTTGACTCCCGTGGTACTGCGATTTAAGTCCTGGTAGGGACTACCGGTGGTCCTGCCGCCAACAAGACCTACGACTTGCAACTTGTAACTGATCAAATCGTACCAACCTTCGGTGGCGTCATCTGAAGATATTTACGATAAGACCAGTAATATGATCTGCCCCCGATTTTTATTAGACAACGTCATTGATGAGCGAAGCCTTGATAATTGGGCGGGGGCCCGGGGAGCACTACAGGCAGGTTTCTGTAATGGGTTTCAAGCATTGTTGAATCCAGCAGAACGGGGCAACCCCCAATTTTCAGGCGGTGTGATCTTCCGTTTTGGCTATTTGAACTAGCCGGGCAGATCGTGAGATCGTCATTCTGCCCAGACCGACGAGTTTGGCAAGGATGCCAAAACTACACATGACTTTGTATAGCTATCACATGCAGCCTTAAAATCAATGGAAAGACGGTGGGTATCGATTTGGACTGCTTGAGTTATTTCCAGGAACATTTGGTCGATTGTGGACTTTCCTGGTCTTAAACCGCACTGATAAGGTGCTGACGAAGGCTTTCAGACATTCACACAATATGGCAAGATCTTGTATGCGATGGTGAGGAGAGCTATACCTCTATACTTCGCGCAGTTGTGGATGGGGCAAACGACCCTGGGATTTCATTCATCAAGCATTCACTGTTCTGACCAGATCTAAGAATTGTGTTGGTGTATGTTCTCCACAAAGTCATGCTCTTAGCCGATTAGGCATCTGGTCTAACCACTTTGTTGAATTTCAGCTGAGATATTGTTATCCTTACTTCAATTTGGTCAAGTGGACAGAAGTTTTGGCTATCATCGTATAAGTTGCATAGTCGATTCTACCTGACGGCGGCCATAAGACAGTCTGCAGAAAATTGTTTTCCGTATTCTCAGCACCGACTGTGACTCTACTACAAGATTTCCTTCTTCTTGCCTTCCTACGGGTCTTCTTGCTTTTCCTTGCCTGTTGGTAAAACTTCCTAAGCTATTTCTCTACTACAAAATCTTTAATATCTTTAATCACGCGCTTCTTCGGCTTTTTTTTCTTCTTCTGGAGGAGCCAAAGTTCTTCCCGTCCTTAATAGCAGCTACAATTTATACGTTTCTTGGTTAGCTGTATGTGCATGCGGAGATTCTTAAAAAGACCAGGGATTTCTTGGTGGCGGTTGAGTGAAATCCTGCACAACAGTTGCGGAGTCTCTGATGGGGCACGTGGTGGCAGCATAGGTGTTGTTGAGAGAAGTCGGGATACGTGTTCGGCGAAGTTTATGGCGGTCTCTTCCGATTGCGCTTTTTTACGTTATATCTTCTCACAGAAGTTCTTCTTTGTTGTGGCGCTTGAAAAATGCACATTCCGAGTTTGACTGCAATAAGTTGGTGATCCCAGGCAATATTGGCTGCCATGTCTTAAGTCGATCGCTATGTGGTCAAGTTGATTTAGTTTTTCATGATCCGGAGGCTGCCATGTCGCCTGATGTATTGTACGTATATTAAGATGAGGATTCAGTATGCTTGTTATAGAGATATTTCGTCCCGGAGCAAAGTCAATAAGCCTAAATCCGTTACAATATGTGGTGTCGTAGAGGCTATGTCTACTAACTATCGTACCAAAAAGGCCCTCCTTTTATATCCTGCCATTAAGATCGCCTAGTACGATTTTAACGTCATACTTTGGATATTGCTTATATGTCTTCTTGAGGATCTCGTGGAAATATTCATTGCTGGCGCCGTCCTTGTCCAGTGAATGCTTGTTCTTCTTATTAGACCACATTTCGTTGCACCCGCTTTAAGGAAGGCATCACTTATCTGTCACGAAATGTGGCGGAGATTTCGCATCATTTAAGTCATCTCAAGATGACTATACGCGCGATATCACCATGGCAATTTTCTTTTAGATTAATGACAGGACCTAAGTATTTTTCTCACTTTGGCACAATGACTCCTTCTAAATAGATGTCAGGAGTTGGGCTTGCGGATTCAAAAAAAAGACAGTACGACTGCTTCATAACCCATTATCTTCTATCACCTTTCTCAAATTAGCAGAAATTTGCTTGAAAGAATATCAACTTGTCCTTGCCTATAACAGTGGTACCATCGACGAATAGAAAAAAAGTCGTTCCGGGTAGGTTAATATGCTGCCCTAATGGAAAATCTAAAATTACGTTAAAAAGCAATGGACTTTTTACACTGCTTTGGTATGCTTCAACTTTAACTGCGAATTTAAATTTCCTTATGTAGAATTTTCTTATGTACATCTCGGGTACATTTTGAGATCTTAGCGCCATCCTTGGTACTCTGTTTCCTATTCCAAGTCGATGTAGATGTTAAGCAGATCTCTCAACTCAATCAGGATGTTTTTTCACACCTTAAATATTGAATCGTGACCTATGTCGCCTACTTCCCCATAAATCCACATTGACTGTCATGCTGTTTAACAACATTATGCCGTCGACTCATTCATATATTTTCATAGTATGCGACTTTAGATTCATCGAACGATAGTTGTTGCAATATTTTTTGTCGCCCCAGCCTTTATTCAGTGTAACACGAAAGACCGCAGTCTACTGCTTAGGCATTCGATTGCCACTCATTATATTCTTTAACAAAATCGGGAGCCATTAAGATGTAACATTCTCAATTGCCGCCCATTCTTCGAAGAGCGTGTAATCCGGTCCTATTACTTATCCCAGCCTATTGGTTCGGTTTCGGTAAAATCTGCCATTCCCTCTTCGTGTGCGACTATCGAGGAAATGGGACTCCACGGAATCTCGTCGCTTAGTAATGCGGTAAAGTACTTTTTATATCTGTTGCAAATTTTAATGTTCCCCATCGTTAGGAATTTCAGCTCATCTTCAATATTGAATCACCTTTCTTCGGAATGAGTTAACTTCAAAAAGATGATGTAGTTTGCGAGCACTTTGTTACACCTTTTCTATACCTCTATGCTATTGCACGTATTCTAGCTTCGGCTTTCTTCGCCCCTCTTCTCCAGCAGTCAGGGTCCAAATCAAGATGCATTCTATCGATTTATATTGCACCAAATCTACGTTTGAAAGGTTTGCATTTTAGTTCTTATCGCCATTTTCATCTCATCGTTCCACCTACACAATTCTTTATTTAGGTTTATCAGGCTTTTTGAAACCTTGAGCAGAGCTTTTGAACTACTCCTACATTTTGATTCAAAGATTTCCCATGTACCTTGGTTCTTCCTCTTAGTTTATGGCATTTTAGAGCTATTCTGGCAAATTTACGGCCCAGAGCTGGCCTCATTTCTCACAAAAATTTCTATTCCCAAAGGCGGTATTGGCAGTTCGCCCAATATTGCTTTAAAATCATCCTCGTGGCAATTTATCTGGGTTACTGTCCACCACTACAATGTGTAATCAATCGCCGATCATTCTCATCGAATAGGGTGCAGAGTATAGTTAGCCCATGTGATCGTCTCCTACTAAGTTTGACGTTTCATGTATTCGCAGTTCGATTCTCTGATGAAAAGCATCTCCTTTCTTGATAGAGTAATGACCACTGACTCCGAAAATTGTCCCTCTTAACAGACAGATCCGTGGGTCAGATTTTGCATGATGATAGCAAGCAAATTAACCAAGCAAATTCCGAAATATAAGGCGTTGCTTAAAATTCACAGTAACGATTGGTCACAGTGTTTCACTATATAAAGCTTTCTAATGGTTATTTGGGCCATATACCGAATCAGGTCTTCTTATACACGTCCTTTAGCTATGCAGTTTCTAATGATCTTTGTCAGGCGGTATAATCAGTATGCCTGCTCTAGAGGCAAACCAATTCAGAACAATTTTAAAAGGCTTGTAGAAATCTTCAGATCATTCTTTGAATCAAAAAGGATGGGAAGTGCTTTATGACTTTCTATTACAAAAATTCAAATACTTTTACCAAAGCATTGTGGCCGCCTAACAGAGATTCGAAGAAAAGTCCACAAGTCCACGAAGGAAACACTTTCCTTTGAGCTGGTTCATATCTGAAACCTACCACGTAGCGTCAATTGCAGGTAAAGTCATTTTCCATCACCTTGATGAGCCCAGTGTGCATCTGAAGGATCACCAAGTTCACCAAGTCTATTCAACTAAAAGCCAATCATTGCCATAATGTAACAATACCTCTTTCTAAGGGCCACTTGTTGATCCCTCCATTAATCATTGATCATAGAGTGACTGTCTGCACTGTCATCCCGGAACTGGCAGAGGTCGAAAAGATCACCATTTGAATCATAACTCGATCCGCTGACAATGACAACTCAACAACGAGTGGAAAGTTTTTCCCGAACCTTTGACACCAAACGGCAGACGGAAACGCTCAAGACTCACTAAAAAACGAAAAAAAAGAAAAAGAAAATTTCAATTTGCTACCGGATGACGAGCAAGCAACTCGTCAACCGACCGGTCCAGTCTGAATAAGATATTTCTCTCCCTACCATGCACTGTGAGTATGTACCACCGACCATCGGAAGGTGTCCGATGTCAATTGGCCGCCTTGAGAGATTTGTTACTGAAAATATGGCCATCGCCCTGCGTCCGATAAATCAATCCGTAAACATCCTCAACTGGAGTTTTTCCTTTGTTTTTTTGTTTTCCATTTCCGCTGTTACATTTGCAAACTGGTACGGGTAGCGAACAGCTCCGATCTCGGATCTGGGATCTCGGATCTCGGATCTCAAGTGCGTCGTACCTCAAGCTGTGAGTGCATACACGCGTTTATCTGTGAAAAGTAAAAGTTTTCACTTTCCTTTTCGCTAAGGTTGCCTTGCCTTGCCTTGCTTTGCCTTATAACACGGCATTTTAAGGCTTACAACAAACTAAGTACATACGTACGAGTACGAGTACAAGTGCTCGTATTTGCGATGTTTTTATTGTGCTGTAATACCTTCCCCTGCCGCATACTGTCCATTCGCCGGTTTCGACGACTTACGAGTATCTGGGATGTGCTGCTGGCTTGTTGAAGATTCAAAATTCGTTGCACTTTGCATTTGCTTTTCTACGGATATCTCGATGCTCAGTACGGTGTACTCGTTATTCGTTATTCGTTATTCGATGTGTGTAACGTGTTTTTTGCACTTGAAAGCGTGGCAATGGCACGAGAAGCTGTATTTCACGTTCGAAATGCACTCACTTTCGATTTCTTTTAGCACAGTACTCGTACACAACAAGCAACCAAGTAGCGAATGGATGGATAGAGCGGATGCATAGTTACGGATACTTTGCAGCACGATAAACAGAATGAAACCCATCAGCACCATTCAAGAGAGGAGGATTGGTTGGTGTGTTTTTGTTTTTTTTTTTTTATTTACGCCGATGCACAAGATTCCGGAATGGCAAATGGCAAATGGCCAATGCCCAGTAGAATGTGCAGAGGTATGACGGTAATTTGTGCCCACAGATATAAGCACGCGCATCGAATCAATTTCATAACAACTTTCGATCCAACCAGCACCCATCACTGGCACTAGTCGGATTGGGAAGAAAACACCATAAATGGCCACAAGATACGGCGATGGAAGTAGCAATTTCAGGAGCTGACTGCATTTTCTTTTCCAAATAAAACGAGAGTACGCTTGTGCCGCGACCATAAACCATAAACAGATCTGAGGTCCAGCTACTATAGGCCAATAACCTACCTCAATGATGCTGCTACTGTAGCAACTCCCATTCAATACTGCGGCCGATGGATCTGATTGAGCTGCTGCACCTGATGGAACTGATGCACTCCATGGAGAAGCTCCGGTAATTATGCCCATTAGGTGATTTGTTGTTGCTGTTGCTGTTGCTGATGATGCTGCTGTGTTACCACCAGCATGACTGGTTTGGTGGTTTAGTGGTTGGTGTTGCTGCAGCTTCTCCGCATTCATTGGCTTAAATTGGAATTTCTAATACAGCAACACCAGTTGAGATAGCCTCAGCGCAGTAACGGCACCGATGTCGTAATTGATTGATATCGCATCGTACATACCATCATCACATCAAGTTACCAGCCTTACCTGGCATTTAGGTGTCGTATAACTCGTTTCGATGTGGTGCTGCTTGTTGGGCCTGCTTTGTTTCGGTTGCGTTGCAGTGCAATGGCCACACAATCGAGCGGCAAGCGACAGTCACTGCGTTGATGATCGTCATTACGAATACGAATATCATGATCGTGATGATCAGAGTTGAATACACCCAAAGTGCTCTTAGCCTGGGCTGTTATGCTCGTACAAGAACTGAAGAAAGGTGATAAACGATTGATGGATAAACGATGGTAAAAGAGAGAAATAGGAACGACACAGGTGAGCATATGGTAGATCATCCATAAGGCAAACGTGCGCGTAGCTTGACGTTTGGATTTGGATTTGATGGACGCATTGTATTGATGGAATTTTCGTAACGGCCTTGAGCGGAGGTCGAATTGATGTGGTTTGTTTTGTTTGTTTTGATCAAGGGGAATTGTTGAGGAAAGAAAATAATAATTATCGTCCGCCATTGTCGGTTGGTGGCGGTTTCCATTATTTTTATTTTTTTCTCTCCACTAAACTGCCATAACTGGTAAATTATGGAGGAATGCCTCGCTTGTTGATTAGGAAAAGAAATGCAATGTCGTTTAAGGGCAATATTCGAGATCAACTGCTGGAATGTGGAAGACAGCAGTGTGGAGTTTCAGGTTTCTGAAAGGTACCCACATCAGATGGGTATGGGTTGCAAGACGTAGTTTGATAATGACGTGAGTTCGGTCTTCCAAATCTTTCCAGATAGAAGTCATTTGATCTGAAGTCAGTCTGGCTTAAGAAGATATTTTTGGATGGATGAACTCGCCTCAGAAAAAAATTAAAGTAAGGAACTACCATAGTAGGGGATAGAAACATGTGAATCAGCCCAGGTAAGACTAACCCCTGTGGTAGACCTCTTGAGGAGTAGTGTAGCCCACTGGCATTGTCTTGAAAGGTCATTTACTAAGCGTGTTCCCTTTGAAAATACGAAGACTGAATTGGGCCAGAATATGAGGATGGTTCGAACTACAGTCGTACGCGGCGATAATGAACTGCGTTTTGAAGAATATGGTAAAGGGATGAAGTATCTACACTTGAAGCGACAGCCATACTCAGTATTTTAATGTGACTCTGAACTAGGCCAACTGAGTTATCGCCAGTCTTGTCTGGATTCAAGGTGACAATGAGGAGGCGCAAAATAGGTCACATTGCAAGGCGAGACAAAGAGTAAAACTTCTTGGGATAGTAGATATTGCAAGGGCCTATATAAATATCTTAATGTAACGACGATGCTGATGAGCCCTTATTCTGTTGTTGTCGGCTGACGCACGAATTAGGCTGCAGGCGAAGGACACAGACCTTGAGAAATAATACAATATACTCGTAAATGTAAACACATAAGAAGGACGGTAAACTAGTTCTTTGACTGAGTGCTCTGAACGAACAGAAAAAAGTGTCCTTTAGGAAGCTAACTATGTTGTACCAAGCAGCAAGGCGACAATTAGCCCTCGACATGGATAAATTCGCTGTTTTACGATCTTCGTTTATGGATACGAATTGACGGGGTCAGCAGATGGCTGGTGAATGCTTGAAATTGCTTTAGACAGCAGAAACTGTATCTAGTTGAATTAGGATTTGCCATCACAAATATATCGAGGTAAGGGGCATGCACGACTGACTGCATGAAAGGCATCCTTCCCAAAGTTAGCCAGTCAGTGGTTCATTTGTTCATACCTTGACAGAGGTGAGAGATTTTTGTTGAAGGTTTCAATGCCCGAGTAGGTAATACACCGCTTTTCTTCTACAGCCGAATTTCATAGCTGGTTCAGTCAACATTACCAGAAATGCGATAGACAGGACAATTGATATAAATGGAAGAGGATTTATCGTGATATGCAAGTAAATTTGGTTGACAATGTTGAATAGATATAAAAAAAGAAGGACATCTCACCTTCATCAGGGGACCTGCATGTTCAACTATTGACTACTGCCTGGTTCGTGGAGAGTGGCTAGAGTGTGTAGATGGCAGGAAAGTCAAAGTAATTCCTCATTGTAATCACTTGCCTACATAAGATTCAATGCATCCCATGAGACCCCATCATACGAGATGCAATGGCTATCAAAATGGCCAATCTTAACCTATTACTTAATTCAGCAGATACCAATATCCTTCAATCTGCTGAGGAGATAGATGTATTAGTATCATGCATAAAAGCAGCGGCGAATTCCTTCAACCATTTAGGGACGCAGACTGCGAAAGGAGTCAAAGGAATATGTTCGCCCACTTACGAGTGGTAAAGACTTCAGGCTCGCTCTCCTCCAGAGCCAGGTATAATATCGCAATTAAGGAGTAAAAAACCATCTACTAACAGAGGATGAAGTCGCAAGTAAGATTTAGGCGATCACTTTGGAGGCTTACACGGCGCGGCGTTCCCAGATTGAAGCTGGGGTATTAGCCACACACTTTGACCAATTGTTGAACCCCTCATCCAGCTCAAATTGAATCATGTATGCACTCCCGTATGTGAAAAACTCTGATCTTGATAGGTCGATCTCAGTTCAGGTGATTAAAACCACAATAGACAGTTGTAATTCAAATAAGTCTTCTGGGGAAGACCGTGTACCATACGAATTCTTCAAGAACGCCGTAGAGGAATTCCTACAAAAACTTGCACATAAGTACAACTTTATTTAGAATACTGGAGTAATGCCGGGAAGCTTCAGAAGAAACATAGTCTTACCCAAACAGCTTAAAGGCTATTTCCTTTTTGACTGCAGTTATGAAAATACTCATAGTAGTCATCCTTCAGCGTCTGAGACAGATTGGATGCAGCCGAATGATTTGCCGAGTGAATTCTAAGCTCTAATGCTGGATAGTGCAGAAAACTCTCGAAAAATTGCAGAGAGTATGAATACAGGCAATGAATGGAGGTGAAAAGATGGCTTCCGAAAAGAAGAGTCAACTATCAAATACGAAATGGTAGGTAAATAGCAATATGCTGCATTCGATTCACTTGATGCCCTCTTCTACCAAATCAGTAATCTAGAAGTTTCCACGAAAATGCTCAAGGTGATCGAAAGTACCTATATACGAGGAAAAACAGCAGAGCACTATGGAATGGTAAAAAAATGTCAAAATGGTTCAAATATGAAATGGGAGTAAAGCAGGGTTGCTTATTAAGCCCACTTCTTTTCTCAATCTTTTTGGATGACCTGTCAATATACCTCTCTGGGGGAGATCGTATTTAATGGCTAAAACATAAAAGTGCTGATGTATGCGGATGCAAATAATGTCCAACAAACTACACCTTACTGTACCACATGGTATCTAGAGAGACGACTTTGGCAGAGATCGTACAACCACGACGTTAAGACTAACCGTAGTGATTTTAACACCACGAAGTCATACGAAGACATTTTTGTCAACACAGTTTAAAAAGAACGACCTTCATCATCACCTCATTGCCTCAGGACTCGACTTGCATAAGTTTTCCAAACCACAATACCAAAAAGTGACGTGGCAGCCCACCCAAGATACAGCTTCAGTATCCTGGATGTCCCGATGGTAATATATCGGACACTACAACATCCAAGAAGTACTGTGGGGAAGTTTGGCATGCAACGATCATTATCAGAGAGGCATGTAGTGAATATTGGATAGTGCAACATCTGACCGGCATCGGACAGGGGTGATTCAAAAGTTGAATTTGAAAATGAATGACGAGTAGTGCTAATGTGGTTTTACTAAAACAGATGGGTCGGGAACTATTGCAGGTGACCCTCGTCCAACTCAAATTCGAGTTGAACAAGAGAAACCTCAGTGGAGGAAAAAGCGACTTGATACTCCGACTTCAGGACGCTTTGAACAACGGGGAACATAATCCAGATACATACTCCTTTGACGTTGGTGAGGAGGAACAGATGAATACCGGCAATAACATGCCTGCGATAATTCAACTCCTCTTATTGAAAATGGACGAACAGAAAAATAGTATCAACGAACAAAAGAACAGCCTGCACCCGTCTTCAACAAAAAATGAATGAACAACAGAATAATCTGGAAGAGCAAAAGATCATTCTACAGCAAAAATTTGAACAAATGGGCAAGAAAGTTGAGCAACTGGCAAAACAGCTCGACACAGCGCGAAAACAGAATCTGCGAGAACGTTCTTTAAACGGTCCAAGGAAAAAAGAGTTGAAGGCTCCTTCAATCGACGGCCAGACCTCATAGTCTACTTAAACATGAATGAAATGGCTGCCGTGAGAACAACCAGGACAATGAGGAGAAGTGCATTGCCTTCACAATTGCCTTGCGCCACCCTCCAGCAGAACTATTGCAAACAATTTACATAGAGAAGCATAAAGACTATATATCCTTTGGTACATGCTATCGAGAAACGATTTGGGGATAGCCACATGCAGGAGGTTCACAAGGTAAAATTGCAAAACCGAATGCTGCAAGGAGGAGAAACACTGCAGTAGCTCCAAGCAGACGTGAGTAGACTGGCATATTTGTCATACCCCACCACAAGCTAAGAAATAATCGACGAGGTGGTAAAGGACGCATTCATCAGGGGAATTGCAAATTCGAAGCTACTTGCCTTCGGTCTGGCTATGAAAGCAACCCATCAAGCTTCCAAAAAAACTTATTTCGTCAGGGAAGACGCTTCTGTTGAATGTACCTGCGAAAGACTTGGTGCCGAGGAACGAGATACTCCGTGGGAAAGACGTAGGATATGCTGCTGGAATTGATATAAAATAGGCAGTGTAAAGAACAGGCACGACGGACAGGCTGCCTCCACTGCGGTAACAAGCATATAGACGAAAAATCAGGCAGAAACAGCTCTCAATAAGCCGGTCAATTTTCCCGTAGCCAGCAGCCGGAAAGTTGGCCCCAAGAGCAATATCCAAGTCTCGGTAATAAACGATGCATTGCAAGAAGTAGCCAGTGGTAAGTAAAAATGGATGGAAACAATACACACCGGTGCCACGACCTCTATCATCAGAACGGATCAGCTTACGAATAGCTAGACTTTCTCTCACGTTTTTCTGGTGGCTGATATATGCGACGATTGCATCATGGGTACATATATCATGAAAGAACATGCACAAACCTTGAAATATGAAAACATGGAGCTACCAATGATATAGGGAAACGCCAAAACTTCCGACTTAAACGTCGTCTTTTGCCGACATCAGGTGCTAGAGCATTCGTCAGAAGCAATTGTTTCGGGCAAAAGTGAAAGGTGGTGCTGGTAGGCACCGATTCTATTTGATGGAACCAGAAAATATAAGAGACTTCATGATGGGAAAGAACTTAATGGAACTAAAGAACAATATGGTTCCTGTAAGGATTCTAAATCCGTAGATATTCAATGTGAAAATGGGAAAGGGACATCGACACCGGTCGCAAGAGTCTAGAAAATGAGAATCAAGAACAAAATCCTCAGCTTCTGTATTCTTGATCAAGAGCAGCGTATCGAAGCAGAAAGACTAATCGGTGAGTACGCTGATATATTTGCTACACAAGACGGATAATGTGAACGTACGCTACTTGTTCAACACCACATTGACACTGGAGACCCCGGACTAACGCATCAACCTGTAAGGTGTGTTTGTTTAGATCACTGATGTCTCAAGGATGCCACCGAGAATTGTCACCTTTTAGCGACTAATGGCTCAAATGAAAAACTTGCCTAGTGTATCTGGACGACGTTATCGTCATAGACGAGACGTTCGAGGAGCAATGCGAAAATCTCAAAGAAGTGTTTGAGCGTTTTGCTGCGAATGCGCCTTATTTAGCCCAAAAGCAAAATATCTGGGTCACATCATACAAGGGCGGGTCAATAAGTCCGTGACTTTGATTAAAACACAGATTTTGTGATAAAAAAATAATTTTATTTTTCAACGTAGTCTCCCTTGAGCTCTATACACTTTGTCCAACGCTTCTCCAATTTTTTTATCCCTTCCAAAAAAAATGATTTGTCGAGGTCCTCAAAATGACGAGATGACTTCATCATTGGAGTCAAATCTTTTTCCACCAAGCCATTTCTTCAGGTTTGGGAACAAGAAGTAGTCGCTCGGAGCCAAATCTGGAGAATAGGGTGGATGAGGGAGCAATTCATAGCCCAATTCATGGATTTTTGCCATGGCAACTGCACATGTGTGCACCCTTGCATTGTCTTGGTGGAAAAGAACTTTTTTCTTGGCCAAATGAGGTCGTTTTTTTTTCAAATCGTCATTGAATCGGTCCAATAAGTTGGCATAATATTCCCCATTGATTGTTCTTCCCTTTTGAAGGTAGTCAATGTGGATTATCCCGCGTGCATCCCAAAAAACAGTCGCCATAACTTTATTGGCTGACAAACCCACCTTGGCCTTCTTTGGCGCCGATTCACCCTTAGAAACCCACTGTTTTGACTGTTGTTTGTTCTCTGGTGTGTTGTGATGGATCCATGTTTCGTCCACGGTTACAAAATGGCGCAAAAACTCCTCCATATTGCGATTAAACAACGCCAAACCTTCCTGTGAAGTTGTTACACGATTGCGTTTGTGGTCGACTGTGAGCAAACGCGGCACCCATCTTGCGGAAAGCTTTCTCATGCCCAAGTGATCATTCAAAATTGAAACCACTGAGCCATGCGAGATCCCTACGGCTTCCACAATCTCTCGCACTTTCAATCTTCGGTCGCCCAACACCATATCGTGAATTTTTTCGATTGTTTCGGGTGTAGAGACCTCAACTGGGCGTCCAGGAGGTTCGGCATCTTCAGTGCTTGTACGGCCACAACGAAATTTTTTACCATTGAAATCGATGGTGCAGAGTCCCCATAGTATTTATCAAGCTTAGCCTTGGTCTCGGTAATGGTTTTTTTTCGCAAGAAATAATATTAAGCATTTAGCACACGAAATTCACTTTTTTCCATTTTCTCCTCAAATTAGTGAGTAGTCTGATAAAAATAGCTGTCAAACACAAACTAACTGACGCAGCAAGTTTAAATTTTGACAGGAGGCAACTGACAGATGCCTGTTGACAGGAGCAGTGTTGCTGTTTCAGTAATGCACGGACTTATTGATCCGCCCTCGTATCAGCGGAAGGAGTAAGGATGGATCCTGAAAAAATGGGTGAAAGTTTGGCCTGGCCTCGCCGATAAACGTCTACTGAGAAGTTTCTTGGGATTTACCACGTACTACAGAAGGTTCATAAAGAATTTGGCCGGTATTGCAAAGAGCCTGCATCAACTTACGGAAAAAGGCCGGCAGTTCAAGTGGTCTGGAGAGTGTGAAAAAGCATTCCAAGACCTCAAGCGGCAGCTGTGTAATGTCCCCATTTGGGGGGGGCACACGCGGAAAAATGTTCATCGTGGACGTAAACACTGTTGGGGTCAGAGCAGTGATCTACCAAGTTCATATTGGTCAAGAGAAAGTGGTTGCATATTATATCAAGGTACTCTCCCGACCAGAAAGGAGTTACTGCGTAACTCGGCGCGAGCTTTTTCGTTCATTCACTGTTCACACAGACCAGGCTCTGAAATGGCCAAGTTGCGAGTTGCATCGAGCATTTTCAGAGCTACGAACTTAAAGTGCAACACCGTAACGGAAAACTCCACTCAAATGCTGATGCTCTCTCTTGTCGACCGCGCGGAGTCAAATGTGAACAAACACTATCCAAAGAATCAAGACTGAGCCAGTAGAGGGTTGGAATATAGATGGAATCTGTTCCTCCTAATAGGCACACAAAGACATCGAACCAATATTGGCCTGGAACGAACATGAAGAAAGACCAAGCTCGCAGGAGATATCAGACCGGAGCCAAACTCTGAATGCATATTGGGCACAGTGGGACTCGCTTTGTGTGCAAGATGGTTTGGTGAATAGAAAATGGGAAAATGCAGATGGAACAGCGTCTCGTATTCAGCTAATCACGTCACGGTCCAGAATTAGTCAAGGGCTCCATAAAATAAATGACGGTACTTCATGAGGGCACTTGGGAAGTAATAAAACGTTGGTGAAGGTAAGGGAAATTTTCTATTAAAATAGTGAAAAACAAGATGTCGAGAATCGATGCAAAAAGTGCATAACTTGTGCCGCCACTTATAGCCTGAAAGTTAAGCCGCAGGGAAGAATGCAACAATATAATGTCGGAGCATCATTCGAACGCATAGCCATTGACATCGCAGGCCGTGTCCCGAAACATTTAATTGCAACCAATGCACCCTAGTTGTCATGGATTACTTTAGTAAGTGGCCCGAAGTGACGGAGATCCCAAATCCAGAGGCTAAGACCGTAACAGGACAACTAGTCAACAACGGACTGAGCAGATTTAAGGTCCTAATGATCAAAGACGAAACTTTGAATTCAACATCTCCCAGGAAGTGTGCCGATATCTGGAAATAAGGAAGGCAAGGATACCGCCACTAAACTCTAAATCCGACTACATGGTCGAGCGATTCAGTAGGACCTTGAACCAGCATCTGTCTACTGATACATACCTCTCTCCTCAATGACCTACCGAAACGCGGTCCATAGGCTGTATAATCCTCTGCGTAAGAAAAGCAAATCACCAAAATTACAACAGGATTGGGATGGTCCATACAAGTATCAATGGCGTTGTCAACCGGAAACCTTCGCGTCGTGGGCATCGAGGGAAAACAAAAGTAGTTCATGTGGATTATGGAAGCAGAGATACATTTGTCCAATTTTGAAGAAAAACCACTTTCTGAACTGTAGCTAACTGACAATGAACGAGATCCTCATTAGTCTGGACGTAAGAATTGCCACTGGTGTACTCGTATGCAAATGAAATAAAAGCGGCAAAGATGGATTTTTCGGTGAACGGGGATTACATTTTTGTACCAAGATATGCTGCTATTTCTGGCAATTCGCACTCCACCAGTGCCTGTCTAGCATTCAGGGAAGTGTATACAAGTATGCATAGCCTAATACTGCGTTATCATTCCCCAATGACTGTTTGTGCATTCCCGGCAGCGTCATGTCTTTACGGCAAAGCAAAAATAGAATACGTCCACATGACATCGAACAAAAAAATGTATCTTTTGCACAATGCCTATGATTTTGAACAATCTGCCAAGATAATAATTAATAATCTTTTGTCTAAAAAAGTGAATACTAAATTCAATGATTACTCTGAGTAGATTCCTTGTTTAATCAATTAAAAAATCAATTGCAATTTATAAACATTTTAATAGTAAGCAATTATTTCTTATATGGACTGATTGCTTTTCGTAACAAAAATTATTTACAAAGCAAAAACTAATTGTTTAAACGCAACTAACAATTAAGGTTAAAATTGCGATTAATTGTGGTTAATTCAATTAACTTTTTAGTTTTGCTGTAGAAATTGCAAACATTCTGGCAACTATTTTTCATTAGACTCTTTTTAAAAGTGTAAGGTAACTGATTGGTAGCAAGTGCTGATTTCAATTGACATATTCACTCGATCAAGCCTGACTTAGTAAGCAAAATTAATATAATTATTAACTTCTATGTAGGCCCCAACAAATTATAGACATTTCAAACACAAATGCCTACCGGTTTTCAAAGCTTATTGAAACTGGTTTGAGTCCCTCACGTGAATAGTATCCCCATACGTAGATCCTATACAATTTAATTGCATCGTAATTATCCCATATGTAATCTACAGCACAACTTGATCTCCAATCTATCTGCCAATTATTGCAATTTTATTTTATTAATTTTTGTTTTTCTTTTTTCCATTTCATTTCAGTTACTCTGGTCTAATACTGGTCTTTCCACACATCCTGTCTTGATCATTTTACTGCAACAATTAATCCCCCATCAGCACAACAATCATCAAAATTTATCGGATCATCGAATGTCATATGGGTGCATTCACCGCTCCTAAATGTTGTACGCGATACGATAGCACCGGAGGTGAAATTTTCCATCGGATCCAACCACCAATTACATCGACATCAACAAGACCTAGACCACCGTCAGCATCAACAACTATCCGTACAAACCCCATCACTTGTTAAGTTTCAATTACAAACGAAAAAAAAAAAAAAACAGTATTTTCCCTCATCACGTGCAGTTTGTAATCTATTGCACAGAAAGGATACAAAAAACAAAAACAACCCAAAACGAACATTAACAACGCTAACGAAAAACCTGACCAACGAACTGACATCGACCACGAAGACAGCACTAACAACAACGACAACTACAACGGGGACCGACCACGGTACAACAAAACGACAATCTCCATCAGCACGAGATACCCGAGACAGGTACAAATCAGTGCAAGTGGAAACGATTAGCGCACACCATACCATCAGCTACTCCACCTCTGGGAGCCAACTCCAACTTCAAGTCCAAGTCCAAGTCCAAGTCCAAGTCCATTAACTCTACTCAACACTCCACCAGATCCAAAACAAACCAAAGTCAACGTCAAGATCAACATCTTGCAAATCCAGCAATTCAGCGCGCACTTACGCTCACCATTGTATGCTGTGAAGCTATGAGGAAGGTCGCGAAAGGGGTATCAGTTAATCGCACATAAATAACGTACACATCAGCAGTATTGCATGAAACTGATGTGATGTACTGTATGCAACGTCATTCGAATTTGAACGAAAATTTACCAAGAATTACAAACAACACCGATTCGATACTACAAACGCAAACCCTCCCAACAGTATTGCCACTATATCCCCTGACCTCGATGTAAGATGTTAGAATCCAACAAATGGCGTTTCCTAACAATTGTTGCCGGTTTGATACTAACCAACGCAATTGACAGTCCCGTGAGAACAGGACAATTTCACTCACTAGCTGATCAAAGTGCACCCGTTAGAACAGACTTTGCCACCAGCCGTCAGTATCAAGGAGTTCCATGGATAACCAGTGAATCACAACGAACAGCAAGGAATCTGTATGCTCCACATAATGCCTTTTCTAAAGTTGACGATGTCAATTTCCCCCGAATGCACCGTCGATCCGATGGAAGTTTAGTCAAATCATTTGGTGCATACCGCAGTGGAAGAAATGCCCAAAGGCGATCCGATGTAGGTGAACCCATATTCATTGCACAGAAGCAAGAAAATCAAACTCGCACAGGACGAAACTATGTCTACATACCTTTGTCATCGGGCTCCAATAATAATAATAACAACAACAACAACCCGAACAGGCTCTTGCCAAAAAGAAATCTAACTTTGTCCAATATACGACCACCATCCGTTGATGATGTCCCCTCAGAAGAGTACAGCGGTGAGTTGTTCATCAACGATAGAACGGAAAGAAGTCCACAATCCGAAGATAAAATCGATCTAGATGACTTGTCAGGGCGTCGCATAGGCTTCCATTTCCCAAGCTATAATCTGCACTCTGAATTCCCCTTCCATCCACAGGGATATCGGGAAGACAATCCAATTTTCACTGACACCGGATCATATGAACGGCCCTACAGCGAGGAATCAATCGATGGCCCACCGATAAGTGGCGGCCATTCAATAGAATTCCCCGGTGTAAGTACCAACTCGAAACCATACACAAGCGGCAAGATATTTCGCGACGAAGTCACTAAATTTGGCGACATCAACGGTCCAATAGCAGCCGCACCACCACCTCGACCTTCTCGTGGCATATACTTCGGTGACAGTGACTATCGCGGCGGTGGTCATAGGCCATTTGCACCGCCAAAGTCATTCACCGAATACAGTGACTACAGCGAGTATTTGGGATCGAGAAAATCTCGCTACTATCCGTACAAATCGTCGCGATCACCACGTGTGGTCTTTCCTTCGAATGATAATCTCGGCACGACGAGCACATCCAGCGGGGTGTACTTTAGTGATAACATCGCCTTTAGGTAAATCCATTTTGACGTTACATTACGTCTACGTACGTATACTTCATCAACACTCTTCTTCCTCTCTATCTTCCCATTCTATTGTGTAGAGATCAAAACTTTGGCCTGAATGAATTGGCGGCCGTGCAGGAGGTTCGCAATGAATTCGGCCTGCAGGATCTAGATGGAGCTAGCGAAAGTACCGGACCACAATCGGCGAGCACTTTCAAGGAGAAAGGTAGGACGAATGAATCATTACTTATGCTCTCTCTCTCTCTCTCACTCTCTCTCACGTGTATCTTTTTTGCGCTTTTTATCGCTCTCTTTCTCTATTCATTTCACTGCTATTCTATTCACCTATTCACTTCACTTCACTGCAATTCACTTCACATTTCATCTTTTTCTTCTCATTTTCGATCACATTTTCTGCAAACCACAAAAAAAAAAAAAAACACAAAAATTTGTATCTTTTTATCTACCATAAATTATGAACCGCATCTCTAGTTGATAGTAACACTGAACTGCAATGTCAGAGCCGTGGTGGCAATTGTGAGTTCTTCTTGGGCTGTTGGATGTCAGGTGGCCTCCTACAGGGAACCTGTGATGGCCTCTTGCGTGGATGTTGTCATCGTACAGCGAAATCGGCCAACTTAAAAACCTCCGACTATAGTAGTAGTACCGTCGATTTAACAGATCTTCCACCCAGAAACTATGGACCAGTGTTAAATGATCCCAGTGAGTTTAACCTAAAGAAGAAAATTTGATTAAATGTAGCTAGCAACGCGGGTAATAGTCACGAATGCGAATTGATTGTAAACAACTGTTTTAGATACTTTTTGGCATATTTTTTGTGGTTATTTTGGACTCACATCTGATGCTTACATATTTTTTAAAGGACACTAGACACTTAATCAATGAGACACACAAATAGATACACACAAATTAGCTTGTAGATACTTTTGCTTTAATGTAAGGAGGTCTGATTATTCTAGAGAAATTTTAGGCAGGCGAATTTTGAGTATAAGCAGAGTAATCCTTAACAAACAACAAATCTGCAGAGACAAACCAATTGGAAAAAGCCCAAGGAACTATCGACAATCAACATGATCATGTTGGAGTAGTTTCTAATGCAATCGATCGTCGATTTATTTGGTTGGTAGATGGAGCAGTTTAGTGAAACTACTCGTAAATTTTGAAAACACCTGCTAGGCCTGTCTTCTCGTTATTAAATGTAATTGAACATAAAATAAATCTAATAGTGGAAAACTAGCAATCATAGGCATCCAACGATGCAGTGTACCTCACGACAGATATTGCAGTTTTATTATTACTTGGGTCTGTAGCTGCGACGATGGGAGATACAAATTAGCTGAGTACCATAAAACGTAATTGCACAGTAGCGTTCACTAGCAGCTCTGTGATTTATTCAGACTTTGTCATTAGTAGTCTTCTTTCTACGATTGATGGTCAATGGAAAAATCCGTTGGACGGTAATATATGTTTTACGAACGCTATTAGTGGTTTCATTCACTTTTAAATTATATTTTACAGTCGTCAAAAACCAATTTAAGTTAAATTCTAATATAATGTAATTTTAACTTGTGACTTAATATGGTTTTTAAATTTTAAGTATGACTATTATAAAATTGCAATCAAAAATGCTAGGGGATTTTAATTTATAATTATGAATAGCACTTAGTTTTTTTATACAACATATTGGCTGAAAAGTCCGCGCCGTTTTATATTGTAGTAAAACATGAAATTTTTGCGAAATTCAACTTTATTTATCAATATAGTTGCGTTCGAGCGCGATACACTGATTGTAATGATTTTTCAATCTTTCGATACCAGTTTTGTAGTACGACTTCGGTTTAGCCTCAAAATAGGCCTCTGTTTCGGCGATTCGGTCTTAAATCTCTTTCCGGCGAGCATTCTTTTGAGGTCTGCGAACAGGAAATAGTCGCTGGGGGCCAAATCTGGAGAATACGGTGGGTGGGGAAGCAATTCGTAGCCGAATTCTTTCAATTTTGCCATCGTTTTTATTGACTTGTGACACGGTGCATTGTCTTGATGAAACAGCACTTCCCTTTTCTTCCAATGCGGCCGTTTTTCTGCAATTTCGTCCTGCCAACGCTCCAACAACGCAATGTAATAGTTGCTGTTGATAGTCTGCCCCTTTTGGAGATAGTCGATGCAAATTATTCCATGTGCATCCCAAAATACGGATGCCATAACCTTGCCAGCCGAGGACGAGGTTCGTCGCCTGCTCGCCACTCAGCTGACTGCCGACTTGACTCTGGTGTGAAGTGATGGAGCCAAGTTTCATCCATTGTCACATACCGACGCAAAAATTCGGCTTTATTGCGGTTGAACAGCTTTAAACACTCCTCTGAATCATCAACACGTTGTTGTTTTTGGTCGACTGTGAACGACCACTTTGAACAGAGCTTTCGCATGTCCATTTGGACATTCGTGTATGATATATCCAACAAGCTCTTTTGATACCTTCAGAGCCTCAGCTATCTCGATCAACTTCACTTTACGGTCACTCGTAATCATTTTGAGGACTTTTTTGATGTTTTCATCTGAAACAGTCTCTTTTGGACGTACACTGCGTGCATCATCTTCGGTGCTTGTATGACCACTTTTAAGTTTTTCAATCCACTTGCGAATGGTTCGTTCGCAAGGTGCAGAGTCCGGGTAACACTTATCAAGTCATTTCTTTGGATCGGCTGCATTTTTTCCCATCAAAAAGCAATGACATTTTTTTCACAATAACAAAAGTTGCTTCACTCACAACGGTATATCTCGAGAAATAATCGTCCGACAGCTGTCGTACACGTATCTTTTGAAGGTTGGTACTAACTGAAAATGGTATAGATTTAATTTAAGTGGTGCCCTCTCTCACGGACTTTTCAGCCAATGTGTTACATATAATTCCAAATGTAGTGATATCGGACGTCAGGTATTTATTCAAAGGAATGGTTACGAATACATAACCAAAATAATGATGGACAATTGGGCAAAAAGCACAGAAATGATGGCTAATAAAATGATTTGTAACAATAAGAAGGGGGAAACCAATGAAATTTACAAAAATTCTAGAATGAATCGAAAGCATTAACTCTTGTTTGTGCCGAAGTGTCATCCCGAATACGATTCTTGAATTTTAGAAAGGCACATCCGACTAACATCCTGTTTATATTCCTTCATTCCTAAAAAAAAAGGAATATTAGCAAATAATCCTAGCATTGCATTGGATTCCTTCATTCGAAGAAGGCGTTACATCTTGCTTTCCATTCTCTAAAGGAGGAATGAATTATAAGTTATCAGAAGACTCGAGAGAATATTTTTGTGAAGATCCACTGCATTATTTCTCAACATGTCTTTAGTTAGATATTTATAATTTGGTTTATAGCTTTGAGTGAATATCGGGGAACAAATGTACTCGTAGCTCTTAAAATTAGAAATCGTAAGAAACAATAACGGCAAGAATTGGATTTAATTCTAAAATCTTTGATTGTTACGAAGAATGGCTCGAGTCGCCAGTAAATCAATGTTACAATACATGAATTGTATAGCACTTAGTGGCGTCTTGTCGTCTATATTTTCGAAGAACAAATCACTTATCATTGTCCGGTTACGTTGGCTATTGGTATAAATCCGACGGGCCAGATGATACATCTTTCCTTATTTTGAAGAGGTATTTTTCCACATGGGCAAAACCCCTGCTTAAGTTTTTTTTTATCAATTATACACCTTAGGATTATTTTCGAGTGGCATTTGTTCCTTTCTTCCCTTTCCTCCTATAGACTCATTGAAGGTCAAGAAAATAGTAATAAACTGTCAGCTCATGGAATATCTCGTAGTTTGATGGCATGTCTCATCGAAAAGTTAAACCAAAGTTCACACCCATCTGGCGGAAACCGGATAATTGCAATTAATACTTCAAAAGCACTTAAGAGAACTCATCATCATACCCTTTTGCTGAAAATACGTGCATTTGGGATCGACAAGTATCTTTTCCAATAGATTAGAAATAATTACCCTTCAGAACCTTCAATTCAAGTCATTTTTGACGGCTTCAAATCTTCAAATCTCATATCCCCAAAACAAATGCTGGTGTGCCCCAAGGCTCCGTTCTGTCTCCGACACTTTTTTAATTTTAATTAATGATCTCTTGCCTGCTGGCTCAAATGTAATACAATATATTCCTTAGTTGACAACTGGACACTCTGCTTTTCATATTTGTACCTGGGTTAATGTTCCTCATTTTCAGATACAGAACGGGAACGGCAACGTATTTTAAGCTCATTAAATTCGTATATAAACAGCATAAATAAATGGGGAATTTAATGCCTTCAAAACACAAGGTTGTTTGTTCTTGTTAAGGCTAAATTTTAACAGACAGCGATTTTCCATGCATGGCACTCGGATTGTCGAAATTGTATCTTAATTGTAACAAGCCACATAGTCAATGTCTCCAAAAATACTGCGAAATGTGAAGGTTTCCTTAGAACATGTAACACATACGAGTACCTTACTCCCATTGATCTGGTCAAAACTTGGAGTACAAAGCCTACATGTGGTCAGGCGCTGCTATATACCTCTCTGCAGTTGCCATATAAGTTTCGAGACCGTGCGATAAAACTCATTGGTGGTGCTAATATTCACAATTGACAGTCTCGATAATACCAACAAAATGTCACCTGCCTTATTGCCAGTAACATTCCGCTCCTTCAAGGGTTAAACCGTAAAATAATTCTCGCTACACATCAATGTACCCTTCAGCTTATTTTCGGACATATTCTGAAATATCGTCATTATTCGTGCCAACCTCTTTACTTCCCTGTCATTATAACCTACAAACATTCAAAACCAACGTACATCGATACCTCTCTTCCTTTCCTCCCAATTTTTCTTCTTTACAAACAAATTGAGGCAAAGGTGAACGTCCTCATTTAGGACGACTTTTCTATAAAAATTTACGTCAAATTTCATCTGCTGAAGAGCCTAGTTGTCAAACTTCCGTGGCAAGCCATTGTCCCGTGGTTTTTGTTCCTGTACTAGCTGGATATATGGGCGACTGACATAGTGAACGGCAATTGCGATCGAATCATAGCAATCACAGTTTCTTTCCTGCATGCACATTACCGTGACGCGTTGTTGGCCTTGCGACATGAAGACTGTATTTTGTATAAAATTTATCTACAATACGATGAAAAGCGAGTTTATACATTAAGTGAATAGAAGACCGATTTTTAAAATGAGTTGGACTAATATCGCAGCGTTCTTCTGGCCTGAGTCTGTGGTCATAATTTGTCAGAAAGTCTTCAGCATATACCTTAGAGGCTGTCAAAAATGGCAACACGGTTTGAAAACGTTCTCCCCTTAGAACATCTATCAGTCGAAAGGTGTGTGAATATGAAATGTCAATATGACTAAAAGTTTGCATAACTATTTATTTTTCAGAGTAAACATCTGTCAATAAAATGCAGTACGTCATAGGGTGTGATTGTACAATAAACACTTTTTTTTGTTGCCTTGAAAATGTCGAAATTTGCGCCAGATAAGGACTATTCGCAGGAAGTTTTATTACATTATTTTTTTTTCCAAAGAAAACCGCAGCTGAAAGTCATCGGTTGTTAATGGAAATTTATGGTGAGCATGCTCCAACTCAAAGGACTTATGATCGTTGGTTTTTTCGTTTCAAAAGTGGTGATTTTTGAATTGACATCAAAGTCCATGGAAGAACGGAGGAAAAACTCGAAGATACGGAATTGCTAGTATTATTAGATGAGGACTCGATTAAGCAAAAGAGCAGCTCACAGAAGCAATGAAAGTTAATCGTGCAGCTATTTCCAAACGTTTAAAAACCCTGGAAACGATCTAAAAAAGAAGGAAATGGGTTCCATATCAATTGAAAGAAAGAGTCATCGAAAGAGGAAATCCTGTTTGATAGGCGGAAAAGAAACGTAATATCTTCATGGTGTACTATGAACTGGTAAAACCTGGTAAAACGATTGCTGGAGATAGCTATAGTGAACAACTGATAAGATTGAATCGTGCATTAATACAAAAACGACCAGAATATTCCCAGTTATTTTCCATTATGAAAATGCTCGTCCATATGTTGTAAACCAAGTAAAAAATTGTTTGGCAAATATTAATTGGGAAGTTTTGCTCCACCCGTCATATTCAGCAGACTTCACCCCTTCTGATTACTATTCGATCGTTGCAGCACAGAACAGCACTTTCATTACTACGAAGAAGTGAAAAATTGGCTTGATGAATGGTTGGCCTCAAAAGAGGAGCAGTGGCATTGCCACTGAGTCCATCAACGCAGAAAAGATGAGAAAAAGCCGTAACTAACGACGGTCAATACTTTGATTATTAAATTCATTCATTATATTGTTTAAATAAGAGTTCTTTGAGCAAAAAACCGACATTTCATATTCACACCCCTAACATTTTTGCTTTTTTTATATTTGCGCGCGCGCAAGGGATTTAAGCACCCTTAAAATGTGTGCTGTGTGCAAGGGCGAAGGAAATTCAGGGAGGATGGAAAGAGAGGTACCGGTGAACGTTGGTTTTAAATGTTAGAAGGTTATAATGACTAGGAAATAAAGAGCTAGGCAGGATATTCCGTAAGTGAGTTGTACAGCTTAGGAGCGAATTAAGATATTTTAGAGTGCGTCCGAAAGTGGGTTTGAGGGTATACTGATGAGCATTCATAGCGAGCCGGGTGTTACGGTTAAAAGTTTGAATGGGCGGAATGCTACTGGCGATTTCAGTATAGCACTGGTGGTAGAAATAGTGATAAAACAAAGTGAGATGCGAGACATTACGTCGGTGTTTCACCTATGAGTTTTATCGCACGGTTTTGAATCCTATCTAGCAGGTGCAGAGATGTTTTGGGCGCACCCGACCAGACGTGCCCTTCAATTTCGAGCGGATAAATGCTTTATATATTGAGGCCCGATCAGAGGGGGTAAAGTATTTCTTACGTCGCTTGAAGAAACCTAGATATTTCGCAGCATTTCTGACAACACCGAATATGTGGTCATTTCAACGTAAGTTGTCACTGACACGCATACTGAGGATGGTAAGTTTTTCAGTTTCGACGTGCCATTCATGGATAATGGCTGGGAATTTAGATTTCGCTTTAATGGCAGCAGACAGCATTGAGTTTTGGAAGCAGAGAGTACTTTCATTAGCAAAGGAATACATTGGATTAGAAGTAGCAGACAAGAGATCGTTGATGAAAATTAAAAAGAGTGTCGGAGACACAACGGAGCCCTGGGGCACACCACCATTTATTTTGTGAATATCAGGCTTGAAAACATCCAAGACAACTTGAATTGAACGTTCCGAAAAGTAATTTCTAATCCATTGAAGAAGAGAGTCGTCGATCCCAAAAGCACGCATTTTCGACAAGAGAACCTGATGCCAAACTTTGTCAAATGCCTTAGAAATATCAAGTGCAACTGTCTTGCTTTCACCAGATTGATGTACGCTGTGGTTCCACTTTTCAGTGCGACATGCCATCAGATTACCAGTGGACCTGTTGCTACGAAAACCGTATTGCCGGTCATTAAGAAGTTTTCGTGTTTCGAGATATTATATATTTCATTAGCGTTTCCATGACCTCCGAAAAAAGGGACGTACGTGCAATGGGTCTATAGGAGGAGAGAGAACAAGATTCGCCTTTTTTAGGGACGGGCTGGACAAAAGCTTACGCAGTGGAAGAACATATCTCCAGAAGGAGGGAGATATACCATCTGAACCAGCGGATTTGTAAATGTTAAGATCTTTAAGAACTCTTGCTACTACACGGGCGCTAAAGTGGATTTGTCCCATTCGACGCACTCAAATGCGGGTGGACACAAAGCACAATCTGGGGGTGTTGAGCTGGCCGCAAAGTGTGCAGCAAGCAGATTGGCCTTCTCCAAAGATCTGACAGCTGGAATGTCATTGTAAATTCGTGCTATCCGAATTTCAAATCGTTCTAAAAGGTATGCAGCGGTAAATATTTAAGCTTAAACTTAAATAAAAAAATAAAACATAAATATACAATATTATGTGTGGTAATATTTATTTTCTAAATTAAAGTCAAATATTGGGTATTTGATTTTTAGATACAATATTGTCTATATTAGCATTCGCAAATATGAGATCGTTCGATGATTGCTAATGTAAACTTGAGACATTCCATTAGACAATTCTAATATTCTAATTAGACAATCATGAAAATGGAATAAACACCAATAATGTCAATTGAATTCTGAATAGAAATGCATATCATTGTTATCTATCAAAGCGCTAGTACGAGATTCTTTGACATATAGTTAAGATGAGAGCATTGTTAAAACTGCGACGTGTTTATAATGATGAAAAAAAAATACACAAAACATGTGTTGCGGGTTTTGAAAAAAAATCGATTAATACTCCTATGTCTCCTCGTCGTTGAGCTCTATGATTTTTCAAATAAAAGATTGGTACCCTCTAGCCCGTTTAAAAGGACGTACCGAAATTTGTGTGGACTATATCTCTGTGTAACATCTTGCAATGCCCTACAGCCCAAATTAATTTAAATTCCAGGTTTTTTTACAGAATGGCGCAAAAGACAATAAATGAAGAAAAATGATATTATCATGTCGCTCATTAAATAGATCAGCGTCATAACTCAAAAAACATCATTTCAAAGAAATTTAAAGTTTGAATACTAATATTTCATAATCTTCTTCACTAACACCAAATTTGTATTGACTTGTTGTCCAATTCATTTTATTTACTAGCAATACAATTGAGTTTTATTTTAGAATTTTTTTAAGTTTTTGAAATAAATAAAAGCATTTATCATTCTTATTAGTGACAATATTTGTATTAAGACATATTTGAAATGTGTCATAACTGGACATATGACTTTCTTCCCATAGATAACTTATCGTTTGGAGAGCTACTGATGTGGCATAAAGATAAAGTACATAAATTCTTTTTCATTTTATTAAAATAAGAAAGTGATTTTCAGTTAAAAGTAATATATATTTATTTTTTTAATAAGTATTATAGAAACATATAGCTTAAATTAAAAAATCGTACGAAAAATGGGATAAAGATTATTATAGAAGTTTTTATAATAATTAAATATGATTTCTATCAACAAGGCCTTGTGTTTTATTACACGAGTAAGATCGAAGCCATCTCTTCTATTTTTTTTTCTTTTTTTATTACAACGACTACTTGGAGATCATTAGCATAAGAAGTTTTGGAAGATATTGAATAAGGATGATCCCTTGAAAACCCTCGCATTATGCAGTTTCAGATTTTCTGTGGTCATTTTTGCTGCATGATTCTCTATGTCAGGAACATTAAGTTATGTTAAGTTTTTTTTTTTAAGTTAAATTAAAGTTTTATTTAAATCAATAAAATTGTAGACAATAATATGATTTTCAGAGAAGCCTCCAGGCTTATCTGCAGAAGGTTGTTTTGCTAATTATAAAATATATATTATGCTTAACCTTGGTTGCAAAAAATATAGCTCAGTGCTTTTTCCTGTTTTTTTTATGATTGAAAAAAAAAGAATTCTTTTAAAAGTCTTTTCCTAACATTTAAATTTATGATGCTTAAGTATGGTTGAGGAATCTCGTTGAATAAGATTGGAACGCTATGTTTTGGCTGCCTTTTGCCGTACATGTTGTTATTGGAAGGTATTTGAAGAATCCCCTGAGCGCGTCTTCTGGTATTCACTTGGTGTTGAATAGGTATCTTAAAGCGGTTGTCGTCGTAGTACTCAAGCGCCACCGACATGGCATCTTAAATATCTCCTCAACTCCTAGTACTTTCATGCTGCTCTTTTCGTGGGCGTTGTGTGGTACGCTGGAATTTATGTTCTTTATGATCGTGGTTTGGAGTTTCTGTAGCTTATCGGTATGGGTTTTTGACGCGGTACCCCACGCTAATATACCATACCTTAGTTTAGATTCCACTTAGGCATAATACACCTTCTTCTGGATCGCATGCGTCGAATAGTAGGCCAGATAGATAAGACCAAAAAGAGCTTTTTTGAGGTCAGAGCGAAGCTTCTCGATATGTTTATTCCATAAAAAATGGCTTATCAACTACCAATCCTAAGTACTTTGACAAATGTTGCTGTTGAACCTGATTGTTTGTTCCGTTTTTTTATGATGAGGGCATCGAATGTGCATCATTTTTGTTTTCGACGAATTTAGTATAAGCCCGTTATTATGGCACCATTCAACTGCATTGTCAAATTCGGTTTGCAGTATTTCCATTCCAGTTTTAAGAAAACCCGAAGCAGTTCATTGGTAAATAAAATAAATAGAAGTGGTCCAAGTTTCGATCCCTGTGGTACTCCATAAGAAGTTAATATGTCAATATGCAAATTCTTTTGCCTTCTCTCTGAATTCGGCTTTATTTCGCAAACAGTCTTCGGCGTTATTTTTTTTTTTATAATTTACGCGCGCCTAAGGGGTTATGAATACCCTTATACTGTTGCCAAATATGATCTGTCGAAAATTTTCGACAGACTTAAAAAAATAGGAAACATTGCTGTTGCTTCTTGGAGATCGCGTTCCACCTTCACGGGTATATCTACGAGCGCAATGAATGCCACGCAATTGTTTACAAACTGTGTTTGCCTTTCTATATCACCTAGGGACCAATAATTTGAACAAATGCGCTATCTCTCATATTGAGTGCATTTAGAGGAGCATTTCAGCTTACATTTTTCCACACAAACTGCTTTCAATTCCCTTTTAGTCCTTACACTTTTAATTTTTGAAAGGATTTGGTATTCCTCTCCAAGATTTCTTTTTTTCTTTCATTCATTTAAAACATACGAGTATATATTTTTTACAATTTTAAACTTTTGTTTGGGAGGGCTTATCAAAATAAAAACATCTGGCTGATTCGATGTGGATGTGATTTCCCATTCAGGATTTAAAATATTGTTGTTAGATAAGGGACTTATAGCACTAGCAGCGTTTTCTGACGAGGTATTACTCTCATCATTTTCATTAGGGTTATATGGCTTGTCATTAAGAATGTCTTCACAGTCTTCTGTTGAAGATCCACTGCTTTCAGAGGACAAAAGAACTAGAAGAGGGTGGCATGAATTGTTGCGACTTAGAAGTAAGCAAATAATGACTGAAAGTTGTAGCGTTTTCTTTTACAAGTTCTAAAAGTAGTGATATCATGAGCAGTGTATATGAAGCTTTCTGAAGAACAAAATAAACCCACTGCTACCTGGATCAGGAAAATCTTCTGAGGAAGACATTCTTCGATGTTACGTGATGTTGAAAAGTTGAAAGTTGTCTGTCGCCACCTTATTGTGGGGGAAAATGCCACAATCTAAAATAGTTCCAAGGAATTTATGAACTTTGTAATAATATTTTTTAAAAGCACGTCATATTGTGACATAGTCGAAGAAAAACTTCAGCCAATAACAAATAATTTTCCATTAATAATGTCTTAAGGCAGAAAAACACATTTGAAATACTATATTCTTTATTCTATGTACAATATTATATTTTCTCTTCTGCTTCGTCATAAGTCAAAATATAACGTTTTTGAAAAAAATTATACAAATTGAACTGACCTCAAATACGAAATACGAAATAGTTTTATCATAGAATATGACAGCTTTTAAATAATTATTGAGACGTTTACAAATCGAAGGTCACTACGTAAACTACGAGAAATATACCAGAGGGAATCTCTCCATAAACTGTCATAGTTCATTTCACTAAAAGAAGAAACATAAACTTAGGTATAGTTTCAATTAACGATGCAATGGTTGAATACTCCGTCGAGGTTAAATATCTGGGAGTAGTCCTAGGCAAAAGGCTCACCTGGACCTTTCACTTTAACAACAACAACCGTTCTAAAATCGAATCGTTAGTGGGAGCTTAACCAGGACCAAACCTATATATAGCCATAGCTATGAGCAAAAGTCCCAGTGTATTCCAGGCAGGACCCCATGCCATCCAAGTATCCATATACTTATCCATCCATATATACACGGACAGTCAAGCAGCTATAATTGCCCTTAGCTCGCGCATCATAGACTCCAAATCAGTCATGTACTGCTTCAAAACCCTCCAAAAACTAAGCTCCAGGAGCAAAACCAAACTGTAGTAGGTTCCTCGTCATGAGCGCATTGATGGGAAAGAAAACGCCGACCAATTGGCCAGAAAGGGCTCAGAAACTCCTTTTAATGGACCTGAACAATTCTGCTGCACTCCTAAATCAGCAGTCAAGTTTAGCTATTAATATCTGGGAGGAGTCGAGATCCATCTCATATTGGTAGAATAGCTCAGGTCTAAGACAGGCCCAACGTGACATCCTTCTATTCAACAAATATGTCAATAGATGTCTAAATCTCAGTCGGCACGTTATCAAAAACTTGGTACAAGTAGGTTACCTCGCAGGACATCACGGTTTAAGATATCTCCTCAATAAAATGAATGTAGTCGACTCTCCGGAGTGCTGACTTTGTTTAGAAGAAGACGAAACAGCTGAACACATCTTATGTGACTGTCCGTTCCTCAAAGGAATTAAACGGAAGATTTTCTTCAGGGAACAATTTGGCTCCAACGAACTAATGAATTAATCTGCTGGTATTATTATTAACTTCTTCCGGAAGATAGAAAATTACAATTCTGACTAAATGGTACAAAAGATCTTTAAGGTCAAAGTGCATTACTTTCCAATTGATGAGTCAGAAAATTTAAAACAAAAAAGCACGCCAAAACGAGAGACTAATCTGCCAACTCCTAGACGGACTGGCAGCAAATTACTCGTCTGTAAGCTGGTCTGACGATGAGTGAGTTGAACGATTTAGTAAAGTCTGCCAACCAGTCGTTGAAAGATCTTAATATTTTGAATTTTTGATCTTGACTTACTGTTTTTGCTAACCAATTGACTTGTGTTTAGGGATTTAGCAATGGACATTCAAATGAATTTTCAGAAATGTCAAACTTTGTCAATAATATTTTTTTTTTAAACAAATTAAATTTTGTGCATCAACCGACAGATAAACTGCCATTAAACGTCATAGATACAAGTATATCTGTGCTAAAAAGTTTTTATGGTGAACTCTTGCTCGGAGTAGGGTCATTTATTTGTGAAAATCGCTAACTTGCGCACAGAAAAACAGCGGTGACTTACTGTTTTTGAAAGACCTAGATACTCAGATTACCGACTTTTCAACGATAGACGACTCCTGTACAGTTGGTGAAGTTGACGATGTAAATATGAGTTGAAATTAATATCGCTTATTTGTCAACAAGACGTACTTCACTGTTTTATTAAAGGAAGTCACAATACACAATGAAAAAGTCCTTAAGCTGACCGTCGAGGAACTTCAACGTATAAATTATGCGGACAATAAACCTAATCGAAATGACGCAAGCATCTTTGAAGAAGGATGGGCATTATACAAGGTGGCGTAAAAGTTGTCATCCGGTGTTCTTTGGCTGTAATTTTTTTTATGAATGAAGGACTTTGATGTTTTAAATTTGTTTTCCATTAAGTTGAGAAAATGATAGCGGTTAAGTGGCTGCCGCCAGAATTGATGACCATTCGGGCCCGATTTGTGGCATTTCCATCCCTCTTGCCAGTAATTCCGGCGATAGGTCCTCGCATTCTTGGCGGATATACTCTTTGAGAGCTTCAAGAGCCTGAGGCTTGTTGACATAGACTCGTGACTTTAAAAAACTCCACAAAAAGAAGTCTGGAACGGTTAAATCAGGCGATCTTGCCGGCCAGTGCAAGTCGCCAAAACGAGAGATCAGGCGACCCGGCAATGTAGTCCCTAGTATTTCGGTTGTGGCTCGTGCAGGATGTGCCGTTGCTCCATTCTGTTTTAACCACATGTTCTCCAGTCCCAATTCTGTGTAAAGACCGCCGATTGATGCCCAATTGCATGACACGTTGTCTGGTCGATACTCCGGAGTCCCCTGTGACATCTTCAACCACAGATGCGATATTCTCAGCAGAATGGCTGCTCCGCGGCCGGCCAGACGTGGCAGCATCTCATGTTGTCCCATACTCTTCCGGGCAAGCGGCTAAACGTAGTAGTGTTTGCCCAGTTAGTGTCGAACGATCGGGAAATCTGCGCCGAAATTTACGCTGCGCCAACACCACCGACGAGTTATTCCGCAAAAAAATTTTAAGAATTATTTGCTGACCTGAACTTTGTATCTGATACTTCACAAATGTCAAAGTAGAATTGACATTTGCAGCCATTTGAAAAAATTTTAGCATCCGATATGGTGATGACTTTTGGGCCATCTAGTACAATGTCAAATGAACAACAAATGTTTGCGAATAAAATTGTGGAGGTAGTTGTTGATGTTTGGACAGTTAGGGCAACTCAATATGAACGGCGCTGTTTCAACTGAAACACCAACTTCTACTTCAAGTGCAACATCGCAAGACTATTCACAATTTTGTTTATATCCTTCACGAAATTTAACACCAGTTCCAACGTCAACGTCTACGCCAGCAGCAAAGCATTCCATGTGGTTCAACTACCAGCACATATCGCATTCAAAATGTCGATTGAGTAGAAGAAATTCATACTTCCGGGCAATTATTCAAATTTTCCGGAGCTGTTTAATGATTCGCAATGTAAATGCAGAAAGATCTTCGTTTTGTTTGTTTGTCTATTTAAATTTTCTGAAAAGAAAATGTTAAAAAAAAATTTAATGAAACAAATAGATACATACGCTGCCACAGAACTGCACTAAAATCTTTTGCTGAAGTTTTTGAGTTCTTAGAATATGATGGCAGTAAGCCTACGAGTTGGTTTTCTTCCCTCCTGGCATAACTTCTCCCTTATTCGTGTCTTCAATGCCAACACTTCCTTTAATATAATTTTCATGGTTCTTACGCCTAAGTTAGTTATGTAAATAACATGATGCCAACACAATTTTCGCGACTTTATCAGGATAAGGGTTGATTGGATTTTGGAAAATTTTAAACCTTGACACCAAAATGCCAAATATTTTCCACAATTCTTCTGGCCCGTGACAATCGGTAATTAAATATAGATTCTTTATCGCTTAAATTTTCATGACTAAACGGCTTAAGAAGATTTTCTCCCAAGGGAAAGGCGTCATCCTCTACAAATACAAGTGGCCTGTTTTCAGTATTAGGCAATACTTGGGATATTGTGCAAGTTTTTGGAAAACTTTTCATAAAATTTACTACTAGTAAACACGCTACTGACTGAAATTCTGCCATTAGCTCCGCACTCAACCATTATAAATTCATAATTTGCGTTAACAATTCCCAGCAGAACAACACTAAAATGCTTCTTGCAATTGTAGTATAATACATAGTATGATCCTGATCCTGGTGGCTTTGGAATCTCAACATGCTTGCCATCAATCGCCCCTAGCCAATTTGAAAAATTCCAGTTACTTTTAAATTCGTTGGGAATAGATCTTTGGTTTGGGGAAGAGAAGTTTTCCTTACTTGAAAATGTCCATTACAATATAACCCAAGCTTTGTGGAAAAATAGCTAATAAAAATTTCAGTGTGGTAGATAGTCTTTTATGTGGAGTGATTGTACTTCGCATAACGGTGCCTTTCTTTACAATGTGCGGTGTAACCATTTTCAAGAGTTCTTCATAATATGTCCATTCTCAAGAAGTTTTTGAAGTCCTTCAGAGCAGACTCTTTTCGCCTTTGTAATAATCGCGTATGCATAAATTTTGGTCTTGAATTTAACCAATCTTTTACCCAAATTCGTTTCTAATTCTTTTAATTTTTATTTTACATTTACTCATTTTTTGAAATCTCTTCTATAATTATGGAAGTCAGTAAAATTCTAGCTGCATGAATTTTTATTTCACGCGATTCTATTGCTACGAAGAGGAAAGTAACTATAGTTTGTAGTCTAGTCATTGCGTCTATAGGAAAAGCTTTACAACCAATTTGTCAACCAGTCCACCCGTCTGTAGCGTGCTTAATTGAAAAACTGAAAATAAAACAGTATTTCCATACCAAAAAAAAATTAAAAATGACAATTACCATAATGACACAAGTACCTTCGAGTCATCAATTTTTAATTTGTAGAAATAATGTTCTTCTATTATTAAGTTTATACTCGTAGAAAATGGGTTTTAGCTGTATCATAACATAAAATTGTTTGATTTTTGAGCTATAAGCGATGTACGGAATTTTAATTTTTCAAAAAATGTACTTAGGACTTAGAAAGTATAGTTAGTAGAGATTTTTCCTCAATTCATTGCAAAAGAATATATCATCAATATGAACATAACTTACAATCTTACACAGATGGGTTCTTCCCAGAGCATTTTCCATTCCAATTTGTAAAGTATCTGGCCTAACACGAATACCCTTCTTCGTTTGGTAAATACTCGTAGTAGTCTATTTATGTTCACTATTTCATGAATTTCTGAGAACGGTTCGATCGCAGAAAATATCTTCTATCATAGAATATCCTGGCTATCAGCAATCTCTGTCTTCAAGCAATTTTCATTGTCGTCTTTAAAAAAGAATGGCACAAACGGAAACGGATTGCTTAAACAATATGTCTTTGTGTATCTTTTGGCTTAACTTTTGCTGAAATCGGATTTTGAATGATAACATCTGATATTCTTGAAATTCCTTAGTAACACCCAGCGGAACACACCGAGTCGACTGGGTCACCTTCATGCCAATATTTCTGGACTTTTCACATCACTTGGCAATAATTTCTTCAATATTCGCTTTAGTTCGAGCATTGCGATACTTCCAGTTCGGGAAAGGCCAGCTCCAGCTTTCTGGCAACGAAATTGTTCCACAAGTGTCCGAATCATGTTCCCAGAGAGTGATTTTTCACATCAAAATAATACTTTGGATCAACATAATCGGGCAGCTATTTGCTAAACCAAACTTAATGACTCTGGACTTTTCTAAAGTGCTGTAGTTCTTCATTAGAAATCTACCTACGAAAATAAAAAAAGAAGAGTTATGATTTTTTTCGAAATATTCAAAGACTTTTGCGCCATCCCTACTTACATTTAATATGAATTTAATTGAAAAGAAGTCATAAATCTTGCACTGTGTCGTAGCATATGTACTTCAATTAACATTTGATTTTTTCTTCATCAAAACCGTGTCTTGGCTTAGCGAAATCTCTACGAAAGGGAGAAGCAATGTCTACTGGAAGAATGGGAGCAAATCACTATTTGGGGCACAAATATCTTTTAAAACCTTGAATTCTTAATACTTTTTTACTATCGTATACCAATGCTGACAGAATCTAACTTCAATATGCAATAAATCACAATGATCACAAAATCACTATACTCAATACTATTCCTAAAGTGTGCTAACCTTAAAAAAGAAACATTTTCAAAATATTCTCAAATTGTTTTACAAGTATTTTTATTATTTTATTCTCCTTTGTGAAATGCAAATATGCTGAAATATTCTTTTAGTGTGGACGCACAATTAGAACAAAAATTTTTTTTCAAGCCAAAAAATGTTTTTGACATGTTTTTACTTATTCATTCGTACTTAAAATTATCGAAAATCAATTCAAAAAAATAAGAAAAAAATGTGACATAGGCAACTCCGAAACTGAAGACACCCTGAGGAAAAGGTAAATTGGACAAAGCTGTTTTTCATAAATTATTTTGTCTAAAATTTGATGTGGATTTGTTTGCGGGATCATTGTACCAAGATTTATGACAATGTTTGCTTTTATTTATTTTTGTTTACTTAAAATATAAGAGCTAAGTTTAAGTTGACCGAAAAATAGTTTATAGCCGAGGGGCTGATCCTTTAAGATTTAGGAATTATACATGAAATTAAGCCTTATTTATTTTTTTTTAATTTCTTAATATCAATAATATTAATATTTTCCTGCGCCTGCATCAGTTTTTCTTACAACTGTATACCACCGATTTATATTGGGTCTACAAGTAAGTTTCCAGCGTTTTTTTTCCAAAATTTGAAGTTTTATTATGAAAACATAGTTACAATGCTTTATTTAAAGTATCGTCCATCGGAAGCTACAACTTTCTCCCATCTTTCTGGCAATTTATGAATTCCGGACCAAAAAAATTTCTCGTCTTTCGAGCCCAAGAACGTATCGAGCCAATTTTTGATTTCCTCTACTGAGCTGAAGCGTATTCCCGTAAGAGCGTTCTGCATCGAACGAAACAAGTGATAGTCAGATGGTGCCAAGTCTGGACTGTAAGGCGGGTGAGGCAGAATTTCCCATCCACTATTTACCAAATAGTTTTTCACCGAAACCGCAAAACGTGGTCGAGCTTTGTCGTGATGAAAAATGACGGACTCATGCCTGGTCTCATATTCTGGCCATTTTTCTTTTAATGCCCGCTTCAAACGAATTAGTTGGGTTCGATATAATGGTCCTTTGATGGTTTCACCACTCGGAAGCAGTTCGTAGTATACGACACCCTTTTGATCCCACCATATGCAGAGCATGACCTTATTCACGTGAATATTTCGTTTCGGCGTCGATTGGGCGGGCTCGCCGGGCTTTGTATACGATTTTCTGCGTTTAGGATTATTATAATAAATCCATTTCTCATCACCAGTGACAATACGATGCAAAAATGATTTATTTTTATACCGCTGCAGTAACATTTCGGATATGCAAAATCGCCGTTCGACGTCTCTTGGCTTCAATTCGTACGGCACTCAGTTTCCAACCGTTTGAATGAATCCCAGTGCTTTTAGGGAAACGGCTTGTTGCGTGATGCCCAATGATGCAGCAAGTTCTTCTTGAATCTGACACGGATCCTCATCCAGTAAAGTCCAATTCCCCGTCTTCAAAACTTTTCGACTTTCCGGGGTGATTTTTGTCTTCAACTCCAAAATCACCACTTTTGAACCGTTTGAACCACTCGCGGCACGTCGGTTCACCAATACATTCCGCCCCATAAGTTTCCGAAAGCAAACGATAGGCCTCAGCCGCACTTTTCTTCATATTAAAGTATAAAAGCAGCGCTTCCCGCAAATGACGTTTATTTGGCTGGAAACTTGCCATGATTTTGCTCGATAAAATGTACGACACCGATAGAACTGCTCAAATATAACGCTGCAAAGTTGTTGACAGATACAAAACCTACAAATAAAACACATGGGGTCTGACATTGCTGCCCGAGATCCACTGGTGGTGCCATCTCTGACGAACGCTGGAAACTTACTTGTAGACCCAATAGAATAACAAACCTTTAAGAGCTTCCGTATGTTTTATTGTTGGCCAGAAAATTTCAAACCGCCAGTCCCACACACCGAATTTCTTCGGAGTGTTATTTCATTATAAGAAAGATGCGATGTTTATTCTAAAGTGAATTCTATAATATTGAATATAAAAATACGAATACACGTTGAAAAATAAATTTTCAAGTTCCGCCGAAGAGCTTAAGTATTAACTATTCCTAATTTTTTAAGAACTTGGATGTTAGCTGCCGTTGTTAGTCTTGGTTACAGAAAGTACATTATATTTTCGTTTTTAGTATTTTTTTATTATACTCGTAATCACAACAACATTTACATGGATTTTATGAATATCTTTGTTAAAAATGTGAAACAAGAGGAAAACCAATTACAAAATTCAAAGTACAAATACAAAATTAATTTAGTGATAATAATGAAGTTCAGTAAATTAAATTTAATTTAAGTGTTAATAATTTACAATAAAAAAATAAAAAATAAAAGCAAAAATAAATGAATAGAAGCACATCAAGAATGGCACTTTTAACTATTCAAGATATCATCCATACTACTCGTATATATCAACTATTACATATCAAATGCCGAAAGAGAGAATCACTAAATTGCTTGGCGTTGTTGAGCCTTCGTAGGTTGAAAGGTTATGATATTGTAGCTGAAACCCCTGCTCCCTAGTGCTATTACAATAAATAACATTGTTATATAATTTGCTAAGTAACAACAAAGAAAATAATAATAATAATAATGAGAGGGATGAGCTACAGAGGCGAATGAAATGAACAAAAAATTATCGTTCAGATACTTCATAAGAAAAACGTGGTAGAATCAACGCTGTGGTCGACTAAACTCAAGTCTTTCAATTAAATAACGCTATTGTTTGCTTGTGATTATTTTGTGCAAGTGCAACAAAAGTCGAGAAACTTGTTGAATGTGCACTCGAGAATATTTTTGATGGAAATTGGCACATGATCAGAGTGTTTCAAGTCGTAACCCTAGCGAGAAATATCATTAAAAATCAAATTAAGTTTCCGTACTCGTACATTAGCGGAATCATTTGAACAGAGTATCTCGCATGCATATGTGATCAAGGGAATTAGTATAGCTCTCACAAGCATTAGTTTTGTCATAATTGTTGTACAATTTTGAGAAACGGAATGATTTCTGAAACCACCGTAGATTTTGCCAATTAAAATTCTGATGTGATCATCCCATCGCAGTCTGGAGTTAAACCAAATACACAGATTTCTTCGATGAACTCAATTTATGCACTTCCAGGGTATAGTGGTAGTTTGTTGTTAGCAGTATCTCTTCTGGCGATTATTAAACATTTTTTCTGTCAGGGTTGAGCCGCATACAGTTTTCATTTGCCCAGGTGTTAACATGAAGAAGGTCGCGAAGTGAGTTTGAATAAAGCTGCACTTTATCTGCCTATATGTGCTATTTAAAATAGATTTGTGGAGATCATTTGTGAATAAAGAAAACAGAAGGGGTCCTAACATTGACCTGCTGAAATTCAAACATAATCCGAGAAAAAACTGCATGTGTCCTACTAGTGAGTAAGAAAAATAAGATCTCTTGCTGGAGAAAGAAATTTGTAGAGATTAATTAGCTTTTAAAGGCAAGGATGTTGTGATTTACCGTCTCAAAGGCTTTTAAAATGTCCAAAACAGTTAAATAGGTAATTAAGTTGCTATCCATTGAAACCCGAATGTCATCCACAAAATTGAGTAAGGTCGGAGTGCAACTATGATAGGAGCTAAAACCAGATTGAAATACACACATGTATTCAAATGGCTGTTTCTCAATAGAAAGACGACATATATTTGTGAACTGACAATCTTTTCCAGGACCTGGCTATATATTCCGCCTGCCACGTGGTTGTAGATTTATTTTTTAGTCCAGTGATGATTTTCGCAACTTTCCAAACGGGAGGAAAATATGATGTCGTCAATATATTATTAAAAACATTAGTGACGATAGAGAGCATGTTGGGTAATATTATTTTAAAATAGTCCAACTAAATCTCAATAGATTAACCCGTTGGGCAGATCGCTGTGGATTGGGAATAAATCCCCGTAAAACTGATCTTGTCCTCTTCTCCAGGAAATATAAAATTCCAACTATAGACCCTCCTTTAATAAACGGTACCAGTCTAGTGTTTTCCGATACAGCAAAATATCTGAGTCTCATTTTTAACAGAAAACTAAATTGGAAACCTAACATTCAAGAAAGAGTCAATAAAGCTACAATAGCTTTATTCTCTTGCAAAAAAGCCATTGGAAATAAATGGGGCTTTCAACCTCGGATGTACATCTCGGTCATAAGACCGATACTTACTTACGGGGTGATAGTCTGGTGGACGGCTTTAGAAAGTGCGGTTGACTGCGTTAAGCTAAGTAGAGTCCAAAAAACAGCATGTCTATGCATAAGCGGAGCATTACGGTATACCCCCTCTGCGGCATTAGACATTCTGCTTCATCTAAAACCCCTCGATATTTTCAGCAGGCAAATAGCTGCGACTGCAGCTATACGCCTTAAAGCGACTAAACAGTGGACAAATAATCCATTTGGCCACGCCAATATTCTTAATACATTAGGAATCCCCACAGAGAACATCGATTACACCACACCTGAACTTTGGTTTGACAAAAACTTCCATGTGAGCTTCCCCTCTAGATCCTTCTGAGAGGAAGATGCTTTCATGTCAATCCATCTCTACACAGATGGACCTAAAACCAATAGCGGGGTTGGTGGCGGTGTTTTCTCAGACACGCTAAATCTAAGCCTCTCTTTCCGTCTTCCAAATCACTGCAGCGTGTTCCAGGCGGAAATTTTGGCGATTAAAGGAGCTCTGTCCTGGCTGAAGAAAAACGTGGTACCTGCAACGGATATTCGCATCTTTTCGGATAGTCAGGCTGCCATCAAGTCACTGGAGTCAGTCTCACTTAATTCGAAAACCGCCACTCAGCTTTGCTGGGTGCCGGGTCACACAGACATACCAGGGAACTGAAGGGCTGATGAACTTGTCAAAATTGGAACCACTCTACCTATTCTACCGGAAAAGGGTAGCATACGTATTATATTAATCGCTACATGTAAATCAATATTAAAGCTGGATGCTAATAAAAGAACAGACCTTAGGTGGACTATTGGACCAACAAATCTGGCCAAAACTGGATCTGAATCGCTCTAAGTGTCTGATCCTTCTAAATAAGGAACATCTCAGCGCTATCGTAGGTGTCATCACTGGACACTGCCTCATAGGCAAGCGCGCAATAAGGCTTGACTTCTTTACAAACAATTTCTGCAGAAGCTTCATGGACGAGGAGGAGGAGGAGACAATCCAGCTCTCTCACAGAGAAGAAAACTTCACTTAGGAGCCCTTCTTCTACAACGACCTAAACGATCTGAAAAATACAGGCGTAAACAGTCTCCTTCGCTTCGTCAGAAGCTCAAACTGGTTCCATCAGTAAGAGGATCATAGATCCACGTGGCATCACAGGCCTAAGTGGGTTGGTTTTTATCCAACAGCCACTCTTACCTACCTACCTACCTATCTAGGTTGAGTTCCATTAATCCCAACAGCCGTAGATTTAATTTTGAGAACTGCTCTCACAACGTCTTCTTTTTCAATTGTTCAGAAACTAAAGGTTCCAGGTCGTATATCCGATAGGAATTGATTTGCAGCGAAGTCTCTATTTAATTTTTCCTACACCTAATTCTTGTAAATTTTTCCAAAGAGTTTTGGATGGTATTGTCAAAGCGTTTTGGATAAAATTCTCGTTTTTCTTTTCTTATTTTTGAGTTAACAAGATTTCGTAGTGATCGAAAGATCTCATAAAATCCTGGAAATATAAACCGTTTCAACGTTCTGAAAGCAGCATCACGTCACGATACAAATGAGTACATATGTATCTAGACCATTGTACCCTCGACTTTTGTAGCAGATTTACTTCGGAGCTGTTTATCGCCCAGGCACTCCTTTAGCTAGTAACGAACTGTTACTGTAAACATTGACTCCTTGGAGAAGGTGGTGTAGTATCACATCGCAAGGAGTCTTGGAAACTCTGCTTCAGAGTAAGCATTTTTGACTAACTCTGGCTTCTTTTATCTAGAGATCTATTTCATTTTTCAAAACCTGCAGGTAAACTGTGACTGTTTTTTTTTTGCTGATATTTGGAAACATTCAACCTACTTTTTCATAAAAAAAAACCTTTATTTAAAACCCTGTATCTTGGTCCTCATTCAGCTTAAACTTATACCCATCGGAGACCCAATTGAGTCCAAGAAACGTGCTTCTAGTGTAGAGTAAACCTTTTTCCTGCACTCGTTGTTTAAAACCTGGGTTCATTACTGGTTTAAGTTTTCGGTCGTTCACAACTGATCCTAATGTATTTCGAGGTTTTAAATTTCGCAACTGCAACCTTGGAGTTGCAACAAGAGTTACTTTTCTTAACCTTCAAAACACGTTTTTTCTACCGTTGCTTAAAGACTCTGGAAATTTTTGAAAATTCCAACCATTGATCGATTGTATGCGATCCTGTTTGCCTGAAAAACAAAAAAAAATTTCATTACAGGAGGCGTGTCAAATTTTTTTTAAAATTATTTCCGACGTAGTTCCGATCATGGCATCTTGCTGTATTTTGAGTTCAAATATGAGCTGTTTTTCCTCCGGGAAGTAGAGTTGCAGCAATTCCTGACGGCGCACAGTGGGCCAGAATGGCCTGAAACAAGTCAGGGGGGCTTGCAATACTGCCGTTGCTGTATAACATTGTCAAACAATGCGGGCAGCGACTGAGTGTATGTAACCACCGATGGATAGTGGGTTGCGGTTATGAATTTTGTTGGTGTGCTGTTTCCTATTGTTGTAAGGGAATAACACCTACAACAATTTGATTCGGTAAACCAATTTCATAATTTTCACTTCGCAGCCTTGCTGTGCGTCGTCGGTGTTTGATTGTAATTATGACACGGGAATTCAGGGTGGACATAGCCAATATATGCGGACTGAAAAGAAATTTCTTTTCTGGGTACGTAAACGTCTGCAAAAATAGACCAGCTGTTTTGGCACTTAGTGAAACACAGGTAGATCTCCGCCCACACTTTGATCTGGAGCTATTTGCCTACGAACAGTGATGTGGCTTACCAAACTCCAACACAATGTACTCCCTGTTCCAATCCGGAATTCAATTTCACGTGGTTACAATTCCATCTCCGTAAGCAAATTATCCATTACTGCTTTATTTACAAAAGTCGCAAATTGGACAGCAATCCATACATCCTCCATGTATCCTCATACTGAAATCGTCATTACGGACGATTGTCCGTAGTTGGCTCCGACATTCTGGACTCACAACACTCGAAGGGCGGTGTGTTGAGATCTTTGTTGCGGAAAACAATTTAACCCAGCTTGAAAATGTGTTAACACAAATAGCAAACGTTGATAGTCATACCCCCAAACCCTGGACTTGTTTTTAATTTCTCACCCCGATAAGTACACTGTTAATGTGCTTTTCCTCTAGGCTACCACACATTTTAAGAAAATACTCCTAAAAGAGCTATATGGCAATACGAGAAAGCCAATTGGAGAGGGCTTAACACGTTCTTTAGGAATTTTCACTGGGCGTTATGTTTCCTCGATAATGACGTAAATGCCGCTGCCGATATCATGACAGACACTATTTTCTTTGGAATGAGATCCTTTATCCGTCATTGGATGAAAAGTATCAAACCAAAAAAAGACGCATGGTACGACTTAAACTGTAAAGAGGCTGTCAGGGTTAGAGAAATATTTATTCGGTGCTTCAAGACAAACCCTAAAGGGGTTAACCGAAAAAAGTTTAAGCGAGCCATGAATGACTGCAACGACTTTCTTAAGCATGTGAAATTTCAATACCGCCAAAATCTCAGCCAAAAAATACTACAATTTCCCAATGGGGTAATACAAATTTTTGATAGTTGGTCAAAAATATTAGAAATTCTGCCTCATCCTCCATCGCAACGCGATGTCATTTACAATGACATTCCAGTTGCCGGATCTTTGGACAAGGCCAATCTGCTTGCTGAACACTTTGTGGCCAGCTCAAATCATCTAGATTCTGCTTTATGCAAGAGTTCTTAAAGATCTTTACATTCATAAATCCGCTGGTCCAGACGGTATATCTCCCCTTCTTCTGAAGAAGTGTTCTTCCATGCTGCGAAAACCAATGCGTAAGCTTTTCATCAATCCCACTCTTCTGGACTTTTCCCAGCAGATGAAAAACATCATTTGTCCAGTCTGTCCCTAAAAAAGGGCAAATCTTCTTCTCTCTCCTCCTACAGGCCCATTGCACTTATATCCCTTCTTTCCAAGCTCATGGAAACGCTGATAAACGGTCAGCTCATGAAATATCTCGGAATACGAAAACTTCTCAATGACTTTTCGTAGCAACAGGTCCACTGGTGATCCGATGGCATGTCTCACCGAAAAGTGGAACCAAAGCGTACATCAATCTGATGAAAGCAAGATAGTTTCACTTGATATTTCAGGCTCTTTTGCCGAAAATGCGTGCTTTTGGGATCGATAACTTTCTTCTTCAATGGATAAGAAACTACCTTTCGAAACGTTCAATTCAATTTGTCTTGTATGTTTTCAAGTCTGATATTCTGATTTTGGAAAATATTGAAATAAGTAAATTTGGTACGTAAATCCATATTCCCAATCGTGCATCCTAATCCTTTCGACAAATTTTCTTTTGAAAATTTGAATTGTTTTTCAATTTCTTGCATGTCGGACTCTGGCATCATATTAAAGAGCTGTTGAGGGTAATAGTCAAACTCGTTGGTAAAACATAGAACTTAAATGGAAAGGTATGTTATACTCGTATTCTTAATTATTTCCCAAATTGAAAAAAAGTAGATTAATGTACAATACGTCAGATGTAAGAAATTTGATAAACCTAAAGGAATAGCAGAGCAATTACCAGCGAAAAAATGAGGTACCAAACGATCCATTTACTGGATTACTTTTAAACACGAGAACCACATCTTATTGCAATTGATCATATTAATCCATTTTTATCAAAATCGTTACAACTTCTTCAATACAGAGTATATAGCAACAAAAAAAATTAACTTAATGTGCCTTGATACACAACTATTTTTATATTTTAATAGTCACGTTTAGATGTAACCTATTTTTTCGCTTAAAAATAAAATCGAACCTTAAAATATACCTGCACTTCAAGGCTCCATACATACAAAAATTAGTCGAATCTGTTGCCGCCTTCTTAAAAATCTTTGTCGAATTGTAATTAAATATTGCACAAATACTCGTACAAAACACTTTAAACTGCCTAACCGAACTCACTCGGCTGGTGCATTTTTTTGGAGCGGGTGATTTAAATCGATCGGATTGTTGTTGGCAGCTTCTAAGGGAACACAAAAAAATTATACGAGTATATAATGGGCATCCATATTGCATTTAATTTTTTGCTTTATTTCCAAGTTTAACTTCATTCTGCCCCACAGTGCCATGTCACCGCGATCATTTTATCTGCCTTTATTTTTGTCAATATTAGTTGAATCAAGAAAGGAGCAGGGACATAACAGTTCTGCCAACAGTAACCCACCCTTACACTTTTTTATGATCTGCCAATGTCAAAACGTCAGTCAAGGTGTACGTTTTTACCATGGTGAAGTATATGAATGAGCAGCGTTTGGAAATTATTGAAAGTTACTACTGAAATTCTTAGTCGCTGGTCACAAAGGCATGCTTTAGTAGATAAATTCGAGTCAACATATTCACTATTAAATGTTTCTGTGCCAGTGAGACAAGGCACCCGTTCAAGTACTATTGCAGCCGCAAGTGATTCAGTTTAAAATGAAATTGGGAGTCTCTCAGTCCACATTGTGGCTTACAAGATCAAATTAACTCAAAAATTGAAGCCTTTTGAAGTGCAGAAACTTCTCCGATTGGGCTCTGCAAATGTTTGAAGGAAATTCTGAATTTCATCGAAAAATCATCAGCTACAGCGATGAAGCTCATTTTTGGCTTAATGGGTTTGTCAGTAAGGATCATTTGCGTTATTGGACAGCAATAAACTTACATGTGCTTTAAAAGACTCCATTGAATCCACAAAAAGGGATCATATAGTATGGATTTTATGCCGGAGGTGTGATTGGACCGTTTTTTTTCGTCGATGAAAGTGATCGCCATGTTACGGTCAACGGAGTTTGCTATCGAGCCATGTTGGAAGACTGTTTTTTGGCAGAATTAGATGCACTGGACATCAGTGATATGTGGTTCCAACAAGGTGGTGCCGCATGCCACACAGCTGATCAAAGAATTGATCTATTGAAGAGGAAGTTTGGTAATCCTGTAATCTCGAGGTATGGTCCGAACGAATGGCCACCTTGCTCATGTGATTTAACACCGTTGGCTTTCTTTTGATGGGGTTACGTTTAGTCGTTGGTTTATGCCAACAAGCCAACAACGTTAGAGGAGCTCAGGAACAATATCGAAAGCGAAACTGCCAACGTTCCAGCCGATATGTGTTGACGGGTAGTGGAGAGTTGGCTTCAGAGAATCGATCGCTGGACATTACACCTGAAATAAATTTCAGCCCGATATCTCAATTAGTCTGTATCTTATTTAAATGCAAAATTGGTATGTCCTTATTGAGAAACCCGCGAACTCTGTCAATAAGGGGCCGGTAACGTGGTTTATAGTATGTTGGAGTTCAACTGGATCGAAATTAGTTGCTCAATGTACTCGTATTTTCTGTTTAAATATTCGACAGATCAACAGTTTTATAACGTTTTGTAGTGAAAGAAGTGCACTATTAGTTATATTTTCGGTATCAGCATTTAAGTCGACATCTGGGTATTGCCGTTTGAGGTCTCGAATAAAGTCCTCAATGAAGGAATTTTCGAACACATTCCATATTTCTGGTGTATTAGAAACACTGAAGAAAGCCAATACAATAGAAAATACCACAGTTCTCGCCAGTTTAATTAACTGATGATCCACTGGCATCTGTTAACCCTTAAGAAATTATAACTTTTTGCATTAAAATCGTTTAAAGTGATATAAAAAAAAAAAAAGTACTTTGTGTACCAAAAATCTGGATTTTATAAATTTGGGAACTCTTTGGACTTACTACCATCACTTGTCTACTAACTAATAGACGTCTTTGAGGGTAGAGAACCCCAATTTACGTCGTTTTGACACACTTGTGCTCGGAACAATGGCTTCTGACGATATTTCTTTTCTTCGACACTAGGGCTTGTACCATTGACCTTCTCAACTCTTTTAGTGGTACTTTCTTCATTATTTGTCAATGCACAATATGTATAGGCATTTACAAATGCTATATCTAGCATACCTAGAATAATCTGTGCCACCACTTTAGAGACTTTCTATCCACCCAGGGTAAAGGTTGCTTTGCTCTCTAATATCGCAATCCGAAAAAAAAAAATGCTTCAACTGCCCCAGTATTACAAGATTATTCTAACAAGTCAGTTTGCTCATCGCATTTTTTCCACTTTCGCTCTACTTCAAGTCTTTTCCGTGGTGTTGGTCTGGTAGATACCGAAGTGGGTGGTATTGAAGCAGCATCAGATCAAGGCTTGATGAAGAAGTAGTGGCTGTGGGTGCTACCTGCTGAGGGTTCAATGGTTGCTCTATTTCTTCTTCCAAGGTCGGCAGCTGATTGAGAACTTTATCGAAGTCCCTCATGGGTTGTGTTTGAGAGTCCTCTTGATTCTTATCATCGGACACTTCTACATCAGATCCTGCGTTACATAATGGAAACTCTTGTAGAAGAGCTTGCTTGCGCTGTAATTGGCTTGTCAAACCGTGCTTTTAAGGAACGACAATGCTAATTGTCCCTGATGGTGTCTTGTATTTGAAATATGGTATTTGGCGGAAAAGTAGGCGTTAGTAGGAAAGGGATTGTCCCTTGTGCGTTGACTTTGATTCATTTAGGTTTATTCTCCATTTTTTTGTCCAGTTGAGTATTTCATCAGTTACTCTTTGTACTTTCTTGGTTGCTTCTTCTGCATCGCTTCCCGTTGCCAGAATTTCAGTATCACCTGTGAATGTTACTATGATTCCTTCGAATCGTTTAGGTAAATCTCTTGCGTAAAGTAGGAAAAGCACGGGACCTAGGCGCTACTTTGAGGAACTCGTGCCGCTATTTTCTTAAGTTCCGAATACTATTCTTCATATCTCACTCTAAAATGGAGTGATACAGGTATACCAGATATACAATAGATCCCTTTGCAATTTAAACAGCAGCCTGTAAACTTTGTCGAAGGCTTGTGCTACATCTAAACATATTGCTGATCACAATTTCTTACATTGTATGCTGCTTTCTATTGTGTTTACTATTTGATGGACTTGTCCGATTGTCTGTCACGAAAACCGAATTGATGTGTTGGTATGATGTTTCTTTCCTCAATGACTAGTAGCAGAGAAATAGGACGATACGATTTTTTATCATTTGCTGGTTTTCCAATTTTATGCATCGTTATTATTTCCTCTACTTTCCACTGTCATGGGACATACTTTATTCTACACGTTGCATTTATGAAGTATTGTATCTTTCGCAGTGCTTTTTCAGGGAATTGTTTAATGATATCACCGGTTATAAGGTCATACCCCGGCATTTTTTTGGCTTGTAAATCCCTTTTTATGACATCTTTAATTCTACTAGTGATACTGAATTGATATTAAGGTTGTCATTTTTACGCACAAAAAATATGCTTTCATCTGAAGTTTGTATAAGAAGTGCCTGAAATATTTGTTCGAGATATTTTGCAGATAGTTTCGCTTTACTTTTAGCACTTCTTGCCCACGTATTGCCATCCTTTTTTATTGGATGCGAGGGAAGTTTCAAGTTTCTTGTGGCTTTCCAAAGTGAGTAATCAGTTTGTTGGATTGCTGTGAAGTTCTGTAAATATGCGTTCACTGATTCGTTTTTTACTTCTTTAATCAGCAGCTTAGGTCCACTACATAGCCTATTCAGCACTTGTTTGTCCATGTTTGTGCTATTTCTTTGCCATGTTTTATGTGCTTTACCTTTCTGTTGCACAAGTTCTCTAACTCTAATAGGATTTATGATTTTGTTACCAATTTCATTATTGTCTTTTTGTGTTCTTTCTAATCTACTACTAATCTACTTCGTCAATTTGATTGTTGTTTTTTAGAGGTACTTTGGTTGATTCTCGTATCAATTAGGTATCGGAAGAAGTCCCAATTTGTGTTTTTTATTTGTAAGCTTTGGCTTAGGAGCTATCTTTTCGATTATAGTTTGGTTTACCGTCATTATTAGAGGGGAATGGTCTGATGAAAGCCCTTCGTCATCTTCCATGCATACATATGTAGTTTTGAGATACTCGTAGGTAGAAACGAGGTAGAAACGAGGTCTACACATATTGTATTGTATTGTAGGTACTCTTCCTCTATTGGTATATCTGGTTGGTTTTTTTATGTTTTCTTTGATGAAGATCGCTGAATATCACCTTGCTCCATTCGTACGGTGATTGGCATGATAGAACCTACAGTGCCCTCCAAAAGTCAGTTGAAATCACCATGCAAGTCACAAAATAGTTCAAAATAGTTAAATTTTTCAATTGTTTTTTATTGATATTAATAATATGTGCTTTTGGTAGTAGAACAATACACAGAAAAAATTAAATAAAATTCATTGGATTTAAGTAAAAAAAAAAAAGTCTCTTGAAAGTCCTCAATGTGAATCGCCAAAAGTCAGTTGAAAGTAAGATAAAATTGGTGTTTCTTGCTAAATTTCACAGCTTTTTGGAAATTTAATATTTTGTATGACCGCCTCTATTTTGCAAAACAGCCTCAATGCGTTTGGGCATTGATTCTACCAACTTCTGCGACACAGAATTCGGTAAACTTGCCCAGGTTTCTAAAATCTTTTCGACAAAAACTGCTTTGCTTTTTCTAGTAGTTGTTGGTCTTCTTCGGTCGATTTCATCCCATAAATGCTCAATGGGATTGAGATACGGTGACATGGAAGGCCAATCTAACAAATTTATTCCCTTTGTGCTAAAATAATCTTCTTTGTCTTGGCCGTATGTTTCGGATCATTGTCTTGTTGAAAGACAAATGATCCACTCAATCCCATTGAAGCAGCAGAATCTCCCAAGTTGCTTTCCAGGATGTCACAGTACATGACTGCATCCATTCTGCCATCAATAACATGCAACTTTCCCACGCCAAACCAAGAAAAACACCCCCACACCATAACACCTCCACCTCCATGTTTTACTGTGGGGTGAAGATATCGTTCACTGTGGTCGTCTTTAGAACGCCAAACAGTTTGCCTTCGACGGTGTCCAAATATCTGAAACTTGGACTCGTCGCTAAAAATAACTTTTTTCCAAAATAGCAGCGGTTGGTTTTGATATTTTTTGGTAAACTCTAGGCGGCGTTTTTTGCGAACCTTGGTTAGCAACGGCTTCCTCCTTGCAACATGGCCTGTTAGCTTGGCATCATGAAGTCGTCTTCTTATGGAGGTTTCAGAAGCCGTTCTTCCAATTTCTTCAAGTTGTTCTTTTATTTCCCGAACAACTATCCTTGGATTCCGCTTGCAGAGTTACACCATAAGTCGGTCGTCTCTAATTGAAGTTACTCTGGGGCGTCCAGAACGGGGTTTATCGGCCAATGTAGCAGCTTCCCTGCTTTTAATTACAATTTTTTTGACTCCTTCAGGGCTAATTTCGAAAAGTCTTCCGACAGCACTGTAATTTTTAAGCTTTTCATATTCAAAGACCACTTTCTGGCTTTCCTCCACAGTAAGTTTTCTCCTTGAAGACATTTTGAGTACAAAAAGCCTAAAGTGAGATTATTTAACACATAATTTTAATTTATAATTAATATAAAACAATTACCAAAGAGAAACAAAAGCACAAATTTTAATTTTCTGATCAGTTTTAAAAAAAAAAACAATGTCAATTCTGGAAATCGAACAGCTTCAACTGATTTTTGGCGTGCGAATGCAGGGCACTCATTGCTATTACTAACGATTCATGAAAAGTTAATTGTAGATTTTCGATCTACTGTTGGGTATGCAAGAGAACACATATTGTAGAAACTAGAAACGGTCTTAGGAGTAATGGAACACCACATTTCAGTTGATTTTGTGAAGGTTAGCATGTTTCCCAGCTGATTTCAACTAACTTTTGGAGGGCACTGTATATGCCTTGATGTTATCGTGAGAAAACGGCGTGAGGTGGCTTACGGATATGAGGAAGATATCAGTCTTTTTATCAGTAAAAAATATCTCTATTTCTGCTAAGTGTTGCTTTAGCCCATCCTCATTCCAAGAGCCTACTTCTTATTTACTAATGCAGTTCTTCTACATCAGATAGATACATTTCTCTGCTTCATAAATTCGATTGAAATTGTTGTATGATGTAGATGTAAGATGTATACAGATTTCACTATTCTGTCAGACAGACAATATATGTCGATTTTCATTTTAACAAAACAAGTTGAAGGAAGTAGAATTTGTCAATTTGTCAAGACATTTATTTATTTTTCTACATAGTCTCCTTGTAACTCTACACACTTCTCCCAGCGATGCTCCTATCTCCCTAACCCATCCAAATAGTACTTGGCGTTTTTCTCTGCAAAATAATTGTCCACGAAGGTGATTGCCTCCTCATTTGACGAAAATCACTGTCCTCCGAGCGCAGTTTTTAGATGAGGAAACAAAAAGAAGTCGCTTGAGGCTAGATCTGGTGAATAAGGCGGATGATCAAGCAGTTCAAACAGTAATTCATGGATTTTTGCCATGGCAACCACTGAGGTGTGAGACGGCGCGTTGCCTTGGTGAAACAGGATTTTCTTTTTCTGCAAATGTGGCCGTTTTTCCGCAATTTCTGCCTTCAGCTTGGCAAGTAATGATGCGTAGTATGCTCCTGTAATGGTTTTTCCTTTTTGAAGATAATTAAGATAACTCCTTTACTATCCCAAAAAAAACAGTCGCCATCACTTTCCCAGCCGAAAAAACAGTTTTTGCTTTTTTTTGGAGCTGGCTCGCCCTTTGCGGTCCACTGTTTTGACTGAATTTTTGTTTCGGGCGTATAAATGTGTATCCAAGTTTCATCTACAGTAATTAATCGGCGCCAAAACTCGGATTTATTGCACCTAAACTGCGCCAACAGAGCGTTGGAAATGTTCATTCGAACACGTTTTTGGTCTAACGTAAGCAAACGCGACACCAAACGCGCGGACAGCTTTCTCATGTCTAAATCTTGATTTAATATGTAACAAACACGTTCTTTAGACATTTTCATAATCTCTACTATCTCCCTCACTTTAATTCGGCGGTCGTCTAACACCATTTGGTGAACTTTAGCAACGTTATCGTCAGTGGTAGCAGTTTTTGGACGTCCCGAACGTTCATCATCTCCCAAGCTCTTACGGCCACGTTTAAATTCAGCTGTCCTAAATTTCACTGTGGTAAATGATGGTGCAGAGTCCCCATACACAGAGTCTAACTCATTTTTGATTTGCGTAGGCGTATTGCCTTTCAAAAACAATAATTTAATAACAGCTCGATGCTAAATTTTTTCCAGTTTCACAAAAAACACTCACATTGATTCACTCAAATGACTGTCAACTAAAATCTACGCCCCCAAAATGACTGAAACTTCGGTAAGTAAGTCAAAAGATGCACAACCAGCATTCACTAGATTTTATTGACGAGTGCCGCTATCTTTACGTTGCGGTAGGAAACTTTTCAGTCAACCCTCGTATAGATATACTTAGTGCATTGTGATGCTGGCATGTTCAACCGCAGTTCCATCTCCCTTATTTTTAAATGGTTCTCATAGCAACACAGCTTTATATACTCCAACTTAAGTTCATTAAGGCGGTGACTTGTTTTGGCTCCTCGAAGGTGGGCTGCATTCCCGCAGTACCGACGTCATGGTTTCTAAGAGCCCTCCAACACCCTGTGAAATATATAAAATAGAACAAATTACTTTTTAAACGATTATTACATTAATTTTCATCAAATAGATCTCTTTGAGAGGCACCACCCACACCGGCCTCATCAATGAAAACAAATGATATATATACGTCGAAAAGTAATTAATAAAATGGTTACCGCTGCGGCGCCAGTTTTGCATCTCTCTCTCTATTAATATCGGCCAAGATACCCAAACCCGCCGCTAAGGAAGCAATTCTGTTCCATCCACCAGCAATATCTTGCTTCGTTATGCGGCTGGTGAATTTCCCAAATATTAAAGCCTTGGACTCATAGATCTTTTTTAGAACCAATATTTACTGGTCTTTTAATGTCTAAAAAAAATACAAGTCAATTGTGAAATTTGTTTCATATACTCGTATACCAGGTTGCTATTCTTATAGTTCCGCTGGTCATTACTTTAGATTTTTTTGTTAATTTTTGTTTCTAGATTTTTTAAGTTGTTAAAAATCGTACGAGTATTATTGGTTTCATAATGTTCTTTAATTTTGATGTTTGCATATTCAATGTTTCTTGGAATATCTTTAAGAGACTTATTATTATTATTGTCATCCGCTGACTTTGTTTCTCGTGCTATTCGTGCGTATGTATGTGCGTGCAAAGTGGTATGATTTTCTGTCTTCGTTTTGGATCCATGTAGCCAGGCAACTGAGCAGCTTTGGTAGTTTGCAGGATGTTGGTATTGCAGTTGGCACATTTTGGAGGAGTGTTTTTTTTTTAGATTGGGAAATCTTCAGCGAGGGACTTGCCGGCACATTTAACACACTTTGGTTCACGTGAACCGTATCTTTGTGTACGATCTTAAGGAAAAAAAGAATCTCTAGTTCGGAAGGAATTCAACCAAACCACCAAGAAATGATTACACCTACATATTTATGTTCATTTTCAAGAGTCATGAGAATGTGGAAAATATAAATAAAATTCAAAAGCAAGCCATCATAACTATAATGGCCGGAGTAGAGCTATATACGACTATGCACGGAACTTAACAATTACATTCTGTTTATAATAATTCGATTTGTTATATTACCCGACGATAATCTCTTCCATTTATTCGGTAGAATCTATTTTTAATTGTTTCTGACAAATTGAACTGCTATAAGTAATATTTCGAAATTTATTTTCGTTTGTTTTCCAATAGTGTACAAATAACCATATAAGCTTTAAAAAAGGCAGTTAATCCCATATTATATATATAGACTACAGTGTGAGAATTCGCTCATCTAGCGGTATCTAATTCACTGTGCTGTCAAACTAATTTGTTTTCTAAAATTAAATAAAGAATTCATTTTAATCAACAATATTTATATAACTGTACGAGACATATTTTTTAGAGAAAATAACCTTCAAAGTACTTGTTTTATTAAGGTTGGTATATCTAAAAGTTGCAGGACTCCATGTTCAATAGAACTCTTTTTACTTTGTGGAATGAACCTCAGATTTGCTAAAAATGGATCAGAGGATATTAAGAAGATCCATTATAGTCCGTACCAACTGAGTTTGCCCATCTACTGCGCAGGTCTCTTCAAATTTTTTTTTATCATCTATTAAATTGGCAAATATGAATTTAGAAACCCGAAAACGTTGCTTTCAAGATTGCAGTTGCGATCTGACTGAGGGTGCTTTTTTTATTTTCCTTCTATTAAACTGAAGTTAACAGCGCACTGATGGGACGGCAATTTTCTACCTGAGGTATAATCATTGTGAATATCCAGTTTCTCAAAAAATTATTACACCCCTGGTGGGAGATTAAATTTGGATCCTTATATGCCAAATTTACTTCGAGAAAATTATATTCTGATAAAATGTAAAAAATAAGTTCTCTATATCTGTTGGTACAATATAGGACTTACATATGATGGTGATTGGATAAATGAAGCAAAAGGTCTCGAATGAATTGATAGTTTGATTGTGTTTCTATTAGCCTACTGCGCTTCTATCGAAAGTTGATCAAATGTAAGAATGCAAGTCGTAATTATTTCTTTCCCATGAACAAGGTCTTGTGAACGCTTACTGACATTTGAGCCCATTCGTAAACTTTTAGATACAGTTCCCTTGTTTTTGTTGCAGAGGTGTTGAAAGCATTTGTTCCATTGGGAACCCAGACCCGAGAGCTTCTAAAATAATATGGAACCATTTGATGAGCTCGAAATGTATACCAGTAATCGCTGCAGTTTCCTCTTCAACCATAAAAAAATCGTTTAGGAGTGTGCCCATCATTATTATTGCCAGATGGCTGTGGTGACATGTCAACCAGTTTTACTTCTAAATTTACTTTAGGTTAATTTTTTTCTGGCTAAGCCCTTTGCCTTATTTTCTTCATCTCTAACTTGCCAAACACTCACATCCAGTCTATATACGATGTGAGGTATACACTCCATGAAACTAATCCAAGAGTGGTGAGGGCTAAATCCGATTTGCAGATTTGCTCGAGATAATGGTTGGGTCATTCATTTCGGATGGCATAGAAGCCCAATTGTAATACGTTTATGGTGCAGAGGTGACCGATGTACACTGGAGCAGCCCATAAGCCAGAGCTGGCTAAAAATCAAAAAATTAATACAATAAGTAAATATTGTTGTTATTCCGTTTTATTACATTCAAGTACATCATTCGCGCTAAGAATTAACTTTAACCCACTCTTTGATATTTAGTTGCTTAAAATAGTAGGATGTTTAAATATTTATATTCGTGTATAAATCACGTGATAATTTTTATTTAACATTTAGCAAAGTCTTGTTAGAAGATAAATTAATAAATCTGAATCGCTCTGATTTTGCCGTAGGTTCGCATTCAAGGGACTTGTTCCTTAATAGAATGAAGTTATTTAAATATAATGAAGAGATCAGGGCATCAAAAATTGGAAGAAAACATTAAATTTTTAAGGGAACACTTTTCAGAGGGGCCAAGATGAATGAACTTAATCACCGAATTCCCATGTTTTCAGCTAGATCCAAACAAAAATGGTTACAGGCTGATCAAAAAGAATTTAAAGAAAAAAATCAAGGACGGTTTGAGACAACGATTGGTTTCGAACTCTACGAAACAGCGACGCCGTTTGTGGAGAATTCGGATAGAAGAAAACGCCTCCAACCTTAAAATTACTCATGGTTCAGTGGAAGTAACTGCGCAAGCATTGTTGAATTATACTGCTGAACGTTTGATATTCGCACAAAAGGAAGTCATCTCCACATTAGAAAGTGAGCAACTTAGCAGTTTGTGCTTAATTTCAAAGTGGTGATTTGATGGAAGTCCAGGCGACAGTTTTTATTATTTTTTTTTTTTTTGTTTTTTATTTTTCAAAGGATCGATACAAATAAATTTGTAAAGTCCGGAATCTTATGCCGGAGTACTTTGCCCATACGACGTATTTTGTCAACAGCACGGGGTATACCGAGTTCTTATGTGGTCCGCGCCCAACACTGCTTGATTTCGGTGATCTAGTGGGAACCGATGCTTTCAGTGCGGCAATGCTGTCAAGGTCAAAAGTAAAAATTTGTTCGAATGCGTGCTGATGAGTCGAGTGTGTTTACTACCTCAGTTGTACATCTTAAATTATTTGTAACTCCGATAAAAAGAAATAATTTGGCAAAATCCCCGTCCTCCATCCACAAGATATTGCCATCCGTTAAAAAATCAACTACATATGTATACCAATTTTAGTGTCTACGGAGTTAAACATGAACAACCAAATTGAATACGTATGCCATTCTGCAGTTAATATTACAGAAAAAGTTTTATACGTGTCATATAAAATAAGTTTGTAACGCCTTGACCCATACAGCCTCTTCTCAGGGTAGTTATATCTGCGGTACACTTTCTAAAGATTTAAGTGCCATCGACAAAATGACGTCGAAACCTTACGCTGTAATCATGATACATCGTTACATGTGGGCTATAAGCTTCCAATAAAAAAATGCCAAGCGCGAAAATAGATAAAGCATGTAGCATCGAACAGAGCACGCACACAAAAGGAATTCAGGGAACGAATGGGATTAATATTCGATCACCCTAAACTTGGTTTTGGAAACTCAAATGATGATAATACTGCCAGGCGAACCCTCTCCAACGCAGATGTGGCATCTGAAATCCTGGATATCGATAAAAAATTGATATTAAAACCTCATACAATATTGGTAGTGATTTCAAGTCGATTTGACATTAACATCGACAAATTTAGAGAGTTTACACTTAATACTGCAACATATTTCGTAGACCCCTATCCTTGATTTTATAGGGCCATCCAATTCGTGGTTCGGATTTGACATCCCTGTTTCAATCACATACGTCAAACCGAACTGTTATCTGAGACTGTATATGTTTGCAATGATTCTGTAGTAAGCACGTTTCGAGCATTACGAGCAGGTTATGGTAGACATAATCGTCCATCTGAGCGTACTATAAGCGAAACTATGAACAAATTCGAAGAGATTGCCTCTGTTACAGATGTTTTAAAGCCTATCCATCATCTGGATGCACGCTCTACAGAAAGTCTGGCTGGCGTTAGTGAAAGTGATGAAGAAAATCCAAATCTATCGATTTCACGGCGAGCACAGCATTTGGGCTTATCTTACCGCACATTATGGCGTACATATTTTGCATTTGGATTTACATCTATACCCTTATAAGGTTCGACCCACTCATGAATTGAACCCAGCTGACCACGGAATGCAAAGAACATACTCCGATTGGATGTTTGAATATCAGCGTTTGGATGACCAATTTTTCACTCAGTGGATACGTTAACAAACAAAATTGTCATATGCGGGGAAGTGAAAATCCACAGTAAGCTGTCGAAAGACCATTGCATCTACAAAAAGTCACGGTATGGTGTGCAATTTGGTCTGGTGGTGTCCCTGGTCCATACTTCTTCGAAAATAAGGAAGATGTAAACACAGAAAATCCTCATCGCTATAGCCAAATATTAACCAAATTTTTTTGGCCTCAAATCGGAAATATGGATGTGGAAGATATGTGATTTCAACGAGTGGGGGGCACATCTCACACGACACAACCCTTTTGGTTTTATTGCAAGAAAAAAATACTGGGCCGAAAAGTCATGTGTCAAAAAGTCATCGAAAATTACCTTATCAAAAACCAGGCCTGCAAGAACTCCCGTGGAGGACATTTTAATGATTCATAAAAGCAAGATCCAAACAATATATTGAAATAAAAATTTGATGGAAATCTAAATCATAAATGTGTTTTATTTAAATTTACTTTCGGAACCACAAAATGGATGACCCTGTATATGTCTCCAACTGTCCACAATCTACTGATTCATAGTTCAGATGTAATTTCAGTTCATCGGATGCATCTGATTTTTAAACCTAACACCGTATATATATGCATTTATTAAACATTTTTTTAAATTTTTATAAAAAAATATGAAAGTAGATTATAATCAATTGCAATAATAAAATTTAGACTATATAACTAAAATCAACTGAACCAAAACAATGTATGTAACCATGCACATGAGTTCAGTTTAAGTTAGCAAATATAAGTTAGGCAATAAAATAAACTTTCAAAGATTGAAAAATATAATTTTAGAATACACTAGCAACTAATCCTTACACAATAAAATAAGTTTCAGCATAATATAACCATCAGGTACTCGTAAATTGATTCCAGTTTTGGACGTATCTTGTCAAACTGTGTGACAACAGTGTTTTACTAGGATATGGAAGTTGTCATCATGTACCTCAACAGGTGATAACGAATGATTTTGCTCTTGAAATGAATCTACTTCTCGTTTTATTAAGTCAGCTGTTTCCTAATTCGTCCGCAGAATCATGTTCAAGATGGAGCTAGATTTGCCAAAGCATGATTCTAATTTCATCTCTGTAAAAATCCATCTGGATGGGTACCATTAAAATGCTGAAAATGTTTTCATCAAAATGAGCTCCTTCATAATCCCATTTTATAATCAAGAATAGCTCTTTTGACACAGTCTTTAGGTCTTCAGTAGAACTGGATACCTCTTTTTGAGTCAAGCATAGACGCCTTACACTCTGAACAACTAAGTTCTGCAGATCACATATAGCAGAAGACTTAGTCACAGTTTTCTGGGAAGGATAAAATATTTTCTTAGCGTCCGTAATTTTATTAGAGAGCTATACAGTACTGTGCAAAACCTAAGCAACCATCTGGAGTCAGCATTTCATGAGTAATGTTATCTTCCAGCAATTGACGCTGTTTTATCGGCATAGAGTGATTTGTCTTATCCCCCAATAAAAATAGTCTAAAGGCGTCAAATCACGCGGTCTAGCCGGCCAATTTACTTGTCCAAAACGAGAGTTAAATTGCTCTGCTTGATGATCCATCAATTCGCGTGCTGTATCGCACGTACCCCCGTCTTGCTGAATTTACATGTCAACGAGGTTTAGCTCCTGCATTTTGTGCAAAAAAAAAAGTTCGAAATCATTGAACAATAGTTGTTACGTTGTTCTCATGGTCTTCTTTGAAAAAACACAGGACAAACAGTGCATTTTCCCGGGTACATTGACAGCTCTTGTATTGCCTGATGTTGCTCATCGGACCAAATACGACAGTTTTGTTTACTAACATAACCATTCAACCAGAAATGAGCTTCGTCGCTGAAGACAATTTTTCGATAAAAAAGCAGATCTTCCTTCAGCTTTTCTAAGGCCCACTCACCGAAAACTCGACGCTGTGGCAAGTCGTTTGGCTTTAGTTCTAGCATGAGCCGTATTTTGTAATGTTTTAGACAAAGATCCTTCCGAAAAATCTTCCACGCAATAGAGTAACACAATCCAAATTGCTGCGAACGGCGACAAATAGTCAAATCACGGTCTTCATTAACACTGGCGGATACAGCAGCAATATTGTCCTCTGTACTCGCTCTATGCGTACGGGTAGGTAGCGTCCAATAGCGTGAAACTGGTGCAAAATTTGGTCACTATGGCTTGAATTGCTTGCTCAGTAGGTCGATTATGACGATCGTAAAATGCGTATGAATTTTGATAATAAAATTCAATAATTTGTAAGCGTTGTTCGAGCGTAAGTTTTTCCATAATGAAATGGCAGTGCTAACTGAACATGTTTGACTGTGACACATGACAATTCTGCTAATCTCAAACATAATGTTGTTATGGTGCCTTTAATTAACTATTATTCCCCAACTATTGTACACTGATACAAATGGAAGATTTTGTCGACCTAGACATACTACGATGTGCAAATATTAGCCATTTTCTGCTTTCCACATCGGTGATCTTTCCAACACATTTTCCGTAGTAAAATTTGGGGTCACATGCATTTCTATGCGATTATTAATTTGGAGCTGCGAAATGATCACTGGCCTATTTTCGCACGTAAATTTTTCCAAAGAGCTCTCAAAAAAAATTGTCGGCAGTGGTTAGGTCCGGGGAACGTGGATTAAGCCATTGTGGTGCGATCTTGCTGTAACCTCCGTCCAATTAGAAGCAGGATTATGGAAGATTAGCACAGCTGGGTTTAACAATGATGGTAACTCCGACATTGGCTTTACTTTCAAAAGAATATGAGTGTCGCACAGGACACTACACCGAATAATGCACTTATGTCTATGGGTGCAATTGTCGCTGATGAGCTGCTCTTGGAATCACTGTCGCAAAGTGGCTCATTTAGGCAAAAGTGCTTACGTGATTCAATATTCGGGTGGGCTTACAATGCAATTTTTCTTAAATTCACTGGTAACAAATGTTTGAAGCTCTAGTAACCGAAAAAATTATTTCATTTGGTTCAATAGTTTTGCTTGTAGAGCCAGTCAAAGTTGAGTAATATTTTTTTTAGATTTGATTGTAAAAACTAGGGAAAGAGTCGCAAAAAATTATTTCTTTTTCGTTTTGTGCTATATATCTCTGTACATTTGTATAATCAAAACTGATGGCAGTTTTTTTTTATAATTTTCTTAAAACTAGTTAATTTAACTGTCCGTTGAAAACCTGGCAGCAGAAAAGTGTCCGAAATTGAAAAGAAATTATCATCACTTTATGTGCGTCGAAAAGAACAGGGATTAGTTGGAAAATTGTCTCCATATCGATACTGAAAGAACAGAAGTAACGTGTGATTTACCAAGTACATCAAAGTTATTACGATGAAATCCAGGAAAATCAATAACTAAGTGCCCGACGCTCACCAAAAAACAAAACCTAATAAATGCTCCGAAAACATAGTCATTGAAGATCTTTCTAATGCCTTGGCAATGAGTCAGATGTAACCAAGAGAGTCTCTGCCGCAAGCCTACTGCGAAGCAATTCTTCTCGACAAAAGAATCCTATCAAGAATAATATTGATAATGAATCGGCTTTGTCTATGGCTTTGGGTCTGTCAAAAAATAAAAGTTTGTGAAAATCCCTGAGAAAACACAACGTAGTTCCAGGAAAATACGAAATCACAGAAATATCAGCTAGATTGAAACTTCAAGACATGATGGATCATACTACAAGGCGGCTTTTACTTAGAAAGCAAAAGTGAGGGGGAATTGATTACACTTCCAACACTTCTTACATTACAAAGTAAGTAGGGTTGTAATGGATAATCTGGGCAAGATGCCTACACATACTGAATATGAAGTCAAAGATGAAATAAGCATAGTTGTCGACTACGAGTTCTTTTGAACTATGATTGACGGAAAAGTCTTGAATGAAATATCAGATCCATATCAAAGCAGTCATGTCCCATATATAAAATAATACAAAAAACTTCAACAAGATGAAGTACATAACGACGAATATGGAGTCTCTCTCCATTACATGCCAGAAAGGTGCATGGAATCTATTTTGATATTTGCGTACACACATCGAGAAGAGGGGGAGGATATTGATGAATCTATTGGAATCAAGGGGGCAGAAAAAAAGAAGAGATCGGGCTCGATGTGGATACTCCAAACCAAGGATTTGGAAATACCAATGATGGAAATACTTTGAGGAGATTTTTTTAAGAATCAGATGCACAAGTTCGTATAACTGGGATCAATTGAGAGGTAATAACGAGGCTTGAAATAGTACTTGATGTTTTAAATTGAAGGAAATAGGTTAACACTGTCAAGTTTAGGGAGTATCCCAAGTAAAAAGCACGGCTATTAAAGCAAAAATATCAAATAGCAATATATTTTGGGTCGTAGTCAACAAGACTTGTCAGAAGAAATACAGGAATCCAAAAATTAAGACTACAAGAAGTATTGATATCAAAATACGTGTAAGGTTTCAAAGATGCGGCAGAATTGAGACCTTTTCAACAGGCTTGAAGCCTCATCGGACCCACTCATTTTTTCGTTAAGGCAAGTCAGAATTGAAGAAATCTCGAAACACAATCATTTCCAGAAATGATAAGTTTATTAGACATTACTCCGCATGTTGACGAAAGTTTCCAAGAAATCAGATTTTTTTTATTTATCTTTTTGGTTCGTTTATTTTTTGAATTTAATCATTTAGATATTTTGTTATGTACTGTGATGTGCCACAAAGTAAAAAAAAAATGCTCTTTTGAACATTTAAAAAATGGTTCGTTTACTTTAAATCACCACTGTTTTGCTCGGATTGGCTTTAAGTAACCCTGCTACTAGTTCAGTCATGGACTTTTGAATATTTTTAAAGTGAAATATTATGTTTATCCCCTGTGGTGAGAAAGTCCTATTTAAGCAGAAGAGTCTGAAACGCCCTGTAAAGTATTTTTCTTAAAATTCACTAATTTCATAGCCCTGAGGATTTTCTTTAAGCAGAAAAGATACTGTCGTGATATCTTTATTCGTTTAGGAGTTCTGATTTTTGCAAGCAAAAAAGTCAAAATGAGCCACTGTTCGTCGCCAGTAGTGTATAGGATTGTTAACCAAGGAAATAAATTGATAACGGGCGGTATGGCTTATTATAAAATTCTGGATGAAATTGTTATTCCGCAACGAAATGGTGTAATCAATCCTTTAGTACACTGTCTGCTTTGATACTTGAACCAGCTTCATTTGCTTTATATGGAGGATAGTGTCACCACAAATCTTCTGTACGAAACTTTGCAGAGCCTGTGAACTGAAAACCTTTTTGTTGATATTTCTGGCCTATTCTACTTATTTTCCAGAATACGTTAAATATTTTCTTGCCGAAAACATGCACCCAGACCTTATATTGGCATAGGTTAGGTTAAAACAGGCGTATGATCACACAGACACCAGACACCAAAACAGGCACATCGCGATGGCTGTCGAACCAGTTGAATTCGTCTTCAATTGGCAAAAACCTAAACAATCTCCCTGATGAAACATCCAATTTCATTGGAATACCTAAGAATGCCTTTGAAGTTCATGCCGTCTATTTCCTCTAGGTTTTCGAAAAAGTATTTTCCTAAAAATTTTCTTCGACTACGCGATATTGCCTCGCATTCATACAGTATCCTCAACAGATTGCATATCACCGCAGAACCTGCAAATATCCGTATCTGACAATTTGAGTATCTGCGTGTTTCCGCAGAAGACAGTGTCCTGTTAGGATTCCTATTGCTGTCCTGAGCTTATCACTGTTTAATTTTATTAACTCCCTAGATATTTTGCTGTCAAGACTTAATCGCCTTAGGCTGGCAGTCTTTTGTAATTTTTTTCTCGATAGTGCCCCTTATAATGCAATGAGGTGGTTGCGCTGAGCACTGTGCGACAGCTCCTCACTGTATCTGAATTGATGTTGGTCGATTCCATTGCCTTGAGTGCGGCCTGGCTATCAATGTAGATAGCGATACCTTTTCCGGATACTGATCTCATCTGCATTAGCTCAGCCGCTCTGAGGACAACCAGAACCTATGATTGGACGGCACTGCTTGCGTCCGGTAGTCTTATAGACACTTTTAGCTCTGGGTCTTCCGAGAAGATACCAGAACCTGTTCCTTCCTTGCAATTTCATTTGAACTGCATTTTTTTGCCAGTCCCCCGTGTCCGGATATATGTATTATATCATACGGAATGTCGAAGTCGACCAAGGAAGAAATTTAATCCGTTGGAATTGGACTGCCTGGCAGTAGCTTCGCTAAGACCGTGCCGTGTCCGAAACTACTGCTCTTGAAGTAACCCAGATTAGTGAGTCGTATCGCACTCTTGTCAGCAAGTTTTTTCATCTGTAAATTCAGCGGTGTTAGGTGCAGAAAGGTGTTCAACGCTGCATAGTGGACAAACAACTTTAAAATGGAAAGTTTTAACGAATTTAAATCATAATAGATATTTATACCAAACATATTACCAAGAACCCTAAAGTGAAGGTAGAAATGCTAGAAAAAGACAAATGAAATGACTTGCGTCATAAATTGGAAATTTTGTTATTAAATTGGGGCTCTACGTCATACCTTTTGGACGCCATGACGTAAATTCCTTTATATAATTTATGTTTGCCTCGTATCGAGCAAATGATGGCGAAAAACATATAAATTTAGACCAAAACAGTGTATTGGATTATACGAACCGTAGACATCTGCATAAGAGGCCGAACGGCGTACGAAGTGTCTATAATTTCCACACTTTTGTTTTTCTTTTTTTTTTAATGCGCTACTCGAGCACAGTAGGGTTTCAACCAGAACTTAATAGTACAATTTCCCAGTTTTGAATAAGTTGTAGGCTTGAAAAGAAGTGCAGCATCGATGAACAGAAAACGCATTACTTCGAGTATCTTTGCGACTCTTGCTCCTCGAAAAGGAAACAATTCTGAAGTATTAAACCACTGAAATATACATAAAATACGGCTAATACGACTATTTAATGATAAACATCTTTAAGCAGGGAGCCAATTTCTCAATCTGTGTTACTTAGGTAATACAAAGTAACTATTTTAAAATGAGTGGTGCTAACGCCCGATAACTACATATTCGTTTTTCCGAAGCCGCAAATTCAGCTCCAGGCATTTAATTTTAAAAAGCTTGGCAAATCCTAATACTTAAGTATCAGGGGACTTGCGATGGCGATATCGTTAATGTGGGTTGCATAAAATGCAACTTCCCAGTCAATTGTGACCAAAACATGGCACTTACGAGTTAATAAAAGTGCTTGCTTTACACGACGAAGTTGATTCTGCCTTTAATATTGTATATGCATCGCAGTATTAGATGATGCACCAATTACAATACTTTGCAGGAATATACGGAATTACTAGACGAGCCCTCCGGACAATCCCGTTCTGAATGTAACTAGTACTCAAGTTCCAACTTATTTTATGAGAGAAAATGTGCCAAAGTAGAACAATCTGGCCGAGGATGTTTATCAGTTATCCGTCGATTGACTTAGATGGATTTATTTTACAGATTATATGACAATCAAGATCGGTTCGGGATAATTAGAAATGCTGAGAAAGAGATTCGTATACTTAGATGTTTCTAACTCGATGCCCATTGCAACTTCAGAAAATCGACGAACACTCATTTTAACAGCTAGAGCCCGAAGTCCCAAAATTTCTTTCACTTCCTAAATCTCATTAAGATGAGAAGTACATGTTCCACTTTTCTTTCTGCTTAGCGTCCGAAACTGGATTCGCAATAACCAGAAACAAATATCTCAGTTGAACTTGAGTGGAATTTTATTGCGGAATGTGGCTTCCCAAAGGAGGTATACTTACTGATGATCTGGTCCAATAACAGAAAAAGGCAGTAAAAGGTATAAAATAATTTAGAATATGGGTCGTACAGTATGACTGCGTTTACATGGAAGCCACTATGGATTTATTAATAAGTCCGGGCTTAAATCCAGATAAGCCACACCCTTTCACATTGGATAGTAACCGAAGTGACCCTAACTACGTAAATTGCACCACATGGTAGCATTCCATAGACTTTTATCCCTGGGACCTGGTTACTGTACCAAATCACTAATTTAGCCTTAGTTTAGGTACGACTACTTATATACAATTTTTGAAAAGTTGTCATCGAAGAAAAGGTTGATCCGCAATAATCCAAGTGCATAGCGGGCTGCGAGTGTTAAAATTGTTGGTGCACTGTTTCATATTGTTGTAAGGGCATAACACCTGCAACAATTTGATTAGGTAAGCCAACTTCAGAATTTTCACTTCGCTGCCTTGCTTTGTGTCGTCCGTGGTTGTTTTTTGTGTTTGCTTGTAATTATCACTCGGAAACTCAGGGTGGACGTAGCCAATATACGCGGACTAAAAAGTAATCACTTTTCTGCGTACGTCCACGTCTGTAAATACAGACCAGCTATTTTGGCAATCAGTGAAACACAGGTAGATCACCGCCCACACCTCTCAGATCACTCTGATGTGAAGGTAGCTGGCTACGAACTAATACCATTATTCTTCTCTCACCGCGGTCTTGCCATTTACGTGAGTAGAGATGTAGGTTACCAAATTCCACCACAATATAACTCCTGTTTCAATCCTTCCATCTCTAAGAAAATCTATTTACAAAAGCCCCAAATTGGACAGCAATTCGACCTTTAACGTGTTTGATGCGCTGTCCGACTGCATTCAAATAATTGTATTCCTGTATCCTCATACTGGGTTTCTCCGACATTTTGGACAGATAACGCCCGAAGGACATTGAGTCAAGTTTTTAGCATAAACACCTGTCATGTAGACTTAAGTTTACGGGATGCCCATACATCTATGAGAGAGCAAGTATACGCCTTGCCATCGCTCTCCCTCAATCCTTTGATACCAATTCGGAACGGTATTGGAGGCCCAAGTTCCATCCTTGGTATGAGTCGAGGCTGACCTAAAACCACTTACTGTTGTTGGAGTCATGGCACACAGTACTTATTGCAACTCTACATTGAGTCAAACTAACAGGAAGACGTTTTCCGCGAAAACCATTACGATAAGACCAGTGCTTTTCTCTGCCCCCGCTTTTTATTAGACAACGTTGTTGGTGTGCGAAGCCTTGATAATTGGGCGGAGGCCCCACCCGAAACACAGTGTGTTGAAATCTTCGCTGCGAAAAATAACTTAACCCAACTTGTAAATGAGCTCACAGGAATATCAGACGTTGATAGTCATACCGCCAACAGCCTGGACCTGTTTAAAGCTAAAAACTTCTTACCCTTGTAACAACAAGCATTGTGTTATATCAGCTTTTCGTGCACCGACCACACAGTTAGAGAAAAGGTTCCTAAAGAAGTGTATGGCAATACGGGAAAGCCAATTAGAGCGGACTTAACGAAACCCGACGGAGAAAAGCCGAAAAAAGTTTACACAGCACAGGAATGACTACAACGTCTTGAAATTTCAATACGACCAAAAATTGAGGCAAAAGATATTACATCGTCCCAAAATTAGTAAGAATTGTTAGTCGTCCGTCAAAAATATTAGAAATTATGCCTTATCCTCCATGCCAATGCTCATTTATAATGAAATTCCAACTGTCAGCTCTTTTGACAAGGCCAATCTGTTTGCTACACACCTTGCGGCCAACTCAACACTTGCACCTACACTTAAGTGTGTCGAATCTTCAATGGGACGAATCGCACTCGTATAGTAGCAAGAGTACTTAAAGATCTTAATATTTGCAAATCCGCTGGTCTAGATAGTAAATCTCCCCTTCTTCTAAAGACGTTTTCTTCCATGCAGGCAAAGTTTTTTCATCAATCCTACCCTTTAGGACTCTTTCCGAGCGGATTTGTCCAGTCCGTCGCTAAAAGAAGGCGAATCTTTATCCTCATACAGATCCCTTGCACTTATGTTTCTTCTTTCCAAGGTCATAGAAACGCTGATAAACAGTCAGCTTACGAAGTCTCTTGAAACAAAAATATTTCTCAATGACCGGCGTTACGGTTTTCGTAGCAACAGGTCCACTGGTAATTTGATGGCATGTCTCATTGAAAATTGAAACCAAAGCGTGCATCAATCTGGTAAAAGCAGGATAGTTGCACTTGATATTTCTAAGGCATTTGGCAGGGTTTGGCATCAGGCTCTTTTGTTGAAAATGCGTGCTTTTGGGATCGATGACTCTCTTCTTCAATGGATTAGAAATTATTTTTCGGAAGGTTCAATTCCAGTTGCCTTGGCTGGTTTCAAGCATGATATCCACAAAATAAATCCTAGTGTGCCCCAGGGCTCCGTTCTGTCTCCGACACTCTTTTTAATTTTTATCAACGATCTCTTGCCTGCTATTTCTAATCCAATATATTCCCTTGCTGACGACAGTACTCTCTTCTTTTTATATTCGTTTCCGGACTCACGTCCCTGCTCTTCGGCTGTAGAACGGGAACGGCACCGTATGTTAAGCTCATTAAATTCCGATATTAACAACATACTCGTAACCAATTGAGGAACTATCAACAGAACACATTGTTGTCTGCTGTCGTTAAAGCGAAATAAACACACGCTCTGATCTGGCCTCAATATGTAAAGAATTCGTATGTCCAAAATTGATGTACAATGCCCACATCTGGTCAGGTGCTCCTAAAACCATTCTGCACCTGCTATATAAAATTCAAAACCGTGAAATAAAACTCATAGGTGATACTAATATCAGTCAATCAATTGACACCCTCGAACACCGACGTAATGTCTCCTGCTTCACTTTGTTTTATCGCTATTTCCACCACCAGTGCTCCATTGAAATCGCCAGTAGCATTCTGCCTCTTCAAACCTTTAATCGTAACATCCGTATCGCTAGAATGCTTATCAGTCAATCCCAATTTTGGACGTACTCGAAAATATCGAGATTCTTTTCTTAGCCGCACAACCCGCTCTTTATTTCTTAGTCAATGTAACATTCAGACATTTAAATCCAATGTATATCGGTACCTCTCTTTCTTCCTCCCCTTATTTTCCTTTGCCTGCGCTGTGTGAAAATATTTTTAGGGGTTCCAATAAGCCCTTGAATGCTCGCTAATTTAAAAAAAACAAGCCTTCAGAAAAGCTTTAGCTCGCACGACTCCTTTGCAAATAAAAAAACATTTATTAACACATTTCTTGAAGCTTCTGGAATTGTAGGTATTTTAGAACAAAAAAAAAGGAATCCGTGCTCATCAGTAGAAGCAGTAAAAGCTGGACTCCCACAGGGCAGCATCTTGGGTCCAGTGCTTTAATTTTAGTTACTAATGTTCTATTTACTGTAATAGCCAGCAAAATAGACACGTTTGAAAATTATACAACATTTTTAACTGTCGGAGGATTTGACTGTTATGGACATATAACTATGGGTATTTCCTGAAATATTATCAGAAGAATTTTAGATGGTAGATACAGCATACAAAAGTTAACACGAAAAGTCTAAGGCCTCAAGCAAAGGAAGACGCATTTTGAATTGAGAATCCTTATTCCAAACCATAAGATCAGTAATTCTCTGAATACGAGTATCTTACAAAATTATGGAAAACTAGATACTTGTTAATTTTACTAAAAATAATTAAAAACAATATTTCTTTCCGACACAAATAATGCTTAAGTTATAAGTTTCCTAGAGCAGGTAAAATATGATCATCTGCACGTACGTCATACAAATGAAATGAGTCCTTACTATAACTCTAATAGTTGGGATTCAATTATTATAATTCACTATATATGGTATTTTAATTTTGAAATGGTCAAATAATGCATACAGTAGTAGAGTGAGTTACTACATATAGCGGTAGTAAAAGTTGTTCGTCAAAAATATTACATGGAAGCTCTGTCTCAGCCTTTACCCTCATCCTTATTCTCATTTATAACGACATTCCAGCTGTCAGCTATTTAGGCAAGATCGATCCATTTGTTGCGCTTTTCGCAGCCAGCTCATTGCCTTCATATTACAAACAAGGACAAAATTGTGGGACGAATTCATTTTCGGACTCATGTAATAGAAAGAGTACTCAAACGGCTCCATACAAGTACACATAATTCCGCTGGTTATGGTGGCTACATCAAATCTAATTTTTACTAACCTAATGAAAAGCAGCCTGTCCCTAAAAAAGGCGAATCTTCGTCTACCTCCTTCTACGGACCCATTACACTTATGCTCCTTCTCACCAAGGTCATGAAAAGACCGATCGCCAGATCATGATATATCTTGGCATATACAATCCTCTTTATGACTGGCAGTATGTTTAGCTTCATTGGCGATTTGGTGACACGTTTCACCAATAAGAGGAACCAAAGGGTAGGGTAGGATAGATGAGAGTGGCTTAGGCCTATTGGCCCATTGTAATGCCACGTGGATCTATGATCCTCTTACTGATGGAACCAGTTTGAGCTTCTGATGAAGCGTAGGAGACTGTTTACGTCTATATTTTTTTTAGATCGTTTTGGTCGTTGTAGAAGAAAGCTCCTAAGTGAAGTTTTCTTCTCTGTGAGAGAGCTGGATTGTCTCCTCCTCCTCCTCGTCCATGAAGCTTCTGCAGAAATTGTTTGTAAAGAAGTCAAGCCTTCTTGCGCGCTTGCCTATGAGGCAGTGTCCAGTGATGACACCTACGATAGCGCTGAGATGTTCCTTATTTAGAAGGATCAGACACTTAGAGCGATTCAGATCCAGTTTTGGCCAGATTTGTTGGTCCAATAGTCCACCTAAGGTCTGTTCTTTTATTAGCATCCAGCTTTAATATTGATTTACATGTAGCGATTAATATAATACGTATGCTACCCTTTTCCGGTAGAATAGGTAGAGTGGCTCCAATTTTGACAAGTTCATCAGCCCTTCAGTTCCCTGGTATGTCTGTGTGACCCGGCACCCAGCAAAGCTGAGTGGCGGTTTTCGAATTAAGTGAGACTGACTCCAGTGACTTGATGGCAGCCTGACTATCCGAAAAGATGCGAATATCCGTTGCAGGTACCACGTTTTTCTTCAGCCAGGACAGAGCTCCTTTAATCGCCAAAATTTCCGCCTGGAACACGCTACAGTGATTTGGAAGACGGAAAGAGACACTTAGATTTAGCTTATCTAAGAAAATACCGTCACCAAGCCCGCTATCGGTTTTAGATCAATCTGTTGAAAAGTGAATTGACTTGTCCTCCATGAGAGAATCTTCCTTCCAGAAGGATCTAGTGGGGAAACTTACATGGAAGTCTTTATCAAATCAAAGTTCAGGTATGGTGAAATCGTAGTTCTCTGTGAGGATTCCTAATGTATTAAGAATGCAGTCGCAGCTACTTGCCTGTTGAAAATATCGAGGGATGTCAAATGAAACAGAATGTCTAATCCCGCAGGGGGTGTAGTCCGTAATGCATCGACATGCTATTCTTTGGACTCTGCTTAGGTTACTGCTGTGGACTGCATTGTATAAGGCAGGACAAGATCAGTTTATTTATGGTGGCTTACTCCTAACCCACAGTAATCTACCCAACGAGTTAATTTCTAAAGATTTAGTTGAAGGACTTCTTTATTAAGATGCTTACTTGAGACGGATATAGCAACGTCATCCGCATAGGCAATCAGCCTGCTACCATCCGCTTCCAGGTATATCAGCAGCTCATTAACCACTAAGTTCCAGAGAAGGGGTGAGAGGATACCGCTTTCCGGCGTACCTCTGCGTACACACATTTTAGCAGAAGCCCCGTCCAGTTTGGAGTTGATTATCCGGCTGTTTAGCATAAGACTGATCAATTCCCCAAGTGAGTTGTCTACCTGCAAAGTTGACAGCGCAGTCGTGATTGCGAATGTGTTGACGTTGTTAAAGGCACCCTATATGTCCAGGAAAGCAACCATTGTGTACTCTCTATATTGTAGGGATCGTTCGATGTGGCTAGTCAGTGGATGCAGAACCACTTTCCTTTACAGTAGGCATATTCAGCCGTTGACAAAAGTCTTGGATCAATTTTAGCTCGTATATAGATATCAAACAGTCGTTCTAGAGTTTTCAGGAGGAAATATGTTAGATTTATAGGTCTGAGGTCCTTTAGGACAACATGAGAACATTTTTCGGCTTTGGGAATGAAAACTGCATTGACTTCTCTCCATAACAGTGGAATGCGGATCAGTTCTACACAGCTCCTCATAATACTTGCTAGCATAGGCAGGATAATATCTGAGGACCTCTGTAGCTCGGCAGGTATTATACCGTCCGGACCTGCAGACTTGTATGGTTTGAAGCTATGCAGCGCCCAGAGCAGTATGTCTCTTGTGATCAGACCATGAATTTTGGTCCCGGTTGCAGTAGGCCTGTTTGGGTTGCTACTGGCCGCGAATTGGGAGCTGACTGGAAAGTGGATGTCCGGTAGCAGGTTGAGTGATTCATCACTTGAGTATGTCCAAGACCATCGGTTTTTTTCCGTGATTTTGTCACAGAAGGACCTCCAGGATTGTCGCTTTGCCTTTCTCAGTTCTTTTTTGTATAATATGAGGGATTCTTTGTATGAGTCCCAGTCAGTCACTTTTGTTGTGCTTTTTGCTAAGTTGAAAAGTTTTCTGAGCAGTTCAAGTGCTGATGTCCACCAATGTGGCTTTTTCTTGCCTCTCGATTGAATAAGAGGGCAGGAAGCGGCCATGGCCTGATTGAGAGCCAGAATGAATTCCTGACCTTCATGTCAAGCTCATTGGTGTCACGCGGGGGACTTGATAGTTCAGTGGATAGCGTTTCTGACAGTATTCCTCTGTATTTTGGCCAATCAGTTTTCCGATAGTTCCGGAGTGATCTTTGACTGGGGGAGCATCTTTCAGTCTGAATTGGATGTGTCTGTGCTCTGAAAAGGAGTGTTCAGACGATACCATCATGTGTTCATTAGCATTTGAGTGATGCTGTCGGAGACAAGAGTTATATCTAGCACTTCCTGTCGGTTTCTAGTTATAAAAGTGGGCTCATTACCAATATTGCAAATAAACAGGTTAGTACTTCTAATATAGTCACAAAGTGATTCACCTCTATTATTGATGTCGTGTGATGAGCGTTAGCGTCGTATCCGATGAAGAGGAGGAAAAGTGTGCACCAACCTGATGAAAGCAAGATGCTTCCACTTGATATTATACACGATTCGTCATCAGGAATTTGGGCTCAATGAATCTGTTCTTCAAGGGATTCAAAACCACCTTCCGGAGCATTTAATTCAACGATCCAAGACAGTTTAAAGTCTGATATTCACAAAATAAATATTCATGCGCCCTAGGGTTTAGTTCTATCATCAACACTCTTTAAAATATTCACCAATAATCTCTTGTTTATTATTTATAGTTCAGTATGTTCGTTCGCTGACGACAATACTCTCTATCTTTCATATTTTTTTGGCTATTGGCCAGGAACGGGGGCGTATTTTAATCTTCTCAGATTCTTACACCAACAACATAACTATTTGGGGCATCACCTACCGAGTGGAACTACGTGTAATGCTTCCAAAACAAAATGCTGTCTGCTGCTGCTGAAGTGAAATTTGAACTTGTAGCTATTATACGAGTCAACGATAATCTACGTTGGAATAATCAAAGAAAAACTTTACCCTTTTTGATCTGGTCTCAATATATTATAAACATGCCAAAATAAAAGTACATTCCCACATCTAGTCACGTGCCCTTAAAACTTTTACGCACTTGTTATATTTACTATCAGTGCTCTAACGGAATTGCTAGTGGCATTCCGGTCCTTCAAACCTTCAACAAAACACTCGTCTCACTATGAATGCTCATTAGTTTATCCAGTTTAAACCGCAATACCGTGATTATTTCCTAAGCCGTACAACTCGCTTATAGTATTTTAGTCATTATAACCTTCGAACATTCAAAACCAGTGTACCGTAACTCTTCCTTTTCTCCTTATTTCTTCTTCGCCCACGCATTGAGGAAACATTTTACGGGTATTCATGATCATTTTTTCTGAAAGATATGCATATTTTTAGTTTAGGATCATGTAAATATAAGTTCATGCCAACAATTAAGTAGTATCCAACATCAGATACGTTATTACAGATAGCATAAGTGGGGCTATATTTTTGGAATTCCTCTTTGCTTTTTACTCTTTTATAGATTCATTATTCATATTTCATATACAGCTCGGGTATATATTTTCTCGAAAATTTCCGGCAAATTGCATGTCTCATCTGCGGTCCATCCATAGCCACTTCTCCGCTAACAGTGACTATTAGTACCAAGTACCATTTTCATGCGTTTGAATACAATAATTAAAGTGTTCGCCAGCAAAAAGTTTTCCAAATAAACTCGCATAACGCACACGCATCATTACGGCAGGTACCAGCAAATTTAAAATAATGTTGTTGCAAAATAGCGATAATTACCAGTTTTACAAAAAACCCCTTAACAGATTCATTAAGCCGGACAGGCAGGCGTATTTATAAAAAAAAAAAAAAAAACAAAAACAAAGTGAAAGCACCTAGCATTCCGATACTCTGTGGTAGTGACAAAAAAGCGAGCAATTTGTATCGTACGTTCATTTAATACCATCACCTGAGCAGGAGGATGAAAAAATGCCTGCAAGCCTCCGTATGGAAACTTAACACCGAACCGAGATTCCTTTGTAATTTGACAGTGAATGAGCATTGCTCGTATGTTGGGAGTAAGGAAGGTATTAGGAGTAGTTTTGACCTCAGTGGTGCCTATAAAGTGAATGTACTCATATCAGTCGGTCGGAGTAAGAGTATCTGTAGGTTCCGTGTCGGATTCGCATGTTAGTGAGATAGAGCTTTAAAAATCAGTTAAGCACACGCACATTTTTCTTAATTAAGACACTTCAGGTTTGAGTCAATTAACCACAAAATGGGAACCAAATTTTTGCATGACATTGCATGTACTCGTATTATAGTTCCATGCATGCAGTTGAGATTTAATATTTTATTTTTTGCACGAAAAAGCTAATAATTTAATGACACTTTGCTTTTGGTTTGATTTTAAAATTTTTACAATTTTTTTACAATTTTTACAATTTTTACAATTGTTACAATTTTTTTTGCAATTAACCACTGGGATAAATGCTAACTGGTTTAGAATTTTTTTTGTTTGTTGTTTGGAAGATCGTAGACGGTCGTAGGGCGGTTCATGAGCCCACATACTGGTTGAAGTGTCTGTAGACGGTTCTGTTATTGTTCGCTTGTTATTTGTGCTTGTAAATTGTGTTTTAACTTTTCTGTTGTTCTAATGAATTTCCTTTATAAGAAATTGATTAATTTTGAAAATCGTTACAGGTTGTGGGATCTCGTTGGCAAAGCAGACAGCACAACGTCGCATTGTGGGTGGTGATGATGCAGGATTTGGATCTTTCCCCTGGCAGGCATACATTCGAATTGGATCTTCAAGGTAATTTACAAAAAAAAAAAAAACTAGACAATATAAAACAGCAACAATTCAAAGAAACACTCCTAGTTGTACAGAAAAACGTTGCAGTGAGTGGAGGTTGACTGACATTGAAATGAAAGCGCAACGTTGGTAAGATAATCATCTACATCTACCTTTGCGCATCATTGCAACAAAAAGGGTTACGACGACGAGTAACGTCGTATAGTCGTGTGAGATGAGGTGACATAGGGACCGAAGTAGGTGTTTGTGTTACTGGCACTGAATCAGAGAAAGTGCCATCTTTGTGAATCTGATCATTATCGGATTACTCGTAAGAGGTGTCCCTAAAAGCTGATACAATCGCAAACATTCTGTGGGAGTGGAGCAATGAAATTAATCGTGATTATTCATTATGGGCAAAGCAGGAACCCAGTGACTTAGGTCAATGAAAATATATGTTCATACTCGTACGAATACGTGTTAATGTGTTGCAACACTGTGACTAATCGCAATGCAGATGCAATCAATTCGGCTGTCAGATAAAAATATTCATTTCAAGATAGGATGTAGCAACTTTAAGCCTGCTTTGTATTGGGTATTAATCTTGGTCGCCCATGTTGACATCCAATTTCAAAGTAGGTCTTTAAGCGGATTATAATGATGATTCGATGAGATGTTTAGTCGTTCATAAAGGGGTTCCACTTCATTATATTTCTTCATTCATATTTCGCATTACTTTTTTCTTTATTCTGGACTACTCTTTTATTTTACCCTGTGCATATACTATCCCTAATACCATACATATCACATCGTATTGGGCAGTGTGGACACGTAATTCTTGGTCGAACCGCTCTTTCTCCGTCCTTGATAAGCTGATTTGGTTGCATAGCTTGTCTACTTATTGATCAAACCGTAATGTCCAATTTACTACCACTTTCTCCTTCGGACTATGTGTAATTCCTATATTTTGTAACCTCCTTAGTTCTCTGGACATTTGGGTTAGAAATGCGATTAGACTTGATAATCCGCAATATTTTTCAAGGAAAGCATTTGCAGTTTCTTGTGGTCTACAAATCTAAGTAATAGAAATTGACAGTTTAACATTGGATCTAAATAGCTCCAGCTTGGGTCTTGCGCTTGCTCCTACAAGCTTATCCGCCTTATTAGTTAGCTAACTGTATTAATGTGCGTAATTCTTTCCGTCCTTTTTTAGAAATCAAGGAGCAAATACAAGGAGTTTTTACTTCAAACGATTCGTTGTGAATTGGAGTGCTTCGGTGGCAAATACACCGTTCAGTATGCTCTTCACATCTCCTTAGTCATCCGAAATGAAAGACCACCGGTCTAAGATTATTACCAGATGTTAGCTGTGGCCACCTGTCAGTTCGTTGGTATTATTGCACACGCCTCTTCTACCTTACATATTTGTTTCTATTCTGATGCTGATGGCGATACCTAAGTGCCTTTCTGTCCCCTGTGATAAGCGAGTAGATCCTACTGCATGTTACATTCTTATGGCAACTGACCCATCACTCCATGTGACCCTTCTATAAATTTTTGATAAATGGGCTACGATTAAAAGAATTTTTTTTTTGTTATTTCTGAACCCTATATACTCAAGCAGCTTTTAAGTAGCTTAAGGAACCAGAAATCGTTCATCGCATCGGCGCATATCATAAACCGTAAATTTAAAGCTGATCTGACCCTGTAACCTGACCCTTTTAAAGGAAATGAACAAGCGGACGAGATTGCAAGAAAAGAAGGGCTACTATACAATAGTAAGGTTGCCAACATGAAACTACCCCTTTGCATAGTGAGGGACACTATCGAAGAAAAAATCACAAAGACTGCAAACGTAAGGTGGTCAAGTCTTGAAGGACACAGGGTATCCAAGGCTGCGTGGACGCTTTTTGACGGCAAAAGATCTAGGTAGTTAATAAAATTAAACAGGGATAAGCTTAGGACAGTAATAGGAAACCTGACAGGACACTGCCTCCTGTGGCAACCCTCAAAGAGACTCAAATTGGCGGTGATCTGCCTTCGCCTGGGAGATTGTTTAGGTTTTTGCCATTTGAAGACAAATTCAACTGGTTCCACAGGGATCATGATTGGCACCTTTTGGTGCCTGGTATTTGTGTGATGGTATATCCATCATACCCCTGTTTTACCTAACCTAACCTAACCCAAGCTGTCCTGCGAATTCTTTAGTGTGGTCGAAAATGAGATTCATAATCTGATCACCAACATATTGAGTAAAACAAATTGCGGATACGTGCCTAAGAGAACAAACTCCACAGTCTTTCGAATAAATTGCACAGTATAAGAGAGCTCCTGAAAATAGCCATCAATCGCAGACTTCACCTCTTTACTGTTGGCAAATCTGTTATCACCGAGGCACGTTTTCAAAGTTCGGAAATAGAACATAATCCGAGGGGGCTAAAACTGGTGAATAGGGTGCATGAGGAAGCAATTCGAGCTCTAACTCATTGATTTTGGCCATCGCGATGACGGATGAGTGAACTAGTTCATTGTCTTGATGAAACAAAACTCTTTTCTTCGCCCATTTTGGCCGTTTTTTCTTGAATTCATCTTTCAAACGCTGCAATAAGATCGCATAATATGCGCCGTTGATTGTTTTTCCTTTCTCCAGATAATCAATGAAAAAAATCCCACGTGCATCCCAAACTGACGCCATAACCTTGCCTGCAGATGAAACTGTCCTCGCCTTCTTTGAAGCCGATTCTCCCCTTTGAGTCCATTGCTTTGACTGTTCCTCCATTTCGGGTGTGAAGTGATGGACCCATGTTTCATCCATGGTTATGAATCGACGCAGAAACTTGGCTGTATTGCTGTGAAACTTCGCCAAACACTCGATTGGAACATCCTCACGACGCTGTTTTTGTTCCATTGGGAGTTACTCGTATCACGGCACCCATCTTGCGCTCGGCTTTCTCATGACCAATTTTTCAGTCAACATGCGATTTTTTTTTTTTTTTATAATTTACGCGAGCCAAAGGGGTTATGAATACCCTTACACTGTTGCCAGGGCGCGGGCGGAAAGGTAGAAGGAGGAGAAAGGAAAGTTTGTGATGTAGTGGTTTGAAACTCAGGAGTGTTTGGTTTCGATATTGACTCTCCAGGGGTGGGAGTCCGAATAGGACGGAGAGATTTTCTTCACTCGGAATGGTGAGGTTGTGAATTTTAACGGTTGTTTTGTGCTTGAAAACCCTACAACAGCCAAATCTACATGTCAGTGTTATGCCTTCACACGCAGATTTTTCTGACTGAGTTCCAATTGCACAAATGAAAACTTGCCGTGGCTAGGATTCGAACCTTGACCTTCCGAGTGAGAAGCGATTGCTAGTACCACTACACCACGGCCACCCCATGTACATCGCTTTTTGAAATGCCTGCCATATCTGCTAGTTCACGCACTCTCAATCGGCGGTCATCCATCATGTGGATTTTTTTCAACATTTCTGGTGGACCACAGCGATGTTCGTCTTGGCAACTCGTACAGCCTCGCTTAAACTCTGCCATCGAATTTATTGTTGTAAACGAAGGAGCAGACACCCCCAGAGTGGAATCCAGTTCCGTTTTGATGTTGGTTGGGTTGAGGACTTTCAAATGAAAGCATTGTATCACATAACGACGACCAATTTTTTCCATATTGATGGCTGCCGCACAAATAGTAAACAACGTAGTTAAGCTTTATAAGGTTGGTACTTTCCACAATTGTCATTCTTTTTAAACAAAAAACCGCCATCTATTCGTCAGGTCGGGTACTTCTGGGACTACCCTCGTAAAATCGTTGTTTGCGAAGAAAGCATAGTAAGGCCGCATGAACTATGGTAAAATAAGTAAGCGGAAGATATTTGGAAAAGATGACATCTCTATTCAATATACTAAAACGGAAATCCATTTCATTGATTAGTCATGGAAAACTCATGAATTGAAGATTGATCCATTCCACCTTTTTCTAAATTTAAAGATACGTTTGACAGCATTTCTCGAAACGAGCTATATAGAACAATGCCAAATGTTCATAAGCGTGGTAAATGTGTTGGACTATTCAGGATGAGTATGAAAGATCTTATAGAACCTCTGATGTCAGAAAATAGACAAGGCAGTGCGCTGTGATCTGATTTATTCAACAGCGTTCTTGAAAGATTGTGCAAAACTGACACGAAAACATCAGAACCGCAATTTTTCAAAAGCCCGTTTAATTATGTGATGTCAGTAACATCACGAATTCCACGAATGGCTTGACCAATATTGCTCTTAAGTGGATCAATCGTCTCCGGAATCACCCCGGGAAAAAAAAGTCCAATGCCGTCAAATCGCAACTACAGGGCGGCCGAGCAACATCACCAAAGCGACTGATTACAAGATTATAGAGCTTAGTGTGGAATAAAACGGTTGTTGGACGGCATATGTGGCATGTAGCCCCATCTTTCTATACCCATAGCTCGCCCAAGTGTAAGTCCTCAATTTCTAGTCTCTGGCTCTAAAAAATCATTATCACGGTAGCGCTCTCCACTGACTGCAACGATTCTTCCATTGTCGTCTTGGAAAAAAAGTGGGCCAATAATGCCGCCACCATAAAAACCACACCAAACAGTCACACGTTCAAGGTGTATTGGCTTCTACAGTATGACTACGTGTGGATTTTCCGACCCCTAACGCGGCAATTTTACTTGTTTTAGTAGCAGCCGTGACGGTAATGCACTTCATCTGAAAAAATGATTTTTTGAGCAAAATTTTGGTCAATTTCGACCTGTTCTAAAGCTCAAAACAGAGAAGCGACAACGAAGCGCGTGGTCATTTTGCTTCAATTCCTGAGTCAGTTGGACCCTGTAAGCGAATAATCTGGGATCAAGCTAGAGCGACTGATGTTCAGTTGCTAAGATCTTTGGCGCATTGAGGTTGTCTGGGTTAGGCTCACACTTTCGGCAACAGCTGCAATATTCTCTGTTGAGCGCACAGGACGAATACGGTAATAAGTTTGGTTATCAATCAGTAAACCAGTCTCACGAACTTTCTTCACAAACTTGTGTACACCAGTGTTGCAGTTGTCAAAACTCGCAACACAGCATCCACTTTAGAAGTAACTTTGCAATATTTCTCCAAGTTAAACAAGCGTAAATCGATCCATTTCGCATCGCGAAAATATAATACTGGGTTTTTGTCAATTTTTTGAGGGCATAAGAGCTGACAGTGTCAAAATTATATATGGTTCAAAAAGAACCAATAGATGGCCTGCCCTTATATGCTATTTCCAGACTCGGACAGAACACTAATATTAAGGTAGCTGCTATTTGAGACAGCGGCACCAGTGATGAAATCTAACTAAGAATAACTATGATCAATTACTATAGTATGTCTATGTTGACAGCGACTTCAACCTAATCTGAAAAGTCCGAACGTAACCATTTTTGTATACAAAGCGAAGGTAAGCCAATGCTCCGACTCGGAAAATCTTCGAGTCTACGAGTATTTTGCTTAAGCTAGATGGTGAATCATTTTGAATCATCGTTCAACTGAAAGAATACCCTTCTTCTCAAGTTGCAATCTCCGGATCTACACTGCGTGGTTCAAACTAAATCCCCTTCGACGCTAGTGATCATAATTTTTACAGTACTGCCTACCCGGTAAGCTCTCCATTACAGGCACATCAAACTTGACAATTAGTTAGTTTAAATCATTAAAAGCTTCGGAATGAGATAGGTTAAGCCCTCACCTAAAATAATTCCTAATTCCGCAGTCTTGCCATATTATATCATACCACAAATGTGGGAGCATTAATCGTAAAATAACAAAGCTGATCTTCCTGCATTTATCGGCGGAAACGTTAAACTTAAGGCATTTTTGGAAGATAAGTACCTACTACTGGATTCTTATCAATTTGCACGCCACAAAACCAGATCTACAGAAGATACCTCCAAAATCTAGAGACATCAAACAGTTTCCTCAGAGAGGTCATCAAACAAACCCGTAAGTTATAGCGATGCTTAAACGCTTAAGAATCAGTATCTGTGCCGAAAGGATATTCACAAGTTGTTCTCTCTCTCTCTGCATTTGTACATACAAAGTCGTTGGCTATGCTATTGGCCTAGCAATCATAGGTACAGATACAAGTTCACGAACACAAATTGCGGGGAAGTGAACAAAACGTATGGCAATCCATCTCTGATTAGTGTAGCAGGGAAGGTCTAGTTACAAACCTTAAAAGACAGCCTTTCTAGGAAAAGAAAACGAAAGCTGTGATTTCCAATGGGACTGCTATATATTTCCCCGATAGAGCCCAGTTGATCCTGGTAAAAACTAAACTGGAACTTTCACATAGTTATTGTCCAATGTACACAGTATTCTAGTTCCTAAGGGTGTACTGCTACACTTAAGAAAACCTGGTTCATGCATCTTTTAATTCACGTGAACATCCAACAACAATCATTGCTGCTAATATATTCGGTCCAACAAAATTTTAAAAGCACTATCGCCGTCTAGAACCTGGGTTTAAGGCAACGAATAGGCTAGTAAGAAAATTACATTGGTGCTGATTCTTGCTGTAATATAGTTAGTTCCTATGACCCATGGGGGGCATAGGGAGTCAACAACGTCTGCTCGCCATCTTGTTCGGTTTTATGCAACACGCTTCAGCTCCCTTCAAATCCTTTCAAGTGTTCTCGACTTGTCCATAATTGTTCTGCGTTATGTCTGCGTTGAACGGCCAACTGCATAGAGCGCATCGCATAGATTTGTCTTTGCGTCTTAAGGTGTGACCAATCCACAGCCATTTCCTTCTTCTTATAATCATGTCGATTAGCTCCTGTCGTGGTCTGATATGGAACTCTGCCCTTGAGATTCGGTTGGGCCAACACACTCTCAAAATGATGTGCAGACACCTATTAACGCAGGGCTGCAGCTTCCGAGTTGCTGTACTCACCTTCCAAGTACTGCACACATACTCGACATTGGAGCGAAGCAAACGCAGCTTAGTGCTACATATACTGCACACCTTAACCATCATTTCGAAAGCATTCCTTCCCGATTCTGCTACTAACACCGAGTTTGGTGCCGCCGCCAGTTCGGATGGTGCTTTCAGACAAGAAAACCTCTGCACTTTCTCGACCTCGAATCCAGCAATGTTAAATTGGGAGAAAGAGCTTGAAATACCAAGGACCAAATTTTACCTGCACTTATTTTAATTCCTACTCTGCAAGCTTCAGCTTCCAGATTCTGACACGCGCAAGCAAGCTGATACCATCAGCGTTACAAAGATGATTTAGGTACTCGTAAGATGTCATTTTCCATTGAACACCTCTGCTTTACTCCGACAGTGCTACGAGGCTAACATTGTTTATTATCACCAGGAAAACAAGCGGTGATAGAATGCAACCCTGCGGAACTCAGCTTTGGATTTCAAAGGCTTCTAATAACACACCGTTATATAGAACACGACATTTTGCATCTTCGTACGTAGCCTTACGATTTTAGAAGGAATACCCCTCCAGCGCAAGGTTTTCCATATAAACTGCCTGTTCCAAGCTATCAAAAGCCTTCTCGAAATCGGCAAAAGAACGGAGACCTATACTCGACCTATACAGGATCACCTTACGATGATCCGCAAGATGTTTGTATGATCGGTGCACGAGGATCCAATATTGAGTTTAAATGTATTTTGATTCCGTCCAGAATTATCTTCGTTGTTATTTTGGCCACTGCCGGCAGAACGCAAATTTTCGCACTCTATCAGATATTTGGAAAAGATGACATCTCTATTCAATATACTAAAACGGAAATCCATTTCATTGATTAGTCATGGAAAACTCATGAATTGAAGATTGATCCATTCCACCTTTTTCTAAATTTAAGGATACGTTTGACAGCATTTCTCGAAACGAGCTATATAGAACAATGCCAAATGTTCATAAGCGTGGTAAATGTGTTGGACTATTCAGGATGAGTATGAAAGATCTTATTGAACCTCTGATGTCAGAAAATAGACAAGGCAGTGCGCTGTGATCTGATTTATTCAACAGCGTTCTTGAAAGATTGTGCAAAACTGACACGAAAACATCAGAACCGCAATTTTTCAAAAGCCCGTTTAATTATGTGATGTCAGTAACATCACGAATTCCACGAATGGCTTGACCAATATTGCTCTTAAGTGCCTCAATCGTCTCCGGAATCACCCCGGGAAAAAAAATTCCAATGCCGTCAAATCGCAACTACAGGGCGGCCGAGCAACATCACCAAAGCGACTGATTATAAGATTATTGAGCTTAGTGTGATATCAAGATAAATCGGTTGTTGGACGGCATGTGTGGCATGTAGCCCCATCTTTCTATACCCATAGCTCGCCCAAGTGTAAGTCTTCAATTTCTAGTCTCTGGCTCTAAAAAATCATTATCATGGTAGCGCTCTCCACTGACTGGAACGATTCTTCCATTGTCGTCTTGGAAAAAAAGTATGGCAATAATGCCGCCACTATAAAAACCACACCAAACAGTCACACGTTCAAGGTGTATTGGCTTCTACAGTATGACTACGTGTGGATTTTCCGACCCCTAACGCGGCAATTTTGCTTGTTTTAGTAGCAGCCGAGACGGTAATGCACTTCATCTGAAAAAATGATTTTTTGAGCAAAATTTTGGTCAATTTCGACCTGCTCTAAAGCTCAAAACAGAGAAGCGACAACGAAGCGCGTGGTTATTTTGCTTCAGTTCCTGTAACAAATGGACCTTTTAAGTGAGTAATCTGAAATCAGGCTAAAGCGACGGATGTTCAGTTGCTGAGATCTTCGGCGCATTGAGGTTCTCAGGGTTAGGCTCACACTTTCGGCAACAGCTGCAATATTCTCCGATGAGCGCACAGGACGAATACGGAAATATGTTTGGTTATCAATCAGTAAACCAGTCTCACGAACTTTCTGCACAAACTTGTGTACACCAGTGTTGCAGCTGTCAAAACTCGCAACACAGCATCCACTTTGGAAGTAACTTTGCAATATTTCTCCAAGTTAAACAAGCATAAATCGATCCATTTCGCATTGCGAGAATATAATACTGAGTTTTTGTCAATTTTTTGAGGGCATAAGAGCTGACAGTGTCAAAATTATATATGGTTCAAAAAGAAACCAATAGATGGCCTGCCCTTATATGCTATTTCCAGACTCGGACAGAACTCTAATTTTAAGGTAGCTGCTATTTGAGACAGCGGCACCAGTGATGAAATCTAACTAAGAATAACTATGATCAATTACTATAGTATGTCTATGTTGACAGCGACCTCAACCTAATCTGAAAAGTCCGATCGTTACCATTTTTGTATACAAAGCGAAGGTAAACCAATGCTCCGACTCGGAAAATCTTCGAGTCTACGAGTATTTCGCTTAAGCTAGGTGGTGAATCATTTTGAATCATCGTTCAACTGAAAGAATACCCTTCTTCTCAAGTTGCATTCTCTGGATCTACACTGCGTGGTAAAAAACTAAATCCCCTCGACGCTAGTGATCAAAATTTTTACAGTACTGCTTACCCGGTATGCTCTCCATTACAGGCACATCAAACTTGACAATTAGTTAGTTTAAATCATTAAAAGCTTCGGGATGAGATAGGTTAAGCCCTCACCTAAAATAATTCCTAATTCCGCAGTCTTGCCATATTATATCATACCACAAATGTGGGAGCCTTAATCGTAAAATAACAAAGCCGATCTTGCTGCATTTATCTGCGGAGGCGTTAAACTTAAGGCATTTTTGGAAGATATGTACCTACTACTGGATTCTTATCAATTTGCACGCCCCAAAACCAGATCTACAGAAGATACCTCCAAAATCCAGAGACATCAAACAGTTTCCTCAGAGAGGTCATCAAACAAACCCGTAAGTTATAGTGATGCTTAAACGCATAAGAATCAGTATCTGTGCCAAAAGGATATTCACAAGTTGTTCTCTCTCTCTGTATTTGTACATACAAAGTCGTTGGCTATGCTATTGGCCTAGCAATCATAGGTACAGATACAAGTTCTGGAATACAAACTGCGGGGAAATGAACAAAACGTATGGCAATCCATCTCTGATTAGTGTAGCAGGGAAGGTCTAGTTACAAACTTTAAAAGACAGCCTTTCTAGGAAAAGAAATCAAAAGATCCTGGTAAAAACTAAACTGGAACTTTCACATAGTTATTGTCCAATGTACACAGTATTCTAGTTCCTAAGGGTGTACTGCTACTCTTAAGAAAACCTGGTTCATGCATCTTTTAATTCACGTGAACATCCAACAACAATCATTGCTGCTAATATATTCGGTCCAACAAAATTTTAAAAGCACTATCGCCGTCTAGAACCTGGGTTTAAGGCAACGAATAGGCTAGTAAGAAAATTACATTGGTGCTGATTCTTGCTGTAATATAGTTAGTTCCTATGACCCATGGGGGGCATAGGGAGTCAACAACGTCTGCTCGCCATCTTGTTCGGTTTTATGCAACACGCTTCAGCTCCCTTCAAATCCTTTCAAGTGTTCTCGACTTGTCCATAATTGTTCTGCGTTATGTCTGCGTTGAACGGCCAACTGCATAGAGCGCATCGCATAGATTTGTCTTTGCGTCTTAAGGTGTGACCAATCCACAGCCATTTCCTTCTTCTTATAATCATGTCGATTAGCTCCTGTCGTGGTCTGATATGGAACTCTGCCCTTGAGATTCGGTTGGGCCAACACACTCTCAAAATGATGTGCAGACACCTATTAACGCAGGGCTGCAGCTTCCGAGTTGCTGTACTCACCTTCCAAGTACTGCACACATACTCGACATTGGAGCGAAGCAAACGCAGCTTAGTGCTACATATACTGCACACCTTAACCATCATTTCGAAAGCATTCCTTCCCGATTCTGCTACTAACACCGAGTTTGGTGCCGCCGCCAGTTCGGATGGTGCTTTCAGACAAGAAAACCTCTGCACTTTCTCGACCTCGAATCCAGCAATGTTAAATTGGGAGAAAGAGCTTGAAATACCAAGGACCAAATTTTACCTGCACTTATTTTAATTCCTACTCTGCAAGCTTCAGCTTCCAGATTCTGACACGCGCAAGCAAGCTGATACCATCAGCGTTACAAAGATGATTTAGGTACTCGTAAGATGTCATTTTCCATTGAACACCTCTGCTTTACTCCGACAGTGCTACGAGGCTAACATTGTTTATTATCACCAGGAAAACAAGCGGTGATAGAATGCAACCCTGCGGAACTCAGCTTTGGATTTCAAAGGCTTCTAATAACACACCGTTATATAGAACACGACATTTTGCATCTTCGTACGTAGCCTTACGATTTTAGAAGGAATACCCCTCCAGTGCAAGGTTTTCCATATAAACTGCCTGTTCCAAGCTATCAAAAGCCTTCTCGAAATCGGCAAAAGAACGGAGACCTATACTCGACCTATACAGGATCACCTTACGATGATCCGCAAGATGTTTGTATGATCGGTGCACGAGGATCCAATATTGAGTTTAAATGTATTTTGATTCCGTCCAGAATTATCTTCACTGTTATTTTGGCCACTGCCGGCAGAACGCAAATTTTCGCACTCTATCAGATTTTTCGGCAACTTGACAATCATCACCTGAATCCACTCCCCCGGGAAACGCATGTACAAGCTATGATAGGTCTCTGTAGGTCTGCCGATGTATTTGGCGCAGTTTGGAAAAATTCCTCGGGAATTCTGTCAACGCCTACCGCTTTGTTCTTCTTGAGGGACTATATAGGGGTTACAATTTCTATATTGTTAGGGGGGCCGCTATAGACATCTAGTGTTTAAAGTTAACTGCTGTCTGTATAAGACTTAATATCATTGAATGTTCATACACTCATGGGAGCAAGGATACACCTTGCCATCGCATCATGTATTATGAATACAATTGTGTTGGAGACACAAGTTCCACCCTTAATAGAATCGGAGCACTCTACACGTTCCAAAACCAACTGGAAGACCTTCATGCGCCACCTTGATGCTGCCACCAGGGGCCTACCTCTTTCAAGTCGGACCCGGACGGAAGTCCAAGTCCGGGCGGTTCTCATGCTACCGAGTTTTAAGTCCGTGTGAAAACTAATGGTGGTTCTGCCACCAATAGGACTTATGACCGGTAGCTATGGCGTTAAAATCTGAAAACCATTACGATAAAACCGGTGTTTGCTCTACCCCCGTTTTTTATTAAACAATTTCATTAATGGAAGAAGCCTCGATAAGTGGGCGAGCGCCCAACTAGGGGGGCCAGTGCGAACTCGGGAGTTTGCTGCTTCAGATGGTTCACTTTGATTACGGACGCTCGCGCTGTCGCCTATATAGTTAACCACCAACGCGAAGTGCCCACTCCATCTTCTGAGCTGCCCCTCATCCGCTGCAACTAGGGAACTGTACACATTTTTTACATGATGCTATAAGCTCCTTGGTAACAGTATAAGCGGTTCCACTGTCACACTGGTTTGCTGCCCCTTCGGCTTGTGCAGCTAGTGCATTGCTGTGGGTGCGCCTATAGTACTGGGCTTCAAGTTTAGATTTCTCTGCTACTGGGGCTTATGCAATTTGAACTTTGAGTGACATACGCTCCTCGATCCATCTCCAGCAGCAAGTTTATAGCCATGCACTGTGGTTTCTTTGTCTTTTACCGATAAACCTCTTCGCTTCGGATGTGAAAACATTTCTCATAGATTTCCAGTGTTCATCCATAGTCGTTAGTTATTATCGCTCCTAAGCTGAGATGGTCCCTGAATTTTTGACGCACTGTAGGATCCTGGAATCTGTCAGTAGTGTGCCTAGGTATAGTGAGCGTGTTGGCAAGGTTGCTAGTCACGGATGGAGTACGAAAACGTAGTTTAGCTCCAATAAGATGGCGGGCGCACTCCATTCCGATGTCGGCTCTCCCCTATATGGACGTCATAAAGACAGCTTCTAATTCACCGGCGGCTAATAGTTAAGCTGTCTATCTGGTTTGATTTTCTTTGCCAATCAAATGAAACCCAGCTGAGTTTGAAACAGGTCCAGTGCTCAAACCGAGTGCCTCCAATGGCTGGGTGATTCCTAAGGACACTACCAAACCTTCGCCAATGACGCGCCAACAATCATAAGTTCGGAACATAGAGGATCTTCTTTCATAGCAAAGCCAAATTTAAAAAAAGAAACGTTTTTTCTGTTTCATCGTACCCGATGACTTCAATGGCAGAATTAGTAAAGATGATATTGTTGGCTTTCGTAAGAATTTTCTGTTACACGAGGCACGGTGATAATTACCACAAAGTTCTTTCACAATACGTTTCACCGGACTAAGTCCAGATAGTCAAATCGTCAATTTAACCAATATCGTACTGATCGATGAAGGACATTCATACGTATGAAGCCCTAATAGAATGTAAATCATAATAGACCAAATATCCGCATCGGCATAACAGGTGCAGATAGAGCTCAGGATGGGCTATTGACCTCCAAACAAAAGGCAACAAACATGAGGTCCAATCATCGAGAAATTGGCCGAAAGATACTAAACATCCCAGAGAAAAGAATCAGTGACGATGTAATACTAAGAAAAACAGCCGACAGAAAAAGCAGGATCTGCAATAAAACTATGCTTGAAGCCGGAAGCTGTCAAGAAAAGTTTGCTTCTAACGAACGTCATTGAATTAAGCGTTGTGATAAAGAAGGGAAAGGCAATATTCATGTGAATAATAGCTCTTGGAAACTGGGGCATCTTCGGCATCATAGCAAGTAGGTGATAGAGAATCTTCTTAAAGAACTCGCATTGCATTCAATTTATCGCACAGTATTCGGAAAACACGAAAATACCGGGTAGAGCTTCTGTAATTGCACGGGGTGTACTGATTTTGGATAGCAGCATATAATCCGGGCATATTGCAGCATTGGTATTCATGCTCCATTACCAAGTTATCTTGTCCACTGTAGGCTTTCTGACCGGATACATATCCCTGTACAACTGGCACAGTTTTAGTTGTACGACATCCTTCACACTCTGTCAACCCAGATGTGACCAAACATCACACTTGGAATCATTCGCTCAAAGTAGCCACGAGATTTCATCGGTTTTAAAAGGTGTTCATGGCTATTTGCCGTGTTGCAGGAAAGATGAAGCTCTTTTATAGCATCCTCTTCGTCGCTCCAGATAGGGTTTTGATTCTCAATTACCTTCTTAACGAAAAGAAATAACTGTTGGCAAGAGTTAGTTTTCAGTTAATGTCTGAGATGCAGTAATTGCTTAAGCTTAAGCCTACTTAGTTTCGCTTTTATTGAACATCAGGGTTTTTTGCTATTTCTGGGTTAATATTCGCAAATGCCCCACTTAAAGTCCGCTGATTTCTCCCGATTATAAATATGCAAAAGTTTTGACATTGTGTATTTGGTTTTTGCTTATGAGCTGAGTTCAATTTCAAGGACAATGTTAAGAACGCCTAGTGACAGCGTCCTATCTTAGACCGGTTGTACCATCAAAAGTCTGGGATGATTCCTTTGGCTTCAAATTTGACCAACCAATTTCCGCTGGGAGGCCATGACCAACCCTTTATAGCCTCGAATACTAGGCGCTTTTAAGATTGACGAAGATGTGGTGGATGTCGATTTAACGTACTTGGGTCAGCCCAGATTCGCTGCAGAGTGAATTTATCAAATAATGACTCTGATATAAATCCATCGGGTTGTTGACGATCGGTCTAGAAGTTCATATAATACAGCAGCAAGGGTAGTTTATGCGATGTTTAGCATGCAGTTCAAGGGACTTCTTCTTCAACACCGAACAGCCAAAGGTAAGATTCCACCCGTCTTCTCTCGCAAATTTTGATCTGTGGTCGTCACGTCGTCACTAGATCATGTCCACCAGATTTATAATAGAATGGTGCATTCTGCCTGACAGGGGTATGTTCGTCGTCTTCGCCGTTTAGCTATCTGCGGAATTTCTGGTTTGTTGCTCTGACATGTTCGTTTTACCTTTTAGAGAAACTACTTCCTCCTTTTCCTTCAGAGAAAATTGCTTTCGCCTCTGCTAGTACGTATCAAGAACATCTGTTAACAACCATTATCCTGCATAAAATGTTGCAAGCTTCGGCTTTTTCACGCTTTGTAAAATCTTACACGTCAATGACGTTAGTTTTTCTTATTTTGGCAAGATTTTTATTATTTCTTCAGCTTCTTGGCAAGATTATGACACGCGTTGAGAAAAATGGGCTTGACAAAGCTCTTTAAAGTCTTTTTGAATTATAGCCGCTTAACGCCAAATTTTCTTAAATCATTTGGCTGGTGCCATGCTGCCGTTGATATCTCCATTTGTACCTTAGGTTCGACTAGGTAGTAATCCGAAACATTAGCATCTCAGACTGTGCGATCATCTACAGTAGAATATTGAATGCGTGCCTTCCCAATGATCAAACCTTGTCATATTTTGATCAGGAAGCCGTCATATAAACCCTTATAGCTCCAATGATGCATTAGTCTTCAATATCAAACAGCATTTTGGCATTAAAATCACGATAAAATTCTTACGTCGTACTAGCAGCACTTTTCATGGGTTCTTTCAAAGTGTTTACAGAAGCCTTCTTTGGCAGCATCTTCTTTCTCCTCTATTGTAACATCTGCGTGTAGAAGGATGCTGTTGAGAAACGCAGCGCTGTTGTATACTGTCACAAACAACTTCTATGCTTTCAATAACATATATACCACTCAAGTAGGACTTTGGACATCTAAGTCATGATCTGCAGTCTCGAATGCTATCTAAATAGGCTGTGAATGAAGAAGACGACATATCAAGGAACTGTTCATGAACCTAACTATGAACAAAATTGTAAAGCAATGACTTAGATAGGTCGGAGGAATGGAAACACTGAGAAATTACTCTGGCCGTACGGTACAGTTTTTATGTATCCTAAGAAAGACGTTACCTTTTGATCAAAAAGTACCTGGAATTCTTCAATAAAAGGAAAACGGTTCAATAATTCGCCAATATTCATTTTATTCCCTTCAAAGTAATGTCCATTGCAAGCAATACAGATTACGATTTTTCCAATCCTCCAAATGCTTTTCATAGGCCGATTTTGGTATAGCCTTCAGTGATTCTCCTTTATCGCCTCAATCGTCACAAAATGCTTTCCGCGAAGTGGTAACTTAAGTCGTTGGAATAGGAAAAAGTCACAAGGAGGCATGTCAGGTGAATACGGCGTTTGCGTGGCCTTGGCCCAAAGGAAGCGTTTCTCTAACGACATCAATGTGATGTTGTTTGTGCAACAAATTCAGCATTCTCGGCACAAGCCGTGCATCAACTCGTCTCATGTCCAAACCATCGTGCATAACGCTCTGCACCGATTCGAACGAGACACCAAGATCGGCGACTATATCCCTGATGCTCCCACGACGATCTGCGAGAACAATTTTCTCAAATTTTTCGATATTTACGTCAGTCATACTGGTGGAGGGACGACCGGAACAAGGCAAATCATCAACCACAGTACGGCCCGCTTTAAACTCTTTGTACTACTCGTACTCTTGTGTTTTCGATATTGTCGAGACGTTAACATTTTCAATGCTTCCGCACATGATATTTTGTTAGCAACACAAAATTCTGGCAAACTCTTTGCTCAACTAAATTTTACATTGCGAAATTCGTAGAACACAACAAACACTGACTTGTTTACAAAGCTATCACTCAAAAACCCCCGACAAATGGTGCTCAAACAGATATTTGAGTGCCAGATGGCAGATGTACCAACCTAAAAAAAAAGCGTTTGATAATATCTCAAGCGCGGTTTGTTTGTATGGGAAACTCCGGGTAAATGTAAGTTTAATCCACCTTGCAATTGCATAGCCCCAGCCGATGTAACCGGGTTCACTGGAAAGTCACATTGGTTTAGAAGCAAACCAGGTTAAATAAGCTTGCTATGTTCTGTAGTCAAACAGATAGGTCCAAGATCCGGAAAAAAAAAGTAAGGGAGACCGTCTTCAGCAAACGAATAAATAAACCTAATAGTCAAGGGACAGACAATTGACAACGTAAGAGGCAGGTCTGAGGGTGCATTCGTTAATTTGATGATCGTTTAGCTTGAATACCCTCAAAGGCATTTCAACTAATCGCTTCGATCTTTTGAAAAAAGATAGAATAGGCCCAAGTATGGAGCTAGTATTTTCGCCAAAAGCAGTATCTCTCGCCCGAATTGTCCTATTGCCACACGATATGAAATATTAATGCAAATTTGACTTGTCTTTGGCCAGGACGAGTTGAAAAAAATATTATTGCTTATCTTCACGAAAGCAAAAGTTCTGAAACGCAGGACTTTCGAGGAAGCATAAGCAGTGGTTTTGCTAGAATGAAGAGAACATGGAGTTACTCGTACATTAAATGAACTGTTGGGGTTGCTGTAGGCTGTTATAGCGTTGTAACTTCAGCGCTCAACGTTGGCGCAAAATAAACCATCCAATTTTGTCTTTGAATTACAATACTTTTTCACTAAATAAAAAAAAATGATTTTCAATAATGGAAATCTTTACTTGGACCTTTACTGGGCCCCCGCTCAATTATCAAGGCTTCGCCCATCAATGACGTTGTCTAATAAAAAGCGGAGGCAGAGCATATTACTGGTCTTATCGTAAACATCTTCAGATAACTGCCTCTGAATGGTTGCTACGATTTGACCAGTTACAAGTTGCCGGTCGTAGGTCTTGTTGGGGGCAGGAGCACCGGTAGTCCCTACCAGGACTTAAATCACGGTACCATGGGAGTCATTCTCCCCCCGGATTTCGGTCCGGGCTTGACTTGTTGAGGTAGGTCCCCTTGTGGAAGCGTCATGGTGGCTGTGGTTTAAACCCAAATCGCGGGAAAGGGTCTAACCCATTGTAGACTTGCAAATAAGTACTGGGTGCTGTGACCCTAAGAACAGCAAGAGGTTTTAGGTCGGCCTCGACTCATACCAAGGGCGGAACTTGTGCCTCCAACACAGTTCCGAATTGGTATCAAAGGATTGACGGAGAGCGATGGCAAGGCGTATCCTTACTCCCACGGATGTATGGGCACCCCGTAAACATAAGTCTACATGACAGGTGGTTTACGTTAAAAACCAGAGACTAATGGACCTTTACAATTGTTTCTGTTAAGTGGAAAAGATGATATCCGCCAAGTGGCTGCCGCCAGTTTTGATACACATTTGTGCCCATTTTATCGTATTTTCCATGACTTTCCGCAAGATTTCCGGTGATAACTGTTCGCATTCCTGTCGAATATTCTCCTTAAGGGCTGCGATTGCCTGAGGCTTGCTGACAAAAATCCGCGACGTCAAGTAGCCCCAAAGAAATAAGTCTGGGATGGTTAAATCGGGCGAATTTTTTGGTCATGCCAAATCGCCAAAACGGGAGATTACGCGACCAGGAAACGCTTCCTTCACAATATCCATTGCGGCTGTGTGTGGGGTTGCACCGTTTTGTTGAAACCACATGTTCACCAAGTCCCGCTCATCTAATTCCGGCAGTAAGAAGTCGTTTATCATGGCCCTGTAGCGTTCGCCGGTAACAGTGACCGTATTTCCGATGGCGTCATCAAAAAAATACGGCCCAATCACTCCTTCCACGTAAATGCCGCACCACATAGTGGTTTTGAGTGAATATAATATCTCTTCGTGCATCACACGCGGATTTTCAGTGCCCCAGAAATGAAGATTTTGTTTATTGACGTAACCGCTTAAGTGGAAATACGCCTCGGCGCTCATGATGATTTTCGACACAAAATTGTCGCCTTCGTTGTTGAGATTGAGGATGGCTTTACAGTAATTCACACGCGACTGACGATCAGGAGGCATTAACTGATGCACTGTTTGCACTTTGTACGGGAACATGTCTAAGTCTGTCACTAAAATTCGCTGTTGATGCCCAATTGCGTGGCCCGTCGTCTGGTTGATGGTTCTTCATTCTCAGCGACATCAGTAGACAGAGCTGCGATATTCTGGACCAAACGACCAGTCCGGTGGCGGCTACGCCCAACATGGTCTCCTGTAGTTCCACTCTGTTCGAGTTGAGTAGTTAAGCGCCAGAATGTTTTCCCAGTTGGCGCGACACGACTACGAACTCGACGTCGAAATTCTACCACCGACCGATTATTGGTCTAAAACATCGACACAATTAGTCCACGCTCTCGCGGAGTATAGCAATCCATTGCAACTGTCTAGTTCACAAATGTTAAATATGATTGACATACGACGCCATTTGCGAAAATACCATCTTCTGATAGGGTGAATAATTTTGGGCCACTCTGTATGTTAAGAATAGAACATTCGCTACAAACTACAAAATTAAAGTAGTCCTTCGCCTTTCAGTTCAACATTTTCTGCCTCACTGAATCCTCAATACTCCAACCTATGTCTTAATGAATCAGAAGTCGGTAACAAGTCAAAAGGTCTCTATTAAACGCAAAACCGGAATCTTCATATTTAAAGCTAGTTACCAGGGATTGGTTCTATATTTTTGTCACAATACGCAATCTACATGGTCTTTCCACACGAGAACAACAAGAATCCAAAGAGAAAATCATCAATTTCGTTAATAAGGTCAATCTATTGATGACTATTGAAATTGAAGTTGATAACATCACCTCTAATGTTCAAGATCTTGTTATCTTACTCTTCGCCTCACCGGTGTGCATTTCCCTTTTTAAAAAAAATCATCCTACTTACGATTATCCAATCAACCAATCGACCATGAAGTGCATCACTTCTTTTGTTGTTGTCTTAACACCTTGTCCCATTAAAGCCCACTTGACACCTTGACCCAATTTTTAGGATTTTTCGACTCCTCACTTCCGGCTTAAATGTTGACATCCACAACATTCTTAAAGCAACGAAATGTAAACACTTGACCGACCTGCTAATGGATTCTTCGTAGAAAGTTAATTCATCAGCATTCAAATCTTCGTTTCATTCTTTTCCGTTGAATTCGAAATGAGCATCGGGAACGAGAATACAATCTGAATCTCATCTCGGCTTGACCTTTATCTTGAATCGAAAGTCTTAAGAACATCAATCACAATTTGGTCATTACCATGTGTGAAGTGAGGTAGTTCTCAGAAATGGGAGTTCAATTTGGAGACGAGTATGCCATATCCATAATTACTCCGACTTATCTTAACCATCCCAATGTTGACTTAATTTTTTATTTATTTTTTTTTGTATGCTTCTCTTCCTATAGATGTGGTGGTTCGTTGGTATCACGAAGGCATGTCGTCACCGCTGGACATTGTGTGGCTCGTGCCACACCACGTCAAGTCCATGTAACACTGGGCGATTACGTGATAAATTCCGCTGTGGAACCATTACCAGCATACACGTTCGGAGTGAGGCGCATCGATGTCCATCCGTATTTCAAATTTACGCCGCAAGCGGATCGCTTTGACGTCTCCGTTCTGACACTGGAAAGGCCGGTTCACTTCATGCCGCACATTGGTATAAACGAGTTTACTCAATTCTTACACACACTCGCAACGAGAATGTAAATCTTAATTATTTATCCTTTTTCCTTTTGCAAATGCTTCTGCGGCACCGTTATGCACATCCATCAATTTTGGTTACGGATACTTCCTGTTCGGCCTGAAGCTCCCATATGTTTGCCAGAGAAGAACGAGGATTTCCTTGGGAAATTCGGTTGGGCCGCTGGTTGGGGTGCTCTCAATCCGGGATCTAGACTAAGACCCAAGACACTGCAGGCTGTCGATGTTCCAGTGATAGAGAATAGGTTTGTAGATATCCATCTAAAGGCATCATCCCACTATGTTTTGTATATTTTTTTTTTGTTTTTTTTATAGAATCTGCGAGAGATGGCATCGACAGAATGGAATCAATGTGGTGATCTATCCGGAGATGTTGTGTGCTGGTTATCGCAATGGAGGGAAGGACTCTTGCCAGGGTGATTCTGGTGGACCACTGATGCATGAAAAGAACGGTCGATGGTATTTAATTGGTAAGTTGTTGTCAATTTTTTACGGGGTTCGCAATATTTAAACAACCCAACTTTCTTGTAGGAGTGGTGTCAGCAGGGTACTCGTGCGCTTCACGAGGACAACCAGGTATCTACCATCGTGTTCCCTTCACAGTCGACTGGATATCGTATGTCGTTGGACTGACCTCACAGCTCTAGATGCTCATTGTTGTTTCCTTTTATTTATTCTCTTTTTTTGTTAATTGTTTTCATTTTTATTTAATTAGTTCTTGTATTTATTTTATGAGTCCTTTTACTTTTTTTTTTATCCTTTCCACATTGCGGAGTATCTTGCGCGATACATTAATGGTACTGTCACCTTCTATTGTTAAGTTTACGTTATTTAATTTAATTTCTTTGTAAATACACTTTTCGCATGAATTGTTAGATTGGATTAGATTTAGTGGATAAGTTCGAGTCTGCTTTCGCTTTTAACCGATTTGTAATTCTTTAACTCTTAGGATGTACTATACGCAAAGCAAAGCAACAATTAATTGTCTTAATGTACGAGTAGTCAAGTTAATGCTTAAGAAATTATTTATGTAAATATAAGAAAGATTGATAACACTATGCGATGAATATTTATTACATTTTCGAAGTATTTTTGAAGGATCTAGTGGTTTTTGAGAGTTCTTTGATGGACGTGTTTCGCCTAGAAATTAAATGAAAACTGACGGGCTATAGGGAGATTGTGAAAATACAATAAAAACCTTTTAAGACAAGTCCAGTTTTTATGAATTCTATTAAGTCCGATGTCTTTATATTGCTTATTCCCTATAGGGAACAAGAAATGCATTCTTTAACATACAATAGCGTTAATTTTGGAGAGTGGAATTGTAGTATAGTAGACGTTGTTGTATCTGTTCAGTTTTGACCACTGCTTGAGCCACGACGTTGGCTTTATTTTGCTCTATGTCTTCTATTATGTTACCTAAGTAGGGTTGCCATAGTTGGGATCACCGTTTTCTGGTGACAGATGCGCCCTTCAAACACTTTTAGGTTTTTGATGACATTCCGTCTCCTGGTATCTATGTCATACACATATAAATCGGGCCGTACTGCAGTGTAGCAGTTAAGCTGATATCAATTCTTAAGACGATCTTCTATACGGGTAGACACAGTTTTGTGGGTTAGAGCAGTCTTACCGAACAGAATTTGGTTGCCGATGCGATCTTTGGTCAATATGTGTGATGAACTGGCATATTTTCCCACTTTCTGTTTGAACTCAACCGATCTAAAATACAAGCTAAGGCATTTGCAGATGATACTACTATCAGATTGTCTTAATTTAGACCAAAGGTAGACGTAATGCCTTCCTCTCCCGGATAAAAAGGAATTTGTAACGATGTTCGTGAAGGGCGGCAACTTCAGATTTCGGTGCACCTTATGTAAAAATGGATGAAGGAAGGTAACCCATCTATGGTTTCTGTCATGTCTAAATTTGGGATTTTAGAACTTAGAATTCTTGGAATTTTACAGGCTGCTCTATTTTGAATCTCCTCGTTAATGGCGTCTGAAGCTGATGTTTCTGCATTTGAATGATGCAATTATTTTCTTCTTCTAACCACAGCTGCAACTTGAGTATTTTTGAGCCGGATTTTCCGACCACCTTCGTTTATGATGGCAAAACCATTAGATTTGCTCACTTTGGCATTTGCCCGCTATCGCTTTCCTAGTGTAGAGACTTTAACGAATACGCCTACTTCTTATTAGATCACGTTTTGTTACTTCGGTTGCCATTTTTATAATTCGTTGTAATTCTAAAAAGAAGCATACCATGCTGTCGTATTAAACAAAGGTTTAAGTTTAGGCATTTTTCTGTTACACAATATTGTGAAGTTGTCGCACCATTTAAGCCACTCTATGCCTACTCTGTGTGCGACATCGACATTTTCGCGGTTTGGTACGATGCATGGCTCCTGCGAAATATGTAGACGTCAGGAATTGGGTTGTGTGGGTTTGGAAGAACTCTAGACTTCACGTTCAATAATCAGCTTTATTGCCAATAGTCAGTTGCTGATTTTTGACAAGACCTTTGAACGCTTGGTTTGCGTTATTTACAGAAGCCCCAAACTGGGCAGCAATTCGACCTTTAATGAGTTTGATGACCTGCCTGTCTCCCTTCAAAGGATTGTATACCTGTATCCTCATACTGAAATCGTTATTACGGGCGATTTCAATATACACTGGGTTGCTTCGACATTCGGAACAACTTGGTCCAGCTTTGAAATGAGCCCACGCGAATACCAGACGTCGACAGTCATACCGCCAACACGGACCACTGTGTCATATCAGCTAATTTATCGTACACCGACTACACAGTTGGAGCGGACTCAACCCCTTCTTCAGAAATTTTCACTAGTCGTTATGTTTCCTCGATAACGATTTGGATGCCGCTGCTAATATGATCACAGACACTACCATCTTGGGAATGAAATCGTTTATAACTCATCGGATGAAGAGTATCAAGCCAAAAGAAAAGGTGTTATACCACTCGAGTTGTAAAGAGGCTGCCATGGTTAGAAAAAGGTTTTCTGGATCCTACAGATCAACCCGAAAATGAAAAGCCGAAAAAATTTCAAACGACCAAGGAATGACTCCAACGTCTTGGAATTTCAATACGATGCCGAATGCTCTTTTATAATGGCATTCTAGCTTTAAGCTCTTTGCATAAGGCCAATCTGCTTGCCGCACACCTTGTGGTCAGTTCAACACTTGCACCTAGACTTGAGTGCATGGAAGAGTGCACAGTATTGTAGTAGCAAGAATACTTAAAGATCTTAATATAAATACACAAATCCACTGGTCTAGATGGTATATCCCCGAGGTGTTTTTCCACGCTGGCAATATTAATGCGTAAGCGTCTTTATCCATCCTACTCTTCTGGACTCATGCAGAGCAGATGGGAAACACCAGTTGTCTAGTCCGCCCGTAAAAAAGGCGAATCTTCTTCTCTGTGCTTTTATAGACCCACTGCACTTACGTTCTTTTTTTCCCAGGTCATGGAAACGCTGATAAACCATCAGCTCATGAAATATCTCGAAACACGAAAATTTCTCAATTACCGGCAGTGCGGTTTTCGTAGCAACAGGCCCACTGGTGATCTGATGTGGGCCTGGCGAAAGCAAGATAGATGCACTTAATATTTCTAAGGCATCATGTTATATTCTCAAAAATGCGTGCATATGGAATCTACGAATCTCTTCTTCAATGGATTTGGAACGTTCATTTCAAGTGGTTTTGGATGGTTTCAAGTCTAATATTCATAAAAAAAATGCTGGTGTGCCTGAGGGCTCCATTTTTTCTCCGACACTCTTTTTAATTTTCATCACTTCTAATCGAATATATTCTTTTGCTGACGACAGTACCCACAACTTTTTATATTCGTTCCCTGCACTTCTGCTGTAGAGCGGGAGCGACAGCGTATGTTAAGCTCATTACATTACAATATTAACAGCATAACCTATTGGGGAACTATCAATAGAGTAAAATTTAATGCTTCCAAAATATAATGCTGTCTCCTGTCGTTAAAGCGAAATTTAAACAGCCAGCCATTATTCACGAATAGCACTTGCATCGTCGAAACCGAATGACCACATATTCGAAATGTCTAGGTTTCCTCAAGAATTATAACAAATATTTCACGCCTTCTGATCTGGCCTCAATGTATAAGTCATTCATCCGTCCAAAATTTGAGTAAAATGCCTACATCTGATCAGAAGCTACTAAAACATCTCCGTACATGCTAGATATGATCCAAAACCATGCGATAAGACTCAAGGGTGATACTAATATCAGTTAGTCAATTGACACCCTCGAACATCGACGTAATTCCTCCTGTCTCACTTTGTTTTACAACCCTTCAAACCTTCAACCGTAACACCCATCACGCTGTGAATGTCCATCAGTATACCCAAAAGCCTACTTTGGGACGCACTCTGAAATATTGTGATTCGTTCCTTAGCTGTACAAGCTCGACAGGGCAAGCTCTTTATTTCCTCGTTATAACTTGCAAACATTTAAAACCAATGTACGTCGGCACCTCCCTTTTCTTCCTCCCTAAATTTCCTTCGCCCGCACTGTGTGCAAAAATTTTAGAGGTAACATTGGTAACTTTTATGTAAATCTTCTAAATCATGGAAGAGAAGTCTATCCAATAGCATCAGCCAGACTTCCTAGAGTAGCACAGCGTCACAATAAATGGATTAGAGATTCTTTCGCATTCATGTCCATGTAGTAATTGCGACAGATCGTGCTATAGCGAGACTAGACTAAATTTGCGTTCTTTTATTAGACAATGGGCTGTGGTAACGGCTCCAAATCCAGGAAAGTCAAACATAGATTTTCTCAGAAGCCCTGTTATTTTAGAGTTGTTTCATCTAGGTCACTTCTTTTCAGGTCTAGCGTAGCATGTAGGTTTCGCCGTTTGATATAAGCTAGTTTAAAGAAGTGTTAATTGCTTTTACTAGAGCGTTAGTAAGGGTCGAGAACATCGCTAACAGATCGTCTGCCTTTTCTTTCTCTCAAAGTTACTGTGCTCTGAGCGTTAGTAATTCTGTATTTGAAGTAGAAAAAGGTTTAATGCTGATTGGTACATACTCGTATTTCTTTACTAGTCTGGAGGATGTAGTAATTGATTTAATTTCTTTAATTAGGGTATGTATTGGAAGGTTCGTAGTAAAGTGAAAGGCCTCTTAAATCTCAATTAATTCTACTAGAAAGAAACTGATATGGACCTATATGTGAGATTTTCCTTTATCAGAATAAATATCTGGGCTGAGTCCGCTGTTTAATTTTGAGCCATCCATATACGAGTAGACTGCTCTGTTGTAGTTATTATAGGCTCCGTAAATTGTTCCGTTTTTCCATCCATCCATGACTGGGAATTTAACAGAGAAGTTCTTTAAAAAGTTGCTCTACTAGTCAAAAAATGGGTACAGTACCTGTATTGTGCAAATTTTTGCGTTTAGCCTTATCTCACGGTACCTGGAATTAATACAGAGGTAATATTCTGAGACTTTATGAAGGTGGATTTAAAGTTATTCAAAGATTCATGTCTTTGAGTGCCAAATTTTAAGATGAAAACCGGGATTTGTGTATGTGGTTTGAGGACAAACCATAGAAAATTTTCCACCAGAAGACCTTACTTATGCACTCGTGTAGTAGGTTTTGCAGCATGATGGGCATAATACGGTCTAGATTTGTGGATTTGTCCGGTGAAAAGCTGTTGATGCCACAAAAAATCATCTATTGTAGTGATGGTTTATGTGAGATCTAACTTGTTCGACGCTATTATCTCTGTGCTGAAGTGGATGCTAATTTCTAATTCGAAAGAGTCTGCTGTTTTCCGATATGCAAAGTTATTTATTGTAATGGCTTATGCAGCGCTATAGTTCGGGGTGCATATGGGCCTCAACTAACCAGCCTCTCCAGTTAGCCCGATCTTTAGCTAACTTCCTCCAGTTGAGCACCACAGGTCGGTTGAGGCCGCTTCTTCTTGTGCGTGTCACCTATGGTGAGGTCTGCCTGTACTGGGTTGTCTTTCCGGGAGTTAGATTCGAAGGCTCTGTGGGCCGGAGCATTGGTGTCTATTTCCTTTACATATCCTAGCCCATATTTAGCAATTGATGCGCAGTTTTCTGACTAAATCGATGCCGCTATAAAACTCGTATAGTTCGTCGTTGAACCTTCTCCTCCAAAGCCCGTTAACGCAAACGCGACCGAATATTTTTCAAAGGATTTTTCCCTAGAAACGACTAAGGATATCTTCATCAACTTTCGATATAGTCCATGATTCAAACCATAAAGTAGGATTGGGATGATCAAGGTCTTATATAGAGCCTCCTAAGTTTCCCAGGATAGGACCTCACTACTTTAGCCCAAAGAAACAGCGAGTGGCAAGAGTGGTTCTTCGTTTTATTTCTACTGAGTTGTTATTGGTAGCATTTCTAGCAGAACCGAAGTAGGCACAGTCCCCTACTCCCTTCAAATTATAGTAATCGACTGCGACATTCTGTCCAATTTATCGATGTTGTGTATCCGTTCTTGATGACAGCATATACTGGGATTTGCCCTCATTTACCGCTAAATCCATTTCGATAGCCTCCGTTTCAATTGAAAGATTGTTCCTTCAGTGTTTGCTTGTGAGTTCCGTCTAAAACATTTTTTGACATCAAAGCTCTCAGTTAAGTTGGTACCGACTTTAATGGAGCAGCGAGCATTCTCAACGTCGTTCTGCACGGACGAATGAGTTTGACAGGAATGCCAAAACTAGATATGGCTCTATATTGCTCCCCTCAACAAATGATTCATATGCGCCGTTAAAATGGTGGATATCAATTTGGACTTCTTGAGTTTTTCCAAGATGTGCCGCTATGTGAAGACTTGGTCAGTTGTGGACTTTCTCGGTCTGAAAAGGCACTAGTAGAGGCCAGTAGGTTATTGACGGAAGGGTTTTACAATACAACTGATAAGATCTGTAGTTGGCGCAGTAAAGCAGGTCTGATTTTTGTGGATTGGGCAAACGATATTAAGATTACATTCATCAGGCATACACCGTTCTGACCAGCTCTGAGGAATGGCCTTGTAAGCCCTTAGGTCCAGCTGCTTTGTTGGATTTCAGCTTAGATGTTGCTATCCTTACTTGATTTCAGTCAGATAGACAGAAGTTTTGGCTATCGTCGTCTAAGTTGAATGGTGTATTCTGCCTCACAGCGGGATGTTCTATTTCTTCGTAATTATACAGTCTGAAGAAAATGTTTTTCAATACTCTCAGCAACTTCTGTGACTCTACTACAAGGTTCCCTTCCTCATCTCTACAGGGTTCTATTCGGGTCTTTTTGCCTTGACACGTTCTTTCTACTTGTTGGTAAAACTTCTGTACGTAATTCCTAGAGCACAACCTCTCAATATCTTGGATCGTGCGCTTCATATTCTTCTTCCCGTCTGGTGAAAATTTCATGATGGTGGTCGGGTAAAACCTTGCACATCTTTTGCGGTATCTCTTATGGCAACAGTTGGCAGCTGCCGCTGTCCTTCGGTACTTGATGCTGGCGACATAGGTGTTGTTGAGAGATTTCGGGATATGCGAAGATTCTGGCGGTCTCTTGCGATTGCAATTTTACTGTGTTATATATTCTCACAGTAATTCTTGTCTGTTGTGATGCTTGGGAAATCCCATTCGCATCTTGGCTGCGACAAGGTGGTGATCTGAATCAATATTGGCTGCCCGGCAGGTTCAGACGTGCAGAATACCGCAGCCATGTTTTACATCGACCGCAAAATGATCAATTTGATTTAGCGTTTAATGATCCTAGGACCACCATGCCACTTGTGCATATTAAGATGAGGAAACTGTATGCTTCCTGTAGTGCAATTTCATCCCACAGCAAAGTCAATAAGCCTAAGTCCATTGCCAGACGTGGTGTCGTTTAGACTGTGCTTACCATCTGTGCTGCCACAGTTGTAATCCTTTCACGTCCTGACATTATAATCATACTGGGCGATTTGATAATACGGACGTTGCTCATATGGAGATCATAGAAACATTCTTTGGTGACGTCGTCCTTTTCTTCCGTAAGGAAATGGGTGCATGATAAGCTTATAATAGCAAATTTGGCTTTGATGCTTATTGTCGTTTTGTATATTTACGATTTCTTACTTAAGGCGGCTGGATATGGCAAATCCACATCCGAGTAAGCGCTGTTTCTTTCTCCTATAGAAATCACCATAGTTCTCGTATACACCACAGTTTTTCATCCTCCGTATGTCCGGCCCATCCCTTGGACTCCCTGGTTGGCGGTGATATCTGCGTGATAGTCAAGGCCTCTACTAATTGCTCGGCTGCATATGGTCAGTTGAGGGTCCGAACATTCCACGTGCAGATCTGAACATTGTTGACTTTTAAACGTTTTCAAAGCTCGTCAACAGTGAATCCATTTTTATTCGATAGCATTAGTTGGTGCGTCACATTTTTTTAATTCCTTCTGTACAAGGTTGTGATGCCTATGATGGCGTAGACCAGTATTGTGCTACTAGCGGAGTATGCCCTTGTCATTTTAGCCTGCAGGGTTTACTCATCCAATTACCGCGGATCACCACTGGAAAGTAAGGCGCAACCACTTCGCTTCGAACTTAATTGTTGCTCTTCTGGCCCAATCCAAGTTATCAGTTATCAGTTTCCCAATCAGTCGCTGCGCAAACCTTCTAGATGTGTAAACACCATTAGTTGTTTCAGAAAAGATATAATTGTATGAGCTGCGGAGCTTTTTTTTAGAGTTTCGATAGATTCACATGATTTTATAAATATATGCTCCTTAGCAATTCTGATGGTATACTTGTATATTGCAAGCCAGCCTCTCTTTATGCGGTTCCCTAAATTTGTGACATCAGCGGATATTGATGATTACCTTGATCGTTTGTTGAGGGTTTTATAGGAAGTATAGAATCACAATTGCAAAGTTTTGCGTCCAGACTGCTAGTAGAATTTATTAAGCATGTCGGCGCGTTGACTAGTTTTGACGTAACTGCCTAAATAAACGTTTCTCCGTTCAAGAGTTTCTATCTTTAGACCTATCTCGAAATTAAATTGGGGCCCGTATATAGGAATAAGTTAGAAATCATTTGACACCTATTTAAGCTGTTGGTACACTAAAGGGCAACGCCGCAATATGTCTCAAACTGGGTTGAGCGGGATTTAAAAGTTGAGTTTGGAATAGATGATTCACAATCGGTGACTTCCCTTTCAGTTAGATGAACTGAAGCAAGTACAATAAAAAAATGGTTAAATAAAAAAATTCGTGACCTTTTTTAAACTTGAAACTTTATTACTCGACTGTTGGCTGAAGAGTGGTTTAACAGATTAATTTCTTCTTCCCTCGAAGCTGCTGATGGCTTATGTACCACTCAGCTGTTTCTTCTAAGGTCAATCACCCTGGCTTATTTACCTATGTGAACAACACACCAGCACCAATAATGCCCCCATATTTTCGGAGTAGGTGTTAGAGTGCATTGTGTTGCAGTGCATCTCACTCACATGCAATTCGGCCATCCTGGATGACCATATCCTTCCAGTGGCGTTGAAATGCGTCAAAGCGAGTTTGATATGTTCTTCGTAGCTCGGCATATTGACAGTTTGTTAGTTGTGAGTTTTGTTTCGAGGCAAATCGTTTTGTGGTGCAGTTTACATTTAATTCGGTGGTTTGTGTTCATTTTTTGTTATTTGTGTTGTGTGCATCAAAGCTAATTATTCACTATGTTTTCAATTTTTATTTCATGCGAATAATTAGCTTCCTGCAAACACACAATCTCCCATTTTTCCAGCGCGTGGTGGATTTTGTTTGGAAGCAACACAATATGCACCAGGCTTAATAATGTTCAGCGCTGCAAAGCTTAGATTTTGACATAAAAGACCTCTTTGAATTCTTTTTATAGACGAATTGAAAACAGGTTATGTTCTTTCCTTCAAAACTTGGTAGTCGAGTGGCTTAGATTTCTCGAAACCATAGTCAGCATTTTAGCTAAAGCATGATCCCGAAATGACCTTTTACTACAACGTTTCCTTAAAGATTATTTGCTGTTATGCAATACATTTACAAGCCTAAGGCTTAAACATACAATTTTCACCTCCTTCTAACTTACTGGTAGTCCGAACTCGTTTATCTTTTAGCCAATTACAGCCAGGATTGTTCTCCTCCAGGGCGTTGTCTTATTCCAGGTGCGAGCCATCGAATTGCGAATCATTAGTCATGGAAATTTATGCTATCTGCAGTTATACTTACAGATAACCCGAATTTCAATGAAAGTTCTTATCATAGAAGCAGGCACACCTAACGCAAGCTCCGGCGTCTAAAAACGTTTTTCTAGATATCGGAGATCTGATTTCCCGTGATCCCATTATGACCTAGGATGCAAACAAAATTCTGAGAATTTATCATTCCGTCTGTGTTCAAAGCAGACTTGTATTTTCGAATTTCCTCGAAAGTGCTAAGAAGTTTCAGCAAAGGCCGTAAGTCAAATTATATATACATACGTTAATTCACTGGAATCAGGATTGCATATACCATATCTCTGCGTTGAAGACAAACGCAAGTTTTCTCAACGTGTAATGGAACCTTAAATTGTCATCCAAAAGGCACCATCTCTACATCCCAGATTTGTTTTGAATCCACCAGTGAAGACCCGACTTCAATTCCTTTCCTAGCTCAGCCGGAAAATGGACTACGCCTCGAGTTTCGATGCTATAAATTTAGCTGAAAGGAGTTTATAATCCAGGATGGCACAAATACTTTGCTTCGTTGAAAAAACGGTTGGTGATGCTTTGAACACCAGATGAGGCAGACCACTCAGCTTCTTCCTTTTCATAAAGAGAACAGCCTCAGTTTTGAGGCAGTTTAGGGCTCCCTGCGCTATAGAGCAGACAGTGGTAAGGAATTGTCTTACAGATAGTACAGCTGCATCATCTACGCGTAAATATGCCTGAGCAGTGAGTCGTAGTGGTGGAAACTGGACGTCGCCGTAGGTTCAACTCCTAATTATCCCCGCCATAACGTTATTTCCCATAGTCAGCATCCGCAATCTAGTTCCTATACATACGAGTAGTCTAGTGATTCGTCTGCATCGTGATGTCTAGCAGAGTAGAAGTCGAGTTACGAAGGTACCCTCAATGCCGATAAAAAATGTCCAGAGCGTGCATTTTCTTGTCGAGTGCACCTTAGATTCTTTCCGAACGACCACATAAATAATTTGCAAGAATTTGGAAAAAGGTACAGAGAATCCCAGATGTTGTCCACTCAAATTGGCCTCAAATCTCAAAATGCCAACAGTGGAAAACAAATTCCCCTCCACCTCAAAGTTGCATACAAGATATCTTAATGCATCCACTGGTCCAGGATGCGTACTACAATAGATTGACTAATCAAAAATTGTTTGGTCCTAAAGTCTACGAGTAGCTAAGATTGTCATGTTTCTCACCAATTCTGTTGTTGCCAATAACTCAGTGTTGTCACAATGATGTAGTAGATCTGAAAATGCCCTCCAAAAGCAAGATACTCATACACACATTAAAGCCGGCTTGGGAGCGCATCTTAAGCAACAGTCGGTACCGACAGCTTGTCATATTGCCAACAGTTGTTGACTTTCTCATTTGTTTAAACCAAATTGCATTAATTTCCCCATTGCAAAAGCAGCCGATCCAAATCACACAAATAATTCGTTTCAACTTCTATTGTGCCAACAAGAGCGTCAGCCTGAATTTCTAAAAAAGACAAATGTGTCAAGCGTGTGAATGTGACCATTATGTAATTCATTGTTCCGTGTGAGGTCGGTCTTCAATTGCATCAAGTACGCGTACTAAGGTAATCTACAATACCGACAACCAACAACCAACACACAACACCAAAAGCTCTGCCAATTAATTCAATTTCTCACAGGTAACCCATAAAGAGATCAAACAAACAGCATACCATGACCGGAGCTACCCATAACAGAGCCAACACCAAGGTATCCATACGAGTAGATCACTAGTACAACACGTTGAACCGTCTTATTTGCTTTCACATGGGAATCAGTACCGCCGAGATAAGTAACATCAGCTATCAGTCACTTGCCAGTCCATGTGTCTCACCTTCGATGCGATTCGATCGATGCAGCAGTTTCATTCTGAAACAGTTAAGACCCAGAATGCCGAAGAAGAACCGAAGAACTAGAAAACACCATGTGACGCGTTTGAAATCTTATTACAGAATTCATCCGCGAAGATGTTACATGTTTCTATCGCGTGTCGATTACATGGTCATTGGATACATTGAACTAGTTAATCGGGCAACACCTTCCGACCCACCTCCGAGATGCAGTTACAACTCTGACGACATCATGAGACTCCAGTGTCGCAGCATCTCTCCATCACAGGTGAAGTGAACTTCAACTTTGCTGTTAAGACGATGTTGCCATTTATGTCGAGATGTTGAGGTTGGTACTGCTCTGAGACAGGTGCTGCTGGTGCTGCTGGTCGCTGTAGAAGATACCACACCACACTTGGTGCTGATGATGATGATGATGATGCGAATGATGATGATGGTGATCATGTTTGGATTTAAAAGAAATATCTTTTCTCAGTTTGATGCAGCCTTTCAAACCGATCAGATGTACCAGTATCTCTTGGATCGTTCTCCGAGCAGCTGCTAAGCACGTGTAACGAACGCGAACTAGAGTGGGATTCTCACAGCCAAGAAGAAATTTTTCTTTTCTCCGCGCAGCCACCAACATCACCATCACCATCACCATCACCATCACCACCCATCTCTCTGGTGTGCTTGTTGGCATTTGACAGCAGACAACGACGTTTACGAATACGGGCCCGGCGACGAGGTGTAGAGGGTGTACAGTATACTCTGTGCCATGACAGTGGAAAGTGGATTGTTTCTTCAAGCGGAAAACTGTTAAACGATTCAATTTAATTAGAAGCGAAATTTGTTTTCGTCTATCTTTGTACGCGTGTGTTTTTTTATCTTGTATCTTTGTGGCTTCCCGCGATCGAATATTGTCTAAATTGTCTGTTATTAACGTCACAATACCTCGCAGAGATGATGCTGCACAGCATTCACATCTTATGTTGAAGCTACAACCCAATTTGTTAAGGAACATCGGCGGTGGTACAGTGGAAGAGAAGAAAATAAAATATACTCGTACTTGTGGATTCACCGCAGACCTAGTGCCCTAGAAATGTAAGCTCGTCGGGCGCGCATCTATCTACTCGTATCTTGTACAACAATTCTCTTAGATTTTTTTTAAAATTTTTTTTATTAATTTTCAAGTGTGTGAAATTTTAATATTTCAATTCTTGAGTGCCGGATTGTTGTATGGAAGTGACGACAGCTCATCGGTGCAACGGAAAGAAGAAAAATTAAAAATTTGAAAATTGAAAAATTGTGATTTCTCAAAGACGGGATTGGTGGTCGACTCTGGTCAAGAATGTGTTGTTGGTGTCCGTAGAACACCAGGGCGCTGATTAGAATTTAATTGAACGATGCTGTCATGGAAATTTCACCAAACGATTGCTACTGTTGTGCTGGTAGAAGTTCTCGTGTTCCTTCATCTCCAGCAACCAGCTGACGGAGGTTTGTACTTACCTACATACATATATTCGTAGGAATACAGGTGATCGGTTCTCGCATGTTTTTTTTTCTTGCGATTTCGTTTTGTTGATTATTCTTGGAATTGATTATTTTTTTTTTTCGTTTAATTTTGTGAAAGCTAAGAGATTTATTTTTAACTTTTATTTGGGCCGCATTAACACATCTGTCACATTAGCAAACCTGTTAACTGGTACTCGTATGCCTTAAGGTTCACTGTACGATCCTAAGCTTGTTGATGTAATTGGATAGCACACAATAAACAATATTGAAACATGTTGCCGCTACAAATAGATATGCACGTTGCGTATTTTCGTAGACCTTACAGTAATAGACCATGTGGAGCTGCGCAAAAATGAAGTCGTGTCTGTTTTTGGTAAAAGAAACTAAGGATCTATAAAAGGCAGCGACAACATCTTCGGTCAATGAAATCCAAATAGCTTTTCTCATTGCATTACTGGGGAGCTGAGTTTTGGTGTTATCGGACTCTTGCACGAAAGTAAAGATTCAGAGGCTTGTCATCTTGGGGTAAATGTTGATGAAATTCAATTGGGCGTACTCTTCGTCAGACGTACTTGCATGCGATCACATTCTTAGCCCATGCCTGAGGCGATACTTGTCAGTTGAATTAGTTGCAAGATTGCGATCCTTCTCTTTTCCTTTCGAAAAGCCGTGTTTGTACCTCAGTCATTACTCTTGCCAGCAACGATCTGTTACTCAGCTCGAAGCCAGAAAATTTTCTAGTGGTCCCAATGATGCAGATAATTTGGTGAGGCCTCAGAGACGGTTGAATAACCTTATAGTTCAAGTCTATGCTAGCCTTACTGAAATTTCTTACACCTTGAAGATTCCTTTCTGATTTGCGCATTGCATTTCTAGAAGAGTTAACCTATCTAAAGTCGTCAATAATGGAGGAGGTGCTCTGGATTCAATGAATCTTTGTAATAATACGTAACTCAACCACTAACTAGAGTTTTTTTGTTTTTTGGCGAAAAGTACAATATACATAGAATGCCACCAGTTATAATATCTAGAAAGCCGAAACGAATTGTTGGAAAGACTATACGAAGATTTGTTTCGTGCAACAGTGTAGAAAGTAGAGATATCTTAGCACGAATACCAAAAGGATTTGCAGATAAACGAAAACTGTCAGAAGAAAATCCTATTTCAGACTACAAATACTCATGTAAATGGCTTAAGTACGCTCAGACTTAAACCTGGTTTTGTATTGTTTAAAATTATATCTACGCTGTGAATACTTACTTATCCGACTAAAGAACCTTCAAAGCCTGGATTAGAGCTTTCTCCCATCCATCACGGTACTGGACGTACTATTTGCAGTTTGTTTTAATGCGGACTACTTGGCCATCGCGATTGTTTGCTATACTAAATGAACCGGGGCCTCATAATGCTGTCTATTCACTCGCCATGGCTGAGACACTGCAGTCAATGGTTTTTTGTCTTCCTGAGACGTCCTTGTACAGGTTAAATGATTCACGGTTGCCTCTTTCCGTCCACACGAGTATTTTTGTAAATGTGTCTAAAATTAGGGCATTTGCCTTACCTAGACTGTATTGGGCTCCATGCAGCAAGACTGGTGATTTCGTCGTCGTGAAGTCGTTGCCGCTTGAGTTGCGAGTACTGACTTGTACTGTTTAAATAGTCTGAGGTACCAACGGGTCCCCTATTAGATTAGATTTTTCAGTAATTTACCGAGGAATCGGTGCTTTGCTGATTTGCTGCAAGCCACATTGATATTGACTGATTTGAGTGACGTAAATGGGTAGAGCAATACTGGCCTCATCGTAAAGGTTTTCAGATCGATGACATCGAAGGTTGCTATGAATTTACCAGTTACATGGTGTCGGTCATAGCTCCTGTTAAGTGACAGGACCAGCACACCAAGACATGGCACAGTCGACTCTCGATAATTCGAAACTCAAGAGACCTTACAAAATATTCGAATTAATAACGAGAGTACGAAGTAATGAAAAATTGTCGACTTGGAGCGAAGGACAAAAACGAAATAAGTATGTACATGTGTCCCTTATTTTTCAAAGTTAATATTTTCTAACGCATACGCTTTAATTTTTTTCATTTAACCATAAAATACTTGAAAATGAAAACATATGCTCATATAATTTACGAGGATGGTCCCCATTTTCGTTCTATTTGTGATTTGTTTGCGTTTTATCGAATAGTTAACGTGCATAATAGTAAAGATTTAACATGTCAGTGGAACTAAGAAGTATTAAAAAAAGTATTTTCTTGGTTGGTGAGATAAATCACCAAATGACTGATGCAAAGTTACCGTCTAATCGCCAAGTTCTCCCAGTTATTTTCTTTAATATTCGCGAAGTAAAATTGACTGTAAATGAAAGTGCAAATCTTGTGATTCGGGAGTGCATTATATTTTGGGAAAAGGCAAGAATACCCGCCAAAACTGTACCTAACTGTGTGAAAAAACTTGTGTATCTTTACCAAGTTTGGAGAGAGCTGCAAAAAAAACTGTAAAAAACTACAGGACGTTTATAAGCACCGCGAGGAGAAATTTCAAAAAGATTTAGATAATTTGTTCGATATCGCACACACTATGCTCTTAAAAAGATCAAAATAGAGGAAGACAAAATTGTTCTACAAAAACAAAGAGAGCCACGGCGTCCGGGTTGTTTAGCGGGTGTTGACAAGAAATTAGCTGAGAAAGAAGAACGAGTAAGGCAGAGAAAACTAAAAGAAGAGGAAAAAAGACTAAAGTCTTTGACTGCCAAGAACTTCTCGACTTCATACAACGGCCCACCTCAAGATACGAGTATTCACGAACAGTCTATCAGTTCTGATGAAACTTTGGATGAAAATTTGAAGTCCAGTCGCAAACGCAACCCGTGAGTTCACTGTCTACCACAAAAAGAAGAAGGACGTGTTTTATCACCCTTCAATTAGTCGCTGCTTTAGATAGGTGCCAAGTGTCATAAGTGTAAGGGATTCCGTTTACACACTTTAATCTGTAATAGAAGCACTTGATCTCAGTTGTGAAGATTTTACAATCAACAAGTCTTCTATTCAAAGAATTCGGACCCAAATGAGAGAAGAAATAGCAAAATCGATCAAATCTGATTTTCAGAACAACGTTCCTGAAATTGTGACCATTCATTGGGATGGAAAGCTGTTGCCAAGTTTAAATGTGATGGGTTCAAAAGAAGAACGTCTGCCAATTCTGATTTCATTCGGAGAAAAAGGACATATTTTAGCAGTGCCCAAACTCGGAACTTCTACTGGCAAAGACAAAGCTTAAGCTGTTTTGAATGCGATTTGTGATTGGGACCTCTAACATAAGGTACAGATTTTGATAAAACGGCGTCTAATACAGGTCGCTTAAATGGGACTTGTGTGCTTTTGGAGCAAAAACTAGAAAGAGAATTGTTACTTTTTGCTTGCCGTCATCATATATGTAATGAACTGGTTATGAGATGTGTATTTGAGTCAAAGATCCGCCAAGTTACCAGCAGTCCAGATATCCAGTTATTTAAAAAAATCAGAGACAATTGGAAGAAGGTTGATCCAACTGCTATCGAAACATGGGAATTGATTGAATTTCTGTTGTTTTTCTGGGAGGAGACAATGAAAACAAATTTAAAATCAGACCTCCTGGCGCAATACGTCAGGCACGATGGATGGTGAGAGCTATTTACGCTTAAACGATATGTTTGCTGCAATCCCAGTTTAAAATGTGTGCTAAAAACAAGCTGTCACTGCAAGATGTTTGCTTATTTATTGCAACAGCTTATTTAAAACCCTGACTGCAATTTAGCAGTAAAAGCCCTGAATCAAGATTTATGCTTCTTAAAAACATTGAAGAACTATGAAACAGTCGACAAGGTGATTTCTAAAGCAGCTCTGACCAAGTTCAGTCAACATTTATGATATTTATCAGAAGAAATAGCTTTATTTTCACTATTTGATGATGAAGTTGATACATAATCCAAAGCTAATATTGTATCGAATTTACAAAGAGAAAATGTATATGATTTTGGGAAGAGATATGTTCCGTCAAAGGAAGAAATATCTGCATCATTGGACGGTGAGTTGAATAAGTGTTTTTCATTCTATCCCTGGAAAAACTGTTAATTTTGAGTGATTTCGTGACCATAAAGAGCACAAATTTGTTATCGCGGTTAAAAATTGATAACGCTTTTCTCCAAGAAGACCTTTCTTCCTGGGATCAAATTCCTTCCTTTCAGGAAGCTTAACAAAAAGTTATGCACTTGAAGGCAGTCAATGAGACAGCATAAAGAGCTGTGAAGCTCATGGAAGATTTTCATGGTTTAATTACTGCTGATGAAAAACAAAAACAGTTCTTGTTACGCTGTATTCAAGAACATAGAAAGTTGTATCGAGATTGTAAAAAGGAAACTTTGAAAGGAAAGTATTCTGTACAATTATACAGTTATTTAATTTTTATAAATAAACGTATACCCAAATTAATCTTCCACTGTGTTTTTATTTTAAAATAGAAATTTTGTTCTTATATAGCTTATATGCCATTAGATGTTTTTGTCGGCACGGGTTATCGTTGTTATATAACCACGAAATTTTGCACGTGTTTAGCGTTTAGTATTATTAAAAGAATTAGGAGGTATGCGTTACGAAATTTAAAACGAAAAAAAAATTGACCATATAAGGGACACCCTAATGTACATACACCCTGAATGACTCGAACTGCAACCAACTTCAGACTGCTATAATTTCCAAACCGTTCATGACAGTGAGCACAAATTTTGACAGATGACAGATAATTTTATTATTTACAAGCTTTTTAAACGATTTGCGTCTCAGTTGTGTTGAAAAATTTTTATCTGCGATGGAATCCACACGTGATAGTGTGATCGCTTTATATTTGGCTGGAAAACCACAAGTAGCTATCGTTAGAGCCCTCCAGCACCTCAACGTGAATAAATCATTTGTGTCTCGAACCATAACTCGTTACCGTTATACTGGCAGAACGCCATGGAGGTGGTCACAAAAAAACAGCAACATCGGCAGAAATGGTTCCGAAAGTGAAGGCTCGAATTGAGCGAAATCCGCGTCGAAGTGAAAGAAAAATGGCTCGTGAGCTCAACATATCGTTGGAACGGATGCAACACATACTGGAAAATGAGCTTGGGCTCAAGCCATTGAAGTTCCAAAAAGCACACGATCTTACACCGCAACAGAAAAAAGTTAGAGTCGAAAGAGCGAAGGAGTTGCTACGCTTGCACGAAAGGGGTGAGTTGCCGAATTTGGTTTTTTCCGATGAGTCGCCATTTGTTATCGAGCAATATGTCAACAAACAAAATGACCGAGTTTACTTGCCAGAGAGGTCCTTCGAAAATTTACACCTTCGGACGGCCACCAAAAAGCAGGCAGCACCGATGGTGATGGTTTGGGCCGCCATAACCGCCGATAGTCGCTCTCCGATCGTATTTTTGGACCGTGGCGTCAAAATTAATGCGATCGTATACCGTGAAACTGTCTTACAGGCAGTATTGAAGCCTTGGGCAAACAATCATTTCGATCGGAGACCGTGGACATGTCAACAAGACTCGGCACCGTCTCACAAAGTGCTCGTCAACCAAGATTGGTTAAAAAACAATGTTCCACACTTCATTTCTTCGACACAATGGATTGCTAATTCTCCGGATGCAAATCCGTTGGATTTCTCTGTCTGGGGTATTTTGAAGGCGAAGGTTGGCACTAAAAAATACCAAAGTTTGGACCACCTCAAACAAGCACATCGCCGGGTATGGGCCAAAATACCGCAGAGCCACTTGCGTGCAGTGTGCGATGCTTTCTTCGGCCGTCTCAAGGCCATTATTCGCGCCAAATGTGGACATATTGAAAACTACTAATACAATTTGAAAATTCATGCATTTTCAAAAGTTGGGGTTCGAGTCATTCACCTTGTATATGCTATGACATATGAGTATTACATACAGTGCGTAAATTGTTTGTAACTACTTTTAAAAGTATCTTTGTTCTGCTGGGCATTTGACGAAGAACCTACCTGTTTTTGGCTGAGAATATCTAAATAATTCATTCACAAAAAAGTAGGCTACCGCGGCCTCAGCAATATCAAAGTGGGGGAAAAGATGGAAAGTGAAACCTCTGAAAGGTTAATTTACTAATTTTGTGTGACATGCACTGCAGATGACCATTCGTATCTTTGTTATTTCGGTGAGTGTACGAGTACATCTGTTTCTAAGACGAATTGTGGGTCGGTGATTAAATTGGCTTCTTGTGCTGGGGTGATGGGTTCAAGTAGATAGCAGTGCTTTCCACTGCCTGCTTTCACTTTCTCTGGAGCTGTCGTCAATTGTGGTGCAGTGTTATATTTAGTGCACAAATTGTTTAAGAGTCAGTTGTTATTATCTGGGCGGATGAAAAATTGGTGCCACTAGGCAGAAGTCTGCCTTTGGTATAAATGAAAATTTTTTAGCGGAAACATGAGCAATGGAGAATGAGGAGAGAAAAAACGCTGACTTATTTCCTTTCTCGACGCTCTGGGCTAGTATGGATCTGCGATTTGACAAACTATCCAGATGGCGAAGTCAACTACAAGGGGTCAACAAAACTTAAATTGCTGTCCCTCGATATAGCTATCCATTCGCCGGACTGTGACGTTAATATTAATTTGCTTTACATATCCTAGCCGTCTTAGGAGCTTGGTTAACTTTTTTGACCAAGTTAATGTCATTTCACAGCTTGAAGAGTTTGCTGTTATGCAATATCCTCACTCCTAATGAATAAATATCACTAGAAGAATTTTGCGTTCAAAACTACCAGGGATATCTACATCCACCTTCGCGATTGTTCATTGTTTTGGGCTATAGAGCAGAAATGAGATGATGGGAGTTTTGTATGTACAGAGTCTAATTTGAGTTTCTTGATGATGCCTTTTTAGGTGCAAGAAACAGCGATTGGTAAATGCAGCTCTTCGTCTGATTTCTGCGAAGGTTTCTTTATGAGCGTTGATAATGATGCCGGGTTAGACAATATTGGTTATTTCCTCAAAGTCATGCGTCTATTGTAAAATTCCGCCCAATTCGTCTATGTTATGTGCCCCTTTTTCTTGATAGCACATACTCACATACTTGGATTTGCTCTCATTCATAACTAAGACTGTTGAAGCCGTTTCTGCAATACTTACAAGCTCAGCAATGACAGCTGCCAAGTAGTCGAAAATTTCTGCCCCTAGCTTTGGTATGCCTGAATAGGCTGTTAAAGAAGTCACAAGGCAATGTATCACCTTGTGAATAGCAAGTGTTCATCATTCTGCATAATCTGAAATGTTTGGCATGCATGTCGCAGCTTTATATGACTCTGTTTAGCTCGTCTCTTAGATGCTGCCATATGTGCTTTTAAAATTGATGAAGAGATGCTGAGGGTCAATCTGAACTTCTTCGGTTTTCTCTACAATCTGTCATTCTGTAAATACTTGGTCAACTGTGGACTTAACCAGTCTAAAAACCGCATTAATATGGACCAACTGGAAGAATGACAAGCGATTTCAAGTGTTCAACAATGCAGCTGAAAAGACCGTGCATCCAGTGGTGAGGACACCGATGCGTGTATAGTTGTCAGAGTTTAGAGGATCTGTTTGTCTGTGGATCGGGCGAACGATGCTGGGGATTTAGCACTCGTATACCCTCTTTCGAACAAATTTCGGAAATGAATATGCATGTTACCTACTAAGTCAGCTTTCGATGGTTCAGACCTGGAACTTAGGCTCTTGGTAATTGTGAAGCTAATCCTAGTGGATTTAGGAAATATTTTCGCACACTTCCAGCAGCAACTCTATGAGCGCTACTAAGAGAAATTAATAGAGAACGAAAAGATCTAATTCGAGTTTATAAAGACGTCGTCCCATACGACATCGCCTCAGAGCAAAATAAGTGAAGATATCAAAGCCCAATATTGGCGGTTTGCTGTTCAAGCTTTTTAAGGCTGGTGGCAATCATTTCTTTGAGAGCCTGCAACAGATCGTTTGATGAATCCGTCAATAAGAAAGCATGATCAACGAACGGAAAATCGGTCTCCTGCGTTCCACTAATTTCAGGCAATTGTAACAAGTAGAAACTCATTGAAAAGTTTCCGACCGCAACATAAAGATAGCGACACTCGTCAATAAGAGCTAGTGAATGCAAGTTGTGCATCTTTTGACAGTTACAGTCATTTTGGAAGCGCAGTTTTTAGCTGACAGTCGTTGGAAAAAATTGAGTATCGAGCTGTTATTAAATTCTTGGTTTTGAAAGGCAGCACGCCTATGCAAATCAAAAATGAGTTGGGCTCTGTATATGGGGGCATTGCACCATCATTTACCATAGTGGAATTTTGGCAGCTGAAATTAAAAGTGGCCGTAAGGGCTTGGGAGATGATGAACATTCGGGACGTCCAAAAACTGCAACCACTGACGATAACATTGCTAAAGTTCACCACATGGTGTTAGACGACCGCCAAATTAAAGTGAGAGAGATACGAGTACTTAGTAGAGGTTATGAAAATGTCCAAAGAACGTGTTTGTTACATATTAAATCAAGATTTAGGTATGAGAAAGCTGTCCGCGCGTTGGGTGCCGCGTTTGCTTACGTTAGACCAAAAACGTGTTCGAATGAACACTTGAAACGCTCTGTTGGCGCAGTTTAGGCGCAATAAATCCGAGTTTTGGCGTCGATTTATTACTGTAGATGAAACTTGGATACACCATTCTACGCCCGAAACAAAAATTCAGTCAAAACAGTGGACCGCAAAGGGCGAGCCAGCTCCAAAAAAAGCAAAAACTGTTTTTTCGGCTGGGAAAGTGATGGCGACTGTTTTTTTTGGGATAGTAAAGGAGTTATCTTAATCGGTTAACTTCAAAAAGGAAAAACCATTACAGGAGCATACTACGCATCATTACCTGCCAAGCTGAAGGCAGAAATTGCGGAAAAACGGGCAAATTTGCAGTAAAAGAAAATCCTGTTTCACCAAGACAACGCGCCGCCTCACACCTCAGTGGGTGCCATGGCGAAAATCCATGAATTACTGTTTGAACTGCTTGATCATCCGCCTTATTCACCAGATCTAGCCTCAAGCGACTTCTTTTTGTTTCCTCATCTAAAAACTGCGCTCGGAGGACAGTGATTTTCGTCAAATGAGGAGGCAATCACCTTCGTGGACAATTATTTTGCAGAGAAAAACGCCAAGTACTATTTGGACGGGTTAGAGAAATGGTAACATCGCTGGGAGAAGTGTGTAGAGTTACAAAATTTGAGAAAAAATGTCTTGTATCATTGTTCAACCTGAACATATTGCTCGTCCTGCTGCCACAAATATAATCGCATTAATATTAAGTACATCTGTCATGAATTGCCACTTTAAAAAAAAAACGTGTTGGTTAAAGATGGTCCTCCATCATAAAAGTACGATGGGATGCCTCTGGCAATCGAAAACTGAACAAATTTTGCTCAGTATCCTTACGGGCGGTAAAACCAAAGAGAGCTTCGATAGCCTCTAAAAACAGCCATTCGACCTATGAGTTTTATTGCACGGTTTTGAATGTTATCTAGCGGTGATTGCACTTAAATTTTGGGCGGATAAATGCCTTATATTTGTATTGTGACCAGAAGGGGTGAAGTATTTCTTTTATAGCTTGAGGAAAGCTAGACATTTCGCTGCGTTATTGGCGACATCGAATAAGCCGTCATTATAACGTAGGTTGTCATTGACAAACATGCCGAGAACGGAAAGTTTTTTGGTTTCGGCCAGGTAACTGTTAATTATAGATGGACCAATGCCCAAAACATGCTATTAATCATCCTCTGCGACTTTTATGGAGAAGATATCTCCAAACTGATAAACCGATTCGAGATCACCGCATTAATTCACTGTTAGCTCCTGTAGACACTACTGGTTTGAAAGTAGAAATTCAGATTAAAAACAAGTAAGCTGGCACGGTAATAGGTACAAAAAAATAAGATTGTCGGCTACTGAAATAGAGAGGTGCGTCTAAAAAAATTAAGAAAGAAAATTTTACTAAAATGTGAACAGCCAAGGTCACTTTGAGTGTTTTTTTTAGAGGTTTGGTTTTTAAACTGGCAACACTGTTTCTACAGATTGTCAATTTGACAGTTGAAAGTTGATTTGTGGTTAGTATGTTTTGTCATTTTACAGTGAATAGATTAACACCAGAACAACGCGTGCAAATTGTGAAAACTTATTTTGTAAACCATGGTTCGGTTCGCCAAACTTATCGTGCGCAACGTCCATTTTACGATCGACATAATCGTCCATCTAAGCAAGTTATTCGGAACACGGTGCATTGTTTTCGCACGATGTAAATTCTAGTGGATAATACGCATCCTCAAAGACGACAAACAGTGCGAACAGAAGAAGTTATTGCCGTTGTGGAGCGCAGTCTTGAGGAGAATCCGAATGAGTCGATTCGCCATCGAGCACAGCAATTAGAACTATCCCCATCCACCTCGTGGAAGATTCTACGGAAAGATCTTGGCTTAAAAGCTTATAAGATCCAGCCTGTGCAAGAGTTGAAACCGCGTGACCATTATACTCGTCGTAGATTTCGGCGAACGGGCCGACAACATGATTCAGCTTGATTCCCATTTTCAACGCAAAATTTTGTTCTACGACGAGGCCCATTGTTGGTTAAATGGATATGTAAACAAACAGAATTGCCGAATTTGGAAAAAACCCAGAAGCTTTTGTCGAGATGACCTTACCCGTTAAAACTCACTGTTTAGTGTGCTTTATGGGCTGGAGAAATCATCGGCCCATATTTCTTTAAGGACGATGCCGGCCAGAATGTTACCGTAAATGGAGAGTGCTATAGAAGCACGATTTCTGACTTCTTCGTTCTTCAGTTGAATGGCATTGACGTGACAGAGTTTTGGTTTCAACAAGATGGCGCAACATGCCATACAGTTGCTGAGCGCATAATTTCGCCTAATGGCGTTGACGTTGACGATTTGGAAGTTAATATTCGCCGTGTTATTGCTAATACACGGCCCGAGTTGCTCGATAAAGTTGTCGAAGGACTTCACGATTGCGCTTGAGTTGAGCTAGCAGTGGCACGTATATGCCCGATATTATATTCAAGCAGCAATGGCATGAAATTATCTATAAAATGAGACTAATACCATAGACATTGCATAGACATAGCATAGGCATTAGCTTTCAGTATTTTATTTCATATTAAATTTGTATACATCTAAAAAAAACACGCTTTATAAGCTGAATGAGCACCTGCAGAGATAACCAAAGAAATCTTGTAAATATAATTCATATGGGTTGGTGAATCGAAGAACTGCTTCTAAGGATTATTAACAACGAGCGGTATTTTGTTAGCAGGCAGTATAAACCACTTAACTATGTGGACGATGATCGACGATATTTCCGTTAATCTGGATCTGTATGCAATGAGAATGGCAATATCAATCTTAAGTTGAATAAGGCGTCCGATATCCAGTAGTTTATCCATTATCTACTCTAGACGGCACCGTTTGACCAATTATATAATCATTAGGCTCCTTTGCACCTCGTTGCAATATGTGAACTCATAAAGCCTAACATCAACAGCGCCTTAAGTGCATATTCATATAAATTTAGGCTTTGTGGAGAAAATCGTCATCGTACCCCAAAGACCCAAATAACTTTTTCTACCTCGGCTTTCCAGTTGCCGAGATCAACGACTTCTATGCAGAAATCAACCAAAGAATTTCTGTTCAAGAATCTTTTAAGCAATAAGATAATACCTTGAACATGAGACGTTGATCCTCTAGTCTTGCTCTATGTCGCAAGAGTGTGGGTACTGATAAAGGCTTAAGTCCTGTTCGCATTCACGGCTAATTGGGAGAAGATGTACCGACAAAATATACGGGGTTTACAGCGGCATGAACCCTATTCAAAAAAAATTGGGGTTCAAAGGAAGCTCGTTCTTCAGAAGTTCCAACATCTTTGAGTCTACACCATAGCGTGACGCAGAAGAGTAATGTTATATCTGAAGGGTATTCCTAACAACTTGCAATAAGTAACTGAACTCAGCTGGTTAATCATAAAAATAGTTGAAAATGCTTGTTGACTGAGGCACTAGACGCAGTCCTGAGTAATTATGGCAACTATCAATCTTTTGGCACCTGGTTGAAACACTAAAGATACATAACTTAGGTTGCAGTGGCTGTTGGGAAAAAAAAAACCAACCTGTGTAGGCCTGTTGTCCCATTGTGATGCCACGTGGATCTGTAAGCCTCCTACTCTTGGAACCAATTTGAGTTTCTGACGAAGTGTGGGAGACTATTACCGATTATATTGTTTAGATCGCTTAAGTCATTGTAGAAAAGAACTCCACTTAGGACCGAGCTGGTCATGTACAGAGTACATGTTCTTCTCTTCGTCTATATAGCTTCTGCATAAGTCGTTAGTAAAAACGCCAAGCCTGCTTGCATGCTTGCCTAAATGACAGTGTTCAGTCATGACACCTATGATAGCGCTAATATGTTTTCTATTCGAACTGTTAGAGCGATTCAGATCCAGGTTTGGCCAGCTAAGAATGTTGACCCGACTCTTGGCTAAAGATTTTTCTTATAATAGAATCCTTTAGTTTTAGTTTGCATATAGCGATCGGTATACCGATGCTACCCCTTTTCGGTAGAATAGGTAGAGTATTTCCAATTTTGGCGAGTTTGTCGGCCCTAAAATTCCCCGAAATAGCTCTGTGGCCTGGCACCCAAAATATGTGGAAGTTGAACTGATCTGCCATGTTACTGAGAGATGGTCGACAGTCAAAAGGCGGTTTTAGAATTTTGTGAGACTGAATACAGGGATTTGATAGCGGCCTGACTCTACGAAAAGTTGGGGATATCGTTTGCAGGTATCACGTTTTCCTTTAGCCAGCACCGCACTTCTTCAATCACCAAAATTTCTGTCTGGAACACGCTATACTGATTTGAAACCTCCGCCAGCCCCGCTATCAGCCTTGGTTCCATCTGTGTAGAAATGGATTCATTTGCCGTCCATGAAAGCATCTTAATTCCCAAAAGATCTGTCAAGTGAAACGGAGGGAGTGGTGCGTGAGACTCTGCTTATGCACAGATATGCTGACCTTTGGACTTTGCTTTGTTTCCTGCAGTTGACTGGATCGTCTAAGGCCGTCTACCAGACAACCACTCCGTACGTGACTATCGGTTTTATAACCGAGACGTATAGCCAGTGGGTTACGCGAGGTTGAGGGCCCCATTTGTTCCCAATGGCTTTTTTGCAAGAGAATAAAGTTACTGCAGCTTTCTTTACTATTTCTTGGATATAAGGTGTCCAGTTTTGTTTCCTGTCAAAAATAAGATCCAGATATTTCGCTGTATTGGGAAGGACTAAACTGGTATCGTTGATTGAGGGAGGGTCTATGATTGGTATTTTATATTTCCTGGGAAAGAGGATAAGTTCAGTTTGGGTGCTTTAATGGTGTTGAGAAGTTTTCTTGAGATGGCTATGACAACGTCATCTGCATAGACAAACACCCTGCTACCCCCAGCTTCCCGGTGTGTCAGCACTATTGAAAACTATTATCTAGACAAGGGGTGAAAGGACACTGACTTGCGTGGTACCGCTGCTGATACATACTCGTATTTTAGCTGCATCCAATTTGGTGTTGATAATCTTGCTATTTAGTATAACACACGTCAATATGTTGATGCCATTAAAATATATCTAGGAAGCAAATTTTCTTTCAATAGTTCTTCTGGATTCCATGTTATGTATGCAATTTTTAGAAATGAAATTAATGATAAAAGGCCACAACTTACCCGTATATTGATTTGTTGGTTGATATAAAATATTTTGCATAAATTTTATATCACATAAGAGCCATAATTACTGTATGCTCCAGCTTCGGCATTACCAAATCCAATCCCACAGCACAATTGGAAGTGGAATTATTTATGCTCTCTCGTGTAACTGAGCATATGTAGATACACGTATAATAGGTGAAGCAGTAAAACTATTCAATTGCCAGGTTCGCATTGCAACTGAATCGACACGCAAACTTGCAGTAAAGTAAAACATCTTTAACTGAAATACGAGTATCTATGTACATATCATAAAAGTGTGTACTCTAACATACATACGAGTGCATACTTTGTATAGACATCCATATGGATACATTCATAAATATATGTTTAAGATGAACACTGAATCACGCATAATGATGGGAATACTCGTATATGCATTCATGGAGTCTTCGTTCTGACATTTATGAGAATTAATTTGTTTAGAAGAAACCCTGCAACTATTGTTCGCCATGAGCTTATCAGTTAGAGATTTTATTTTTGCTGATACCGAAAAAGATAAATACTTATTAACACGTTTAAATATCACAACTATTTTCTGAAGCACTTTTTCTATCAACAGATAGCATAGCATTGTCGGCCTTAAATGCTCTCCACATTATATAGAAAACTAAATTTAATGAGGGGTTATAAGAATGGCAACTAACAGTCTGTCAATGATGAATGCACCAGTTCACCATTAGGAACATGGGGGGTTTGAGTATGATGGTGCTCATAGACTCATACCAATTTTGGTCGGCTCTAATATCAGCAGGCTTTCAACAAATTCCAGGGTAAAACCCAATGTGGGGAACAATGGATCAGTGGCTGTTTAATAGCCCTATCTTTTAGACACCGTGGAGAGCTTTAGATACCTCTGTTCCTGCTATTGCGTCACCTTCAAAGTTTGCTAAAATTCATGGGTCCTAGACTGATTGCAAGGGCCGATAAATTTCACATCACCCCGTAAAATCGCTAGTTTGCTAATGTTTTTTCGTTTGAGTGAGTTTCCGACTACCTTTGCCAATAATCAAATTCGCTTAATATGAAATTGTCCACCACCGATTTCTTAATTCTTAATGTCCGCGGACCATAATCCTGTTATTTGTCAGCAACTTTGAGGAAAAGTGAAATATTTTCAGGAATCTAGAGGGTGACTAGTTAAGAATGACAGGAAAAAAAATTTAAATAAAATACAACGGTATGAGATACAAAATTGATTTTGGCTTTATTTTGAAGCTACGTTCATGCCATTATGTGTGGAATAGCACGTCATTTAAATGGCTGTCTCGGCTTCGCTGCCAGTAATTCAAAGCGGTCGGTCCATTTTTCGATGACTCGGTCCAGTACGTGCGACGTTATTCCGGCAATAGCTAGCCGAATGTTGGCCTCGAGCTCGTTCAAGTTAGCGTAGACTAAGGACTTGACGTAACCCCAGAGAAAATAATCTAGTAGCGCCAAATTGCATGATCGCGGCGGTCAATTGATGAATGTTCGAGATGTGTTAACCCGGTCTCCAAATTTCTCCTTCACAAGTTCGAACTTTGCGTCGCTTGTATGTCTTGCAGCGCCGTCTTTTTGGAACCACAGCTCGGATATATCGATGTTGTCGATTTCTGACTACAGAAAGTCGCTTAACATCGCTGTATAGTATACCTGAAACCGTTGACGGTTAAGGTGTCACTTTCCTCATTACGAAAGGAATAAAGTCCAATGATGCCGCCATGCCATAAATCGCACCAAACAGTCAATCTTTGTGGATGCATTAATGCTTGTCTGAAAACTTGCGGATTGTGTTCGCTTCAATAACGGAAATTTTGCTAAAAATGAGCCTCGTCCCTGAAGAAGATTTTTTGGCTAAAATCCGGAACTCCGGCCTACATTTCCAGAGCACAATTAGCGAATTCACGGCGTTTTCTATGGTCGTCCAGCGTCAACACAATATTATATGGGTGTAGGCAGAAATCTGACCGCAAGATAAGCCGCGTTGACTCTCAATTCAACTGATTCGGCATCGAATCGACATTTCTGAATCGTCTTCGATACAGCGACTGTGTTTTCTTCAATTCGCACCAATGGTTGGTGGCTTAAGATCCAAACGCTCAAACTTTTCCACGGTGCGACGAATTGCCTGCATGACGTTGCGTATTTATTTACAACTGAACCAGAGTTTCGATTTTAATAATTTCCGCAAGCTTGGCAAGCGTAAAACGATCCATGATGAAATAGAAAACATTACTGAATATTTTGACAGCTGGTTGTCAGTGGCCACTTTGACAGCTGCTTTTTTTTTTGATAATGAGAGCACGCTCAAGGGGTTTTTGAATCCTTAAAATGTTTGTACACAGCGCGGGCGAAGGAAATTTAAGGAGCAAGAAAGGACAGGCACGGATGTATATTGTTTTTAAATGTTTGTAAATTATAACGGCCAGGAAACATAAGCGAGTTGTACGGCTTAGGAAAGAATGACGATATTTTAGAGTACGTCCGAAAGTGGGCATTCAATCATAGCGAGACGGGTGTCACGGTTGAAGGTTTAAAGGGGTGGAATGCTACTAGCGATTTTTATGGAGTACGGGTGGTGGAAATAGCGATTGAGCAGAGTGAAGCAGTAGACATTATGTCAGTGTTAGAGGATATCAATTGACTGAGTGATATTCTCATCACCTATGAGTTTTAGATCTTATCTAGCAGGTGCAAAGATGTTTTGGATATACCATTTGGACGAGCGGACTTATGTATGTTGAGTGTAGGCGGAAACAAAGCACAATCTGGGAGTGTTGAGCTAGCCGCAAAGTGTGCAGCAAGCAGATTTGCCTTGTCCAAAGAGCTGACAGCTGGAATGTCATTGTAAATAAGAGTTGGGATGGAGGATGAGGCAGAATTTCTAATGTTTTTGACGAACGACCAAAAATGTTTACTGCATTTGGGACATTGCAGTGTTTTTTGCCTCAGTTTTTGGTCGTATTGGAATTTCACACGCTTGAGAAAGTCGTTGCAGTTATTTCTGGCTCGTTGGTGAGACATAACAATTGGAAAAATTATCATTACTATCTGGTCATCCGTTATTTAATATATGTATATACAACTGATCTTGAGGCATTGCTAATAAGCGAGGGACTCAATTTTGATTGCATGTGCTGATATAGCTGACCTTATAAATTCAGAATCTGAACGGAAAAAATGTTTAGAAGCGCTAGACAAATATTTCGCAAAAAAGAACAACGCACATGTTGCCCGAAAAGTTGTAGATAATATCTGGGAGTAAATTTCAATCACACTAGTTCTTGGAATGGTGCCATAAATATTTTTAAAACCAAAGCGAGAACAGCAGCAATAACTGAAAAGGCTATGATGAATTCTTATATAGAAAATTGGCAGACGAATCAAAGTGTTTGAATCGACGTTTAAATCAACTATAAAGTGCAGTCAATTTAAACATGCCGAAATATGGGGTCTGGAAGCTGGGAATAAAATTGAAGTAATTCAAATGCCAGTTTTGAAGCAATTACTTGCAAACTGGAACTCTTCCATCAGAATACGAAATAGCGAAATGAGCTTTAAATTTCTGGATGAAACTTCTAAATATCTCCGATGACCGCCTGATACAAAAGTTTTATAATGACATTTTGGGAATCCATATCCGCACTTAACGACCAAACTGGGCAAACAAATTTAAGGATCTATAAATTATTCATTTTACTAAACAAGCAAACGTCCTCGAAAGCAAAAACCATGGATTACGCAAGAAATAATTTCAATGTGCAAAAAGACAGATGAACTCTATAGAAGATGGAAAATCAGCCCAAGAAGTCAAAGCTATGAAATCCAGTACAAGAACTTTCGAAATATTGTTAATAAAAACATACAAAATATAAAAGCTACTTTTTATAAGCAACAATTCGTAAACGCTAAAAATGACCCAAGAAAAACATTGAATATCGTTAATGAACATTTATGACAAAAAAAAATGTTCTATAGATGATACTATTAAAAACAATTTAACGGGTAACGACGAAGACATGAATGAAACGGCCAAGAAATTTTGCGGAGCAATTCTCAAACCAGGCTACAGAGAGTATGCATATGTGTAATGTAAGAACATCAAACCGTGAAAACTGGGAACTACAGCAAAATATTTACGTAGAAGAAGCAACTGAAGCGGAAATTTATAAAATGATGTATCAATTGAACTGCAATAAATGTCCTGGAGCCGATAACATTAGACCAATTGATTTAAAAATAAATGCAGTGTGCCTAGCTCCTGTTATAAATTGTTCCAATATACAAGGGAGGAACCAAAACTAACACTGAAAACTGTAGGCCAATCGCAATTTTGTCAGCTGTTGAAAAGTGTATGGAGGAGGTAGTTGTTAATCGACTTAACAATTTTATAACCAAGCACCAAATACTACATTCAAACCAATACGTTTTTCAGAAAAATAAAAGTACTGGAATGTTACTAGGCGAGTTTACCAATACTGTTAATGCCGGCCTGAACAGAAATCACCATGTTCTCGTGCTATTTATCGATTTCAGTAAAGCGTTCGATACACTAATGCATGAAAAGTTAATCGAAAGCCTCAGTAAAATAGGTTTGAGAGGAATAATGGCAAACTGGCTTAAGAGCTATTTGAAAGATAGAACCATAAAAGTTAAGGTCTCAGACAAAATGAGCTAGGAAAAACCAAGTGAGTACGGTGTACCACAAGGCTCCAAACTGGGCCCGTTGTTGTATAGAGGATAAACTATACAAACGAACTCTTGCGCCTATTCAAAAAAAAGTACTGAATGTGCCTACGCTGATGATATAGCAATTGTGGTAAAACACAAATGCTTAAACTCTGCGGTGGAAATATTGCAAGAAGAATTTAACACCGTCTCGAAATGGTTCAATGATAAAGGCTTTCTAATAAATGCGACCAAGACAAAAGTACTATAATGCAGAGAAGATATTGTTCAAATATATCACCGAAACGAACACTGCTCATTGTCAGCCAACAATAAAGAAATTGAAGTAGATAATTATAGATGAACACCTATTATGGCGAGAGCATATAAATACCCTACGTCTGCAACTTAAGAGCGCGCTCTTTGCGATGGTATACCCTAAAAGATATTCCCATTTTGAAGGTCAGAAACAAGTGTACTACTCGCTATTAGAATCAAGAATCAGATATGGGATTCTGGCCTGGAGACACGCGGCGAAAACCCATATTGATAGGATATTGAATCTTCAACATCGTCTATTCAAAGTTTTTAGATGCCAATGCAATATTTCAGATGACAGCACTCATACACTATATGGATGATCAGAGAGTTCTGCAACCTATTCGTCATACGCAAAATACCAGAAGACGAGCCCAAGGAATGCTAGAAGTATCAGAAACATTCAACATCTATGGAAAACGAGAACTACGCTATGCTATTCCAATACTTATGCACAAACTTCCTCAACCTCTGAAATACATTCCTAAACTTAGAAAACGAAAAAGAGAATTAAAAAATTATTTATTTCGATGTACTTTGTAATGTCGAATAGTCACCAATAATGAATTTAGTTAATTGTATATCTACATAAAGTAATAATACTATTCTTTTGTATAATAAACTGAGATATTATTTTAAATCACCTTAAAACCAACTAATGATACCAATGCTAACAACCACCTGCAGATAAGCACTTTGCTTTGCGCGTATATTGATGTAAATTAATAAATTAAAAAAAAAAAAAAATGTGGGAACAGCAAAACTTTAGAAAGTGTGCGAGAATCTTGCATAAGCATTCTCGAAATCAAGAAGAGATTCCTGCTGGATGAAGATTTTCAGAAAACAACTAGCTCAACTTCTTGCTGTTACTATGCTTCTTGCTTGGTGGACATACGAGTTCAGGAGCCAGATTATAAACCGCCTCCCTATTTGCATTCAACTCTCAAACCGTTCCTTCATAAAGTCATGGCGCAAATTAGGTGTGCCAACAGGTATGTACATAGAATTGTCTTATATGGTGATAGAGACATATTTTCGACCCAATGATCATTTGTACGATTTGTAATTTACATGAAGATGATACAGCCGAGCACTTCCTCTTCATATGTCCTATTTTCAATGCAGTGAGAAACCATATTCTGTTTTCTATCAACCGGTCTGACGGTCGACCGAAGACCAAAACATTACATTAAATAAGAATTTATAAGTACTCCTATGTTGTCAACTCACTTAAGCTAAGAGCTTTTATCCACGTTTCATATTCATGTTTTCTTTTATTTGCTATCCTCTAAAGTTAATTTATTTGCCAATCAGTTTGTAGAACCAAAGCTTGTAAACAAATAAAATATATCTACATATATCGCTGATATTCGTAATATTTCTACCTCTATCGCAGAAATTTTCTTTTCTCGTACATGTTCCAGACTAAGTATACGGAAAAAGATCACGTCCCTTTTCTGTCACAAAAGACTTTTGAGTTTTCGCAATTCTTAAACAATCCAACATCAACTCCAATTCTGTGAAGGATATCGTCATAGCAATTTTCTCGTTGGTTTATAATTGAACCAAAATGCACTTCGGCACGACTCATCGTGTCTCATCTAGACAGATGTCAGGAGTTGGATTTTGAGTTCAGAAAAATACCAATAGAATTCGGTGTTAATACGACTGGCTATCTTCTAGGGTCGGCGTTTCTTAAGATAGCGCTATCATCAATGAAAGAAGATAAGTCCTTTGTTTCAAATGTGCATTTTGGGACCAAATTATTTCACATGAAATCATCTTTCTCAAACTAGAAGCTCTCGGTTTCGAACCTGCGCTAATATTGCTGATCAAATCTTTTTAATGGACGCCAATACGATGTCTCCTTCAGATATTCATTTTCATTACATCCGAATCCGGAGTACCTCAAGGAAGCCATAATGGTCCCCTCATCTTTATTCTAACCATCAATGATACGAGGGCGGGTCAATAAGTCCGTGATTTTGGATTAAAACACAGATTTTTTGATAAAAAAATAATTTTGTTTTTCAACGTAGTCTCCCTTGAGCTCTATACACTTTGTCCAACGCTTCTCCAATTTTTTTATCCCTTCCAAAAAAAATGATTTGTCGAGGTAATCAAAATAGGCCTTTGTTAGCGAGATGACTTCATCATTGGAGTCAAATCTTTTTCTACCAAGCCATTTCTTCAGGTTTGGGAACAAGAAGTAGTCGCTCGGAGCCAAATCTGGAGAATAGGGTGGATGAGGGAGCAATTCATAGCCCAATTCATGGATTTTTGCCATGGCAACTGCACATGTGTGCACCCTTGCATTGTCTTGGTGGAAAAGAACTTTTTTCTTGGCCAAATGAGGTCGTTTTTTTTTCAAATCGTCATTGAATCGGTCCAATAAGTTGGCATAATATTCCCTATTGATTGTTCTTCCCTTTTGAAGGTAGTCAATGTGGATTATCCCGCGTGCATCCCAAAAAACAGTCGCCATAACTTTATTGGCTGACAAACCCACCTTGGCCTTCTTTGGCGCCAATTCACCCTTAGAAACCCACTGTTTTGACTGTTGTTTGTTCTCTGGTGTGTTGTGATGGATCCATGTTTCGTCTACGGTTACAAAACGGCGCAAAAACTCCTCCATATTGCGATTAAACAACGCCAAACCTTCCTGTGAAGTTGTTACACGATTGCGTTTGTGGTCGACTGTGAGCAAACGCGGCACCCATCTTGCGGAAAGCTTTCTCATGCCCAAGTGATCATTCAAAATTGAAACCACTGAGCCATGCGAGATCCCTACGGCTTCCACAATCTCTCGCACTTTCAATCTTCGGTCGGCCAACACCATATCGTGAATTTTTTCGATTGTTTCGGGTGTAGAGACCTCAACTGGGCGTCCAGGACGTTCGGCATCTTCAGTGCTTGTACGGCCACAACGAAATTCAGTAAACCACTTTTTTACCATTGAAATCGATGGTGCAGAGTTCCCATAGTATTTATCAAGCTTAGCCTTGGTCTCGGTAATGGTTTTTTTTCGCAAGAAATAATGCTCAATAAGCATACGAAATCCACTTTTTTCCATTTTCTCCTCAAATTAGTGAGTAGTCTGATAAAAATAGCTGTCAAACACAAACTAACTGACGCAGCAAGTTTAAATTTTGACAGGAGTCAACTGACAGATGCCTGTTGACAGGAGCAGTGTTGCTGTTTCAGTAAAGAGGTCAGAGGTCACGGACTTATTGACCCTCCCTCGAACTGACTCGAACTGCAACCGACTTTAGACTGCTATAATTTCCAAACTGTTCATGACAGTGAGCTCAAATTTTGACACATGACAGATAATTTTATTATTTAGAAGCCTTTTAAACGATTTGCGTCTCAGTTGTGTTGAAAAATTTTTATCCGCGATGGAATTCAAACGTGATAGTGTGATTGCTTTACATTTGGCCTCCAAAACCACAAGTACCTATTGTTAGAGCCCTCCAGCACCTCAACGTGAATAAATCATTTGTGTCTCGAACCATAGCTCGTTACCGGGATACTGGCAGCGTTGCAAAACCACCATGGAGGTGGCAACATCGGCAGAAATCGTTCGGAAAGTGAAGGCTCGAATTGAGCGAAATCCGCGTCGAAGTGGAAGAAAAATGGCTCGTGAGCTCAACATATCGTTGGAACGGATGCAGCATATACAGAAAAATGAGCTTGGGCTCAAGCCATTGAAATTCCAAAAAGCAGACGACCTTACACCGCAACAGAAAAAAGTTAGAGTCGAAGGAGCGAAGGAGTTGCTACGCTTGCACGAAAGTGGTGAGTTGCCGAATTTGGTTTTTTCCGATGAGTCGCCATTTGTTATCGAGCAATATGTCAACAAACAAAATAACCGAGTTTACTTGCCAGAGAGGTCCTTCGAAAATTTACACCAGAAAACAGGCAGCACCGCTGGTGAAGCCTTGGGCAAACAATCATTTCGGTCGGAGACCGTGCACCGGCACCTTCTCAGAAGGCACGTCTCAACCAAGATTGGTTAAAAAACAATGTTCCACACTTCATTTCTTCGACACAATGGATTGAAAATTCTCCGGATGCAAAGCCGTTGGATTTCTCTGTCTGGGGTATTTTGAAGGCGAAGGTTGGCACTAAAAAATACCAAAGTTTGGACCACCTCAAACAAGCACTTTGCCGGGAATGGACCAAAATACCGAAGTGCCACTTGCGTGCAACGTGCGATGCTTTCTTCGGCCATCTCAAGGCCATTTAATTGAAAATTGATGTATTTTCCACCATTTTTTTGCAAGTTCGAGTCGGTCACCCTGTAGATTTCGTTATTAAAACAATTTCGGATTTCCTATTTAGGCAGATAATATAAAAATCTTGAAGCATATCACAATGGTCTCTGACTCTTATGCACTGCTATCATTTGAACAGCCTCTCAATTTTCAAATTCCCTCGTTACAAAATCCATTTACCTCAACTTCGTTAAGCTCCTTTTGGACAATGCAACCCAGACTATGCCTGTTAAAGAAGTTTAACGTCAATTTAACAATTATGCATTACAAGGAAGATCCCTGGACAGACACTTATTACTTGCTTCTTTACGTGGATCGCGTAAATATATGAAAACAACAAGAGCTTGCTTACTTGGGTGTATTGACTGCCTGTACTGCTTAAAATTATCCCCGTTACGAGTATCACCAACCCATATAACCTTAGATCTGTATCGCAAGGCTATCTACATAAATTTTTACCAACGTGCGAATAATATGCCAAGTGAGTCTACGAACCGTTCTTCTTCGTCCCAATTCTTCTTTCTAAGACTCACCTAAGTCCTGCTCTATAATTTTAAGTCAAAGCATAAGTACATTTGTTGTTAGTATTAAGTTTATAATTTAGCTTGTATTAGGTATTAATAAATATGTCTGGAGTAGAGCTGAGCCTTAATTAATCCCTGGGGACTCTATCGAATACGATATGTCGATTTTTCTAAACGTCACGATTCTTCTAACTTACTCGTATTATCCATTAACATTAGCCTGCCTAACAAAGTCACAACTATTCTAGTAATGTTGCGTTGTCTACTGTCTAGAATTCTGTTGCACGTTTTTATAGTTTGAGACCCATCTATAGTTGTTACAATTTATCGTGTCGCCTTTGCCTTTAAACAGTGGAGTAAAAACTCTCGCCCCTCATTTTTTTAAATTAAATCGTAAGCCATCGGAGTACAAGGTTTCTGATTCCCGATGGTATGTGATTTAGTGCGGATGCAAATCCCAAAATCAGACATTTCCTAACCGTGCTAGACAGTCAGACGTTTTGAAATACTTTTTCCAGTTGTTGCAAATTCCGCTCTTCCCAGCTAGCAAGCATCACTGCTTGTCTCCTTAATATTTTTCCAACACCCGCAATAGGTTTTCTGACAATTTCGCGACATTCCTTATGATCTGCTATCCTGTATGAGCCCAAAGACTTAGTTTCCAGCTTTTTAAAGGCAATCGTGTCGGATTTCAGTTTCCTTTCAATTGATTCATAAAGATGAGACGACCTAGACCAGACAGCTCTCATTCAAGGCCAAAACTTTCAATGAACTAACGAACTGAAGAATGCGTAACTGATACCGAGTATTAGAAAATTAGAAGATCGGTAAGTCAATCCCATCTATACAATAGAAAGCAGCAAAAGAAAAACGAAATGAAGAAAGTGAAGGTGCAAGCAAATACCTACGAGTATAATATAGGTTACCAAGGGCGTGGAAATAACCATGCGAAGTAGTGAGAGAAAAGACGTAGAGGTTATCCGGGTACAAATTCCACTAAGCTATCATCGGAAGCAGCTATCTTGCCAGTAGAATTCAGTGAACGTAAAACTGTTTTTATTATTCAAAAAATCGCCCTGATATGATAGGAAGGTGCATTTTCTCGATGTAAGATTGTCTTGTTGTAAATAAAGCATGAGCTCAATTTGGTCTAGTCTTTCTATAGTAAGCTTAAGATAGGCAGACAGACAGGCAGTATAGACAGGCTTGCATCTCTACAAGTATCTATTTATTTTTTTGTTTTTTGCTCTATTCTTAAATACTCGAATTAAGAAGTCTTGTTCTACAGCGTTTCATTCCCAGATCATGGTCCAATATCTATGTACTCGTAGTCAAAATGACTGATCTAAGGATACTTGGTAGTTGTCAAATAAGGTGACAATGCTGACTACGAAGGAAATGCATTTCGAATGATGCACACCGTCGAAAGTGGGTATTGTACAGGCTTAGTAGGGCTTATGTTTATTTAGTCATCTGTAATCAACGAGTTGTACATGGTATTGCGTAACTAAAAACGAAACGTCATCAATCCCTTTAAATTCAAAGAATATGTAGTTTTTGTGCAAATTCAACATGTTCGGCTTCAGGAGGAAGTAAATTGTTTAAGGATGGCTGGATATGTGGAGCTTAGGTCATGCACCGAGTGGCGTCAACCTGTCAATTCCTAGTGCTGCAATCATGACTACACATCAATTGCGCTTATTTTACCTCTTCGTGATACCCACTTACCTTGAATAACTTATAAGCCCAAGTGTTAAGTAGCGAGAAAACACAACAATACAAAGCCCCGTCAGAAAATGAATACGCCTGACCGAATCATCGTTGACGTCAACAGGCAGATTTCTTATATGACCAACTTTAACATATTTGAAGCTGAACTCAATAATGACTTTTCAACATAGGCTATGATGTTGAAATAAAGATAATGGCAGACGCACCCTTGATAATTCAACGACAGCTCTACTGGTTTCGGAATATTCGGCATCTTTTGGGAAAGAGGTTCGTACTCCTTTATTACAGACGCGTGTCCTAAATTGCAGTGCGTCTATAGGCCTAATTCTTTTAGTCTGGTCGAGCTTTTGGAGGCCGTGCATTTAAAGAATTCGTACAAAAGAAGGAGCTTGAGCATTATCTCTGGTGCAGCTTGAGGGGTAGACCTGAACGGTTCTGTTACTGCGATACTCGCTAGTCTTTTTCGCGGCTTTCCAATAACAGCGCACCATAAATAGGTATTGGTCTAAATATGGCCAGGTATAACATCCTGGGTATTATACATGGGCTTAGTTCCCAACGCTTACCAAAGGCTCTTTGGCATATGCAGGTTAGGTTAGGCTGTTGGAGAAACCATCCCACTTAGGCCTATTAGCCCACTATGATGCAACGTCGATCTATGTTCCTTCTACAATTGGAGCAAATTTGAGCTTGTAATGAAGCGTAGGAGACTGTTAACGTCTATATTCTTTAGATCGCTTAAGTCGTTGAAGAAGAAAGCTCCTAAGTGAACTTTTCTTCTTTGGGAGAGAGCTGGGCATGTACAGAGTAAGTGGATATGTAGAATTCTCCAAATTCTTTCTTGTTTCTTCCTCCGATGTTACGTTTCCAATATCCTCTATGGAGTGATTCCTATACATTTAGCTTCGGATGAAAGTTGTATCCTAACGCTGTTGATCAAAATCAATCAAGAAAATCAAGATTTTCTAACTTTGTTTTCCTTGTGAATAAACCGTTTTATGTTGTCCATTTTGTGAATGTGTTCAAGGCCTACTCCATTAGTTCGCTGATCATTGGAAGATGTTTTCCTCCAACTATAACGATTATGTCATCGGCTACTGCCTTAATACCCTTCTGTTCGAAACTTTTAAGGATATCGTTTTCAAGAAGAAGAAAAGAGGGGAGATATTACTTCTCCTTGTGGAGCTCCTCTTGCAACCTTTTTCCTGACCGTGTTTCTCCCAAATTTTGATTTGATAATTCTGCTCTTTATCATGTTCTGAATCCATCGTGCTATCGTTATTTCTATAAGGAGCTTGTCCAGCCCGTCCTTATAGATCCGATGTTTACATTACTAAATGCTCCTTAGATATCTAGGAAGTCGGCCATGGTGTACTCTTTGTAGTGCGTATTATTTTCTATGGTAGCTACAACTCGCGTAGTGCCGTTTCTGCTGGTTATCCTGTGTTGAGAAGGACATATGTTGTGTTTTTTTTTCTTATTTGTTGATCTACATATAATAGAACTCCCTCCAGCATTTTTAACAGAAAGCAGGAGAGACTTATGTGGTATAGCAGTGGAGTGATTAGGTCTTCCTTCTTTGTGAATGAAAACAACTTTTACTTCTTGCCAGTTGTTTAAGAGGCAGCTCAGCTTTAGACAACCGATAAAGATAATTTTAAGCGAAGCTATGATGTTTGGAAGAACGTGTGGTAGGTTAGGTTAGGTAAGAGTGGCTGTTGGAAATACCAACCCACTTAGGCCTATTGGCCCATTGTGATGCCACGTGGATCTATGATCTTCTTACTACTGGAACCAGTTTGAGCTTTTAATAAAGCGTAGGAGACTGTTAACGTCTATTTTTTCTAGATCGTTTAGGTCGTTGTAGAAGAAAGCTCCTAGGTGAAGCTTCCTTCTCTGAGAGAGAGCTGGGCATGTGCAGAGTAGGTGGGGGATTGTCTCCTCCTCTTCCTCGTCCATGCAGCTTCTACAAAAATCGTTAGTAAAAGCGCCAAGCCTTCTTGCGTGCTTGCCTATGAGGCAGTGTCCGGTAATGACACCTATTATGGCGCTGAGATGTTTCCTTTCTAAGAGGATCAGACACTTAGATCGACTCAGATCCAGCTTTGGCCAGATCTGTTTTGTCGCTAGACATGTTTGTCCAGCAGTCCACCTAAGGTCCGTTCTTTTATTGGCATCTAGCTTTAGTGTTAGTTTGCACGTAGCGATTGGTATACCTATACTACCTTTGTCTGGTAGGATAGGTAGAGTGGTTCCAATTTTGGCGAGTTCATCGGCTCTGCAGTTCCCTGGAATGTCTCTGTGGCCCGGCACCCAACAGAGGTGAATGTTGAACTGCTCTGCCATCTCCATGAGAGATGATCGGCATTCAAGGGCAGTTTTAGAACACAATGAGACCGAGTCCAGGGACTTGATGGCGGCCTGACTATCCGAAAATATGCGGATATCCTTTGCAGATATCGCGTTTTTCTTCAGCCAGGACAGAGCTTCTTTAATCGCCAAAATTTCCGCCTGGAACACGCTACAGTGATTTGGAAGGCGGAAAGATAGGCTTAGGTTAAGCTTATCTGAGAAAACACCGCCGCCAACTCCGCTGTCGGTTTTAGATCCATCTGTGTAGAGATGGATTGACTTGTCCTCCATGAAAGCATCCTCCTCCCAGAATGATCTAGAGGGGAAGCTTACATGGAAGTTTTTGTCAAACCAAAGTTCAGGTATGGTGTAATCGGTGTTCTCTGTGAGGATTCCTAATGTATTAAGAATATTGGCGTGGCCAAATGAATTATTTGTCCACTGTTTAGTCGCTTTAAGGCGAATAGCTGCAGTCGCAGCTACTTGCTTGCTAAAAATGTCGAGGGGTGTCAAGTGAAGCAGAATATCTAATGCCGCAGAGGGGGTAGACCGCAAGGCTCCGCTTGTGCATAGACATGCTGTTCTTTGGACTCTGCTTAATTTAATGCAGTTGACTGCATTTTCCAAGGCCGTCCACCAGACAACCACCCCGTAAGTGAGTATCGGTCTTATGACCGAGATGTATAGCCAGTGGGTTATGCGAGGTTGAAGGCCCCATTTGTTCCCAATGGCTTTCTTGCAGGAGAATAAAGCTATTGTAGCTTTATTGGCTCTTTCTTGAATGTTAGGTTTCCAGTTTAGTTTCCTGTCAAAAATGAGACCCAGATATTTTGCTGTATCGGAGAAAGCTAAACTGGTACCGTTTATTGAAGGAGGGTCTATGATTGGAATTTTATATTTCCTAGAAAAGAGGACAAGATCAGTTTTATGGGGGTTTATTCCCAATCCACAGCGATCTGCCCAGCAGGTTAATCTGTTAAGATTTACTTGGAGGAGTTCTTTAATGGTATTTAAATGTTTTCCTGAGACGGCTATGGCAACGTCATCCGCATAGGCAATCACTCTGCTAAGAACGTGTGGTAACATGGCCCAGATTATCTCGTCTGTTCCCGCAGATTTGTAGGGGTTGAATGGTCAACCATGTTATTCGATTCTCTATGATCAAGCTAGAGATTTTGGATTTGTTGAGATTTAATCTTGTGCTGCTAGCTACTCGTAATACCTGTTTATCAACACCCAGACTGTCCTCTGTCGAGACAGATATCCCGCTGCTATTGGATTTTTGGATAGGACTTTAGTTATCCATGATTCATTGGTACTTTCTACCGCTTCGCCAGAAAGAGCCCAACATTGTTTCTTGAGTTGAGTTCCGACCTACATATATTTGATCCAATCCTCCTCACTTCTACGTAGTGTGTTTTACATCTCTATGAAATTGTTCTGTGTTCAGTGTAGTTCGCTTGCCCGACAAGGGGTTTGGACGGCTTGCGACGACTTGAAGTGCGACAGTTCTTAATGAAAGCTCTTCTTCGGTTTGAAGTTACATGGTTTGCGGCAGAGTCAATGGAAAACCGATCAGGTAAGTCCACCCTTACGGTTCCATGGTTTCGCTTATCCCATTGGAGTACGCCGTCCAGTTATTTTTCATGGGATTTCGGAATTTGTTTTGTGTGGTGGGATCACTGTTTATAGTGAAGAGAATCCTAAGCTGATCCGAAAAGTGTTCCTTAGTGGATACATTGCAGTTATTAACATATTTTTGAGCGACGTACATGAAAAGCAACAGATCAAAACTTGCTACTTTACAGCTCCTTTGACGCTTTTGCCATCATCCTATAGTGTTGCGTTCAGATAACCTGTGCCGTATTTTATCATTCCCGACTTTTTCCTTAGGATCTGCACAGACTGCCTGTCTACGGAAACTAGCAGATCTTTCCCTTCATTCCTGTGGCTCTCCTTAGAGTTGGGTAATACCGACTCTTTTACAACAAGATCTTGCTCTTGTATCACGATTACATTCACGATGTTAGCTATTTCGTGAGCTGCAATAGGAGGAACCCACACTTTTATGTGATGACGAAGAGACACATCGGTTTTGGGAATAATGTTCAACGAGGCTCTTGCCGAAGAACCATGGTTATTAATCAGTCCCACAACCAACCACCTTAACCCCGATTTGCCAGCCCGTTCCGTCGAAAGCCAATTCCACCGAGTAGCTGGTTTCCGCGTTGTTCATCATGCGCTTTAGTATATGCTCCTAGAGTGTGCGCCAGTCCTCTTGCTTAATTTCTCCATCAGGGTCGGCGATGGTTACCTGCAGTTTCACATGAGTGCTCTGGAAACTAGTCTAGGGCTTTTTCCGAACTGGCCCCTTTGGTATCATCGCCTGACATCTGCCGTTTTGCTGATGGTCCCGTATTGGACGGGAGGTTCAGCTTAGCTGACTTGTTCTGTTCTTGGGCCTTTTGAGGGGGTCTTATATGTGGATTTGTCAACCTGTATGGCTTTGGTCTGTTTTTGATCCGTAGTTGATGAATCGTTTTCCCTGTATTTTTTAGCTCAGGTGTGCCAAGTTTCGGAGATTTAGGCGCTACCAGACGTTCGTGCACCTATACATTCTTGTTATATCGTTGAGAGCGCTGGGATCCTTTTTCGACATCTTACTCAGAAACCTTTGGCAAGCTTTGCGATTTCTTTTGTGTCTAGCAAGTGTTCTTAGACTTTTACTTACGGCCGGTTTCTGAGTTAATTTCTGCAGCTAAGTCTCCAGTTCTTCTTCGGTCTTGGAACCTATCTTGTCGGTTGGCTGAGAGCAAGAGGTATCCTCTCTGATATCGCCGAGTGCCAGGTTGTAGATCTTCAGAAGTTGATCTAGCGGCTAGCTTCCGGTTGTTGACTGGATGGAAGGGTTTGAGCCTGTATCTGGTTCCAGGTTCTGTTGTCTTGTCAGGTTGGGTCGTTTTATATAGGACAGTTTTGTTTTGTCGTTTTTGTTATTAGTGTCCGTATTTTTGCTGTTTTTTTTTCTTTTTATTTTGTTTGTCCATCTTAGGTATTTTTTCTGTCCCGGCAGAGCCGATATGCCAAGATAGGTCTAGAATACGACAGACTACGCCTATGCATATGAAGGAGCTCATTCGTGACTGGATTAACCTCCAGCCTCACACGAGGGCACGGTTTCATGCGTAAGATTCACTCATATCACCTCTCAGGTTAGGTACCTCATTCGATGGTCTGGAGACAAATGGCCGAGTTTAAACTATTGAGGAGGTTAGGAACTCACGTGGGGAGTTAGGATGGCAGCCCATCTTATCTTAAGTTTTAATGACAATATATTTGATGTTGCCAAAAATGATGCGAAATTCTTAGGTTTCCTCTAGTAATGCAAGGAATACTTCACGCCATCTGATCTGACCTCAAGCCATAAGGCATTTATATGTCCGACATTGGATTGCAATGCGCATATGTGTTCGGCTACTTAAAAAATAGTTTTGCACCTACGAGGAAGCATACAACCACCCCTGTCATAATGTTTGCTACCTCAGATGGTTCTATCATTATTTTACCCCAGTGGCCCAACAAAATAAACAGTATCATTCAACGGCAGCACTTCTCATTATGAATTTTCATCAGTATACTTAAGTCATACAGCTCTTTATTTCTCACTCGTTACAAGCTGCTAACATTTAAAACCAACATTCTTTGATATTCATCTTTCTCTGCACGCTATGTAATTTTCTTCTGTCCGCAATATGTGGAAATTTTTGGAAGAGCTTTTATGCTCCAAGTTCTTCTATCTCTATTTGAAATGTTTTTAATGTTTTTCACTTTGATTTTGTAATTCTAGGAATACTCAACACCATTTTGGGTGTACCATCAGAATGTTACCACCAAAACGGCGTATGGCCCTGTAAATTATCATTCTCCTGTTGGATACAAGGTGGCAAACATGCCAAAGGATGTGGCAACAGTAAATGGCTCTTCTCCTGTTGCATTTCAGAGAATGAAATTTCCCCGGCGAATTTTGGATTTAGCCTCAAGAAAATGAACGACATATCCAAACGGGTGATGCTCAAACGGAGAGACGAAAATGAAATCTTTCCTATGGTTCGTAGATACTCCCAAATCCATTTAAACTAAAATACTAACCCCAGTGTATATCCCTTTTAGGTTGAATGCGGTATTCCTAGAACATTTCAAAACACTTTACAAAAGCGAATCATTGGAGGACGACCGTCAATGTTTGCAGAGTATCCCTGGCAAGCGCATATACGTATCGCCGAATACCAATGCGGCGGTGTTCTTGTGTCTACCAACATGATAGCCACTGCAGCACACTGCATCCAGCAAGCTCGACTGCAGGATATTTTTGTTTTCTTGGGAGAACTTGATACACAAAATTCGGGTATGATACGAGAGCCACTGCCGGTGGAGAAACACAGGGTGATACAGAAAATAATTCATCCACGCTTCAAATTTCGAATGACGCAACCAGATAGATTTGATTTGGCTTTGTTGAAGCTTGCAAAGCCGACTGGATACAGGTAGGTTGAAACGAGTCTTTTTTATTTAAAATCGATTAAGTGACTAATTCTGCAGTGACCATATTTTACCGATATGCTTGCCAAATGCTCCCATCAATCTGATCGGGAGAAAGGGTATTATTGCTGGTTGGGGAAAGACTGACGCTAGTATGGGATATTCCGGCACAAATGTCCTTCAAGTTGCGTCCGTGCCTATTTTGGGTAAGTTGAACATGGAATTGGATTTTAAAAATGATTTAATCTTGAACTTGGGGGTATCTGTGTGAATTTGTAGATCCTCTAGACTGTATCCGATGGCACGAGATCAAGAAAATTAGCGTTGAATTGTTTGGAGAAATGTTTTGTGCCGGACATTCCGATGGCCATCAAGATGCTTGCTTGGGTAAGTTTGATGAAGTAATGTTGAAAAATATTACATGTTCTAGTGTAGTACCATTCCAGTAGTTAACGTCACAATTTGTATGAAATATTTACGAAAGCTACAATGAGAACCATAGTACAGAGGTAGATTTATCTTATACCGTCAGTTTATAACTCGTCTGGGCGTAGGAATCTGTTATGGTTAGGAAAACAATGTTTGCATTCAGTTTTATTGGATGGAGTGAAGACATCCTGAATTCTCAGATGAACAAGGCTGTCGATTTACCTTTATTTATCTTGACTTACTGGTAAAAGAACTAACTAAGACGGAAAGGACAAGTACCTTTCGTGTTAAAAAAAAAATTGCAAACGACAAATAACACCGGACGACCTATTTCCTAAAGCCCAAGCAGTAATTCACAGACAAAATTCGATGAGCAGATGTAATAGAGAGAACACAATTTCAAAAAAAAAAACACTCTCAGATAAAAATTAAAAGGAAAAATATGTTTTACATCCCAATTCTTATAACAAACTTGATTCTAGTATGCTGAACACCCGATGGCTATAGAAAGTTTATTACCATGATAGTTTGAAGCTAACCGTACCGTTTTAGGGTTATTACGATAATCACAATCGCAGCTTTTAATTCAAAGAATCGATCATTGGATGAAGCCTGAAAATTCGATCTTTACCTATTATGTTTCAGAATGAGGCTATTATCGTTTACTTGTAAGTTAAACAAAATAGCATCAAAACCATCACGGCTAATCATTTTACCTACCAAAGAAACTCCAAAGTCCTCCCTTTCACTCCAAAAGTGCCTCCAGCTATACAGGGTGAGTTTTTTAACTTGAGACATCCAAATTACTCGAAAAATACGCGATATCGCGAAAAATGTTTCAGACAAAAGTCACAAGTTTCTGACCACGAGTTTGACCTTGAGACCTATTTTCAAGGTCAAACGAAGGTCACTTTTGATTTTTCAAATGATAATTCCTGATTTTCATTGCTCAGTCGTATTGCTCGTAGGCTTGTCATTTGTTTTTACATACTGCGTTTAGCATAACCCAGAAACAACGACGTGGACGTAGCAATATTTTGTTTCCTGCGAGGTGATTAATTAGAGTGGGTCCCCTTGCCTCCCACTGTTGAATCATTGAATTCTTCCCATTTCGACGTTTATTTCCCGAGACTATTTCAACAAATGCTCGAAAATGTGACCATTCACTTCAATACACTTGTCTATCCGCGCTCTAAATGAACCAACAGAATTGAGAAGTATTTCTGGCGTAATCTTCCGGCAAGCTTCAGTTATTCGTCTTTTAATGACATCACGTGTTGTTGGCTTTTTTCTGTAAACCTCACTTTTTAAGTAGCCCCTCAAGAAGAAATCAAGTGACGTAAGATCAGGTGATCTAGCAGGCCATTGCCTCGGACCCCCTCGTCCGATCCATCGTTGATGGTAAACATTGTTTAATACGCCCCGGCCTACTTGGGAATAATGGGCTGGACAACCATCATGTTGAAACCACATCGTTTGTCGCAACTCCAATGGCAGTTCTTCTAGTAATACTGGGAGATGATCCCGCAAGAAGTTTGCATACTTTTCGCCATTCAAGTTGCCTTCAATAAAATATGGACCTATTAATTTATCCCCAATAATTCCCGCCCAAACATTAACATTCCAAGGGTGCTGGCGTTCAATTTGTCGCAACCAAAAAAGGGTTTTCGGTAGCCTAGTAATGCATATTATGTCGATTGACCGTACCGTGATTGGTGAAAGTCGACTCATCAGAGTCGACCTTGGCGAAGAAAAGGGGGTCTCGTTCAATTTGCTGAAGTGTCCATTGACAAAAGGAAACCCGGTTGCGAAAATCCTCACTAGAAAGTTCTTGATGCATTGAAACATGATAAGGATGGTATTTATGCCGATGTAATATCTTACAGACAGTCGTTTGAGAAATTCCTGATTCACGACTTATTTAGCGAGTGCTAATGTGAGGATCGTGTGCAAAGGCAGCTAACACTGCTATTTCATTGTCCTCAACAGCCACCCTATCTGACCGATTCCTTTTCTTTGGTTGCACACTTCCTTTACCAGTGAATTGTTGGATGACCCGATAAAAGGAAGCGGGCGATAGTATCTGGTCTGGGAAACGTTGGGCGTAAAGAGCAACAGAGAATTGAAATAGTCTGCATTATTAATCTGGAAAACCTTACTAATAATAATCAGTTCCTCAAAACAAATATCGAACTTCTAAATGAAGTACAGTTCCGTTCAAGTAGAAAAAAAGGACAGAGTGCACATCATACACTCTCAGATAAGTTTAGGACAATTTGTCTCTATCTGAAATTTCTTAGAGTTTTAACTTCACTCGAGGCAACAATGACTTCCTCAAACCAAATCTCGACCTTCTAACATCCTAACAACGTTGGAAACCGATTAATGATTTAGGCGTGCCAGTGCACTGGTATCTAGCACTGAATGAATAAGACCTTTGAGACAAAGTCGTGTGTCCCATTGAGGAATACGACTGAGCAATGAAAATCAGGAACTATCATTTGAAAAATCAAAAGTGACCTTCGTTTGACCTTGAAAATGGGTCTCAAGATCAAACTCATGGTCACCATCTTATGTCCCCTTCAGAACCTTGTGACTTTTGCCTGAAACATTTTTCGCGATATCGCGTATTTTTCGAGTAATTTGGATGTCTCAAGTTAAAAAAACTCACACTGTATAGTTTATGATACGTGTATACCATTAGAAAGCTAATTCCTATGAATGACAAAAATTCGTCTTGCTTGAAGTCCAGTATCTTGCTTTTCTGAACAGAGTAGGGATTGGTGTGTTGGACAATATTATTCAGCACACTTTTTAAAAAAGATACGAAAAAAGTCTGTGGGGCTAACGTAGCTCTCAAATAATCGTTCAATAGGACTCTCGGGCAACAGATATTTGGCAGTCCCTGATCTACCGTCCTTAGCTTTTCATTAGCGATTTGGGTCTTCCTCACTTTGGATGCCTTTTTCGGGTAGGTTTTGCTTATACTAACTACACACTGGACGATTTTCCGTATTTTCTTGAATTATGCCATCATCGCCCAACAATTTTTCAAGTTCCTCTTGAAGCACAGCATCATTTAGTTCCTGATCCAATTGAGCAGGAGCTCTGAATGTTTCGCGAATTGTACGCAAATCCGGTTCATCTTCAGATTCGAGGTCGGTATCTTCATTATTTGGGCAATAATATGCAATTCCTCAAGCATAGCCAAAATATACCTTTACCTCATTACGACGTTCCTTACAGCTAACATAATGAACTGAATACACTAAAATAATACGTGGAAACAAAATGTCTCCAAGCATTTCAAAAGAAGCTACATCAATAACTAGAGAAGTATTGGAAGAGTTTTATTTTCTGACAAAGGAGAAGAATTTGATAGCTTTCAGATGCACTGAAAAGAGGAGAGGTTTCTGTGCAGAGCGTTATGGTATAGGGAACTATATTTAGTTTAATATTAAAAAAATACTTGAACTACTGCTCCACGCAACAAAATCATTCTGAAAGAGACTTTCGCAGGATAGAACAATCTTTCTGTACATTTGTCAAGGATTTATTAGCATGATTATGCTCCGGTCCACACATCAAAAGAAATCGGGCCCGATGATGACACCAGCGTATCTGTGAATATAAATTTACAAGTATTTCAAGAGTCACTTGCAGATTGTTCTCACTTCAAATATGGAAATTTTACTTATTGACCTATCCAATGAGCTAAAAGCGATTCCCATTGCTGAAAAGAATTTTGCGATGAAATTTGGGAACAGCTTGCAATTGGCCATTGAGCGAATGGCATTATTTAACAACTCAATACTTACATCAACTGTATCTTTCAATTGATTAGGCCAAAACCTATTACAAATTTTGGACGGAAAAGTTCCAAACTCTTGTATACGCCCGAGTTATGAATCCCTTCTACTGAATCGGTTTGCAACATGTTGCCTCAGCAACATCACCAATAAACTGCTGTATTCATAACCCAGCAACGTGTGTATGCAACAGCAGACGACAAGTGCTTTGAGCATATTACAGAGATGATACAGCAACACATCTGCACATACAAGACGCTGATGGAAATAACAGCTAAGTGAGAGTCTCCAAATACAGTACATTCTCTTACACAACAAAGGTCTAACGTTAATTTAGTTTTATACAAATTTGATAGTCACTTTTTGCAAAAGCATTCAAATAAAGCAGACATTATATTTATAACTACAAAATTGGTTTAATTCAAAATCATATTTATAACTGGCGCAGTCTACGGTATGCTAATATTTCCGACTGTATATCGGAATTGTAGCATCGTCGAACCTAAAAATAATAATAAAAAGTTGTATAGAAATCAAAAAACATAATTTCGTATGGTGAAAACAACGAGGACAGAAAAAAAAATCAAGAATCAAAAAGTTAATAAGAAGCAAAAAGCAGCTAAAGTATTCAATAGATCCAACGACCTATTTGGTGGGGTAAGTCTCATTTCTGTGTTTTTTTTCGGTTAATTCCTATGCCTCCCGTTAAAACTTCCCGTAAAGTGAAACATAAATTAGTAACAAAATCTATATACACTCCAAGTTGGAGACATTGTAAGAATTTTAGTTCTAGTTCAGAAAGTTTTCAACAAAGTAGCTTCAGTGAATTTGCCGTTAAATTTGAGCAGCACCTCGATATAGTTGGTGAAAGCGTAAAGCCATACGAACTGAATCAAGTCTCTCATAAATCGCATAACTGTATTACAATGAATAATAACCAACATCAAATTGCCATGGATGCTTTCAATACTCTCAGGATACCTGACGCCGTGAAAGATATTCCGACATTTGATGGTAATCCGCGTTTGCTTTATGATTTCATCAATAATGTCGAGGAAATTTTAGAACTTATGCCGTATATTAAAGCCTCGAGTTTTGGGAAAATTATATTACGTGCTATCCGTAATAAGATTATTGGCCAAGCTAACGAAATTTTAAATATGTACGGAACTCCCTTGGAATGGAAGGAAATTAAAAGTAATCTACTTATTCATTATTCAGATAAGAGAAATGAAACGAGTTTAATACGCGATTTACATATGCTCCGGCAGAATAAAGATGATGTAGAAACCTTTTACGCAAAAATCGTAGAAATACTTTCTACCATGATGAACCACGTAAGGGTTCATGAAAGTGATGCCAATGTACTTAATTCTAAAAAAACCTTATACAACGAAATGTGTTTAAATAGTTTTCTGTCAGGTCTACGTGAACCATTAGGTTCTACAATCAGATCAATGAGGCCATGTAAATTATCTGAAGCGTTTAAATTTTGCCTCGAAGAACAAAATCACAGTTATTTCAAAAACTCATATCAGCAGCAAGTTGCGGTAGATAGGAGATATCAATATCATCCAAATATTCCTAGTACCTCACATAATAGCCCATCAACTTCAAGAAATTCCCGGCATTATTTAAGACCTCCTTTTCACACTCCATCTACTTCGACAGCACAAAACTTTATTAATAGAGAAAGCTCAAATATCCCCCGTTACAATAACTCGACTTTCGGTGCACAACGTTTCCAAATCCCTGAACCAATGGATGCCTCAAGTGGTAACTCTAATAGGTTTTCAAAAGGGAGAAATACTCAACCACAGAGACAAAACCAAATGTTTAATATGGAATGTAGGTATCAAGATAATATCCAAAAAGTAGATAGAAACTCTGAAGACAATCGTTATCATAGTCCTCAAAATTATTATCCGAATTTAGATACACCTGCAGAATTAGAACTTAACGCTCAAATAGACGACAAAAATTTTCGCCTACGTGCCTCGGAAACCCAATAGGTTACATTGATATCAATAATTTTAACACTAATATATTGCCGTATATAACTATAAGAAGCTTCAATGGTAAAGAACTTAAATTTCTTGTAGATACAGGAAGTAATATATCATTCATGAGTCCTGATGTAATTCCAAATATAAAACCAATCTCTATAAAGCCTGTAGAAATAAAGACAATTTTTGGTTCCCATCTTGTTAATCAGAAAATAGTCTTACACGGTCTACCTGAACTCAACTCAAAAAAAGAAATCCCATTCTTAATTTTTAAGTTCCATAATTATTTCGATGGGCTGATTGGCACAGATTTAATGAAAGATCACTGTATGAAAATTGATTTACAGAAATCTGCTCTCGAGACAAATAATATTGAAATTCCATTGAACTTTAAGCCAAATATAATTTCTCAAGCGTACAAAATACCAAGTTTAAGTAAAAAGATTTGCAGTTTACCAGTTGATGTTGAATCCGATAGTATATACATTAGGCCAACGCGTATAAACAAAAACCTATTAATATCAGAGGGTGTATATCTGGCAAAAAATTGGTTTTCATATATTGAAGTAGTTAATTTATCCGATTCCGAACAAATGTTTGTAATTGAACAACCCATTAAAGCTCATATCATGAAGAAAGATTCTTACATAGAAGCAAACACGTTTACGATTAGCAACAGGTATTCTCTAGGCACAACAGATTTGAATTCAATTATTACAACTGAAGGGTTAAATAAGGAAGAGGAACGATATTTAAAAGATCTCTGCTACCAATACAGCGATATTTTTTTTTACGCAGGGCAAAAGTTAACATTTTCTAATAAAAAAAAACATGAAATTAAAACAAAAGATGATGTGCCCATATATTGCAAATCCTATCGCTACCCATATGCACTTAGAGAACAAATCCAGAAACAAATAATAGAACTTCTTGACCAAGGCATTATACGCCAAAGTTTCTCCCCCTGGTCCTCCCCGATTTGGATTGTTCCCAAGAAGAAGGCTGCGAGCGGAGAACAAAAATGGAGACTCGTAGTTGACTACAGAAAATTAAATCAGAAAACCGTTGATGATAGGTATCCAATCCCAAACATAAATGAGATTTTGGACAAACTTGGAAGGTGCGTTTATTTTAGCACAATTGACCTTGCTTCGGGATTCCACCAGGTCGAAGTAAAGGCTGAAGATATATGCAAAACCGCCTTTTCCGTCGACAACGGTCACTATGAGTTTGTCCGTATGCCCTTCGGCCTTAAAAATGCTCCTGCTACATTTCAAAGGGTTATGGACAATGTTTTGAGGGACCTTCAGGGCAAAATCTGCTTGGTATATATGGACGATATAATCGTGTATTCTACTTCGCTCCAAGAGCATATTGAAAGTCTGAAAGCAGTATTTCAAAAACTAAGAGATTCAAATCTTAAGGTGCAGGTCTCAAAGTCTAAATTCCTTCGAAAGGAAGTTTCGTTTTTGGGCCACATTATTACTTCTGATGGAATAAGACCAAACACTGAAAAAATCCACGCTATACAGAACTTTCCCATACCCAAAACAGTTAAACAGATAAAATCCTTTCTTGGTCTTCTGGGATATTATCGAAAATTTATTAAGGATTTCGCAAACTTAACCAAACCAATGACACAGTGTTTACGAAAAGGTGAAACCATCGTACTTGACTCTAGATACAGAGATTGTTTCGAAACCTGCAAAGATTTATTGTGTAATGATCCTTTGCTGCAACACCCTGACTTTAGTAAGCCTTTTAACCTTACAACAGACGCAAGTAACGTTGCATTGGGCGCTGTCCTCTCTCAAGGCGCTATTGGTTCAGATAGACCGATTTGCTATGCAAGTCGTACACTATCAAAGTCAGAACAAGCCTATAGCACTATTGAGAAAGAGTTGTTGGCTATTGTCTGGGCAACAAAGTATTTCCGACCTTACCTGTACGGTAGAAAGTTTCAGATCGTAACTGACCACAAACCACTAACCTGGCTCTTTTCACTTAAAGATACAAACCCAAGACTAATTCGGTGGCGATTAAGGTTAGAGGAGTTTGATTATTCGGTGGTTTACAAAAAAGGTAAGACAAACTCAAACGCGGATGCTTTGTCCCGGATTGAAGTGAATGCTAATGAGTTGAGCACAATTAACCCTGATTCAGATAATTTGGACACGATATCTATTCAAAATAACGTTGATGAATCTGAAAGTATATCCACTGTTCACTCTGGATATGAAAATGTAAACGATGGAATTCCTATTTCTGAACGTCCGCTTAATGACTTTTCAAAACAATTCATAATTATTAAAAATAAACGGCACAGAAATCTATCAATTAAACTCAAAGTTCTATTCAGAAGAAAAAAAAGATATACCATAGAACATTGTGAACCCACAACTGAAGACACTATTCGATATATATTTGAAAATTACTTGAGCTCTGGTAAATTATGCGCTATATTAACTGATGACGTCACATTTAGTGCAATTCAATTAATATATTCCAAGTATTTTAGCAATTCTAATTTCAAGTTGGTGCGATGTAAAAGTTTTCTTAATGATGTCACAAATGTTGATGAACAAGAAAAAATGGTAAGAGATTACCACACAAATTTTCACCACAGAGGCATAACCGAAACTTTTCACCACTTAAGAAAACACTCATATTTTCCTAATATGATCCAAATAATTACTCGCTTTATAAACAACTGCGAGGTTTGTCATAGGTATAAATATGATAGGAAAAGAGAACGATTAAAATATGAAGAAACAGAAACCCCATTTAAACCATTCGAGATAGTTCACCTAGACGTATATTCGGTTAATAAACAAAATTTCCTCACGATTTTCGATAAGTTTACAAAATTTGCTGGTGTATATTTACTCCCATCAAGAAATAGTATAAACCTTATTAAATCTTTAAAGCATTTCTTCTCGCACCATGGCATACCACAACGTATTGTGACAGATAATGGGAGCGAATTCCTTTCAACTCTATTTAAGGACTTTTTAGAAATATACGCAATTAAACATCACACGATTTGTGCAAAGAGCTCCAACGGAAATTCCCCCGTGGAAAGATTCCACTCCACATTGACAGAGCTGATACGTATAATAAAATCTCAAAATAAAGAAAAACCAATTACTGACATTATTGATGAGGCAGTTTTAACCTATAACAACTGCATTCACTCAACTACGAAGCTATCACCATTTGAGTTACTTTCAGGACACATCAGTATAAAGCAGCCTTTTCCGACTAAATTTGAAACAAACACCGAACAAGAGTACTTGCAGAGACATATTAAAGACTATGCAAATTTGACTAGCCTAGTTCACGATCGTTGTCTAAAATACAAACGCAATCTAATAAAAAACCTAAATGTGACCCGAATAGACCCCCCTGATTACGCACCTGGCGAATTAATTTATGAATTAGATGATAGAAGAGACAAGTTAGCACCTCGATATAATGATCATATAGTTAAAGTAAGTAAGAAAATTACAATTGACACAAACAAACGAAAAGTTCACAAGCAAAAGATAAAGAAAAAACGTAAAATGATTTCATCTTAAAATATTGGTGGCGGATATACGAGTATCTTAAGTTAATCTTGCAATTATTTACATTTTTTTTTAAATCCTGACTAAGTTCTGAAGCGAATTTGTTGAAACCTTTTCTTTTCATTTTATTTGTTTGAATTCATAAGTACTGTTATATTTATAGACGTTTTATGTTGCTCTTTAACACTTTCATACCCAACCTTCATCCTTAAACCGAAATTTTAAAGCACTGAAGTGGGAAATATCCTCAGCCACTACGTGGTTGATCTTTGATAACATATCAAGAACTTCAACACTTCAGTTCATAGTTAAGCGGGAGGAGTTATGAATCCCTTCTACTGAATCGGTTTGCAACATGTTGCCTCAGCAACATCACCAATAAACTGCTGTATTCATAACCCAGCAACGTGTGTATGCAACAGCAGACGACAAGTGCTTTGAGCATATTACAGAGATGATACAGCAACACATCTGCACATACAAGACGCTGATGGAAATAACAGCTAAGTGAGAGTCTCCAAATACAGTACATTCTCTTACACAACAAAGGTCTAACGTTAATTTAGTTTTATACAAATTTGATAGTCACTTTTTGCAAAAGCATTCAAATAAAGCAGACATTATATTTATAACTACAAAATTGGTTTAATTCAAAATCATATTTATAACTCCCGCGAGCGAGCTAATTCAGGTTTTCATTGATGGGATAGAGGTGCAACTATGCCAGTAGTTTATCCTGAATTTGGACAAATGCATTGATATATGCCGCCGAAGCCATGGTGGGCATTTGATATTATCTTTTACTCATAATTTTCATCGCACAATGAGTCTTTTGTTTGCTGTGCTCATGGTAAAATCTTTCTTGGCCCACTCTATATTACCAAATTTGGCCTTGATGAGGATTGTTATGAGGCGTTCACTCACATACTAAAAGCTTAAGACTTTACGCATGAGTCTTCCGCGAATAAAAAATCCACAAATAAATGAGAGTTGCCTTCTTTCTTTGTAGCATTCGTCACAGTGGATGTCGTAAATTTTCACTCGTTTATTACCTGACCACACCCACAGTACTTCCTAGATTGATGTAACATCTGCTTTAAAGAAGTCAAGGTTGTTGCTTGTCCCGGAACTGCATGTTTTTTTTACATAGTGGGAAAGCAACCCCCTGATACTAGGCTCATAGGCTTCCTCAGGTGAGAGTAACAGTCTTTGTGTTTCCCACTTTCCATTGTCATTTATCAAATTTAAATTGCTCATTGGCAGAATACCCCATTGATCAAAAAGTTCCCGGAATGAATTCAGATAATTTTAAATACAAGTTTATTCATCTAAATCTATATTGTCTCCTTCAGAGTAATACTCATCGACTGCAACACACTTATGCCAGCGCTTGAGCCAATCTTCGAAACATTTTTTATATTCGGTTTTCGATATGTCCATCAGTGCTTCCTGCGATTTTTCCATTACTTCCCCTCGGCTGCTGAAACGCGTTCCCCGCAGTGGTTTTTTAACTCGATTGAACAGAAAGAAGTCACAGGGAGCCAAATCAGGTGAATGCGGTGGCTGTTGGATGGTATTTGTTGCACTTTTCCTCAAAAAAATACGAATAATGATGGCACTTTGCGACGGTGCATTATCATGGTGCAAAATCTACGAGTTTTCTGAACACAATTCTGGTCTCTTTCGGCGAATTGCTTCACGCAAACATCTCATAACGCCCAAATAATACTCTTTGTTTACTATCAGACCTTCTGGCAAAAATTCATGATGCACTACACCGTTGTAATCCATGAAAACCGTGAGCATTGCCTTCTTTTTTGACTGTTTTTGACTGAAAACAACGTGTTTTTTTTTGGTCTCGGCTCATTTGGTAAACGCCATTCACTTGCCTGATGTCTGGATTGCGTGTCGTACTCATAAACCCACGTCTCGTCTCCAGTAATGATCCTTTTGATGAATGTGGGATCGGATTCAGCTTCGCAAATCATCTCTTTTGCGACATTAACATGGTCTCTTTTTTGCATGAGATTAAGGTCTTTTGCAACAAACGACGGAAACCCAAATCATTAACCAAAATGTCTTGGACGGATCCGTAGGCAATGTTCAAGTCCTTCGCTATCTCTCTGATGGTTAATTTGCGGTTATTGACCAACATTTCTTTTACTTCCAATGTTTTCGTCGGTTTTCGATGTCGATGGTCTGCCACTGCGTTCATCATCTTCGCTTGACTCAGGACCACTTTTGAACCGCTCGTGCCACTGGTAAACGACCATTTTCTTTCGTTGCCGAAACACTTTTCCAACAATTCCAACGTTCGCGCACCACTAAATCCATTTTTTACGCAAAATTTAATACGAGTACTAGTTTGTTGTTGCAAATTGAAATCCATTTCTAAAATTGTAAAAAATCGCGAGATAGATGTACTCTTGACTACGTAACTTTTGCAAATGTCGAGCTATGACGCTAAGATTTATAGGGAGTATCAACAACAAGTTTACCAACTTAACGAAAAAAACAGAACTTAAATCGGAACAATGGGAGCGCCACACGATTGTGTGGCCGGGAACTTTTTGGTCAAGGCAGTATATATAGTTTTGAATAAATTTTCATTAAAGCCCTTTAATTTCACTCTCACTGTCTTTTGAAAAATACATACTATACTTAAGAATTAGGCCTTAAATTTAATTTACATAGAAAAGGTAATTCCATTGATCATTAGTTCCCCATTGTGGTTAATGAAAGAGTGAACACCCTCTGCAGATCGAAGGTATCTAAAATTCTTGATGTTCCTATAAAAAATTATGGTATCCACATTAAAAAAAAATATATTAATTTCTGTAATCTACTTTTAGGGCGCTGTTTAAATAAAATTAACTTTTTTAAGTAAAACAATTGAAAGAACTACTATTGTCTACTTTCAGGTGACTCTGGTGGTCCACTCATCATCAAAGACCGTGGTCGCTTCACATTGGTTGGCATCACAAGTGCTGGCTTTGGCTGTGGTGTTGACCATCAGCCAGGTATCTACCACAATATCCAGAAGACAAGCAAATGGATACAAGAAGTAATACTGAGGAACTCATGATTGCATTCGATTCGAACTAACGTTGTGTAGTGATATTCATTAAAAATTACATGTATGAGTACGATTCTAGGGTTTATTTATTATTATCTCAATAGATTATTATTTTTATTTATTTTTATTATAGTAGATATGTCTTAGGGAACTATTTATTGATCTTTCTAAAATAAAGAATTATTTAAGATTATTTAAGTTAACCGATTGCTATTTTGTTGATGGATAGAGGAGGTACTCCGGCAAAGCCAGTTCCAGACCAAGGTGGAAATAGGAGGGGAGTCGCTAAGGACAAGGAAATGTAACTGAACACTCGAACACTCGGACCCACGCAAGCAAAGCTAAGTGCACTTTATTTCATACAGAATTCAGAAGCTTAGACGGAGGAACTCCCAATATACTAGGTGGGGTGAAAAGTAACCTCCTTGACCGCCAGAACGCGCTGCTACTGCAAAAAAAGGTTATGGTGCCTTGAAGTCCGTTCATATCTAGGCAGACATGCCAAATTTCAGTGCGATACTGTCTTTAGTTTTGTTTTGACAGCTGATTGTTGTTGACGTGTTTGGCATCATGTTGAGTATGGACAAAAACGATTTTCGTTCTCTCATAAAACATTATTTTTTGAGAAGCAAAACAGCGAAGGAAACAAAAGAAAAGTTGGATAAATATTATGGGGCTAATGCTCCGTCAGATTACACCGTCAAATATTGGTTGCAAGAGTTTCGTGGTGGCCGCAACTCCACTACCGATCAAGTCCGCAGCGGCAGGTCCTCCGATGCGGTTACAGAAGACAATGTCAAAAAAATACATGAAATGGTGTTGGCTGACGGGAAGTGCGCGAGCTGGCAGATACCACAAAGATTGGTACTGAGCGCACACGCCATATTTTGGGCAATATTCTGCTTATGAAAAAGTTATCCTGCCGCTGGGTGCCGCGCATGCTCACTTCTGACCAAAAACACGAAGGCGAGAGCACTTCGAAAAAGTGTTTGGACTTGCTGATGCGGAATCGGGCGGACTTTTGGCGTCGATTGGTATCTGGATTTAGATCCCTCGGACTATTATCTCTTCCCAAACCTCAAAAGATGGCTCATCAATAAAAAATTCAGCTCACGCGAGGAAATCATCGACGCCACGGAGGAGTATTTTGCAGGCCTTCTGGAAAATTACTTTTCGGACGGGATCAAGAAGTTGGAAAATCGCTAGAATAACTGCATCAAACTAAAAGGGGACTATATTGAATAAAATAAAAAAAAAACATTTAAAAAAACAAATTTTTTTCATTCCCAAGGAGGTTACTTTTCACCCCGCCTAGTAGAGTCAACGACGATGTCAAGCAGATCTATTTATAAGCTCATTTGAATTGCTGTAGGACTAGGTGGCGCAAAAGTCATCACCCTATCGGAAGATGCTATAATTTTTGCAAATAGCGGCAAATGTCAATTCTACTTTGACATTTGTGAAGTAAACAGATACAAAATAGACGTCAATAAGACACGAATCGAATAATCGTTACGATTTTTTTAATTCGCCGGTGGTCTTGGAGCAGTGTGAACTTCGGCGCAGATTTCCCGGTCGTCCTACACCAACTGGACAAACACCACGGCATTTAGCCGCTCACCTAGAAGGTATGGGATAACACGAGCTGCCGCCAGGTCTGGCAGGCCCCGGAGCAGTTGCTCTGCAGAGAATATCGCAGCTGTGCTTTAAGATATAGCAGAGGACCTCGAAGTGCCGACGAGATGGCGTGACACGTAATAGGCATCAATCGGCTGTCTTTAGAGAGAATTTTGGTGAAAAACTGTAAGATGTTCCCTTATAGAGTGCAGACAGTGTTGACCGCCAAGCGCATGTAATCTAAGCTCAAAACATCCTGAATCTCGACCACGAGGGAGACATTACACCCACTCAAAGTTACTGCTTGGTATGTTGTTTACGCTGAAGGCATCATCGGGTCTTATTTTTTCAAAAACGCCACGGGCCAAACGACTACTGTGGAGGGCGAGCTCTCAATTGGATGAATTGGGACTGCGGTTCGAACAGGATGGAGCAACGGCGCATACTGCACGAGCCCCAACCGAAATTCTAAGGGCTGAATTTTCAGGTCGCCTAATCTTTCGTTTTGCGATTTGCACTCGCCTAATTTAATCATTCCAAACTACCTTTTGTGGGGTTTTTTGAAGTCACGAGTCTATGTTACCAAGTCTCAGACTCTGGAAGCTATCAAAGGGAATATGCGTCAAGTATTCTAGGATCAATCGCCGGAAGAGCGCCTGAATGGTCTTCAATTCTAGCCGATATCATTTTTTCGAATTAATGAAAAAAAATTTAAGACATCAAGTAAACATAACGTGAAAGCAGAACTAAAGTTTTTTATTCATAAAAAAATTACAGCCAAAGGACATCAGGCGACAACTTTTGCCCCACCTTTTATATTCGGTTCTCAGGTCATAAGAGCATTTTTTGGCATCTAACCGAATTGTCGTGAACTGAGGTTTGCACTCAAGCTCATATTGTGGGCCTATTCTCTAAAGGATCTGATCCTGAAAGTTAGAGGCTATGCCGTTGGGTTCATTATTTGTTCATTATTTTGAGCAAAGTTTTCAACTGTCCGCATCAAAGCCGAATTTACCAACATTAGCCTGCTATCCGCCCACGACCACTCATAGGAAAATTAAGTTTTGGAAAGATTGCTTCTGCGCACTCCTCGACCAAATGCATTAGAAGTCCAAGCATGAAATTAAGATTGTCCGCAATAATTTTAATGGTGCGTTTGTATAGGGTGGCATGTTTGACAGGGCCCACCCGACATCAGCTCCAGAAATGGACTAAGGAAGGACTAAGGCAGTTCCGGGCTATATATCATCATAGCTAGCATAGGTTTTCCACGCCGAAATATATACAGAGGAACCTGGCACTCCCACTATAAAAAAAAAAAAAACATAAACCATCACATTGATCAAATTGCGTTTGGCGCAGGATACACTTCTAGGATTTCTTCTTTAATTACAGCCAAGGTGCGTATACGAATTTCACGGACGACAAAATACAGAAGAAGTGCTATGATGAAATTCGACGTTGAACGGCTACATTCGCCCTCACACAACACTTAGTCCAGCAGGCACGCTATAACAAGGAACAGGATCTGCTAGGGATCTCTTGAGGAAATGAGACATGAGGAACATCGGCCTGTCAGAAAAGAGCTTGCCAAGTACCTAACAGAAACATCTGTATGGATGAGAAAGCTATAAAAGGTGAATTTTTTGCTGTTAGGTTTTTCGGTGTCCTGTTTTTGACAGCTCTTGCTTGATTTGTGACATAAGTAAAAGTCAAACATGATCAGTTATCATGGAAAGACTTACATCTGAACAACTCTTACAAATTATTGAATTTTATTATCAAAACCAAGACCATTTTATGGTCGTCATAATCGATCTACTTAGCAAGCAATTCAATCTAATGTGACCAAATTTCGCATCAATTTCACGCTATTAGACATCAAGTCACCTACACGTATGCGCAGAGTTCATACAGAGGAAAATATTGCTGCTGTATCCGCCAGTGTCAATGAAAACCGTGATTTGTCCATTCGTCGCCGTTCGCAGCAATTGGGATTGTGCTACTCGATTGCGTGGAAGATTTTATAGAAGGATCTTAGTCTAAAACCTTACAAAATGCAGCTCGTACAAGAACTGAAGCTGAACGACCTGCCACGTGAACGACGACCTTAGAAAAGCTGCAGGAAGGTGGGCAAAACTGCCGTATTTGATCCGATGAGCAACCTCAGGCTATACAAGACCTGTCAATGCACCCGGGAAAATGCACTATTTGGTGCTGTTTATGCTCCGGCGGTATTGGGCGTATTGGGCGGTATTTTTTCAAAGATGGCCGTAAGAACATCCGAAATGTTTTTTGCCCAGAAGGCACTAGCTGAACCTGGTTCCAGCAAGACGGCGCTACATGCCACACAGCACGCAAATAGATGGACCAATTGAGAAATAAGTTCGGTGAGCAATTTATCTCTCATTTTGGATCGGTGTATCCCTTGGTATGTACACCTCTATCTATCGTGATATTTTCTTCTGAGTCGGCGTGCATTTGTTAAACAGTTTGCTGACAATTTCTACACCTGCTTCCGCTTAACCATGGCCTTGTTGATGATATGGTGTTTTATGTGTGCGCAGAATCCCAATTCTTCAGCAAACTTTACAAATTCTTTATTCACATAGATGCATATACATTATTTTTATAGCAGTATTTATTCCTATGATATAATATACTTCCATGGGGTCAGGATAGTAGTCTACAGCCACCTGGTAATGGTCTTTTTATTTTCTTGCTATGCCACTCAAAGATTTGTTAGAAAGGATAGTTCGAATTGTCAAAACAGACGGAAAAATTATTTGTTAAATGTGGTTGCAAGTATTCGTCTAAAGTATAGTGTCCCGAGCTACCAGAATAAATATTTACATTACCCTAGGAAGGAGATTCATCGGATAATTCCAGTATAAGTGTTCCTTTTCGTCCAATTATGACTTGCTATTTCGACATCTTTCAAGTACTGATGAGTATTCATCCCTTATAGAATCCTCCACAATGAATTATGAGCGTCAATCCTTTTTAAATCAAATTCGTAAATCTGGAAAAGGATTTTTTTCAATTACATGTGTTCAAAACAACCTTTCAGATTCTCTTTCCTTTGGAATGTCGGATTCTTTTTGAGGAGATGACATTCACATTGTCTGCTTTTTTTCAACAGTCACGATCGTCATTTCTGCAGAATTTTTTCTCTGACTCCAAATTCAACCATTCGAGTGACGGGGTGTTGTACAATTAGGGACTGAGCGGCATCAATCTACCATTATCCAGTAGTTATTTCACCTTTTCGTGATAGCCGCCGGATACCACCGGATGTTGGTCTTGGCCAACTAGAGCGGATTCAGCAAACTTATAAGTGCAAGTGGTAAGCAAGCAAGAGCGTCGTCCACAATTAACTGGGCTTTACGACTATGTTAATTAGGTTAGTTAGGTCACTGAAATAGAGATAGTCGCGAATAAGAACGAAGGTCCCCAGAAACTGGGCCTCCAGGTTGGGGGTGTTGAGTATGGTGTTAACTGTCCAACCATTTAAAAGCCCCACTGTCATAAAGCAGATTCGTATAAGCGTTGGTGACTACTGCAAAACGATACTAAAAATAAATGACGGGCTCTGAACAGACCATGGATAGCTGAATAACTAGTGGAGGCCCTAGACTGCTTCTTCTGGTGGAATGAGCCAGAAAAAATGGCAAGAGAAAGGGAGTATCGCCTATTTGGCTGCGGATTTGTTGAAATCTCAGTAAAATTTCTCCCAAGAAATTACCGCAATTGCCACGAATTATGCGTTTGGTTTCACCCGACAACGCTTGCCAATAAAGCGTTGATACGTAGGAAAGGAAAGGAAAAGAATGTTGGATAAAACAGTAAGAAAATGTAGATTTTTTTCTCAACGTAAATTATTTGAGAGTTTTACTAAAAGACAAAAAGAACGTATCAATCCAACAAAACCCAAACAATGTTCCGCAGCTAGACAGAAGGAACCATTTAACTTGAGCGATGATCGCTCAGATTTTCTTCCATCCGAACAAAATTAAGTCAAGACAACAATGAACTTAAATACATCCAATATACGGAGACATTTCACTGCCTCGTAGAGGATTTGAGCAATCTCACCGAGACCTTTGATGTCAAAAAAGGCTTAGACAAGATGAAGCGCTGTGAATTCTTCAACATCGCGCTTCAGAAAATTGTGCAAAATTCAAAACCCATTATCAGAGGCACAATTTTCTAAAAGTCCTGTTGTCACTGGTGCATTTGCAAGTACTGAAGCAAAGCGTCAAAAATAATATGTCAAATATTTGTGCTCATTTTCTTGCTGACACTTAACCTAAAAACGAAAAAAAAAATTGACGCGATTCGGTCGAGTTTGGTGCTTGTAATTGTGATCCAAACTTGGTGAATTTTGAAGAGCATTTACGTGATATTTTGCTTTATTGCCTTCCGATAAAATCAAAGCATTGGCGCAAGCAAATAAGCATTCAACGGTTCGGGAGCTTGCTACCACTTTAAAAGTGTCCATTAGAGACGTTCATGTGGATTTCAAATCACTTGGCTTCGAAAAAAAGTAAACGTAACGCCTGTGATCAGCTCACCAAACGCGAAGAAAACAATCCATTGTTCGAGTATATGTTTACGGGCGAAGCAAAATAGATTGTCTACAACAATGTCAGCCGAAAAAAAAGTTGAGCTAGGTAATCAAGGGCGGACAACACCCAAAAGAAGGTAATGCTGTCAATCTGATGGGAAGCTACAGAGCATTGCAGAGTAACGTTCCGAGAGCTTGATTTACAGATCAAAAGACTTGCTGGCAACAGTGCGATACGACTTACTAATCTGGGTTACTTCAAGAGCAGTAGTTTCGGACCTAGTGGAGCTACAGCCAGGCAATTCAATTCGAACGGATAAAATTCCTTCCTTGGTCGACTTCGACATTCCATATGATATAATATATCCGGAGAGGGAGCGCTGGCAGAAAAAATGCAATAATCAGGTCAAATGAAATTGAAATTTTCACAGACGGGTCGAAAACAGAGGAAGGAAGGAATGTCTATAAGACTACCGGACGCAAGTAGTGTCTTCCAATCAGAGGTTCTGGCTCTACTCAGGGCGGCTGAGCTAATGCAGAAGAGATCGGTATCCGAAAGAGATATTGCTATTTACAATGATAGCCAGGTGCACTCAAGGCAATGGAATCAACCGACGTCAACTCTGATACATTCAGAGGCTATCGCACAGTGCTCAAGGCACTATGCAGTTAGAACCTGTCATGTTGGATGCCAGGACACTGTGGTATTAAAGAAAATGAACAAGCGGAGGAGCTTGCAAATAAAGGAGGGCTGCTCGACAATAGTGACGTTGCCAATATCAAACCACCCCTTTGCATAGTGAGGGGCACTATCAAGTAAAAAATCACAAAGACTGCCAACCTAATGTGGTCGAGCCTTGAAGGGCACAGGTTCTCTGGGCACTGTCATCTGCGGAAACACGCAAAGAGACTCAACTTGTCAGACACGGATATTCGCATATTCTGCGGTGATCTGCAAGCTGTTGAGGACATAACACACATGTTGGGTGAATGCGAGGTAATATCGTGTAGTCGAAGAAAATTTTTACTGAAATAATTTTCCGAAAACCTAGGAGAAATAGACGCCATGAACTTCAATGGCCTTCTTGGGTTTTGAAGGGAAACTGGGTGTTTCACCAGATTGTTTTGGTTTTTGTCATTTGAAGATAAATTCAACTGGTTCCACAGGGATTGCGATGAACCCGTTTTGGTGCCTGGTGCCTGTGTGATGGTATATCCATCATACCCCTGTTTAACCTAACGTTCCGAGCTGACCAACAGTAAGGGTGTGGTGTATCACAAAGCTATGAAGATGTCCGAGAAATGGCAGAAGGTCATCGAACAAAACCTCCAATACATCATTACGCACTTTAGATAAGCGCACCTGAAAATTGAATGAAAAAATTGCAATGGTTCATTGAACAACCATTAGGGATTTCATTTACCTTAGCTTTGCAATTAACTCCTCTGACTATAACATCGGAATTCAAGCAAAGTTTTACACTTCCCAATCGCTGTTTCTCTGGCCTAAGAAGGTTCTTGTAGTTAAGTACGGCTTCTTCATTTAAAGTGATTCTCTTTAAGACTCAACTCATCCTAGTCCTCTTTCCGGCTGCAGATGGAAGACAGTAACAAAAGCCGATAGATATATCCGGAGAAGGAGATATAACAGCGAAATTTACGAGTTTGTATCAGTCGCCCTTCGATTGCTATCCATAGAGCTAACGCAAAAGAAGAAAACCTCGCTTAACTGGCAGCAGTTGGCCAAAGACTGCGTTAACTGGAGGGATTTATTGGTATTTAGTGGTGTGTATTCCCTCCTCTTTATCGTACTATTCCCTCAAGTCAGGCTCTCATATTAATGCGTCTTCTTATTGCTGCTTGCGGTGGATGTTACTATGACAATCAATCTTGTTCTACCGATGTAAAATAGAGGTGACCCAACACATGTATTCGATTTATTTCCAAAAAAATATTAGAGCACGCCCTGCATAATAGGCCGGTGAATGATTTTCCATCAGCTGACTTAAAAGGAGTATAACTGGACATAGTACTTTATCAACATAGCATACAGGGTGAATGAATCGAACTCAAACTTTTTAAAATGCGCTAATTTTTTTATTTTTTGATAAATTTTATTGTGCCAAAGCAAAAAATGTTGGAAAATACATCAATTTTCTAATTGTATCAGTAGTTTTCGATATGTCCACCTTTGGCGCGAATAATGGCCTTGAGACGGCCGAAGAAAGCATCGCACGCTGCACGCAAGTGGCTCTGCGGTATTTTGGCCCATTTCCGGCGAAGTGCTTGTTTGAGGTGGTCCAAACTTTGGTATTTTTTGATGCCAACCGTCGCCTTCAAAATACCCCAGACAGAGAAATCCAACGGTTTTGCATCCGGAGAATTAGCAATCCATTGTGTCGAAGAAATGAAGTGTGGAACATTGTTTTTTGACCAACGCGCGTTTTTTGAGACGGTGCCGAGTCTTGTTGAAATGTCCATGGTCTCCGACCGAAATGATTGTTTGTCCAAGGCTTCAATACTGCCTCTAAGACAGTTTCACGGTATACGATCGCATTAATTTTGACGCCACGGTCCAAAAATATGAGCGGAGAGCGACCATCGGCGGTTATGGCGGCCCAAACTATCACCATCGGTCCTGCCTGCTTTCTGGTGGCCGTCCGAAGTTGTACATTTTCGAAGGACCTCTCTGGCAAGTAAACTCGGTCATTTTATTTGTTGACATATTGCTCGATAACAAATGGAGACTCATCGGAACAAAACCAAATTCGGCAACTCACCACTGCAAGAGTAGCAACTCCTTCGCTCTTTCGACTCTAACTTTTTTCTGTTGCGGTGTAAGATCGTGTGCTTTTTGGAACTTCCATGCCGTTTTGCAACGCTGCCAGTATCACGGTAACGAGCTATGGTTCGAGACACAAATGATTTATTCACGTTGAGGTGCTGGAGGGCTCTAACGATAGCTACTTGTGGTTTTCCAGCCAAATATAAAGCAATCACACTATCACGTTTGAATTCCATCGCGGATAAAAATTTTTCAACACAACTGAGACGCAAATCGTTTAAAAGGCTTGTAAATAATAAAAGTATATGTCATGTCAGTTGAGTCGCATGTCTTATGCGAAAAAATTACAAGCATTTTTGAGAACCACGAAATTCCTGCATACAATATCGCGATTCTACATTGAGTGCTGCAAACGGCCTATTAATTATATCCTGGAATGTAGCATTCACTTCAAATAGGCCAACTTTGGAGACGTCTGTTACTGTCATAAAGGCAGAAGCATTTTGTGTCAGTGAACTCAACCGCTATCCAATGTTGCATATGTTTCGCAGTTAGCATACGCACTCGCACAGATTGTTGTCAACGTAAACTAGCACCATCAAATCGAGGTAGAGCTTTTCGGGTCGGTATCAGATGATAGGGTCCCTATGTGTGCTACACGAAATGCCTTGCAAGAACGATGTTTTTAACGAAGATTTCTATGTTATCCTCACTTTCAGAAACAGAACGTTTCAAATTAACTTAAGAATTCCATGGGCTAGTGAAAATAAGAATTCAATTGCTCTAGTCCTCGAAAGATGACACAAAATTATAGGCTCTCATAGCAAACTTGCATTTAGACTTACAAACTCTCAATACGAGCCGGCGTTTAAATAATTTACAGACTGTTATTAGAACAATAATCGTCATCTTTCACTAACGCTTATACGATGAACATCGTATTCAGAAGATCTGAATCAAAGGAGTAGCTTTGATTTACTACAGCCATTAATAATATCTAGTCAGTGAAAACACCTCGTTGTGCCTCTGGTAGTCAGATGTCACAAATTGCCGTATTGCACATTACACGCAGCAATTAGTGATACAATTCTTTTTTTTTTTTTTGTTTTTCAAATGAGTATCCGTGTTAAAGCCCGCACTGAAGATCGTTCCTTACACAGCCTAACACACGCACTCTTCTCATTTATCTTTTCGTGTTTTGTTTTCTTCAATCACTGGATTTCCTTCACGCATCTGTTAAATACTCCACCACCAATGACACTGCCCGCTGTGCCAATGCCGTCGGTAACAACTACTCATACTCATACCTCAGCTGCAAGATACAGACATCGACCACAAATGACAAGAAGCTTTCACTTTCACTTTTAATTCGCCCTCCACCTCTTCCTACCATCAGCTGAGCTCATGCTTGCCTCAGTATATTTACCTGTGTCTGTGTAAACATTAAGTGTGCCTCATCTCAAGGCATAAATCAGAAGTTTTGCGGCGGACACACTGGCTAACCCCGAAAAAGAGCTACGAGCTCTGATGCATGTTGCGGGTTCCAACAATTACACTCAGCACAGCACTATACGGTGACAAACATGGATGACATTACGTAAAATCCTCCTCGTCTTCTTCTTCGTCGATTTTTTATTTTCCCCATTTTTGCTGTGCTATCTTCTTTGTCTTCTCGGTTTTGTGGTCTTCCATTGCCAGTAGTGTAGTGTAGTGGGAAGGGGGCGACAATCTTTAAAACTCAAAACCAATTAATAGCAGCGACTCTTTGAAAGCCCTGACAAACGGCGACTAATGAAACACACCACTCACACGATTGAGAAATGGCCCGAGTTGAGTGTTGTGGGCTTTACCTCTTTTAGCTTCCGCAATTGGTGGAACAATTGTGGCTTACCTGCCACAGGTGTGTTATGCAATTGATTATGCAGCCATCAGCTCCACTTATAAGTGTTTACGCGTTCCCAATACGATTTTCGATGACAACGTTAGCGATGATGATGGCGGGTACTTGTTGGAGTTTGCCTGAAGTGATTCACTTGATTCAATGCCAAGTGGAAAAAATGGGTCATTTCCTACTGTGCATTTTCAAATACCTGCTTTTGGCCTGGTACTGTGGTGATACATTGTTGGAAGAGGTTTATGTCGCCATTTGATGGTTGATAGTGTGATGAAATCTATCAATCAAGTGAATGGAGGATTGATTTTGCTTGCATTTGGAATTTGGCAATCGACTTGGAGTTTTACGCAACGGTGTTATGAATGGCAGAGAGGGTCCTACTCATAATTGAAGGATGACAGTCGATGTAATATTCATTGACAACTGATATATTACTCCGGTTGTGTGGAAACGCATGTGTATTTTCAACTTCGAGCCTAACCTGGTTGTTTTTACGCCTCAGTTTGCTACTCAACTCTTTTGTTTTAATGTGTATTCTGGAACTGCTTAGGTGAAGATAGAATTTCGTTCGAAGAGTTATTTTAACGTCAACTTAAAGCAAGTTTTGGACATATTTTGACAATGTGAATTTGACCTCACTAGATAGCCTAGATTCACAGGTACTTTAGCAAACTTAATAAACTTTGAAATCATAGGAGTTCAGAAAATTGAATACCAGTTTGAAGAAGTTGTTTTCCATAGGACCTTCTGCTCCAGAAATATTCATAACAAATGAACAACAGAGCTCAGAATTGTCTTTGTCTATTAAATCCTGTCACGAATTTCTGAATGAATGATGAAACCCGGATCTGTCCTTAAATATAACCAAATGCATAGACAGTTTAAAATTGCATCGAAATCATTAGTTGCTGAGTGATAAAAGTCAAGATTTAAGGATTCTGGAGGCAAGAAACCTCTAAATACTGGGTATATATTCGTGTGGTTTTTCTTTTTCAAAATTTGAACGTTTATTTAAGAGAATCATGTACAATAGTATTATTCAAAGCATTGCCCATCTGAAGCTATGACTTTTTCCCATCTTTCTGGAAATTTTGTGGATCCCATCCCAAAAGAACTGCGCCGGCTTGGCAGCCAAGAATGAATCAAGCCAATTTTTGATATTCTGCTCTGATGTGAACCGTATTTCAGTGACGGCGTTCTGCATCGACCGGAACAAATGGTAGTCAGAAGGGGCAAGGTCTAGGCTATAAGGCGGGTGGGGTAAGACTTCCCATCCACTGTTTTCCAAATAGTTCTTAACCGGAATAGCAACGTGGGGCCGAGCGTTGGCATGATGGGAAATTATTGCCTCGTGTCTGGTCGCATATTCCGGGCGTTTTTCGGCCACTGCCCTCTTCAAACGGCGGATTAATTGTGTTCGGTATCGTTGTCCATTGATGGTTTCACCCGCTTCTAGCAGCTCATAGTACAGCACACCCATCTGATCCCACCAAATACAGAGTATTACCTTCGCGCCATGGATATTCGGCTTTGCCGTTGATTTGGCTGGTTGGCCGGGTTTCACATATGATTTTTTGCGCTTGGGGTTGTCGTAATGGATCCATTTTTCATCACCAGTAACAATTCGATGCAAAAATGACTTCCTTTTGTGGCGTTCCAGCAGCATTTCGGACATGCAAAACCGCCTTTCGACGTCTCTCGGCTTGAGTTCATGTGGAACCCAATTTCCTTGCTTTTGAATATATCTAGCTGCTTTTAAACGTTTTGAAATGGCTGCTTGAGTGACACCCAAAGATTCTGCGAGCTCTTCTTGTGTTTGACAACAATCTTCATAGAGTAATGCTTCCAGTTCTTCATCTTCAAACTTTTTTGGCTGCCCAGGACGTTCATTGTCTTCCAAGCCAAAATCACCACTTTTAAATCGTGCAAACCACTTTTGGCACGTTCGCTCAGCTAGCGCATGTTCACCATAAACTTCCACCAAAATACGATGACTTTCGGCAGCAGTTTTCTTCATATTAAAGTAATGAAGAAGAACTCCCCGCAAAAACACTTTTCCAGGCACAAAGTTCGACATATTTGAGTGAAAAAAAATTATTGTTGTTTAGGCTTCAAATGAATGACAATGACAGTAGCTTTCCAATGCATGTTCCAATGGAATAATACAAGTTACGCCATCTCTTAACAAACCGCACGAATTAAGTTATTGTTGACTCTAAACACGCCAAAAATTTATTCCTATCTAAAACTGGCTATCTATTCTCAATCTCTTCAAAAGCCCTACATTACAAAAGGGTTCCAAAAATTAGTCGAAGCATTCCGCCTGCGCTTACGTCCAATATTCATAAACACATAGAGTAGAGCTGGAAAAATTAGGGTCTGACATAGAGTTTCATTGTTACTCTATTGCATTACTAGGCCAAGAAAACAAATACAAGTCAGCCCTCTTTCTTTTAGCTTTTCAATCAGCTCAGTGGAGCTAAACCAATTATCGACTATAAATATTTCTGTTTGGGTTCTCGAAACCTTTTGAACCTCATCTGATAGTCAGTTTTAGCAATACACACAAGAAGGATCTTCAGCCCATACTTGGCAGTTTTTTTTTTTTTGGCATGTTCATACGAGTATACGTATTATAAACTGGCATCTACCTCTAAGTGCAAGGTGAGCGCCGAAAATATATGCTGCTTTACATTTTTCTAGGAAATTTCCAAAAATTTCAGAAATGGCAACTAAAGGGTCTTCTTGAACCCGTTGGGATCGTGTTTCAATATCGTCAAATCGCAACGCATTAAGCAAAACGATAAATCTACTATTTAATAGCGCCCTTCTGAAAACTTCACCTCCTGTGCCATGGGTTGCAAGTATATGAGCATTGATGTTTTCATCATTAGATTTCAAAACAGAAGTATAGAACAGCACTCCATTTCCACGGAATTTGTAGCACTTATCTAAATCCTATCAGCATTTTGATCTTTTACTCTTATGTTAGTAAGCTTTTTGTTAGTGAACATGACAAGTTGATCCATTAATTCAGAATCAATAAATTCTGACCGCAAAGCCATAGCCTTTGTATGCTCCCTCTGCCTCTGGGGCACAATGCGGAGTGAATCAATGACCGGTAAGATCTCGGCATAGGCTCCTAGGCACTCCATTTATATCCATTTCTACCAAAACAAGACTTTGACCTACTTCTGTGAGTTTGAGAATTTGCGGTTAAAGATTTGCATAATAGTAGGTTGATCTTCATCTTCAAGCTGTGTCATGATCGTCAATCAGGTGGAAGTCGGGATTAACCACCTCATCATCAACATCACTGAAATCTTCTACTTCTTGTTATAACCAGTTCTCTAAAGTTGACACAAAGTTGGGATCGTTGACACTGATTTGATCTTTTTTTATACGACTGGCTCACGGAGATCCAGGTTAATCCATCTATAAGGTGGAGGAAAAGTAATGTCATAATGTGACTTGGCTGATATTTTGTCAGAAATGAAAACAATTGGACTCTGGTTATCAGAGAAGTTTACTTGAAAGTGTAAAATTGATGACGTTAGGTTAAGAAAATGATGTCGGTCAAATGATCACTTCCTGATTTGATGCGCATTTTATGGCATTTTGAACTGTTGCTCTCAAACTATCTGGCTCCAAATTGGTAATTTTTTCTTCAATGTTGGCTCTCAAGACAAACCACGTCGTGGTAAACCGGAGATTTCAAAATCTGGCTGGCCCGTTCAACCGCCACAACGGGAGATCAGACGGACTGGAAATTGGTGATTAAAAATCGTTGCCCCAGCTGTGTGAGCGGTTGCTGCATCCTCCTGGAAAAAACAATACTCACCAGATACGATTATGGTGGTGCCGTCGGCGTTCTCAAAAAATTAAAACCAATCACAATGCCACACCAAAGAGTCACTTTGAGGAGATGCCATGGCTATTCGTGGATTTCATGTGGATTCTCCGTGTCCCATAATACATTCACATAACCAGTTATGTGCTTCGTCGCTCATTATAATTTTGTATATGAAATCATCCCCTTTTTGCACCAAGTTTAACAGAGTATCAGAGTAAATTTACCTCACTTTACGGTCAGCAGCCAGCAATTGGTGAACGGTTTGCACCTAATAAAGGAACATTTTCAGATCTTTCACCAAAATTCGACGCAACAAACGTCTGCTGATGCCAAATTATGTGCCGATATGTGGACTCTTTCGGACGTCCTTGGCCACAGCAGCGATATTCTCAAACGGACAAGCTGGACGGGGCCGGCCACTTCTAGACCCAGCTTGAACGAGACGCTAAGCCAAACGCTTAATTTTTCGCGCACATAGTTGAGGACGACGAGGAAAACAACGATGAAATTCACGCAGCGTTAAAACAACAGACCGGAAATTGGTAAATAAGCAGTAACAATAATTAAGAGTTCTTCAGGTGAGTATCGTTCAATTGTTTATTGCCAACTGTCAACGTATATTTACACTTGACGCCATTTCCAAGGCATCCAAGGAAGAAATTAAAATATTTGACGGTGAGATGAAAAAATATAAATTTGTAAAATAGGGACACTAACACCGACCTTACGTCACGGTAACACCAAAGTAAAAGCAAACAAGTACTGAAAGGGACAGATATACGAGGGTTGTCTGAAAATTTCCAGCCAAACAATGATTCAACACATTTTTTCTTAAATTTTTTTTTTATTTTTCTACATAGTCTCCTTGTAACTCTACACACTTCTTCCAGCGATGCTCCCATCTCTCTAACCCGTCCAAACAGTACTTGGCGTTTTTCTCTGCAAAATAATTGTTCACGAAGGTGATTGCCTCCTCTTTTGACGAAAATCTCTGTCCTCCGAGCGCAGTTTTTAGATGAGGGAACAAAAAGAAGTCGCTTGGGGCTAGATCTGGTGAATAAAGCGGATGGTCAAGCAGTTCAAACCGTAATTCATGGATTTTCGCCATGGCAACCGCTGAGGTGTGAGGCGGCGCGTTGTCTTGGTGAAACAGGATTTTCTTTTACTGCAAATGTGCTCATTTTTCCGCAGAAGCCTTCAGCTTGGAAAGTAATGATGCGTAGTATGCTCCTGTAATGGTTTTTCCTTTTTGAAATTAATCGATTAAGATAACTTCTTTACTATCCCAAAAAACAGTCGCCATCACTTTCCAGGCCTGTCTACTATTTTGACTGAATTTTTAATTCGGGCGTATATTGGCATATCCAAGTTTCATCTACAGTAATTAATCGGCTCCAAAACTCGGATTTATTGCGCCTAAACTGCGCCAACTGAGCGTTGGAAATGTTCATTCGAACAAGTTTTTTGTCTAATGTAAGCAAACGCGGCACCCAACGCGCGGACAGCTTTCTCGTGCCTAAATCTTAATTTAATGTGTAACAAACACGTTCTTTGGACATTTTCATAACCTCTACTATCTCTCTCACTTTAATTCGGCGGTCGTCTAACACCATTTGGTGAACTTTAGCAATGTTATCGTCAGTGGTTGCAGTTTTTGGACGTCCTGGACGTTCATCATCTCCCAAGCTCTTACGGCCACGTTTAAATTCAGCTGCCCAAAATTTCACTGTGGTAAATGATGGTGATGATGTCCCAATAAACAGAGTTCAACTCATTTTTGATTTGTGTAGGCGTATGGCCTTCTATAACAAGAAGTAACAGCTTGATACTCATTTTTTTCAATTTTCACAAAAAAACACTCACATCGACTTGCTCAAACGACTGTCAAGTAAAAACTGCGCGTCCAAAATGACTGAAACTTCGGTAAGTAACAGTCAATAGATGCACAACTAGCATACACTAGCTTTTATTGACGAGTGCAGCTATCTTTACGTTGCGATCGGAAACTTTTCAGACAACCCTCGTATATGTTTGATATATGGTATTTGTCAAAGTGACACAACTTGAGCAGTTTAAGGTTAACAGTTGATGAGTATCGATCTGGACTTCTGGCGTTTTCTCTCTGATTTTGGAATGTTGAAGGTTGATCTGAGTACAGGAAATAGATGAGTGCTGGAGTGGCCGTCTCTTATCTGCACTCATTTGGACACAACGTTCGTGGCCATGGCTCAAGTGGTAGTGGACTGACTTCCAATTCGGAAGGTTCGGTGTTCGAATCCCAGAATTCAGTGTTAAGTTCTTTAAAAAAAAAACGTGGAAATTAACCGTTCCAAGGTGCAAATAGGGACGTGAGTCATACCTACCTACTTTAATAGTATCGACAGAAGCTGTATCTAAGGCCGCAACAAGGGAAGAGCCGTCCTTGTTTTCCCGATTCTTGCTCTCTTTGTAAGAGTAGATTTTTCACTTTATAGTGTCGAATTCAGAGTTCTGGGTATCAAGACGTATCAGCACATCCCCTATTTCCCTGAATTGCCTCGGAACCCAGAAAATGGCGCACGTCTGTTTGGGTTATCTGAAAACTTCGAAAGTCTTAATTTTTACTCTAAGAGTTCCGTTTTACGTATTGTAGTCCTCTGTTTGAATGCAAACATTCTCTGCTGTAGCTAGTTCCCACAGTTAATCGATACAGTGTTTGCAATAAGAGTCGTTCAAACTACTGTCATTGCCAGCCTTCCCAATTTGAAACGCCAGAGAGGATATAGCGGCATATATGCGCCGGTCTGGTCCCTTTTGGCATTTCGGGGTTTTCTTGGAGGTTGACTTTCCAGCGATATTCAAGTTTTATCTAACAAAACTGCAACTTGTGCTGGTTGTACCACCAGTTTCAGCCGGATCTTATGCGCTGGGAAAGCCACCACTAGAGTTGTTTCTCAGCGGGGATTCCACCACATTAACTGACTTCCGTCGACCAGAACAATGACCATTGCTGGCTGTAGTATTAGCCTTAGATGGTGTCCATGTAAAACCACCGCTGGCTTTGTTTTCGTCAATGAGTTTGATCGTTTCATGCGACTTTTGTCCACTGGAACTACAGCGTTTTTGAATTGCAGCACCGGTATCATCAGGGTTCCATGCGCGAAGAGATCCATCAACAGAGGGAATGCCTGAAACTTTGTCACATATTTGGGACAAAAAAGGGGGCTCAGTTTCAGATCCGAGAAGTTGGACGGTTTCAGTGTGTTTCACTTTCACCGACCCTCTTCCCTTCGCCTTCGGGGAGTGGGACCTTTAATACTGGCGCCTTGGATTGGACATACCGTCTCTTTGCGCCGTCCATTTGCCCCACAGCCGTTTCCTTGCTGCCGAATATTTTAAATTCTGTGTGCTCTGTCTTCAAAATAGACAATCCATTAGGCCGAAGAATGTAGCATAAGTACAGTTGCTTGTCTGTTAAAACACTAAGTGGGACGCTTAGTAGATCGTATTCTGCATTTCAGAAAAACTGACTCAGCTGGATTTTACAAAAATTTGCCAAGCTTCAGTGATACGAGAAAAGAACAACGGGCAGTTCAAATACCAGTTTATTTTTGAACCATGTGTTATTTTGACACTGACAGCTCTTTCGCGCTCGATATCTTAACCGTCGTTCATTATCATGCCTCCGCACAATGGAGTAAATCGCTTTACGAACAACGCTGGGAAATATTGCAAGCTCATTTCAAAAGTGAGCGGGCTGTTACCGAACTAGTGCGTTTATTGAAAATAAGTTTTGACCGAAATGAAGTACCCTCCACGCCTGCTCTATCCAAGTTTGTGCAAAAAGTTCGTGAGACTGGCTTGCTGGCGGATATCATCTCCGTCATCATACGGAGCGCACCGACGAAAATGTGGCTGTGCTGTGGCCGAGAGTGTTCGACTCAATACAGATGTCAACAACTCAACATTTGTCGCACCAGCCTGATGACAATTCTGCACAAAGATCTCGGATTATTAACTTACGATATCCAATTGAAGGTAAACGACCACCCTCACTTCTCAGTTAGGGCGTTACAACATGTCGAATTGGGTGATGAATTTGGCCGAAAAATTGTTTTTTCTGACGAGGCACATTTTCAACTCGGCGGCTATGTTAACAAACAAAATTGTCACATCTGGGGATAGGAAAACCCGCATTTGACTGTCCAAAATGCAATGATTGCATCTACAGAGAGTGACAGTTTGGTGCGGACTTTAGATATTTCGAAAATTCTGCTGAAAACGCCATTTCGGTCAACGGTGAGTACTGCAGAGCCATGATAACCGGAATTTTTGTGGGCTGATATTGAAGACATGGACTTGGACGGTCTTTGGTTTCAGCACGATGGTATGCTATGCCACACAGCCCATCACACAATCCATCTTTTACGCGCTGAGTTCGGTGACCGTACAGCTTGCCGATGTCAATTGGCCGCCTCGGAGTTGCGATTTGACCCCGTTAGACTTTTTTTAGTGGAATGGATTCATAAGATAGGGCTAGAAAAAGCCAACAAGATCTTCGAAAATTAGGTTGACAGGGTGGGCTACTACAAAGCCAGGCAAGGCAGCTATATGAATCAAATCGTATTTGGCAACTAATGGGAATGTTCATTCTTTCTAATAAGGCTATAATTTATCGAAGGTAATTGATTTTTGCTCATTTTATTTTACTTTGTGTTTGGACCGCCGTGTGCAGACAACTGGTAACTTATTCTCATTCGTAGGCCATGTCTGGTTTAAGCATCGCTCTCAGGCTAGACCACCTGTAGTTCACGGAGTCGTGTGATGTCACGCGATAGTGCACGATAAACTCGTATTATTTCAGTCCTACAGTATTGTGCATAAAGATATAAACATAATCAAAAATGCGGTGAAAGATAAAAGCTCTTTGTGAGATACCCCCAGATCTACAATTTTGTCCATCGATGAAGTTTTGCAGACCTCGGATTTTTTTTCCCCAACCGAACTCCTGTAACTGTGTGAAGGTGGTGCTAGGTGTATGAGGGCGAGCGTTATCTTGATGGAATAGAACACCCCTTCGATTAATAAGACTCGGTGATAATCTGGTTACGAGGCAACAGCTCAATTCCCTCAGCATCTCACCATACAGACAGTTACACCTTGAGCGGGTGAAGTCCATATCTGGGATGTTGTGCTGGTCTGTCTTCTGGCCTAAGCCACCGGTGGCGACGTTTACTGTTATTATAAGGAACCAGTTTGTATCCCTGGTAACGATCCGATTCAAAAACAGCTCTTGATTCCTACGCGACAGAAGCCCAGTAAAAGGTACGATTATTTTGTGATAGATGGTGTGGTGCCCATTATTCCAAATTTATGACTTTCCCCGCATTTGTTAGGTGCCGATGGATGCTGTCTACGTTGAGTTCTCCTGCGAGTTCCCTTATTGTAACAGTGACGTTTCTTTCGGCGGTGTACTTCATCAGCTCATCGTCCAGCTCTTCTGGCTTACCCGCACGAGGTTGGTCTTTTAGGTCAAAATTGCTATATTTAAATTTTGCACACCAACGCCGATACGCTGAGAACACCCTCTCCATACACATTTTGAATTTCTCTAATGACTTCACTTCCATTCTGCAACAAAAACAATAAAATATGGCGAATACTTATGCTCTACCGATACATCCATTTCCAAATTCGATTAAAAATGCTTACAACGATGCTAACACAATAAAATTTGCAGACTGAATGAGCAATATATCTCATACTAATTTGCATAACGCTTTCAGCGTTAAATTAGTTTTATCCATTTTATGGCAATTGGAAATTAACCTCCCAAAAAAAGCGCACAATACTTATGTTACAACTTGATGTTAAGATCAGTGTCCTTAGCCTGTACGCATATTATAAGAACCAATTGGAAGTATTTTCAGATCTGTATTAAATAAAATTTGTAATTCATATTACGAGATTGTGATATTCATTTATTGTCTAAATATACAATTGTATTAATCCTCAACATAAAGAAATTTTTTGGTCCTTCGAGCCGGATAAATACCAGCGACCGGCAGTCGTATCACGATTGCACTGTATGGAACGCCGCTTCAGTTATGATCGAGAATTGTTTCGTATGTATTCGAAATTCATTCGCGAGTACCAGGATCTTGGGCATATGGAACTCATTCCATTAGACGAAATTGAAAATACATCAGGGCATCTCTTTTATCTACCTCACCATGCAGTCATGGAATTCGACAGTTCTACAACTAAATTGCGCGTAGTATTTGATGGTTCGGCAAAAGATAATCTAGGACAGTCGCTTAACAGCACATTTCTGATCGAACCTTCCATACAAAGAGATCTTGTTGGTGTTTGTCTTAGATTTCGCCAGAATCAGTATGTTTTCGCAGCTGATGCCGTCAAAATGCTCCGTCAAATGTGGGTGAAAGACATTTTTAGCGTATCGTATGGCGCGAGAGTCCAAATAACGAAATTCAACACTTTCGCCTTTGTACCATAACATACGGTACAGCCTGTGCTTCATTCCTGTCCATGAGAGCCTTAAATCGACTTGCACATGATTCTCGTGGCGACTTTCTGAATGCTTCCCAGGTTTTGCTCAACGACATCTGTGTTGATGACTTAATGACTGGAACTAATTCAGTTGAAGCTCTTTTAAAACTTCAGTCCGAGTGTTGGTTTCCTTATTATCAATGGCAAAACTAACTCTACGCAAATAGAGATCAAACTGTTGGCCACTCCTCTCACTTTTACCAAAAGAAGATTGTGAGTACTCCATCAGAGACACTGAAGGTTCGACAAAATCTGTCAAAATTCTCTGTATGTTTTGGGATTCAGCTCGCGATGAACTTTTTTATAAAATAAATGCACTCAGTCCACAATTTTCGTCGACCAGAACAACACTACTTTCGGAAATATCTAGGATTTTCGACCAACTCAGGCTCCTAGCTCCATCTATTGTATCTTTCAAGATAATGTTTTAAGAACCTTGGATGCCTGAACGTAAGCTAGGTTGGGACGATCCTGTGCCATCAATTGTTGCTATAACATGGGATTGCTATAGAAAGGAGCTTCCGTGTTTTGAACAAATCTGAATACCTCGACATATTGTCGCCGCGTCCGAAAATATTGAGTTGCACGGATTCTCAGATGCTTCTTCGGTAGTGTATTATGCGCGAGGAAAATTAAAAACAGGTGGTTTTCAAATAACAACAAAAGCTGCAAGAACTAAGCTAGCTCCTTTGAAAAAAGTGTCGATACCTCGTTTAGAATTGTGCGTAGCTCTCCTGTTATCTCGTCTGTTTACGCGAATTAAATCATCCATGACTCTGAATATATCATGAACATTTGCCTGGTGTCACTCCGATAGTCTTGTATTGGTTATCTTGATCCTTGGTGATGGTCTACATTCCGTTTCTAACACAATACCGCGGAGCTCGTGGCATTACGTCTCTTCCCCAGATAACCCTGCCAATTGCACTTCACGCGGTCTTCAACCTTCAAATCTTGTTGAACATAAACTTTGGTGGACTGGCCCAAAATGGCTGGCCTCACCTGAAGAGAAGTGGCCTGTATCGAAATTTGATTTATTACGACCCTCGGATTGTGCAATTATTAAAAGTGGAGAACGAAAAATACGCAGACACTCGTTATTTCTCGTGTCGAACTGTAAGCCCTTGACTCTTCTTACCGAAAAGTATTTGTCCTGGTGTCGTCTTCAGCGTGTGGTAGCTAATTGTCTACGGTTCGTGAAAAATTGTCGCGAAAACTCAAATAATCGCCGGTTTACCCATCTATATCTTCGCGAAATTCAAGCACTCATCAAAAATTCCCAGGAATCATCATTCGGAGAAGATATTCACAATCTCAACACTCACAAACAACTGCCAAAAAAATTCAAATTATTGCGGTATTCGGCTTTCCTCGATAAAGATGGACTTCGGTGACAAAATTAAACACGCAAATATATCGAATAACATTGAACATCCTTTAATTTTGTCTAACAAGTGTAATTTTTCTGTTCTTATAGTAACCGATGTGCATCTCAAAAATCTACACACAAGGGTTTCCGAGACCGTCGCCATCGTCCGCCAGCAGTTCTGGATACTTGAAAATCGCAGTGTTATCCGCTAGATTATCCATCGCTGCAAAATCTGCTTTATTCAACGAAGAGTTCGTGTTAGTCAATTAATGGGAGACCTGCCCGCTGAACGCATTCAACCGATCGACCGTTTATTAACACAGGTGTTCATTATGATGGTCCCTTTCAAATCCGTTTTTCTCGTGGTCGAATTCCAAAATTTAGCAAGGCATACATTGCGTTGTTTGAATGCTTCTCCACAAAGGACCTCCATCTGGAGTTGGTTAGCGACTTAACCTCAGAAGCATTTCTCGCAGCCCTTCGGAGGTTCGTTTCCAGAAGAGGAAGATGTACCAATGGCACAACATTCCACGGTGCCCGGAGATGTTTGACTAAGCTGCATAAATTGGTAATGTCCCGGGGACACAACGAACTTGTAACTGCTGCCCTTGCCCGTGGCAAGCGATTTCAATGTACACAATTCTGGGTGGCTCCGACATTCTGGACAGACAACACGCGAAGGACGGTGTATTGAGATCTTCGCTGCAGAAAACAACTTAACCCAGCTTGGAACTGAGCTCACGCGAATACCAGGCATTAATAGTCATACCGCCAAACCCCTTTTATTTTTAAGTTCTCACCCTGATAAGTATTGTACAAAGTCAATGTGCCACCTCCTCTAGGCTCGTCGGACCACTGTGTTATATCAGCTAATTTCTTGTACACCGACCATTTAGAGAAAAGATTCCTAAAAGAACCGTATGGAAATATAAGAAAGCCAACTGGAGCGGTCTTAATAGCTTCTTTGGGAATTTTAACTGGTCGTTGTTTCCTCGACGACGTGGATGCCGCTGCTGATATGATCACAGACACCATTCTCTTTGGAGTGAGAAACTGTATCCTGATGAAGAGTATCAAACCAAAAGAATTGGCATGGTACGACTTGAGCCGTAAGGAGGCTGTCAAGCCTTGAGAAATGTTTTTTCGGTCCTTCACGACCAATTCAACAGAGAAAAACCGAAAAAAGTTTAAACAAGCCACGTCTTTCTTAAACGTGTAAATTTCCAATACGACCAAAAACTGAGGCAAAAAATATTCTAATGTCCCAAAGTTGGTAAAAATTGTTGGTCGTTGGTCAAAAATATTAGAAATTCTGCCTCATCCTCCATCCCAAGGCTCATTGTCAGCCCTATGGACAAGGCCAATCTGCTTGCCGCACACTTTGCGGCCAGCCCAACACTCGCATCGCGTCGAATCTTCAATGGGACAAATCCACTTTCGCTTTCGTGTGGTAGCAAGAGTTCTTAAAGATCTTTACATTCACAAATCCGCTGGTCCAGATGGCATTTTGTCGAAAATGCCTGCTTTTGGGATCGATGACTCTCTCCTTCAATGGATTAGAAATTACTTTTCGGACCGTTCAATTCAAGTTGTCTTGGATGGTTTCAAGTCTGGTATTCACAAAATAAATGCTGGTGTGCCCCAGGGTTTCGTTCTGTCTCCGACACTCTTATTAATTTTCATCAACGATCTCTTGTCTGCTACTTCTAATCCAATATACCGCCTTCATCAAAATTTTTTCGGAATTTATTCAAAAAATTAAAAATACAAGTTTATTTTTAATTTTAAATCTATATTGCCCCTTTCAAAGTAATCCCCATCGACTGCAACACACTTATGCCAGCGCTTGTTCCAATCCTCGAAACATTTTTTATTTTCGGTTTTCGGTATGTCCATCAGTGCTTCCTGCGATTTTTCCATTACTGGTACTTCCTCTCGGCTGCTGAAATGCGTTGCCCGTAGTGGTTTTTTGCTCGATTGAACGGAAAGGAGTTGTAGGGAGCCAAATCGGTGGTTGTTGGATGGTATTTGTTGCATTTTTCGTCAAAAAATTACGAATAATGATGGCACTGTGCGTCGGTTCGTTATTATGGTGCAAAATCCACGAGTTTTCTGCCCACAATTCTGGTCTCTTTCGGCGAATTGCTTCACGCAAACGTCTCATAATGCCCTGTCTGTCCTATCTGGCTTTCTGGCAAAAATTCATGATGACCACACCATTGTACTCGTAATCCATGAAAACCGTGAGCATTGCCTTCTTTTTTGACTGAAAACGACGTGTTTTTTTTGGTCTCGGCTCATTTGGTGAACTTTTCCGACATTTCCAACGTTCGCGCACCATTAAATCCGTTTTTTACACAAAATTTAGTACAAGTTCGTTGTTGCAAATTTAAATCCATTTCTAAAATTGTAAAAAATCGCCAACACGCACAGAGATAGATGTACTCTTGGCTACGTAACTTTTGCAAATGTCAAGTTATGACGCTAAGATTTAGAGAGAATGTCAACAACAGATTTGCCAACTCAAATCGGAACAATGAGAGCGCCACACGTTGGATGTGGTCGGTAACTTTTTGATCAAGGCGGTATTCTGTACGACTGTACTCTTTTACATTCATTCCAGTACTCACGTCCCTGCTCTTTGGCTGTAGAACGGGAATGCTAGCGTATGTTAAGTTCATTAAATTCTGATATTGCCAGCATAGCTAATTGGGGAACCACTAACATAGTAGAATTTAATGCTTCCAAAACACAATGCTGTCTGTTGTCGTTAAAGCGAAATTTGAACACACAGCCATTATCCATGGATGGCACTTGCATCGTCGAAACCGATAAACTTTCCATTCTCGGTATGTGTGTCAATGACAACTTACGTTGGAATGACCACATATTCAATGTCGTCAAAAATGCTGAGAAATATCTGGGTTTCCTCAAGCGATGTAAGAAATGAACTTCACCCCTCTGATCGGGCGTTTATTCGCTTGAAATTAGAGTACAATGCCCACATCTGATCGAGTGTGCCCAAAATATCTCTGCACCTGCTCAAACTCAAACTCATAGGTGATACTAATATCACTCAAACAATGGACACCCTCAACCACCGACGTAATGTCTCGTGTCTCACTCTGTTTTATCGCTATTTCCACCAATAGTGCTATATAGAAATCGCCAGTAGCATTCCGCCCATTCAAACTTTTAACTGTAACACCCGTCTCGCAAGTCGCTATGAATGCTCATCAGTATACCCTCAAGCCCACTTTCGGACGTACTATAAAATATCGTGATTCATTCCTAAGCCGTAAAACTCACTTATGGAATGCCCTGCTTAGCTCTTTCTTTCCTAGTCATTATAACCTTCAAACATTTAAAACCAACGTTCACCGGCACCTCTCTTTCCATCCTCTCTGATTTTCCTTCGCCCGCGCTATGTTCAATAATTTTAAGGGTGCACAAACCAGTTGAGGGCATTTTATACCCTCATCTGCCCCACTTTTCGGCGGTCTATGGGAAGCGGGCGTTAAATCCATCAAATTTCATCTACGACGAGTAATTAGAGAGACAGTCCTAACGTATGAGGAACTTACCACAATTTTAAATCAAATCGAGGCCGTATTCAATTCCCGTCCACTTTGCAGTATACCTGACGATGACGTTAACCCACTAACACCGTCTCATTTCCTTATAGGTGAGCAGTTAACAGCAATACCGGACCCCACACTGTTAGAAGTACCAAGCAACCGATTGTCTCATGCAAAACATGGTTCAAGGGTTTTGGCGACGATGGCCTATAGACTACCTGACTACTCTTCAAGAGTGAAACAAATGGGAAACTCAGAATCCATACGTGAGGGTCCGCGATCTTGTCCTTTAAAAAGAACCCAATCTACCACCAACTAAGTGGGTTTGTGGAAGCGGTAATAACAAATTAGTTCGGACAGTACGAGGAAATATGCATATATTGTAGTTATCCTCAACAATGACCACTACTCTTGTATAAGCCCATTTTTTCATTCAACTGAAGCCACCAATTATCAGCTCATATCATGTATGACATTTTTGAATTTAAGACACAAGGAGAGCACTTCTAAAATGACTCGTATATCTGTTATCCAACATAGGGCATTGCCTAATTGTAATGTCAACTTTCCCGTTAACATCAGACTTATTACGTCTCACTGTTTATGTGACTTTCAGTCACAAAATACACAGAGAATAATAGAAATGTTTACTCGACCTCTTGTAAGTAATTATGTGTATCTCGTAAGATTTGCAAGTTCGCAGCTCAACTCTTTTGTTTCAACAATTCTTTGAAATCTAAAAAAATTTTTTGTAAAACTGGAGGTGTGGTACACAGGGATATACGCCACTGGAGATAATTGTAAAAAAAACTAGTTTTCTTACATTCACATTAAACCCTATCTGAATTCATTGAACCGTAGAAGTTTGTTTCCATTTTTGTAGTTTTTTTTTCTTTTCCAGAAATACGAGTACCCAACAGCAAGTTGGTAGCTCCAAATAGAAGATGAATATGGGCCCACAGCCAATATTACCAATCACATGTATGTTTATATAAGATGACAATTAATCACTTTCCCTGTCGTTAGCCGTGACCGTGATCTTGTAAAATGGAAGTGCAAACCGCGAGCCCATTTCTCTCAATGCCAGCGTCAGAGACGAAGCTCACAACATATCGAATGTAGAAAAGGTGGTGGACTAAAGTTACTTCTAATAACAACAACACCACGGTGTTAATAAGCCCAGCTCATATTTCTGTTCGTTCATAGATACATCGGACATCGGCCACAATTGGATACACAATACATACGAGTATGTACGAGTATCTGCGAAGTATATATCAACACCCATCCAAAGCACAGAAACTTTTAGTTGCATTTCGTGTATGTTCATTAAACTTGTGTTCAGTAAAAGCAGCAGCAACAGCACCAAGAGCAGCAACATTGGCGGCTGTTAATAGCTGGTTTTCTCTTTTTTAAATGTGACTCCGAAGCAACTCACTTTCGTGGAAACGGGAAAAAACACCACAAACAGGAATTACACGCTAAAGTCACACGCACACTGTACCGCTTGGTGCCATAAACGCCTACAAGAATAGCCAAAGACCATAAACGAAGCTCAAGATTGTGAGCGCAATCGGAAATGCACTTTTGCTGCAAGCAACCTGTAGTCGTATCTCCCTCCTCCACGACTCCCAGTCACAGATGTCATAAAACTGCGAGTAGTTTTCGATTTTTTTTTTTTTTGTTTTTTTTTTTTAGTTTTGTCAATTATTGTGGGTTTTGTTAGTTTCTTTCTGATTTTGGTTTTCCGTTTTCGGTTTTTCGTTTTTTCGTTTTCAAGTTGGCAAAGCTCTCGGTTCGATTACAAAATCACAGAGAGTTTCGAAATGACATGAAGGCACGGTCATCGGAGTACGGATGATAATAGTGATGGTAGTGGTGGTGGTGGTGGTGGCGTCCATGGTCGTGCTCTAGTCAGTCAAGCTTTTATGGTTTGTCAAAATGACGCAAGCTACGAATACTTATCGGGGAGCCTCCAAATACCACAGTCAAGAGAGAATTGTTCGAAAAAATGCCTAAAAACACTATAAACGGTTGCATGTATTAGTTTGGCTTTTTTTTTATATACAAATGAGCAAATATATGGATGGATATACGGATACCTAAGCTTACTTTCCAATCTGTCGGTGCGGTTGGTTTGGATGACTTGGTTGGTTGGTTCACTTGGTTTGACGGTGTAACGTGCTTTTTGAGAAATCCCCTGCGCATAACATTAAAAGTCGTCGGTCACTGTGGGAGCGCAATTTTCTTAGTTTTTTTTTTGTATTTGTTTTTGTATAATTACACTGACAATCAACCGACAGACAGTATCTCGTGCGGACAATTCGAAAAAAAAATAATCCAAACCAACATGTGCAATAAGTGAAACAGAAAGTGAGCTACCCTAACGTTCTTGTCAAATCGAATTTCAAAAGTGAATAATCGTCTGTTACATCACGCCGTGATTGTGAAGAAGATGCTAACTAGATGAGCCAAAAAGAAAAAAATCAACCAAAACAAAAATACGGAAGATTTGCTGTAATATCTAATAAATACTCGTACAGATAGATACATCGGCGAAACGAAAAAGATTGCGCTAATCATAGAAATCGAAAGTCTTTCGTCTAGAAAATGAAACTTAATGGTTTATTAGTGCGGATCGTCTTGGTGATCATAATTGAATTAACGTATATGTGCGACGGAATTAATTACAATTCAGTTTACAATAAAGTCGTTAGTCCGGATCTGAAAAATGCTATACAAAAGGAGTTACCCAAGGAGGCGAAATTTTTCGACGAATTAAATTGTGAGTACGAGCATGGGTTGTGTGGAGTAATTTGTGGATGAATGTATGGAAAGATGAATGGCGATTAATTCCAATTGGATATTACCAATTTGAATTGAGATCGGCTTGGGTGATTTGTTTTTTTTTTTAGAAAGCCAGTAATTTTTGTGTCCGATTTATAATTTGTGGTTGTACGATATCTATGAATTGGTTTCAAGTGTGCCACTGAATGTCGTTCATTAGAATAATTGCTGGCGAGATGGTACTCCAATAGATACTCTCTTGGATCATATGATTAAAGCTCAAAACGGTTGTAAAGTTAGACATTATAGCAATCCACTCAACTGCTCCAATCGAGGCTTAATCGTTTCAAGCATAAACTTAGAAAGTAATGAAACACACTGCACTCTTACTTGCATCCGCGCTGTATGTGAGGACATATGGCGCAGGTCCCAGTGAAAGGTCTGATTAATACTTTCAGTAATTTCACATTATTCCAACAAATACAGTCAGACTATGGTGCGAAAAGATAGGGTAAAGTGACGGCTCCAATAGATATTTTCATAGAGTGGAAGTTCACGTAAATCTAATCGACTGCTATTACAGTTTTAAGTAGAGAATGAATAGAGGCCCTAGCTAGACATCCCCGGCAATCTTTCCTCGTCATTAGATCGAACCCGAAACCATTATGGTATTACACAGACCACCAATCATTGAAGGTAGTTAAGCACAAGATTTGTCAGAAAATCTGCATTGCAGGAAAATATACTCGTAGGTGGTCATTCGTAACACATGCGTCTTAGAAGATATTTCGGGACAGATTGATGAGTGTATCACACTTAAGCTCCAGGCAGGCTGGTAGATATTTATGGCTGTTTGGATATTAGTCCCGAAAACATAAATAGATTGATGGCGCGGTGTTGATGCCACTACTCTTGTTATTGTCCAGATTCACCCGACGAGGGTTGAGAAAATCGATAATCTTGCAGAATTATCTGTGTTTGCTAGGTCGTTCAAAAATGATCTACCAAGGACGTTAGCTTTAGCTGGATATTAGCAGAAAATGTTACAGCGATTCCCATAGTGATTGCATCCTTAGTATGGTACTACCAATTTAAAGTGATAGTGATTAGCTATTGAAAAAATGTGCTGAAAGACCTTTTCCCATACGGTGACGATCGGCAAGAAAACTTCCTCCGAACGCGAGTTGGAGAATGCCTCATTTAAGTTGCTGTGACCGGGAATTCAGAGCAGTTTGATACTGGACCGACTGTGGACCCCCGCCCAATTATAAAGCCTTCTTCCATAAATAACATTGTCTAATAACAACCAGGGGAATAACAAAAAAAATAACTGGCCACCGAAAGTTGCTACAATTTGAACTGCTACTGGTCCTGGCGCGACCACCAGTAGTCTATACCAGAACTTAAAGCATGGTACCATAAGAGTCAGGAGCCCCTCGGACCCCGATCCTGGCCTGACTTGTTGAGGTAGGCTCTCTTTTAATGAAACTCATCGTGGGTGTGGTTTAAATCTAAATGCGGGAAGGGCCTTCTAGTTGGTTTCGACCCGATGTAGAGTTGGAAACCGTACTAAGTGCTGTAATCCTAAAATCAGCAAGAGGTTTTGGATAAGCCTCGACTCATATCAAGGGTGGAACTTGTGCCTCCAACACAGTTCCGAATTGGTATCTCAGGAAGGCAGCAGAGTGATGGCAAGGTATCTACTTGCTACCATGGATGTTTGCCAATCCCATTGCAATTAAGTCTTCACAGACAAAAGTTCACGTAAAACCCTAGAGATATCTGAACCGGCTGTTAGGCTGAGTACGCTCCTCCATACAGTGCCCGACTTACCTTTCGACAGGAGTCCGACTGATCAGAATGAATGACATAATTGCAGAGCTGAACAGGATTAGCTTACACACTCCTCTAACAGCTTATATTTCCGCTTAAAATACGCATCGTCGTGGAGGCGCTAAGAGTTTGAAACGGTCAGTTCAGCTAAAAAGACAGCTGATCCTACAGCACACCCTATCTCATAGTGGAGTCGTCAGCAAAATCGATTCTATCTAGAGGTAAACGCATCCCTTTTCCATTATCCTCTGAAATGGGTAATGGGGGTTAAGTAATCAGTACGAATTTGTGTAAGCTGTTTATGAAGCAGCTCTCGGGTATTCCTATTTTCGTATAATTTTTTTGCCGAGTCATGAAGTCAAATTGAACCAATGGTATTGTGGTTAAGTAGTTCCAGCAGTAGGAGGTAAAAAAGCGCATTGAGTGACAAAGTCAGGTTTGATTCCATGCCGTCAATGGTATCCAGACCGACCGTTCTTCGAACTCTGCTTATTTCTATAATTTTGTACAGTCTACCTAGATTGGTTTACCACACTAGCGGCCTTTAGATGCGGATATATACGAGTCCGTGACTTTTTGAATTTCTGACCTCTTTACTGAAACAGCAACACTGCTCCTGTCAACAGGCATCTGTCAGTTGACTCCTGTCAAAATTTAAACTTGCTAAACTTGCTGCGTCAGTTAGTTTGTGTTTGACAGCTATTTTTATCAGACTACTCACTAATTTGAGGAGAAAATGGAAAAAAGTGAATTTCGTATGCTTATTGAGCATTATTTCTTGCGAAAAAAAACCATTACCGAGACCAAGGCTAAGCTTGATAAATACTATGGGGACTCTGCACCATCGATTTCAATGGTAAAAAAGTGGTTTACTGAGTTTCGTTGTGGCCGTACAAGCACTGAAGATGCCGAACGTCCTGGACGCCCAGTTGAGGTCTCTACACCCGAAACAATCGAAAAAATTCACGATATGGTGTTGGCCGACAGAAGATTGAAAGTGCGAGAGATTGTGGAAGCCGTAGGGATCTCGCATGGCTCAGTGGTTTCAATTTTGAATGATCACTTGGGCATGAGAAAGCTTTCCGCAAGATGGGTGCCGCGTTTGCTCACAGTCGACCACAAACGCAATCGTGTAACAACTTCACAGGAAGGTTTGGCGTTGTTTAATCGCAATATGGAGGAGTTTTTGCGCCGTTTTGTAACCGTGGACGAAACATGGATCCATCACAACACACCAGAGAACAAACAACAGTCAAAACAGTGGGTTTCTAAGGGTGAATCGGCGCCAAAGAAAGCCAAGGTGGGTTTGTCTGCCAATAAAGTTATGGCGACTGTTTTTTGGGATGCACGCGGGATAATCCACATTGACTACCTTCAAAAGGGAAGAACAATCAATGGGGAATATTATGCCAACTTATTGGACCGATTCAATGACGATTTGAAAAAAAAACGACCTCATTTGGCCAAGAAAAAAGTTCTTTTCCACCAAGACAATGCAAGTGTGCACACATGTGCAGTTGCCATGGCAAAAATCCATGAATTCGGCTATGAATTGCTCCCTCATCCACCCTATTCTCCAGATTTGGCTCCGAGTGACTACTTCTTATTCCCAAACCAGAAGAAATGGCTTGGTGGAAAAAGATTTCACTCCAATGATGAAGTCATCTCGCTAACAAAGGCCTATTTTGAGGACCTCGACAAATCATTTTTTTTGGAAGGGATAAAAAAATTGGAGAAGCGTTGGCCAAAGTGTATAGAGCTCAAGGGAGACTACGTTGAAAAATAAAATTATTTTTTTATCAAAAAATCTGTTTTAATCCAAAAGTCACGGACTTATTGACCCGCCCTACCCAAAAGTTTCGCAAAATATCCAAAAACGACACAGTCTCACTGATTTTGTGGTGACTTTGCTTCCAATTTAATTTCTAGCACCAGAGTAAAGAATTAATTGCTGGATATTTGAAGTGAGGAGACCCTGATTGAAAAAATCTCAGTAGAACCCCAGTATCAAGTTAAGAATAGGGAGATGCCACATATTACAGACATAACAAGCAAAACTACACCAATGAGCTGACTTCAGGGAATAGACACCGTCTACAAAATCGTGCGAAATACATTTGTAGTCAGAGTTCTTAGCAGCTCTGACTCTAAAGAACATGCCGAGATAACTAATTCCTGAATACAGATAGCAACCACATAAGGATTCATTAAGGAAAACAAAGCGGTAAGCATGGATGCAACTTTTTTGATGAGATTGTACTTTTGCTGATCGATTTCCAAAGAATTGAAGAAGGGAGATGATCATCGAGCTATTACAGAAGGGCTGTCTTAGAGCTGGCTCCCAAAGTGAACCCTTCTACAAAATCCTAAGAAATATATCTATTATTAAAGGGTAATGCGTTGAGGTGCGGATTCCGTAGGTTTTGCTGTTCCTGTAGGTCAAAAAATTTTTTCAGACCTTTAGCTGAGATCTTGTTAAGGTTCCTCGTAAAGCAGAAAACCACTTCTAAAGTCAAAAATTCTTACGAAAATGCATAGTGGTGTATCAAGGTATTGGAAGGCCTTAAAGACTGAAGTGGAGTTGAATAAAGCTATCTAAATATTATTGAATCATGGCAAAGTGGCAATAAAGGATTAAGTGTACAATCACGATCTGAAACATCTGAAAGAGTAAATTCTTCATACGAGTGGGAAGGGGATCTTCGATAACCAAACCACTGGTAGAACTTCATTAAGGTGATTGCTGTTTAGCATATAATACTCGAGTGCTCCCTCTAAAAGGAGGCAATCTGTATGAGTTATTCGGAGAACGCAATTCCCCGCAGGTCATTCTAGCAGAAAGAGGTAGGGATAATTAGATCTCATTTACATAGGTGAAGCCGTTTTCACAGGCACACCAAATCTTAATATCTCGTTCCTTGTTCTTTTTTACCATTGCATAGTGTTACTTACTTACTTACTTATGTAGCCCTATAGTTCGGAGTGAACTGGGCCTCAACTAACGAGCCTCTCCAGTTAGCCCGGTCTTGCTCACTCCAAGTCGGTTGAGACCCAATTTTACGTGTGCGCGCCGTCTAAGGTGAGGTCTTCCTCTGCTGCGCTCCGGGTAAGATTCGAAGATTCTTCAGGCCGGATCATTGGTGTCTATTCGCTCTATATGCCATCTCAGGCAATTGATACGCAGTTTTCTGACTAAAACTCGTAGTTTGTTCTTAAAGCCATTGCAAGGCCAGTTAAAGCAAATGGGACCAAATATTTTTCGAAGGGTTTTTCTCTCGAAACGACTAAGGATATCTAAATAGGCTTTCAATAGAGTACATGCTTCAGCGCCATAGATATGTACGAGTTTGTCTGATCAAGATCTTTCTATAAAGTCTTCTTACTTTTTTAGGATAGGGCCTTACTACTCAATTGCATTTCTAGTCCAAAGAAACAGCCATTGGCAAGAGTGTTCCTCCTTTCATTTCTGCTAATGTATTGCTGGCAGGATTTGTAGCAGGCCAAAGGTGGACAAAGTCCCTTACTACCTCGAAATTATATCTGTCGACTGTGATGTCCTGTCCAATTCGTCGATGTTATATGTCACTTCTTGTTGACAGTATATACTTTACTTTGGCAGCTTCCGTTTCTTCACTATCGAACGCACCGGTGACCGCCCGCTGAGTTCTGAGTTCATCGGCATACGCTAGTGATTACACAGATTTTCGAAAGTGTTCGCTTGTGAGTTCCGCACAATTCTTTCAAGTATGGTGTTAAAGAAATCACATTGTCACCTTATTTGACATAAAAGGTCTCGATTAAGTCATTACCTACCATTACGGAGCAGCGAGCATCCTCAAGCGTTATTCTGCTCAGATGGGCGAGCTTGGCAGGAATGCCAAAAGCAGACATGGCTCTATATATCGTAGCTCATCTCTATAAATGTTGTCACACATGCCATTAAAATCGATGAAAATATGGTGAGTATCGATTTGGACTTTTTGAGGTTTTTCCAGTATCTGCCGTAGTGTGAAGATTTGTGGACTTTCCTGGTTTGAAATCGTTCTGATGGGTGTCAATCAGGTTGTTAACGAAGGGATTTAGATGTTCACACAATACAGCAGATAATACCTAGTATGCGATGTTGAGGAGACTTATACCTTAATAATTGGCGCAGTTGAGGGGGTCTCCTCACGATTCCATTCATCACGAATACACCCTTCTAATAATATCTGAGAAATGAGTAGGTGTATGCTCCCCACAAAGTCATTACCTCACTCGGTAAGCCGTCAGGTCCACAGCTGATTTGTTGGTATCAGCTTAGATATTGCTATCCTTACATCGTTCCGGTCAGGTGGACGGAAGTTTTGGCTATCATCATCTAAATTGAATGGACTATTCTGCCTGATGGCGAGATGTTGGGCTTTTTAGCCATTATACACTCTGCAGAAAAGACTTTCCCATACTCTCAGTACCGACCGTGACTTTTTTTTCTTTTACTACTCCTAAAATACCGGAGACTCTTCTACAAAGTTTCCTTCTTCATTTCTACAGGTTTTTGTATGGGTTTTTTGCCTTGACAGGTACCTTTTCTCTGTTGGTAAAACTTCCGTATGTTATTCCTGGAGTACAAACTCTCAATATCGCGCTCTTCTCATGCTCCACTTTCTTCTTCTGGAGAAGGCGATATTCTTAGCTCTCGAGCGACTCTCGTCCTTCGTTGCAGCATTTGCATGCCGGAATTCTTCATCAAGCACATCAGTTGCGGCATCTCTGATGGCACGTTGGGAACGTTGACACTGATCTCCGATACTTGATGCTGATGTCTTAGGAGTTGTTGAGAAATTTTGGGATACGCGTTCGCTGAAGATTGTGGGGATCTCTTGCGATTGCATAGTTGATACGTTGTATCTTCTCACAGTAATTCGTGTCTGCTGTGACGATTGGGAAATCTACATTCGCACATTGGCTGCGATAAGGTGGTGATACGAGTCAATGTTGAAAGCAAACGTACGTCAATCGCAATGTGATCAATTTGATTTAGCGTTTCATGATCCGGAGATGACCATGTCCCCTAGGATATGTTGAGATGAGGAAAGCGTGTGCTTGCTAGAGTGTTATTTCGTCCAGCCCCAAAGTCTATAAGCCTGAGTCCGCTGCCAGACGTGAAGCCATGTAGGCTGCTCCACCAAAGAAGTCCTCCTTTCCTATCCTGGCGCTGAAATCTTCTAGTACAATTTTAACCTGATACTTTGTACATTGCTCACAAATCTTATCGAGGAGAGCGTAGGAAAATTTTTGGTGGCGTCATCCTTGGCCTAACCATTGGCCCTTTTTAGGCTTATGTTAGCGAATTTAGCCTCGATGTGGATTATCATAAGACGCCCGTTCAAGTGTCAGAACTCCAAGACTTGTTGCCTAAGTTTACCGCATATGGCAAATCCGCATCCGAATAAGCGCTGTTTCTTCTCACTATAGCTATCATCATCACAGTTTTTAATTCTCTTTTTGTCCGGTCCATCCCATCGCATTCCCTGAATCGGGGTGATATTTGTGTGATAGCCGTAAAAGGCCTTTGCTAATTGCTCGGCGTCATGTAACTGTTAAGATTCCGAACATTCCGCGTACAGATCAGAAGTTCATTGTCTTTTAAACGTTTGCAGGGGTCGTCAGTAGTGAATCCATTTTTATCCAAGGCCATTATTTGGTTCATCACACCTTTTTAATCTCTTCTGTACAAGGTTGTGAGCCCTATGACGGTGTAGGCCAATATTACGCTACTGGACGTGCATTGCGTTTTAGTCTTGATGAATAAGGGTTAAATCATGTAGTTACCACTAGAAATTAAGGCAAGCCCTTCGCTGTGAATTTGGTAGTTGCGGTGCTGACCCAATCCGAATTATAGAATCGCCAGTAGTCTCCTGATCAACCATCATGCAGGTCCTCGTTGTATGGTATTCCAGGTAAAAGTATTTGCGGCTGAATAAGTGATATATAAAAGAGTGTCTATCCTTTCAGCCCAGCTTCAATCAAATAGAGCAGTTAAAACTTACTTTTGTTAGATGTATAGTATAAGGATATTCCAGTAAATTGCAAGATCAATGTCCTATTCTACCAGAAAAGACACGTTAGCCAATTGCTTCATATTAATTCAGATTCGAGACGCTCTATGGGTTTGATCTCGACTAACAGTTAAATAGGGCAACAGTAGATATCATCGCTGAGCATTGTCTCGAAGGTAATTGTACCACAAGGTTTGGTGCATTTTCAAATAATTTATGTAGAAAGTGCTTGGATGATCTCTCCCAACGAACAAAATTCATATGCAAGCTTTCGGTCAGAACGATGTTAATGATTTGACTAATAAAGCAGACAGAAGAGGTCATAAAATCCACGTGCTATCATAACGACTTTATATTGAGCTGATTGTGGTCTCTTAGATTGTGACAATCACATCAACATAGCCCACTTCACTAAGAGCATACTGACGATGTCAGTATACATGGTTCTGAGCAATTTAGAAAATAGTCCTGAAGAACCCAGAGCTTGACCAATGTGACGATATGGATGAATTCTATCCAGAAATGATCAAAACCTTAAGTGGAGAAATACCTCAAAGTGTCGTCATTAAATTAAAAACTGTATCTACGACAGTCCAGGGTGGACTAGTGCCTAGACACTAGGCAAGTATCGTTCACCTTGTTATTCTGTGCACGATGATATGTAGTTTTGTCACTGATGTGGCATTGAAATATTGTGAAATGTTTGACGATTGACAAAGCAGGGGGTAAAAAATTGTTCGGAAACAATCTTCCCGTAAATGTTGTTGATAGTTAGAATCAGAAGTATCTGTTGGCACAGAAATAAAACACACCGCCTGATTTCAAAGAAAAGTATTCTAAACGTGGTGGTGGCTATTTGTCTGCAGAATGCAGACCTTCAAAAGCTATATTTAAATACAGAGCGTTAAATAAACATTTATAATTGTGGGAATGCCATAAGGATATATTTTACATTTTTCATTATACAAAGTGTGTTTCAACAAGAGGTGCCGGATTAATTTTTTTGGAAAAAAAAAGAAACAGTTATTGAGATATCTCTAGAACGTTTATTGCTTTACGAAGTAGACACATGGTGACCATTTATAGAACACAATGTCTTCCAGATGACCGCCTCGGCTCTGCTATCAGACCCTCGTCGTTTTTTCGAAATTTTCAAACACTCCACATAATTGGGACGGCTTCGATGCTAGCTTTCGGAGTTGGAATTGTTTGCAAATGGTTTTCGTAAACCTTATTTTTAACATAGCCCCAAAGAAGGTAGTCTAACGGTGTTAAATCGCACGTTCTTAACGGCCAATGAGTGTCTCCGAAACGCGTAATTACGCGATTCCGAACTTAGTGCGCAGTAACTCGATTGTTCCGCAAATTGTATGGCATGCAGCACCATCCTGTTTTAAATGGAGGTCGTTCGTATCCATATGCACGAACTTCGGCTGCAAAAAATGGTTTACCATGTCTCCATTAAGCGTAATGGCTTTTCCGTTATCATTTGGATATGGCCCTATGACACCTCCGGCCCATAAACCGCACCAAGTACATAGTTACTCGATCTGGGTGCATTGGCATCTCTTGGATCAATGCTGAATTTTCGCTGCCCCATATGAGGCATTGATTCCAACAATGTGGAAATGGGACTTAAAAAATTCAGTTTCAACATGCACGTTTTCCAGGACCCAATCCGACCACGCTGCTGGTGGTCGGCGGACCTCATTTCTTTCAAATCTTTCGTCAAAATTCGGTGCAGTTTGGCTGTGGAAAGGTCAAGCTCCTCCAGGACGGTGACGAATGGGGGTGTTTGAGTTGTTTTTCGCCGTTTACTGCGGGCGAACACGTTTCGGAGTCTGCACTGAGCCCGCCTTTGGAAATTTGTTGATTATGTTGCGCACACACGTCTCGGAAGGCGCATTTTGTACGAATTTTGTGCATCGTTGCCGCGATTGAGCATGACTTTTCGTAATCAAATTCTATGACTTGTATGTTTTCTTTCACTGTGTAGCGTTCTATAGTAAATGTCCCAAATTTATAAAAAAAACATCTATCACCAAACCTGTCACCAAAAAATAGGCCTTTCAAATCATACACCTCTTGTTGAATCAGTATAGAATAGCAGTGTTAATATAAAGTGTGATTTTCTTGGTGTTTGGTTTTTCAGTATTCACGCGTGATTCGTGACATGTGTCAAAGTCAAACATCCTCAGTTAGTATTGCCACTTCATCGTGCAAAGTCTTACACTCGAACAGGGCTTACAAATCATTGAATGTTATTATCAAAATTCGTGCGCACTTCGACCATTTTACGGTCGTCATAGTCGACCTACTGAGCAAGCAATTCAAGCCATAGTGACCAAATTTTGCACCAATTTCACGCAATTGGGCATCAAGCGTTAGTGTGTACAGAGGAAAATATTGCTCCTGTATCTGCCAGTGTTAATGAAGACCGTGATTTGTTCATTCGTCGCCGTCCGCAGCAATTGGGGTTGTCTTTCTTTTACGCAGGATCTTGGTCTATAACCTTACAAAATACAGCTCGTGCAAGAACTGAAGGCGAACGTCTTCAGCGACTAAGCTTATTTTTGGTTGAATGGGTATATTAAGTAATAAGCAAAGCTACCGTGTTTGGCCCGATGAGCAACCTCAGGCAATACAAGAGCTGCCAATGCACCCGGGAAAATGTTCTGTTTGGTGGGGCGTATGGTCCAGCGGAATCATTGGCCAGTATTTTTTCAAAGATGACTATAAGAACAACGCTACCGTCAATGGCGCCCCCTATCTTTCAATGATTTCGAACCGTTTTTTTGCCCAAAATGCACGAGCTGAACCTGATCGATATGTGGTTCCAGCAAGACGACACTACATGCCACACACCAGCGAATCGATAGGCCAACTGAGAAATGAGTTCGGTGAGCAATTTATCTCTCCTTTTAGACCGGTGAATTGGCCGGCTAGATCGTGCGATCTAACGCCTTTAGACTTTTTTTTATGGGAATACGTCAAACCCCTGGCCTATGACCACTAGCATCAATTGCAGCCTTAGAAGACAACATTACACGTGTTATCAGCGGAATACCACCCAATACGCTCGAAAAAGTGATTCAAAATTGGACTCTCCGTATGAACCACCTAAATACGTAGTCCAGGTCCACATTTACATGAAATAATCTTTACGAAGTAAATGGCAAGCGTTGATTTATCAACTCAAATAAAAATTCTGTACACTTTTGTAATTTTCCCGTGTTTTCTTTTTTTTTGACAATTAAAAACCAAACGCCTAAAAAAGCACCCATAATGATGGATTGGGAAACAGTCATTTGCAGATAATTAGCCCAATTCTAAATAAAAACTCCGGGGGAATTTGTTAGTTTTTTCCATGAAAAGATTTAGAATTCGGCTTCACTGATTTTTGCGATACCTCACTGGATATCTATCAATCCTCAGATCGCTTAGTCTGCCTGGTAACAGGGATGTGTGACTCAGGAAAAACAGCTAAATCTGAATCTTAAATTTTGTTACTTTTTACGAGTATTACCCTCACCAACGCCGAAAAGATCTAAGTAACGAGCGAAGGAAAAAGGAAGTTGAAAGTTTTGTGAAAAGATTATTTATCTACACTATGATGGCGTGATACGCCGAGGCATAATCTGACATGATACGCATTTTTCACGATGATATGGTTAAATTTAGATCACCATCTCCATTGCCAAGGAATTTGGGATCAGTGGGAAATGATTGTAAGTTAGGCCTCACTTAAGCAGTCTAGCCATATGACCTTCATACTCTTTAAATGGCCAATTTGGCCAATGATCACTGAATCAATGAGATCACGAAGATAAATACTGCCAGCAGTGATTAGTTTTGTACGCTAAATACTCTCTATCTCCGTCGACATGTTTCAGTGATTTACTGTAGTTTATCTATATTTGAGTATTTTTCTTTTTTTTAACAACAAAAACCTCACCAATTAAAACAATGAACAACTTTATCAGATCTTCTATCCGAGTCATGCCCGGACATCACCAATTAAGTTCAACAAAAGACCGAAAGACAATTAAACCAATTAATTTGGTACAGTAACACCCTTTCGCAAAAACCCAAAAACCAAGAAAAACACTTTCTTCCATAAGACCGATGTTTTAAGTTGGGGAAAATAAAGTGACAAGAAAAGTTTGTAAGAGCACTTGGAGTGTATCTTTGCGAAACGGAAGCGAGATAACTGCTCATGTTTTGTTTAATTTACCGCCTAATTAATTGAATAAATTTTACATTCGCTTTTCTACCTCAAATGTAGATTACAAGTAGTATCTACAAGTAGGTAGATACTCGGTTTTGTAGAAAACAGAAATGCTTTTTTCATGTATTAAAAAACCTCGTTAGGGAGACTTCTCTTTAGATTTATCTGGTTGTAAAAAGCTTGTGGTGATGTTGATAAACAGTTAGAAGTTTTAATTGGATGCGATTAGATAAAAGTTATGTTAGATTTCACAAAAAATACAAGATACATACGAGTACTTCGTCATATATACCCAATTGGTCTATGAATTGGTGTAAGCCATTTCCGGACGTGATGGACGCCTAGCAGAATAGAAATGTATTTCGATGTTCTCACTTTTAAAATGGAAAGTTTAGAAAAGACTGCATCTATCAGACATTATTTTCGCTATTTTCGGCTATGCCTCCAAAAAGATACAACAATTGTGTTCCCTCTTTAAGCTCATTCACAAAAGATACAGCAGTACCGACTTTGTGCTTAGAGTTAGACAATTTCCGGTAAATAAAAGAAGAGGCATCTGACTAAGCGAAAGTACAGTAGAGTACTGAAAAATAATTCTAAATGTATACATATTATTAAAATCTGTGTTTTGGTCTTCATTTGAAGTCCTTAAGACTTGTCTTGAACAGATGTGGCCCATTAGCCAACTCATAATTGCAGCCTCTGATATGAGTCATATTTTGTTGGTTTTAATTCAGTATTGCAACACTGCAAGGAGAAACTCCACTCAAATGCTGTAATGCTGATGATCGTAAGGAACCGAAGAGCAAGTTACTATCTAAATGATCAGGGTAGAGCCAGTAGAGGGATGGGTTCAGACGGAATTCGTTCCTCCAAAACAGACAGACAACGAAACGAAACAATAATGGCCTGGGAAGAACATGATGAGAGTCAAAGCAGGCAGGAGATATCTGACCTGAGTCAAACTCTGAAGACGTACATATGTGGCACAGTGGGACTCTCATTTTGTGTTTTGGTGAAGAGGAAGTGGAAAACTGCAGATGGATTAACACATCGAATGCAGCTACTCGTGCCATGGTACAAAATCAGCGAAGTGCTCCATGACATACTCGTACATGACGGAACCTGAGAAGGTAAGGGAACGCCGCTACTATATTAGCGAATGACAAGGTGCCGAAAATTGATCCAAAAAGGGTATAACGTAGGTATGCGTCCACAAAGGCCCCAAAATTTAAGTCACAATATGACGAATCGTCTTTGACATCGCTGGTCCGCTACACCTTTCCCCGTCATGGATTACTTTAGTAAGGAGCCGAAAGTGTTCGCAATATCGAATTAAGCGGCTTAGACCGAAACAGAAGAAACTAGTAGCAACTGATTAAAAGTCCTTATCAAGCTACATTCTGGACAAGGACAAAACTTTGAACCAGTAGTCTTGAAGAAATTTATTAATATTTTGGAGTAAGGAGAGAAAGGCAAGGACACTACAATCATGAAATTCATATCCCGACCTACGCAGCCTCAGGAAGTGAGCGACTGTATAGATGACATCCGCAACAGAATTCGTAAAATGCTCGAAAACGCTAGCGAGCAATCGCATGAAAACGAGATACGATGTCAAAGCAACTTTCGGCTTCAATGTATAATCACCTTGGCTTAAGAAGGCCAATCACCCAAATTGCAAAGCATTCGGAAAGTCCGTACAGGGTCTGTCATCAATGACGTTATCTACCGAATCCACAGCAGTAATCGAGGGTGATGCACGTCGATCGAATGTGTCCCTAGACTGTGACGAGTAGTGATGAAAGACAATGCTGTTCAGGATGAATGATTTTCAGGAATTAGCAGTGTTGTAACCTCTTGTTGTGAATAGTGCTACTCACAATAAATTGTTACAACATTATCTTAGCTCAACTGTACTTACAACAGCGGCCTTTCATTTTCTTGGTTCCCGAGGACAAGACGAAACACAGCTTATAGAGATTAGTTGCTACCCTGTCTTCCTGCGCATGGTCTAGAACTTAAGCATAATTGGTAGAATGAGTTCTTTTCCGAACGTATATTTTCCTTTTTCAAGTTCAATGTTTTGACTCCATTTGTCCTAGTGTTTCGATACGGTAAAACTTCGTCCAATTGACATTGAAGCGTCCTTCGAGAAATTTAAGTTTTTTCATGCAAACCTTCGCCTGCATGTTATGTAATTGATTTTGCCCTTACTCACTTCCAGCCTATCTGCTTTTACCTATATTTCGATGTCTGCGGAAGCCTATTTAGACGGCACTGTGGGAATGATCAATAATGTGTGTCGTCACCGTATTCCAACAATTGTTTGGATTTATGAAAGATGACCGTATCTGTTTGCCGAAAACTGGAGCTATAGTCCGGGGTGGACCTGGGCCTCCACCAACAAGCGTCTGCAGCCAGCTCGATCTTTAGCCAGTTGCCTCCAATTTCGCACGCTAATTTGGTTGAAGTTCACTTACACTTGCGTGCGCCATCTAAGTCGCGGTCCTCCTCTACAGCGCTGTCAACGGGGCGGATTCGAAGACTTTTTTCGGATCGGGGCATTCGTTCTAAATGACCCAGCCACTTCAGTCGTTGGATCTTCACTCTGCTGGCTAAGTTTGATATCGCTTTACACTCCGTACACTAGCATCTTGTATCTCCTCTTCCACTCACCGTCTAGGCCCGAAAATCACCCGAAGAATTTTCATCTTAAAGCAGCCAAGAGCACCCACATCCATTCTTGTTAAAGTCCATGCCTCTGCGCCATAGGACTTTAGGGCATAGGATCTTGTAGGCGATGTTAAGAAGACTGATGCCTCTGTAGATGGCGCAGTTCAGAGAGTCTCCTGAGGTTCCATTCATCGGGCATAGTTTCTTTACAAACGAGGTAGTGTATGCTCCTTACCAAGTCATCGCCTGCCGCCTTGAAGAGCTCGATGACCAGGTTGTCCGCTCCAGCAGCTTTGTTGGACTTAACCTTAGATATGGCTATCTTGATCTCATCCGAGTTGGGTGAACGGAATTGTTGGTCTACATCGTCCAGGTAGAAAGGCTCATTCTGTCTGACAGTGGTATTTGGTTCGTCATCGCCTTTTTACAATCTACAGAAATGTTCTTTCCAAATCGACTACGATTCTACTACTATGTTCCCTTTTTCATCCGTGGCATATTTTTTGTACTTTTTGGTAAAACTTCCGAATCTCATTCCTGGAGTAGCATCTCTCAATTTTCCCGACCGCGAGCTTCTCATGCTTCTTCTTTTTCCTCCTGAGAAGCCGGTGTTTACCGCTCCTCTTCTGCTCGTAGAACTCGTGAACAGCTCTAGTCCTTCTATGTAGGCGCTTGATTAGCTGCATGTGCTTGTCGGCACTCTGATAGCTTTTTAGCAATGTTGCCACTGCTCTTCGATGCTTGATGCTGGTGGCATATGAAATCCTAAGATATTAAGGATGACTTGATGGCAAAAAGATTTGGCGATCTCTAGCGACTGTTGCCGTCCGATGTCCAACTTCTTCACAGCATTAGCTTGTCGTGCCTTATCTACAACTTGGTAGGGGTTCGAGTCGATATTGGCCCCTCGGAACGTTCGGACATCCATAATACTGGAGGAGTGCCTTTCCTCGACGCAATGTGGCCAATCTGGCTGACGTTTGATTGATCAAGAGGTCCCCAAGTGCCCTTATGAATATCGAGATCCGGGAACCGCGTCCTAGCTACGACAATATTAAGCTCCACCCCAAAGTCGATTAGCCTGAATCCGTTATTGGAGATGGTGTCGTGCAGGCTATACTTTCCGACAGTACTGCCAAAGATGCCCTCTCATCTTAGTTTTACATTAAAGTCGAACAGGGCGATTTTAATGTCATAGCATACTGCTCATGAGTCTTGTTCAAGAGCTTGCAGAACCTATCTTTGGTACCATTAACTTTCTCCTCTGACGGGGCGTGCGCGCAAATTTAGCAAATTTAGCCTTAGTATGGATTCTTAAGCGGTGTTCGTTAACATGCCGGAAACCCAAGACTTCTTACCTAAGTCAATATCAACAAATCTGCATCCAAACAGGCGCTGCTTTTGCCGTTGACAGAAACCGCAGTAGTAGATGTCGAAGTTTTTCATCCTCTTTTTGTCCGGGCCAACCCATGCATTTCTTGGATGGTGATAACATCCGCTTTCCAACAGTCCAGGGCCGCCACTGGTTGATCGGTTGTACGTGACCTATCCTCGAATCTGAAGGGCCGAAATCTGGCACATTTTGGAAAATATTTCGAAAAACTGATGCTAAATCGCACACTGCGTCATTTGTTTAGCCAGATTGGCTCTCCAAAACTCTGTACGACTAATGTTTACTTACGAGTACTTAGATTCCGCTACAGTGCGGAGTGGACAAGGGCATCAGCTAACAGCTCCAGCTAGCGCGATCTTCTCTAGCTGTCTCCATTTGCGCACACGAGTTGTCTGACGTCGCCTTCCACATTGCGCCACCTAAGATGAAGTCGTCCTCTACTGCGTTGTCCCTCTGGGTTCGACTCGAAAACTTTCCGAGTCAGGACGTTAGAGTCGAGGTTATCGCAGACGTTGGCATAGCTGTTGAGTCCATGCAGTTTCATTCTCCATCGATGCCATGAACCGCATAGCAGAACTGGGAGGCGCTGCGGTCGATATCGAAAACGCTAATGTTTGCGTTGACGCTCTGCAGCATACGGAAAATTGGTTGGCTGTAAGCATAAGATGTGCGGTGGACCGATAAATAGAGGAAACGAGGACAACGCAAATAACGTAGGTTAGTGTTGAAGGAATTGGATTTGTAAAGGGATGCGAAGTCGATAAAACCTGAGTGCAGTCGATGATACATATGTGCGCCTATGTTCTTCTAGGAAATTCAAATTGATAAATTTGCGGCGCTCCTGATAGGAAGATATGATTAATGAGTCGTGCCAGGGCAGAGTACGGGAAGAATGAATTCGGTGAAAACGGAACCATACTTGACTGACATACTCAAGCAGGGGGCGAACAAAGGTAACATACATAGACATATCTGGCTACGTGCGGGTGTGAAAGTTCCTTGGATCACCGTATAATAAAGCCGAGTGGTGAGTTGGCTTTAAGGATCATCTTATCGATATGCGAGTGTAAATTAAGCCCACTGTCGAATAATATGCCAGGGTCTTGAAAAGACTGAACCAGGAAAATAGGTTAACCATGGTCGGGGAGTAGAAGGGTTGCATTTACATACAAGAGTTATAGATCGGCATTTGGCGAATTTAGGTTCTAAGCAGTTTTTGAGACGAAGATTGGAAAAGGTCTCCTTGAAGAAGGATGGCATCAATAGTTTTAAAAAATTTGTGTCATTAGCGTAATGGGAGAGGAAGGAGTGACTAATGGCACTCTCAAGATCATTAATAGTAAGAATGAAGAGAAGGGGTCCAAGATGACTGCCTTTTGGAAACCCAAAAGATGCCAAGAAAGAAACTGAAAGAGCGGATCTAAACCGAACACTATATCTAATATCGGCTTACGAGGTAAGAAGATATCCATTTTAATAAAAGAGGTTCGAAGCCGAGAGTAAACAATTTCAAGAGGACCAATTTATGAGATGCCTTATTAAAAGCTTTAGTGAAAGCGCTTGCAATAAGATCCATTTCATTGCTATTTACTTAGGCTAAGAAAGCAAAAGACACGGATTCAATTAGGTTTGTGGTAGTTGATCTGCCTTACGGAAAACCATGTTGTCTGGGCGAAAGAAAAGACTTGCACGTCAAGCTTAGGGTTTCGTATAAAATGCTTCAAAGCGTTTGGTTATATGAGACAGTTTGGCAATGGGACGATAATTGGTAACTTCATTCTTTGATCCCTTTTTGTATATTGGGAAGGTTTTCCACATCTGGGGAGGAGGAAGAAGCATTTTTTAAGGAAAACGGCGGAGAGACCATCTGGGCCGGTTAGAAATTTGTCTTTAAGTTTTTGTAGATTTTTTTTTATAACAGCGGGACCGAAAGAAAGAAAAGATAGGTAAGAGGGATCTGGTACGAATGAGTTGTAGGCAAATTATTATTTGAAAAATGTAGAAAAAAAGTTCGCGATAGCAGTACGATCACTAAAAGATTTGTTTTCGAAAGAAAGAGCGGGAGGATAATCGTCGGACTTACTTTTGGGATTGACGATTTGAAGAAAGGACTTGGGGTTATTTATACGATTGGTTTGCGCAGTGTACAGGTAGCGTTGGTAGAGAGAGTTCGACGAAATAAAGACATGTACTTAGATAGTTTGAATAGTTTGAAGAAGACTTGGTGCAAGGGAACACCAGCAATAACTTGCTTCTGTAGAGATCGGAGTCCACGGTTATACCAAGGATTGGGTGTAGGAGAAGTTTCATCACACATGAAGAGACATGGATTTGAATACTTCTCTGTAAAAATGGAAAGGGCGTCCACCTGAGATAGATTAGTAAACTTGAAGGATTATCATCGATTTTACGGAATCTAGCTTTGTGAAAATTGTAAGAGCTGAAAATTGCGGAAGGAGGCGCAAAAATGGAAACAGAAGAAGAAGATGGAAATTGTCAATAGTTGAAAGTGAAAAGGAAAAAATTGGTGTAGACAATGTACATAGGCAATAAATGTAGATTGCATTCTCTACATGGCGTATATTACATGCAACAACACTGATTCTAAGGTTACATTTTGTTTCCCTATTATCCGTCATTATTGACTAAAACCACTTCTTAGAAATTAAGATATAAATCCCCCTATGCAATATACAATCTGAAGGAATGAAAGTCGAAAATTGACCGAGTTATCGTTTATCTTGCTGACTAAATTTACTTTGATAGTGTTTTCATTCGCCCATCGAAGACCCATAGCGGTTGGAGCTCTCAACCATCAGCCGTAGATACTTAAGATATCTCATCACTCAATAGTTTCGGTAGCAATCTTTCATTCGCAAGCCCGGTATTCTATTGGTTTTTTTGTACCACTACTGGATGATTTTGTCTATTGTCTAGTTCTAAGTGCGTATCCATCTTCCGCTATCGTCTTTTGTGTAGAAAAGTGAAGAAGATACATACTTCTTGAACACTTCTTTTTTCCCAAGTGACATCCGAAGAACTAATTAGGTTAAACAGGGGTGATATCAAATATTTTGTCCAGCATGTAAATCTTTTAATAAAAATATAAATGCTGATGAAAACGAGAGCTGATCCTTGAAAATACATACTTTCCCAATTTCTGGTTACGTTCCAGTACATGGTGGAGCAGGGTCTCAAATACCACTTCTCTCCACTAATGGCGATCTATTCGCCCTCAGATACGTATTTCATTTTGGTTGAGGCCCAGCTTTCTTTACTTTGCTGTTCCTCAGGGATCAAATTGAGCCGAAGATTTGATGACTATTTGCTAAATTTGTCCTTTTGATATTTTGGAAGTTAATAAATTTCTTAGCTTCTGACGAGATTAATGTCAGTAGATAGCCTACACATTTCGTTACTGAATCTTCTCCTTCAGACTCCGTTTTCCGTAGTAGCACTATATATCATTCGAAGAATTTATTTTTGGAACTAACAACAGAAATTTTGATCTGCTTTTTACAAAATTAATGCTTTCAAAGTACAATATAAAATATAATTAGGACGATAAAAACTTTACAAAATATTTTCTTCGTTATTCAAAACAGGGACCTTTTTCTTCTATGGTTATGTAGTTTCTGCTTAATGGAACATTAAGCATCCTACAATGCCATGCTACACAAGCGGAGGAATTCGATAGGGATGCCAATAATTATTCATATTCCTGTATAGCTCGCGCTATAATGTCAGTAATTTTATTGTAAAAGGATTATACGTCGCAGTGGGCTCGGACAAGCTTGGATCGGATGGTCGGGAAGTCAGTTTGCGTACGCGCAGGCGCTCAATCGATCGGAGCAGTTGGGATCGGTGGATCGCGAAGTCAGTTTACGAAAGCGTGGGTGCTGATTAGCCTTTGAACATATGGAGAGTAGGGACAGGCTTTCTGTGAAACTCGTTTCTGTTTCCCTTGGAAAGTGTAATATAGCGCTCGTTGGAACAAAGGATCGCCATTAAGTTTTGTATGAAACTCGTCCATGTCGGCAGTGAAAACTGCGAAAACTATGTCAAAAGACGCCCTTTGGTGACGATTGTTTGCGGGAATGTCAAGTCTACCGGTCGCGGTGGCATAAAGTCTTTAGATGTTTGTAGCACACGGTACAACCGTCAACGCCAAACTCTACACCAAAGTGTTCAAGGGACTTAAACGAAGTCAGTCCCGCCCGATTGGAAACTTTACCAAGAAACATGACAGCCCATATCACCTTCCTCATGAGCCGCTTCATGTCCTACTCAAAGACTTCAACGGTTTCGTAGCCGCCCTACAGTCCTGATGTGGCTCCCCCAGACATCTTTTCGTTTTCGCGTTTGGAAATTCCTATGAAAGAACACCAGTTCTGTACAGTTGGCAAGACAAAAAGCGTTGCACCACCATTCTGGAGAAGGCCTACCGTAACGTCTTCGATGACTTGGCAATCTCGCAAGAAGAGGTATATCGATGAGGGAGGAGGGCTTTTTTAAACCTTTTAATGTACCGATTCACTTTGAGGCTTTTAAATGGTACAGTCGATAGGATCTTGAACGCGATTTTGTATGGAACTGATTTTTGTGTTATAGACTAAGTTTATAAAGGTTTTCTTCTATAAAATCGTAATGAATACGATCTCCACAAAATGGCCAAAAAAAACTGACTCCTGTGAAAGAAGGAAGGATATAGAGGAGCTGCTCTCAAGTTGAACCAACCAACATACCAGAGTATGATTACCGAGCAGGAATATGCAGTGATAAGCAGAAGTGCTAGGAACTTAGATAGAACAAGATTAAAGGGATCTGACATGACACAGACACGACTACTACGCTACACAGTTTCTAATAAAAGGTTTAATTTTGAATAGTTAGCTATTTTATCGGGTCATTAGTAAAACCGGACCACTACACGCTTCAACAACTCACTGAAATCATTGAAGCGGTTTGTCGATTGATGTGAAGTACCTCATTCCCAGAAATTGTTAAATTGGTTCACAAACTTGAGCTATTGAGACAAGCTAGTGATGCGAAGAACCGAAATCGTACCCGTCACGCAAGACAAACTAGTTTGTCGATTCCGCATCGAAATCAGGAATTGTCCATATCACAGATAAAACTAGACCGAATCACATGACGGCTTGGGTCATAAAGCCTATAAGGTTCAATTGACGCAAGAACTCTAGCCTGCCAACTTTAAGCGCGCCGTTGGTTGTTGGAAGCGCATGAAATTTATCAAGAATTTAACCGAAAAATCGTTGTGAGTGGTGAGGCACATTTCCATCTTGAAGACTTTGTTTGTAAATAGAATTGCGGTATTGGGGTCAAGAAGCCCCTCTACTCACAACATGATATTGTTGAGTGCGGTTTTTGGGCAAGAGTCATCCGTGGACCCTATTTCCATGAAAATGAAACAGATGTAGCCGTTACTCTGAATGGACTGCGCTTTCGAACTATGATCAATGAATTTTTAGACATGGAGGTATGGACTCAAGGTTGTTTATTTTCAACAAGATATGTGGTGAAACAATTGTTTTTTGCGAAAACAGTTTCCTGGCGATCAAAATTGACCGCCGAAATCTTGCGACTAAAAACCTTGGAGCTTCTTTCTTTGGGGCAGACTTTCTTATGGAAGCATCGTCTTGAATCCTGATAAGATATTTCTTATAACAATCATAGTACAATATTTCATCCTTATAGACTTTCTTCTTCTGACTATTCAAAGAAACTCGATTAGCAGAGATTACAATAAAGCAGGCGACTCTCTAATGAGGAAACAAAACTATTGAATAGAGAAGAACTATGGAAAGCCAGCCTTGGCTACTCGGTTAAATTAGGACTTCCATGGAGAAATAACACAGTTCTTTCAGGATCGTTCACTTTAATATCGGTCGGGTTTCTTGTTCTGTTTGGCGAAATTATATCCACGATGTATCCTGGAGAATTTCCAGCAATGAACAACGTAAAATTTTTAACAAGAATTCGCAAAAGGCACGTGGAGCCTGAATAATATTGGAGACCTATACAACACTTCATATAGGTGTCCCGGATTTAAAAAGATAAAACTGATTTAAAGCAAAATAGTAAGACCCCCTTTCTTATGTTTCACTGATAAATATTCTACTTTTGGGCACTTTCCAACTGGGCGCAAAGACAACTCGTACTTTCAATTGCCGCACGTGCTGACCTGGCTCCCAGTGCAAGCTAGACTCCTTTTCACCTCTAATCGAAGATTAAATTTGCCATTAAAAAAGACAAATATCAGCTGGTCTTTTTCGAGGAGTATCTTTTATACAATCTGCGTATTTCAAACTTCTTAGCAGACTGGAAACGAATAAAAGCTTGATGTGTGTATCTTAAGTGTAATCGCCTTTCTAAGGGCATATTTCGAGTAACGACTATTCTAAACCACTCCAATTAATCAACCTACCTCTGTAGGTCATCGCCTATACTCGTACGTTCGGTTTGAAATGTCTACGACCCGTGGCTCTGACATGCACGCTTATGCACTCGGATTTGTACGGGAAGTTGTAAGCCCCAAACCAAAGCCTCATTCCATCGCCAACAATGGTAATTCCCTTGTAAAATCAAATTAAATCCAAAACCCCCAAACCATCAGCCATCAGCCATCAGCCATCAGACGAAGCCATCAGTCGTCAGTCACCAGGCAGTACCGCAACTGACAGAGCGGTTTGAAGAAAAGTGAAACACCACATTAATAAACTCACCTAAGCTCAGCGATCCGTTGATTAAATCCAGCTGATCTCGTGGTTCTTGTATTATTCCTCTTCAGGGGGTGAACGAGTGGAGGGGAGACCGAGTGCCCAGGTAACCAAGAAGAAGAAAAGCATTTCTTTCATGCTTTGTCTTTTGGCATTTTCTTTTTTTATTCGCTGCTGCTGCTGCTGAATTTCATGTCTGTGTGACTGTGTGTGGGCTATAATCAAACCATCTTGCCGTCACACTATTGCACGTTTTGTGTATCTGCATCATCATCATCATCTGCTATCATCATCAGCACAACATCATTTGGCTGGAGGATGGGTAGTAAGACTCGAGTTGGGCACTTTTAGTTATTTTAGTTCTGAGATAGTATTCCCCCGAACTGGATGCGCTTTCTTTAGATGCGCACACGGTTATTGGAGTCGGTTGTTGTTACTGTTATTGTGATTCGCTTCAGTTAGAGATATCGCGCGGCGATCTCATACGCAGAGTATCACTACTTCACTTTCCTTTCATATCGACACCGTGTAAACTGATGCATTACTGGTGCACCATCATCGCCATAGTTATAGTCGTAATCTAAGCCGTGGTTGCGGTAGTGGTCTTGGTCTTGGTCTTGGTCGTCTTCGGCATTGTCGTCGTCGTTGACCACTTAAAAGTTGTTCTTCTTCTCTCATCCCCTTTGACAGACGTAGAGTGAAACTTTAGTTTTATTGTTGAAATTTTACGCTGTGAGATTTGAAAGAAGCAAAAATCCTTTCACTTCGCCGTAATTGCAAGTGTAACGTACGGTCGTTAGAGTCATGTTGACTAAGTGAGCTTGTCGAAATCGAATTAACCACTGAGCGACACCAGGCCAAGAATCTAGTGAAGTGAAACGAAGGACGCGAACTGTGAAAAAATGTGTTGTGCTTATAGTTTTAAGGATAAGCGGAATTTATTTGTGTGTGGTGTTTTATTTACCTGCAGTCTGATAGGAGCAACAAATGGATATCCAACTGAACAACAGGAACATGATTTACTACTGCTTGAAGCACTGTCAAGGAGAAATTCACCCAGTTACTATGGAATGGAGGATTCAGTAATGGATATGCTGGGAAGAAGTAATATCAATTGTCATTTTCTTTTCTTTTTTTTTGAAAATTTTAATAAGTTTTAATCGCCCAGCCGACTTAAGTAAAAAGGATGTATGTCGGCTGGCAAGTGTTTCAAGTGGTTTTGAGTGAAATTAAATCAAATGGAAATATCGTTTTCAAATTCCAATTCAAAATAGTACAGCCACTGTCCCCTTTTTCCCGCGATTCATTTCGTCTTACCTCTGTTACAAAATATGCAAACAGAACTATCTAAGTGTGGTTGGTTGGTTACTCTAGGAAAACTGCCAGTCCTGAGGATGATTGATCTCTTGAGAAAAATCTCTTTCTAGTTGTTCCTAGGTTCCATTTCTAAAGTCCAAGGATGCAGACAAAATTGGAGGTATTTTGAAAGTACTCTTATGTAGACGGATTGAATAAGACTTCAAGTGCAGTTTGATTATCAGAGAAATTGCAGATACACTGGTTATCCTGCATTTGTTTCACAACACAGCTTGTTCTACGAGAAATTAAAGTTTGCCTTTATGTTGAAATCGGCCGGTCTGATTTTTAACAAACAGAAAACTAATCTCACTTCTCAAAGCAGTTCAAAACGACCAACACAAAAAATTTATCATGTGGTTGAGTCGTTAAATATTGAGCCATAACATTGATATTCAATATTTGGAGCGGCTTCAGGCGTACTAAATAGAGAATGCCTATTTCATTCACTTTTTTCACAGATCTCTACAATTATCCTAAAATGGGCCAATGTAAATCGTCGATCACTTTTCGTGCCACTCCAAACTGAAAGCATATTCGTTCCTGTATCCCCTTGTGGGATGCCTACAATCCATCTGGAAATGTGCCTCAGCTCTCCCCAACCAGTTGCCGTGCTTCCTTCTCAACTGTTCTGCGCCACGTACTCCTAGGACCGCCGCGCATCCTGCCGACCTGAGTAAGCGGGTTCCAGTGCATCACTTGGTTAGCTATGAACCTGTCACCCTTTTGGAGAATGTGACCAATCCACTGCCAACTTCGTCGTCGTATGGTTGTGCCTATAGGTTCATGGTCCATTCTCTTATAAAGCTGTTCGTCAGAGATACAGCGTGGCCAGAATATCCTTAAGATGTAGCGTAGGCGCTTATTGACAAACGTTTGCAGCTTCCTCGTGATAGTGGTGGTCACCCTCCAGGCACAACATCCATATAGTAGACCGATTCAACGTTGGAACGCAGCAGTCGTAGCTTGGTGTTTAAGCTAATTGCATTACTTCGCCAAACTGTGGATAGCATTCCAAACGCAGATTTTGCTTTGTCTATGCGGTTGGCTATATCCAGTTCGGTTCCGCCATCGGTTGAGACAATACCCCCAAGGTCTTGGAAACTCTCTACTCTCTCAACCGTCTGTCCAGCAATACATATATGAGTTGATGAGTTTGGTCTTAGGCTGATCATTTTTGCTTTTGCCGAGTTAATTTTCAGCCCAACGACGTCTGCTTCCCTCTCCACATTTGTTGTCATTTGGTGAAGGTCCATTATTCTGTGAGACAGAGGGCACCCATCGTCGGCGTAGTCAAGGTGTTTGAGTTCAGATGGAAGAGTCCATCCAATTCCTCCATTTCCTGTTAACAAGGCCGCATTCAGCACATCGCTAATCACCCGAAACAGTATTGGTGAAAGTATGCAGCCTTGCCTAACCCCGCTTTGGACTTCGAATTCCTCAGACAGTCTTACTCTGTGTAAGACGTGACATGTGGACCCATCATATGTAGCCTTCAAAATTGCTATTAATTTATCAGGAATGCCTCTCCTGCGCAAGGCATGCCAGGTAAATTCCCGATTGATACTATCAAACGCCTTTTCAAAATCGATGAACAGCAGGTGAAGTGGTGATCGGTACTCAACACACTGCTCGATGATGATCCGCAAGGTGTTCATGTGGTCGACACAGGAGGATCCAGAGCGGAAACCTGCTTGTTCGGCGTCGAGTGTGTCTTCGAGGTGTTCTTTGATTCGCTCTAGGATGATTTTAGCTATTATCTTGGCCACAGCAGGCAGCACGCAGATACCTCTCCAGTTTTCGCAGTGCATTAGATTGCCTTTTTTAGGGATCTTGACAATCATTCCCTTCTTCCATGTTCTCCCGACAAGTGGGAATAGTAACTCAGCTGATGCCTTCGACGCAGCTAGAAACAGCTCCGCAGGTATGCCGTCAAGTCCTAACGCCTTAGTGGTTTTCAGTGCTTTGATCGCGGAAAAAATCTCTTCCTTACTAGTGGTTGTGGTGCGAATTCGGGAATTTCTTTCTACGGACACTTCGGTCTGACTTGGGTGCATATTGTTGGCGAACACTCGGTTTAGAACCGAAGCAAAATGCTCCTTCCGTCCCTTCAGTTGATCCTTTCACTGGGTGTTGAGTAGAGCTTCGGCCATTAATAAGCTCTTTGGTGATTCTGCAAACGGTTCTGCTGTCGCACCTCGCTGCTGCTTCTTCTGCTCGCGTGGCCAGCGCATTGATGTGATTGCGCTTGTCATTTCTCACGCTACGCTGCAATTCTCTCATTTTTATGCGATATAGGGACCCTGCGATAGATCGACAATCCTTTCAGCACATGATGTGAAAACAGTTTTCACAGCACACCAATGGTCTTAGATGATGGCGGACAGTGAGCTGCTGATTGTTTCCACTCTCGTGAGAGATGGTCCCTTAGTTCTTGGCGCACTGTTGGAACTCTCAGTCGGTCTACGTTGAGCCTAGGTATTCTTGTGTCGTTAGATCTTCGAACGACAGCAGTACATAATTGGACGTAAGATGGTGATCTCGTACCAACCCCATGTCCGCTCCTCGTCTGTTTCGGACGTCTAGAAAACTACTTCTAAAACGGCGACTGATGGCAACATGGTCGATTTGGTTGGAGGTTGCTTGCCTGTCAGTTGACACCCAACTCATTTTATGGCAGGCCTTGTGCTCAAACATGGTGCCACCTATGACAAGACGATTTGAAGTCAACAAATCTTTCGCCCTTCGTTGTCGCTGCCTACCTTGGCATCAAGGTCCCCCATCACAATGACAATGTTGCCGTTGTGTGTTGCATTATAAACAGCTCCCAACTGGTTGTAGAAGGTCTCCTTTTCTTTCTCAGACGAACCATCCGTAGTGGCGTAACTTTGTATAATGGTGACGCGACGTACTCTCGTCCGGAATCTGGCAGTTAAAATCCTATCACCGTGCGGCTGCCAGGGAATTAGGCCTCTGCGTGCTGTAGGTATTAACAGCAGTCCAACTCCATATCCACGGGGGCTTCCGGTTGGTCTTCCAGAGTAGAGCAATACAGTGTTACACGTTGGGGATTGGTACTCACCCGCATCTAACGATCTTATCTCGCTTACTCCAGCTGGAGATACCAGCTTATATCGCATAAACTCATGCTCTAATTAAAGGGATCTGGAGTTCTGAGGTCCTTCACTCCAAGACTCAAGGAGCGTCTTCACATTCCAAAAACCAATCTTAGTCCGGGTGCGATAGCCGAAGGTCGTCAACGTGTTATCAGTCCTTATCCGAGTCATTAAGTCGGTTTCCGTAGCGGGCTGATTTCGATAACGCGGATTACTGGCCCAGGTTACCTAGTCTAGGCATAAGACCCTAGTTAATCTCGCACTTGCAATTTTGGCCTACCTGTATAAGAATTTATACTCGTAGTTGCCCGGGGACCACCTCGAGGGGGGTAAAGCATGCACTTCATTACGAACTTGATTGTTGCGCTACTGATCCAATCCATGTTTTAAACAGTCAGTAGTTTCCCGATCAATCCGCATGCAGACCCCCGAACTAAGAGTACATAGCTGCACGTTTCTTTGCAACGGAACTACGAAGAGGGTTACGACTGGATTCCATCATCGTACTGGGCTGAGTCATTTTCCCAGATCGATCTACCTATGTGTGTTATTAATAGAAGCGCACAAATCGAGGCAAACCTGAGTCGAAAACAATAACTCTTTCAAGATTTTCCAATTAGCAACTCACGTTTGTTTAGGTTTGTGCGTTGATAAAATCCCGCTGTACATATCCCTTCTTAAGAACATTTTTCTGCGACTTTATGTGCTCCGAATGCCAACAGCAAGATGATACACGAGTTCCTATGTGATTCCTAATCTAAGTACCAACCGCAACCAACACTGTTTGAATTCAGTAATCTGAAACAAAATATGAACCCATGCCACCCGCGGGGCAAGGCCGTTGACTTAATCTTAAGTTTCCGAGCTCCCCAGAAGTCCAAAAAAAATATCTATAAAACCAGTGAAAAGATCCACAAGTATATCCAGCTTCGATAAAGTTCATGATACAGGACATGTCGGGAACACAAACGAAGACTATGAACACTGCCATGGAATCCTGGGGCACGGCACCAGGAATTATCCAGAGAAAGACATCCTAAGCACGTGCAAGTTATACGGTCTTATCGTGCTAGATGTCATGATCGTCAAACTAAGTTGGCACCTGATCACTAACAGCAGTGGCGGAAATGAAACCAAGATTGACTACCAATTGATAGCCAGTTTCATGAAGCCCCGGGTAAAAGATTGCTAAGTGATCCAGGGAGAGGCAATCGCCCTGCAACACCGTCTCTCCCTGACAGAAATTTTTATGGAGACGGTGACTGAGAAAACCAATCGATACAAGCTGGACAATGCAAAAGGCGACGCTTTTATTACCACGATGACAAATTCCTCCTTTACCATCATCGATAAGGTCGGCGATGAGGAGTGCAAAGCACAAGATATGTGGGATTCCCTACAGCGATCTTGCTTGAAGAGAACCATATCATTGCTTGGAACGTCGAAAGACCCCTGCGAACAGTATTGTGAAAGACTTCTGAATGAACAATTGCCGCGGGTAAACTTTCCAAGATCCGCTCCTAACCACGAAGAAGTATACGAAATTACTGTCGAAGAAGTTACGAGCGCGGTTAAATACTCCGAAAAAAGAAAAGCGGCTGGGCCAGACGAGATATCCTCTGTGTTCTGGAAAAATATGGGAGACATCGGGTGCAGATGGCTCAAGATTCCCATTCAAAGTTGGTATACATCAGGTAAGCGCCATCAGTCCTTTGCTATTTATTGCAGTTTTGGACGGACCCAAAAGTGCATCAGTTATTTTTTGCTGGCGATGGAGCTATCATATGTGAAGATCAAACGTCTCTGCAACGAGCACTTGATATATGAACGGATATTTTGGAGGCAAATGGGTACCGTATTAGTTCCAAAAAGACAGAGTATCTGTGCTCCCCGTTCTCTGATCCATACCGGCCTATTCCAGACATGGAAAAGTGCTTCCCAAGTGCGAAAAGTTCAAATATCTGGCATCTATGATCAATACCGAAACGAAGGTTGGATGAAGTGGTGGGAAAACTCCACTATCTTCTGTGACCGAAAAATGTCCCCTAAGATGAAACGAAGGGTCTAAACTGCGCTGACATACGGTTCGCAATGCTGAAAAATGTACAAAAAGCATGAGGGCAAATGGACGGCAGCTGAGATGAACATACTTCGCATGACAGCATGAGTAACAAAGCTTAATAGAATAAGAAGTTCGAAGATTCGCAGAAGCCTTCATGTAAAAGAATCCATTACGAGCAAGATAGAGCACGATCGGCTTAGTTGGTACTGTCTGTTCAAAGGTGAAATCCTTCAAACCCCGTCAAAAAGGCAATATCAATCAACGTTCCTACACAATCGCCAAAAAGACAGACCAAAAAACAACTGGATCGCACAAATGCAAGAACACCAGCATTTCATCGGCCTCAGTGACGAAGTGATCCGAAACCGGGATGCCCACCGGTACTTCCTGAGGTCGAACTGGCAAACATCATAGGCGTAACAGTAAGGATGCAGTAAAGTGGAAAGGTGGTGATCCTTCATAACCTCGCAGTAAGGAAAGAAGAAAAAGAAGAAGGAGAGATTTGGCTAGAAATCTTAGGTTTAGTTCGGAGAAAACGTTGTGATTGCCGTAGAGTCCAAAAACTTATGGTGGCGCTTACATGAGTATTCCAAATTAGGGTCCTGTTCAATATTATACCCAGATTTTTTGTAAACTCAACGTACTCGATAGGACAATATTATCCCCCAGCTTAATATTAGGAAAGCCATATAAATCGAAAAATTTTTTTTTATAAATGACAAATGCTCTGGATTTCCCTGAGTTAAGACAGAGATCGTTCTTTGTCTTTGGGGTACAATTTTGTACAGCACATAGATCATTCACAAGCTTTGTAGCTATATCTATCTTGTGAAGAGGGTGACTTAGAATAATTTGGACGTCGTCGGTAAACATGTGTATACAACACTGATTAATCTAGGCGCAAAGCTCATTCACATACAAAGGGAAGAAAACTGGCCCTAGAATGGATCCCTGTGGTACGTCACTATTAACATGAAGAAAGTCTGGCGTTTTGTTGTTACCCAACATTCTCTGACGTTTTCCACTTAAGTAGTAATTAGGTAGATTCCCAAGAAAATCCCATGATTAACTGAGTCGAAGGCTTTTGGAAGATCTAAAAGAGTCAAAAAAACTCACCTCGTTCTTATACAGAGCTTCTCTAATCTCATCAACAACCAACAACAGCGCGGTTTTGCAGTTTCTTTTTGCTCAAAAACCAGATTGATGAGCAGTAAGTGGCTGATAATTGGCCAGGTGCTTTCGAATTTGAGAAAAGACAATTTTTTTAAATGCTTTTGAGAGGAAAGTTAGCATAGCTACCGGTCTATATTTCATAGAGCTTGGGTTGTGTTTTCTAGGTACAGCTGTTATTTTTGCACTCGTACAGTGTTTTGAGAAAGTTGATCGTATAACGATGGTAAGTAAACGACAAAATAGTTGACAACCTTGGATTGATTCCGTCTAGGCTGATTGTGGTTGATTTTACAGACAGTGCGAGTTGAAGACCTTCATCACTACTCACGCCACAAAAATTTAGGGTGTTCTCGTTTTCATCGTTCCTATTGTCTCAAAGGGATCAGAAGGATATTCTTTACTTGGTTGCGGTTATAAAGTTTGCGTTGAGAAGATCACAGTTCATATCTGCCCTAGTTTCAGAAAGCTGCTTACCGATGCCAATCCTGCTCATGTCGAGGCGATCTTGGTTCGTGGAGTATTCGGTTATAGTACCGAGACTTAGAGGGTCTTATTCTTGAAACGACGAAATTTCGTAGAGAACGAAAGGTCTTGTTGAATTCTTCAATTTTGAAACTTTGCCCCTTCTTATAGGCTGCCTCACGTTCTTGCATGAGATGGAATATTCCAGAGGTTAACCAGATTGGCGAGGCACTTTTAATGATCGTTTTCCTTAAATGAACATGGTTTTCAAATTGAATTAATGTCTGATTCTGGCATCAGATAAATTCGTTCCCAATTTGCTTTTACAGCATCCTGCTGTAAGGCGAGGAAATTAATATTTTTGAAATCCCGGAAAGATAAAAGAACTTCCGCATACTCCATGCTAAACTCAAAGGTTAAATATACTCTTAAGGTTATGTTAAGAGATCAATAAGACTATTTAAACTATTGGCGAAGGGTGCTCGGTAAGGATATTTACGGCACACAGATCTAGTGATCTCATTGTATGGTCTAGATTCGGTTTCACACAGCAGGTTTCAATTTATGTCTCCACAAAGCAAAGCAGCTATTCTATTATAATGCAGAGTAAAACCAAGCGAGACTAATTGACTTGTTCGGGCCTATAAAAAGTATAAAAGGCGACGTTTAGTCTTTGAAAAAATTATAAGTTAGTCTAGGTTACGTTAGAGTGGATCGGTCCTCGGTGGCGTGCACTTATACCAGTTGTAAGTCTTTTGTGACACCACTAGAAGAGCGTAATAGGGAACTTGGAACCACAGAGACTTCTTTAAACTTATTAAGGCCGATGATCCAACCAGACCAAAAATCATTTACGTGTGGGAAGTGATAACTGCCTGGATATTGTACTCTGAAGAGTACCAAGGTAGGGGAGTTTCGGAGGAATTACCACACAAATCCCACTTTCCCTTCGTCTCTGGAGCTTCTGCAGAATTCGTTGAGAGGAATACTCAATCCCTGCGTATGCAATCACACCGTGACTCATGATTATCTACTCATATGTAAGCTTGGAGATCTCTCTTTTTCTGATGTTGATCTGTCCTCCTGATTATGTTGTTCTAGATAAAGGAACGAATCACTGCTTGACTGTCTAGATATATTGCAATATGCGACTCAAGTACTGTATCCAGGCTATGATAAGCAGCGGCCTGATTAATAAATGCGACCTCGGTTTGAAAGGCGATACATTATGTAGGTAGACTGACGAATTTGTGTTTGCAAATGTTCCCAGAGAAGAATTCATTTAGGCTAAGGCCACAACTACGTATCCTAGAGGAAGGTGTGCCTAAGACATATTTAGAGAATGATAAAAAGTGTCAGTGAGTATTTGCCAGGTACATAAAGAGTGACGTCGGCTGCGTAGGATTCCATACGACATCTTCTCTAGTTTGGTGATTGAGGTAATTGAGGACTTGTTTCCATAGCAATGTCGGTCTCGTAATACCACCCTTTTCAAATGATTTAGACTTTTTGGAAGAGCTAGATTAGTTTAGATTTTGTGGATAGGTGGGACTACGTACCCTTATCACTGGAGCCAGGTTAGGCCTTTTGTGATTTTCTCAAGTTAGAGCTTACCCATGATGCTATATGTATTTTTGAAAGAGCTGGCAGTTGTATCTTCTGCCTCATTGTATGGCGTACTTAGAAAACGTAGGCGGTTACAGTGGCAAAAGATATGATCTGGTCTTTTTTCATCCCCGTTGCACATGTAACAGTTGTTGTCTTGTGCTATTCCCATAGCCATAAGCTGTTTTCTGACTCTACAGCGACCAGTTAGGAATTCGGATACTGCGTGTATTTGACTCGTAGAAAGCTGTAGGTGTACATAGTTTTCTTTTTTTGAGGGAAGGGGTTGGTAAACCCATTCTGGCTTGCCTGTTACCTTCAATTTCCGTGCGGTAATAGAGTGCTTTAGCTTCTTTAGCTTTTATGTATGGAATTAATTGGTAACCCACAGAGTGGTCGAGTCAACACGAATGTTGAGGCCGAACCTTATCTGGCCAATTCGTATGCTCTTTCATTGCCATCATAACCACTCTGACCTGGCACCCAGATTAGATGGACGCTGGTGTTTTGAGAAATACATATAGGCTGACCAGATAGCAATGATAGTTTTCTAATTATTATGTATCAGCAGCTGACAAAGCTACTAATGACATCCAGCCGCCAAAATATTAAGTAAGGTTTGCCATTTCATCATGAATCGCTTTATATTTGTAAATGCGCAACGTGAATTCCGTCGTGAGGTCGGTCGTCATCCTGGCTTCAGTGTGCAGGCAATTCGTCGCACCGTGAAAAAGTTTGAGCGTGAGTACACTCTTTGGATTTTAAGTCACCAACCAGATAAAGATTGGTGCGAAATGATGAAAATGTAGCCGCCGTAGCCGCCAGTATGAAATAATACCCAGAAATGACGATCCAGCGCCGATCAGCTGAATTGGGCATCGTCAGAGAGTCTATCCGGCTTATTTTGCGGTTGCATTTGGGCCTACGTCAGTATAAGATTGTGCTGATGCAAGAATTGAAACCAGACAACCATAGACAACGCCGTGATTTCGGTAATTAGGAGCTGGAAATCGTCTTCTCGGACGAGGCCCATTTTTAGCTCAGCGAATATGTCAACAAGCAAAATTGACATTATTGGAGGGAACACAATCCACAAGTGTTGGGCCAAGCAACAATGCATCCACAAAGATTGACTGTTTATTGCAGTTTATGGCATGGCGGACCATATTTCTTTCGAAATGAGGAAGGATACAGCGTTACCGTCAATGGTCTCAGGTATAGAGCGATGTAAGCCGACTTTCTGCAGTCAGAGCTCGATAACATCGATATATACGAGCTGTGGTTCCAAAAAAAAACGCTACATGCCATACAAGCGACGCAACGCTCGAAGTTGTGAAGGAGAAATTTGGCGACTGGGTTCATCATAAGGTGAGCGTTCAACAGCGTTCACGCGATTTGACACCACTCGATTATTTTCTCTGCGGCTACGTCAAGTCCTTAGTTTACGTTACTAAACCAACCACTTTGGATGAGCTCGAGGCCAGCTATTGCCGGAATAACGCCGCACATATTAGCCCGAGCCATCAAAAATTTGACTGACCGCTTGAAGCACTGCTAGCGAAGCCGAGGCGGCCATTTGAATGATGCACTATTTTACACATACGAGTAATGGCATGACGATAGTCTCAAAATAAAGCTAAAATCAATCTTATATCTCACACCGTTGTTGTTTTATTAATTTTTTTGTTCCTATCGTTCTTCTCTGGCCACCGTTTATAATGCAGTCCCAGATAATTTTTGAGATAATCTCAAAAGCGTTGAAGGCCGATTTAATGTCAAAGAGAATATACTAGTAAACGTGATTGGTTATGACTGATATCCTTAAGTCTCCCTAGTGTCAAGCTCTATTGCATGTATCTCAGCTTAAAATACACAGATTCTGCCATCCATAGCATACAGCGAGGTATCGCTAGTACGAGTATCTCCATATATGCGTGCTCCAGTTCCTTTGTCTGTTTTGAATCCGCCGGTGTACAACACCAGTGAATCTCTTTTGAACAGGGGTTTCTTCTGTTCGCAGTTCTGTCGATCAGGGAACGTAACCTTCCAAATAGTTTATTTCTCCTGGACGCCTGTAAGGCTCTGGGTGAACTATTATATTTTGGAGTTGTTCTCATGCACAGAAATAAGCATGTAGGCGTTTGCCAAAGCTTCTTTCAGTGTGTGGAGATGAAGAGGAAGAAGTCTGAGGTTCAGTAGAATGTTACGGTAAGGGCAGTTCGTCGAAGTGTGTTTAGTCTAGCCTGTGTAGGCGTTTGTTTATGGTGGTTTTATGCCACCATATTGGATACGGAATTGTAAATACCACTGTGGACTTTTGCTGGTCCATAGTAAGATCCTGGCTTTTTTTTTATATGTGTTCCAGGTAAGTTTTTTTTTGCCGGGTAACCCCTAAGAGATTTATCTCACTTGGAAACTTTATAATTTCACCAAAAAGCGTTGGATCTTTAAGTTTTCCCAATTTTCTTCTCTTGGTGAAGGCAACTATGGTGCTCTTTTTGGGGTCGACATTTAGACCAACCTTATTGCGCCAACTAGCAACAAGTTTGAATGACTTCTGGAGGAGTTCCGAGGCAGTTTCTTCGAATTTACCTCTGATAAGTGTAATCAGTTGACTACGATGGACCATAATAGGGGGAGAGATTCCATCCTTGGGGACAGCCTTTCGCTGACTCTGAGTTGTGTGGATCCTATTGTGACTTTTATTCGCTGTGTACGCACATTTTAAGGGTACAAAACCCCTTGAGCACGCGCTAATTATAAAAAAAAAAAAAATCTACTTATTCTAGCATATTTTGTATCCACTTATATACATGCAGCACTATCAACTCCTTTGTTTCGGATACATCTTGATAACTGGGAGTGATTTATTTATTTATTTATTTATATATATATACATCTACAAGTCACTTAAGTGCTAACAGATTTCAGAAAATTAAATATATATATTGGGTCTACAAGTAAGTTTCCAGCTTTTGTCAGAGATGGCGCCACCAGTGGATCCCGGGCAGAAATGTCAGACCCCATGTGTTTTACTCGTATTTGTAGGTTTGGTATCTGTCAACGGTGTCGTACATTTTATCGAGCAAAGTCATGGCAAGTTTCCAGCCAAATAAACGTCATTTGCGGGAAGCGCTGCTTTTATTCTTTAATATGAAGGCTGAGGCCTATAGTTTGCTTTCGGAAACTTATGGGGCGGAATATATTGGTGAATCGAAGTGCCGCGAGTGGTAAAAACGGTTCAAAAGTGGTGATTTTGGAGTTGAAGACAAAGATCGCCCCGGAAAGCCGAAAAGTTTTGAAGACGAGGAATTGGACGCTTTACTGGATGAGGATCCGTGTCAGATTCAAGAAGAACTTGCTGCGTCATTGGGCGTCACGCAACAAGCCGTTTCCCTGCGCCTAAAAGCACTGGGATTCATTCAAAAGGTTGGAAACTGGGTGCCGTACGAATTGAAGCCAAGAGACGTCGAACGGCGATTTTGCATGTCCGAAATGTTACTGCAACGGTATAAAAATAAATCATTTTTGCATCGTATTGTCACTGGTGATGAGAAATGGATTTATTATGATAATTTTAAACGCAGAAAATCGTATACAAAACCCGGCGAGCCCGTCCAATCGACGCCGAAACGAAATATTCACGTGAATAAGGTCATGCTCTGCATATGGTGGGATCAAAAGGGTGTCGTATACTACGAACTGCTTCCGAGTGGTGAAACCATCAAAGGACCATTATATCGAACCCAACTAATTCGTTTGAAGGGCTTTAAAAGAAAAACGGCCAGAATATGAGACCAGGCATGAGTCCGTCATTTTTCATCACGACAACGCTCGGCCACATGTTGCGGTTTCGGTGAAAAACTATTTGGTAAATAGTGGATGGGAAATTCTGCCTCACCCGCCTAACAGTATAGACTTTGCACCATCTGACTAACACTTGTTTCGTTAGATGCAGAACGCTCTTACGGGAATACGCTTCAGCTCAGTAGAGGAAATCAAAAATTGGCTCGATACGTTCTTGGGCTTGAAAGACGAGAAATTTTTTTGGTCCGGAATTCATAAATTGCCAGAAAGATGGGGGAAAGTTGTAGCTTCCGATGGACGATACTTTGAATAAAGCATTGTAACTATGTTTTCATAATAAAACTTCAAAATTTGGAAAAAAAAAACGCTGGAAACTTACTTGTAAACCCAATACATAAATTAAATTTAAAAGATGCATAAGGTTTTGACTAAATTTTTAAACTGAGCTCTATTTAAATAAACGTCCAAGAGGTTACTGGCTTCCATGAAGGCTTTGACGGTTCGAGTAAGCGGTTCGTTAGTACCATAATTTGTTCCGTGGTATTCAACAAAGAGAAGATGCCGTGTTCTCAATGACCGTATAGGCACATGAAGTCCTATTTTTGATAATAGAATAGGGCGTCTTATATGATAATCGAGAACGTCTCTAACAAACATTATATCGTGTATAGTACGTCTAGATTTTAGCGATTTTAGACCAAGGAGTAAAAAACTTGCTTTATAATTGTGGAAAAATTTCCAATGCATTCTATAAAAAATGAATCTTGTGAAACGCTTTTGTACACGTTCAATTCGGTCGGAGTCAGAAGATAAATTGGGATTCCAAAGCACAACTGTGTATTATATGTTAGATAAGGTCTAACAAATGGATCAGTAAACCATTTGCCGAATAAGCTTCGGATAAAGTACGATTCAAATGTATTTTAAAAGAAAAAGTAGTATCCAACATAACTCGAAAATCTTTGACTTTACTAATTCGAGAGAGGGGTGTGGAAACATCGGAATACTCAAGTTAAATTATAGAGGATGATTTGGAGAATGAAATGAATTTACATTTGCTTGTGTTTAAGCTCATGCAATTGATTTTGTACCGTTCTGTGATGCTGTAAAGTGCAATCCTCAATACTTTTAACGGCTCTAAATAATTTTAAATCGTCTGCAAACAATAAACTCTATCCATATTTAGCATTTATCACGATATCACGAATGAAGAAGATGAAGAGAAGCGGACCCAAATGGATCCCTTGTGGAACACCAGAGCCACATTTAATTTTTTTTTATATTGGGTCTATAACTTAATTCGTGCGGTTTGCTAAGAGATGGCGTAACTTGTATTGTTCCATTGTTATTATTCCATTGGAACATGCGTTGGAAAGCTACTGTCATTGTACGTCATTTCAGTATATGTCATTCATTTGAAGCGTTAACAACAATAATTTTTTTCACTCAAATATATCGAACTTTGTGCCTGAAAAAGTGTTTTTGTGGGAAGTTCTTCTTCATGAATGCTGAAAGTCATCGTATTTTGGTGGAAGTTTATCTTGAACATGCGCTAGCTGAGCGAACGTGCCAAAAGTGGTTTGCACTATTTAAAAGTGGTGATTTTGGCTTGGAAGACGATGAACGTCCTGGGCAGCCAAAAAAGTTTGAAGATGAAGAACTGGAAGCATTACTCTATGAAAATTGTTGCCACACACAAGAAGAGCTCGCAGAATCTTTGGGTGTCACTCAAGCATCCATTTCAAAACGTTTAAAAGCAGCTGGATATATTCAAAAGCAAGGAAATTGAGTTCCACATGAACTCAAGCCGAGAGACGTCGAAAGGTGGTTTTGCATGTCCGAAATGCTGCTGGAACGCCACAAAAGGAAGTCATTTTTGCATTGGATTGTTACTGATGATGAAAAATGGATCCATTACGACAACCCCAAGCGCAAAAAATCATATGTGAAACCCGGCCAACCAGCCAACCAGCCAAATCAACGGCAAAGCCGAATATCCATGGCGCGAAGGTAATGCTCTGTATTTGGTGGGTTCAGATGGGTGTGCTCTATTATGAGCTACTAAAACCGGGTGAAACCATCAATGGACAACGCTACCGAATACAATTAATCCGTTTGAAGAGAGCAGTGGCCGAAAAACGCTCGGAATATGCGACCAGACACGAGGCAATAATTTTCCATCATGACAACGCTCGGCCGCACGTTGCTATTCCGGTTAAGAACTATTTGGAAAACAGTGGATGGGAAGTCTTACCCCACCCGCCTTATAGCCCAGACCTTGCTTCTTCTGACTACCATTTGTTCCGATCGATGCAGAACGCCCTCACTGAAATACGGTTCAAATCAGAGCGGAATGTCAAAAATTGGCTTGATTCATTCTTGGCTGCCAAGCCGGCGCAGTTCTTTTGCGATGGGATCCACAAATTGCCAGAGAGATGGGAAAAGGTCATAGCTTCAGATGGGCAATACTTTGAATAATACTATCGTACATGTTTTTCTTAAATAAACGTTCAAATTTTGAAAAAAAAACCGCATGAAATAAATTATAGACCCAATACAAAGTTACCGATTTTGGCCTGTTGCGTTCGGTCGAGAAGAAAGGAAGACAACCAACGTAGCAATTGCGAATGAAATCCGAATGATACAACTTTATAGATCTGTAATCTGAAATTTGTATATATGGTGTCAACTTGGTTCCTTTTCTCTATTTTTTTGAGAAAATAGTGCAAAGATTGTGGCATTAGATCGACCAGCGACAAAACCATGCTGTTCATCCGCAGTTACTCTTTTATAAGGAATTCAAATCTTACAATTTCTTCTGTAATTGTCAATATTGCCTTTGGTCCTAGACTTATGGATGGGAGCTAAAAAGGATTTGTTCCAAACTTCAAGAAATACACCTTCCGAAAGGGAACGGTTGAAAATTTGAAGCAGGGGGACGGAAAGCGAACCGATACATTTATTGAGTAGGATGGCAGGAATACCGTCTGCACCACTGGATAAAGTAGGTTTTAATGATTGAAGAGCGATGGAAACATCGTGATGACCTAGAGTCAAAGATCCAATTTCGACACAACTAGAGGAACTAATAGGAATGGTGCTAATTTGATCATGGCAGGTGTATACGGACTGAAAAAAATTTGCAAACAGTTCAAGAATAGATTCAGTATTTTCCCATTCACGGTTTCTAACTAAAATGCTTTAAATTCGAAACCCCGTGGACTTTCTTTTTGAATTGATAAAAAGCCAAAACGTTTTACTATCAGATTTAGCATTATGTTTAACAGACATGATATAATTTTTGAAGAGAAATTTGTTCGTAATCTGACTGCGAATTAGTTTTTTTTTTTTAATGTTTTAAAAGCTTTGTTTTTTAGATTTTTTAGATTCCCTAAATCTCTATTATGCCAGCAAGCTTTATTCGAATTTCGGTAAGATGAGAGCGGTACAAACCTTGAGAAGCCTTCGGTCATTATTTCAACGAAACGTTCATACATATGCACTAAATTTAGATTCCACATTTCATCAATCCAGTTTACATTATTGAAAAAGTTATTAAGTTCGCAGTAGTTTGCCTCTGAAAACTTTAAATATTTCAAGTTATGGTTGGCTTTAAGTTTCAAATAATAGAACAATAATAACTCAATACAAATTTCTTTGTGATTAATAGAATTTTTCAGAAGAGATAATTTGTGTTGCCGAACGTACCTTCGATATCTAGAAAGCAAACAACTGAAATTTCCTTGTCTTTGAGTGATTTCTCAACCCTGGAGGTTAGACTCTGAAGATTGGAGGTGTCTGACTTCTCTGGCTGGTAGTCAAATTGATGCATTGCTTTTTTGGCAGTTTTCAATTTTGGGTATGTATATCAAGATACTTCTGGAGCAGAGCCAGGCAGACTCCATAGTCATCGGGGCTTTCAAGGTTTGAAACGAGTATTTTACCTTATCTTCCTTAAGTAGGTTCCTTGCCCTCAATCAACGGTCCCTGCAGAGGCTTATGATCCTGTCCTGGAGAGAATTTTCTAGAGAAAGCGGAATTATGTTGGAAGACGGCTAAGAGCTTTAGCATTTCAAGACCAGCAAAAGTGCCATCTGAATTTTTCAACAACTCAATTTGATAAGTGTGTTGCTTGGAGTGGCTTTTATGGGTGCGTGTACCTAGTGATGTCATCCCTGTATCTATCCCATTCTCCATTTATTTTCGCAAGAATTAACCTGCTTAAATTTATCGAGGATACTGGGTACTTTCTTAGTGGGATACAAACATTCGATTAATTTTTTTGCTTAGCAGATGTAATACATAAAGACTTCATGGCACGAAATGTATCAGCGGAACATTTGGGATGTTCCATTCAATTCAATTTTATAATTCATTATCACTTCTATTATGAAATCGCATTTACCCAATAGCCTATCGCAATCTCTATGTTATGAGCTTCATCAAGGAACTGATGATTTACTATTTATTCAAAACACCTTTCGAATAAGTGTATAATACACAATTTTCTGGGATTCCTATTCTCTCATTTCCTCCTCCGTGACATGAGATGCCTAAGAGTCATGTTTGAAATCAACCTTCATTATGGAATCAAATAATCTGGTAGATAGGATTCATGGTATTCTTGGAGTAGTAAAAGTGACTCGTAGGCCAAAAAGGTCTTGCAAATTACAGGATTAGGTGAGAAATCTATGTAAAATGTTCCTGACGGAAAACAGTTCCTCATCGCATCTTTGCAAACTGGCAATTTAAAAGCACTTGTGGAATATCATCAGGTATTCCTAATTTCCGGTTTAAACACTTTTGCAAACATTTTCACTGTTTGACCACATTGCAGGGGAGCGTGGATACTGTCTCTCATTCGGATGTTTGAAAATTTGATATGTAAAGTGGAAAAGTAAACAAGAAATTTGCACTAGATTTGCGAAATGAAATTTTGTTAAGTAAGCGGTATCAAATTAAAAGATCACAGCTTTCGTTATCTGCACGAACTTACCATTATTTGACTTGATTATTATGAAACCAATTTTTGCGACTCCAGAGCCTTGTTATCAGTGTGCTTGCGACCTTATAAGTGGCTTCTTCTTCTTTCTTTTATTAAGTCCTAAGATACGGGACGAGCTCTCCGCAAATACGTATACTTCTTATAAGTTCACGTTTTGTCCCACCCGATGACATTAATATCATTTTCGGTTGGGTTGGTCCCATTTTTCCCTGTACTTCTCGGCCAAGCCTACGAAGCACATGTTAAAGCTGATAGAACGACTGTCATATACATCAAACCATTAAGTTCGAATGGCATTTTTGTGAAAAGTTCTTGAGCAGTTTCAGTCCCTCCGAACTAACTCCGTGTGAGAGATGAATGGAGGAGGAGTTCGAAAAAATGAAAATGCGGATACTCTGTCTAAGTACTACTGATTTAGCACGAGTTGTCTTCTCAGCGATGAAAAAGGAAAGTCGTTTTAGACTCATCAAGGTGCTGCTTTCATAGAAAATCTTCAAAGAGCATCGGACTTTATACAATGCCTTGTTGTAGTCCTATTTTAACTTCAAAATCTCTTGCTATTCCCGCCGTGTAATTAACTTCCGTTTGAACAGTGCCGTATATACTGAGTATCGTTCTTGGAGACACATTGAGATCTCAGCGCCATCCAAATAAGATCTTTGGGAACACTGTTGAACGCCTTGTTCAAGCCGATGAAAACGATTTGCAAATTCTTCGAAGCTTGAATCGCGCCTCCACAATAGCCACATTGACTGCTACACAGCATAATAATATTGCGCTATCGACTGTCTAGAGCTCTCTCTCAACAATCGGGATCTGTTGCATTTATCTGTGTGGGCTTTGCCTTTATACAATGGATTACTGTGGAAGAAAAGAAAGTCCTTGCTCCACCATTTTATTGAACAAAATCGCGAGCCACTTAAATGCAATATTTCCAATCGTCACCCATACTCTGCAAGGTGTGTGATCCGATCCAACTGAACACCTTGGTTCTTTACTTTTATTTTCCGAAAGAATGATACTGTGTAGGAATACCTCATTACATAACGCGTTAGCAGTGCCACAATTTTCCTTCTTCCTAGTTGCACTTCTTCTCCCGCTTGTCACCTGATTATAGATTGTGAGGATATCTCTTATAATTCCTTATCCAATCCTCTATCGCTAATGCACAGGCTTCAGCTGCCACTCTCTTCGTCTCGTTCTTGCCATGTTCGAAGTCTTACCCAAGACCCACTTTATGTAAATAGTTCACAATTGAAAGGCTAGCTTTTTGTTCCTAACCATAATTTTCATTTCACCGTTTCACCGCCTGGTTCTTTTATTTATATGGAGCTGACCTTTCGAGACAGGCCAGGGTTCTTGCACCAGTCGCGCGTTTTTCATCTAAGCTGTTCCAGATACACCGGGCGCATAGTAATTCCTCTTGGTTCGCAAATTTAGCACCCAGAGCTGGAACCTTTCCGGGCTTTTTTGCGTTATTTTTGATTTCTTATGAAATATTCTGCCAGCAGTTCCTCCAATAACAATTTGGTACCACAGTAGCAGTATATAATTAAGTGCGGCTCCTGCTTAGTAAGTAGCATATTTTATGCAGTTAAACCGTGTGATTCTTAAGAGCGCATCACATAGACATATTTATCTGACAGCTTTGGTATGGGGCCTTTATGAATTTTGTATTTCTTTTTTGTTGACTTTCTCCTTTCCTTTTATTTGTTTCAGCAATCAGATGAAGAACTAGTTCATTGTACTCACTGTATGCCCCTTTTAATGGGATTTCTCAGTCTTTCGAAGAAAGACAAGTAAAGGCTTCAGTGATAAAGTGCCTACAATACCAGCATCCTCCACGTTAACGCAGAGTACCTGTAGCCTGATTCGATCGTAAGCCGGACATTCACAAAGGTAGTGGTCAGCGAAGTCGTCATCACCGTCGCAGGATGTTTTATCACTTACGTTCAGCACATTTAAGTGCTTAGTAAAAGAATAGTGCCCTGTAAGCAGCCTGTAGTCTTTCCTACTGTGGGACAGCAGGAAGGCAGCTGACCTCTTGGAGACATCGGCATGCATTCGTTTTGCCTGCCCGCAACCTGAAGTAGTCATGCCATCTGCAGTTGTGCTCATATGGAACCCAACTATGAATGGAAACACTTACCGTGGACACACGCAGACCTAACGTAGGTTCGCGTCCTCAAAAACTCTGCCCTTAGCCGTGCCTAGCGATTTCATCTGGAACCCAGACAAGACTCAGTGAAATTAACTTACCGACCGCGTTCAGTGATGTCTTGCATTCTCGAACTACAATAGCTTGGAATTCGTAAAAGGATTCAACAAGGCAGCAAGTGTAGTTTGGCTGTCGCTACAGATGCAAATGCTTCACCCCCTCCACTGATTCTTCACAATATAGTTCGGTACCATCAGGGTATTATACACATATCTCCGCTTGGAAGACAGGCCCAAGTTTTCCTAAGGAGCAGTGAAATTTAACGTTGTCGTCCTCCAGGAAAACACCAGCGCGGCATCCTAGATCGGTTTTTGGGGCTATCCGTGAAGACCTCACTACATTCCTTTCCTGGCTCAGGTTCTTGCCGAAACCAGTATTGGGCACAGGCATTTCGTATTTTTTCCGCAGCAGGAGTTCTGGTGTATAAGACGGTATATCTGTAAGACCAGGGTCATAAGGTCTTTAAGGCTAAAGTGCGTGTTATACCAAAAACCACTTCTTTTTAAATGGAAGATATCTCTGAGAATGCAGTGAATGATATAAATTTCAAGGAAAGGGAGACTCATTCATTTAGGCATTACTGCACTTAAAATACATAAGCAAGTGTTAAGTTTTTAGGAAAATGGACAGACAGAGAAGGGAAGATTTTTGTACTCAGTAGTTTTTCTGCGCCATGAGTAGCATCCCAATGGGGAGACTAAATTATTAGTGTACTTATACTCGTTGTTTCTTAGGCAACCACTCGTCTTACGTGAATTTAACGTAGTTGCCTGAAATAAAGGAAGTATGTCGGGCGCGGCTGGTATTTAACCCCGAACCATCCGATTTGGAAGCCAATACACTACCACTTAAGCCACGGCCACCCACATCATCAATGTATCTAGAGCGGAGATAAGCGTGCTTGTGAAAGCCCCCCAACCGGGATAGACCGTTCTTTAAAGTCTGGTAAAAACAGCAATGAAGTATTTCTGTGAGAGCTTGGTCCACCAGATAACTGACTCATGGGATATAATTAGCCTTATCATAGCCATATAGAGCCAGAGTACTCTTCTCGATGATAAGCTCCATGTCTTGCCGACAGCTCCTTTTGACTGCCAGAAGGCCGACAGCGCCTTAGAGGCTTTCAGCGTAACATGTACAGCTATGAATAACAAACAAATCGATCTCGCCCTCAAAGGGCTACCTAGAACTTGATAGAAATAAAGAGCGAGTTTGCTTTTCGTCAATAAGTCACCGAAAATTGTTAATGCTGCCAAGTAATATCTCTTACACTACGACTCCCTACTACCCTACTGGACCGGAAATGCTCCGCACTGTTCTGTGCGACATCTCTGCCGTAATTGAGTCCCTGTCCGCAGCTGTTCGGCCAACGTGGAAGATTAGCGGCACCGCTAATTTGTCTTGGATCAGCTCTTTTTTATCAAAATAGAGGAACGCCTTTGGGGATACAAAGGCGTTAAAGCGCAAGCTCTCGTGATATAGATAACTGGGGTAAGAAGCCTCGCAAATCAGATTGTTCAACGCTCTAGAAATGTGCTTTCGAGTCAACTTAGTGACGAAATTATCAACCCTTTTTAGGTTCTCATTATTGTATAAGACTTCATTAGGTTAGAATTCTATGCACTTCGATTCTGGTGTTCTGTACAAGCGAAGACAAGCACTTAGGCAAGCCCCCTTAACCACTCGACCCTTTCCCCTTAAACTTTCTCTCATGTTGTACCACACTGTCTAGGCCGGATAAGGACCATGTTGCAGATTACCTTTATGCTCGCATCTGGTATCCGTAGAAGCCCCAAACAAGAATGTTTTCCGACTTCTGAAATTTAATTTTCATTTTCCAGTCATCGCAATATCGCTTAATCTTATCGAAGTCAAGTTGCAAGAAGACATTAACAAATCGATCTTTGCATTTGATTTGTACGCGACCAAGTCGTCTGCGTACGCTATGGCACAGTGAAGTGAGCTCACACGATCGCTTATATACTAGGGTCGGCAAGCGCACCTTGTTGCTGATGGTGTGCATAGCACAGCAGTGCTTTACTTATGCCCAGCCTCTTCAACTTGAAAAATAGTTCTATTAACCATACAGTGTCGAACGCATTCTACAAGTTAATCAGGCAGCCACCCGTGCATAGTCTCTTGCTTTTGTTCGACTGGATATCGGCTACTGTCATATTTAATTTAGATGCGGCATGTGTGATATGATGTCCCGCCTTAAAACCGAATTGATTATCCGGAACTATATTTTTGTCTTCAACTCACTTAGTTAGGACTCTGTTGATAACATTTTCAAATACCTTGCTAGTATTCTGAAAGAAGCTTATTGACTAAAGATTCGCCGTGTCTTTATCCGTTTTTGGAATCGGATGCACCGCCGCTGTCTTCCAATGCGCTGAATAATGTGCATTAAATCGTCCCCCGCTTCTATTGGGAGATGTCGAAACATATTGTTTGGAATTTCATCGATTCCCACTGATTTCTTACTTCTCAGTGATTCCCAGACAGTATGTAGCTTTTTCTTCGAAATGAATGTGGGTAGTTCCCTCTCGTGGACATTATTTTCGTCACTGCCAGTTCTCCGTACCATTTCGAAGGTAGGAATTGTTTAAAAAGACCTGATTTTACAGGTCGCGATTCTTGCAAATGACATCATTCGCCTTGTGCATACACTTCCTAGAAAATATCTCTTATGGCCTCTACTTTCTCTTGCGGATCTTTGGCCACAAAGAAGTTATCATGATCGACGGTTTCTTCTGGATGTAAAAATGTAGCCGCCTTTATACCAGCGTTCTTATTAAATCCTTGTAAGCCCCACTTAGCTCACTTCCCGAAACCGTTGAGCCATGGCAAGAATATTTCAATACTTTCTGCAGGGGTCCTTTAGATTGAGTATACTGACCGTTTTTTATTCTATCAGCATTCTGTATATGATAAAACTGATTAATCTTCTACAAAACTTGTTAATGGCTCATAGCTTTGTTGAACGACTCTTCCATTCTTAATTTATCGCAATGTGTCCGTAATTCTCTTTTTCGGGATAAAAACGGTACAGTGTCTGGATTGCTAATTCTGGCCTAATCTGTAAGACACAACATAGCTAGTGTAATGGTTTATACGGTTTTTAGGACAAACAAAGTCACTTTTGTATATACGTACTGGAATGTATACCCCAACTCATACATAGTCCGGATTTCTTACGGAGCAATTTGATTTACAGATAAGCTTCATTTTATGAGCACAGTGTCTGCATTTGGTTGAAATAGAACGCAACCTGAAAGACATATGAGCTCGGGTCAATAAGTCCGTGATTTAAACTTGCTGCGTCAGTTAGTTTGTGTTTGACAGCTATTTTTATCAGACTACTCACTAATTTGAGGAGAAAATGGAAAAAAGTGAATTTCGTATGCTTATTGAGCATTATTTCTTGCGAAAAAAAACCATTACCGAGACCAAGACTAAGCTTGATAAATACTATGGGGACTCTGCACCATCGATTTCAATGGTAAAAAAGTGGTTTACTGAATTTCGTTGTGGCCGTACAAGCGCTGAAGATGCCGAACGTCCTGGACGCCCAGTTGAGGTCTCTACACCCGAAACAATCGAAAAAATTCACGATATGGTGTTGGCCGACCGAAGATTGAAAGTGCGAGAGATTGTGGAAGCCGTAGGGATCTCGCATGGCTCAGTGGTTTCAATTTTGAATGATCACTTGGGCATGAGAAAGCTTTCCGCAAGATGGGTGCCGCGTTTGCTCACAGTCGACCACAAACGCAATCGTGTAACAACTTCACAGGAAGGTTTGGCGTTGTTTAATCGCAATATGGAGGAGTTTTTGCGCCGTTTTGTAACCGTAGACGAAACATGGATCCATCACAACACACCAGAGAACAAACAACAGTCAAAACAGTGGGTTTCTAAGGGTGAATTGGCGCCAAAGAAGGCCAAGGTGGGTTTGTCAGCCAATAAAGTTATGGCGACTGTTTTTTGGGATGCACGCGGGATAATCCACATTGACTACCTTCAAAAGGGAAGAACAATCAATAGGGAATATTATGCCAACTTATTGGACCGATTCAATGACGATTTGAAAAAAAAACGACCTCATTTGGCCAAGAAAAAAGTTCTTTTCCACCAAGACAATGCAAGGGTGCACACATGTGCAGTTGCCATGGCAAAAATATATGAATTGAGCTATGAATTGCTCCCTCATCCACCCTATTCTCCAGATTTGGCTCCGAGCGACTACTTCTTGTTCCCAAACCTGAAGAAATGGCTTGGTAGAAAAAGATTTGACTCCAATGATGAAGTCATCTCGCAAACAAAGGCCTATTTTGAGGACCTCGACAAATCATTTTTTTTGGAAGGGATAAAAAAATTGGAGAAGCGTTGGACAAAGTGTATAGAGCTCAAGGGAGACTACGTTCAAAAATAAAATTATTTTTTTATCAAAAAATCTGTGTTACTGACCCGCCCTCGTATATCAGATGTTCAAAAACATGTCACTCCACTTTTGTCCCATAACCTGTTTCATTTCGAAAATATTTGAAAAGATTTTATTGCCTGTTTTCCGGAATTTCAGTCCGCATCCGCTGTTTTCAGTTAAAAGATGTGATTTCATTATTTCCAGTTTTTATTTATTTGTTTCTGCAACAAACTTAACAACTCTATTTAAAATCAATAAAATCACAAGTGACCAACTGTATTCGGAAATCAGGAGTATCGAAATGAAAATCAATTTCACTTTTATCGCAACATCTTATAATGAAACTCACCAGCTTACATAATAAAAAATCACGTTTAAGACACAAATATATCGGATTTCGTTTTACGCTCATCAGTTAATTGTTAGTTTTATCTGTAAACAATGAACGTACAAATCCACGAAATGTTTACTTTTTTTAATTGGTAACAGTCGTAGTAGCAAGTCAACTGACTTTCGCTTGTGAATACATTTTTGTTATATGGAATTAAATTTATTATTAAACGTGTTTTTTTAATTATAAAACGGAGTAACTGAAATAATGGTTTACTAGGATTACATTACTTTCGGTTATTAGGTTATCAGAGACCTCAATGGGAGATTAATTTGTTATGTTGGCTAATCTGCTTCCTGTATTTTTAATTTTGTATTTTGCGTATTTTTCAAATATATTGACATTTAAATGTTTAAATATCTCCTTCCTCTAAAATTGTCCTTGCAAATCATGATCATTCAAAAATTTACAAATTATTTTTACTTCGTTGTTTCACGGAAATTGATTTTGTGGCTGTTCAAGATGGCCATTTGGATTACGCCAACTCCCCAAAATTAGTACGAGTATGTGATGACAGAGCCAAAGCAATATGACAACAGGATGAATGGGGACAACAGTGTTGATTTCCTCGGATCGTACAAATAGTGTTGGAAAGGATAAAATTTTATTTTCGTCACTGTTTTGTCTAACTGAGGCAAGACCGACAATAATAAAATTTTGCAAATCTATGGTGCCATATTAGACTTCGCTTGCTGATAGAGTTGCATAACTCTTCGAGCTGTTCGAATAGAGGCTGAATATCTAACTTTTGTATAGAATTAGTGCCTAGAGCGGCAGAATATGATGCTTTCTGGAAAAATGGCCTCCGCTCTCAATCTATTGCTGCTATTGCAGTACTAAAGGGTGAACCAACAGCTAGTGTGGAAGTTTTCATGAAATTAAATACACATTTATTGTGAAATCAATTTCATTGATTAATAAAATTCGGTCTATGGCAACTATGAACGGAATAAAACATTGTTCATGTAACCACCACGCTAGCGACCATCCGAACGTCAAAATTATCGATGACTTTTTGAAGAATAAGTAGTCAATGGCCGCAATTTAAGTTTGAATGTTATTCTAGCGATCCTGAATTGTCACTGGGTTATTGGCATAGACCTTACTCTTCAAATAACCTGAAAAGAAGAAGTCTAAAGTTGTCAAGTGGAGGAGGCCAATCAACTTCTCCTCTAACCCAAATAATGCGATCTTCAATTTTTTTACGCAATAAATTGATTGGTTAATGGCTTGTGTGAACGGTAGCACCATCCTGTTGAAATTAGAGATCGTCCAGACCCAAGCTATTCAATTTTGGAAAAAGTCCCCAGCCAAAATGTTGCGGTAACGTTCTCCATCCACTTTGGCGACGATTTGGGGTACCTGACTGGTTTTGAACACCTTCGCACACAGTTGTGATGTTTTGACTTGTATGTACTCTCCGAGCATGCTGATATGGAGTTTGACTCGATACCGAAAATTCGTTTCTTCAAAACGCTTAATCATTGCACGAATTCTGGACTCATAGTACTAGGGCAATTATGTTGACCGAAAAATTCACGAATTTTACGAAATGTTACTTTTACAGATCACCCATTTTCGTTATAAGACTGAAAAACAAAAATACCATATGTTGATTAAAATTGCCAAAGATTGTATGATATCTGTCAAAAAGATCAACTGCATTGGGTTCAGTAAATGATAGTAATTGACAGCGAACATCCACACCAACTGTTGGCTACCCCTTTACATTTCCAAATTTTGCATCTTTTAACAAATATTTCATTGGGCAAGGACTATCGCTCAACCTTTTTATGCCAAAGAAATAGCTATTGCCAACAAAAACGCCTTACTTGGACCGTAATGAAGTAAAGGTTGACCTGATATGGATGATAGGAAAAAAAATTAAATAAAACAACAACGCTGTGAGATATAAAATTGATTCAGATTTGATTTTGAAGCTAAGTTCATGTCATTATGTGTGGTATAGCATATCATTCAAATGGCCGGTCGCGGTCCAATATGTGCGGAGTTATTCCGGCAATAGTGTGTTGAATGCTGGCTCGTCCAAAGTTGTTGGCTTATTAGCGTAGACCAGCTCGGATATATCGATGTTGTCGAGCTTTGACCACAGAAAGTCAATTAACATCGCTCTATACCTGGTACCATTGACTGTAACGGTGTCTTCTTTCTCATTTTGAAATAAATAATGTTCGATAACGCGGCCATGCCATAAACCGCATCAATTTGTCGATAAATTGATACTTGGCCGAACGCTAGTTGATTGTATTTGCTCCAATAAGGGCAATTTTACTTGCTGAAATAGTCGCTGAGCTAAAAATGCGCATTGACCGAGAAGATGATTTTTTGACCAAAATCCGGATCTCCGGCCAACATTTCCAGCGCCCAATTAGCGAACTCACGGCGTTGTCTAATACTGACGTAGGCCCACATGGAACAGCAAAATAAGCCAGATTGACTTTCTGATGACGCCCTATTCAGCTGACTAGCGCCGAATCGACATTTCTGGGTCTTCTTCGATACTGGCCGCTACGGCGGTTATGCTTTCTTCATTTCGCACCAATATGTGTCTGGTTGGCGGCTTAAGATCTAAAAGAATGTAGTCAACTTAAACCTTTCCACGGTGCGACGAATTGCCTGCACACTGAATCCAGGAAGACAACGGACCTCACGACGAAATTAACATTGCGTAAATACGCGATGATATACCATAAAGTGATGCATGATGAAATGGCAAACCTTACTGAATATTTTGACAGCTGAATGTCATTGGCAACTTTGATAGTTGCTGACACATAACAATTGGAAAAACTATCATTGCCATCTGGTCACCCTATATCATTGTGAGAGTTAATAGCGAGCCCGAGATAGAGAAGATTCCACCTACGACTACCTCTATTGTGGCATTCTGTCCGATTCGACGAATGCCACAATAGACGATTCTTGTAGACAGTATACTCTTGATGTTGGTCTTATTCAGGTTGATCCATTTTTCCCGCTTCTATTTTAGTAGCAGCAGCATTATGCCTCTGATGTTGGCTTGCGAGACTTTAAAGAAGTCATATGATAACGCGTCATCTTGTCTGAATTCTTTTTTAAATCAAATATGTTGGTGAGGCAGCTTACTGCACAATCTGACGAGTTTAACAGGGAGATCAATAGCGGATAAAGCTCTGTATAGCTTACTCTATAACAACAGCCACATGCCGCCTTTAAATCGATAGAGGTGTTAAGTATCGACCTTTTCTCTATGCTCTGCCGTGCTGGGAATATATGGTCCATTCTGGATTAAGTCTGCCTTACACTGGTTTAATAGGCGCCAATCATATCGTTGATAAATGGGTTCAGACATCTACTCTATACAACAGGCACGATCTTGTATGCGTTGTTGAGGAGATTAATGACTCTATTGGCTAGCTTAGAGGTTCTTCTTTCTTATTGATCTGGCAAAAAACAAAATCTTGGAAAGGAGTGGATTTACATATTTGTGTGCTGTCTACTTAATCATCTCCTGTTACCGCAAATAGCTCGTTAGGCAGTCTCAGCTCTGTTGTGTCGACGTTATCATATTGTCATCTTTACTTAATTTTGGTACTTTGACCTTCATTGTCCTAGTTGAAGTTTCTTCTGCCGTTTAAATAAGAGTCACAAATAGTTTTTTTATATACTCAACACGATTAATGACAAATTAAAAACGAAGGCCACTAGCGGAAATATATTTGTATACTAAGTAACATCAGTTGCGAGATGATATAAGATATATACTCGTACATATTTTTAAAGTCAATATAAATCCTTCCGAAATAAAACCTATTATTCGTAGTTGAGCATAAGAAAACAATACCGTCGAGTTCATAGTGATTTATGAGTCTTATGTTGGTTATATTGTAATTCAATCGAAGCCCCTTAAAACTTTTCCCCTTTAATGTGATTTTACTAAGAATTTCAAGTAGAATCTCCAAGCTATTCGTTTCGTTATTATTTTCATTGCAAATATTAGAGCAACAATCTGCATTATGTATCAGAAGCATTGTGTGTTAAAAGACTTCCCCTGGATTTCTTGCCATATTGTTTTATAATTCTTGCCGGTTTTTTCGCACATTTTTGATTGTATCTCGACCATGATTCGAAGAATATTAGCTCCCAAGTTCTCGAAATCTTTGATATGCAAGCAACTAGGCCAGTAGACCCAAGATAACGTCCAATAGCTCTAATTCGTCGAAGTTTCCAGCGAGTCGCAAGCAGTGTAGCATGTGGTATTATTATATGTTAGAATCACCTGGTATTGACGTATGCTCAAGATGAAATTCATCAATTTTATGTTAAAAATAATGAACATGATCCTATAACGCAGCTAATGGCTATAATTACTAGACCTTCATCGTTTCTATAATAATAAGGACCACGATTGACCACAATGTGCAATGAACACCGAATTTGCATGCGTCTATCCTATATAATTCGACAACTCTGCTTATTAGCTCACTGAAAATATTCCTCTTCACTGAAAAAAGATTTCTTAGAAAAATCAGCCTCTTTCTGCAGGATATTCTGATCCGCTCATAGTCTCTAGGCATAATTTCTTGTGACGAGTGTCCCAAAATTCACGCAAGAAGTAATTTTGAAAGAAAACACGGTTTTTTAATAAGGATTCATAAAGTATACAATGTAGAGTTAGGTACGGAATAGCATATTGTGTAAATGGCCTCCGCAACTTTACGGGAACACACACACTCTTTTGTCGAAATTTTTTAGGACAGTTTTGCACAGGTGGTCGTTAGTCTGTTGGCATAAACTTTAGACAAACCCCAAAGAAAACACATGGACGGCCTTCAATCGCATAATCTGGGCAGCCAATTCTGATCAGCAAAAGGGGAAATTGAATGATTTCTTGGGCTGTACGGCATTTCCACATGCATATTTTGCAATTTGCGTACAAAAGCCTAGATTATCATGACGCGATAGCGAGCACTATTAGCTGTTATAGCCTGACCTGCCGCATTTTCAAAGAAAAATGCTTCAATGATGCATCCAGCCCAAAATCCATACCAAACGGTTATACGTTGTGGATGCATTTGTTTCTCAACAACCACTCCTGGATTTTCTGAGCCCGGAATTGGAAAATTTTGACGGTTAACGAAGCCATAACCGAAGATGTTGTTGTTCTATAATCCAATCAACGAGCTCTCTTCGCTGTCCTTGGTCAGTGGACTTCAGTTCATGAGTCAATTGCAGTTTGTGTGCAAGAAGATGCAAATCTTTCAAAGAATACGCTGTAGAGAGCTTCTCAAAATGTCCAATTCTTGACCACGGTGCCGAATTGATGTGGATGGACTCTCAGCAACACTCTCACGCATGCTTCGATGTTTTGTGTTAAATGATTTGTTTAAGGACGGCCAGATTGTCTATCAATCAGAAGATTGATTCAGTGTCCCTGTATTTTTGAATTCATATTTTGTACGAGTTGCTAAATTGCGAATTTTAGCTGCCAAATCTTCCAGGAGCTTCTTCGCAATGTGAAAATTTCTATTTGAAGCCACAGTTGTATCAATATACTACATACCCTAAAACACACTACGTACATTCTCTAAGACATCATTTGGAAACCCGCTCGTAGATTGTTTCTTTTATCAGAACAGAACTTTCAAACTAAACCTGTTCTCCTTTAAAGTGGAGAATTGTCCATGCAACCGCTGTCATCGTCGCTCTCACAAATAGAGTAGCAAAAGGACTTATAACGTATAGCCAGGGCATTGGTTATTTAATTAAAGTGTAGATTAATGGACCCAGGAAAACAATCCATAATAAAATATCCACGACCTTATACCGACATTAGGCCTTTGACCTTCCTATATTCTAATTGTGTTTCCCGTTTCCTGATTGCGGACGCAATTATGTCCTAAAAAGCAATTATGTCCTTTTGTGGCTATTCTATCTTGTATACATTGTGATCTCATTTCTACCGATCACTAAAGACAAAGATCAAGTCAGTAATGGCAAAGCATAGGTAGAATTGCAAAGGTTGCAATAATCGCGATGGCTTTGTGGAAAGGCTTATTGCAGATATTAAACGCCGCATATGATAAATCTAGTCCGCTACAACTGTGAAATGAAAGCAATGTTTCTTTCTGCTATTTCAACAAGTTAACTCTACAATTCAGTATGCCAACCAGACGGTTAGGTTTGCCGGAAAACAGATGCATCAGATTGTCTAAGGCAAATCAACCACAGCCTTAAAATCGCTGACCTAAAGGCCAATCCTAGTGCATCAATCATTCATTACGCCTAGGGCTGGCTGCAATGTGGACCAGTCAGTTGCTTGTCATCATCCATCACACAGTACTGGTAAGTGGATATACAAGCAAGAAGATTGGCCTTGTCCAATCCATTGTCCTTGAGACTTGGAATGTCATTATAAATGAGCTGAGTTGGGATGCATTAGTATTGAGGAAGGAAATGTTGAGAGCATTATGTGCCGAACGGACATCATGAACCATAGCAATGAAGACAGGACACAACCTTGCGGCTGGTTTGTTTTTTTTGTTTTTTGTTATATGTACTTGGCACGCGCTCAAGGGATTTTGCGAACCCTGACCAGATGTGGGCATTGTACTCAAATTTTTGGCAGATAAATGCTTTATATACTGATGCCAGATCAGATGGGGGGGGGGATATTTCTCGCAAATTCCAAAATCTTGATGGTTCCCTAATTAGTTATGATGTTAACATCGGAATTTAATGAGCTCAACACACGCCACCCTTTTTATTCTGCAGCCGCAGAGCAGGAACGTGAGTCCGCGAATGAATTTCATATTCAACCAGAGAGTACTGTCATCAGCTAAGGATTATATTCGATTATAAGTAGCAGACAAGAGATCGTTGATGAAAACTAAAAAGAGTGTCAGGGACAGAACAGAGCCCTGGGGCACACCAGCATTCATTTTGAGGATATCAGATTTGAAACCATCGAATACAACTTGAATTGAACATTCCGAGAGGTAATTTCTAATCCATTGAAGAAGAGAGTTATCGATCCCAAAAGCTCGCATTTTCGAGAAAAGAGCCTGATGCCGAACTCTGTCGAATGCTTTAGAAATATCAAACTTGGTGCCACTTTTCGGTGAGACATGCCATCAAATCACCAGTGGACCTGTTGCTACGAAAACCGTACTGCAGGTGATTGAGCAATTTTCATTTTTCGAGATATTTCAAGAGCTGATTGGTTATCAGCGTTTCCAAGACCTTGGAAAGAAGAGACGTAAGTGCAGCGAGTCTGTAGGAGGAGAGGGAAGAAGGTTCGCCTCTTTTTATAAACGGGCAGGACAAAAGCTGTTTTTCATCTGTTCGGGAAGAGTCCTGAAGGATGGTTTTGACAGCGAGGAAGAACACCTCTTTAGAGACATACTCGTACCATCTGGACCAGCGGATTTGTGAATGTTAAGATTTTTAAGTACTCTCGCTACTACATGCAAGTGAATTCGTCCCAATGAAGATTCGACGCACTGATGTTGGCGGAGACAAAACACAATATGGAAGAGTTGCGTTAGTCGCAAATTGTCCAGCAAGCAGATTGGCCTTGTCCAATCCAATGTCCTTGACACTTGGAATGTCATTATAAATGGGCGTTGGGATGGAGGATGAGGCAGAATTTCTAATATTTTTGACGAACGACGGACAACGGACTACCTTTGCCTCAGTGTTTGAGGTCATATTGAAATTTCACACGCTTAAGAAACGTGTTGGCTCATTTGAACTTCTTCCGATTTCCCTCTGTCAGGTTGGTCTTGCAGGACTGGTAAACATTTCTCTAGCGCTGACAATATCTTTACAGATCGAGTCGTACTACGCCTTTTCTCTTTGTTTGATACTCTTAATCCGATGAAGGATGAAGGATCTCATCCCAAAGATCCAAAAGCAGCGGCATCCACGTCGTTATTGACGAAACGTAACGACCAATTACGAATCCTAAAGAAAGTGTTAAATCTGCTACAGTTGCCTTTCTCGTATTGGCACACTGTTCTTTTAGGACCCATAGCTGTGAAGCGGGTGGTTCTTTTTAACTTTGCTGTTCATATTCGCATTATATTCTGGTCATATTCGCTACAATGTAGTCACAGTTTGGTAGGCTGGCATTGTACTTAATAAGCTTTTGTCTCATATTCACCAGAATTCACTTTTTCACCGATTTACAAAAAAGGAGATCCTTCAAAACTTAGCCAACTAACATCGCGTAAAACATATTTTCTTCCCCATTGGGTCAAATATATCAACTTCTGATTCGGCCCTATTAGTGCCATTTTATGTCAAGTTGGTCAGTTTGTTGTACTCTGACTCTACGTAGCGACTTAGTCGCTTAGATACACACAGTTCCTTACAAATGAATTAGTAGACGGCTCATGGGGTTGTTTTGCTTGCTGAGGATTTGGTGAGGTTAAACAATTCCAATCTGACATGGACAGCTAGGTAAGTCAAAATGACTGATTGTCACGCCAAAATTTATCCATCTATTCCGGGGAATTCCATTTGTATTTCAAAATTGCTTTACTTTTAACTTTGACCTTGTTCAGAAGTTATATTCACCGCCCGACATTATTTATTAGATGAAGTTGAGAAGTGCCTTGTGCCGTTTATATTCCAAAGTTGTTTCCTCATATTTGACTTTTTTCTTTTTATAAATTTCACATTCATCCCACGACTAAATTCACTTTTTTTTTTTTTGATTGTATCTCATTTCAGTGATTCCTCAGACGTGTCGCTTTCGTGGTCACAAATTCGAGTGCGGGCTCTCAATATCATGTGTTCTTGGCGGTGGTAAGCCTGTGGATTTATGTTCCGGTGGCATGATATGGTCATGTTGCGTGGACAGAGAATTAGACTCGGAGCAAGATCAACTATCCGCCGTGGCTCAGAATGCAAGTGAGTACTCGTATACCAATCATTGTCAATTACCATGCACTCCTCCTTGGCATTATGCAACATCAATCGAACGATGCGATGTAACAATTCAAATTGGGGGAGTACTCCGTAGTACTGGAAACAGCGTTTAAACCAGCAATCTCCGGGTCTTGTTTGGAAAATTACTCCATAAAATGTTTTTCGTTTTGTTTTTTGTTGAATTTCTGTTTCAAGGAAGAGTTTCCCTCATGGCGCGAGGCATGGGAACATGATCACAACCCACACAATATAACTCTTCTTCGCATGACACTTCTTTGCTGGTTTGTTGGTTATGCTCTGATTGAGGGAAAGATTCGTTGCTTCTGCGAATGCGAATATGGCTGTCTGTGATTTTTGGATTTTTGTGATGGCTAAGTGGCAAGATGTTCTGAAAGTCAGGCAACTTAATTTTGAAGAAAATTTCACTTTTACGAGACGGCTTTATTATTCGTGACCTTTACACCATTAAATTTGACAGGGTAGGCAACGGTTTGGGTAGAGGGGATGGGAAACTCTTTATATCTTCAGTTCGGTTAGCTTTCGATTGGTGCTCAAGTGTGAAGTTATGATGGCGAAATGAGGAAAAAGTGAAACTCCTTACATGGTTTTTGGCTGGCTGGAGATCTTTTCGTAGAAAAATGAAACGAATTCCGCAAGTCACGACTTTAAATGTAAAAGTTTTCGCAAGTTTGGGCAGTTTTGAAGATTTGGGATTTTATAAGATGCAATGCAAATAAAAGAAGTCTGGGAGTAGATGTTGTTGCGCAAGTCTGAATACTTGAACTACCTTTAAGTAGCTAATTACAGATCGTAGGTCTTTATGGACATGGTCCAACCAATCTGCTTGCTTACAGCGAATTCCATAATTCTGCGTATATGGATTTGCAAGATTTGCAAATATAATTATGGCCAAAAGGTCTATTTAAGTGCAGTAGAAAGAAAGCAATTATTTTAAGGAAGATGGAGATGATGGATTGTGAGCTCACGAGATGGGTAAATGTAGCGGAGACTTTATGGCCGTGAATAGACATACAAAAAATAATTTGCAAGCTTGGGATACACGATCTTCAACACGGAGAATCGATTTTCTCCTTCTTTTCAAAACTGGGGCTGGAATCGAAGGCCTCTAAAGTTTGAGCGTTGCCTTTATCTCAACCCGGCCGAGCCAATATAGCTTTATTAGCCTTTTGGATCACATTTGCATTTTGGCACAGCTCGAAGCGTTCGCGATTGTGTTTCTTTATTTGTCCTTCGTGTGTCCACTTCCAATATTAGCTTCGACTTTCTATTGTTTCCCAACACGCCGTTCTAAAGGGGGGAATTTGCAGAATTAGGGCTTAATAGAACAATAATAGTTTTTTTCAGGATATTTGAACCCGTGCTTTCGCCAAATCGAATTAGCATTTATTTGCCAGAATAAGTCGTGTTCGGATCTTCACTAAGTTGCTATTTGTTTACTATTTCAGACCAGTCCAATCTATGAGGTGTTAGCGACATCGAACTGATGTCAGCAACTGCGAGTCTGTCGATGACTAGGAAATGTAGAGACAACAGGTATCAGCGCTCCGATTCCTTTGCGGAAGGACAACTTAGTATAGGAAGACGTCATTATAGATGAAGCGTACTATTGGAGGGGTATCAGATTAGATTATGGATGTTGTTTAGACCAGAACCGCAGCCGAATTCGAAGAAAAACAACAAAGGGAACATCATAGCTGAGATGCAGTCTGTTCTAAAAAATTTGAGCAACCACTTCTGTGTTCTGTTTAACGACGAAGACGTCGAAAACATCGCTGTGAGGCATAATACATCATTTTCCGGCCTGAAAAAACATCCGTTCACCCGCCCAAACCGAGGTCAAGATAACTACGTATATATCCTTACAATTCCTCTATATACCACGGTTTAGGGTCCAAGCTCTTTAAAGCTGGAATAAATGATCTGGTAAATAGCAGGTACCAGCTCATGTATACAAAAAGGAGACCTCACGAACTACGCCAACTACGCGGATATAAGTCAATTAAGCGCCGTATACAATTTCCTTTCTGCCGTATTATGTGAATGCCTTTAAACGATCGTAGAAAAGCTGCTAGATCCATATCTTGGTAACCTCACCATCGACGAAATTTTCACTCTGGGACAGATCTTGGAGATGACCTGAGGATCGATACCCAGCACCTCTTCCTCGACTTTAAGGTTGCATATTATACGAAGCCACGTCTGGTCATGGTATCTATGGCAAATTCGTTCGACTAAGTATGGAGAACTCTCGTTGCTCTGTCAAAGTCGGAAAAAACATCGCCGAATCTTTTGATGTTAAAAAGGATTTCAGACAGGGCGATGCGATATGTTACGACTTTTTTAACATCGTATTGAAAGTGTTGTTAGCAATTCATAAGTCAACACCATCAACAACTACGCCTTTGGTAAAATGTGACTATCGACAACCAGAATTTTGAGGTGATAAAGGATTCTACCTACCTATACTGTGCAGTGAACTCACATAATGACATAAGCGCGAAAATTAAGCTAAGAAGATAATTGGACTGCACAGCCCTATCTCGAGCAATGAAGAAGACCCTTATCATTCTTGTCCTGATATATGGCTCAGAGACATGGACACTCTCAAGATGAAAGCTTTCATATGTAGTTGCTTTGACTGAAAAACTATACCTGCGTTATTTGACCTGATATTTGGAGTGCGTAGGGGAGCTATTTCGACTATATAACGACATCGATTTGGTCAGAAGACTTGGCTTACAGTGATTATGATTGCTAGGCCATGCTCCAGCTTGAAGGATCTTCAATTTTACTACAGTAAGGCAACGCAACATTGGAATACCTTACCTAAGGCGGTGTACGTAATAGGAAGAGGACATCAACCAACTTGGTGTGCGTTACTATAGACAAGATTGGCTCGAAATCGAGCTGGAGGGAGATGTATGGTGGTTAAAGCCCAGGAGCGCCTCGCATTCACTGCATTCTGGCGGTTGTGGGAGCGGTAGAGGAGAGTCTTATACATAGAAATGGTAATTCGCCCAAAGTAGTATTTTCGTTGTGGTAGAACACAGCGAGCTGTCACTGGTGTGCACAGAAGCAGCAAAAATAGGTCTAGCGGTAAACGAGGGCCAAACAAATTATATGCTGTCAACAAGAACGGGCAACAAACATCGACAAATCGACCATACTGTCACAATCGGCAGCTACAACTTTGAAGTAGTAAGGGACTTTGACTACCTCAGCTCTGTTATCGCATCTGAAAATGACATCGCTTCAGAAATCAATCGAAGAATAACGCTTGCCCATTGCTGTTTCTTTGAGCTGAGAAGACAACTGTCTCCCGAAAAACCAAGAGAACTCTATTTCAGACCCTAACAATCCCAGTCCTGCTCTATGGTTCCGAAGCATGAACCCTTTCTAAAGCGAATGAAGATATCCTTGATCGTTTTGAGAGAAAACTTCTTCGTAAGATATTTGGTCCCATATGCGTTGACGGGTTCTGGAGGAGACGACTCAACAATGAACTCTACAAGCTGTACAACGTCATCGACCTAGTCAAAAAACTGCGCTTTGGGCGTTTGAGATGGCTGAGATATGTAGAGCGAATAATCACTAACGGAGCGTTACCAGTCCGCAGAAACTTCGACTCTAATCCGGAGGGACAACGCAGGAGAGGATAGCCTCGACCACACTAATTAGAGAGGCTTATTGGTTGACTCCCAGGTCCACCCCGGGCTGTAGCGCTGCCTAAGTAAGTAAGTAAGTCTTTTCGTTGATCTTGACTCATGAAAAAGATTTTATTTATCCAACGTACAGATGTGTAAGGCAAGGGTCTTTTTGTGTACCTGAAAACTAGAAAGTTTAGAGTCAGTAATGCAACTAGCAAATGTTCATCTGTCGTGGTCTCCATTACAAGATCCTCGTATTGGATCCCCTGTAAAACTCTATTTCCTGAGCAAAGCCGCTCTAAAATTCCTGCGTTGTTCTAACGAAAGATGTCTCTGTGGAATCCAACTGGGCAATTCAGCGCACTTTCATCTTTAGTTTACTGCTAAAAAGCTATCTAGTTATGAAAAGACGATGTTTGTAAGTTATCCATGCTAGGACTTTAAATGCGGAAACCAGAGGTGGGCGACAAACCCTTAATTGCCTATTATTTTATGTAAAAGGGTCGACTGAAACTACATGTTTCAAGAGAATGAAGAAAAAACCAACCTTAATCGACAATTTCGAGATTTAGCCCTATCCCACATCCAGTAGCTAGCTCTATCCATTCGCCGTATTATGTGTAGAGCTCCTTTTTTTGGTAGTTGATAGTCTGGAATGTTTAGAACTTTCAGCACGTAATCAACCTGGAGTTTTAATGCTTTCACGACAAATGGTGGTAGTCCTATTTCCAAAATGTGCATACATATAATTTGGCGTGTTAGGTGGAACATGAAATGTTCTTTTTAGTAGTTGCTTCTCCTCTGTGTTACATCGCCTGTATCTTCAACCTTGTGCCGCATATAACAGAACAGATTCCGCCACAATGTCAAACACTTTATATTCGCTACTATGGGCAATGTTTTTGCTCATGTAGCATTTTCTCCAGACTGCAAATGCAAGATTTCTGGTAAGATACACTCGCTGGTATTTATACTCCTTTAATACTCCAACTGTTTCGTTTTTAAATTTGAGTGCACAACAACATTCGCGCACTTTATCCCTATGAAGAAGAATCTATTTCCGGATCGGATCCGGATCCGAATATGTTGCGATCGTCGTCCGAGATTTGATCTTCCTCTACTTGGCATTTTCCTATCAAATAAGTATCTACAACATTTCAAACATTATTTGTTTTTATTTCAATATATTTTCTACAAACTTAAATGTGATTAACATATTGTTTAATGTTCAACAAAATAACGCAAATTCCACAAACACCTCATTAATTAAAAAAAATGTATAAATACACCACAGTTGACTGATGTACCACTTGATGAGCCCACTTCCATAACAAGAAAAAGACAGGAAGTGCTATACATATAACACACTCATCTCCGACAACATCACTAACAAACTCGATGGTATCATCTAAACACTCTTTTTCAGACCACAGATACATCCAATTCAGCGTAAATGATGCTCTTCTCAGCCAACCAAAGTAATACTGTTAAAAACACTCTCCTCCGAACTATTAAGCCCCCCACGTAAAACAAGCGAGCTTAACCTGAAAGTCAAGGCTTTTACCCCGGCTTTCAATCAGGTAAGGACTGCCTCCTTCCGTCTTATTCAACCTAGAGGCAAGAAAAAGCCGCACTGGTGGACTTCAGCACTGGGATTGCTTAGAAACACTTGTAGAAAACTTTTCAACCTTGCTAAAGTAACTGACTGGGACTCACACAGGGAGTCCCTCAAAATTTATAAAAAAAAAAGACTGGGGAAGGCATGGTGACAATCCTGAAGGTCATTCTACGGCAAAATAACAGAAACCTCTGAGGCATCGCGTCTAAGAAAAATCCTCTCTACAAACCCTGTGAGGTCTATCTGTTTGAAAAAAACCGATGACTCTTGGACAACCTCGAGTGATGAATCACGGCCAGTAGCGACCATAACAGGACTACTGCAACCGTGACTAAAATTCTTACCCTTAAAATGTTTGTACACAGCGCCGTCGAAGGAAATTTAGGGAGGAAGAAAAGAGAGGTACCGATGTACATTGTCTTTAAATGTTTGCAAATTATAACGGCCAGGAAATAGAAAGCTCAGCAGGGCATTCTATAAGCAAGTTGTAGGGCTTAGGAACGAATTACAATATTGTAGAGTACATCCAAAAGTGGGTTTGAGGATATACTGATGAGCATTCATAGCGAGGCGGGTATTACGGTTAAAGGTTTGATCACAAGCTGCTTTAGGCGCTGCATAGCATAGCTTCAAACCATTCAAGTCTGCAGGTCTAGACGGTATTATATTGCACCTGCCGAGCTACAAAGGTCTTCAGATATTATCTTGCCTACTCTAGAGAATATCATGAGAAGCTGCATAGAAATGATCCCCATTCCCCTGTTATGGAGAGAAGTTAATATATTTCGCATTCCCAAAGCCATAATATGCTCCTATGTTATGTCAAAGGACCTCAGACTTATAAGTCTATCATCTTCCCTCCCGAAAACTCTACAACGACAGATGGATGTCCATATGCGATCTAAAATTTATCCAAGGCTTTTGTCAATTACTCAAAATGCCTACTGTAAAGTAAAGACGGTTGAAACGGCTCTATATTCACTGAGGACCACATCAAACTATCCCTACAATATACATAGATAGTACACAATGGTCGCTTTCCTGGACATAGAAGGTGCCTTTAACAACGTTAATATATCCGCAATCGCGACTGCGCTGCCAATTCTGCAGGTAGACGACTCACTTAGTGAGTTAATCAGTCTTATGCTAAATAGCAGGATAATCTACTCCAAACTGGGTGGCGCTTCTGCGCTTCTGTGTCAACAGAGGTACGCCGCATGGCGGTGTTCTCTCCCCCCTTACGGAAACCTAGTAGTTAATGAACGGCTGCTATACCTCGAAACGGGTGGTATCAGGGTGATTCCCTATGCGGATGACGTTGCTATAGCCCTCTCAGGTGAGCATCTTAATCCCATTAAAGAACTCCTTCAGCTAAATCTTAATAGATTAACCCATTGGGCAGGTCGGTGTGGATTGGAACTAAACCCTCATAAAACTTACAAGATCTTTTCCAGGAAATATAAAATTCCAATCATAGACCCTCCGTCAATCAGCGGTCCCAGCTTAGTGTTTTCCGATGCAGCACAATATCTGGGTCTCCTTTTTAACAGGAAAATAAACTGGAAACCTAACATTCCAGAAGGAGTCAAGAAAGCTACAGTAGCTCTATTAGCTCACAAAAAAACCCATTGGGAACAAATGGGTCCTTCAACCCAGCGTACCCCACTGGCTACACGTTTCGGTTATAAGTCCGAAAAACACCAATGAGGTGGTTGCCTGGTGGTTGCCTGGTGGTTGCCTGGTGGACGGCCTTAGACTATGCAATCGACGGAAGCAAACTCAGCTGAGTCAAACAACAGCTTATCTGTGCATGAAAGGAGCCCTACGCACTTTTCCCAACACGCCACCGGGTATTCTGTTTCATTTTCGACATTTCGTTAAATCGACTATGCAGTGGACAAATAAATTATTTGGCCATGATAATATTCTTAATGCAATAGGAATCATTCCAGGGAACGCCGATTATACTATATCACATGATTGGCTTGACAAAGACTTTCATATAACCATCCCCTCTAGATCGTTTGAAACGAAGATACTTTCATTGATAACAAGAATGATAGCGTTGTTAGTGGCAGTGGTTTCTCAGATAAGCTTAATTCAAGCCTCTCTTTCCGTCTTCCAAATCATTGTAGCGTGCTCCACAGAGACCTTCCAGGAAATTATAGGGCCGACGAACTCGCCAAAATTGGTACCATTCTACCTATTCTACCGGAAAAGGGTAGCATAGCTATACCAATCGATACGTGCAAACTAATATTAAAGCTGGATGCCAATAAAAGAACAGACCTCAGGTGGACTGTTGGACCACCATGTCCAACGACCAAACAAATACGGCCAGACCTGGATATGAATCGCTCTAAGAGTTTGATCTTCCAAAATTGGAAGCATCTCAGCGCTATCATAGATGTCATCACTGGGCACTGCCTTATAGTCAAGCATGCAAGAAAGCTTGGCGCCTTTACAAATGATTTTTGCAAAAGCTGCATTGACGAGAAGGAGGAGGAGACAATCCACCACGTACTCTGTCAAAGCCCAGCTCTCTCCCAAAGAAGATAACTCCACTTAGCAGCTTTCATCTACAATGGCTTAAGCGTTCTAGACAATACAGACATTAACAGTCTCCTACACTTCAGAATAAGCTCAAATTGGTTCCAGAATTTCCAAAGATCCACGTGGGATCATAATAGGCCAATAGACCCAAGTGGGTTGGTCACTGCAACAGCCACTTTTACACGTGAGGCAAACTAGTCTTTTAAAAACGTTCGATCCTCTTCGAACTACACAAAAGACATATCGAAGCTGCAGAATTCTCATATTGTTTCAGGTTTCTCAATAGTTTTGAGAAATCGGAAGATTCCAAATCTGGTCAAAAGCAGGAAATTCATCCGATCAAACTTGACTGTAGGTGTTCTTCTACCATCGCCAAACAGCAGCATATAGTGGCGCCATCTAGCTAATAGCTAAGACATAACCACCAATCACTCGCAATCTAAATTTGGGAACGTTAACTCTTTTATATTGTACAAGGTGGCGCAAAAGTCATCCTCTCATCGGAAGATGCTATAATTTTTGCAAATTCTACTTTGATATTTGTGAAGTAAACAGATACAAAATACGCGTCAACAAGACATGAACCGCTATACTTCTAAAGACCGTGGAATAATTGTTACGATTTTTTTTGCGAAATAATTCGTCGGTGGTGTTGGCGCAGGGTGGATTTCGGCGCAGATTTCCCGGTCGTCCGACACCAACTGGGCAAGTACTACGACGTTTAGTCGCTCGCCTGGAAGAGCATAGGGCAACACGAGATGCTGCCAGGTCTGCCCGGCCCCCGAGCAGCCATTCTGCTGAGAATATCGCAGCTGTGGTTGAAGATGTCGCAGAGGACCCCGAAATATCGACCAGACGACGTGACATGCAATTTGGCATCAATCGGCAGTCTTTACAGAGAATTTTGGTGAAAGACTGTCATATGTTCACTTACAAAGTGCAGATAGTGCATCAGCTGTTAGATGTTGACCGCCAAGTGCGTGTAACCAACGCTTAAGCCGCCCTGAATCTCGACCACGAGGGAGACAGATTTTCATCGAAAATCATTTTCATCTCTGTGGATATATGAATAAGCAAAATTATCACTTCTGGGGCTCTGAAAATCCGCGTATAGCTCACGAAAACCATTACACCCGCTCAAAGTTACTACATGGTGTGTTGCTTACGTGCCAAACGACTACTCTGGACGGCGAGCGCTACAGAACCATGCTCAATGATTTTCTTCTTCCTAATGGGTTGAATTGGGACTGGAGAACATGTGGTTTCAAGAGGATGGTGCAGCAGAATATACTGCACAAGCCACAACCGAAATTCTGAGACCTGTATTCCCACGTCGCCTAATCTCTCGTTTGGCGATTGGCACTGGCCGGAAGATCTTTCCTGATTTAGCCTGATTTAACCGTTCCAGGCTTCCTTATGTGGGGTTTTTTAAAATCATGAGTCTATGTCAACAAGCCTTAGCCTTTGGAAGCGCTCAAAGAGAATATCCGCAAAGAATGCGAGGATATATCACCCAAATTTCTGGCAAACGTGATGGAAAATTCCACAAATCGGGCGCGAATGGTCATCAATTCTGGCGGCGGCCACTTAGGTGATATCATTTTCTCGACTTAATGAAAAAAAAAATTTAAGACATCAAGTAAACATAATCCAAAACCAGAACCAAAGTTTTTCATTCATAAAAAAAAGTATGACCATAGAACTTCGGGTGGCAACTTTTGCGCCACCTTGTATTTCGGTCGGTCTTGATTTAGAGCAAGAAATCATCAATTTTACTCCTGCCCGAGTGAATCCCAACACTTCAGGTGCTGCATGGTCATAGTGCGGTATGTCTCTCTCATCTATAGTAGTCTGCCGTCAAAACAATGAATTGCTTGACATTACATGATCCATCTGCAGCCCAATTGGTTTCTACATGTCTCAAATTTCAATCGCGTTTTGATTGCTGCGATCAATTCTGTGTAAACAAGCGATTTGTTGCGAAAAAATCGTTTAGTTTCCATTTGAAATCGTTTCGATTGGCGGTACTTCAATTCGAAATCTTTTGTCATACGTCTTCGGAGTTTTACAATTTTTTTTTAAAACTGGCTCAACAGCAATCCATCAAAGATTGAATTCACTCTGGCTGGCTGGCTGGCTGGCTTACTGGCGCACAGCTAACCGGTTAGTGAAGTCAAATAGCTCTGAAATTGGTTATGCCAATTTACAATGCTCTGGCAGGCGAAATTGTATTTAGCAAGTATCTGTGTTTGATGAAATACTGCAAATAGACTTTCTGCCAATGTGTCTGGCTCTACGTGAGAAGGTGTGAGCTACGAGTATTATGCCACTTCCCTTTCCGGGAAATTTTTCATCACCCAGTTCGTTTCCAATCCGAAGAAATTTAGTTTGACTACGTTAATGGATGCAGCCGTGACTAAGAGTGTTAAATAAATTAGTCATTTTGTTAACACGTTGAATTAAAAGCGTTTATTGATGTAGCAATTTACAATATATGATACATCACAGAATTTGGGACGCTTGTTGCATAAAAGCTTAATTGTAAGGAAAGTTGTTGACATGATCTCATCGAATTATGCAAAAGAAGTTGAAAGATTAGATCGGTAACTTATTTTCGTGACAGAATGTTGATGTTTTGAAATTTTTCTGACAAGTGCAGTGAACTTTGATTGACAAATCGGCCGACAAAAATGGTGTTTTACCTGGATTCCTCTATTGATCTTGTGAATAAAATTCTCTAAATTTATTGCGTATTGGCGAAACAGCTGAATGAGTCTTGTGGCGCTTGTCTTTAATGGAGCAACACGCTATTAGAGTAGTGTAGAACCTGAAGGTGTATTTACCTTTTTTTTTACTTAGATTAGAGTGGTCAGAGACCTCGAGAGCCATAGGGCATCCACAACACTTGTGCGCTTTCATTTTCGGAATACTGCAAGCCAATCCAGTTCTCTACAAGTCATTCCTGTTTGCCTGCGGCGACCAACTCGTCTACTTGATTGGATATACTGATGGCGTGCTTCTTAATACAACTGTCTGCGTCTCGTCTGTTGGTTTGTTCAGAAGATCACTAAGATTCTGCGAACATCTATTTTTGAAGGTTTTCAGCTTCCTTCTGAAGCTGTGGGTGCCTTTTTAAGTAGCACACGCATAAAGTATCACACTTTCTGAATTTAATCGAAATAGTTTTAGCCTGGAGAAAACGTTTCTCCTCCAGATTTGAGATAGAATACCAAATCCACATTTTTCTTTGCAAGTCCTGTTGTCCACATCCAGTTCGTTGCCGCCATATTCTGGGACTTGAGTTGAGTTTATCGTCGTTGGTGTTATACTGCGAAATTGAAGAGCTAAGAGCTTTAATGTCAACCATACTTATTTTGAGCCCTACCTTGCTCTCCTATGCACCATCTGGTGCAGATCCAATGTTCTATTTCAGAGCTGGAAAACGTCACCAGCACCATGTTTCGCCCAAGGAGAGCAGCCCGGATCACATCACTTATGACTACAAGAAATAGCAGTGACGAAAGTATACATCCGTGTGGCATTTCGCTACGAACTTCCAATTCCCTAATAAATTACCAGTGTGTAAGATGCAAGTACCTATACTTGCATCATTTACCGCCATCATAGGTAAGCTTTATAACCAGACTTCTTTTTGTGGTATACTTCGTCAGCGCACGATCTCGATTCAGGATATCCAAGATCTTCTCAAAATCGATGAACAATAAATGAAGTGGAAATCGGATTGCTTAGCGATTATTCGCCAGGTGTTGAAGTGGTGGGTGCATGAGGATCCACCTCGAAAGCGTGTCTTTTCAATATCGAACAAGATGTTCTCTCACTTGGTCCTAGCTATTAGTTAAGAGGCAGAAGAACGCTTACGCTTTCCAATTGCCACATTTCATCAGGTTTTTCTTCTTGAGCTGCGGAACAATCATTCCCCTATTCCAATCTTCGGGGCAGAGTTCAGTTTTTTCTTGCTTGGCTGCAGGATTTCCACGGAGGTATTGAGCGTGGTTGGGAAGAGTTTTCCTGGAATGACATATATGTATGCCAACTGTCTTGTTTTTGTGTTGCTATAAACAACGACTGATGAAGCCTCCATAGTCAACTGTGTTTATTTATCGATGGTACCTTAATGTCTTGGAGTAACCAGCGCATGGTTCATAAAGTCTCTGGTCATATTCCGTTTAACTAACCTAAAATGTTTGAGAGTAGGCCGAAACACTATCCAAAAAGTTTAATACAACGAAATAAACGTCGCGAAAAGACTGAACATTCACAATTTAGTGTTGCCGCGGCACTATGGGCAGGATCCTTGACTAACATCAACAGCTGGAAAAAGTTATCTAAGTCTGACCCCTTTCGTGCCCTCTCTGACTGTGGACAAACAAGCGCATGGATGAGATTAGCCTTTGGTCCATTCCGAACTGTCGCAATGCGAAACCCTAAACAACGTGTAGGTCTTCGGCAATAAATTGAAACTGATCGACTTCGCTATTTAGAGACACTTGGTGATCAACGGATGAATCTACATATTGTCAACAAGATTTAGCAAGTTGTAATAGGCACTAAGTATTCTGAATATCCAAGTCTGCCACTGCGTCCCTATGTAGGAAGCCTTCCGTGTTGAGCACAAGACCTAAGGAATCATAGGTGTTGAATAAACGCATCTGTGGATTCGGATGATTAAGGAGTTTCACACGAGAACTCGCTTTTATGTGCCGAACCCACTCTCACTATCTAAACTTGGGCAATTTTGCAGCCAAGATTTAGTTATTACCACCACCACCGAAGGCGGTAGCTGAACTAATTGAATACAGTGATCCCAGCAAGATGGGATGATGCGATGCTAATACTCAGAATACTTTTTGGAGCACTAGCAAATCCAACGTGAGAGGCGATCATCTCCTGAACTTCATACTATCGTCTGACCTGGCTGCCAACAATGTTAACTCTCAGCCAACTTTTGTTACGACAATAAGACAGCAAGGAATCGACTTAATGTTACTCAACAGGCATGCTGGAATGTACTACCGGAGATCTCCATGTCGGACCATAGGTATTCCAAATCAGAATCGGATGCGAGGTCGGAACACGTGTCGTGAACACGACACGTCGTTGCTGGTATATCTCATCTGCTGTAGTGACGGATGAGGCCATTAAACAAGCTGTTGCTTCCATTGATGGCTTCAAGTCGGCTCGCATAGTTGGCATATACTAACCTCATTGACCGCCAGAATGCGCTGCTACTGCAAAAAAGGTTATGGTGCCTTGAAGTACGTTCATATTTAGGGAGACATGCCAAATTTCAGTGCGAAAAGTTGGATAAATATTATGGGGCTAATGCTCCGTCAGATTACACAGCCAAATATTGGTTTCGAGAGTTTCGTGGTGGCCGCAACTCCACTACCGATCAAGTCCGCAGCGGCAAGCCCTCCGATGCGGTTACAGAGGACAATGTCAAAAAAATACATGAAATGGTGTTGGCTGACCGGAAAGTGAAGGTGCGCCAGTTAGCAGATACCACAAAGATTGGTACTGAGCCACACGCCATATTTTGGACAATATTCTGCACAAGAAAAAGTTATCCTGCCGCTAGGTGCCGCGAATGCTCACTCCTGACCAAAAACAAGAGCATCGCAACCACGGCTAAAATCAATGACTTACGGCTCCCTCGGACTATTATCTCTTCCCAAACCTCAAAAGATGGCTCATCAATAAAAAATTCAGCTCACTCAAGGAAATCATCGACGCCACGGAGAAGTATTTTGCAGACCTTACGAAAATTACTTTTCGGACGGGATCAAGAAGTTGGAAAATCGCTGGAATAAGTACCCAATTTTATTACAAAAAGGTATAAACCAGCTGCTGGTAACTCTGAGGAGATTCTTCACTGAAACCCTGGCGAATAGTGAGGACTACACGCTCGCCAAGATCTTCAGACTTCTAAGTTTGACTTCCTTTATATTGAAGAGCATGGAGAGAATGGTCAAGATCCATCTGCGCAAAACCGCTTTGTGTATGCATCCTCTGTCTGAGATACAACATGCTCACTAACGCGGAAGATCTTGCGAAAGTGTGCTTCAAAAACTGGTGGGAAGATCTGAAAACGCTGGACAAGAAGGAAAGAAGGAATACGCGCCGGATATTTTCATCGACATTAAGAGTGCTTTCGAACACGAAACTTTTGACGCCATGTGTAACTCGACCAGACTCGAATAAAATCACTAGTTTTGTGGATCAAAGCAATGCTGGTGAATAGGACACTGATTATGAATGCTGCCTACGTCCAATATGGAGGGGTTTGCTCGTAAGGCGGTGTTCTGTATCCACTGATGTGACGCATATTGTTCGACTCACTGCTCAGCGCGCTCCATAGTTCTGCCACCTATGCAGATGTATGGGCGGACGATGTAGCTGTACTATCTGTTGGATCTTTTCTAGCCACTGTCTGGTCTAAATCGAAAGCAGCCTCAGACGTGATAGACGGTTGGTGCACCAGAAATGGGGTTTCAGTCAATGTTCTCTTTATGAGAAAGAGGAAGCTGACAGGTCTGACTCATCTAATTCCTAAAGGCATCTCCATCCAATTCTCAAATACTACGTATTTGGGTGTCATACTGGACAACACACTTCTAGAGACACTGGTATTCTGCCAGTGTAAACGAGCTGTCGGCAAGACATGGGGCCTGTCACCGAGAGTAGTCTTTTGGATCTACATGCCTGTAGATCTAGATCTAGCATCCTTAAAGCCACCTTCCGTTTAAAAAGAAATGATATTTGGTACAACATGCACTGGCGCATTTGTGCTGACTTTCTTATGACTCTGGTCTTATGGTCTGGTGCCATGACACCAGAACTTCTGATGCGGAAAAAAGTACAAAATCTACTTTTCCTGTCTCCAAGACTGATTTCGGCCAGAATGGCCAGATGGCTCCAAAACCGATATAGAATGCGACGCTGGTGCCTTTCTGGAGGACGACAACGTTAGATTTCACTCCGCGTTAGAAAAACTTTCGTCTGTTTTCCAAGCGGAGATATATGCAATCCTGATGGCAACGGACTTTATTGTGAGGAATCGGTGGAGCATTTGCATATGTAGCGCCAGCCAAACGCAATTGGAAGGCTAAATTCACTAAGCCTTGTTTGGTGATCAATGCGGTCACAATCTCGAGAATTGAAATCGCCGATGAACTTGCTAAGCAAGGCTCAGAGGAGAGTTTTTCAGCACCCGAATCTTACGTTAGGTCTGCCTACATCCTCGGTTAGGGCTTCCATTCATAGTTTGGTTTCATATGAGCACAACTGCAGATGACATGACTACTCCAGGTTACCAGCAGCCCAATCCTGGCGTATCTAAGAGATCAGCGGCCCCCCTGCTGCTGCTGTCCCTCAGTAAGAAAGACCGCAAGCTGCTTACTGGCGTCTTGACAGGACACTACACTTTTGCTAAGCACTTGTATATACCGGGCATAAGTGATACATTATCCTGCGACTGCTGTAAAAGTGATGACGAGACCGTGGGCCACTACCTCTGTTAATGTCCGGCTTACGTTCGCATCAGGCTGCAGGTACTCGGCGTTGATGTAGTGAGTGCTGGGGCAGTAGGCACTTTATCACTGAAGCGCTTGCTCGTCTGAGAAATCCATTAGAAGGAACTTTGTAATCTCAGGATTTTCACCTTTTCTCAGGTTGGCGTTGTCAAGAGCACCCTCACTGTCCATGAATATGGAGAGGGCTATGCTTTTAGAGCCCAATGCTCTTTCTGTGTCGTGGACCAGTGTATGTAGTGCTCAGTTTGTGGATGTGCCTAGATTAAAGGCTAATGTTCTTCTAGATTTCGGAGATTCTGGGGGTTTGGTACCTCACTGGAATATGAACATTATCTTAGCTGCTGTCCAAGTCAAAGGAATACATTCCAGTCTAAGACTGGCTATGAAGATTCAGACTGATGGTGATTTGAGTCTGCCTGTCAATCTAGACACAAGTGCTTTGTAAGGTTTGAATAAGTTTACGGCCGATACTATCCTTTCAAAGGCTATGAGCTTCTATACTATGGAATTAAGTTAACTTCGATGATTTTGGAGCACACCGTAGTGTGCTTCTGCAACCAGGGAAGTAGGTTCGCAGAAAGAGCTCTAATGTTTGTCTGAAATTGCCACAGGCACACTGAAACCTATGGGGGTAATACACCCTTTCGAAAGAGATTTTTGTATCCTAGTAGTGAGCGAAATGTCCTTTAAGTCGTCACAAAAGTTGGTTCAATATACTTTCTTGGATTTCTTTAATTCGTTTGGCCTAATTGAATTCCCTCCTAGCGATTTTCTGAGATTTCCTCGCTTGCTGTTCCATTAAGGAAGATTTCGGATTTGTGGATCGATTTGCAACAACCGTGAGGTGTTTCTTACTTTTACAAACGGACTCTGATCAAATGCATCACCCGGTTTGTCAACGCAGCGTTGAAATTCGTCTAGACGAGTGAGACCAGTTTCGAGTATCCAATTTTAGAGAGCTACACCAGATCAGATACACATCGTTGGGTCATGATGCAATTTCATCCACTGTACTGCCTATCATATCTAAGTCCTTGTGCACCATTAAGTCTCTCGGCTCCATAGAACGTTAAGCACTAAATAACCGGGCACCCATTGCAGCTCTCCATATTCCTTGGGTCGCCTCGTAAAGCAGGACAGAATCCAGTTTGTTAGAAGAGGGAAAAACCTGCATGCATTTATCTTGCACCGCAGCATTCAATTTAATGGAAAAGAACCAACAAAAATATTTTCTCAATTTTCTAAAATTTTTCACAGGTGATATCATTCATTTGCATGATATTTATCCAGACCTCGCTAACACACACAACATACATCCCCACACCACCAGACCACACTATCCGAACCTCATCAACGAGAAATACCCTTCCACACCTCCCATTCATTATGCAACCAAACGTCCATCATCCTACCCATACAAGCCACTGACACGCCCGCAAACCTGGGAACACGAAACAAATCAAATTAGCAGCGTTGGACATCCTGGTATTACCAATCATCTGGACAACCATTTTGGGATTGACGACACGATTCTGGATCATCCACAGCAGCAGCACTTTGGCGTAGGCAATGGCGTGGACATAGGCATCGGTGGGAACTCAGCTGATGGTGGTGATTCATATGACGGAAGCTATCGCCCTGTGCCTGGTACCTAAACATCTTCAATTCTTCTTTCACTATGCAATCACATGCACAATCTGTCTTCTTGTTTGGCTATGGTATATCTTCACCTGTGTAGATGTTAGATTTCAGCACTCTGTCTTCCTTTCTATGTAGTTTGATCCTCTGGGGTCTTCCAGGAGATGGAGAACGAGTTTGTGTTTTCTTTAAACGTTTCTCTTTGTATTCACAGGCTGCGGGGAGGTGTTCACTCGGACGAATCGAATTGTTGGAGGGCATTCGACGGGATTCGGATCACATCCATGGCAGGTGGCACTTATCAAGACGGGATTTCTGACACGGAAGCTGAGCTGTGGAGGTGCCTTGATCTCGAATCGATGGGTCGTTACCGCAGCTCATTGTGTAGCAACGTAAGTTTGTTTCTATTCTTCACCTCACATTTAGTGCTGATGGTTGCTTTTACTAGAACAACTAATTCGAACATGAAGATCCGTCTTGGTGAGTGGGATGTTCGAGGACAGGAGGAACGCCTGGGACACGAGGAATACGGCATCGAACGGAAGGAGGTTCATCCACAGTATAATCCTGCAGATTTCAAAAATGATTTAGCCTTAGTGCGATTGGATAGGACTGTCCAATATAAGCAACACATAGTGCCGGTGTGTCTCCCTCCATCTACAACAAAGCTGATCGGCAAAATGGCCACTGTAGCAGGATGGGGTCGAACACGACATGGCCAAAGCACAGTGCCCTCGATTCTTCAGGTACGTAGGATCTCTCCAGAGATGTCTTTGCAAATGTACTTTGATTTTTTGTATTTTTGAAATTTTTCTTTTTAGGAAGTCGATGTGGAGGTTCTTTCGAACGATCGTTGCCAACGATGGTTCCGTGCCGCGGGTCGTCGAGAAACTATTCATGATGTCTTCCTCTGCGCTGGCTACAAGGAAGGCGGCCGTGATTCTTGCCAAGGCGACTCCGGAGGACCGCTTACCCTGACACTGGAGGGAAAAAAAACTCTAGTGGGCCTGGTGTCCTGGGGAATCGGATGTGGTCGTGAACACTTGCCCGGTGTCTATACGAATATACAGAGATTTGTGCCGTGGATCAATAAAGTGATGGCCAATGATAGTGCGTAGGGAGAGTGATGCAAAAGCATACCGGCCAAAGTGATACTTCCTAACTCGGGTGTTAGTGCTTAAGGATCATCGACAATTTTTTTTTTTTATATCGCTCATTGAATTGTTAAAATATTATTTTTTTATATTTATTGTAGTCTTATGAAGAGGAGGAGTAATTTATCAAATTTATTTATAAACACCGCCCCAGGACGGTCTAGATTATGTAGACTAAGTGAACTGTAAGACAAATGGAAGATCGTGTAAATATTAAATCCTAACGAAGAGTTGTTGTTTGATTCAAAGAATGTCAGTCCTTGATAAGAAGATATTTTAGCACAACATAGTTGACGTGAAAGGTGAGTATAACACAAAAATAGAGTGAAATTCCAAAACAACTCTTCTGCTTACTGATATAATCAATCTTCCAATTCCGAGACTGGCATTTGGAACTTGTATTATTCTATTCCGTCAATGGGAAATGTATCATGGCTGTTTGAGGATTTAAGGACCTCATTGCAGTGTCGAAAAATATACATGCCGAAACCATGAGTGTGGAATAAACAATTTATACGCAAACAAATCATCTTTTTACCGACTTTAACGTATTTGTAGGGCCGAACTCGACGCCTAGGACGACCTTCGATATAGAAAAGGATTTGGGCCGCACTCCTAAGCAATTTCTTTAACACCGCGCTTTGTACAAAATTCACGCACCTACCACAGCGGAAAAATCTGTAGCTGAATAGAGTGGCCTTTGGTAGGTGTCCAGGTCGACCTTCCACTGTATTCACATCTAAAAGAAAGTTAGCAAGCCTATAAAGGCAGCAGAAAGATGTACAATTGTGGTGATATAAATAAAGAAGATACTAATGAAATCTAGGGGACTTGATATGAGTGGTGATTAATCGGGAAACTTTTGACTGTCCCATAACTTGGATTGAGACAATCAAGTTCGTAACAAAGTGCTTGCCTTACATCCTAGTGCTGGTCCCCAATAACTGCAATGGCATCGCCGGCCAATAGTATAATACGAGTACTGGCCGTCATGAGGCTCACAGCACTATACGGAAGAGAGTAAAAAGATGTAGTGAACCAACTAATTTCCTCGGATAAAAATGGATTCACTGTTGACGACCCTTGCAACGATCTTCGGATCGGTAATTGGAATGTTCGAACACTTAACAGGGCTCGTGCAGCCGGGCAATTAGCAGAGGTCGTTGACTGCTATCACGCAGATATCACCGCCAACCAGGAAGTGCGATGGGATGGACCGAAAAAAAAGAGAATGAAAAACTGTGATGGTGGTTGCTATAGGGAAAAATAGGTGGACGAAATAGAAAGTACATGGTTTCCTCATCTCAATGTAGACAAGGGGACATGGTGGTCTCCGAATCATGAAACGCTACATCAAATTAATCACATTGCGATACCAAGAGTTCCCGGAATTTATTCACAGAATTTGAAATACAAGTTTATTCATCTAAACCTATATTGTCCCCTTCAAAGTAATCCCCATCGACTGCAACACACTTATGCCAGCGCTTGATCCAATCCTCGAAACATTTTTTATATTCGGTTTTCGGTATGTCCATCAGTGCTTCCTGCGATTTTTCTTTTACTTCCTCTAGGCTGCTGAAACGCGTTCCTCGTAGTGGTTTTTTAACTTGATTGAACAGAAAGAAGTACAGGGAGGCAAAGCAGGTGAATTCGGTGGCTGTTGGATGGTATTTCTAGCATTTTTCGTCAAAAAATTACGAATAATGATGGCCCTGTGCGACGGTGCGTTATCATGGTGCAAAATCCACGAGTTTTCTGCCCACAATTCTGGTCTCTTTCGGCGAATTGCTTCACGCAAACGTCTCATAACGCCCAAATACTCGTAATACTCTTTGTTTACTGTCTGGCCTTCTGGCAAAAATTCATGATGCACTACACCGTTGTAATCCATGAAAACCGTGGGCATTGTCTTCTTTTTTGACTGAAGACGACGTGGTTTTTTTGGTCTCGGCTCATTTGGTGAACGCCATTCACTTGCCTAATGTCTTAAACCCACGTCTCGTCTCCAGTAATGATCTTTTTGATGAATGTGGGATCGGATTCAGCCTCGCAAATCATCTCTTTTGCGACGTCAACACGGTCTCTTTTTTGCATGAAATTGAGGTCTTTTGGCACCAACTTTGCTGCTAAACGACGGAAACCCAAATCATTAACCAAAATGTCTTGGACGGATCCGTAGGCAATGTTCAAGTCCTTCGCTATCTCTCTGATGGTTAATTTGCGGTTATTGACCAACATTTCTTTTACTTCCAATGTTTTCGTCGGATTTCGATGTCGATGGTCTGCCACTGCGTTCATCATCTTCGATTGACTCACGACCACTTTTGAACCGCTCGTGCCACTGGTAAATAACCGTTTTCTTTAGAGAATTGTTGCCGAAACACTTTCCATCATTTCCAACGTTCGCGCACCATTTACGCAAAATTTAATACTCGTAGAAGTTCGTTGTTGCAAATTTAAATCCATTTCTAAAATTGTAAAAAAATCGCCAACACACACGTGATAGACGTACTCTTGGCTACATAACTTTTGCAAATGTCAAGCTATGATGCTAAGATTTAGAGAGAATGTCAACAACAGATTTACCAACTTAACAAAAAAAAACATAACTCAAATCGGAACACACGGTGGTGTGAGAAGGTATAACGTTGAATCGCAAGGGGCCGCCAGAATCTACCCCGAACGCGTATCCCGAAATCTCTCAACTGATGGTCTCACCCGGCCACCTCCAAGAAATCCCTCGTTTGATAAAGAATGCCCGCAAGCAAATGTGGCTAAATAAAGCAGCGCTGCAACAAAAGTCAATAGCCGCTCGTGAGATTTATGAACAGAAGAGATGGAAGAACATGGGCTTCTTCAGAAGAAGAAGAAACAACACGAGAAGCGCGTGCTTGATGATATTCAGAGTTTGAAGATCCATTCAGAAGCCTGTAGAGATGAGGAAGGAAACCTTCTCAGTTGGTGCTGAGAATATGAAACAACTTTTCTTGCAGAGTGCATAACGACGAAGGAGTCTAGGATTCTGCCATCATCCAGAATAGACCATTCAGCCCACCTTTAGCTAAAACTTCAGCCCACCTAACCAAACCGCAGTAAGGATAGCAATATCTAAGCTGAAATCCAATAAATCAGCTGGACCCGATGGTTTATCGGCTGAGGAATTCAAAGCTGCTGGAAATAACTTTCTGGGGAGCATGTAGCAATTCATTTCTCAGATCTTGTCAGAGGAGTGTATGGTTGATGAATATAACCTCAGCATCATTAGCCTGATCCACAAAAAATGAGATCCCGTCAAACGCGCCACCAATAGAGGTATAAGTCTCCTTAACATCTCATACAAGATGCTATCTGCCATATTGTGTGAACGTCTGAAACACTTCGCCAACAACCTGATTGGTCCCTATCAGTACGGTTTCAGACTAAAAAAGTCCACAATCGGCCAAATCCGTAATAAGTCCAAAACGGTAGTCACTATATTTTCTTGGATTTTGTCGGTGCATGTGACAAGATTTATAGAGACGAGCTATATAGAGCCAGGTTTCCCTGCCAAATTCATTCGTCTGCGCAGAATCACAATGGAGACCTTTGATCTCAAAAAAGGTTTTAGACAAGGTGACGGGCTATCATGTGACTTCTTTAACATCATTCTTGAAAGAATTGTGCGGAACCCACGGAACCCAGAAGCAAACTCTAGAGACACAACCTTTCAAAAGTCAGCGAGTGATATCGACATAATTCGCAGAACTCAGCAAGCTGTCACAGGTGCGTTGGCTAGTTTTGAAATTGGAACAACAAAAATTAGTTTAGCGGTAAATGATGTCGACAGGAAGGGACACACAACATCGACGAATTGAACAGAACGACACCGTTGATAGCCTTACTTTCGAGGTCGTAAAGGACTTGGATCAGCTAAAATATTCCGCCAACATCACCTCATGAAAAATCGAACGCAGAATCACTTCTGCCAATCGTTGTTTTTTGGGCCAAGAAGGCAATTGAGTAGCAAGGCCCTAGCTCGAAAAACTAAAGAGACTCTATATAAGACCTACTAGACCTACTTTATAGCCTAAAACAGGGATATCCTCAATCGTTAGAAAGAAAAATCCTTCAAGAAATATTCGGTCCCGTTTAACGGGCTTTGGAAGAGAAGAATTAATGGCTCTACAGCGACATCGACCTATTCAAAAAACTGCGCATTAATTGCATGAGATGGTTAGGACATGTAGAGCGAATAGACACCAACACTCCATCTCGCAGAGTATTTGAATCTAACCCGGACGGACAACGCTATAGACGAAAACCTCACCTTAGGTTGTAGCGTGTTAAATATTGCAGTGCAAAGTGCTCCGCGTGCACCAGGTACTCCGGTTGGTTGGTGTTTTTCCTTAGACTTCTCGGATGGTCCTCCAAGTATGTCGCCGCTCTTCTTTGATCCAAAGAATTTCTTTCGGGTAGGAGCATATCACAACCACCAGAACAAAAGAAAAACTAGCTTGGGATTTTTTAGTCTTAGGGAACACAGTATGAACCACGAGAAAGCCTAAGGATTTTACATACCTTAGAAGTGTATCGAGATGAAAATCCTTGGAACACGTCTTGCAGCTTTGAGAGATCAGATAGAGCCAAGAGCTGCGAAGATCAAAGAGAGCCTCCTGGCGTGCTTACTGCGAGAAATTCGAAGCACTTCTTGCAGTAGCACGACTCCATAAAGCCCTCTCCCAACATCATTCAATTGCGTCATTTGATTAGCAAAAAACCAGATGGCACAATCACACACGACCGTGGGGAAATACCTTAATGCAAGGTCACTTCCCAGGGTCTTCTAATATTGACATGTCTCATGGGCAGTCAACGGAGGTTTCACTTCCAAGAAACCTCAGAAGAATCAACAGTTAATCCGGAAAACTCTTCAATCCGGATATGGTTAAATCGGCTATCAACTCATTTAAATCATACAAGGCAACAGGCATGGACAGAACTTATCCAACTCTACTACAAAAAGGGCTGGACTTCATTGTTCCTACCCTAACAGCCTTATTTAGGTTCGGCTTCAACTTGGGATACATACCACGCACTTGAAGGGTGGTCAACGTGGTGTTTATCCTCAAACCCGGCAACAAGCCCTGGGAACTACCTGAATCGCATCGTCCTATAAGCTTGACATCGTTTAATCTGAAAACAATGGAAAGAATTATTGACGTTCATATCAGGGAAAACTTAGAAAACAGCTTGCCTCTGCATCCATGTTCGTACGCCTATCAGAAAGGCAAATCGATGGGAGGTGCTCTAATGAAGCGGACAGCTGAAATCAAAAGCAGCTTTCGCTGTAAAGATATTGCACTTTGCGCATTCCTTGACATGAAAGGTGCTTTCGACAACACTGAATATGACTCCATATCAAATGCTTTGCTCAATAGGAACGTCGATGATAGTCGGTTATCAACTGGGTCAAAGCGATGCTTGATTACTACTTCATCAGAGCCGACTTCAGTATCAGTATCAGCCGTAAGGGGCTGCCAGCAGGGAGGCCTATTATCGCCTCTCCTGTGGTCTTTGGCCATAGATGATTTGCATAACAAATTAAGCAATTTAGGCTACTATACAATTGGTTATACCGATGACCTAGTCATCATCACTCGGGGCAGAGAGACTAACGAATTCACTGCAGGTATGCAAAACGCCCTTAAGACAGTCCTAGACTGGTGCACCAGAGAGAATATCTCCATGAACCCAAATAAGGCTGTCATACGTAGTTCCTTTCACTAAAAGAAAAAACATAAACTTAGGTATAGTTTCACTTAGCGGTACAATCATTGGGTACTCCGACGAGTAATCCTAGACGAAAGACTCAACTGGAACTCTCACTTAAACAACAAAATAACTAAAGCAACCAATGTTCTTTGGCTCTCCCGTCGCATGTATGACAGCACATGGAGGATCTCTCCAAAGATCACTCACTGGATCTATACAATGATGGTCAGACACATCATAAGATATGCTTTTATATGGTGGACTAAAGTCACTAAAAAAACCGCCATTTAAAAGCTCAACAGAGTACAGCGGCTTGCATGTCTGGGCATTTCCGGAGCCTTCCGGACTTGCATCACAGCTGCGATACAAACATAAGCAAAGTGGCATTACGCAGCACAGCAAGTCTGGTACAAATTAAAGAGTTAAGTCCTAGCCTTAAGCCCTGACCTAAGGAGCCTTTTCTCCGAAATACCATAACAAACCGCCTTCCAAAAACATTATGCTTCAATAAAGGCTGTATGGCACCAAACAGCCGTAATGGCGTAAAGTGGTATACGAATGGTTCTAAAATAAAATCGGGAGTGGGAGCTGGAATACACGGACCAAACCTAAATATGATATAACCATAGCTATGGGCAAAAGTCCCAGTGTATTCCGGGCAGAACTCCACGTCATTCAAGTATCCATATATCTATCTATATATACACGGACAGTCAAGCAGCTACAAATGCCCTTTGCTCGCACCCCATTGACTTCAAATCAGTCATGTACTGCTTCAAAACCCTCCAAAAACTAAGCTCCAGGAGCAAAACCAATCTGCGGTTTGTTCCTGATCATGGGGGCATTGACGGAATGACGATCTGCTCAGAAAGTGCTCAGAAACTCATGAACCTGAAGCCCTCTGCTGTACTCCTAAATCAAAAGTCAATTTAGTTATTAATAGCTGGGAGCAATCGAGATCCGTTTCATATTTTGAGAAGAGCTCAAGTCTAAGATAGACCAAATGAGCCATCTTACCCTTCAACAAAAATGCCAATAGATGTCTAAATCTAAGTCGCCACGATATCCAAAACTTAGTAGGTTACCCCACCGGACACAACGGTTTAAGATATCACATCAACAAAATGAATCTAGTCGACTCTCCGAAGTGCCGACTTTGTCTTGAAGAAGACGGAACTGCTGAACACATCTTATGTGAATGTCCGGTCCTTAACGGAATTAGGCGGAAGATTTTCTTCGGGGAACTATTCGGCTCTAATGAATTCCTCTGCTAGTAGTATTAAGAACTTCTATCGCAAGATAGAAAACCTACTAGAATAACTACAGTTCTGACTAATTGGTACAAAGATCTTTTAGGTCAAAGTGCCTTACCTCGCTCTTACCGAGTAAAAAAAAAGGCAGTATGTAGAAACCTTCAATTCAAATATCTAAAAATCCTACTTTCTTCCTTCAACCAGCAAGCCCTTATCAAATTTCTTGGATACAATTAGGCATGAGCTACGAGATGAACGTTGTATGGTACACATTCGTCGATCTTATAACTTATTTTCGCTACATTATTCGGTACTAACGGCACCACTAGAAGCTTCCATGCCAGACCATAATCATACCGAATTTAGAATCACATCCGAGGTTCCGGCCTTATTGACAGAATTGAAGCCGCACTCTACTCGAAGGTATACGCGATTAGCATTTTCATCGCCATTGAGGATGCTTTCGACTGCGAAACTTTTGACCGCATGTGTAACTCAGACAGACAACACGGCACAGATGACGCACTAGTTTCGTGGACTAGCGAAATGCTTATGAATAAGACTATGCATAATGGAGCCATTATAAGCCGATCCGAAATTGTTCAGTAAATGCTGAATTGCTTACATATCGGGACGAATATAACGGCCGAAAAATAAAATTAACCAACGTAAGGACTCGGATGATTAGTAAACGTTGTTTAAGCTTACTCCTTTCCAAGATGATGTTGATGATGCTGTACAAGGCTTTAGGTGCCTCGTGCTATGCAAATAGCGTCCGCGAGATACATTAGAATTCGCCCAGATGTCTTCCAAACAAGTTCAACAGTAATTCAACAATTTCTCCAACACATCAGCCCGAAAGTATGTTCAATGAAAGGCCTAAAAAGTGCTCTTATCTAGCTAGGGCAACAACCAAAACCCGGACTAATCTCTTTGAAAATTCTCCCAAGAGTGACGACCTCCAAAGAGAATTACCCTCTTATCACCTGCTGCTCTCATTCTTACGCTCATCTGACTACCATTTATGTGGTGGATAATAAAACTATGACAATTAAGGAGGTCATTCAACCAACACTTAATTGTGTGTGCTGTAGCTGTAGCTGGAGCTGGTGCTGGTGCTGGTGCTGGTGCCGGTGCTGTTGAGGATCTCGACGGAGAGAAGCAGGAAAACAAAAGCTGGTTGCACCTCTACCAAAATCTGGCACACTGCTGTGATCCTCCAAATACGAGCACGAGTACACCATGGGCCCATGGGGGTATTCTTTCAGCGGAAAGATGTTCAGAGTAATTAATTAGGCCCGATGGGCATGTATCTTTTGTTAATGGCCGCATCAACAAAGGCAGAGATTAACTGTTGGATACGATACGGTCGAAGCTGGAAGGAGGGATATTCATTTCTGTTGCTCTAAAAAATTTACAACCTGTGAACTGGGGTATTAGATGATTTGACAAATAAATAAAAAGAAATAAACACACGCCGAAATGGATTTGAATAATCATGGAACGCCGATTTGATTTTGGTTTGTTGAACGAATACTATGCCTCTGAGTAGACGCGTTTTGTGCTACGTTTTATCGTTCGTTTACTCATTTACGGTTCCCTTTTTGTGCATTTCCGGCTTAGATGGAAAAAAAAGGTGCGCGCCTCTCCAAATAGAGGCAATTAGCTCGAAATTCTTATCACATTCCAGAAAACTGCTTATCACACATAATTAGAGGAATTGAAATAGGTATCTGGTATCTTTTGTACAAGACAAGATAGACCTCTAAGGAAAGGAAACCACGGCAGACAGGATTAGGGGGAATATTTCCTGTTGGCTCTTAGTTTTTGACGAATAAATTCACCATATTCCACAAGACAATCCATGAAGTAGCTATGACTACGTTTCGGTAGAGATGAGTCACTAGTATATTCGCCTGATCTGGGAAATGACAATAACAGAACAACGAAGCGAAGGAATGGAGTAGACGATGATAGTAAGAGATGTTCAAAATTCAAACGAAATCCGACTGAAGAAGAAAAAATTTAATTGTATCGATAGTGGCATCGTCAAGATCACATCATTTTGATCGTGTGTAACCTTTCTCGTATTAATTAGCACAGGAAGGGGCGTGCCTGCGTAATATTATAATATAGGCGATGTTCCATCTTCAAGTGCGCTTGCTTGTCGTACAGTCTTTGGCCAGTGTTACATTTTTCAACCTGATTCCATCTATAATTTATTGATACAGAGTTACAAAATTGAAGACTTGGATTGTGCGGGTAGCTACCGACTCACTAGCACATAGATCAGCCTAGTAGCACAACGACAAAAGTTAGCTTCAAGTGATCCGGGACAAAATACGAGCTTCTCAGGGGACCTGGTGCATCCCCAGGTGGAGGATAGGGGATAGGCAGGAAGCGTGGTAGAGCTTCTCTTATCTCCGCGGACCAAGTGTCGAAGTTCTCTAGTCAACGTGCGGAGGACTGAATGGTGCAAAGATTGAAAAAACGTGCATCGTCAACGTAATCTCCCAATGAAATACCGACTGACCTCTTATAGTAACTAGGTTTACACCGCCTTATTCGTGGACCCACATCAATAACAATAAGCAAAAAACGAACAAAACAAAAACAGTAGCTACAATGTAGATGGAGTCAGATGAGGAGCCTCTACTCCGTTCATCAATATCTCAAATGCTACACAGCCCGTTTTAAATCTCAAACATGACATATTCTCAGGAAATTACCAATTACCCATCACCGAGATAGCGGCAAATACCGCTGTAAGCAATAATCAGCAGAAATACGAACACTTCACTGGGGCCCAAAAGTATTGAATCTCTGCCTTCATTATAGACGGAATTGAATTGAGGAGGCGAAACGGTTAGAAGGAGTCAGATATGAGCTAGTTCTCCCACAGAGAATACAAAGCAGAACAAAATGGTCCACAGATTACTCTCCTTTGACAGAAACGAAGAGGAAACATTAAACCACCCAGAGTTACGTAAAAGCACAAGTGCAGGGACGCCTAAAGGAGATTTTCTTTTTTTTATAATTTGCGCGCGCTCAAGAGGTTTAAGTACCCTTAAAATGCTTGCACACAGCGCGGGCGAAGGAAAAACAGGTAAGATAGAAAGAGAGGTGCCGGTGAACGTTGGTTTTAAATGTTTGAAGGTTATAATGACTAGGAAATAAAGAGCTAGGCAGGGCATTCCATAAGCGAGTTGTACGAATCGCGATATTTTAGAGTAAGTCCGAAAGTGGGGTTGAGGTTATACTGAGGAACATTTATTACGAAACGGGTGTTATGGTTAAGAGTTTGAGGGGGCAGTATACTACTGGCTATTTCTATGGAGCACTGGTGGTGGAAATAGCCATAAAACACATTGCAACAGGAGACATTACGTCGGCGTTCGAGGGTGTCCATAGTCTGAGTGATATTAGTACCACCTATGAGTCTTATCGCACGGTTTTGAATCCTATCTAGCAGGTGCAGATGTGTTTTAGGAGCATCTGACCAGATGTGGGCATTGTACTCCAATTTTGGGCGGATTAATGCCCTGTAAATTGTGGCCAGATCAGAGGGGGTAAAATATTTCTTACATCGCTTGAGGAAACTTAGACATTTCGCAGCATTTTTCACGACACTGAATATGTGGTCATTCCAACGTAAGTTGTCGTTGACACACATACCGAGAATGGAAAGTTTATTGGTTTCGACGATGCAAGTACCATTCATGGATGATGGCCGGGTGTTTAAATTTCGCTTTAACGACAGCAGACAGCATTGTGTTTTGGAAGCATTAAATTTTACTCTGTTAGTGGTTCCCCAATTAGTTATGCTGTTAATATCACAATTTAATGAGACTGACATACGCTAGCGTTCCGGTTCTACAGCCGAAGAGAAGGGACAAATATGAAAAGCGAAGAGTACTGTCGTCAGCAAAGGAATATATTGGATTAGAAGTAGTAGACAAGAGATCGTTGATGAAAATTAGAAAGAGTGTCGGAGAGAGAACGGAGCATTAGGGCACACCAGCATTTACATCGTGATACTAAGCACCAAGAGTCTGCTCACAAATAGCACTCAGAAGCGATCAATAGCTCAAGTGGAAGCAAAATAAAGAAAACCATGCTTAAAAGATCCGCCGAAATGAAGACTGCACAGGAGCGACGTAGCACATCAGGGATACTCTGACCCATTGCAGGGTCCCTCTGATGCACTCCATGCACCCATAGCAAATCCTTACGAACCAGCAGATTAAGCTAGTGAGGAACAGTCTACTGAAAGAAATGGGCAAATCCCATCCTAAGATTTAGTCGAGACGGATGGTTTTGGATCACATGTCATGACACAGTAACCCAAAATTGGTTCATGTCTGAAGTATGCCGAATCAAACCATGGAAAACGCATATTTGCAGACACCGGGTTTCCAAGTTATCCACCTGTCTTCATTCCTGAAGCAGACACCTTACCTAGGACGTATCCACAAAAAGTTGGCGAGCCCTCAGGGTTACCAAAGAGAAGACCGGAGGCGACACCATGATATTCGCAGTGGAATGGGGTTTCTAAGGATTACTTTTCGCGGTTCCTGATCAGAATAAAAGAATCATCGAGACCAGTCCAGAATATAAAACCCAAAGCCGAAATTGGGAATAGAGCATCAGTTTAACGCATTGCAAAGACTGCTCGATGCAAGAAAGCGGAGTACACGTGGAGCTAATAAGGCCCAAAAGAACCACCAGGCAGCTAAACCCGTCATATCTGGAAGTAGCAAATAAGCGGAAATAGCTAAAGGAGGGCCTCAAAGTTCGAAGGCGTCAGATACTTGTCCTCAACATATCCCCACAATATGTAGTCTTTATTATGGAATTAATGTGCATCCAAGTTAACAAAAGCTGAGTGCGGTATAAATTCATAGATTTAGTAAGGATCACCTAGATGTAGCCAGGAGCGGTGCACTTAAGAGAACCGGCGAAGGGATCTCGCAAGTAAGTTACTCTACGAATTCATAAATGAAGGAAGACGTATATCTTGTATAAGTATAACAGCTATTCCATTTCCAAAACACACCAGTAAAGACATGGCAGTGGCAAAAGTTGAGGTAACTTCCTGCCATTCAATGGCATGGCCTACTGTGGCAGAAGGACACTTCAGCTGATAATTAGATGTGATACGAATACAAACTGGGGCAGTTCAAATATTAACAAATGACGTAAGCGTCTTCTAAAATTTACAAAAATAGTCTTGAAATTCTAAACTACGGAAATTTATAAAAAAATTTATAAGGAACTGGCGCGTTTCAAGTCAAGTACTAGAATTTCACTGATCCAATTTGGATCACCGATGGATCCAAAGCAGACGAAGGAATTAAAGCAGGCATATACGGGGATGCTACCAATACCTCACCTTGTTCAAGTATGGACAGTGGTATCTCTGTATTTTTAGCTGAGATACACGCAATAGAGGTCTACATTAGAACTTAAGTAGATCATCAGTAGATCAAGAACATTTCGGTTACACCGAAAATATGTTAACTGACTGGCAGAATCCAACTTTGATCGTGACGCAAGCTCATAGCTCATACGCTCCAGGTATATTGAATAATTTGTATGTGAGTGCTTGAATCGAAGGATCGGCTTAAAATTTTATAGATGAAAAGGCGGTTTATATGTACAACGTAACTTCGAAATCAGTGTGGACGCTGTTAACTCTGAAGGATCCAGTGTCATCACTTCTAAAGTGTTGCCTAAGATAAAGGAGATTACTATCTCTCCTCCCGTGGTGGTTATCCATCTTGAGGTACCGGCTATTAGTGAAACTGAAATTACTCCGGTGGGCACTCTATCACTGAAGAGTGGGATCGACCACTTAATGCTCGTCCCGTCCCTGATAAGTTCAATCCACCCCCATCGGGATTTGACCCATAAGTACCACCTCCTCCAATCCGCAAACCTATAATCCCAGATATAATAACCACGGATGCGATAGTCGTACCTCATGTGGATAATAAATTCAGAAGTGACCCTTAACAGGTGACGAAAGGCCAAATGTCCCCCACACGATTCTCCTGTTCATATTGAGCACAATATTGTGAGGATTTGGACAAGTTTTTCGAGTCACTATGTACTCACAATCTAACCAAATGTAGCGCACAAACCGTCGGACTTGAAGAATTAAGAGCGATTACTTAAAATTTCCCAATGCAGTATGTTTCGCCGAACACGAAACCTTCCTTACCCCTCATCAGGAAGGCTAAAATCATATCGTCTGTCTGTGTGATTTTACTCGTACCTTACATAAACATACCATCGTTCTTCCCATCCCATCAATACATCTTGCACTGACTGGTCTCAAGGATTGCAGACAGTGCTTCGTCGATTGGATTGTACTATATCTACTGGCAGGTATTCAAGGGTTATCTTTCTCCCGCTGAATGACCGCATGACAACCTGATGCTATATTATGAGGTCTACCTGGAATCAGCTTCATATTTTCTACTCGCACATACCACGTAAATTGTGAATGACGAAAGACTCACACCAACTGCGACCTCGAAAGGATATTTTTGCCCTTTTCCTCGTACCGAAATCTGCCTTTTGGTTCGAACTGAAATCGAGAGCCTCCTCACTTCGTTGTGGGACAATGTTGACTTTGCAGCCGCCGCGGAATACCTGCAACATGAGACTGCAGCAAGTGACGCCCTCACTTCGAAGCTTCTTGGCGCGCACCGTAACCTTATAGCCGGAGTAGGAATCTTGCGGTGTGTATTCCAGTGGTGCAATTTGTTTGAATTACAATCGGCGTCTACAACCTTTGCTAACCCCTGGTGTATAAAGTACGCCTTCGATAACGTCAGGTTTATAGCGTACCTTGAGGAGCGGAACAAGTTTCAAGCCCTGAACGCAGTCAGAAGGTTGAATTCATTGCAGCTTGTTTGAGTCCCAGGTAGGAAAAGAATCACGAGAAATAAAATTGCCAGGCTCAGAGGAAAGTTTCTCCGAACCCAACCCGGCATTAGCACTGCCTGCGTGTATCATGACTCTTCTGTATACCAAAAGACCAAACGAATGCTTTCTGGTGTCTCTAAGAGCTCTACGGCTTTCCTAGTTTTCTCAGTAGGAAAAACTTAGACTGCTTACTGGATATGTTATTGTCACTATGCTTTTGCTTAGCACCTAAATATTCTATTCAAAACTTTCTTCTAGGCTTGCTGTAAGAGCAGCCATTATACAACGGAGTACTATCTATGTGGGTATCCGGCCCAAACTCACGTCGAACTCCAGATACTCCGGATGCTGGTACTGTAAGCACTAAGAAATTCAAGTACAAGCAAGTACAAAGAAATTGTTCCTTATCTGAGGCATGTATTCCGACAGATACAGTACGTTATCACTTATCAACTTAAATACATTTCCCAAATGTACATACGAGTATATGTACAATGTAAGCTTCATTAAGAGTTGAGATATATATGAAGAAAAGAAAACAAGGGTAAATGATTTTATGGCGCAAAGATATATTTAGTTATATTAAATAAAGCATTAAAAAGTGTCCAAAATACAATTTGAATAACACTTCAATAAGCGCTTAAATTTAAACACACAATACCAAATCAACCTTTGAATCCGTTGCCCTCCGTAAGCCATAAATTCCTCTTACTTCAAACCATCCGAAACGCAGTACCTTTGAAAGTATGTTCTCGTTCTGGTGGAATAACGAACTTAAATTCTAACCTGTTCTCCTCACGCCACAATCATCTTTTAATAAACTCCGGAAGTTCCTGCAACAAAACATCAGAACCAGAATTAATTTTGTTCTTTAAATATGCTGCTTCCATGGAGCAACGCAAGTATTATAAGAAGTCAAACACAATCAGTTAAGGATCTCCGACCAAGAGATAATAATCATTGCATGCATTTTAATGGTGAAATGTCATTCCCAAGATACACAAGTCAAGCACATAAAATCAAACAAAAACTCACACCGTATGCTTCCCTTCCTTCCCTTGATGGACTACTAAACGAAGGCACATCTTCCGAATGATTCACATGCCCCCACCATCAAATTATCATAATACATAAAAATTTCCATCCAAATTAAACTACTTAGACAAAGTCTATTGTCCCAAAGTCCATCAAAGAACAGTCAAAATTCCAAAAAAATAACAACGAACAACTAAACCTCATCACAAATTTTGAATAATTCCATCTCCATCTAGCGGGACCTCAAAAGAATGAAATTTTGCCCAAAACTTAATTAAATGTATTGAGGACACAATGTGAAAAGCCGTAAAGACCATCAGTTGTTCGGTTTCTTGTTATTTTCAGCGATTTCTTCTCACAACAATAAATAAAAACAAAAGAGTTGAGGTGCGAACTTGATTTCAATCACCAAGACACTTGGTCTGTTTTGATTGCAAAACTCCCCGGTGCGTACTGACGACTATCATGAATCTAAAAATAAATAAATAAAATGCATTTTCTCAACGATAAGGTGCCAGACGAACAACAAAAACATGCCAAACCGGATCGATCTTTTAATTATTTTACAATTCATCGAACTGTCTTTTCTTCTGTTCTAATTTAAATGAGTCTGATTCATATTAGATAACTCACTCGTACAACACGTGCCATCAAGGAAGCGTGCAATAAAGAAATCTGGACGTGACAAACAAAAAAGAAAAAAACAAGAAACCGAACAAAAAAGAAGAGATCCATAAATAAAATTCCGTTTGAGGTCATTATCACAAAGGGTAGATGCCGCTTATTTCTGCACTGAAGCTACTTCCAATTCAACTTCCAACAAAAATCTGAACAAAATAGTTTGTAGAAGTAATTCAAAGAAGAATTGTAAAACAAAACGAAAAAAAATCGATATGCAACAAGTTAAAGACAACCGTGCAACAACACTCTCTTCGGGCAATTACTCGTATTATCCGTATGTTTCTGTTTCTCTTCAAATGTTCGCCATACAAAATGGAAAAGAAAAACACAAGAATCACCACAAGATCCAACGCACACCAACACAGTGGCAAGTACTCTTTTCTTTGGTTCCTCTTATACCTGTTCAGCACTGTTACAACAGGTAAATTAGAAAAAGAAAAAATTGAAAGCAGAAAAAATACTTCGCGCTTCGAACATACTATGCTGTAGTGAGTGTGGTGAGCTCACTACATACGATGAGTACAACCACAATACGAATACCATCACCATCATACAACTCAAGTCAGTCAAGTCAGGCAGTGTAAGTTAACCGTCCAACCAACCAATCTACCAATCTACCAATCTACCAACCAACCAGCTACTAACCAGCTATAGAGCAATTTGAGCAAATGAAGAATGGAAATGGAAATGGCCAAGGAACTCGGCTGGTCGATGTGGTGATTTCAGTTTGCGAGGAACATCTTCACTGTCAAGGTCTCAACTTTTCGGCACGACCAAACAACTTGAAGAGTTAACTTGTGAGACGCAAGACCCTATCGGAAACTACAATAAGATCCACTCGTCGGTGGTTTTGTTCAAAAATAAAAAAAAATAAAAAATAAACAAAAACTGAAAAACTCTCTTGTGTACGAGTAATAGTGCTAATTAGAAGTTCAGACCGAGCAAAGGATTACCAAGATCGTGGTCAAAGTGTCTGTCTTCCATCACCCATCGTTGTGCCGTCTCTCGTTTACTGTTAATAATTACGACGATTATATTCGTACGACTACGAGTGTATCCGTACCACTTTGGGCCACATTGGGCAGCCGCATCTACTGTCTATCTATATAGGTATACATGAATGGTGGTGTATTTTGAATAAATATGAATGTTGGCCTTAATCAGAACCGTTATAGTGTCCGATAGTCCGTTTTGTATCGTATAATAAATATACTCAGAGTGGTAGTGATCGTGGTCGTGTGTAATAATTTCTACGTTCTTTTGCCATACCATCTTTAGCTGGTGGTTTTGTCGCGCGCGCGTTCATTCTTCCTTCATCGTATCATCATCATAATCATCGTTGTCGTCATTGTCGTGGTCGTAGTCGTAGTCGGATACCGTCCATCGTCATCGTAGTCATTGTGATCGTTTGCGTTTGCGTTTGCGTTTGCGTTCGCCTTTGCGTTTACGCTTACTCGTACGTGTACATTCGCCTTTGCGTTAGTGATATTCTGAAGGAGTTATTTGGTTTACCATCGCGCATTAGCCCCAACTTTCTTTTTTTTCACCTCTCTTGTCGTACTCTCCGTACGAGTACGAGTATCTCTCGCAGTTTGTTCGGTTTTTTTTTTTTTTTTTTTGGTGTTCTCAGAGTTCTGTGTTTTGCTGTTCTTTCGCCTTTAAGAACGACCAACTTTTTGTGTGTTTCTTTTTTTTTATCTGGAAGTATTTGTCGATTTTGTATCTGCATACGCTGATCTACTATTCTCCTTCTGTGTCACAGAGAGTTGTGCTAAATGTGTCCCAATTATTATGGAAAACCAACACGAAGCACTATACAAGTGTTAAATTGAAGAATGAACGGATACTTGTACTCACACCCTGATTCTGATTCGTATTCGTATTCTTTATGATATCTGCAGAGAAATCGGGATTCCTCAAAACCGGAAGTGTAAAAAGAAAATTCCTGACCATCAGAAGCAGCAACACCACCAATAGCACCAATAGCACCAATAGCACCAACAGCAACGACACTAACAGCAACACCACTGAGATATGACCTAAACGTGTATGTGTTCTCTTCTTTGCATTCCTTACATCCATTCGATATAGAAAGCAATGGGCATACCAACACCACAACCGAATAACGAATATTAGATCCTCCTCAGATGCACTGCCACAAGATCTAACTGATAGACCAAATAGACAAGTGTACAAAACCATTTAAACTGGAGAAGCCATTAACATAAATTGCCTACAATTCTAGATCCAGAAAAACAAAAAAAAAACAAAAACTACTCCAGAAGCACCAGAACAACATCCGGGAAACACTACAGTGATAATAATCATAAAAAAAAAAAAAAAAACTCTCCGTCTGAACCAGAAATCTCAGCTCTCAGCGGTGTTCTTGTATCTCGGATAGCATTAGCATCATCATCTGCAAGAACTGAAATAATCATTATCATCTTGAAAGTCATCTTGGTAGCTGCAGATACACGAATACCAGTACTGGAGTACATTAGCAATTATTACAACAACGAGAACCTCTTTGAGAGTATTATTCCCTTTACCAAAGTCCAACAAAGCTACAGATACACCATCCAAAGGTAAGTTTTGAGAGGTTTCTTTCGTTTAGATATTTTAGTGCTTTCTTGTTTTTTTTTTTTTTTTTTTTCTTCTTCTTTTTATTTTGCAATCTACATACGAGAGGGAACTTGTAGAGGTAGCCATGGTTACTTGTAAAGTCATCGTCTTACCATCTTACCATCCAGAATCCAGTTTTGTGAATCGAGTGTACTGGTAAAACGCCACTCATGCAATTAGATTAATTGCGGTCCGTTTAATTGATCATCCTCGTTTTTATGGGGTTAAATCACTTCCGACATTTCGATGTGTGGTTGGTTCTTTCTTCATTTTCCTCTTCTCACCTCAGTTGTTTGGTGGTTGAGATTCTTTAGAGAAATGTAATCAGGTGTACGGTTGATGAATTAAGTTTTCAATTTTGGATGTTGAGATTTATGTCAGGGGGAAAAAAGAGTGATTAGGGCTTGATGGAAAGTTAGAGATTGACGAGGTTGTTACATGTCAAGAGATAAATCAGGAGTAAGACATGAGCATTTGTTTACGGTTTAAAATTAATTATCTTAAGGTGTACTTCATCCACAAATGCAATGGAAATATCTGGCACAGTGCATTAAAGTTCAATGAAAGACGCCATTGAGTAGGTTCACAACCTTTCCCATGATCGTTTACAATCAAAGAATAAAATGCCTTTCAAAGGTCGCGGTACCGTATTGCCAGTGGCTATGGTAATTTGTATCTATAGAGACTTTAGTCTTGAAGAATCATTTCAAAAATGAGAATTCATTGTCTGATAGAGTTCGGTAACCTCAAGCACTGAGACACTTGAGATAAATTTTGTTACACAATGTCACAATTGTTGTACAATGGTAATCAGAAATGACTCATTAGCAGAATATCTTACGTAGTCATACGGAATTTACTCTCTGTTTGAAGTGGAATTCGATAAAAGATACGAGTAAAGGCGAGTGTATTTTGTCTATTCTAATTGAATTTTTAAAAAATATTTACAATTGTAGAAAAGGTACTCTGTGATTGCTTTGTGATTCATTGTGCTCGTTTAAAAGTGATTTTTGTTGGTTACAAATTTTCGAAACAAGTTATGAATCAGTTTGGATTTTTACTAATCACTAAGTTTAGCTTTCACCTATTTTTAATTTAAATTTATATAATTGTTTCTTATATAAAAAATTTAAAACTAAAGTGCAATATGAACATTTAAGAAAAAACGCGATCTATATAAGAACAGTAGTACTTGTACCTTGGATTATTTAAGATTACTTTTAGGCACGTACGACTTCAACTAAAATTTAAATTTAATTATTTGGAATGGGCATAGGAATATTCGATTGCTGAAAATGTATGACCGGTTTAATTGATTTTTTTACAATTAGAATCAGAATTAAAATTGGCAGAGGATTGATGATACATTGAGTCGAATATTAGGTTAAAGGAGCCCTAAAAGTTTTGGACCGGGACGGAACTAAATTCACTTGGGCAAGCACATTTTCTTACCAATCTGATCCGAAACGATTAATTTGATTATTAAGCTGGCTGCCCTTAGAAGGTCAAAGCCTGAAGAACTGTAGCCTTTCATCCATTACGATCCCGAACGTGCTGCTTCCAGTTGGGAGCTGGTGGCTTAGATTTGAAGATCCTCTTAGCTGGAGCATTACCGTCCATCCGCTCGATTTGGCCAAGTTAATGAAATCGATGGGTTTTTGCCTTCCGTAGTATGCCCATATCTTTGTGCAGCTCATAGAGCTCGCGGTTGTGTCTTCTTCTCAATGCTGTATTATATAGTCATATAGCCGGTGCAGTGACTGAGTGCATGTAACAACCGATGGATAGCGGGCTGTGGGTCTCAATTTTGTTGGTGTGCTGGTTTCTATTGTTGTAAGGGCATAATACCTAGAGCAATCTGATTCGGTAAACCAACTCTGAATTTCTACTTCACAGCTGTGCTTAGTAACGTCGGTGTTTGAGTTTTTTATGTTTGTTTTTCTTTATAATGACTCGGGAATTTGGAGCTAATATACCCTCGCTAAAAAGTAATCACTTTTCTGCGTGCACCCACGACTGTAAATATAGACCAGCTGTTTCGGAACTTAGTGAAATACAGGTTGGTCCCCGCCCACACCTTTCAGATGACTCTGATCTGAATCTACCTAACTACGAACTAGTGTCATTATTCATCTCTCATCGCGGTTTCGCCATTTACGTGCGCAGTGCTGTAGCTTACCAAATTCCACCACAATGTAGTCCCTGTTCCAATCCGGAATTCAATTTCATGTGTTTAAAATCTTATCTCCGTAAGCAAATTATCCACTGCTGCTTTATTTATAGAATCCCCAAACTGGACAGCAATTCGACTTTTAACGAGTTTGACGCGCTGTCTGACTCCATTCAACGAATTGTATCACTTTATCCTCATACTGAAATCGTGATTACGGGCGATTTCAAAATACACAATTCTGGTGTACGGTGTGTTCAGATCTTCGCTGCGGAAAATAACTTAACCCAGCTTGTAAATGAGCCCACACGAATACCAGATGTTGACAGACATACCGCCAACAGACTGGACTTGTTTTTAACTTCTCATTCTGATAAGTACATCGTTAATGTGCTCTCCCCTCTAGGCACGTCGGACTATTGTGTCATCTCAGCTAATTTCTCGTACACCGACCACCACACAGTTAGAGAAAAGATTCCTAAAAGAACCGTGTGGCAATACGATCAAGCCAATTGAAGCGGAGTTAACACCTTCTTTAGGAACTTTAACAGGTCGTTATGTTTCCTCGATAACGACTAGGATACCGCTGCTGATATGATCACAGACACCATTCTCTTTGGAAAGAACAACTTTATCCCTCATCAGTATCAAATCAAAAGAAAAGCATGGAACAACTCGAGGTGTAAAAAGGCTGTCAGGCCTAGAGAACTGTTTTTCGGTCCTTCAAGACCAATCAGACAGAAGAAAACCGAAAAAAGTTTAAACGAGCCTGCAACGTCTTTCTTAAGTGTAAAATTTCAATACGACCAAAAACTGAGGCAAAAAATACTGCAATGTCCCAAAGGCAATAAAAATATTTGTTCGTTCGTCAAAAACATTTGATCCATCCCAACGCTTATTTACAATAACATTCCAGCTGTCAGCTCTTTGGACATTTTGCGGCCAACTCAACACCCCAGATTGTGTTTTGTCTCCACCTACACTTTCGTGTTTCGAATCTTCAATAGGACAAATCCACTTTCGCACTCGTGTAGTAGCAAGAGTTCTTAAAGATCTTAACATTCACAAATCCGCAGGTCCAGATGGAATATCCCCCCTCCTTCTGAATAGGTGTTCTTCCTCGCTGGCAAAACCACTGCGTAAGCTTTTTCATCAATCCTACTCTTTAGGACTCTTTCCGAGCAAATGGAAAACAGCATTTGTCCAGCCCGTCCCTAAAAAAGGTGAATCTTCTTCTCCCTTCTCCCTAAGGTCATGGAACCGCTGATAAACCGTCAGCTAATTAAATATCTCAAAACACGAAAACTTCTCAATGACCGGCAGTACGGTTTTCGTAGCAACAGGTCCACGGGTGATCTGATGGCATGTCTCACCAAAACGTGGAACCAAAGCGTACATCAATCTGGGGAAAGCAAGATAGTTGCACTTGATATTTCTAAGGCATTTGACAGAGTTTGGCATCAGGCTCTTTTGTCGAAAATGGGATCGATGACTCTATTCTTTAATGGATGAGAAATTACCTTTCCGAACGTTCAATCCAAGTTGTCTTGGACGGTTTCAAGTCTGATATTCAAAAAATCAATGCTGGTGTGCCCCAGGGCTCCGTGCTGTGCCCGGCACTCTTTTTAATTTTCATTAATGATCTCTTGTCTGCTTCTTCTAAGTAATCCAATATATTCCTTTGCTGCTTTTCATATTCGTTCCCGGACTCACCACCCTGCTCTTCGGCTGAAGAACGCGAATGTCAGCGTATGTCAAGCTCATTAAATTGTGATATTAACAGCATAACTAATTGGGGAACCACTAACAGAGTAGAATTTAGTGCTTCCAAAACACAATGCTGTATGCTATCGTTAAAGCGACATTTAAACACCAAGCCATTATCCATGAATGGAACTTGAATCGTCGAAACCGATAACCTTTCCGTTCTCGGTATGTGTGTCAATGAAAACCTACGTTGGAATGACAACATTTTCGGTGTCGTCAAATGCTGCGAAATGTTTAGGTTTCCACAAGCGATGTAAGAAATAAGAAATATTTTCCCCCTCTGATTAGGCCTCAATATATAAGGCATTTAGCCGCCCGAAATTGGAGTACAATGCCCACATCTGGTCGGGTGAGCCCAAAATATCCCTGCAGCTGCTAGATAGGATAAAAAACCGTGCGATAAAATTCATAGGTGATACTAATATCACTCAAACAATTTACACCCTCGAACACCGAGTGTCTAACTCTGTTTTATCGCTATTTCCACCACCAGTGCTACATAGAAATCGACAGTGGCATTCCGCCCTTTCAAACTTTTAACCGTAACATCCGTCTCGCTATGAATGCTCATCAGTGTACCCTTAAGCCCACTTTCGGGCGTTCTATAAAATATCGTGATTCATTCCTAAGACGTACAACTTGCTTATCGGATGCTCTGCTTAGATCTGGATTTCCTAGTCCTTATAACCTTCAAACATTTAAAACCAACGTTCATCGGTACCTCTCTTTCTATCCTTCCTGATTTTCCTTCGCCCGCGCTGTGTACAAGGATTTTAAGTGTATTTAAATCTCTTGAGCGCTCGCAAATTATAAAAAAAAACAAAACGCCATCCACACAGACAGGACCAAATATTCGACGAAGGATTTTTTTTCCAAAAGAGCCTAAAACTTAATTATCTTTAACTTTCGGCTCCGTAAAGCAGGACTGGCAAGATTAACGCTTTGTAGAGCATGATTTTGATTCTTTGAATTAGGAGTTTTGACCCAAGTGCTTTCGACAGATCGAAATAAGTAGCAGCGGTTACTTTGTGTTACCCTTCGTCGAATCTCTATTATGATGTCGTTTGTAGAGTTAGAATTTGCCCCGAAGCTGGACGGATTTGGAGAAAATAGTACCTTCCGTGTTAGCTTTTGCCCGTCGTACTATCTGCTTAAGTACTAGATTGAAGAAGTCACACGACAGCGCGTCTCGGCTTTGAAGTTGATGAAGAGGTTCTGTATGTCGACTTGGAACTCGTCGATCTTTTCCATGATCTGTCTTAATGTAAAAAATTGGTCTGCTGTCGATTTACCCAGCCGGAAGCCCCACTGGTATTGGGCGACGGTTTCAGATGTTCACACAGCACACTGGATAGGATCTTATTGGCGACGTCAAGTAGGGATATACCTCGATAGTTGTTATAGGGCATAGGATCGCCGTTCTTGTAGGTGGGACAGATAAAGCTAATATTCGGGCATGCTTTCGTCCTCCCATGTTTTGCAAATAGTCTGGTGCATGTTCCTTGTCCGAACAGCCCGTTTGACAAGTGACATTTATGCAATGTTCCCGCGTAAAAATTGGTTGACATTAGTTGTTTGCATTCATGAAATGGGAATCGGTCGAAAATCGTGTTGTCACAATTGGCATGCAAAAATGAGGCTACGAAAGAGGCGAAATTTTTCGCATGTTGCGGTCACTGAAAATCAAACAAAACTTTGTGTTTCGTACCGTGAAGTTATTTGAGGATACTTGTGGAATAGTCGATCGTGCACTGTCGAATTCCACAAGCCATCAAAGCCGTGGAGGATCGAACTCGTCGAAATCCGAAATTCAAAAAGCATATCTGGGATAGATGGATATCAACAAGGTCAGCAACATATCAGCACATACAAGAGACATACTGGCCACTTACTGCCAGAAACATTGAAATAGAAACATTAGTCAAATTGAACAATTGTTCAACAAATTGAACGATAGAATGTATGATCTGTCATTACGACATGCGTCTGAACCCATTCCCAAAGTTCAATGTGGCCGCCACCCAGCTTCTGCGAAAAAAGTGTCAAAAACTCGGCAAAAGTGTATCAGATGGACGTTTTAGAGAACGTTGTGGAGCACCTCAACAAACCACAATTCGCAAATAATCTTTCAACAAGACTTCGCTCCAAGCCATAAGGCAGAAACTCAAACATGGCTCAAAACCCGTTTTCCGAACTTCATTTCCACATATGATTGGGTATCTGGTATGCCAGTCCTCAATCAATTGGACTACAAGGGTATACATAGTCCGTTTTGGAGACAGCGCTATTCGACATCCAAGTATTGAATCTTTGAAGCTCGCCTTTCTCTAAGCAATGGAACATTTTACAATGCAATCGATGAGTGGCCGTTGCTGGAAGGCAACGGGTGTTAAATTATGGTATATCGAAAGAGTCTTTCTTAGATCTAAGAACAATGACTCAACGGTTATTTGTGTTGTTAGTAAGGGTGGTACTGTTGAAAGCTCAGGAAGTTGAGGATGACCTTGTTCTCGACGTCGCAAATATTCAAACAAACTGAAAATCATATATGACGATCCTTACGCTCCTCTCTTGCTCAGTATAGATCACTGAACTCTCAACTTCGCGATTTCGCAAAAGGGCATCTTCGTAACTGCTGGCAGAGGGCTCCTGAACAGACTCCTATCTCCCTATCTCAAATGAACCAGCCTGAAACACACAATCTCTAGAAATGTTTCTGCTTGTTCAAGCTGCTGTAAGTTAAGTGTAGTGTGGACGCAATGGTTCAAATGAGACGCATCTAAATCCCTTGCAAACGAGAATAGATTTTTTTTGATGTGGCATGGCGCTACATAAATCTGAAGCAAATTCGGATTGTACTTCTTCTGTCTAGATTTTACAGCGGAGCCAGGTATCTTGCTAATTGCAGTTTTTGACTTTTTGATGGTATCAACACACATACAGATTCTTCGAACTCGCTCCACATACTGTCTGGAGCTTGAGTCTGACTACTGAGAACAGCATCCTGACAAAATTCGTCAAAAGGTTTACATTCTGACAACCATGCCGTAACTTGAATGCCATTTGGTGACACAGTCAACCATCAACAAGCCTCTAGTCTTCAGTCTTAATGTGATACTGTGTATGCTAAGAGCAACAAGCAAGTTACGAGCTTTGGTTAAACCGTTTTTAACTTAATTTTTTTACATAAACTCTTCTTTATCTTCATCACTATTGCTAGTATTCTTTTCAACATTTAATGCTTGATCACACTATGAATCCTCTGAAAGGAAGCGGGCGGTTTTCAACATGTTTGATGCTTTGTCCGATGTAACAGACTGGACAGTAAAATAGAGAAGTCCCGCCACACTTCCGAGATTTCTGTTTTTAAATTTTCAGCAGTGTGACTGACGAAAAGCTTTTATAGCAGTGACCAAGCAATTTTGTTTAATTTTCTTGGATAAACTGGATGTTGATTCCCTAGACCTGCCTATGCCAGCGCGTTGCTCTAACTATTTTAAGACAAATCAGTCGGCCCTTAACTCGCATTTGAATTTGGCTCGAACCAATTTTGCTTCCTTCTGAACTTCTGTCCGAATGTGTTCAAAATCCCCCAAGATGGTAAGGGGACGCCGGTTCTTTATTCATCGCAATGGTAAAATGTTTTTTTTTCCCTTTTTATGACAGCATGTACTCACTTTTGCTTTTTCTACCTTTCCACACAAATGCCTCACTGATAGTCCGCTGGTTTCTTCCGATTATGTCAATGTCATCTGCATATGCAAGAAGTAGACCAAATTTTTGAAACATTGTGTCTATGAGTTAGCCACAATTCATAAGTCGCATAAGTCTCCGTCCAGAATCCTTTTGACATTATAAGACTCTGTGATGTTTCTTCCCACTTTGATGGAGCAGTGGGAGTTCCCAATTAACATTCCAAATTTATCAGCGATTCCAATCGCAACCTAACGAGTCTGTGAGGAATTTTAAACGTAGACATGCCTCTTAATCACTTACCTAAGGTGGCGCTAGAGTTCAGGGTGGACCTGAGCCTCAACCAACAAGCGTCTCCAGCCAGCTCGTTCTTCCTATACGACGCGGTCCCTCGGTGGCGGATTCGAAGACTTTTTGGAACGGAGCATTGGTGTCCATCTACACTACGTGACCCAGCCACTTCAGTCGTTGGACATTCACTCTTCTGGCTAAGTCGATGTCACTATATAGCCCGTACAGTTAGTCGTTGTATCTTCTCCTTCACTCACCGTCTATGCAGACGGGACCAAAAATCACCGAAATAATTTTCTTCTCAAAGCAGATGCTTCTACGCCATAGAGCAGGACTGGGCTCATTACGGTCTTATATAAATTCACTTTTGTTGTTCGAGAGAAGGCTTTGCTAGCCAATTATCTTCTTAGCCCAAAGAAGCAGCGATTGGCAAGAGTTATTCTTCGGTTAATCTCAGTGCAGGTATCATTATCTTAATTGATAGCGGAACCTAGGTCCTTAACTACCTCAAACTTTTACCTGTCGAGGGCGATGTTCTTTCTGAGACGTCGGTGATGGGTGTTTTTTCTAGTTGGCAGCATATACTTGGTCTTGCCCTCGTTGACCGTTAAACCCATCTCAGCCTCTTCCGTCTCAATACTGCCGAAAGCACCACTTTCTTCCGATTATATTAATATCAAATACACCATTAGTTGCATAGACTTTTGAAAGATTGCGCCTCTTATGTTGGCGCATGAGTTTTGCACTATTCTTTCAAGAATGATGTTAAAGAAATCACATGACAGCGCATCGCCTGGTTTAAATCCTTTTTTGACATCATCAAAGGACTCACTGAGTTCTTTACCAACCTTGATGGAGCAGCATGTATTCTCCATCGTTATCCTACATAAACGGATGAGTTTGACAGGGATACCAAAACTAGACATTGCTCTCTATACTGGGCCTTAAAATCTAAAAAAGATGTGGTGTACTCATTAATCGATTTGGAGCCCATGGGTTTTTTTCCTAGATCTGTCGTTGTATGAATGATGATGGGCTTTGCTGGCCTGAACCCACATTGATATGGACCAATCAGGTTGTTGACGTTCTCACAATACGGTAGATAGCATCTTGTAGGCGATGTTAAGAAGACTGATCCTTGTACATAGTTGTCGTAGTCAGCCTCCTGTTTCATTCATCGGTTACACTTTCGTCCGACCCTATTTTATAGATAATTTGTATGCTCCTTACCAAGTCATCGGCTGCCGCTTTGATGAGCTGAATGAAGCGTTCTTCCTGACAGCAATATGCTCTTTGTCGACTGTGTCCTACTCTATTTTTTTTTGCTCAGATCGTATTTACAGGATTCGGTTCGAATTTTGATGATCTGACCTAGCACACTCTTTTTAACTTCTTTTCAAATTTCTGAGCTTCATACCTAAACTAGTGTCTTCCGATATCTGTGCTTCGGAGGACACTCTGCTTGGCTTTATTGTGATGATGTGAAGTTACGAAATTTATCCAGAGAGGCCTTTAATGATCTCTTGTGATTATAGCCGTCTAGCACCAAACCTGCTCACAATATTTTTCATGAACAGTGCTCTTCTTTAGGCTCACACTGATATCTTTTCTACTAGTAGGTAGCGGCAGTGGTCAATTGTGGCATTTCGGAATGAGCAGACATCAGAAATATTGGACGCCTTTCTTCCTTCCTTCGCATTGTAATCAATCTGGCTTGCGATATTTTAATTAAGAATTCACCTTTTGGGTTCGTTAATCCTGAAATGGATGAGTATTGTGGTTTCATCCACGCCTACTTGTTAGTCAATCAGCATGGGGCCATTTGCGGATGTAATAACATGCAAATTTTAGATGCCTGCAAAGCTATAGTTATTTTCTTTTCTGGCATTAAGATCATAAAGGTCATTAAGGTTATATTTGAGACACTGCCCATAGTTTTTCGCCAGGAATTCATTGAAGCCGACCTTGATGGCAAGGTCTTTCACCTTAACTCGAGTACTTTGCTTGTACGTCCTCAAATGTTTTTAATCACTGTTAATACTACATAATGGCAGCATAGTGTTTCACAATAAAACCAACCTACTATAGATGGTACGGATAGATTGGCTACAATTGTTAAAAAATAAATAAAAACAAAGATCTAGTTAACGAAGTAATGTTCTTCGATTCTAAATCCATCTTAAGGCCCAACTAGCTTAGATTTCTTGAACCCTATGTGCATTAGAGGATAAAAGGGAAGGCCACCTGCTAAGCTTTTCTATCTTCAAGCTCTCGGTTTTCAGAAGAGCTTTATTTTTTAGATCAAATCTTACTAAGGATCCCAACTCAAAAAGATCATATTTAGATCTGTCATCTCTGTCTGTAATTCTTACTTCGGGAGTCCCTCAAGGTAGCCACTTGGGTCCATTGATTTTCGTTTAGACTACAAACCACGTCAACCCCTGACTTATCTATTTATCCATACTAAACGAAGAAGGTCTCTGGTGTTTTACGTAGGAATCTGCCTTGATGGCTAAGTCCTTTGATCGTCACGAGGAAACCCCACTCAGATCAGTACCAATTCGAAGTCATCATGTAGGCTCTACTTACCCTTTGGCCGAGGGTGAGACACATCTAAAACCTCGGCCAATCTTAGGGTTCTGGCATCCTATAGACTTTCCTACATTTTTAGGGTTTTCCAACAATAGTCAGAAACTCTCCCTACAATCATAGTACTTTAGCTGAATTAAATAATTTATTGTAGACATGGTTTGGAAAATGCAATCCCTAGCATATATAAAAGGCGAATTTCAGTTTAAGTTGTCCATCAGAATGTGTTAGATTGTAGCGTGTTGGGCAAAGAGTAGGATATTTGTGAGACTTAAACGGCTGCGTCCTTTTGCTTCTTATTTTTCTTATAAACAACAGCTGCGGCTAAGATATCGATTGGAGCTGGTTTAACGAACGGAATTTCATCTTGGAATTTCTCAGGCATGTACTTTTTGAGAACTTCGGGTACTTTCATGCCAGTCTCTGTTTGATGTATTTCCAATATAGCGCAAATCACACTTGTAGCTGCGCACAAAGTAGCACTTAACATATGAACGTAGTCCACGGCAGCATTAATGTTCTTAGTTTGTCCGTAGCGCATCGACGGGCTTGATAACCCAAGCAATTTGAGTATGAAACAAGTCCACGGAATGCCCCACTTCCACCGAACTATGCTTCTAGATCGAGTTTCTTCGAGGCAGTTCTATAAGGAATGCCAAGGATTGAGAGAATTGCTCAGCATTGACGATCATTTCATCCATCACCTCCGACGACGTGCTGGGAGATGAGGACAAACTGCTCTACTTTCTCGAATTGATGTACTCGGAAAACTCCACGTGTATCTCGTCCACGGGATCCCACTTCCTGTCAGAAGCAAGTTAAAATGCCAGCGTTTTTAATGGGCAAAGAAGATTCTGGCAGCATCTTCAGCCTTCGCACTTCTCTTTACAACAACCTTGTGAAGTACGAACTTCGAATTGCGACAGTTGTGCAACTTCTTGCATCACTTCCTTGCGAATATAAATTGGCATATAGAGAGAGGTATAGTCTTTTTTGTACAGGATATGTAGAGCATGTTAGATGAAGGCTTGCTCCAAGAACACTGCTACGCCGGTAAGGAAATATCCACGACCACCAGAGGCAACAGCTCCTTTTTCGGCAACCATACCGTCAATCAAAACAATGAGATCAACATGAAAGTATTTTCCTCGTTGAGCACAGTTGCCGTATGTTCGTTCCACTTTATTTTCTTCTTCAACTTTGCTAACTGGGATGATTCTATGCAAGTGATTGCCAACTTTGAGCAGAGCAGAGTTTCGTGTTGCCATGGGTTTATCGATAAGTACACGAGCTTTCTTAGTTCGGATGACAGTGAGACTTGTGAGAACATTATTAGTGATTGCTGTCAAATCCTCCTTCAAACTCTCCGGAACAGCTTCCTTTTCGTCACCAACTGGTTCTTTTTTCTTCATTTTCTCTCCAATTTCCTTGCTGCAAACATTTTCAACTTTAATAAGATTATCTACCCGGTGCCTTCTCTCTTCCACTTGGTGACCTGAGCAATTAAGGTCTCAACGAGGCCAACATCTTTGAATCTTTTGGTTTGGTTTTCATTAACTTTGTCTGGGTTTCCACCCTTATCGCTACGAACTAGATCCACATCCAGAACCATGATTACCTTTTTAATTTAAAAAAAAAAAATTGAGGCTGCTCTGGGGTTTTCACAACAACATGGCTGCTCTCTACTACAAAAGGAACGGACCGGAACCGAAGTTCTGGTGGCTCCTGATTCCCATGGTGCAGAATTAAGCCTCCCTCCTGACGTTGCCAACGCTTTTTTTGTTCAACAACTTTTGGCAAGCAATATTGGTTGTGCCCTATTGCCAATGAATGCCTCGAATGCTTCCCTATCCTAACAGGAATCAATCACCTACTGTATTGCAATTAAATGGCCGTGGTATAAGAAATGTTTGTCCCTTGTTGCCTTGTCCATAACCTTGTCTCACGGGGCGCTTCCTGAGGTGACAGGATCCCATAATTTTTTTTTTTAGCAATGGTCTATATAATTCAGAGAATTCCGCTGCCGCTCTTCTGGCTTGGAGTCTTTAAATGCTCTATGCTCTTCACTGTCCGACTAAATCTGGTAAACGATTATACTTCCACTTCCACAAACCACTGACTGAACTAAGCACCTTGAGGCGATCTTTATTCCCATTAGCTCTAAGGTGCATAAGCAATAATCTTAGGTAGTTCTGCATACAATGGGCAACAGTCGATGTCTTCTTCCGACCTGATGACATCCAATTCCTATTCGGCACAATTTCTGCTTAGGGCGCTACTAAATATTTATATATCTAGTAGTCTTTATGACAGTTTTAGTTCTAATTCCTGGATATATTTCTGCATCCCCATCAGAACGGATTTAATCGGTGCTTGATGAATACCAACGTGCAAATCAGTTAAAACAGAGAGTTGCACTAACCTAACATTCTACAGCAAGTACTAACTGGTGTTTTTTTTAGAGGTATACTCGTAGACTTTCCGATAGGGTTATCTGTCAAACCGGCTGTCGGACTGAGCATAAGTTCACTATACTTTGGCAAATTATACAGCTGAAACTTATATCCGTACAAGGTTTAAAAAACGTGGAAATTTGTTTCCAAAATTCACGTTCTGTACGCCAAACTTATAAAGCACTACGCCCAATTTACGATGCTCATAATCGTCCACCTGAGCAGCTTATACGCAATACTATGGATCGTTTAATGTCTACGTTTACTCTTATGGATAATATTCATCCAACATGAGCTCATACAGTGCGTACCGAAGAAGACATCGCCTCTGTAGGGGTGAGTGTGACCAAGGACTCAAATTTATCGATTCGGCGCCATTCCCAGCAACTCCACCTCTGCCCGTCCACTACGTGAAAAATTTTCAGGAAAGATCTCTGCGTACACCCGTATAAGATCCAACTGGTGCAGCAATTGAAGCCAGTGGACGCCCATTTGCATCTTACAGTGAACGTGTAATCAACTGGAAGTTGAACCGAATTTTTATTGTCAACAGGGACGAGGCTCATTTCTGCCTTAATGTTAACATACAAACTTGCCATTTTTGGAGTGCCTACAATCCTCGCGGGACTCTCAAGACCCCATTATATCCCGAAAAAGTCGCTGCATATCGGAAGCATAAATGGCCCAATTTTTTCAAATCTAAAGATGGAGCCAACATTACCGTCACTGACGAGCGCTACAGCCATATGATTCGCGATTTATTGATCTGTCAACAACAATCCTCTAGGAGAAAAATTGTTTCAGCAGCATGCCATACAGCGGGCCAAACCATAATTTTTTTGGGACAAACATTTGCTGAGCGAATCATATGAAGAAATGGGCCTGTCAATTGTCCGCCTATGTCATGTGATTTAGTCCTGCTTTGGACTACTTTTTGTGGGGGTATGTTAAGTCACCGGGAATTGCTGATAAACCAGCTACAGTTGATGACTTAGAAGCCACCATTCGCCGCGTTATTGCCAAAATAAAGCTGGCTATGCTGGGAAAAGTGGTACAAAATTGGACAGATAGGATGGCCTTCATAAGATACAGCCGGGGTGGCCATATGCCTGAAATTTTAATAAAAGTTATATACCTCTAAAAACGACACCCCATATATGGCACTATGCATCTGACCAGCACTAAGTAAGGCTAGAGTATCAAGCCCCAAGTTTCGGCGCTTTATTCTTGAGGAATAACTGCTCCTAATTTTGATATTTAGGAAGGTGTTAACTCGTGTTTTCTGGTGAAGAAACTGGAGTTTTGAAGAGGTAGACTTTGAGCTCCTGTGTCCAACACTCACTACAATGTTATATACAGAAGCAATGACCTTTTCTTGTTTTATCCTGTAACTAATCCTGATTCCCGAGTGTAAATAAGGTAAATTAGCGTACAACATAACTAATCTTTCTACTCACTGCAGTCTTCGTCTTGTCACGAAGGTTTTTTGCGGACTCTTACCGGCGGAAGGGCTGAAGTGAAAGAATTTCATTTTGAAGTTTGTCCACCAAAAAACTGTTGATGTCACAAAAAATAGCTTCTCCGTTTCGAAATGTTAACCTAGACCCTTCTACGTAGTATTTGATGGACTATGCTACTGATTCATGTTACTGCCAGAACTGGTATTAAAAGATTTTGTTGCTGACCTATGTATGTATGAGGGCGACCTCAAATTGATCGTTTCATCATCGAACAGCAGTCGGAACTCTGTCTACCCACTATCTGAACAAATTTGGGCCAAGGTTCAGCTGATATAGAACTAGAGGATAATAGGTCATTATTTTTGTTACCCTTTGACATAAATACCAAAACTTGCTACGTATCTAACAAACAATACAAAACCAAAATCACCACACAACATCTCCACCCAAAAGTCTTAAAATGAACACAAATTCGCAATTTAACGGACTTTTTCCGCAAATCCGTCCATCTCTAAACAATCGAGCAATCAAAAGCCACTCCACAAGGCCCACTCTCCTATCTCATTATTCAAATAAACTACACACAAATCTACGGATATCTACGGATGGTAACTACCCATAACGGTGCACAAAGCAAAAATCTCACAAAGATCTATCTCAACAATACCGCTAACAAAAGAACTAATTCAAAGCAAACATATCTTACCTGTCTTCAACTTAATTACAATAAATCCCACCCAGAACGGGACATTTGCCTGACCGGATCACAACAGAACAGAGCAGAGTAAAACTTGGTCCAATGTTGAGCAAAGGGAAATCCCATGGTCCCAAGAGTCGCAGGTAGCCAAAGTAAAGCAAAGCAAGGCAATTAAAATAGCACAGTCTTAGGGATACAAATTCAAGACATCTCCTCTCTGGTCAGCAGTGGTGAGTGAGTACGGCTACAAATAGCGCCAATTACCCCGGTGTAGAGTCATTGACCGCATTACCAAGAGCCCCGCTTTGTGGTGTACTCCGGTGTACTGATGTGCTGGTATATTCCTAGTGACGATCGTTCTGAAGCAAGATAAGTAGCCACCAGTTCAACTAGAACTTGTACTCTGCACTTTGAAAATAGGTTGGAGGAAGTACAACAGAAAGCAGAATACAACCAGACCACAGATATTCAGAAGACGATGCTCGAATTACTCACTTGTAGTTTCTGAAAAACCACCAACCAACCAACCAACCAACCAACTACCCGGTTGAACTCAAACATCATTTCCATCTTCAAGTCCGAACTACCAACTTCATCTCCATCCCAGGTGACCAGCATCAACTCGGCCACAAATACAAGCACCACGATGAATACTCGTACTCGTAAGACGGAAAGATACTTTCGTTTAATTACGCGTCGTTGCTTTGCGTTGCTTTACTATCGCCGAGCAGAGTCTTAAGACGGTTTCTCGTTGTTTTTTGTCGTTTTTCGGTCTTTTGGTGTGTGCTTGTTTTCTGATTTCATTAGAGCGTTTCCTCAAGAACCGTTCTTTTCTGCGAACCCACCAAGCATCCGCTAAGCCACAGCGCGGTATACCGATTGTCAATTACATAAACCTAACTGTGAATGGTTGTTATGTACATATACCATCAAACTCATGCTAAAACGAATTTCACCTACCCAAAGTACTCCAAGTCAAACTGAGTACTTTGGTAGGTGGAGATTGTTGCGGAACACACACGACACGACACGACAACCTGAAATAATTAGTTAAAGTTACTTCAGCAATTAGCAGGTGCAACTATCAATTAGATGTAAAGTGCTTCAACCCGCTTTGTCACTCTTTGTGACAATAGTCTCTGTCTGCTAATTGGCATGCTCATCTTCTTCCTGAATTTTTTTTCGTGTAACAAAAATCAATCCCGGTCCATTGTGTATCTGAACATTTGCCTGTTTGTTCTGCAGAAATTCTGTTTCAAATTGGCGAAAGTGTAAAAGGGAAATTATTCACGTCTATCTTAAGGCTTTTGTGACCATTTTATTAAGCTGCCGCCATCAGATGCCGGCCTGCCCATAGCTATGCCAAATTGGTCCACTGTTGTGTCACTAATAATAGGAATTAGGTGGCCATAGATACAAGAATACGATTTTTGTCGATATGCGAAAAAAGAAACCGCGCGGAGTGAAATTATAATGGACAGCAAGCCAATTGTAAATTGGAATAGAAAAAGAACCTCAAAATGAAACGAACGACAGCCGGACAGATAGACAGATTGATCGCCAGACAGACTGAAATACTTTAACTTCATACTGACGAAAGCACTTTTAGTGAATTTTTGACAGAGCGCACTCTAGATATTCACTTTCGATCATAGATACTCGTACAAGAGTTGTAGTTACTTGGAGGTAAGTAAATTTCACTTTTGAATCAGGTTTGCTATACGATACAAAGTATTCCCCGTATGATGACTAGTAATGCGTGGTGTGAGCTGTTGGTTTTCCAAAAGAAAAAGAAAAGAAGGTTTCAAGAACCGGGCCGGTCGAGATGTCTATCGTTTCGTAATAAAATAAAAATCAAATTCAATGAACTTTCTCAGATTACCAACTGAAAGTGGCAGATATAATACTCGTACTTGGCATGTGACTTGATGGCGGGAGATCGATCAAAGATAGGAAATTAAAAAGGAAGTATCTTGAGGGGTTAAAGGTCTGCATGGACATCTTTGAATCGTTTAAATACCAAGCATTTAATTTAGATATTTGCCCTGATGACAGTCGATGAATCTACCTGTCACTTCGATACTTCCGGCTTTGTGGGATAATTGATTTTAATTTGGTTTTGAATGGGGAAATGGTGTTGTAGATACTGTCGGGGACTGTATGAATTTGAGGCACCTGACCTGAAAACTCATTCTGAATCATTCACTCAATGGCAGGGCGTGGGCATTTCTGTTTCTCAATGGAATGCAAGTGGACGTGAATCAGATAGAAGTTTCCACAAATTGCAGGTACTCACACGCAGATAAGTACACAAATGACAATTAACTATGTAACCAAAGTCATTTGGAATAGCTTTACATATATGGCTATGAGTTGGGCAATATAAAATTGCCTCAGTATCTCGCAAGCAAAACAGTCTCATAATAGTTGCATGTCCTTCTTTCGTCTCTCCAATTGTTTATCAGTTCCCCGGTGATTGCTCAATTATTCAGGGTTTTATCATTCCCAGTCATTGTTCTCTTCTGCTGTCATGGCTATCACGTGTTCCACTGCAAAGTGCAAGCTTTTTCGCTGTTTGGATGGGTCATTCTATCGTCTCTTCTGTGTTGAATTAACTATGTACATTGTGGAGCAGATGTTGGAGACTCCTTCTTCATGCTTCATGACAATATTCATTGTAATATCGTCATGGTGAAGAGGTGAGATGCAACTGCCCATCGAACTCCTTCTTTTTCCAATGGCAGGGTTGCATAATGTATGTACATCGCTAGTTTTCAAAATAATTACAATGAGAGAATGTAGCCCTGCATCCTGTTGTACTACCGAATTTGTCGGATAGCCTCTCTCAATGAAACTTAACACGTTTAACCTGACTTGTCGGTTCCGGGTATAATTTCTACGAGTATTTGTCTATTTAAAATACTTGATCAATGGCTGGTGTTACTTATTACGCTTTTAGCCAATATCTTTTCAGTTCCTGCACTGCGTAACATTATGATCGATTCTTGCTGCTCTGGTATTCATTAATCTTAAGTCGCTTAAGTACCACCGCTTATGGGGGTTTCAGTTCTAATTTGCACCGCTTTTAAGCTATTCTCCTCGCTTATAGCAATACTCCAAGAAAAAGAAGCTATTAAAAGGCTTCCACCAAGGGTTACTTAGAGCAGTGGCCGCTTATGTATCGAATCAGCTGATAAGTGGCCTTGGAAATAGAGCTTTCGTTTTTCTGTCCGCAGCAGTGGGCCCCCGCCCAATTATCAAGGCTTCGCCCATCAATCACGTTGTCTAATAAAAAGCGGGGGCAGAGCATATTACTGGTCTTATCGTAAACATCTTCAGATGACGCCTCTGAAGGTTATTACGATTTGACCAGTTATAAGTTGCCGGTCATAGGTCTTGTTGGCGGCAGGACCACTGCTAGTCCCTACCAGGACTTAAATCACGGTACCATGGGAGTCAGCAGCCCCCCAGATTTCGGTCCGGGCCTGACTTGTTGAGGTAGGCCCCCTTGTGGGAGCGTCATGGTGGCTGTGGTTTAAACTCAAATCGCGGGAAAGTATTTTCCTGTTAGTTTGACCCATTGTAGAGTTGCGAATAAGTACTGGGTGCTGTGACCCTAAGAGCAGCAAGAGGTTTTAGGTCGGCTTCGACTCATACCAAGGGTAGAACTTGTGCCTCCAACACAGTTCCGAATTAGTATCAAAGGATTGGCGGAGAGCTATGCTAAGGCATATCCTTCCTCCCATGGATGTATGGGCATCCCGTAAACATAAGTCTACATGACAGGTGGTTTACCTTAAAAAACCAGAAACTAATGTCCGCAGCAGTATTGGTATCCTGTTTTGGTGTTTTTCCGCGAGCTCCTATGATTTTGTAGCACTATGACATGGTAGAGTAGTTGTTATAGAAAGCAGTAATGATGCTTGTTTAGACGTAAATACCATATTCAAGCGATGTCTTGCCTAGATCTGATGTGAGTGGTTGGTTATTGGAATGGTTAATGGAAGAGAAAAAGAAGGGCATTCCACGAATTCAGAAAACGAGTTTAGGCTTATCGGCTTCATGACTTCATAGTTAGTACGTTTTTTTCCAAATTTAATATTCGCAGCGGGAGTTGGCAGTCTTCCAATTCAAAATCTATCAACGATCGTTTCTGGATGTTCAGTCTTTCTGAAAGAGCAACATCGATTGAAAGCACTATCTTATTGTACGTACGGATTCAAATTCGCGGACGCAGCAGTCTCATCCCTATATTCCGCTTTAAAAGAAGCGGTCTTTGATGCAACACGCACATGGTTTTGATAACGTTGCGCGCCGATTGCTGTTTAACTCTGATCTAAAGAACATGCCATCTGATGTAATACCACCACAACTTCTGTTGATGCAAAATTTCGAAAATGACTTTACCTATATTCAGAAAGGGTTACAGTCAAAATGTGATCCAGAGAAGGGTGACCAGATAGCAATAATAGTTTTCCAATTCTTATGTTTCACAATTTTCAGTAAGATTTACCATTTCACCATGCATCGTTTTATGCTTGCGGAAATTATTAAAAAATGTTATCATATTCTCCGGCTCAGTTGTAAATGTGCAACGTGAATTTTGTCGTGAGGTCGGTCGTTATCATGGCTTCAGCGTGCAGGCAATTCGTCGCACCGTGGAAAAGTTTGAGCTTGAGTACACTTTTTTGGATCTTAAGCTACAAGACAGGGATTATTGCGAAATGAAGAAAACATAGCCGCCGTGGTGGCCAGTATCGACGAAGACACAGACATGTCGATTCGATGCAGGTCAGCTGAATTGGGCATCGCCAGAGAGTCAACCCGGCTAATTTCGCGGTTATACATCCGTTTAAGATTGTGCCGGGCAATTCTTCGTCCGACCATAGACAACGCCGTGAGTTCATTAATTGTGCGCTGGAAATGTCGGCCGGAGATCAGGATTTTGGCCAAAAAATCTTCTTCTCGGACGAGGCCACTTTTGGCTCAGCGGCTATGTCAACGAGCAAAATTGCCATTATTGAAGCGAACACAATCCGCAAGTGTTCGGCCAAGCATCAATGCATCGATAAATATTGACTGTTGAGGTCCGGTTTGTGGCATGACGGCATCATCGGACCTTATTTCTTTCGAAATAAGAAAGGAGACACCGCTACCGTCAATGGTATCAGGTATAGAGCGATGTTAACCGACCTTCTGTGGTCAGAGCTCGACAGTATCGATATGTCCGTGGTGGTGGTTCCAACAAGACGGCGCTACATGCCATTTTAGCTACACAACACTTGAAGTGAGAAAATTGGGGACTGGGTCATTTCAAGGCGAGCGTTCATCAATTGGTCGTCAAGCCCTTAGTCTGCGCTAACAAGCCAACCACTTTGGACTAATTGCAGACCAACATTCGACACGCTATTACCGAAATAACACAGCACATCAAAAATTGGACCGACCGATTGAAGCAATGCCAGCAAAGCCAAGGCGGTCATTTGAATGACGTGCTATTCCTCACAGAATCAATTTTATATCAGGCATCGTTGTTGTTCTATTATTTTTTTTTTCCATCGTTCTTGTCTGGCCACCCTATATAAATAAGCACTTGTGTCTTTTAGGGGATAACAACTTTAGATCTCACACCTTCGTTAGGAAAACTTACATTATTTCTCGCAATTCTGATGCAAGGCACTGTATTGTGAAGCATCGGTGGATGAGGCAAAATATCTACATTTGTAGTGACAGTTGAGCTGAGCAATTTCACCAGAGAAAAAGGAGAAAGCCTGTCCTAGAACCTGAACCTGCATTAGATCTGTCTGTGCAAGCGGCATTTCTTCCCGGATTGTGGGATTCATCATGAAATCTAATGAATTTCCAGGATGCCAGCAGACCAAACAAATTCTTTCCGACGTCTCTAAAAAGATAGAGATTTCCTCCTGTCCCTCAGTAAGAAAGACTGCAGAATGCTTAATGGCGTTGTGACAGGGCGCTACACTTCTGCTAAGCACCTAAGTGCAAGTTGTAGTGGTGTCCCAATTTAAGGGTGAGTTAAATTGGTCAGTGTTTAAACTTGATTACCTGAAAGCAGCGGTTGGCATGCTTGCGGTTGCGCGGCCATCAGCTCGACGGTGGGGAGGTACTTGCTGCTAACTTTTCTTTACTACAAAAAACATAATTTCATGCCAAAAGGGGTATAGGTTTGAAACTAAGTAGAAATTAAAGAATATAAGGTAATTTTCCCCGCATACCTGAGGAATTAACATATGTACACACATACATATGTAATAGGGCTATTGCAAAAGAATGAAGTTTTGAAGGTTAAAACTAATAAAGCATGGTATGAACTTAAAACGTCTGGGCGGTGTCATCGATGTTTTAACACCAGGAGAATCCCTCCCACAGCACTTAGTCGATACCAGTGAACCATGGTTATCTTGTTCTCAAATTTTGGTAAGATAACCCCAAAAAAAAAATTCCCTCGAACACTGATCAGTAACACATCTCAACACAATTTAGTATTTAAATCATTATATATGTATATATGTATCAAACGTAAATTTATTTAGGTATAAGTGACTTCACATGATTTAAAAGGTATAACAGTTTCGATTTATAGACACTTCATTTAAGTAAATTTATTCTATTGATATCTGAATTTAGGTTGTAAGTTAATTAGGTTATATGTCAAATGTAGTATTGTGTGAAAATTATATATTATATGTATGTATGTGAAAGCAAATTGTATGATTAGTGGTAATGTAAAGTTATATTTTTACTTTCAAAAGCCAAAGAGTGGATTAAAATGGTACTCACGGTTCTAATGATGCATTCTGCAGTGTTGTTTGTGCACAAATCCCTCTGCCTTGTTAGAATATTTGATTAGGTACATATATAAAAAGTTTCAATTCAATCTTAGGCTTCACAATTTCTTTCTTTATGTTACTTTAATTAACCTTTTTTTTGTTATTTTAATCTTTTTTTCTATTTCAAAACTTTAGGATTAATATGGCATGTTTTTTTTTTTTTTTTTTTTTTTTTTTTTTTTATTAACACTTAAATATGTCTAGTCTTTTAATTGAATTGTTGTTCCTTTTAAAATTGTTGACGTCTTGTATGAGTAGGTAAATTCATTGATTTGTTTTTTTTTTCTTTCTTGTCTTTTACTTTTTTTTGTTTTTAGTTAGGTAGCATATAACTCCAAGTAGTTTGTTTAAATATAGAGAAGAAAATCTGCGGATGGCCTGGCAAAGATGAGTGGCCGTTATCACGAGCCGCTATGTTACTGTATCTGGCCTCGCCTGTTTTGTAATGGCGATCGAGACGTAACTCGTGCTTTCTTCCAAATGCCATCCGCAGTATTCTGTTAAGAAAACTCACGATTAAAATCTTGTTAGACACAACTAAAATATTACGATTTTACCTCTATTTTGTGTTTTTTTTTCCTTTTTATATCTCAATATAAATTCGTACTTTTTTACTTTTATATTTTTTTTTTTTGTTGTTTGTGGTTGAAACTTAGAAAAACTAGCCACCCGCTCAAAGTTGGCAATGGAGAAGTGCGAGATGATACCAAAGAAAAGGAGAGCAGGAAACTTGCGCATGAGCTTAAGTACTCTGTGTCATGTACTAAATTTTTGCCAATTGGTATAATTGGAGACTGTGTTCGCAGATCTATATATTATAGGCAACATGTTGCTCGTAATTTGACACGTTTCCTTTGAATTGTTTTTGAGTGGTTTTGACGTGGGATAAAATAAATTTTTTTTTTCTTCGAAAAAGAATTAGAAAACCTTATTTCAATGAACCACGCCACAAAGTCGAGGATTTGGAATTCACCTTGTGACTTAGAAAGACTCGAGAAACGTTGTGCATTGAAACGTGGATATAATAATGTATGTACGTATGTTTGCCTTTTTATCTGTTTATTTGGTTTTTGTCTACAGATTTCGACCCATGACCCTGTAAAAAAACTTTCATTTCACTTACGCAAATCTTTGGCATGGTACACTCCAATTTTTTTTCCATCTAAATGTTCGATTTCGTACATCGATGTGCCTATTGCTTTGACGATTCTGCAACGTAAAAATTTTGAGCACAACTTTGAGCTTAAATGTTTTCCTGCATCACTTAAAATGAAGTTTCTCCTAAAAACAATATCTCCAGGACAAAAAGATCTTTTAGAACTTCTGAGGTTATACGATTTAACATACCGATTGTACGCGTTTTCCAGGTGATCTTTTACTTTTTTTCGTATTATGCTCACCTTGTAGTTGGATGGTAAGCATTGGAGTTCTCCATCTCCAAGGACTTTCAAATTTTTCAACAACTTATATGTGCTTGCATGTGTACACATATGTTGCCCATACAAGCAAAAATACGGGGTCGTGCCAGTAGATTGGTGAACGGATGTGCACAAAGCTTGTTGAATCTCGGAAAGGTGGTTATCCCAATCTTTTTGATCTTTGTTGACATAGCTTCTTATGGCTGACAGTATTGATTGATTAACCCTTTCCGAAGCGTTAGCCTGTGGAGAGTAAAATGCATTACGAATGTGAGTACATCCATAATGTTCCAAGAATGTTTGAAAATCTTTTGAAGTGAACTGCTTACCATTGTCGCTATGAATAAATTCGGGGACACCGAGCTGATGGAAAATTCGGTGTTCCATGAAATCAACTACTGCGCTTGTATTAGCCTTACGCATAGCCTTTAGTAGGACGTACTTAGAAAAGCCATCCAAAACGACAAAGATAAAAGCGTTGCCTCTTTTTGTTCTGGGATAAGGTCCCATAAAGTCAATGTATAACTTTTGGAATGGACGCTCAATTTCGTGTCGCAAGCCCATTGGAGGTCGCAATGTCATATTGGTTGATTTGTTTTCCTTACACACTGAACAATCTCGGATGAAGTTTCGTATTTGTATCGTCATATTTGGCCAATAGAAAAGTTCTCTTATCTTGGCTAGAGTTTTTACCATTCCTCCGTGTGAACAATTTGGAGGTTGATGGAATTTTTCTATGATGGATGTAGTAAGTTTTGACGGTACCCAAAGTCTCCATTCAGATTCAGAATCTAGTTCTAGGTTAGGGTATGCAGTTTTTTTATATATGATGCCATTACTCAGCTTAATGTCAGGAAAGTTATTTAGATTTTCCGAAAATTTCGTAACTAATTCTAGGTAGTCAGTAGATTTAAATTCAGGGGAATCAGAGTCTATGCACGGATGAATCAGCTCATTTATAGTTGGTTCTTCAAACGCACGTGAAAGTGCATCTGGAACAATATTTTGGGCACCCTTTCTATGTTGAATGTCAAAAGTAAAAGCTTGCAGCTTTAAGGACCATCTCGCTAGCCTACCACTTAGGTCTTTTAGATTCATCAGCCACTTTAAGCTAGCGTGGTCGGTTATGATCGTGAAAACTGAACCCTCAACATATGGTCGGAACTTTTTGACTGCTTGAACTGCCGCATAGCATTCCTGCTCAGTAACACTATAGTTACGCTGGCAAGCATTCAGTTTTTCTGAAAAAAATGCAATGGGTTTTTCATTGTTTTCCTCGTCATGCTGAAACAAGACACCTCCAATACCATAACTCGACGAATCACATTGTATTGTAAAGGGTTTTGAAAAATCAGGATTTGATAATAGCGGCGCAGAGACTAATGCTGCTTTTAGAGAATTAAAAGATATTAAACCGTCAGAAGTCATAATAAATTTGTTTTGTTTTTTTAAGGTATCAGTTAATGGACCTGCTAACGATGCAAAGTTGTGGATGAATCTACGGTACCAGCCACATAAGCCCATAAAACGACGTACTTGCTTTTGTGTTGTTGGCACTGGGAAATCATTTATAGCTGAGACTTTAGTCGGATCTGGTTTAATGTGACCCTCCCCGACGATATAGCCTAAATACTTTAGTTCCCTGAAACAGAAACATGACTTTTCTATATTGATGGTTAACCCTGCTTCCTGAAGACAATTCGCGACTTTCTCCAATATCTCAAGATGTGTCTTAAAATTCTTTGAAATGACAAGCAGATCATCAAGATATACGAAAACTTGTTCCCTAAGTACGCTGGGGATCACTTTATCCATCAATCGACACATCCATTGAGCTGCATTACACAACCCGAAAGGCATGACGGTAAATTGATAGAGTGGTCTTCCTGGTACAGTGAATGCGGTTTTCTCTCTTGACGCTTTCTCTAGAGGAATCTGCCAAAACGCGTCTTTCAGATCCACGCTGCTTATATAACGAGTATCTTGAAGACGGCTCAACATCCCCTCTATATGAGGAAGCGGATACGCATCTTTCTTCGTGAGTGAGTTGACTTTTCGGGAGTCCAAGCATAGACGGTTTTTACCAGGTTTTCTCACTAAAATAATAGGTGAACTCCACGAACTTGTACTCTCCTCAATCACTCCTAAAGAAAGCATGCGATCTAATTCAGCATAAATCATCTCTTGAATTACGGGAGATACTGGGTAATGTCGTTGCTTGACTGGTTCAGAATCACCAGTGTCAATTATATGCGTTTCAACAGATGTTTTTCCTAACCCAATATCAGAGAAAGAAGGAAATTTTGAAACTACTTGCTTTAGTTGGAAATGCTCTGTACTATTTAAATCGATTTTCAGGCGTTCTTTTTTTTCACTTTTATCTGAAGTTAAAACGTCTGTTAGCTCACTCACGATTTTAGGTGCTATTTTGAATTTTTGCCAAAAATCAATGCCTAGATAAAGAGGTAGCGATAAAGATGGAACTAGATAAAAATTTAGCTTTTCGTGGTGGCCATTATATACTACATTTAGATTAACTCGACCAATTATGGATTGGTGTTTACCATCTGCTGTCTTCACAAAAGACGAAAATTTAGAAATAGGTGTATTTAAGTATTTAATTGTATCTAAGCAATCTTTCCCTAGGCATGAAACACTAGCTCCACTATCCAGCAGTCCGATGATCTCTTTATCATTAATCTTGATTTTGACATATGGCCGACTATCGATACTACTGGTAAGGATCGAATTGCAGATAATTTGTTTGAAAATTTTTCGTTTTTTATAACGCAAACGGGTTTTGAAATATTGGTTGGACTTCTCAGCAGTTTTGAGTTCATCTATATTTAAGAGTTTTAAGCGAAGTTGGTTGTAATGTTTTAGCCTTTCTTCATATGGCAACTTACGAAAAAGTGCATGTTTTTGATCGAAGTTTCTTTCTAAATTTTTTATAAAAGGTTTTTGGTTAAAAATAAGTGTTACATCAGAATCTAAATTTGTATTTGTGGTCGCATCAACCATTTCTATTCTGGGTAGGTTTGAGTCGAACGAGACTGCCCAGTTTTCGTCCCGCTCGTTCTTAAGTTTTCCAATATAGGATTACAATTAACGCAGCTGATTACGGTGACTCCATCCGCACCACATTTATAACAGAAGAGTCTGTTAATCTGTGACGGACAATCAGTGAATAAATGACCTTGTCGTTTGCAATTGAAACAAACCAGAAGGTTCTGCGAGAAAGGTTTAGCTGAAAGCTTACTTCCACTTGTAATGGTCCTCTTCATACCGCAAATAGCCGATATATCCACACTTTCACCATCTAAACTGTTTTCTCCGTTAACATTTTCAATCTCGTGAACTGAATGGTAAGGTGTATTTCGATTTTGCATCACATATCGAGACTGTAACATACGTTCCGTTTTCCTGCATTCATCTTTAAAATGGTCAAGAGAATAAATCTTCATAGGGTATATTAGGTGAATTAATTTGGGGCTAATGTTTGTTTTAAGGATTTGAATAAGATCTTGATCTTTCATTGGCTGTCGAAGTTGGCTTTTCAATTGTAATATAGCATTGAAAAAGTCTTCAAAGTTCTCCCGAGGCAATTGTCGCCTATCCATTATCTGTTTTATAATTTCGAAATCATTTTCATGATTCCGAAATTGCTTTATTAGAGCACTTCGCAGACTTGGCCAATCACCTCGAGGATTACCTCGAAGAAATTGCCAATACCAATCTTGAGCAACTCCTGTCAACAAATGATGAAAATTCATGAGTACAACGCTCCATGAACAGTTATAGTTACTTTTTAACATATCAACCCTGAAGACAAAATCTTCTACGGACATGGTTTTTAAAGATCCGTCGTATTTTAACCCCCAACGGTCTAGGCGAAACGTTGGATCATCAGATGACCTTGAATGACTACGTCTATCATTAGCCAAGCGTGCGTTTGTTCTAAAGCTAATGTAAGAGTTTGCGTCTGAAAATTCATCTTGTGCTGGACGGATATTGTTCAATAGCTCATTTTGATTTTGGTTACTATACTGGGGTTTAATGGTAGGAATTTGATTTGATTCATCTATATTCGAATGAACATTTAATAGAGGTTGCAAAACTTTTTCGATGTTTTCCTTTATTAGAGATGGTATCAAATTTCTAAGTGTATCGTTTACAACATGTTTTATGCGTTCATCCAACTGCTTTGTTTTGATCACGCTGCTTGGAATGAACTTTTGAGACAAATGATCAGCTGGTGGTAGATTGCCAGCAGAATTTGATATATTTGCATGAGCAACATTAAGGAAATTATGAACCTGTTGAGATTCAAAAGGTAAATGCTGCGCAGCATTTCCTCTGTATGGCTCTCTGATTAATGACGTAACAATTGGATCTGATACACTTGAAACGGTAACAGTAGTTGAAGTGTTGGTAACTGTTTGAGTAGTAGGCACAACATTAGAAACTTGGTTGACATGGGATAATGTTTCGTTAAGGCTATTATCTGATTGCAAATTTGAAACATTGAGGAAATGGTCAGGTGTCAATACATTTGATCTAGAAGGTGTGTGCAGTACAGGTTTAAAAATGTTTCCAGCTTTAAACGATGGTGTGTCTGCTATACGTTGAGACTGAGAACGTGTGGATATACTTCTCTGCTTAGGAAGAGCTCCGCTACTTGTATTGTTTTGACTCATAGTGATTAATCAATATAGCTATTATGTTAAATGGGCTTAAGTATATCGGGAAAATTATTTCTATTCGCATATATATTTCTGTATACATATGTACATAACTATGTGTATTCGTTTTTAAGAGGATAAGGAACAAATCGTTGGGGAATGTTGAGATTTGATTTGATCATTTTGTGTTCAAAGTACTATTGACAAGAAAAGTTCATAATAATTAAGAAATGAAATAGAATGAAAGTAAAATAGTATGCATTAATTGAAGGAAGATTGTAATGATTACTGCTTATCTGGACTATTGAGCGAATTCTTCAACGACTCAGAAAAACAGCAATGTTTATAATATCGAAATTGTGTCCGGAAATATACATAAGTCCTTAACTGACTAAGACTCAAACACGTGATATCGATAATTTAGAATTTGTTCTATCGTTGTATTTCAGATAAATAATATCTAATAAGAAATACAAATTACTTATCAAAGTTTCCGCAAGAAAACTAGAAATTTGTGGTCTCGTACTGAGCGTACATATGAATTTCCGGATACCAAACACCAAGAATGTTCTCCAGGCTTGATATCTCTGGAACCACTGTAGAGAACGACCGCGTAAGGACTACTGTTTTGCGTCTCTTTACATATTTCGGTCGCCCCACGTTGGGCGCCATTGTATTTGTAGTGGTGTCCCAATTTAAGGGTGAGTTAAATTGGTCAGTGTTTAAACTTGATTACCTGAAAGCAGCGGTTGGCATGCTTGCGGTTGCGCGGCCATCAGCTCGACGGTGGGGAGGTACTTGCTGCTAACTTTTCTTTACTACAAAAAACATAATTTCATGCCAAAAGGGGTATAGGTTTGAAACTAAGTAGAAATTAAAGAATATAAGGTAATTTTCCCCGCATACCTGAGGAATTAACATATGTACACACATACATATGTAATAGGGCTATTGCAAAAGAATGAAGTTTTGAAGGTTAAAACTAATAAAGCATGGTATGAACTTAAAACGTCTGGGCGGTGTCATCGATGTTTTAACACCAGGAGAATCCCTCCCACAGCACTTAGTCGATACCAGTGAACCATGGTTATCTTGTTCTCAAATTTTGGTAAGATAACCCCAAAAAAAAAATTCCCTCGAACACTGATCAGTAACACATCTCAACACAATTTAGTATTTAAATCATTATATATGTATATATGTATCAAACGTAAATTTATTTAGGTATAAGTGACTTCACATGATTTAAAAGGTATAACAGTTTCGATTTATAGACACTTCATTTAAGTAAATTTATTCTATTGATATCTGAATTTAGGTTGTAAGTTAATTAGGTTATATGTCAAATGTAGTATTGTGTGAAAATTATATATTATATGTATGTATGTGAAAGCAAATTGTATGATTAGTGGTAATGTAAAGTTATATTTTTACTTTCAAAAGCCAAAGAGTGGATTAAAATGGTACTCACGGTTCTAATGATGCATTCTGCAGTGTTGTTTGTGCACAAATCCCTCTGCCTTGTTAGAATATTTGATTAGGTACATATATAAAAAGTTTCAATTCAATCTTAGGCTTCACAATTTCTTTCTTTATGTTACTTTAATTAACCTTTTTTTTGTTATTTTAATCTTTTTTTCTATTTCAAAACTTTAGGATTAATATGGCATGTTTTTTTTTTTTTTTTTTTTTTTTTTTTTTTATTAACACTTAAATATGTCTAGTCTTTTAATTGAATTGTTGTTCCTTTTAAAATTGTTGACGTCTTGTATGAGTAGGTAAATTCATTGATTTGTTTTTTTTTTCTTTCTTGTCTTTTACTTTTTTTTGTTTTTAGTTAGGTAGCATATAACTCCAAGTAGTTTGTTTAAATATAGAGAAGAAAATCTGCGGATGGCCTGGCAAAGATGAGTGGCCGTTATCACGAGCCGCTATGTTACTGTATCTGGCCTCGCCTGTTTTGTAATGGCGATCGAGACGTAACTCGTGCTTTCTTCCAAATGCCATCCGCAGTATTCTGTTAAGAAAACTCACGATTAAAATCTTGTTAGACACAACTAAAATATTACGATTTTACCTCTATTTTGTGTTTTTTTTTCCTTTTTATATCTCAATATAAATTCGTACTTTTTTACTTTTATATTTTTTTTTTTTGTTGTTTGTGGTTGAAACTTAGAAAAACTAGCCACCCGCTCAAAGTTGGCAATGGAGAAGTGCGAGATGATACCAAAGAAAAGGAGAGCAGGAAACTTGCGCATGAGCTTAAGTACTCTGTGTCATGTACTAAATTTTTGCCAATTGGTATAATTGGAGACTGTGTTCGCAGATCTATATATTATAGGCAACATGTTGCTCGTAATTTGACACGTTTCCTTTGAATTGTTTTTGAGTGGTTTTGACGTGGGATAAAATAAATTTTTTTTTTCTTCGAAAAAGAATTAGAAAACCTTATTTCAATGAACCACGCCACAAAGTGTTTTAGGAATATTATCCGGACTAAGATCGTACGAGTATCAGGCCGCAAGTATTCATAGCTAATGTGTTGGCTGCTAGTACTATAGGCTCTTTATCACGCGTTTACCCATCTTTCAACTATACAAGGAGTACAACGGAATAGTTGCTTGTCCAGAAGAATATTTAATGTTGAACGTCTTTGGTAGTCAAAAAGATAAATAAGGTCGTTACTGATCGAGTCTTCCAAAGCATATAATACCATCAAGCGCAGAAGGCCTTTGGTCAATTGGCCTTCAAATCATTGGTAATGCGGCATTTGATGAGGTACTATAGTATGAGTACGATAGAAAAAGTAACGAAAAGTCGTGCAGCGAAACAGTACCCGTTCAAGACGGGCCAACACCGAACAACGAGCAACGTTCGCGAATTTAACGAATAACGAGGGGAAAAGAAATAAGCCCCTATCAAAGAAGAAAAGAACTAGAGAACCAATCGATAGAGGTCATGAAGTGGTGCTTCTGCACGACTGAAATGTTGTTGAAAACCTCTGAGGCCATTTAGATCTGCTTCCTCGATTTTATAACACCTGCACAAGTCATTGTACGTGCATAGCGTTTGTCCGATGTGGGCTTTGATCAATCTCGTAGTTGTTCTGAAAGAACTTTCTTTAGTCCATGCTTGAGATTCGTGGTTCCCTGGGGCATTTCAGTAACTTGGTACAAGTCTGCCTGCCTGACAGTTGTTGTCATAACTTTAGCGGAGCGACGAAGTCGCGTGAGCTGCTAAACCCTGCGGAAAGGAAGTTGATATCCCTTTTGAAGCGAAACAGGCCACGCATGTACCTGTTAGACATAGGCGCCTATCTGACTGAAATTCGGCCTTATTTCGCTCGGCGTTATTTCACGGCACCGTCCATTGCGATACCACTGGGAGAGCATGAGAGGGCGATGGCCTAACTATTCTAGAAATAAAGAGGTTTTTCGGTAAATTAGTAAAGGCGGTTGATCTTCATACAAAAAGATCATGTAGATCCCGGAAGTGATTAGGGATTGCTTTCTGATGTGTTACATGGCAGCTCAGTTGCAAAGTAAGTCTTCAAATGGCACAGTGTCCACTGGATATATTTAGAAGTTTAGATAAACCTTTTTTCCTGGGGCTAACCAGTTCTTTTAATCGCTAAGGATCAAAATTGGTTCATATTAGCCCACAGGTCTCATAGTTGTCTGGATGAGTCAACCAATGACTAGAAAGTGTGTCATTTTTTGGCATAGCATAATGGTGGCTTAACGTTGTCAAACTGTTGTTCCAAGAACTCCGAGGATGGCCTGTTCATCAGCAATGCAGTTCCCTGGGAAGTGCGACCATCTTTCCGCCTGAGAGAGCCTATAACGCATCTATGGCATTCGAAGGTAGAGATCTGATCTCTGCTTGGCTAACTATGTCCAAATATGGCGGTTATTGGATTCAAGAATCAACTTGGAAAGATGTTGCAGTATGTGGTAGACTAAAGGATTTGTGTACGCAGGGGTCCTCACAGAAGATATTTGCCTAATAAGAGTATAGTCTGTAGTATCTGCCCTCGATAAGAGCCTATGTATTGATTGGTTCTATAGCTTTATGTAAAGATTTGATAACGTTGGACTCTGACTAAAACAATTTCCAATATCGAAGTAAGTTGATCCTGTATTTCTGTGGCAACCGAGTATCCATGAGACAGTGGTCTCCATTTGGATTTGGAAGGCGAATATGTATACAAAGTGGAGGTCCATTAAGCCGCCAAACTTATCAAATACCGAGTAAGCCATGGTATTGCGAAAATACTTTTGTGGTGCCCAAAGTTCAAGATTCATTCATAAAGTTTTGTAGTTTTCGACAGAGGATTTCAAATATTCAGCATGTTAGTTGCTAGTTGTGAAAAAGAGGATAATAATGTTTTTGATTGATATATCTTTCAAATACACAAATTACTGTCATTCTTAACTAAAAATTGATTTGGACCGCATAATACTAGAACCACCCTGGAGAAGTATTTTGTTTATTACTAATTAATTACCTCAAATCTGTCTGTCATTCTGTCAATCAGAAAATTCATCAATACACGAATATATTTTATGCCCTTGGGCACTTTCATCCCAAATATTTCGTTGCTTTGCCTGTACATCAATAAGAGGTACCTCGGAATATAGGAATGAGATGGAATGGGGTATACTACAACTTATTCTGGACCCACGCTAGTTTCTCCAGACCTGGATCATTCAGATTTTGAAATATGTATTTAACTTTGCTATCAGCTTTCACAAAAACATCAATAAGAAGTGCCAGGAAATAACTTAACAGGCAAACGATCGGTAGTATCAGATTTTTATTTTTTCCCACCTCATGCTATCGGCGAAAGTGATTTTTTGCCGGTAAGCTGACTCATTAAATAGTCCACTTTCATATTTATGATTCTGTGTTTATTCTTCTCTCTAATTAGCATTCGAAAATGATTTCATAAATCGGACAAAAAGGCATTGACTGAATAAATATGTATGGACTTGTGCATGTGTTTCACTTCTATCCGGCTCATTCAATAATGGCCTGGATTCTTTTTTAACTATTTTGCTTAGACCACGCAACAACTTTACGTGGTTATACAAGGGACCCATACGCAGCTTCACACTACGTATATAGGTAAGACCTACATATTGCCACTTCTTCGTTCATAGCTCTTAAATAATATCCTAAAAATGCTACGCTTCTAAATGCTAGTTTGAATTGTCCGTCATTTTGGTGCTCACAGCTAGCGCAGTACTCATAGCCATGATATATCAGGTATGATGTCGCTATCCTTGGCCCCAAGCGGTGGTCTTTACTAAAATGCTCGATTTCTCAGCCAAAATTTGACACTTCCTTAGGCTGCATAACTAAGCACGATACTTAATCCAATGCTTAAATGGGATTGTACCCTCTACCAGCCTCACCATTGTTGCAATCGTCTAGTGGACCATCCTAAGCAAGAAATAGAACATCTGCTGGTTAAGGAAGGTCCAGCGTGGAGCAACTTTTGTAGGTGTAATGGAATCTTGCTCAGCAGATCGGTTCACAAACTGTTGCTTACACCTGCTATCCATTGACTTTTTCATAAAAAATTAGAGAACCGAAATACAGAGTCAGTCGACCATACGAACGTTGTAATCTAGCAAATTAATTCCGTCTCTGACCTGTTTTACTACCACATCAAATTTTTGTAAAACTTTCCCAGTACTCTCAGCTTCTAACCAGCTAGGAGTGCAAAACGGAAATGTGATCAAAGACTTCGACAGACTTAAGAATATCTTTTAACACTTTCCGATGATTCGAAAAGTTTACCACTAAAATAGAAACCTATCACCATGCGTTCTAAATATGGCTATCTTATCTCATAGTCTGGCTGCAATTAATGCAATTAATTCAACTTCTTCGTCATCGAAGTTAGTAAAACAATATCAGCCAGCACTCAACCTTCCTTGCTCTCATTCAATAGATACCACCATCTGGCTTTCACGGTATAGGAATTTTGAGGAGAACTTAAGAACGAGCTGACCAGGCAGGACTTAGCTATTTATAGTTCTCCAACAGATGCAGGCAATATTCCCCCTTCAGTGGTTAAGGACAGCGTACATCACTACTTTCTCAAGCTATGTACATAATCATGGATGTCTTTTTCATTTTTATTCGAAGGTAGCTACGACCAATGGGCCGTTGGTCGCACCGTTGCTGGTACCGCTCTTACCGGCTAAAACCGCCTCCGCCTTACAGACCGATTTGTGCACTCCATGGTACCGGGTCGCCCTGAAGACTAGGCTTACTTTTTAATATTCGATTATTTTACCTGTTCTCTTCACGTTGACGCCATAACGGTCTAAGGCTGCTGAGTATATGCGCTGCTATATTATTAACAAGGGTCCAATATTCCCCCTTTCAAAGCATATATACTACGCAATTCCCAACCGAACTGTATTCAGTTAAGAAGACAACTTTGTCCACTTTTATCTATTCGTATTAAGAGAAGTAGGTAAGTCCAGTCAATACTCGCCATGAATTTGATAGTAAGGACTTGCTGTAGAACAAGCATTTGACGTCAGATCGCATTGAAGAATCACCAACTAGTGCGTAACCTCTTCTTACTTGGTCTGAGTTTATGGCGGCTCGTCAAATGGCAGCATTTAATCTTGTTTCCAATCTGAAACCCAGTGAAGTGGCACCAGCTGCCTTAAATATCTCGGCCAAGACCTAAAATATTCCCGATGTTGAGTATGTTAAGGTAAAGGATCTACTGACCAGAGAAATTACTCATCGATGTACGTCGACCGCAGGAATTGTACATTCCATCAATTAATGTTCCTCGTGGACTATAGAACAGGGGCTAGTTTTCCGTCGGAGCAGTAAACTAAAAAGTATGGACGTACGAAACCTGACCTCGATTCCGGACAGCGCAGAATGTGAAGAAATCCCCAAAGGGCCATTGATTCGTATGGTTGTTGTGTTCAAGTTATCATGCTTATATTATCGGTAGCGGGCCACTCTCCAAATTGTTCCGGTAAGGCCATCCTCTCGGATGAATAATGAATGAGAAAAACTCATGCTCCGCATTTTCCGAGACAGTTTCAAAATATGGACAGTTTGCGATGTTTTCATGTTTGCGTTTAAGTATTATAGATATTCCCGAAAGCAGCCATGTCGGGTCAAAAACTGTGCTTGTTTCGCCGTGATTCCGATTACTTCATTTATCGACACTTGTTATAAGATGATGTCTCCATCTTACTCTTTATGTTCCAGGTTGCGATACCAGGGATTCTTTCGTATTTTCTTTTTTCGTCGCTTACCCGGCTCGCTATTTCGTCAGCAAGTATGTCGACAGGAAGCATTGAACATACAATGAATATAGCATCGTGCTAAATAGTTCAAAACCCGCAGGCAACTCTCTGTGCTCTAAGGCAGTGGACGGATTTGATTCCCCCATGTAAGATTTAGTTTCTCATGTTTCATATTTCCGCTGCATACATGAGCATAGAGCTCACAGCTCCAGCAAAAGGAAGCCTTTTATTCTGCCTTGGGCCTTGTACGTGCATTTACAGTTTTCGACGACTTTTCACATACCTGTTCTTGATGATTTTTAAAACTTAGAAGACTGTCAATCACAACTTTCAGGTACTTGAGAAACGGTTGAGAAACAATTTCCTGCGTTTCAACTCTAATCGTCATCGTTTCGCGAATTTCCCTACTCGTAATAAGCATTGCTTCAGTTTTATCATCGGCTAGTTACAAGCCATTGCTATGGAGTTGGACTTCTTCTACAAGCACCACGGCAATGTCGTCTATAAGTCCAATAATCGGCGGTTCGCTAGAAATTTGTAAGCATGTAATTTCATCGTACATAGTGTTCCATAGTAGGGGGCGTAAGACCCAGCCTTGTGGCACACCGTCAATAACTTCGTTCTCTTGAATGACGTTGAATAACATCGTCAGAGTCATCGAGGAGGATTCCTTATCATTTTATGGAGATAGTTGTGTATTTCTACTCGATTAGGACTGCTCGCCGAGTTAAACGTGTAATTCACGTGCAGGGTTATGATGGCGTAATATTTCTTGGTGCCCCCTTTGTTATTCTCCCAATTAGTTATTATCCCATTTATTGCGTCCATACTCGACCGGAGACCAGATTGATGTTCCGATAGACCTCCTGCGTTTCATTTGCTGGCAAGAGGCTATTGTACATGATGCGTTCAAATATTTTTTCCGACCGTGTCAAGCCGACAAATAGGCAACAGAACGAAGGATCTTTTGGGCTCTATTTCCCCTTTGGTAAAAGCATTAGCCGTTCGCTTTTCCAAGAGCAAGGAAAAACGCCCTCTTTAGCCTATTTTCGAGGTGTGGTTGCGGGTCGTTTTGTTCTTTTGTGACGTTTATTGATTTGCCCGCAGTCCGGCAGTCTCTAACAATTTAACTTTTTAATTCTTCACAGCGGGAATTTGCAATAAAGAGTTAAACATTTCGCCAAATGAATCCCGTCGTGCTTTAATAGCGATCCTTAGGGCCTTATTTGGAAGCCATCCAGTTCCGGTGATTTTTTGTAGCGTACCGCCTTCTTTCTTCTTCGCGTGCAATTATAGGTATCATCGGTACCCTTTTTTCTGGTGACGTAAGAGGCTCGCAACTAGTTTACATATATCAGAACGATTGCATACTGTTTCCCACACATCGTGATTAAATCGTTCACAAAAAGTCTCTAAAGCAAAGCCGCTTGCTAGACTTAATCGCATTTTTTAGTCGAGTGCTTGCTTCTTGATATGCATTACATGTACACAGCATCTGCTGGTCGTCGGCATCCCGAATCTGGGAACACTTGTAAGTTCTTCTCGTTCGGTGGCATACCGATCTCAGTTCCTCAATTTCGAGGGTCCACCATTATACAGATGATCGATGCCTTCCCCTTTCTAGCCTAGATATTGACGTATTACAATGCCTGCCTGAACCATCTGCGCTTCTAGCTTCAATTATCACCTCAGTAACGATGAAGCTTAGAAGACTTCATCTAGAGTATTAATATTCTATCGTAATATTACCGGTTTTGGCGGTAAACATTATACATAGTATTAAGATCGTTACTACCTTTTCGTAAGACGTTGCTTGCAAATGTGACATCAATGTCAGAACCTGATCTTGATATGCTAAATAAATTTGTAGTTCCAATGTCAGCTAAAGCAATATTCAGAGAGGAAAGTGATTCAGGAAGAGCCGAAGCTCTGCGATTTGTATATGAGCTGCCCCATCCTGAGGCCCATACATTGAAAATGCCTGCGATTATGCTAGGATTCCAATAGCGTCTGCGACAAGTCTGCCCAAGACCAATTCGAAGCTTTTGATATTAGCGCTCGATGGTATACAACAGCGATATATGTAGGTACATCCTATCTTAGCACGTACATCTGCTCTGGTTGCTCCGAATATTCCAGAAATGTATGCGTTTTTACATTCTGGACCTCTCCTGCTACCGGTTATATATTCAGATATATTGGCCTGACAGAGCAAACAATTTGGTCTGGCTTTGCGGTCCTTTAACTTGTGGCCGTTTTCCCACATCGAATGCACAGCCCGTTCGGTCGTTATGACTTTTGCAAGCTTCTGCAAAGTGTCCGAACTCGAAGAGAAGCATCGTTCCCAACACTGTTTTCTCTCGTATCCGACAATAAACCCAACCGATCCGCACTTTTCTAATTTTTAATATTGTTTGCCATTTCCGCGTTACATCGTAAGCTTTGCTCGCGTTCCTAGTCATCGCATTTTTGGATTCAAAATTCACTTGGTCATTTAAGGCGACGCAGATTTTCGCCTTAGACGTCACTTCGTCGATATGTTTGCATTCTAGCAACACCTCTTGCGTAATGGACCAAATGTTGTCGTTTTCACCTAGCGGTTCCTTGATTCTATTTTTATAGACCGCTATTGTTTAGCGAGAGTAGGAGATCTCCCCCTGGAGTTTTTCGGATTCGGCTCATATTCGTCCCCACTTCTTGAAGTGTACTATCCGCCCTTATTTTCCGAAGCATGTCAGCATATGATACTCGTAGATCTTGTTCTTCTTAATTATAATTTAATCGGAGCTCGGTGGATCTTTAGAACCCGTTGCCTACTTTTTCCTAGCTTTCTTACGCGATTTTCTGCTTAATTTTGGTTCAGCTTTGGCCGACATCCCTATTTTTTTTCAACCAGACGTTGTGTTTTTGTCTATCGTTTGGTTTCTTTACCGCCGCGTTGTTCGGTCGGAATTTCATTGGTTTATGAACATTTTGTTGAATGGATTTTATTACCATTATGCCTGCGAATCATTATTGAAGATCAGATATTTCGTTCTGCATATTGGCGACCTCAGAATTTGCCTGATCATGAATATCTAGAAAAATGTATCCGCTAGTATTAGAAAATCTATTTTTTGATAACCTAGAGGAGTTATGGAAAATGCAATGACTCTAGTTTTCCACCCAGTCAATGACACCCAACCAGTCATATCCTACATCGATCAGCTACATGAATTGTGTTACCAAAACCGCATACTACAATGCTAATTGGGTTTCTCTCGCAGTTAAAGCCACCACTCCTAACTACGTAACAATTCGCCGTTGTCATTTCGAATTCAGAAGCTATGATCACCCCGAATTGGCGGTACAAGTTTTGAAATTGCAATTATTCTTCAAGATCAGAGATTAGCGGTTAACTCTGCGTTGACATTTTTGTCATGTCCCCCAAATACGAATACTCGTATGTGGTCGGTCACCACCGTTACGCTAGAAAATTGCAAACCTCCGAAAGTCAAAATCCTCTGCGCACGAAAAAATCTCGTATTCTCTCGCCATTCGCAGTCGACAAAGATAAACGAGGATCGCTCTTTTAGACACAAGAATATCAAAATGAACAACACGTGAATGAAAAGATACGCCATGGTCAACATCGATCGGCTGGAATTTACTAGATGTCGGCGTATATTGGGCATCAGAAACCATCCACATAATAGAAAAACCCTTGAGAAGATGTTAGTTTTCCTTACCACACCCTGCTTGGTTGCTAATAAGCTCCCAGGATGTGAGGCTTTGTGCTGCTGGTGTTTCATAATTAGGCTCGAGTATTGTTCCGTTTAATTTTCCTAAGGACAAAGCTAGTGGACAAATATAATTTCTTCGGTCTTAACCAACAAAGTAGAACAACAAAGCCAATAGAATTTACTTATGAATTTGACCCTCTTCAGTCCTACTATAGCCAAAGGTCGAGCTGATCGTTGTTATTTTAAAGTTGTTAAGTGCTTTTATGTCGCCCGTAATCATCAGCTCAGATGTTTTCAGAAACACTCATTGAAGTCCCCTTCCAAAAATGTTGCCTATACCATTTCTTTGCGATTTACTCCACCATCTCCATATTTTTGATGGCAAGATGTTGCGAAAATATCTGCAGATCTATCAAGATTATATGCACTTAGAGCGCCCTGAATTGCGAAAGTTAGCTTTGAACGCATTCTGCTGCTGCACCCGGAAAACAGTTGCGGCATCAGAAACTAGCCGTTCATGCGACAATATACTTCAAAAACAAGAGCCAATTATCCTCGGGCAGAAATCACATACCAAACTGGCTTTTTGTACAACCTAAACGTTTTCCTGGCTTCTTTTGGACTGTTAAGACACCAGTTATACCAGTTTTGTTTATTTGTATAGCAATCGATATAAAAATAAAAGTTTCAAAGCATCCTTGCTGTTCGGAAACGTTCCACCATTGTTTTGGCGTGAATATCACGCAGAAGATAGTACGTCTCCTGCAAATCGGGTAAGATCTTAACGATAGGTGGAACCTTTCATTAATTTTTAAATATAACACGACTGAACTGTTACTTCGAGTAGAAAGTGCAATCTTCCCTGTCGATTTACGTGGTTTCCGGCTAATTTCATCTCGAACTTGAGCCACATATTTTCGTGTTGCTGTTGACATTGACGGTCTGGGAGAGGTCGAATCATCAAATATCAGAGTAAATGCTAAAGGAACTACAAGTTCCTCAAAAATACACGCAATGCGCTGCGTACCAGTGGCTTATTGAACTACAAAATAATCGCATCGAATGCTACTTCCCTCGCTAGCCCCACTCCGCTAATTTTAACTTAAATATTTTCGACTGGGCAAGCTTTATATCGCTGAGGGTACCCTTCAACTTTCTCAGTGGCCAGCTGAAGATAATAAAGGGTGTTTTTTTTTAAGTATACAAATCCAATATGAAACAAAACACTTGAACCTAATGTTAATGTCTATGATATTAGCTTTATTTAATAGATCATTTTATGCCATTAGTGTTTAAATATGGTGCTGTGACATAACGCACTTTCATAAAGCGACATAAGGCCAAATTATTTTGAGACATAAGACCAAGAAAGTATTAAGATATAGGCGCCTGCCAGACATATGTATTTCGTTCAACGATAAAATTGAAATAAGAATAAACCACAGACTCGCTCATAGACGCCTGCCTGACAGTTCTTGACATACCCTTAGCGGAGCGACGTGAGCGGCTAAGCCCTGGGGAGAAAAGGGTGAAATCCTGTTAGCGAGCGAAGCGAGTCACCCAACCCAAACTTGAAATACGCCAGACTCGCTTATAGGCGGCTGCCTTACTATTGAGGGTTACAGTTACATGGATTTCAGGGCGCCGCTACTTGGCGTGTAGTATACTAGTCATTGAATGCAATATTGTCCTCCTTTTTGTAGACAATACGTTAAAGATAGCAGTGAAGTGTTTATGTCACTTGGCCTTATGTCATGGCACCCTTAAATATGACATCGGGCATAGGCACACCACGGCTAGTTCGAATGAAGCGCAATCGTGAAGTCCAATTTTCGACAACTTTATCGAGCAACTGGGGCCGTATATTAGCAATAACACGGCGAATTTTGACCTCCAAATCGTCCAGCATATCTGATTTCTTGACATAGACTAGTGACTTCACACATCCCCAAAGAAAATGATCTAAAGGTGTGAGACCACAGAATCGTGGGGACCAGTTCACAGGTCCATTACACGAAATTATGCGCTCAGCAAATGTTTCCCACAATAAGTCGATGGTGTTGCGCGCCGTGTGGCATGTTGCGCCGTCTTGTCGAAACCAAAGCTCTGTCACGTCAAGTTAGAAATCATGTTTCTATAGCGCTCTCCATCGACGGTAACATTCTGACCGGCATCGTTCTTTAGGAAATATGGGCCGATGATTCCGCCAGCCCATAAAGCACACCAAACAGTGAGTTTTAATGAGTGTAATTCCACTTCAAATTCGGTAATCTTGCTTGTTTACATATCCACTTTACCAAAAATGGGCCTCATCTAAGAACAAAATTTTGGGTTGAAAATGAGGATCAAGCTGTATTATATTTTCGGCCCAGCGACCAAACCTACGACGCATATAATGGTTATGCGGTTTCAACTCATGCACAAGCTGGATCTTATAAGCTTTTAAGCCCCGATCTTTCCGTAAAATCTTCAATAAATTGGATGGGTATAGGTCCAATTGCTGTGCACGATGGCGAATCGACTCATTCGGATTCTCCTCAACACTGCGCTCGCTCCACAACGGCAATAACTCCTTCTGTTCGCACTGTTTGTCGTCTTTGGGCAAGCGTATTATCCACTAGAGTATACGTGGTGTGAAAACTATTCATCGTGTTCCGAATAATTTGCTCAACCAACCATGGTTTGTACAGTTTGTAAGAGTTGTTCTGGCGTTAATCTATTCATCTTAAACTGGCAAAACATTGACAATCTGTAGAAACAGTGTTGCTAGTTTAAAAACCAAACCTCTTAAAAAAATACCCTTTATATGGTTTGGAGAGGTTTCTGGTCGTGACCTATTTTTATACAACAAACTACGTGTAGTGTTCTTAAGCTATTAAGTTTGGTCCATGTATGCATTGGCAGTTCAAAGACTGGTATGTAGACTGTGGGGTTATCAAAAACGTTGTTGGCTGGTAAAAGTTCCCTGAAAGTCTTTATGGCAGCTCCATATTCAGAAGTTGAAAAAATAAGTCTAAGGATGAGCATGCACCGTACCAAGTGAGCCTGTAGCGGGGTTGGATGCTAGTTACTACCAAGTTATTTCTCATTTTTGGCAATATTGTTAAAAGTTATATCCATTTGTATCATGAGGGGTTTGGTGTACTTATTGTGCAATTGAACTCAACTTCGAGTAGAATATGGGCTAACTGATTGCTTAGATGGAAACAGACTGTTTCCGTTATGGTCACACTAGGTATCTACCACCAGTTTTTGAAATAAGAACTTTTAGTTCTCTTGCCGGGCTATCCTCAATTGTGTACATGTTTCGTATTTGGGTAACTAAAGTCAGTCATCTACAATCTTTTATTTAAAGCGTTGCGTGTTTGGCAAGTCATGGATATATAAATAAAATAAAAGTGGTTCTAAGACTGATCCTTGTAGCAGCCCGTTATGGAAGTTCTGGATTTGGCATTTACGTCGTTGATAAATGTTTTACAGGAGCGATTGCTGAGCATGTCGTATGATAGATTAGGATTCGTATTTTTCTGCAACGTGAAACTTTAATAAGTTTGTGGATCATAGCAACAGACACACAGTGTCGTACGCAGCATCTTTTGTGTCTCTTTTCAACATTTTCTTCGATGGGTTCTACGGGCTGAAACTTACAGGTATTTTCTTTTCGAAAACAAGACTGTTTAACGGGAATAGTTTCATTTACGGCTCGTCAAACCTGTTGTTGATAAAGGCGTCTGGGATTCTATTTCAGACACCTAGCAGAACGATTTCCCGGTAGCTTTCAGATCTGTCATCTGGTGCTTCTAGTTTCGGTGCTGCCAATATTTTTGGTCCCTAAAATTCGCTCCCTAGAAGACTCGAATTTTTGTATTAATTTCAAGGGAGATCTCAGCAAATTCTGCAGCCGGCTGTGCCACCTTCTACCTTGGAAAATTATGGCAATAACGCTTTTAGTTCTTTATGTCGTTCTTGTTGAATTTATCAGATTATGCAGCTTACTACAAGCCCGAACCGAGATTTATTTTTCAAAATTCCAAATCCAAGTTTTCTGGCATTTTGTCCATTTTACTAAGGGTGAGCTATCAAGTGAATATAAGGGATCTTCTATGGTTAGATATCAGTCTCCCACTTTCAGTGCCATCCAGAAATATTTTCTTTTCGCCTTTGCGGCTCCGACGAATCTACCATAATTTAAATAGCCGGAGATATCCACCGGACATTGGAGCCAAGTTCAGAGGTAAAGTTCCATCACCGACATAGCATGACATTCGTTAATAGAAATTTTTCGGGATAAGTTCCCGAATTTGTCTGCCATAAAAATCAGGTAAACCTCATCTTGTTGTCATTCAGCGTTTTTAGATGTTGCAAAGCAGAGATCGGGATCGTTGCGCCAACGTCTAGGGTAAAAAAGTTTCTATATCTCTGAGGTCAAAATTAAAGTGGACGTTGTTTGTTTCAGAAAAATCTGATAATAAATTTTGGCAGTTTTTCCTGGAGGATTCTTAATTTGGTCCACACAAAGCCGAAGAGCTTGATTCTTGGCCAAAAGAACTAACAGAACTAACGAACTACATACAATTAAGAAATAGCATTTTTCATGAAATAAGGATTGCAAAACACAGTTGTACTCTAACCCACTGCATACCAAGTTAGATGGCCGAAAATTGGGGAGTAACCTTCGCGAATTGGGGATTGCAATGAATTTAATCGTAGGTTCTAATCGATTCCACCCCCTATAACCTCAGGTGTAAATGAAGGTTATACTTACCACAGTCTTGCTGTCTCAACAGAGACACAATTTTCCTTCACGAGGAAAACGCGGATATAGTCAAAAGTTTTCACTTAACTGAGCTCCAAATGTGCGACATCTGCTCAAATTAACTTATCTCTGGATCTGCCACAGACATCGCCACTGACTCGCATCTCAGGAGTTCCTCGGCCAAAACGTCCATATTGAGTTTTGGCTAGACCATACGCATGCACTGAATTTGCTTGGGACCGGCTATGGCGGAATTGCACGTAGATTACGTTAGGTTAAACATCATGCCACCACACAGACACTAGGCACCTAAATGGGCTCATCGCGGTCATTTTTGAATTTATCTTCAAATGGCACAAACCTAAACAATCGCAATGTTGAAACACCCAATTTTCTTGCAAGAGCCAAGAAGGCCTTTGAGGTTTGTGCCGTCTATTGCCTCTACGTTTTCGAAAAAATATTTCCTTAAAAATTTTCTTCGACTATGCGGCATTGCCTCGCATTCACACAGCTTGTGTGTTATGTCCCCAACTGCTTGCAGATCACCGTAGAATCTGCAAATATCCGTATCTGACAATTTGAGTATCTTTGCGTGTTTCCGCAGGAGACAGTGTCCTGTCAGGATTCCTATAACTAACCTAAGCTTATTCCTGTTTAGTTTTATTAACTTCATAAACCTTTTACCACCAAAAAGTGGCCAGAAAGCCTTGGATACTATATGTCCTTCAAGACTTGACCACCTTAGGCTGGCAGTCTCTATAGTGCCCCTTACTATGCAAAAGGGTGGTTTGAAATTGGGAACCTCACTATAGTCGAGTAGCCCTTCTTTTCTTGCAAACTCGTTCGCTTACCCAGTTCTGACTGCGTAGTGCCTTGAGTACTGTGCGACAGCCCTTGATTGTATCAGAGTTTAACGCTGGTAGATTCCATTGCATTGAGTGCGGAGTGGCTATCGATGTAGATAGCGATATCATTTTCGGGCATCGATCTCATTTACATTAGCTCAGCCGCCCTGAGGATAGCCAGAACCTCTGATTGGAAGACACTGCTTGTGTCCGGTAGTCTTATAGACACTGGTAGTTCTGGGTCTTCCGAGAAGATACCAGAACCTATTCCTTCCTCTGTTTTTTAGCCATCTGTGAAAATTGAAATTTTATTTGGAATGATTTTTGCCAGTCCTCCCTCTCCGAATAAATTATATCGTACGGGATGTCGAAGTCGACCAGGAAGGAATTTCATCCGTCTGTCCGGCAGTAGCTCCGCTAGGATCGCGCCATGTCCGAAACTGCTGCTCTAAAAGTAACTCAGATTAGAGAGTCATATCGCACTGTTGCCAGCAAGTTTTTTGATCTATAAACCAAGCTGTGTTAGGTACAAAAAAGTATCCAATGCTGCTAGGGGTGGTACGGAGCGCAGCTGTAGTGGCTAATTTTTCCAAATTTTTCCTTCGTTCTTTTGTAGATAAAAAGAGCATTATATGCCTTTTTGACTCTTTCCACTCCAGTTCCACTTCGTTGAGTCTTGGGAGTTTGAATTGTGGTATCTTGTATCTTTTCTGGTGAAAAAAACCAGTTCCGTTTCGGAAGGGTTGGCATTGAGATCACAGCTTTTTGTCCAAGTGCTGATCGTCTTCAAGGCCACCTCCATAATTTCGCTTAAAATATTTAAGTATTTTCCCTGCACTATTATGACCACGTCATCTGCGTATGCCATGACACTTATACCCATTGTACTAAGCTTTTTGAGGATGGGGAGCTTTGCCCAATACTGCTTCCGTAAGTTACACATGTCATCTTTTCCCGACATACAGTGGAATTGTAAAAAATCGATAGGTGATTCAGGCCTAAATTAATGCTACACATACTGTACTACTACTCATCTATGTGGTGGAAAGGATGAAGACCATGTTACTTTCATAATCCTTCTAGATTTCTCCAAAGCCTTTGATATGGTTAACCGTTCCACTCTCACTCAGAAGTTACGTCTCCATTTGCTGTAGAGTTACCCTCATCTTATCTAGAAGAACGAAAAAGCTGTGTCTCTGGAGGGCGTCCTATCAGAATATCTTGCTTTGGTGCGAGGAGTGCCCCAGGGGTCGATTTTGGGACCTCTCTTCTTCGCACTGTGCGTCAGTGCTATACAAACCGTCATTTTGAATTCAGCAAAACACTCTTACGCCGGCGATATTCAAGTTTATAAGACGTGTGCCCTTGGCCTTGTCGAAGACCTTCAAAGTATCTCGAGCTGGTCGTTGGGAAATAGTCTAACATTTAATCCAAGCAAGTGTAAATGTTTAATTATTTCAAAAAGAAGCCAGAGCTGTTCTATTTTCCATCAATCGAAAATAGAATTTATTGAATCTTCGAAAAATCTAGACATGATATTCAATTGGGCACGCACATGCTATAGTGGGCAAGACATATGACGTTCTTCAAACTCTACGGACCGCTCAAAAGTTCATATCACCGAAGGCAAGCTTAACTCTTGCTAAGGCACTGGTTATTCTTCTACTTCCTTATGGTTGCGAAATATTCGGTAACTACATGCTGACAGTAAAAGAATACTTCAACTTTTAGGTAACAGCGCTATCCGGTTCGTCTACGAGCATTTGAAAAGTCATTTTGGCTCATCAGCGTAAACGCTTAATCCAATATACTCGTACAATTACGAGTGTATACTTGTACTTACAAACTCCCTATTGTTCCTTATTTTTCTCAGACAACTTCATTTTTAAAAATGGCCCAGTTCAGCAGTCATTAAATCACAACAAATTTAAAACACGAGAACTCGACTAACTGTACAATTTGATGGCTTCACTTTTTACCATAATAACCCACAGCTCTACAACAATCAACAATCATAAAAAATGGTCCAGAAGTTCCTCCTCTTTCTCACCATTTTCAACTCCAAAATTAATTTCAAATTATAGAACTTCAATCTATCTGACGGCAATGGCCACGACCGCAGACCACTCCGAAATTTGTATCTCAACAAGCGTATAATTTCGCACAACAAAGCAGAGAACCATCTAATTTGACCTAAAGCCCTGGCAGCAATAAAACCCAATTCATCCATTATTACTCGTGTCCGTGCCCAAGACCATGTCCATATTCGTATCTTTGTACGAGTATCTCTCCTCCCTCATCGTCACGTTATGTTACTCACAACGACACGCACAGAACCATAATTTAGGTCACGTTCTTCAAGGCAAGACGTTTTCGTGTCTGTTTATTCGACATTTTTGGGGTGTGTGTACGTAACGAGAAACAAAAAAAAAAACAAAAAAAACAAATTCTCTCGTCTCACGATTCTAGGTCAACCACAGAGCACAGAAAAAACAAAAAAAACCTCAAAAGGAATGACAAAATATTTGCATATCACATGTTTAGCGGTAAAATACTATCTTCCGACGGTGACTGACACCTTTAGGTGCTAATTCAGAAATTAGGGTTTGTTATCCGTCGAATAGATACTTTGATTGTTCTAGAGAGGCACCTGCAGTCAGTGGAGATGTGGCGTATTTGGGGTTCCTTTCTCCAGTAACCATTGACGACTTATACAATCTTTAGAATTCACTTTTGTTTTCAATTTCTATTCCATCTGATTAATCATCGGAGGAAGCTCATACGAACGCATAACCCATATTTTAGGCAATATATCAGCGCTACCCATCTTGGACAGGTTGAATTCGTGGTATAACTTTCACCCGGTACCAAAGTCATGACCACGAGCCATGAGTAGGCGCAGTTAATCTGTGTGTCGTGTACTCGTAAATACGAATACCTCTCCATATGATTCATATTAGTGACTAGGTCATTAAAACCAATTTCTCAGGAAGTACGAGTACTCAAATACACTCGTATGCCTGCATATATATTGTACATAGTTGCATACGTTTGTAGCTAATAGAAAGCTTTTCTCTTTTATTTTACAGATGGGGACAATACGAACCAGGAATAGGCGAGCAAAGGACACAGTCAGCGGCGGATCTAGTATATCTATGCTAGTAATTCTAGTTGTACTGAATGTATGCCAGCTGTCAAGAGGCAATCCGGTTTTTGTGGATAATCCTAGCTTAGCACAGTGTAAGTATATGCACTTAAGATACAAATTGAATGGATTTTGTGTTTCAGGCTTTGGTATTCAGGTAGAGAATGTCTACAAGTAAGTGCCGTGGTATTATCTCAAAAGAATGTTCTTGCTTCACTTTCGTAATCCGAAAGCGATCGTTTAAGTGGACATGTGAAGAATAAATGACACATTCTCTGACCTACATTTCTGGGGCGTTAAAGAATTTTTTTTTCTTCTTTTGCCGTCATCAACTGAATTGAGTTCTTTTTTTTTTTTTTGTCTTTGAAATTTTGCACTTATTATGCTGGCTACGAAGGTGCTATTTGAGTAGTTTTTTGTGTCTGCAAGAGCTATGAACTTTGAGTTTTATGCTGGCGGATGAGATAATACATAGAGACGCATAGATTTCTGGAGAAATTTCAAATGTTAACCAGCGTGCATTCCAAAGCGGACGGCAGGTTAGTCATTGCAATTTATTAAGGAAAAATAACTCCCCAACTACATAGTATTTTCTTTCAACAACAAAAGAAACAAAAAATATTGCTGCGCAGATATTTGTACATACCCCGATCGTGAAGAGAAAACAAAAGAGTTGAGTAGAAAACTTGTAATTTGCTTAGCTCACCGAGTAAATTTTTGTTTGTGCTGATGTTTTGTCAAGTGCTCGGATCAGAAGGCAATTTAAGCGGAACGGTCGACTTAAATATTTTGTTTTCTCGAAAATATAACGAATCAGTAGAATTGAGGAGATTTCGGCTCCTAAGACCAAATTGCTAATGAGCATTTAATAAGGCTTCTTAATGGATTCGTTCGAGTTGGAATTTTCCACTTTGTCTAATCAGCACGTTTTGCAATCAAAAGCAAAATTTTGAATGAGAACTTGCTGAATTATTTCCTTGAAGTTACGTACGAGTTAATGGCATCATGACAATTAACACAAGTGTTACTGATTGATGAATAGATGTAGGAAGCCATTCTTACTTTTTTAGAAGAGTTCCATTTGTTAGTACATATACATTCTAGGCCGTGATCAGTTTGTCTATCCCCAATGATATAAATTGTGCATATACCTTTACTTTTGCACCCCTCGATTAGTAGTTGTTCACAATGAGACTTCTCCCAACTCTCAAGATACGATTTGGAATCAGCTTCTGCTTCATAGTGTTGCGTCATGGTCTCGTCCCACACCTAGAAGAGCCTTAGCTGTCCCCTTGGTGGTTCCAACTTCCAAATAGATTTCAATGATGCAGAACTTACTGCTTTCCATGATATCGCAAAATGATAGAGCAGTCTATCAAAGGTAAAGTCAGTATGGTTGTGCTTCAGAATTCTTGAACTATGTAGGAGCTTTCTGAGAGTAAGAGATATGCAAATAATTTTGTGCTACCTCTTCTAAAAGTGGCCGTCTTGCGACTAACACTGTGCCTATATCTAGCTGCTTTAACCCATTGAAAGACTACAAGACTGAATTTCTTAATGCAAAGGAGTGGCAACAATTTGCAAATGCAGTCCCCTAATGACGTCTGATAAGAGAAATAGACAGCAGTTTTGCTAAAATCATGTACCAGTGATCCAATATGTCATACAAAACAATGTGCTGGGACAAGCGAGAAAAGTATTCTCATTACTTGAATATGGAGCTTGTAGGAATCAAGGGCAACCATTCGTTTCGGAAACTTGCCTCACTTTTAGCATTGAGTGAATACTCAACCGAAGTATGTGTACCATCTGTAGCACGAATGAACTGCATTATGCACTTTCTTTTCAGAGAATCGATGTATTGGACCGTACCATTTTATTACAAGATATTTATAGAGTTGAACATCAATCCAGCTTAAACAAAGCAACAGAGGAAGATTGTATCCCCTAAGAATTCTTCAAATATACCACCAACGAATTCCTCGAAAATTCACTTCTGAGTTGGTGATGTGCCAACTATAATTGTTCCCTTATACAAAAAAGAGATCCCAGAGACCCAAGTAACTAGAGGGGAATATCGTCCCTGAACTCAGTAACGAACATTTTTAGCACGTCTAACAGCCAGGAAGTTCATATATCCCGTATCGAGAACATTCAGCGCAATTTCTTTCGATTTTCCCTTCTAGGACTACCATGGAATGACCTTCTTATTTTAACTCCCTATCGTGACCGCCTCAAACTTCTTAACCTGGATTCCGTCGAAAAACGTAGAGCATCTCTTTATTCATCGACTGCTCTCTAGTTCTGTGGATTGCGCCTCCCTTTACAATTATTCGACACAAACCCTCGTAATTTACGATGTCCTCGTCTCCTCTATATTCCAACCCGTCGCACGTCTTATTAGTTCTCGCTGTGTGTCAATAGATGGCTCCAGCAGTAAGTGCTGGTCGAACCAAGCTGAGACATGCGAGTACCATATATGGTATGACACAATAGTGATTTTGTTTTGACGTTATATACTTTTGGTTGTCTGATTGCGGGAAGTGTTGATTTTCTTCTTCCATTCGAAAAAAACGGCGGCTGAGGCGCATCGAGAGCTCCAAAAAGTTTACGGAGATACTGCTCTAAGTGAAACAACGTGCCGTGATTGGATCCGTCGGCGCATCGAGAGCTCCAAAAAGTTTACGGAGATACTGCTCTAAGTGAAACAACGTGCCGTGATTGGATCCGTCGCTTTAAAGACGGTGATTTCAATGTTGACGACCTTCCGCGTGAAGGAAGGCCAAAATCCTTCGAAGACGCTGAATTGGAGGCATTGCTTGATGACGATCCGTGCCAAATGCAAGAAGAGCTTGCTTCAGCATTATAAGTTACATGTGAAGCCATTTTCAAGCGATTGCATGCGAAAAATAGCCACAATACGAGCAGGGGCGCGAAAAAGTGATTCTACAGCTTGACAAGGCTCAGCCTCACGTTGCCAAACCCGTTAAAAACTACCTGGAAACGCACAAATGGGAAGTCCTACCCCACCCGCAATATTCTCCAGATATTTCGCCGTCCGATTATTACTTGTTCCGTTCGATGGCACATGGTCTGGCTGATCAGCTGTTCCACTCGTATGAAGACATCAAAAAATAACTTGATCCGAGGAAAAGATGAGAAAAAGTTGTAGCTAGCGACGGGCAATACTTTGAATGATTCATTTGTAACCATTTTTTCACAATAAAGTTGAATTTTTACCAATAACTTGGTTGCGCACCTAATATTTTTTTTAACGAACCAATCTCCCGCATGCTCCGAAAGGTCAACTCAAACCTCTCCGTTTTTGTTTTTAACCTGAGCATTTCTCATCTCACACTTGATCTCCTCCACCATTCCCTCAGTTCCTGACCCTTAGCTTTTGGTCCTAGTTCTTAAATTAAACTAAGCTCGTAGTAATTCAAATAAATGGGGGAGCGAACCCCAACCAATTCCAAGCTGGGTTCAGGAAAAATTATTCCATCCAATTTTTACACTGAAAAATATTGCTAAAACTTACCTGGACAAGGGCAAGGAGCTGTACTCATATACGTTCTTCGTAGATTTCACGACAGCATTTGACTCTGTTAACACAAGGGTACTTTTTTACAAGATAAGTAATCTGGGAGTGTCAACAAAGTTACTCAAAATTATGCAAAGCATTTACGAAAAAATTAGGATTGGGTGTGAAGCAAGGTTTTCTCATGAATCCTCTTCTATTTTCACTGTTCCTGGATAATCTACCAACTTTTTGGCCGGTGGAATAGAGCTCGCAGGGACTTAGATAAAGGTGCTCTTATACGCTGATGACACTGTCATTCACTCGGAAACACCATCGATGATGCAAATCATCAAATTAGAGCAATATTGCTCTTTGCTGAACCTTAAAGCCAAAACCGCCAAGTTCAAAATAATGAGGTTCCGAAATGGAACTGGTCGGTATGTATGGGATGCAAAATGGACGTGTCAAGATATCTCGTAGTCATGATAACACCTCGACTAACTTTTAACAAACATTTGCAACGAAAACTACAAGAAGCCAACAGTGAAATAAATAGCTGCTCGAAAGGCATAAAACAAGCATTGCATTAAGCATAAAATACAAAGTGAAGTAATATGAGGGTCTAGCATGTACTATGCGGCTCAAGTGTGGCGTATTTTTCAGTCGGAAGCCGCCCTACCACCACTGTATATTTTTAGAATAATCCCGTTCTACAATAGCTCTATATTTTGAAAGTAACGTCACCCCCAGAACAGTAATGTCACCCCAAAACATCAAAACCATGCGATTAAACTCATAGGTGATGCTAATATCACTCAAACAATGGGCATCCTCGAACACCGACGTAATGTCACGTATCTCACTCTGTTTTATCGCTATTTCCACCAACAGTGCTCCATAGAAATCGCCAGTAACATTCCGCCCCTTCAAACTTTTAACTGTAACAGCCATCTCGCTATGAATGCTCATCTGTATAACCTCAAGTAAAGTTTCGGATTCACTCTAAAATATCGTGATTCGTTCCTAAGCGGTACAACTCGCTTATGGAATGCCTTGCCTAACTCTTTATTTCCTAGTCATTATAACCTTCAAACGTTTAAAACCAACGTTCATCGGTACCTCTCTTTCCATCCTCCCTGATTTTCCGTTGCCCGCGCTGTGTGCAGGGTAATAAATCCCTTTACGGGAAGCAGGAAACTGACTAGTCTGAATCATCTAGTATTTGAAGACATCGCCATCCAATTCTTCAAAGAACCAAAGTACTTGAGTGTTATCGCGGATAACAAACTGCTATACACTAAACATACTATATTACGTCGAAAGCCTCTAACGTGCTGTCGGCCTTCTTGCAGTGCAAATAAGCTATAGGCAAGATATGGGGTCTGTCACCGAGAAGGGTCCTCTGGATCTACACGATTTTCCCCCCCTTAGAAAGTATATATTGCACTACCCTGATGGCACCGAACTATATTGTGAAGAATCGGTGGAGGGCATTTGTATCTGTAGTGACAGCCAACCTGCACTTAAAGCCTTATGACCTGCCAGTTCGAGAATGCAAGACTTCACTGAACGCAGTTTTAAGACTAAGTGTGAAGGTGATGACGACATCGCGCAGCACTACCTCTGTGAATGTAGGGCTTACACTGGGATCAGCCTGCTGTTACTCGGTGTTGACGCGACGGGTGCTAGTAATGTAGGCTCTTTGTCACTGAAGTGCTTCCTCATCTCTCTTCGAAAGACTGACAGATCCCATTAAGGGGAATTTACAAAAAGTACAATGGACTAGTTCTTTGTCTGAAGCTGTTCAGGACATTCACCAAATATCTTGACCTAACGTCTTCTGCCGGAAAGAACTCATGTAAATCACCCATTTCATAATGACACACTGTAGCAACTACGGAAGAAAACCATGGCACTTCTAAACAGATCAATAAAGACTTATTTGTAGGATTTGTAGAAGTACACACATCGAAGGAAATATACCTACCTCTCATAAAGACTATGGCGTACAGATACAGAGAACCGCTGAATGAAATCAGCATAAAAGGAGCATATCAGCCAGTCAAGAAAATCTATGTGGAAAGTGAACACTTTCAGCCTCATACTCAAACTTTATCTTCCATAACTGGTTCACAACCAACTTTTTTCACCGGAACTGCAAGTGAACTGAGACCTAGACTGTGGTGTTGTCGGCAATCACCGATACTGCCGATCAGTAAGATTAACGTTTATACCAAAAATCTGTAAATACTCTATAAGAGCTGCAGACCTACATATTAACCAGACTTCTTTCCTATTAAAGGGTGTAGAGAGAGTCCTTTTACTACTATCCGTCATATCATGCCTTACCACTGTTTGGTCTAAAACGCAAGCAACCCAAGACTTTATTGATTATTCAAGCTCCCTCTTTCTCCTTTTAATGCGGATTTCACATCACATAGCAAAGGATATACGCGAAAGACCTCTCAGATTGTGGTCATTTGATTTAAAAAGAAGTCGCATAATACTCAACTGAATATCAGATGTTAATTCTTCATGCAGTTATTAGTGTAGCTACCAAATGAACTTCATTATGAGTCAGACTATGGTAAAAAACTCATAAAAACATGTCACAAAGTTTTCTTATAAAATTTGCATGAAACGCGCTGCTGCTATTTTAGCAGGTCGCAAAAATAATTAGTATTCAATCTGATTTCTTCACTTTCACCCTTTGAATAGATGCGTCATCGTACTATAAAAAAAGTGCGTCACAAAGCTTAGTCATGGGAAAAGTGTAGATTTTAACATACACTAACATGAGGACTCAGTTACCTCTTCTATAGGCTATACATATCCTTTAAGTGGCTTGTTGCATACATCATGAAGTGCAATGGCCTGGAGAAACAGTGCAAAAGCACACCGATTTGGTGCCTAGATTTGTTGTCCTACAAAATATCCTTGCAGATCTCTCAAAAATCAAGCTCTCTTATTGAGTTCTTTAGCCCTAGATCCTTTGGGCCTATTAACTGGCCCTGCCTTCAATTTTCGGCTTAAATATTTCTTCTAACAATTTATCAATGGTTAAGCGTGTCTGGTTATTTGTGATACCATGCACATTGTTGGTTATGCCGGCACTTTTGGATTGCTTTTATTTAACAAATTGGCCTGCTTTTCTTTCTGCATAATAGTTTCCCTCGACACTTGCGGCGTCAGAGGTCAAAAGTTATCCATTCATGCTGTAAGAAAGTATTTATCACTGAAACTATTTCGTTTGCGTAAATTTAATTAGTGGTATCCGCAGCATCTAGTCCTATCGTAGATTCTGCAGTATCTAGTCTGTCTTTCAAACTCCGCACAACCAAGGACCTTAAGTCATTCCAAATTATTCTGCACCGTATTTGTTTGATTTGACTTGGTTTGCACACTTTCTGCTTGGATGAATGAATTGATTGTCTAATAACAACGACTCGTATGTACGTGCAGCCGAATCAAATCGATCTTTGCTGGTAATAGCCTTTCTTCAACCGAAATTTTCTTCAATACTTCTCCAAAATTTTAGGAGCTATCAAGGAACTGTTGGATGCCTTTGATCTGCTTTGGAGTCACTTCCTTTCTGATGATGTGAGAGTAATAGCGCTTTCTTAACTACTCCTATCTGAGCCCGATATATCCTTAAACATAATATGTTGAACGTATCTTCGATATATTTACATGTGAACTGGCGGTTATACCTTCTGCTTCAGAGTAGAACATAGACTTTTTCTGCTAAGGCCATTCCAGTGGCAAGGAATAGGTTTTTTCATTTCTTGGAAAATTGGCTGTCCAAAAGAATGCATCAGAAGGATCGCCCAGTGTTTTATGGAGTGGATAGGCAAGATGCCTACCTACCAAGTGTATACTATATGATGGAGTTACTTTCCCTAGACAATAGGTTAAATTTATTTAGTTCAAGCCACAAAACAAGAAACTATGGCATAGAAGTTAGTGAAGGGCAATTTCTGGACAAAGCTAAGAGAGAGAGCTGATTACTTTGTTGGCTTTGTGTTTTCTCTGTGTGGACTACTGCTTCTAACCATCGATCGTTTTTGCGTCGACAATCAGGTGCTGGGAAACCTTTGAATATAGTTCAAGGTTTCTGCGGTTTCTTTAGAATACACTGTAAACGTTCTGTGTTGGAATTTAAAACTTTTCGGACCTTAACAATGATGCACTTCTGATCTACACATATAGCTTTGTTGGAGTCGATGAAGTCAGCAACAATGCAGTCAATGCAGCCATAAATGAAGACTAAAGCCTTCCTTACTTACTTACTTACTCACTTACTAAAACTGGCGCTGCTGTACGAGGTGCACCGTACAAAAACCAACAAGCGTTTCCAGTCAGCTCGATGTTTAGTTAGCTACTTCCAGTTTTGCACCTTAAATTGATTGTGACCCCTTCCACTTGGGTCTCTCCACTTCAGAAGCGGTCTTTCTCTGCTGGCCTGTCATTAGGGGGCGGTTTCGAAATTTTTCGGACCGGAGTATTGATCTCCATTTACACTACATGACCCAGCTACCTCACTGTTCTGGCTAAATCAATGTCGCTGTACAGTCCATACACTTCGTCGTTTTATCTCCGGCTCAACTCACCGTCTATGCAGAAGAATTTTCCTTTCAAAGCAGCCAAGAGTACCATCATCCAGTTTTGATAAAGCCCATGCCTCTGAACCATAGAGCAGGACTAGGATTATGAAGGCCTTAGATGGGGGTTAGTTTTGTTGCTCGAGAGGACCGCTTTACTAGTCCATTGCCTTCTCAGCCCAAAAAAGCAGCGATAGGCAAAAGTTATTCTCCGATTGATCTGAGCGCTGGTTTCGTTGTCTGAGCGGAGCCTAGGTAAACCAAATCCTTAGCTACCTCAAAGTTATATCTATCGAAGGAGATGTTCTGTTCAAGACGTCAGTGTTGTGTGTTCCTTTTTTGGACAGCATATACTTGGTCTTGCGCTCATCCGCTTCCGTCCCTATACTCGTGAAAGCGCCACTAACATTAATCTACTTTCTTCGGATCATGTCGATATCATCGATGTATGCGAGTAATTGGACGGACTTTTGAAAAATTCTGCTTCTTGTGCAGGCGCGTGAGTTTTGCACTATTCTCTCAAGATGGTAAAGAAATCGCATGACAGCACATTGCCTTGTCTAAATCCTTTTTTGACAACAAAGGTCTTGGTGAGTTCTTTGCCGACCTGGATGAAGCAGCGTCAATTCTCCATCGTCAACTTGCACAACCAGACGAGTTAGGCAGGGTAGTCAAATCTAGGTATACCTCGTCTCTATAGATGCTGTCATACGCTGCCTTAAAATTGATGGATGGGTGTTGTGTATCGATTTGGAGCTCATGGGTTTTTTCCAAGATCTGGCGTAGTATGAATATTTGGTCGACACTGGACTTTCCTGGCCTAAAGTCAAACTGATGTGGACTAATCAGGTTGTTGACAAACGACTTCAGGCGTTCACACAATATAGCAGATAGGATCTTGTAGGCGATGTTAAGAAGACTAATGCCTCCCTAGTGGGAGCAGTTCAGAGGGTATCTTTTCTTGAGGATCGGATAAACAATGATGAGGTTCCCCTCATTAGGTGTACTTTCATCCGACCATACCTTACAGATGAGTTGGTGCATGCTCATTACCAAGTCATAGCCTACCGCTTTGAAGAGCTCGGCAGTCAGGCCGCCCGCTGCAGTAGCTTTGTTAGATTTAAGCTAAGATATATCTGTCTTCACTGTATCCAGTTCGGGTGGAAGAAATTGTTGATCTGTATCGTCCAGGTTGAAAGTCTCATTCTGCCTGACGGCGGTATCTGCTTCGTAATCGCCGTTATACAGTCTACAGAAACGCTCATCTGTTCGGGACTTGTGTCCGTGGCATGTTTTTTTTAACTTTCCAATCTCGTTCCTGGAGTAGAATCTCTCAATTTGCCCGACGGCGGACTCATGCTCCTTCCCTTTCCTTACTAGAGCTGTTGAGCAGTTCTAGTCCTTCCAAGCAGCGCCACTTTGTATGTATTATGCTTAGCTGCATGTGCTTGCTGGCACTCATCGTCAAACCAGGGGTTTCGTTATGTTAGTCGAGTAAACCCCAGCACATCAGAGGCGGCATCTCTGATGGCTTTTCGGCAATGTTGCCACTGATCTTCAATACTTGATGCTGGCAGCATAAAACCTTTTAAAAGATTAAGAGAGACTCAACCGGAAAAGGATTTGACGATCTGTTGTGGTTGTAGTCGTCTAACATCAAACCTCCTCACAATTTTACCTTGTCTTTGCGGTGTTCGGTATATCCGCAACTGTACCTAGGCTACAACAATGTAATGGTCTGAATGAACCTTTTGGAAGGTTCGGACATCCATAATACTGGAGAAGTGCCACTGCGATCGCAATGTGGTCAATCTGGTTGACAATTGATTGATCAGGAGATCTGCAACACCCCTTATGAATGTTGAGGTGCGGAAATGGCGTGCTAGCTTCGGTTAGCCTGAATATGTTATCGAAGGTGGTGGTCATGCAGTCTTTGCTTTCCGACAGTACTACCTAAAATGCCCTCTCTTCCTAGCTTTACATTAAAATCGCCGAAGATAATTTTAACACCATAACATAGATGTGGCACTGCCCGTTAGTCTTGTGTAATAGCTCATAGAAGCATCTTTGATATCATCATCTTTCTCTTCTGTGGGGTGTGCGCGCATCTCAGACTAATGTTGGCAAATTTGGCCTTAATACGGATAGTTACTAGGCGCTCGTTAACATGCAACAAACTCAAGACTTCTTGCATAAGTATGTCTCTAACAACAAGTCTGGATCCAAATAGGCGCTGCTTTTGCCGTCGATAGCAATAGCCGTAGCAGATGTCGTAGTTTTCATCCTCTTTTTGTACGGCCCATCCCATCGCTGTTGGGATGGACGGCGATAACATCTGCTTTGCAGCAGTCTAGCTCCTCCGCTAATTGTTCAGTTGCACGTGCCCTGCTAAGTGACGCAACATTCCACGTACAGATCCGAAGTTGTTGTCCTCGTTTTGTTTGAAGGGATTGTCAACAGTAGATTCGTCCGTATCCGAGGCTTGTTGTTGGTTCGTAACTTTTTTTCACTCCCACATAAGAATTTTATGACGTTTTGATCTCATTAACGTATTTATTCAGTTTCCGCAAACACAAACGATTTACAGAATTTTCCTCAATTTTTAACAAAAACTAGCTCAAAATTGCCAACTTAAGCACTTGATCCTTTAAAGCGGATTTCTTCAGTCTCCGATGAAGATTTCTTTTAAAACATCGGCAAGTACTTCCTGATACTCGACTTTGGGACTTATTCCTGTTGCATGTTATCGTACTCAGAATTGGTGCTATTTGATGGTGATGATGGTGTTGTTAAATTACCTTTGCACATCTCTTCTACGGTTTGTAGCACAGTTTGTGAAATCGTAAATATTTTGTAGGATCACCAATGTCTTAAAATAGAGGTCTTTTTCGAAAAAAGAATGACATGATGTAACTAGGCCAAAGGACAACAACCGATTCTGCGTTCGCAGCTGCACTGATTTTAGATTTCAGGTTGAATTTCTTCCAAACTACTCATCCGGACAATGTCCACTGTCAGCAGGTGAATCACAGCGACATTCATCCCGGCTGCTTCGTTTGCTTAGGATGCCCTGCCTTTTAGTGGATGTTATAGGAAAATTTTCCTAGGGTAGCATTGCTTGATGATGAGCTCGAGCCCGCTTGAATTTTCTTCTTCAAAATAGAATCAATGTAATCAGTTGGTTCAGCTTCAGCAGTCGCTTTATAAAGACTCTTCTACTTCTACCTCTAGGTAGATGGCCTTCAAATATACCTTTTAAATTTTGGCTTCTCTAAGTCAGGATATTAATTTGGCCTAAAAAGCTTACTCCTATGTGGGAATATGGTTTGTTTCCATTGAAACATCCCATCACTGCTTATGCAGAATCTTGAGTGTACTTCGCGGATGATGAGACTGATAAGATACAGGTTACTGTATTATTGATGAAATGGAAGGTCCGAATTCCTAAGCTATAATCCTCTATACACACGATAGGTTTCTTAATTAAGGGTTTGTCGCCAAAGGTCTTTCAGCGTAGATTCAAAGTTAGCACCAATGGAAAATATTGGTCACTCGATTGTCTGTTTCAGTATTCAGCACTATAGAACAGAACTGTACTGATTGGTACCCCGAAAACGTGGACTCTTTTGGCATGAATACCAGAACTAATTTTGACTTTAGGAAATTAACTTTAAATGCTATCATATCCAGCTTTAAAAAGGACGAAGAGATGTGAGGCTTGCCATAGACTTCTACGGTTTGGTGGGTGACTTAAGCCAAAATGCATTTATTCAGTCTGCATAAGAGACTTTCCCAAGCTTTCAGCACCGACTGGGATCTTCTGTAACGTTTTTGTATGAGATTTGTTCCTTTGACTGATTCCCTGTAACTGCAGTACACTGATCTTGTTTTTGTGTTTCAATGCCTCATTACGAGGACCATTCGTGAATTGTTTTTTGCTACATGTGGAAGTCGGTGTATCATATTCTATAGGCTGAAATATGCTGACAAATACAATACGATTTACCAAAGTGCAAGGCGAATGTGAATCTTGCGTCCCACGTTCTTGCACCAATAGCACGGTCTATTTGTCAGATTCAGATTTGATTAAAAATAAATAAATAAATCAACAACTAGTACCAACATAATCAACCAAAAGCAACCGAAAGTCTTAGTCATGTGAAAGCCCAAAATTACAGTGGCCAACGTCACATTTGTCCGAATCATCTTAAAGGAAATCGTTAAACAAATTAATGAACTCTCCACTCTAAACAGCCCCTTTCTCCAAATTAGTAAATTTATTACTCTCATTTGACGAAAAACAATTCAAACAAAACAAAGGCAACGATCGGCGTTATTTTCATTCAACTTTCGAATTTGCACTCCCAATCGTTCAAAAATCATCCTACACACCGGCTCTGCTTATGGTTACAACATTTTTCTTTTTCTTTTTTTTTCTAAATAAACACAAGAACTCACTTTCTACTAAAAAAATAATATCTGCTCTACTAAACCATTAGCCACCACAATGAATTTGAAAATGAAAAAAAAAAATAAAAAATATGAAAGTGATAGTAAAACAAAAGAGTTGTCATGCGAACTTCCTTTTCAGCGTTTTATCTTTTTCCATTTTTGACACATTTAATCCGCCAAAAATTACTCGAAATCCGATTAAAAGCAGTAGAAAAAAATTCGTTCTTCTAATTTGATACAATTTGCATAAGCACTAGATAATGTTCTCGAAGCCTTACAACCACTCACTCTAACATACAACGACGATGGCGACGACGGTGAAAACTTTCTTCTTTCCAATTTAGGTCAACCGCGACCGTACATAGAAACACCAGCGTTTTTCTACTTCTACCCGTATGGTCCATATTCAAAAAAAAAAAAACAAAACAAAAACACAAAACAAAACGTATGAGAACTCAAATTCAACGCCGACGTGGTGGTGTTCCAACCTCAGGTGTACTCATACCCACTACAGGTCGGATGAAAAGTTAAGAAGAGTATCTAAAGTTCATCTACTCCTCCTCCAACTTTTGGTTTAGATACTTTTCGACGACTTGTTCTCTCCAAAGCTGACTCTTTTTTACTTTTCCACTTTGCCTATAACTCTCTTAGACAAAGAGAGTTGTTGGATATTGGAGGAGAATCATAGCGCACTAGTATATGTATGTTGCCTACCCAACATACCATCAACAAATAAAACGACGACAAATAGCTCTTCACTGTCATGTTGCCCTGGCAGCAGCTGGGAGACCTAGTTTTCTGTCACATACGACGATTCTGCGCAGAATTACATGCGCGCTTTAGTAACTGACCTAATATCGTTGGAACGACAAATGACAAGAATAATAGGTCCGCAGGCAGCCGTATCCATAAAATCAGTAAATTCACCCGTTAACGTACGACCAAACCATCAGCTTACATATTTAGTAAGCGGCGGGCGTAGCTTTGAGTGTATGCGAACGGAGAATGCTAAATTGTTTTATTTGTCTTCGGTTGGCTTGCATTTCGTCGTGATGCGGCGTTTATGACGGCCATAACCGTCATTTCAAAGGAGCTGAAGCTGAGATAACAAAGGAAGTGGATCTTATCGCTTCGAATGATTCTGCAGAACGTGAATGCAATACAAACACGATGGTGTGGAGGGAGATTCCTGGTCTGGTTATTGCCTCCAAAACTGGATTCATAATCGATTGAATGGAAATACATTTTATGGTGTCGTTCGTTAACATACGAGTATAAACAAAATCTATTGCCAGATGAAGCAGTCCCCGTTCTTGAGCTGATGTTTTCCCAGCGATAACAGAAAAAAAAAAGAGCGGCTTCGAGCGCAGTATGCATATTAACGATTTCATTAAACTAGTTTTCGTTTTAATTGTAAACTAGTTCATTCAATCGTTTCGTTTATCTCCTGGTTCTGGTACGAGTGTCTATGACCATTAAAAATATCTTCACGTTTTCATTAACTTTCTTTCGTGGTGATTCGTATCTGGTCGAGGGCAAGTTTAAGGTTAGATGGCTTTTCTTGCATTTCTTGCAGTTGTCTGTTGAGATTTGTCGTTGTCGTGAACAGGTGACACCGTGGGATTGCATTTATTTTATGTGACTAGCTAGGTGTGAGCTTTCGTTGAAAAAAGTAGACTACACGAGGAAATTTGTAGGATTCTTTGAACTTGAATATTTGGCTTTTTAGTTTGTATTATTTGTTCAACAGCAGATCATTTCTACCGGAAATCGATAAGACTAGGAGCTGCTCAACTTACCTTACGATTTTGGGGAATTCTATAACCGAGGCTGTATGTGGCTGATATCTCATGCTGCAGTATCCAAAGAGGAGGTTTGGGAATTATTTCTGCTGCGTTGGACATTTTTCTGTAAATTTCTGTTTAACTTGGTGAGATGATTCTGTTATCATGTCGGCTTCTCTGGATATTACTCTTCTGTATACATGAATTACTAGATTCCAAAAAAGGGACCGAACTTACTTATGAAAGATCATTCTGCGGTGCTTTTTTTCTGCCGAAATCAGGGAAAGAATTAGTCTTTTGTACTCCATACAAAAATTCGTCAGTGTTTCGTTCAAAGATGAATTAAGTCTTCAGAGGCACTCGCCTTATTAGTACCAAATATCTTTAGTCTTCATGCAAAGGTAGACCGAGAATTCACAGAGAAAGTGTTCCGCTGTATCGCCATCACTCACTCACACAGCAAGCTTCACAGGAGATTGTGTCAATTATGTCTAGCTCACTTGGGTCCTTAGCAAGAGCGTAATTTCCCTGTTACAATGCTAATATGCATTCCGAAATCGTTAGTACTGAGGGACGACAGGAGAGTCGCTGACCTTTTATAGATCTAAGGAAGCATTTCCTTAGTCTGCCGTAATCCTTGAAGGCATGCCAACTATAGTCATGCTTAAAAAAAAAACTACCAGTAGTAGTCCCAACCGAGAACAAATCTTCGGGTCCTGAGAAACCCTCGTCTGAGCCTTCCCTAGCAAGTTGATTGACCATCTTATTACCAGGGATTTCATTGTAATTTTGCTCAATGAATTCAAGCTTTCGACTGCGTTCAGAAAAACCTTGCATTCCCGAACTAGCAAAATGATGCACCAATACCTTAAGCGCTACAAACACAAAAATGAGTACTCCTATCACTTTGCTGACTCTACACGAGTTCATTGCCATCAGGTTTGCGAATATCTCCGCTGTGAAGATTCCTAACGAGAATGTTTCTTTCCCTCAAAACTCACCAGCATCGCAGCATGATACTTGCTGTGGAAAAGAAAGACATTAACAGCGATCTTGTCCTTCTTACCTTTTGAGAAGGCCTTCGATAGTGTCAATAGATAGTTTATCTGCCTTGCCTTGCCCAGGAGACGTATACCCGACAAACTAATGACTATTACCAAAGCAACATATGACGGGTCGAAATGTCATGCTCTGCATAGAAGAATATTATCAGAGGAATTCGAGGTCCAAAGTGGGGTCCAACAAGGTTGCATTCTATCGCCGATACCTTTGTTTGCTTGTTAGCCCTTCACGAAGCTATGTATACTGGGAAAGGAGGAATTCGATGAACTCTTACATCTCAACTCAAACATCTGGATTACGCTGACAACGTTTGTTTACTCTCTCGCAAGATTATGGATTTGCCCCAACTAACAGCAAGAGTGGGGAAGGGGCAAATGTCGTGTGTTTGAATTAACACAGCCAAAACCAAAATCATCAACTTCAGCACTAACACTCATCAACTCACGTTAGTTTGCTGGACAACCGGTAGAAAGACTAGAGAGTTTCCACTATCTTGGATGTATTGTCTCTACCGAAGGTGGAACCGAACAGAATACTGTCAACCGAATCCGCAAAGCAAAGCCTGCGTTTGGAATGATGTCCATAATATGGTGAAGCACTGCAGTCAGGTTTAACACCAAACTACGACTGCTCCGTTGAAATGTTGAATCAGGTGACCGCTGCTATTACAAAAAACCAAAAGTTCATTAATAGGTGTCCATGGAAAATCTTAAGGCTTTTCTGACCTGACCGTATCTCTAATGAACATCTTCACCAGAGAACGGGTCAAGAACGAATAGGCACAGCCATCCATCGGCGGAAATGGCAGTGGATTGGTTCTAGTTATCACAAGTTAGAGAGTTGCAGAAAGCTGAAGGTCATTGCCAGTGACCTAGACTCCAAGAGGAAACTGGACATAAGCCAAGTAATCCAGTCATAAATGTAAACAGGGGTTAAAGATCTCCCTTTTTGGCCATGGGGATACACCAAACTGAAGCAGTTGATATACATCTACACTTTCTAACTCGTACAGTACTCGACGTCAGCTAAACATTCCAAGTTTATCCATCTCAGAAATAGAGTGCAAGCACCACATCTTAGTATCGAAGAACAGGGCGTTTCGACAGAACAGGGAGTTTGTTAGTTAATTAGTTTCTTTCACAGTCTAGCGTCTTTTCGGCAATCCAAGAACAACATGACAACATACACACGTATCAGTTTACAATCAAAGCTTTAGTATTCGATTAAGTACGACTTTTTGTCTCCATGGGCACAGTAATAACCAACGATGTTATCTCCCAACTAGGTCTATTCAAGGGTAACATTTTTAAGTGATGTCTCTCGAAAGCCAGTTCATTAATAAACGTTGGCTTTTACAATGCGAATTCCCTAATCATTGGAGGCACAATAACTAACACAAGATCGTTGGGGTGATTGATAGACAGTGAACATTGGATCCGATCAATCATATATCAATCAGCCGACGCTTCAGAAATTGTATTGCAGACGTCCAAGATATACATTGAGCAGACATCGGTATGAACGTAAGTATAGGGACCTTAATCTTAAGATAGCTTCCTAACGTCTTCTTACTGCATCCGTCAACAATCATCGCTCCAACTAGGTGAGGGAACCTCTGTGCGCTTACAAATATGGGACCACCTTACCTTAGAGGCCCAAACAATCCACCATGGTCCTGCACTTAGAAGCAGAGGCGTGTACAGTAGGGCTCAATACGAACAAGGCTAAACTAAGGCTCTAAGCATGTCTCAGACACTCAAAATAACATCTTTCGGCTCGAAGACAATTCCATCACGTAGTATACTGTGCATTGGAATCCATTTTCTCAATCAGGCAAACGACTAAGGAGTAATTAGGAATAACTGGGTTTAGCTGGAGAGAACCTAAGTGCATTGCAGGCCTTAGAACACCATGGCGCACAGATACTGTGGACATCCTATTCCCCACAAGGAGTTTGAGGAATTAAGTACTAGAAGTAAGTAATACTACATCATTTCAAGAAAGATAGAACCCATATTCAACAAAAATAAAATGTCCGAACTTATCAAGAAATCTCCCATCGATATTGACACAATGTGAGCAGAAAATCCAGAAGAACGGCCAACTGGCACGCATGCTGCTTGGCTGAGAATTATACTAAGTATTCAACGCTTACCCCCACATTTAAGGAAACGAGCAAAAAAGTAAGATTTATTCGGTTCCAGCCAGGACCAAGGTAAATGAAACTAACTGAAGCCCTTCTTTAACAACGTCTTTGAGATTTTGGACATACAACCTAACTTGCTTTCCAGCTGTTCGGTATGGGGCATCTCCAGACAGTGCACTGAAAATAAGGAAAACATTTTCTGTCATCACCGCCCTTTGAGCAGAGCACGCCGATCCTCCCAAAGCCGAAATCCCTTATGGATTTATGATAAGACCACTCTTCTCGAACGTATCTGTAGCTTTGTGGAATAAGCTTTCACGTAAATACTTTCCTGATTCGCTTATCAAACTCGAGTGAACGTAAAGAATTTCAACACTCCTGGTTCTACTCTAGATTTTTTGATGAAAACCTCCAATGGGAGTTATATTGGCATTAGAGGCAACCGAGGCTGCTTTTGAATTGGCCTTGGTTAGAGCTAGAATAGAACAAAAATGGTATGGAGTCCTTAGAAACAGCTGCAGGATCATTTAGAAAGGGGCGTCATCGTAATCGAGAACTGCATTAAATTCAAGCTCTCAAGCGTCCTTTTGAGGTCGCCTTCTGCCGTGACACTGTGATTGTGCCTTCTGTTGACGATTAGGTTTTTAGGAGCACAATGAGCTACTTTATAATTTATACCTCCACCAGACCGATCCTCGGTATCTGTCAAATTATATAACCCTGAAGGTGATCTGAAAAAAACTCAGGAACCGTCAGATGTTGGGATTTCCAAGACAGTGGTGCAATGAACAGTTGATGGTTTACAAGACCTCAAACGACCAGACTGCTGGCTTGAAAGCCTTCAGAAACATGTGGCATTTTTTTCTGGCAAGTATCCTCAAGAAAATTATCCACCACTTCACTTTATTTACGGAAGCTCCAAACTGGACAGCAATTCGACCTTTATTCAAAGAACTGAATCCCCGTATACGCATACTGAAATCTTATTACGGACGATTTCAATTTACACATACCCGAAGGACGGTGTGTTGAGATTTTCCTGCGGAAGACAACTTGACCCACCTTGTAAATGAGCCCACACTAATATCAGATGTGATCTTGGACTTGTTTTTAACTTCTCATCCTAATTAGTACAACGTTGATGTGCTATCCCCTTTAGACTCGCCGGACAACTGCGTCATGTCAGCTCGTATACTGACCAGAGAGAAGATTCCTAAAAGATCCGTATGGCAATACAAGAAAGCCAAGTGAAGCGGACTTAACAGCTTCTTTAGGAATTTAAATGGTGGTCATGTTTCCTCGGCCACGACGTGGATGCCGCTACTGATATGATCACAGACACTATTCTCTTTGGAAATAGATCCTTTATACCCATCATGGTACGACTCGAGCCGTATAGAGGCTGTCAGGGTTAGAGAAATTATTTTTCGGTCCTATACGGCCAGCCCGACAGAAAAAAAACCGAAAAAGGTTCAAACGAGCCAGGAATAACTGCAACGTCTTTCTTCAGCATGCGAAATTCCAATACGACCAAAAACTGACTAAAAAAATACTACAATGGCGCAAAGGTGGTAAAAATTGTTGGTCGTTCGTCAAAAACATTAGAAATTCTCCCTCATCCTCCATCCAGCTATCAACTCTTTGGACAAGGCCAATCTGCTTGATGCACACTTTGCGGCCAGTTCGACACTACCGGATTGTGCCTTGCCTCCGCCTAGATTTGAGTGCGCCGAATCTTGAATGGGACAAATCCACTTTCGTACTCGTGTAGTAGCAAAAAAAATTACGTGTGTAGATTTCTCCACATATGGTATTTTCTAAATTCTATTTTATATTAAACCGAAAAATTGCTTTTATAATTTATTTCCAAAATAACGATAACCTACCTACCGTAGGTTCAAATTAATTTTTCTTGAAAGCATTTTACACATACATTTCGATTATGTTGATTTTTGGCGGATTTTTCTTCATAGCAAACCTGATATCTTGCTCTGGCTTTAATTTGTGGTGGAACGCTTCTTGACCGTTTTGGTGGATTTGTTGAAGTTGATGCAGAAACATCCCGTAAAGGTGACGATGGTGAACTTTCTTCCAAAACAGTTGCAAGCAATAAAGCAAACGATGCTGATCTTGGCTTCGCACTTCTAGCTTCCATAAGTGGTTTTACTGTTGTTTTTTGTGTTGCTTGCCAATTCGGATTTACTTCTTTGAAAATAGTTAATGCATTTAAAGCAGAAATGTTAATCATGTTTGCAAATACAGCCATTGGCCATCTGTTAGATTTTCTTTTACAGCTGTAACAAGTGAGCATTTTGTCAACCGTATCCACACCGCCTACATTGAATGAAAAAAAAACATTAGAGGGTCTTGAAATTTCAAAAAGTAGTATAAGTAGTAGTAAACCTTTTGTTTTATTGTAATAGGCCATAATCGCTGGTAACTTTTTTTCAGTCGATTCGATTTCAATTGAGTTATGCAAAGTACTTTGCAACACGGTACACTTATTTTTCCGTCCAATGTACGAAACAAGTGCTGTGTTTTCGGTAAATGCAAAAGTAGATTCATACAACGGTCTATTTTTGCATTCAAGAAGCTTAGGTGGGATGCTTCTTTTATTTTTTCTCATCGTGCCAACCATTGTAATTCCCTTTGACAACTATTTTTGCCCAAGCTCATATGAGGAAAAGAAGTTATCCATTGTTATGTTGAGACCTTTCAAGTTATCAGCGAGATGCAAAACTACTCGTTCGCCATGTCCATTTTCACTCGAACTGGCTCCAATCGCCTTTCCCAAATATGGCTGGATTTTCCAAACATAGCAGGTATAAGAACAAACCAGCGACCAGAATTTTAGTCCATATTTTACTGGTTTTTATGGCATATATTGACGAAATTTACATCTTTCACGAAAATCAAGTAATTGCTCGTCAACTGTCACACATTCATGTGGATTGTATTATAGTAGTCGCTCAATAAATTGGACCATTTATCAAATATATCCCGAATCGGTGCAAATTTATCTGTAGATCGTTGCTGTCTTCTGCTAATGACATCATCAAAACGAATAACACGATTCAAATACTCAAATGTTTTCTTCCACATAATTGCCCTAAACACTGGCAATGTTAATATCATCAAACAATTCAATTGCAGTTTCGTTTTTCGATCTAAAAGTAAAAAAGTCAAGAATCAGTTGAAATAAGAAAGAAAGCAACTACGACTTACCTATAAACACCAGCTAAAATAAAAACACCAATATAAAATATGCTTGCAACATATTCGAATGGATTTGTTTGAAATCCTTACCATACGTTGCTTGTGCATACGCATTTGAATGCTTCAAAATGGTACTTTCAATTTGCAAAAAGCATCTTTAATGCCATCAACACGAGCTTTGGCATATCTTGTTGTTCCAGGATGAAGAGAAATCTACAACTTTGATGCTGAAATGGCTGTAGTTGCCAAACAATACCATCTTTCGAAACAAGCAGTGGATCCACATTTTCAAATTCAGCAATTGATTCGTTGGTTTCATTTGAGCCACTCGCTTGCTCTTCGTCAGAATCGCTATCATCGTCATTATCAATATTCTCTTCTGGCACAAATTCGTCATCACTGTCTCCAGAAACATCACTGATATCGCCATCGCCTTCATTCAAAAATGTTTCCATTCCTTCCTCTTTCAGATATCTTGCTTTTGACATTGTTATCTTTTATTATTTTTATAAATTTCACTAAATATACCAACGATATTCACTTGATAAAATACTTAACGCAAATGACTTTTTATATGACATGCACTTACTGTCCATATGTGTAGAAATCTACACATGAGGGTAGACAACGTAATTTTTATTATGGGAGGTACGTTTTATTTTCGGTAATCAAGGATATAAACAAAGTCTGAAAATTCCGGAAATTTGCAATTAGGGGTTTTTGAGAAATTAAGAAAACAAAAATTTTTTGTGTAGTTTTCTACACAAGGATGAGATGAAGGTTAAAGATCTTAACAAGCACAAATCCGCTGGTCCAGATCGTATATCTCCGCTCATTCTGAAGAGCTATTCTTTCACGCTGTAAAAGCCACTGCGCAAGCTTTTTCATCAATCCTACTCTTTCGGACTCTTTCTCGGCTGATGGAAAACAGCATTTATCCAAGACGAATCTTCTTCACTCTCTTCCTACAGACCCATTGAACTTAAGCCCCTTCTTTCCAAGGTCATGGAAACGCTGATAAACCGTCAGCTCATGAATTATCTCGAAACACGAAAACTTCTTAATAACCGGCAGTACGGTTTTCGTAGCAACTGTTGATCTGATGGCATGTCTCGCCGAAAAGTGGAACCAAAGCGTACATCAATCTGGCGAAAGCAAGATAGTTGCACTTGATATTTCTAAGGCATTTGGCAGAGTTTGCCATCAAGTTCTTTTGTCGAAATTGCGTGCTTTTGGGATCGATGACTCTCTTCTTCAATGGATTAGAAATTACCTTTCGGAACGTTCAGTTCAAGTCGTCTTGGATGGTTTCAAGTCTGATATTCACAAAATAAATGCTGGTGTGCCCCAGGGCTCCGTTCTGTCTCCGACACTCTTTTTAATCTTCGTTAATGATTTCGTGTCTACTATGTCGAATTTAATACATTTTTTTGCTGATGACACTACGCTCTGTTTTACTTATTCATTCCAGGGCTCACGTCCCTGCTCTTCAACTATAGAACCGAAATCGCAGTGTATGATAAGCATCAAATTTCAATATTAACAGCATAATCAACTGGGGAGCTATCAACAAGACCAACATATGATATCATTAAAGCGAAATATAAACACCCAGCCACAATCCATGAATAGCAGTGTCGTCGAAACCGAAAAACTTTCCATTCACGATACGTGTGTCAATGGAAACCTACGCTGGAATGGCCACATATCTGATGTCGCCAAAAATACTCCGAATTGTCTAGGTTTCCGCAATTGCTGTTTTAAATAGTTCACTCCCTCTGATCTGGCCTCAATATATTAGGCATTCATCTGCCCAAAATTGGAATACAATGGCAACATACTCGTATATTCAGGTGCTCCTATTACACCTTTGCACCTGCTTTATGAGTTTCAAAACCGTGCAATAAAGCTCATAGGTGATGCTAATATCACTCAACCGCTTGACATTCTCCAACGTAATGTCTCACCTTGTTCTATCGATATTTTCTCCTCCAGTTCCCTCATTAGCATAACCTTTAGCCCACTTTCGGACGTACTCTGAAATGTAGTGATTCCTTCCTAAGTACAACTCGCTTATGGAATGCACTGACAAGCTCCTTATTTCCTAGTCATTACAACTACCAAACATTTAAGACCAATGTACATCGGTATCTCTCATTGTTTCCTCTATAAGATTCGCCCGCGATATGTGCAAGCATTTTATGGGTACGCAAAATCCCTTGAGCGCGAGCAGTACTATCCGTACAATCCTGGGCGACAAGATTCAATGCACAGTTTTTGCTTCAGCATTAAGTTATGCTTTATCAGCAGCATTCTGACGTTGCTGGGGGAGTGCTAATAGTTTTTGGCAGAACTTGGTGTTTACTCCTAACTAGACTATAACGCCATGAAAATGTGCAAGAGAAGAAGTGCCTACCTCCTCTGCTAAGGACATTTTTGATTCGGCTTTATGTTTGTAATGAAACTTTGAAAAATGCAGATTCTTTGGATCTCCTAATCACTAAAAAGCACCCAAATGCTGTCAAATACGTCTGCAAGGGACCACACAGAAGTCACGAATAAAATCTTTCATCCTGGACCATTTGGGCAAAAAAAACGGAAAGAATTGAATTCATCTTCAAGTTCCCATCGAACCAGTTTAAATGAGACTTTCTTGAGGTGTACAGTGTTGCTGTCAAGTTCCAAGTCAACTTATCTTGTAAGCCTTTATTACAGTCCCGACTTAGCTTCGTTCTTCTCCAATCCAATCCAAATTCCAATCTGATTCTATCTAGTACTTTTCTCAGTGACCACAAGTTCATGATTATTTATAAATTGAAATTTATTTAAATACAAAGTGACGGAAGGGACAAGGGAGAGAGAGAGTTCAAGCCTCTTGGTGTTATTTAATAATACAGTCAGTGGCACGTCAAATTTATCACATTGTCAGCACCATCATCTCAGACAGAAAGCATCTGTTGGATTCGATCTTCTTGTATTTTTTTTCGAAGTCAAAGCCAAGGTGCGATGACCTCAGATCAGATTACAGCATGCGGTCAGGTTATTTACGGAATCAATATGAAATCTACCATACACCGATCTGTGCGTCATCCTACAGAGACTCTGTCGTTCTGCATCGCTGGTTATCCGAACGAGTATATTGGAAATTTAATCCCAAAGTCGTTAGTTGTTATGGTTTTTTGGTTTTGTTGGCTTAATGACGTTAAATGGATTCCATTCATCGGCTTTGCAGTGCACCTTAAACCAGATTTCCGAATGCCTAATGCTTGGTCTATAATTGGCTTCGTCAGTGCCAGGGAGGGGGATTTAATTCTAAAAATGATGATGAGGAAGAGAATCAGCTTTACTTCCGGTTTGGGGCCGGCTTTGTGCCAGATGTGAGGGAATTTCTTAAATTTATTTACTAATTGACTTGTGCATCGAAATGCACTCATCCACTAAGCTTACACTTTCTAGATCAGCGTTCTAATTTATTAATTTTTTTTCACTTCTTTTGGTTTCAGTTCAATCGGGAAGAAATATCCGCCATCTGCCTTGCATCGTACGGAAATCAGGTCTATCCGGAGTGTGTATGTTCGCTATAGATTGCATTAAGCAAAACGGCACGCATTTGGGCACATGCATAGATCGGTTTTACTTCGGATCGTGTTGCCAGATGAAGGTAAGTAGGTCGAAAGATGCATGTCTTTCTAGAATTAATCACTCTCTTTCACTTGCAGGACGACTCGAAGATATTCGCCGAAGAAATCAGTGACAACAGCATAGACCAGAACACGATATCGCATTTCTCGCATGAAACTTCAACACTGTCAACAAATTCGGTATTCAAGTTACCCACAGAGAGTTATATTGACAGTTTGGGAATAAGAAATCACTCGACCAATCGTCCTTATATTCCGGTCTCGACCATAACTCATTCGGCTCCTAAGGTGGAAAGTACCACAATGAGATTTATTACTTCTCGAACACCAATCCTGTCACTTTCAATTGCCACTACCACTGCTGCTCCATCAACTACCACCACAACCACAACAACAACGACGAGTACGTCTACGACTAGACGGCCATCAACAGAGCCAACGAGGCGAAAAGCCACTACATCGACTCCAATCTTCACCAAAGCACCAGAGACCACTGTTGACGATGTGTTAGACTCCACCACGTTACCTAGTAGGTTCACAACTTTTCAAATGGTGGAGACGTCAACACCTGGCCGATCAACAGAACCTACGATCTTCGAGGAAATTCAGTATACGACAACAATGCGACGTCCAATCAGCACAAGAAAACCATCCATAGCACCACCTAGAACTAAGAAACCTCTGATTACCAGAATTCCTGCCGCAAACTTCACTATTTCACCTAGCACCACTAGTAGACCTACTAGCAGAACAACCCCCAAGTACAAACCATCAAAACGCCCAACGAAAAGACCGATTGTTATAGATTCGACTACTTCAACTGTGACTAGAACAAGGCCCACCCGAAGGCCAATAATTCATCATGAGCTTGTCAACACCACGTCGCCCACGCGAAATGAACCAACAAGGACGCCATCCACTACAAAGCCCACTACGATCACTGAACCCACAACAAGAGCACCTCGACCAAAGCCAAAACCAACAGCAGAAATTTTCAAAGTCCCAAGACCGACGGTTGCAGTCGAGACAACGGTTCATAAGGTCCAGTCAACTTCAACGCCATCAACTACCACTCAAAGGCCCATAACAGTTCCTAGAACCACAACATCAACTACAACAACTCCAGCGGCCACAACAACTCCACTGCCCACAACAACGACTACAACGACTGAAAAGACCACAACAACTTCTACTACTACTACTACTACTACTCATAGACCTAGGCCAACCACAACATCCACCACTACCACAACAACAACTCCAGCTCCAACTACCACCACAACCTCTACCACAACGGAAAGACCCACTACATCCACTACTCAAAAACTCACCCCTACTCAACCTCCACCCGAGCCAACTTCAACCTACAGACCCACCCTCGTGACATGGACCACAGTCGTGGACAACAAGCCCAACAACACTCACGCCACAGTCGAAGAGACTGATTGGCAACCAAAGCCTCCACCAGCTGATTGGGTTCCAGTACCTACAATTGATCCGGAATTGGCTGCGAATAAGAATGCCACCGCTGTCGAGACCAGTTCGAGTCCTTTAGGTAAGTTCAGAGAAAAGCCACTCTAACAGACATTTTGTAAATTTCTACTGTTCCAGGAGCCACCACGGAAGGCCTGCCGCCATCATCTTCCTCTCAGCCGAGTAAAGTTGAAACATCGACATCGTCTCAAGTTTTGAGTGTCAGTAGTGCAAGCCCATCGACGTCGACGACAACTGCTGTACCTTCATTGACTGTAAGCCCTACTTCAGCTCCTAATCCAAGTTCTACTGAGAGACCGCCAGCTCCCTCAACCAGTTCAACGACAGAGTCATTCTTTGAAGGTTTCACCGAAACCTCGTCTGCCGAATGGACTACGGAACCATCGATTGAAGATGCCAATGCAACGACCATGATTCCATTTACGACGATATCGCCAATTCCATCGTTGGAAGGGGTGGACTACAGACAAGGTAAGGGGACCAAAAATTTTTGAATTTACCATCTATCTTTCTGTTACTCTCGATGATATTTAGATTTGAATGTCTCTTAATCCTCCATAGTTGGATGGCGGCTTAAAGGACCTTCAGCATTCGGGAAAGCTTTGGAAAGAGTTCATTTACGCAGCTCTTGACGTAGTCTGTTAGTATCTAGCTGCAAATACGAGTAGTGTTCCTCCTTCAGGACGGTCCTGTGATAGATTCATCTTTAAGCAGCGCAAAATGATGTCAAGATTCCATCCGTAGATGCAATTACTGTTGCTTTAGTGCGAACGTGAATTTGTCCAAATAAAAATTTTGCACTCACAAGTGTAGAAAGGCATTGCAACTAAGGTTCAGATCTCATAAAACTGGGTTCGTCAAAGGACTCAGTGCGGAATCTTCATATCCGGAAACCCTGCCTTAACATTGAACATTTGTCTTGATGAATTTAATTGCTGGCTCACGAGCAAGCCTAAGGTTTTAACACAAGGAAACAGGTAGCAGTTAGTATTTATGTTTGTGTTTTAAACAATACAGTCCACTGGATAGCTCGCATCCTTAAGAGCCAGGAAGCCTTAGAGCGGGGTCTTTTAAGTTTTGGTCTCAGGTTTTTTAAGAACACCAATAGCCCAAGCAGGTTGTTATTGGCCAATCGACAGACATATAGCTTTAACCGTGTATTAGACTACATGTGTCCTGCTGCCCACGGTTCAACCTGATCCACCACCCATCAGACTCATCGCACGATCTTTGATCCTTAACCGGGATTAGGCGCGAATAGGCATAGGCATATGGTGCAGTGGATTTTTTTCTGGCTCCTCTTACTTCAAGACTCGCCTTGACATCCCTGCGGTGGTGCGTAGATTCCCCTCTGAAGCATGATGTTCCTTAAATTCTTGAGCCATAGAATAAATTCGGTTTACTACAGCTTCAGTTGGCAGATACCACACAAGCAGTCATAAAGTGTTGGTCGTGGGTAACGCCGATGTTTCCGCGTTTTCTAAACTTCTTTTGTTATGAATATTTAACAGGCATCTCCTTAAGCATTTCCTTATCTCCAGGCAATGCCATGGTAACCTACAGATCAGTTGGAACACACATGATATTTTAACAAGCGCTGACATAACAAAAGACACAGCTGGTGACGCCAGCATGAATATAACCCATCTTCCTTTGCTATATTCCTTTAAATTGGCATCCAAATTATTCCAGGATGAACTTTGGCCTCAGCCAACGAGTTTGTCCATTTACACACCGTCGGTCTTGAGGTGGTTAGACCTCCAGTTGCGCACACCAAATTCGTTGAAGTCCGTTTGAACTTGAGCACGCTACCTAAAAGTAGTCATTTCTGGCCGCGCTGTCCCTCCGGTATTGACTTGAAGGTACTCCGCGCCGGATCAGTGGTGTTCACTCAAAATGTCCTAATCATCGAAGCCGTCCTTCTGACAAAGTCAAAGCCGATGAAGAACCCATACAATTTGTTCCATATTTTCTTGCCCAAATTTCTATTGACCGAGTCGGAAGGCATTTTCATCCTCTCCCGGGCTGTAGGGTAGGACGGGTGTTATGCAGTACTTTCTTTGCAGTGGTGTGGTGTCTGAAGCGTTGATAATGGATGGCCTTCCTGTCGACTGCGTATGTTGTTGTAATCGTCATTCACAGCGTTTTCTTGGCTTCTGTCCTGGATGCTGAGATTCCCTTCACTGGACATACTTTCGACAGATATTATTGTCAAGACTACTTGGTCGAATGGACGAAGGTGTTGCCGATCACCGACCACATTGAATGGTTCATTCTGCTTGACAGTGAAATGTAGTCTGCAGGAGTAATACCTCCAAATTTTCAGTACGGATTGCCCCATTACTAAGTTGCCATCCAAATTCGTAACTCTACATGTTTCTGTTCAATATTTACGTATTTACGGCCTTGCAAGTTCTTTTCACTTTTCGATCGAGCGCTTTACTGCTTCCGATGAAGTCCCTCCGGTCTACTTCGCTAACAGAGTTCACGAGGGGCTCTCGTCCTTTTTGCGCAGCGTCACCTTGTAAGCTTCTTATTTCGATGCAAGTGCTTGTCGGCACTCCTAGTCAAACCAGGGGCTGCATTGAAGTTATCGGGCGGAACCTATCACATGAATTGCTGGAAATACCGTCACGGATCTTGTGCGCTTGAGCATAAGACTTCTCTGCAGATTTTGTGAAGACTCGACCAACAAGAGTTATAGCAGTCTCTTGCGATTGTAGCCGTTTATCGTTAAATTTTGTCACAGCACTTCTTCGAAATTCTGATGTCCAGGACATTCGCACTCGCACTTTGGGAACAAAGAGAATACTAGTCAGCGTCGATGTTAGCTCGGGAATCCAGAATTCTGGGTCTGTGTCTGACAATGGGATCAATCTGATTGATAGTTTTCTGAGAAGCTGATTCAGATCCCTGATACTGAGCTGTGGAAAACGTATGCTGGTTATGATCATATTTCACCCCGCAGCGAAGTCGATAAGCCTGGATACATTTTCGAAGTTCGTGTTTTTTATTTTATGTCTTCCGACTGTGCAGACAAAGATGCTCTCTTTTTCTAACTTCGTGTAAAATTCACTACGAGGATCTCATAAAAGCAATCTTTTTCAATGTCGTCATTTCCATTTATTGCAGCGTGACGGCATATCAGGTTTATGTTGGCAATTTTGCCCATGATGCGGGTTTTAATCGGACGTTTGCTCCGGTGCTTGAATCTTCCTTGGTCTCTAGGACTTCCTCTGATAACAAATCCACATGTAAATATTCGCAAGCACCATGGTAGCTCCAGAGTTTTTCATCCTCCTTTTTCCCGGATCATCCCAACGCACTATTTGAATAGCAGTGACATTTGCTCTATTGGGATCTGGGGCCTTCCGCTGCATGTAAACTGTTGGCATTCCGCGAGCTAAACCGAAAGTCGTTGTCCGTTTGCTGGCATCGTCAACAGTAAGCCCAGCTATATCTAAGGATATGTGTTGCTTCACAGCTTACTCGTATAATACTTTACTCGCTCGGGCATTAAATTCAATGGAACAACGGCAATCCTTTCCTTAAGGGACAGATCATGAAGAGGATAGTTTTAGTTGCCCACTGTGGTTGCAGTTAGTTCGCTTGGTCTATCACGATATCTATTTCGACAACCTGGCTGGATATGAAGAAATTTTCACTTAACTGAGCTCCGAATGTGTCACATCAGCTCAAATGAACTTATTTCTGGATCTGCCACAGACCTCGCCATTGACTCGCATTTTGAGAGTTTCTCGGTCAAAACGTCCTTATTGAGTTTTGGCTGGACCATAGGTATGCACTGGTTTTCACACAGCTGTTCCCTGCTCTGAGAGTTCAGTTACATTCGCACGTGGGACCCAACGTACTGCAGAATTCTGCTGGTGGTTTGTCTTAACGGCTTTTTGGTGACACTTTTCTTTTCCTGAGCTTGGAACGGGCTATGGCGGAGTTGTATGTAGGTGAGGTTAGGTTAAATAGGGATATGATGTGTATGCCATCACACAAACACTGGGCACTAAAACGGGCCCATCACGATCCCTGTGGAACCAGTTGAATTTGTCATCAAATGGCAAAAAGCTAAACAATCTCCCTGGTGAAACATCCAATTTCTTTGCAAAAGCCAAGAAGGTCTTTAAAGTTCGTGCCGTCTATTACCGCTAGGTTTTCGAAAAAGTATTTCCCTAAAAATTTTCTTCGGCTACGCGATATTGCCTCGCATTCACACAGTATGTGTGTTATGTCCTCAACAGCTTGCAGATCACCACAGACACTCTGACATTTGAGTATCTTTGCGTGTTGCCGCAGGAGGCAGTGTCCTGTCAAGAATCCTATTACTGTCCTAAGCTTATCCCTGTTTAATTTTATTAGCTGCCTAGATCTTTTGCCGTCACAAAGCGGACAAAGAGCCTTGGATAACCGGTGTCACTCAAGGCCACCTTAGGTTGGCACTCTTTGTTATTTTTTCGTAGATAGTGCCCTTCACTATGCAAAGGGGTGGTTTGATGTGGGCAACCTCAAATCGAGGTAGCCCTCCTTTTCTTGCAAGCGCATCCGCTTGTTCATTTCCTTTAATACCGCAATTTACTGGTGCCTAGCACAGTCTTACCCGGTTCTGACTGCATTGTGTCTTGAGCACTATGCTACAGCCCCTGACTGTATCAGAATTTAACGCTGCTTGTTTGCATTGCGTTGAGTGCGGCCCGGCTGTCGATGTAGATGGCGGCATCTCTTTCGCATACTCATCTCATCTGCTAATGCTCAGCCGCCTTGAGGACAACCAGAACCTCTGAATGGAAGACTCTGCTTGCGTCCGGTAATGTTATAGACACTCTTAGTTCTGGGTCTTCTGAGAACCTGTTCCCTCCTCTGTGAAATAATGTCTTAAAATCTCTCCGTGTAAATTACAGATACTTCAGGTACGATACTGGCCATTCTTAATGACTTTTTTCGAAGCCAATCAACGCTGCCTAGCAGTATTCCGAACACCGAATCTTCCTGACATTCTTGAGCTAAATACGTTCTGTTAGAAGCTGGGACAGGTGTACAATATTTCATAAGTCGCTGTGATTTGTAATATGCCTGACTTGTGCGAATATCATAAAACACTCACAAAATTGCGGCACCATCTCTATTTCAAATGCAATAAGGCTCTTGAAGGTCACTGTTAAAATGTTCTCCCAAGTTAAACGTTCTTCAGGTGCATTCAGCAGTACACTTAAGAAAAAGATCTGTCTTAAACTTCAGTCTTCGTTAAAATAAACCCTCTCCAGCTGTGAACCGTTCTAGTGTTAATAAACTCTGGTGTGAATTCTTCATCGGACTTCGCTCACTTCATTAATTATAAAAATATTTTCCATTCAAATAACCATGTTCCGGTGGTCAGTTGAAGGTATTTGCGTAACTGATCAACGGATGACGATTCAACCTCAGCAGTTTTACAGTAACGCTATTACAATCCACCATCTTTGTATCTTTTTTTATGAGAAAATGAAAAGAAAAAAAAAACACATTCGTTGCTCAGGTGCATTCCAATATGTGGAAGTGCATGTATGGATGGATACCTTGTCATTGTTCCTCTAGCTCCTCGTAGCACTCCCTGTGCAAGAACAATTCACCTTGTATCTTTGGCTCTTGGCATTCATGCGCAAACCAAACCCATCCTCTGGATTGTACGTAGTACTCGTACCATCATCATCAATACCGTGTCGGGGGTATTTCTGGGAGAGTACTCGTACGAGTATCTTCACCTTCATCTATGTATCTATTCCCACAGAATCAAACCACATTCAGCTGATGTGGATACTGATGTTGATGTCTTCGATCGACCTTGGTCGAGGTCTATATACTATGCAACTGCATCCATGCACATGCATCTGACATCCTGAGGAAGCATAACCATCTTCTTGGTTTTATTATTCCTCTTCTTCTGAGTGTAGATTTTTTTTTTAGGTTTTCCACAGCTTTGTCTTTGCCTTCGTCGTTCGATGTTAAGAGCCTGCGGGACCAATGCTAAGTATCTTCGGGATGTGTTGTCAATTTCTTTTTTGTTTTTTTTTTTATTTTTAGGTAGACACCCTGTGTCGTTGGCGAATATAGAAAGTTCTGTTAAACGGAATCGGGGTCAATGAATTTTTTTTCTCTTCGTATCTTTTCCTTGAAGTTAGGTCTTCAGCTTTCGTTTCTAGAATGAATCACGGCATGCAGACCAGATCATTCGGACGGGACTAAGCTTAATCGAATGTACAATAATTGATGGCTCATTTCATTATTCGCCTGAATGTGTGTCGTGTCGTAAATAATTTTCTGAGTATTATCGGTTTGATTGCAGGATTACTGCAAAGAAACTCTCCGATGGAGACATGGATGTAGTGGAATAGAGTTCATGGTCCGTGGAGTTTATTGCCTAGAACGAAGAACGGTTTGCTCTCTGCTGAGAGATGGAAGACTCTGTTGCATTTTGGTTGTAGGCCATTATCCTTTTTTTTTTCATTTTTGTTTCGTCTTCGACTTGGCAAAGATATGCCCACAACATTGTGGATATGTTTTTATATGCCTCCTGGCAGGCATGACTAGATGCTGGATAAACTGGAAAGTCAAGGTTGTTGCGTGCATTTGGTTTTTGCGTTTATTTCTTTGGGTTTTTGATTTCTTTTTCATTTTTTTTGCCTTGATCTTCGTTTTGGAATTTGTTTTGCTTTGGTGCCATGATGGTGCGGAGTTGGAGTATTTAAGAACATTTAAAGGTCTGCTACTGTGTGAGAGTTCGCATCCATCAGTTTGGTTAACAGTATTGATATGTGGTTATCTGGAATTGCTGTCATAGGACGACGCTTAAGTAGTTTCGCTTTTGAATCCATTATAGTTTGTTGAAAAACAGTTAAGCCATTACAGTTTAGTGGTTTATTATGGCAGAGTTTTATGGTGGCTTTAATGGGTGACTTTAAATAGCAACCTTTCTATAATGAACAAATGACGATTGGTTTTGTCTGATCCCTCTTGAAAAACTGTTCAACACTTATTACATACTGAGAGAAGTATTCCTCAAGCTTCTTGGATAAGCGTAGTGAAGAATGCATCTATAAACGGTCAACGGCAGGTCTGAAATCACTTGATGGTCTATCTGTCCTCTGCATTGTAGGTGTTTAAAAAGTGCTTGGCTAAGAGTAAGTTAGTTTAGTTGGGAATGACAGAAATGTCTACGATATTGGCACCCCTCAGCTTATGTCACGACCAAGGAATAACACCCAAATGACCACGATACACAGCCGCGACTCTAAACCAAGTAATAGCCTTATTTTTAAGGATAAGCGTAATTAGTGCAGATGTTCCGGCCGACGAGTCTTAAGATCATAAAAAAGATGACTTTTACAACTCCTCGAAAGAAGATAACAGATATTGTCAGAAGTACGACAACCAAATTCGGGCCTACAAACTAAAATCGGTAAAGCATGATGGCCCGCAATATTTTTGGAAAAATAATTCGCAAAAGGAAGAAATATGAAAGAAAGTAGCTTCCAATTCCTCCACTATAGGATCTATTGAAGAAACTGTCTTATCCGAGATGGTCGAACCAACAACCATATTGGCAAATATACTGAACGTGTGCGTTTTTATTTGGTTGCCACCCTATAACTCCTGCCTCAGCCCACCCTAAAAAGAAGAGTCGTCAAGCGTCGTGTCCCACACAATCATCCAAATGAAATCAATTAAGTATAAGACTAGGCAAACCAAAAGAATGGAAAATAGACCGGCGGGGGGAAAGTAGAGAGCAGTGAGAAAAAAGGGAAGAAAATATTGTGCAAATACGCAGAATCTCAAATTTATAAATTCGAAAAGTCCTCCTACAAAATTACGAAACTCAAATCCATACAGTTAGAGAAAAGATTCACCTTCTTTAGGAAATTTAACTGGTCGGTATGTTTCCTCGATAACAACGTGGATGCGGCTGCTGATACGATCACTGACACTATTCTCTTCGGAATGACATCCTTTATCCCTCATCGGATGAAGAGTATCGGACCAAAAGAAAAGGCTGTTAGAGGCTGTCAGGGTTAGAGAAATACTTTTTCGGTCCTTCAAGACTAATCCGATAGAGAAAAACCGAAAAAAGTTTAAACGAGGCAGGAATGACCAAAAGTTGAGGCAAAAAATACTACAATGTCCCAAAGGTAGTAAACACTTTTGGTCGTTCGTCAAAAATATAAGAAATTGATCATCCTCCATCCCAATGCTCATTTACAATGGCATTACAGCTGTCAACTCTTTGGACAGGGCCAATCTACTTGATGCACACTTTGCGGCCAGTTCAACACTCCCGGATTGTGCTTTGTCTCCGCCTACACTTCAACGCGTCTAATCTTCAATGGGACGAATCCACTTTCGCACCCGTGTAGTAGCAAGAGTTCTTAAAGATCTCAACATTCACAAATCCGCTGGTCCATCTCCCCTTCTTCTGAATATTCTTCCACGCTGGCAAAACCACTGCGTAAGCTTTTTCATCAATCCTACTCTTTAGGACTCTTTCCGAGCAAATGGAAAACAGCATTTTTCCAGCCCGTCCCTAAAAAAGGTGAATCTTCTTCTCCTTTCTCCCCAAGGTCATGGAAATGCTGACCGTCAGCTCATAAAACATCTCGAAACACGAAAACTTCTCAATGACCGGCAGTACGGCTTTCGTAGCAGCAGGTCCACTGGTGATTTGATGGCATGTCTCACCGAAAAGTGGAACCAAAGCGTACATCAATCTGCCGAAAGCAAAATAGTTGCACTTGATATTTCTAAGACAGAGTTTGGGATCAGGCTCTTTTGTCGAAAATGCGTGCTTTTAGGATCGATAACTCTCTTTGTCAATGGATTAGAAATCACCTATCGGAACGTTCAATCCAAGTTGTCGTGGACGGTTTCAAGTCTGATATTCACAAAATAAATGCTGGTGTGCCCCAGGGCTCCGTTCTGTCTCCGACGTTCTTTTTAATTTTCATTAATGATCTCTTGTCTGCCACTTCTAATCCAATATATTCCTTTGCTGATGACAGCACTTTCTGCTTTTCATATTCGTTCCCGGACTCACGACCCTGCTCTTGGGCTGTAGAACGGGAACGGCAGCGTATGTTAAGCTCATTAAATTCCAATAGTAAGAGCATAACCAATTGGTTATGATTAATAGTTAAATCGAGTGGAATTTAATGCTTCCAAAAACAATGCTGTCTGCTATCATTAAAGCGAAATTCAAATACCCAGCCATTATCCATGAATGGCACTTGCATCGTTGAAACCGATAAACTTTCCATTCTCGGTATGTGTGTCAGTGACAACTTAAATTGGAACGATCACATATTCAATGTCGCCAAAAATGCTGCGAAACGTCTAGATTTCCTCAGGCGATGTAAGAAATATTTTACCCCCTCTGATCTGGCCATAATATATAAGGCATTCATCCGCCCAAAATTAGAGTACATCTGGTCAGCTGCTCCTAAAATATCTCTGCACCTGCTAGATAGGATTCAAAACTGTGCTATAAAACTCATTGGTGATACTAATATCAGCCAATCAATTGACACCCTCGAACACCGACGAAATGTCTCCTGTCTCACTTTGTTTTATCGCTATTTCCACCACCAGTGCTTCATTGATATCGCCAGTAACATTCCGCCCATTAAAACTTTCAACCGTAACACCCGTCTTGCTATGATTGCTCAACAGTATACCCGCAAGCCCACTTTTGGACGTACTCTAAAATATCGTGATTCTTTCCTAAGGCGTACAACTAGCTTATGGAATGCCTGCCAATCTCTGTGTTTCCTGGTCGTTATAACTTACAAACATTTAAAAACAATGTACATCGGTACCTGTCTTTTCTTCCTCCCTAAATTTCCTTCGCCCGCGCTGTGTACGAACATTTTAAGGGTACAAGACCCCTTGAGCGCGCGCCGATTATAAAAAAAAAAAACATATTTTAATCATGTACACGCAAAGCTACACATACCAAGCCCTCTGTCAATTCGACCACCGACTCGACAAAATTCCATCTTTATGAAGCGGCACAACTTAAGCATTACTCAGCCCACGACTCTCATTAGGTGTTCTAAGTCGCGCCGGCATATCATGAATTAAATGTTGTTTTAATCCCCAAAGTTTGTAGAAGCTCGCACGTATGCCCTAAAGCTTTCAACCCTCTCAGGTTGTCGCCTTTCCTCCTAAAAATCTTCGAAAGCCTCGTTGACGTTCATCTTCGCTGCAGCATTGACGTACAATAAATCTGCTATCAGCTGCTCAACCTGCATACTCTAAAGATAAATCCATTAAGATGGCTTTACACTCATTAGTATGCTCCACTGAATAATCTCTTGCTTGTAAGGAATATTGTCTGGTATCCTTTTTTGACATTGAAAGAGCCTTCAAGAACATCGAGCCAGGGGCGGTAACTACTGCACATTCAAATTTATGAGTCGAGACCTCACTTGGAAGTCTGATAAGGCAATTGTTAAATCGCAGGACTATCGCCACTGGACTGGGTGGGACCTCGGCCAGAAGGTTTCTTCACATGGTGGTGTCTTGTCTCCCTACCTCTGGAACTTAGTAGTAAATTAATTACTTAAAATCCTGCGATAGCTATATCCGGTAAATTTCCCAGCACTGTAAGCGAGCTAATGTACAAAACTTTGCACAAGCTCTTAAATTTGGTTAGTCGGTGTGGTGTTCGCATCAATACACACAAAACCGAACTGGATGTTTTCGTAAGGAAAAACAAGATTCTTCATTTCGACTCTCATTCTACGCACGGTGTATGTATTCCCGTTGCGGAATGAGCAAAATGCCTTGGTCTCGTTCTAGATAGGAAACTAATTTCGAAAGCTAATATACTCGTACAAGGAAGAATTCGGAAAGCCAGTATAGCCTTCTACTCTTGTAAAAGAGGAGTTGGGAAGAAATGAGGTATGCAACCTTGTATCACGTCAACGTACTCAGATGTCATAAGGCCAATACTAATGTATGGTGTTATTGTATGATGGGCTGCTTTGGACAAGGCAGTGCAGAGCCTGGCCAGCATTTGAATTAATGGCGCTTTAGGACCATTCTATATCTCACCCTCTTAGACATCTCCGGCAAAAAACTAACTTCCAAAGCAGCCATAAGGTTGAAATCCTCATTACAGTGGTCCTATATCCACACGGGGCACTACACAATCTTAGATAACCTAGGACAAATCCCAGAAGATACTGACTGCATCACTACCCTATAGCTGCTATTTCGACTGGGTGGATGGCACATTACCTAATAAAGAATCCATCCACATCTATAGGGACGGCTCAAGAACCGAAAAAGGGGCGGGAGCTGGTACCTTTTCTGATAAATTGAATCTTGATCTCTTCTTCCGCCTCCCAAACCACTGCACTCACTGTCTATCAGGTGGAAGTTATAGCTATCAAGGAAGATCTGTCCTGGCTGAAGCGGAATGTTATCGGCCAAAAATATCTGCATTTATTCGTAAACTGATACCCGGACAGCTAATACCATATGTCCTTTTTAAATCAAGAACTACCGCGCATCTCCTAACGAAATGATTAAGCAGTTAAGTATTCACCTCTATTGGGTGTCAGGCCACTGTGGCGTTCTAAAAAACTGTAAAGCAAATTAGTTTGCTAAGCTTGGTTCAACACTCCAAATTTCACAAAACATGAGGTGTTACCTCTGGCTACTTGTAATTATACAGGACACGATAGATAAGGCGAACCGCAGGTGGGCAAACTGTGCAGTATGTAGATCTGGTCTGTGTTAGATCACAAACGCTCCCGTAGTCTAATCAGCCTAAACCTTTCGCACATCAGTACCCCTATAGGTGTCATTACTGGACATTGTCTAACGGAAGACATGCCGGAAGTCTTGGCATCTTCTCAAATGACTTCTGTAGAAGCTGTAGGGATAATTGTGGTAGTTTCTTTAATGCTTTTTTTTTATATTTTCAGTTTGTGGCAGACGTATGTTCCCTGAACCAAGAATCGTTGGTGGATCGAATGCCGCTTTCGGCAGATGGCCTTGGCAAATATCCCTAAGACAATGGAGAACTTCTACTTACCTCCATAAGTGTGGGGCAGCTCTATTAAATGAAAACTGGGCTATAACTGCTGCACATTGTGTTGACAAGTAAGTTGGGCTTTTCTCTGATTATAGATACAACGACTAAGATTTTAAAAAAATGTTTCAGTGTCCCACCATCTGATCTTTTACTCCGTCTTGGTGAGTATGACTTGGCTGAAGAAGAGGAACCATATGGTTATCAGGAAAGACGAGTTCAAATCGTGGCATCCCATCCTCAGTTTGATCCAAGGACCTTCGAATATGACTTGGCACTTTTAAGGTTAGACAAACTTATCATTCCCTATCCTCGAATACTAACGTTTTTTTTTTTTTGATAGATTCTATGAGCCAGTTGTTTTCCAACCAAACATCATCCCGGTTTGTGTTCCTGGCTCCGATGAGGACTTTATCGGCCAGACTGCTTTCGTCACAGGATGGGGACGTCTCTATGAAGACGGACCGCTACCAAGTGTTCTTCAAGAGGTCGCCGTACCAATCATCAACAATACAATCTGCGAGACAATGTACAGAGCAGCCGGGTACATTGAACACATTCCTCACATATTCATTTGCGCCGGCTGGAAGAAGGGTGGCTATGACTCCTGTGAAGGTGACGAAATAGGAAATTCGGACACTTATTGAATTTTGATTAACTTTTTCCATTTCTAGGTGACTCTGGTGGTCCAATGGTCCTCCAACGTGAGGCGGACAAACGATTTATCCTCGGCGGTGTCATCTCCTGGGGCATTGGATGTGCTGAACCCAATCAACCTGGCGTCTATACAAGAATCTCTGAATTCCGCGATTGGGTTAATCAAATTTTACAGTTCTAGTATAATTCTTCTACTTATGGAAACTAATTACGAATACTCGTAAGTGGAGGAAGGATATCCTTCAATAGAATATCAAAATGACAAGTTACTCGTAGCTACGTGATTTTAGTTTAAAACAAGCACAAAGATGGAGAAGAAGAAGATAGAACTTGTTCTCTGGTTATAAAGACCCATGAATACTTATTCCACATAGCTGGAAAGATTCTTTATAACCAAAGCAACGACTTGACAGAACAGAGTAGCAATTTATTATATTTTTTTTCAGTTAAACATTTTGTATTTTTGTTTTATTTTTTATTTTATTTTTTTAGAATTAGAATATAACAAAAAAAAACAAAAAAAAATAGGAAAAAATAAGAACAAATACACATCGAATTCAAAGTTGTTGTCCAGTGATGTATAGATGAAAATTATTATTTAAATTAATTTAAGGAATAATATTATAATAATGTAATTCAAATTTATTTAGATTTATTAATAAATTTTCGGGTTAGAGTTGATGATAAGTTATTTATTAATTTTTATTTAAATTTAGTTTAAATTATAATTAAATTACGAAAACAACGAATAGTACTTCCAATTAGTCTTTAGAGCGATGACATTTTTTTGTTTCTTAATTTATTTTATTTTCTTGTAAATAATTAAATTTCTTTGAAAGGAAATCTAAAAATTGTAAATCTATGGGGATGCATCATACAAATGAGTGGATATTTTACTGTCTTCCTTCAGCATTTATGTTAAAAACTTAATCGAATATATATTTAAATAAAACTTAATGTTATATTGCAAATAAATTAATTTAAATACAAATTAATTAGAAATTATTGTATTTATTAACTTTACTAAGAAGGAGAGAAAGACCTCTATCTATTTAGCACCGTTTGGCTAATTGCCGTCGGTTTAGCATATTCCACTTTCATACAGGACCGTAAATTAGGTCGTCTTTTAGTTTTTACCGGGTTATCCCTTTGGAATGAATACGAAGACATTCCGAGACGGAACAGTGGTGATGCTTAAAACATTCTGTCCATCAGAACAGGTGAACTCTAACCTTGTTACTAGATCAGTTTCGTGGTATAGCACATTCTGTCCTAGCCTTAAAAGAGGCTTGATCAAAAAGTTCAAGTTATTCAAAACAATTAAGATACAAGTTTATTCATCTAAATCTATATTGCCCCCATCGACTGCAACACACTTATGCCAGCGCTTTATCCAATCCTCGAAACATGTTTTATTATTATTATTATTATCAAGGGAACGATACAAATCAATTTGTAGGGTCCGGGATTTAACGCCGGGGTACTATGCCCATGTGGCGCGTTTTGTCAACAGCACGCGGAGTACTGAGTTCCCATGAGGTGACCCACCTACGTACTTACCGCGCCCAACACTGCTTAATTTCGGTGATCTAGCGGGAACCGATGCTTTCAGTGTGGCGAGGCCGTTGACCGAAACATGTTTTATATTCGGTTTTCGGTATGTCCATCAGTGCTTCCTGCGATTTTTCCATTACTTCCTCTCGGCTGCTGAAACGCGTTCCCAGTAGTTTTTTTTTAACTTGATTGAACAGAAAGAAGTACAGGGAGCCAAAGCAGGTGAATTCGGTGGCTGTTGGATGGTATTTCTAGCATTTTTCGTCAAAAAATTACGAATAATGATGGCCCTGTGCGACGGTGCGTTATCGTGGTGCAAAATCCACGAGTTTTCTGCCCACAATTCTGGTCTCTTTCGGCGAATTGCTTCACGCAAACTTCTCATAACGCGCAAATAATACGAGTACTCTTTGTCTGGCCTTCTGGTAAAAATTCATGATGCACTACACCGTTGTAATCCATGAAAACCGTGGGCATTGTCTTCTTTTTTGACTGAAGACGACGTGGTTTTTTTGGTCTCGGCTCATTTGCTGAACGCCATTCACTTGCCTGATATCTGGATTGCCTGTCGTACTCCTAAACCCACGTCTCGTCTCCAGTAATGATCCTTTTGATGAATGTGGGATCGCATGCAGCCTCGCAACTCATCTCTTTTGCGACGTCAACGCGGTCTCTTTTTTGCATGAAATTGCGGTCTTTTGGCACCAACTTTGCTGCTACACGACGGAAACCCAAATCATTAACCAAAATGTCTTGGACGGATCCATAGGCAATGTTAAAGTCCTCCGCTATCTCTCTGATGGTTAATTTGCGGTTATTGACCAACATTTCTTTTACTTCCAATGTTTTCGTCGGTTTTCGATGTCGATGGTCTGCCACTGCGTTCATCATCTTCGATTGACTCAGAACCACTTTTGAACCGCTCGTGCCACTGGTAAACGACCGTTTTCTTTCGTTGCCGAAACACTTTCCAACATTTCCAACGTTCGCGCACCATTAAATCCGTTTTTTACGCAAAATTTAATACGAGTACAAGTTCGTTGTTGCAAATTTAAATCCATTTCTAAAATTGTAAAAAATCGCCAACTCACACAGAGATAGATGTACTCTTGCCTACGTAACTTTTGCAAATGTCAAGCTATGGCGCTAAGATTTGGAAAGAATGTCAAGAATAGATTTACCAACTTAACAAAAAAAAACAGAACTCAAATCGAAACAATGGGAGCGCCACACGGTTGGTGTGGCCGGGAACTTTTAGATCAAGGTGGTATTCTGTAGCCATCTGATTCCATCGTGGCTGTAGTTACGACTTCTGTCCAACTACTCGAAATTGCAGAATATTTATGGCGCTTCCTTCTAAAGATCGACAAATAGGAATGTTTTCACATTTCAGGACTTAATTTAGTTTTGGTGGGGGCGAATGCCCCCATTTATTCGCCTTAAAACAAGCTATAACTTAAAATTAAAACTTAAACTTAAACTTAAGACTAAGATTGGTTGGAGTGGTGAAGGAGAACGGTTTTGAGGGAGGGAGTGGTGCGGTGGAGATCAAAGACGGTAGGGTTTGAATTGATTTTACGTAGCATACGGGATATTGGTTCGTTCGCGCCATAGGAGATGTGGTGGGATGGTAGATAGAAGTGTCGAGGGGTACGTAGATTCCGAAGGTTAGTGTTGAGGAAAATAGAGTTGCGGAGGGACGCGCATTCAACGTGACCTAAAAGGAGTCGATGAATGAAGAGAAAGTCGGCTGCATCTCTGCGTTTTTCAACGGTGTTTAAGTTAATAAGGTTGAGACCGTTTTGATAGGAAGGAAGAATAAAAGAATCGTTCCAGGTCATACCACGAAGAGCAAATCGAAGAAAGCGTCGCTGGGTGCTTTCGATTCTGGAGATATGAACACGATGATATGGGGACCACACTTGACTAGCGTATTCTAGGAGGGGGCGAAATATAGCGGACCCGGTCACGTATGGGTTGGTGATTTCTTTGGACGATCGTTTTACAAAACCTAGTGCAGAGTTGGCTTTAAGGATTATCCCATCCATATGTAAACGTAAGTTGGGCTCCCTATCACTCAAAATGCCGAGGTCGCGAAGAGATTGAACGGAGGAGGTAGGTTGGTTGTGGAGAAGGTAGAGTCGGGGAGGAGGTTGGTGCCACTTGTGTGAAAAGGTCATGGATTGGCATTTGGGTATATTAGGTTCCAAACAATTCTTGAGGCACCAGATCGAAAAGCTATCATGAAGGAGGAAGGAGTCATGGGGTGACTAAATAGTTTTGAAAAATTTGGTACCGTCGGCGTAAATGGAGACAGACGAGTGTCTGATGATCCTGTCGATATCATCTATGTTAATATAAAAAGAATGGAACCGAGATGGCTGCCTTGTGGAACTCCAGAGGTCGCCAAAAATGGAGCCGAGTGGGCTGACCTGAAACGAACACTGTAAAAATGGTTTTCGAGGTAAGAGTACACAATTTTAACAGAATGGGTTCAAAGCCGAGAGCAGACAATTTGAAGAGTATTAATCGATGAGAGATTTTATCGAAGGGCTTGCTAAAATTGGTTGCAACTACATCGACTTCGTTGCCATTCTCTAGGGCAGAGATGGCAAGTAATACGAATTCAACGAGATTTGTGGTGGTTAACCTACCCTTCAGGAACCCATGTTGGCTAGGGGAAATAAGTGATTTGCATCGGCAGCTTAGAGCTTCATAAAAAATACTTTCGAAGAGTTTGGGTATATGAGCGGGTTTGACGATTGGGCGATTGTTTATTATTTCGTTCTTTGATCCTTTCTTGTGGATCGGGGTTATGAACGAGGTTTTCCAAGCCTGAGGAAATTCTCCTTGTGACAATAATAGACGAAGAGATTATAAAGAGCAAGGGAAAGAGAAGAATATGACATGGAGGCCACCTGGGCCGGGTGTAAACTCTTCATTAAGTTAGTGTAACTTATATTCGATATAAGACGGGTCCAGAAAGTGAGAGAGTAGTGGGCCAATGGAGAAATTCAGGAGGTAATTAAAATAGGAGGGATCCGGTACAAAGGGATCATTGGTGAAGGATTGTTTGGAAAAGGTGGCAAATAGGTTGCCAATGATGAGTGGATCGGTTGATGACTTGTTGTTGAAGGATAGGGAAGCAGGGTAGCCATCGAACTTTCTTTTGTAGTTAACAAATTGTAAAAAGGGCTTAGGGTCGTTTCTAAGGTTGACTGATTGTTAAGGTAGCGCTGGTAAAGGGGATCGTGAAGTTCATTGAAATGAAGATAAGCGCCAAGATACATAGTTGGAATAGTCCGATAAAGATCTGGTACGAAGGAAAACAGCCCATAACTTGTTTCTCTTATTTCGTAAGGAACGAAGGTTGCGATTATACCAGGTAGGACTAGTAGATGCTGTTTTAAGGCGGGAAAACGGAACGTAAAGGCAAAAGAATTAAATATTTCTCTATAAAAAATGGACAAGGCATCATTTATGTTTAGATTGTGAAAGTTAAAGGGGGATCTGCTTAGATAGTTACTGATTTTGTTAAAGTTCGCTTTATGAAAATCGTAGGGGGAGTCGACTGGACAGAAGAGTTATGAAAAAACGAGAAAAGAAGGGGAGGGTGGTAGTTATTGTGAGAGTGAGGGGACAAAGTGAGACTGAGGAGTTGATTTAATCTGTTGTGAAAATAAGGTGTAATTGCCTGCCCATGTAGTTGGATATACCGCTGACTTGGCATTGTCTGTTAAACGATCTAAGAAGTGGCATTTCTTAGCTGAGTTAGCATTTGAAGCGATGAAAAACGATTGATCATCTGATAGAGTCCACTGTAGCTGAGGAAGATTAAAGTCGCCGAAAATATGGATAATATGGATACCGTCAATAGAGTCACACAGATCAATTGATTGGTCGATCGCATCGATAGCAAGTTGGTAGGATTCAATAGGGTGAGCTGGTAGGATGTAGCAACATATAACGTAAAGGGACTTGAAGGGGAGTGATATTTTTATTGCGACAAAGTCGACTTTAGAGGATGAAAAAATGGTAATGGGAGAAGAGTTAAGACTGTTGTGGATTGTCAGTAGGACGCCTTGACAGGTGGAATCATCATTTGGCCGGGTAGGATCGTCGTCGCGAAAAACATTAAAAGTAGGGGGAACATGGTTCTTTATGTCGAGAATCAGATTGATTTCAGTCAGGGCGTAAATATCATAGAGAAGAGCATGCGATTGGCGTAGGACAGCGTTGGTTTTAATGCGAAGACCTCTTAAATTCTGGTAGTAAAAAGTAAGAGGGATGTTGTGGGGTGGAGGTGTGAGGCGGAATGGTTTAAGTGCTAGCAAGGGAGGCAAGTTATGGACGAAAAAATTTATCGTGGGCGACTCGGCTTCGCTGTACGTGTGAGACTCGCTTAGAGTGGACGTAGTGGCCGAATGCAGCGAGGTTGTCTGCCACTTTCTGAGGGAACATGCTAAAAATCTCGTGGTACCTGACATAAATGTTCCTGAGACTAATAGGGTCGGTAGGGAGGCCTTCCTGCTGGATGGAAACCATGACTCTGGTTTTGGACTTCCCTTTGTAACAGATCGAGTCCGATTTGTCATGCAGATAAGCAAGAAATAGACGAATATTTTCGTATATATTTCTTTCTCTAAGCCTAGAGAGTACATAGCGACTTCCTGTAGTGCCATTTGTTTGCTGTGTCAGTTTAACTGTTAGGGGAAAAAAGGAGGGGAGTCAAAAATAGGGGCAGTGGAAGAGGGAGTTCTTACCTTAAGCACTTGACTATCTGTTGTCGCTCAAAATATATATTTAGCTAGCGATCCCAACCATTGTTTTGTTTACAGATTGTGAATCCTTTCTTCTAAGTTAGTTTTGCCACTGAGCTTAGTATCAGTGATGAATGGCGGCTCTGGTTCGGTATTTCCAGATTTTACTCATCGAACCCACAGCTCTTATCATTTAGCGAATTCTTACATTGACTAGCCCAATTGTACGCATCATATTGGTTGAAGTCCCTTTTCATTAAACAGGTAAGGTAAGAAACTATTTTCTGCGCCGCAGCGTTGGCGTTCCTTCAATCAACATGTCGCAGCTGTGTGACCTGCCGAATTTGGACGTTTCCGATCAGTTCAATGTCGCTATTGAACCCTATAGAACATTTTTGTATTTCCTCCACCTCTTGCAAAAGTATCTACAATATTTGAAGTTCCTTCGTTTTTTCTAAGATCTGCTGTAAGGTGTGTATCTATTCCGTTGTGGATTAACAAGGCCTAAAGAAGCTATATGAGCTGTTTCTGATATAATGTTTCAGGGACTTATAGACGATGTAGTGAACACTGATCGCGCTATTAAGGGAGACAGATCTTCCCATTCACCGGAAATGCTTTCATCCGAACACATTTCACAAGTGATCTTAATACTCTGCTTCAGTAGGCTCATTAATATTTAATTTGGACATCGCTACCCTTATAGTGGTCAAGTGAACGAAATTGCTGTTGATTGTCGTCCACGTCTGAACTTATTTAGCAGGAGTTAGTTATGCAGATCGTTCCACATTTTTAACATCGATAACGACTACGTTCCACCGTCATATTCGCATTCTAATTCTTGAAATTTCTGCTTGGGTTTTGTATGAACCTGTGAACATTGTTTCTACATAATTCTTTCCCCGTGTTAAATAAGGAGGTTATGGGTTAGTCACAATGTAATCAATATTCTTGCCAGTTTTGATTAGAGAACTGCCAGATCCTTTAGTTGGTTCTTGTGTAAGAAATACGTGCTAGTCACGATGAGAAGCCCTCCTCTCTTAAAGCTGATTATCCTGAGTTTTTGGAGGTGGTTCAATATCAACATCATTCTAAGCCTTTTGGTCATTTTGTTCTGCGAGCTCGATAAAATAATTATTTTTGTAGTTGCCCTTCTCTTTTGTGAGTGTGTGGACCCATATCAGGCTTAGAATCCTGAACTAAGCCGTGATAAACGATGGTCAAAATTTATTTTCTAAATCTTTTGTGAAGACAAATCCAAATAGATGCTGGTTCTTTTGTTTATAAGGATTAGCATTACATTACATTATCCCATAAAATTTCTGAGAGGACAGCGATATCACCTTTGTAATGATCTAAGACCTTCGCTACGAAGGCGAATAGAACATACATATGTCATCGGTGATGCCTGAAGGACTGGAATGATAACAATATTTTAAAGTGCGCTCTGTATTGTTTGTGAGAGTTACCTTCTTAGTCCAAGGAACAGTGATGGCAAGGGAGATCCTTTGCGTAGTCTTTTATCACTGTAAGACAATAGTTTTGCTGTAGTGTTGTGCTGTTTGTGTCGTTGGTATTGTCCTCTCATTTCCCTCTAAACTCATTTTCAGCGCTTCTGCTTCAATAGCCGCAAACTATACAGATTTCGTCCCTTTATCTCAATAGAGTCAGCGTATGCTCGCTTTTTTGAGGTATTGTATCCCTAATATTGGGCGGTGAATTCTTTCAAGTATGATGTTGAAGGAATTACATGACAGCACATCATATGGTCGAAATCCATTTTTGACTTCATTTGCCTCTATGGTATCATCATCGATTCTTAGTCGTATTAAGTAGCGAGCGTACTTCTTAGCCATTTTGCAGAGGAAAAGGAATTTAGCGGGTATGTCCGTACTACATATGCTACTCGTCTCTAAAAGGCTGTCATTTGTGGCCTTGAAGTCAATAAACTTATGGTGAACGACGGTCTGAAGTTCAAGCCTGGTGGAGTGGGTGGATTCATCAAGCCTACAATCACACTGATAAAGACCTATCAGATTCTTGATATTGAGTTTCAAGCATTCGCATAGGGCACAGTAGATAAAACTCTGCACTGGATGTTAAGGCGAGTCATTTCATTATAGTTTAAGCACTTTGGATTGTCTACTTTCCTAAGGGTCTGACAAAGGATCCTAATATTCCATCAATTGGGCATGCTTTCATTTGACAATATTTTGCAGACGAATTGCTGTATGCTCGTTACTAACTAAATTGTCAGTCTTACTGGTCTTTAGATGATATAACTTATCCAGAGTTGAAGTTCAATAATACGCACTACCGTCCTATAGTGTACAACGGGCACTAACAAATTCATCGAAAGAGGTACGAGCATTGAGGCACAATAAGGAATTGTAGAATAAGGTACTTTTTTTCGTAATTAGCATGCGCTCAAGGGATTTTGCATACCCTTAAAACGTTTGCCAACAGAGCGGATGAAGGAAAGTTAGGGAAGAAAGAAAGGGAGATACCGGTGTATCTTGGTTTTGAATGTTTGCAGGTTATAATGACCAGGAAATAGAGAGTTCGGCAAGGCACTCCATAAGCAAGTTGTACAGCTTAGGAAAGAATCACGATATTTCAGAGTATGTCCAAAAGTGGGTATATTGGGGCCAGTTCACCACCTGAGCTGTGGTCTTCCACTACTGCACTGTCTTTCGGGGGCGGATTTGAAAACTTTTGGACTTTCACTCTTCTGCCTAAGTTGATATCGTTGTTTCTCTTCCTTCACTTATCTTCTATGCAGCCCGGTCCGAAAATCACCTGAAGAATTTTAGTTCCAAAGCAACCAAGAACACCCTCATAGATTTCTGTACCTTGGAGGCACAGGACATGACTAAAATTATTAGGGTCTTATGTACGGTCACTTTTGTTCTTCGGGATATGGCTTTACCAGTCAATTGCCTTCTTAGCCCATTAGCGATTGTTAAGAGTTATTCTTTATTTGATCTCAGCGCTCTGGTGTCGTTGTCTGAATTGCTAGCTGAGCCTAGGTAGACCAAATCCTTAAGTACCTCAAAGTTATATCTGTAGAGGTTGACGTTCGGTCCGAGACGTCTGTGATGGGTGTTCTTTCTTGTTGACAGAATATACTTGGTATTGCCCTGATGGACTGTTAAACCTATCGTCGACGCTTTCGTCCCTATACTCGCGAAAGCGCCACTGATATCACGCAGCTTTTTTCCGATTGTGTCAATATCATCGGCATATGCGAGTAATTGGACGGACTTTTGAAAGATTGTGCCTCTTGTATTGGCGCACAATTCTTTCAAGAATGATGTTAAAGAAATCGCATGATAGTGCATCGTCTTGTCTAAATCCTTTTTACGCCTCAAAGGTCTCGGCGAGTTCTTTACCGACCTTGATGGACCAGCATGCATTTTCCACCGTCATCTTGCAGCGATGCCAAAACTTGACATTGGTCTAAATAGCCCTTCTCCATAGATACTGCCATACGCGGCATTAAAATCGATGAGTAGGTGGTGTGTATCGTTTTGGAGCTTTGAGTTTTTTCCAAGATCTACCGTAGTGTGAATATTTGGTCGATGGAGGAGTTTCGTGGCCTAAAGCCACGAATTGCTCCAATCAAGTTATTGACGAATGATTTCAGGTGATCACACAATACGGCAGATAGGATCTTGTAACCGATGTTAAGAATAAGGATGCCTCTGTGGTTAGGGCAGTTCACAGGGTCTCCTTTCTTGAGGATCGGACAAACAATGTCGAAGTTCTATATATCGGGCATATTTTCGCCTGACCATATTTTACAGATGAGTTGGTGTATGCTTCTTATCAAGTTATCGCCTGCTGTTTTGAAAAGCTCGGCAATCAGGCCGATTTAAGCTTAGATATGGCTATCCTCACTTCATCCAGGTCGGGTAGACGGAATTGTAAGTCTACATACATCAATTCAATTCAATTCAATTCAATTCTCTTTCTCTTTCGAAATCCTTAGCATCGACTGCGACTCTACTACGATGTTTCCTAGTTCGTCTCTAACAGGCTTCGGCTTGTCCGTGGCATGTTTTTTTTACGTTTTGCTGAATCTTCTGAATCTCATACCTGGAATAGCGTCTCTTAATTTCCTCGACCGCGTGCTTCTCATGCTCCTTCTTTTTCAACTTGAGAAGTCAGTGTTCGTCTCTCCTCTTCAGCTCGTTGAGCTCGTGCTTCTTGCTTAGCTGGATGTGCTTACCAGCACTCGTCGCCAAAACAGCAGTTTCGTTGAGGTGGCCGAGTAAAAACTAGCACATTAAAAACGGCATTTCGGATGGCTTTTTGGCAATTTTTCCACTGTGCGATATCTGATGCTGGCGGCATAGGACCTCTTAAGAGTTTAACGCAGTCTCGCTTGTTTAAGGATTTTGTGATCTTTTCAGATTGTGGTCCTCCGACGCAAAACTTCCTCACACTACTAGTTAGCATCTTTGCGATAGTCAGTAGAAGTGCTGCTAAGAAGTACCAGCAAACGCGTTAATGTTTTCAAGAATACGTCTCAACGTAGTATGTAAATTTATCGTTTATGCAAAAACAAATAAGGGCGATAGCATGTTCAGCCAATGAACAATGAGCTTCCTGGTTCCACTTAAAACGTCAGAGTCGGGTAATATCGCGTAGTATCAAAACATACAAAACAGTCGAAAGTGCAATATTATTTAACTTCATGGTAGTCAATGTGATTCTATAGAGGTTGGTTGACACCCAACTCGGTTTAAAGCGAACGGATAACGTTGACGCCTAAGGCGATCTTGAGAAAGCATTTGACAGCGTTCCGAGAGATCTCAAAAAATACCAGAGATTCAAATACAATAAGAATGTTACACGAGATAGTTATGATGTCAAAATAGAAGTAAAGTGAACAGCTGAAATAGCCGAAGAGTTCAAGGTTAAAGTTGGAATGCACTGACGTTCAACGGCCGTTCCATTTTTAGTGGCGTGCAAGAAATACACAAATAAACTTGGATCGACTTCTCTTTTATTCACCAATAACGAATAACATCCCTTACCAACATTCATTAATTCTAGTTCTGGCTTTAGTAAATAACCGTTCACAAATAATTCGGAAAAGTCGTGTCAACTACCGACATCTACAAGAAGTAGTTATCTATGTTATAAGAAGTACATAGTTATCGTCCTGAAGTAAACTCTTAGATTTAGTTGTAAATGAACCGGGGAATGTAAGATCTCAAAATTGCGATATTAATATCACACATGGATTATGCGCTGGGTGGCTAAGATGGCTCAATATGGTTTTGCGAAAGAACATTGTGGATTATTGTGGACTACAATCATGCATCCGGCTTCAACATACATATCGCAAAGTTGGATGATGTACGAGGAGTAAATGTATAATGACAGCGTCGGAGATGAAGGTTCAGTGGGTGCAACAAACCGTGATTTAATATCTACGTTAAGAAACTTAGTGGATAAACTTAAGACTGAGCCAATCAGCTTGTTCTGTCATTTTTAACAAACGTTGAGGAAAAATCGGGTTCAAAAGGCCAAAAAAACTTCAATTTCTTCATCTTCAGAGATGGGGCCTGTTTATGGTGAAGGTACTCTGTCCAAAACTACTACCAAGATGTGCTCGGTTTCTTTGTATAAATATTGATGTTTAAGATGCACCTCGGTTTGGTCTGCCCATCACTGAAAAAGTAGATGGAATCATAGAATAAGTTGATCAAGACTGGATTATTCTCTTCGGTCATGACATCATGACGAGCTGATTAGAAAAAACAAGCTCGATGAACGAATTTACATATGCGAATCGCTGTTGAAATGGAACCAAATCGAGCCATATTTCAAGCCAATGGTAACGGGTGATGAAAAATGGATCACACACGACAATTTTGTCTTGATCTAAAAATGATCATGAACCACCAAAATCAAAAATCAATCGACGGCAAGGAAGATGATACTTTGTATTAAGTGGGATTGGAAGAGTATCGTCCCCCATGAGCTACTACCGCCTGGTTAATTGCTTGATTCGAATGCCTTGTGCCAGCAATTAATACGATTGAAGCAAGCAATTGATGCATTAAGTAAGATTTGCAACTTATACTACCATCAGATTATCATTTGTTCCGTTCTCTGCAACACTCTCTTGCTGGTGTAGAATTGGCTTCGAAAGAGCCGCGAGAAAACCGCATCAATCAGAAACCGCAAAATCATATACGCTGGTGGAATAATGTTCTAGCCGAAGATGGTGAAACAAAATATTTCGTTCAATAAAATTGAATATATTGTAAATAAAACAAATTATCTGAATTTTTTAACGAGTGACCAGATACCAATGACAGTTTTCCAATTGTTATGTTTCAGCAGATCTTAAAGTTTGCCATTCCAACATTCATCAAATTCCGGATCAGTTGTAAATACGCAACGTGAATTCCATCGTGAGGTCGTTCGTCATCATGGCTTCAGTGTGCAGGCAATTCGTCGCTCTGTGGAAAAGTTTGAGCGTGAGTACACTCTTAAGCCACCAACTATATGGAGATTGGCCAGTATCGAAAAAGACCCAGAATTCGGCGCCGAATCGGCCCGGCTTATTTTGCGATTGGATCCCTATAAAGATTATGCTGGCGCAAGAATTGAAGCCGGAGGACCATAGACAATGCCGTGAGTTCGTTAATTGGGCGCTGGAAATATTGACCAGAGATCCGGATTTTGGCCAAAAAATCGTCTTCTTGGAAGAGGCCCATTTTTGGCTCAGCGGCTATGTCAGCAAAATTGCCGTCATTAAAGCGAACACAATCCACAAATGTTCGGCCAAGCCTCCACAAATATTGACTGTTTGGTGCGGTTTATGGCATTGCGGCATCATTAACCGACTTTCTGTGGTCAGAGCTCGACAATATCGATATATCCGAGCTGTGGTTTCAACAAGACGGCGCTACATGCCATACACTCGAAGTTGTGAAAGACAAATTTGGCGACTGGGTCATCTCACGGCGAGCGTTCAACAATTGGCCGCCGCAATCATTGCGATTTGGCACCAATCGATTATTTCCTCTGGGGCTATATCAAGTCCTTAGTCTGCACTAACAAGCCAACTACTTTGGACAAGCCCGAGGCCAAAGTGCGACACGCTATTGCCGGAATAACGCCACACATATTGAACCGAGTCATCAAAAATTAGACCGACCGATTGAGGCACTGCCAGCGAAGCTGAAGCAGCCATTTCAATGATGTGCTATTCCATACGTAATGGCATGAACATAGCTTGAAAATAAAGCCAGAGTCAATTTTATGTTTCACACCTTTGTTGTTTTATTGGGTATATAATATTTTTTTCAAAATTATTCAAAGTATTGCCCATCTGAAGCTATGACTTTTTTCCATCTTTCTGGCAATTTGTGGATCCCATCCCAAAAGAACTACGCCGGCTTGGCAGCCAAGAATGAATCAAGCCAATTTTTGATATTCTGCTCTGATGTGGACCGTATTTCAGTGAGGGCGTTCTGCTTCAACCGGAACAAATGGTAGTCAGAAGGGGCAAGGTCTGGGCTATAAGGCGGGTGGGGTAAGACTTCCCATCCACTGTTTTCCAAATAGTTCTTAACTGGAATAGCAACGTGCGCATATTCCGGGCGTTTTTCGGCCACTACTCTCTTCAAATGGATTAATTGTGTTCGGTAGCGTTGTCCATTGATGGTTTCACCCGCTTTTAGCAGCTCATAATATAGCACACCCATCTGATCCCACCAAATACAGAGCATTACCTTCGCGTCATGGATATTCGGCTTTGCCGTTGATTTGGCTGGTTGGCCGGGTTTCACATATGATTTTTTGCGCTTGGGGTTGTAGTAATGGATCCATTTTTCATCACCAGTAACAATCCGATGCCAAAATGACTTCCTTTTGTGGCGTTCCAGTAGCATTTCGGACATGCAAAACCGCCTTTCGACGTCTGTCGGCTTGAGTTCATGTGGAACCCAATTTCCTTGCTTTTGAATATATCCAGCTGGTTTTAAACGTTTTAAAATGGCTGCTTGAGTGACATCCAAAAATTCTGCGAGCTCTTCTTGTGTTTGGCAACAATCTTCATAGAGTAATGCTTCCAGTTCTTCATCTTCAAACTTTTTTGGCTGCCCAGGACGTTCATCGTCTTCCAAGCCAAAATCACCACTTTTAAATCGTGCAAACTACTTTTGGCACGTTCGCTCAGCTAGCGCATGTTCACCATAAGCTTCCACCAAAATACGATGACTTTCGGCAGCAGTTTTCTTCATGAAGAAGAACTCCCCGCAAAAACACTTTTTTCAGGCACAAAGTTCGACATATTTGAGTGAAAAAAAATTATTGTTGTTTACGCTTCGAATGAATGACATATACTGAAATGACGTACAATGACAGTAGTTTTCCAACGCATGTTCCAATGGAATAATACAAGTTACGCCATCTCTTAACAAACCGCACGAATTAAGTTATAGACCCTATATTTAAATTTTATTTTCCTAACATTCTTATCTGGTCACCCTTTACAAATGCCCGATACTGATGTGCAAAAAACAAAAGAGTTGATGTGCGAACTGGAAACGAAAATTTCCCATTGTGAGCTGTCACTTTACCTGCAGACATTGTTTGTGTCCCTAAAAGTATGAAACACATATTTTTCTTATATCTCACAGCATTCGTATTCCTGCTTACTGCTCTGTTCACCATCAGCTCGGTTCACAAACGCTAAAGGAGTCGCAGCACAAAAGTCATCAATGAATGGATTGAGATGTTTCCACAAAACTCACCAACGGCAACAAATCGCCTACAAATAGGCCACGTTTTGTGCTTGTTGGTGAAAGTCTGGCAAATACCAGTCGCACTTTTGTACTCCACAACACGACCGAGAATTAGGAAAGAAAATTCCACTGAGATCTGTGGTTTCGATTTCAAACACAGCTTCCATTTCCATTCGACAATTAAGTGGTATAGATCAAAGGCCACTTAACATCAACTCGAATGCCTAACATTGTTAAACAGACAGCATTCCCCTACCAGCCAAAGTGCAAGTGCAATGAACTCCATTTGTCATTTCGAAAACAAGTGAAACTTTTTGTTTCTCTAATTTATTGCCTTTCATGTCTTAACAACTAATGCACGCACTCACTAAGCCTCAGACCAAGGTGAAACCACACCATAAATCTTATTCCATTCGCCCTTCATCACTTAACATCGCAAACTTGCACTCACATGAGAAACAGCCTCAAGACCGGACTCAGATACCGACACATGTTTCAAAAGATACTTTTCCTCTTTTGCATATATAAAACTTAAGTGCCCTATGGTTATGGCATTTCCTCTGACCCGATGACACCACCATGGAAAGGGAAAGTTCCCGACACAATACTCAAACCCGAACTCAAACTCGTACTTGTACTCGTATCTCCTCAATGGTGCTTAATAACTTCGCTGGCCACTTCATCATACCCGAAAGGGGAAAATCGTTAAAGAAAGTCCCATCACCTGGTCCAGAGCTCTTGAGGTGACTTCTTTTTTTTTTTTTTTTGTTGTTTACACGATTTTCCAGGAACAGACACAAACATGAAGAGGATTTCAGCTGACTCTCGACCAGACCTTCTCCTCTTCAGACTCTTCAAAATTCGTATCTCGAAAGAAACCACCTCTGCCGTCATACCGACCAATTTATTGTTTTGCTCTCCTTTCGCTGCTGAAGAAAGTCCACAGTATCGTCGGCCGTAGCGTCGGCGCATTTCGTATTCACCGAAGCGCCCAGAAAAGGAAAAGTTCATTGAAGGTTGGTTGGCGTTGAAGCCAACTACGAGTGCTTGGCATTGAAGGAATCAACAAATCAACATCTTTTACTGCCGACGACGATAAGCAATGAATTTTTAGTCGAAAGATTGGAGAAACAATTTTTTGGGAGACGCTGCCTAATGTCAAATTCAAGTTGATGGCCGGTGTCACTTTTGGTTTCCAATTCCAAAGGTAGCGGCTGACAAATGCGTGTTAGTTAACCTTGTAACCCAGTTCCGGATGGCATGGTGGATGGAATATCTAAGCGGGTGTTTGTTCCGGTGGAGTATGTGTACATCAGGAGAAAGATTTATTGCAACTCTAATCGGGGCCGCCGATATCGCTCCAACAGCGAGATCATACTAATTTTGGTCGCAGCGATAATTGTGGGGAAAAACCGCCAACTATCCATCCAGTTAAGATACACTTTTGACGTACGCGTTGTAGAATTGTGATTTTTATTGATTAGACGCGCAGATACACCAACATACATGTGCACTTGTGTGCTTATTATTTATGTCGATTGTAATGGCTTTTATGTCCGTCTATTGATGGTTTTGCGAAAGCGAAACGTTGCCGTGAATTGAGAGGTTTTGCGCGGACTAATTGCATATTGAGCAGCTTTTCTGTGTGTTTTAATGAGTCGAAAATGACAGTGTGATGAGTGGAAATTGTAACGTGGATATGTCCAATTGTCCAGTGAAGAGAAATCGTATTATCTATGTAATTTTATGTTGGTGGAGTTGGTAATCGGTTTATTGATGGTTCGTCAGAAGTTTACTTTTCTAGATTCGACATGAGATGCGCTTGATTGGATTGCCAATATGGATTCTTTGGTGGCTCTTAGAAGAGTTCAGGAGTTCTTGATTTTGAGTTGATTGGTGGAATTTAGTGCACTGTGACTTCATGGTCGATGAATGTCTTCCAACAAAACACAATCAAAGACAAGCTGATAATTTCACCGTAGAAAAGATTGTTTTTTCCGGTATCTCGTTCAGTTTAAGACAGCAGATGATAACTTTGACGAAATTTAAGCAACCGACAAATTGACGTCTCTTGTCATTATTTGGAAATATTTCACAGTCGAGTTTTTGATACTACTCAGAGTGGTTCTGCAAATGAAGGTACATTTGGCTTAAAAATATATCTGTAGTCATAGGAGGTAAAGGCCACACTGCCCCCGTGAACTACCATCAGTCAGCTGCGTCGTTAAGTTCGAAACCAGAAAACCGACTGAATTTTGAATTTTGTTGCCAACTTTGGGTTTGCTCAATGTAATCACATTTCTTTGAGCTCTTTCATAATAGTGGCTTTCTTCGGGCGATTCAGCGCCAAAGACCCAACAAGGTCATGGCGACGGTGTTTGGTACTCGTATCAACGTGACACAATCCACATCGATTACTTTCAAAAGGAAAAAACAATTAGTGGCGAAGATTATACCAACATTAGGCCAATGGGAAAGTGCAAGTGAATTGGGCTACGAATTGCTCTTTCACCTTGCATTTTTTCGCATTTAGCCGCTACTGTCTATTTTCTGTTTCCGAACCTGATGAAATGTCGAAATAATACGAAACGGGCTTGACTTCAACGATCTCTCAAATACGTCTTTTGACGACACCGATAACCTTATAATCTGCCGCTCAACATGTACAACAGTTGCCTCGAAGAAGGAGTCTTCCCAAAGAGCTGGAAAAAACAACGATTGGTACTGATTAGCAAAGAAAAAGGAGACCCAGATTCCCCATCGGCGTACAGGCCCTTATGTATGCTGGACACTGGGGGAAAACTGATGGAAAAGCTGCTCAAATCACGGCTCACAGATGTAGTACAAATAGCGGGAGACTTGGCAGGAAGGCAGTACGGGTTCAGGAAAGGACGCTCCACGGTCGGAGCTATTAAAGAAGTGGTGAAGTCTGTTCAAACCATCTAACAAGGAAGTTGCCGCTCTAAGAAAATCGTTTTGCTGGCAACCCTGGACGTAAGAAATGCATTCAACTCAGCCAGGTGGAGTGATATATTAAGTGCGCTAGAAAATAGATTCAATATCCCAGCCTATCTATTATACATGAGTAAGGACTATCTCAGGGATCGGGAGCTGATCTACGCGACCACAGAAGGCCTACGAAGGAAGGAAGTAACATCTGGAGCAGCACAGGGATCAATCTTGGGACCAGACCTCTGGAACATCTCCTATGATGATATACTGCGGATGGAGATGCCCGAAGACACCTTTCTCGTTGGGTACGTAGACGACATCGCGGCAGTGATAACGGCAAGAGACACTGAAAACGCTCAAAGAAAGTTGAATCAAGTCATGCAACGAACAATCTTCTGGATGGATGAGCACGGTCTTAGTTTGGCAACAGAGAAAACTGAGATAGTCCTTCAGACGAAGTAGAAAATCCCGACACAAATAGATTTCCAAATTGGCTCTGAAGTCATTAAGAGCAAGGACGCCGTGAGGTATTTGGGATTGAGGCTTGACACAAAACTAACTTTCTGGCAACAGATAAAGTACGCAGCGAAAAGAGCCTCTACAATTACAACATCACTCAGTAGATTAATGGCGAACATAGGTGGTCCAACGCCAAATAAGCGCGGGCTATTAATGTCGACAGCGCCATTCTCCTATATGGAAGTGAGATCTGGGCAGACGCGCTTCGACAAGAATAGTACCGGAAGCAGATGGCGGCAGTGCAAAGACGCGGAGCTCTACTCGTGGCTAGCTCTTACCGAACGGTGTCGGAACCAGCCGTCCTTGTAGTAGCAGGAGTGACTCCCATCGATCTCCTAGCGGTACAAAGGAAGTACGTCCACGAAAACAAGGCGGAAATCAGATTGGAAGCGGCAATCGACCAAGCAGAGCAGCAAACTATACGGAAGTGGCAAGAGCGCTGGATCTCGGAAAGCAGAGGAAGATGGACAGCGAGGCTGATAAGAAATGTGGCTGAGTGGAAAGACCGGAAACACGGGGAGGTCAACTACTTCGTCACCCAGTTCATCACCGGACACGGGAATTTCAAAGCCTTTTTACATAGGATCGGCAAAACGAATAGCCCAGCCTGCCAGTACGGCGACTCCGCACACATTTTTTGCCTGCAGAAGATGGGAAGCCCAACGCACAGCACTGGAAAACAACATTGGTGCCTTCAACCCAGAAAACATAGTGGATAAAATGCTGACGAGTGACCTGAACTGGGGAAGAATTTCCCAGTTTGTAGAAGATATTCTCAGAAGAAAGAAAAGAGAAGAAGAACAATACCGGGAAAACACGTAGGATCAAAGCCGCTTGAAGTAATGCGAAGAGCGGTCCCAGGGGGTTGTGTCAGAAGCCACAGGGTTGAGAGGAGTTTTAGTCCGTATGATCCGAAAGCATGCGGAGAGAGCCGGACACACGGGGATGGTCAACGCCAACAGACCTCCTTGTGGTCTGGTCTGGATCAGGAATTTGGAGATACCTTCGACAAAGTGTGATGAACTGAAAGAAGATTATGTTGAGAAATAAAAATTCAATAATTGACGGACATTATACTTTATCAAGAACTGACACCAACTGGAGATGGTTCCTTGACTGGATTTATTTCCGTAGAGCAAAGAGCTCTTACTCCGAGCTTGCAATTAGCTGGCAGTTGAGTAAGTTTCTTATACAATATCTAGATGTTGCCTCTTTTGATTGTAGAACTTTTCATTATCCTTGACCTGGAAAATGCCTAGACTGTCTTTATGCTCAGCGTCGTCTTCTTAGGGTTTTCTGTAGCAGCTCAACTTGTTGTTAAATATTTCCATCATTTCAAATATGGTGACAGCTTGGCTGTCCGAAAATAATATAAAACTTGGAGGTGATGAGGGGATTTTGTAAGGCACACGGGCCTCTGCCCCTATTTTCGATCCCATTTCGCCATCTAACATCAAATTGACCCAAAAGAATATGGATTTCACGGAATGCGATTATGTGCTTGTTATTTTAAGGGATGAAAAGATATACGAAAATATGTGACTCTTTCTCGCATGACTTCACGACAAACCCGACTCTGTTTGCTTCGAGGACCCTCCTATTGATATAACTAGTCTCAAGAATTTTTATAACGGGTACCACTAAATTTTCAACGAACCTTGCCAAAAGGTTACGGATAACCTCGCTGCTTTGCTTAGATATGTACGCTTTCAAAAATCTCTCCACCACGCAACAAACTTCCTGTTATAGTTTAGTACAAAAATGTAAAACTCTTGCTGTTTTGTCTAAATCTCATGGCCTCTCTTTCGACGTCGGTGCTATTACAGAAACCAATCTGATCCCCGACATAAAGAGCCAGGAGCTATTCCCATCTTTTTATAATATTTTCCGAGATAACGACCACTCTCTCCCTATAGTTAACAATCCTGTCCTCCCTATAGTTGATTTTCCATGCCGAAGCGTCCTACTTGAATTCCATAATGGCCTTAAGGCTTCGCTCATCGCTATCCCTTCTCCTGTCAAACTCGACTTTGTTTCGATTAAAATAATACTCCTCAATAGATCCTTGTAAGTTAAATGCTGCAACATTCTCCCGGCACGATGGGTTAGAATCCTACATCCTTCATATTAAAGCCATTAGCTAACCTATTGACCTAAGTGATTCCATCGATGATATCCAAATCTTTGGATATGGCAAATTAAAATCTGCCCCTGTTGAAATGGATTGCATCGGAAGATCAATTCTTTTTTACTATGTCAAACGATATTTCATCGCAGTGATGTCAATTCATTGATCGGAGAACAGACTCATGCCTATGCCAAATACGTAGAGTCTCTAACTCGATCGGTAGGCAACTAGACCTTATTTTCACTAGTAATCCCAATAACTCTAAAGTAGCTTCCTCTATAATTTTTCCATAACTCACCACCTCAGTCCACTTCTTCCCTTTCTCTCTCTTGGAGTTGGTGGCGGATGAGTCCTTAATAAGGGCTAACGGCAGCGCTCACATCCCCGAGGCAGGTTACTGGCTCGGGAGTTTGGCCCTCCAGGTTGGGGGTTGAACGTGGGGTTAACTGCTCAATCACGTAAAAAATTGTTACGAAGCCACCAATAGCCTCGGATAAGGACGGACTCACTGTTGACGATCCTACAAAACGAACAAAGGACAACGACTTTTGGATCTACACGTAGAATGTTCGGACCTTGAACAGGTCGCGTGCAGCCAAACAATTAGTGGATGCCCTAGACTGCTATGAAGCAGATATCACCGCCATCCAAAAAGTGCGGTGGGATGGGCTGGGGAAAAGAAAGATGAAAAACTGTTATGTCTATTAGACGCGTCTATTTAGACGCGGATTTGTGATAAGCGACAGACTTAGGCAAGAAGTTTTGAGCTTTCGACACGTAAATGAACGCCTTATAACAATCCATATCAAAGGAAAATTCGCTAACATCAGCCTTATATGTGCTAACCCCCCAATAGAGGAAAAGGTCGACGCTACCAAAGAAAGTTTCTACGAGCTCTTCGACAAAACCTACGAGCCATGTCCAATGTATGACGTTAAAATCGTCCTAGGCCACTTTAATGTGAAAAATTCGAAATGAGGACATCTTTTCTAGCACAATCGGAAGACATAGCCTACACGACACCACATTTGGAAACAGACTTAGGCTAATCAATTTCGCTGCGGAACGTAACGTTACTATAGCAAGCACACAATTTTCTCACCTCAATATTTACAAGGGAACATGACAGACACCAGATCAGCAAAGTGTCAACCAGATTGACACTGCTCAAGTATTTTAGATGTCCGAACATTCCGAGCGGACCGCTACCTAGTTCCAGCCAAGGTACGTCTGTGGATATCTCAGACGCCACAACAACGGGGAAACACTATGCGGAGACTTACCGTTGAACGGTTACAATCGCAACAAACCGCCAGAACCTTTGCCGATCACGTATCCCTCAACCCCTCGAGAAGTCCTTTGCAGCCAGCACCCAGTGCTGAAGACTAGTGGCTTGGATGCCGAGAAGCCATCCGAAATGCCGCAGCTGACGTGATGGGTTTCATCCGCCCACCACCACAAAACTCCTGGTTTGATGCAGTGTGCCGGCATGCATGTGCATGCATGTGCAAAACAGCATGCCTACAAAGCGGTGCTGCACAAAAGAACGAGAGCAGCTCTTGAGCTCTACGAGCAACAGGAGAGAGAACATCGGCAAGGGCATGAGAAGCGCGCGATCGAGGGAATAGAGAGGTGCTACTCCAGGAATATTGTTCGGAAGTTTTATCAAAAGATAAAAAGAACGTGTCAGCACTGAACGGGAACTTATAGAGATGAACAAGGGAACCTTGTAGTAGATCACAGTGGGTGCTGAGGATATGGAAAAACCATTTCTGCAGACTGATAAACGGTGAAGACGACACAAATTCCGCTGTCAGCAGAGCGAAACATTCAATATTGACGATGCAAGTCAAGAATTCCATCCACACGATTAAAATGAAGTGAGGATAGCAAGATCTAAACAGCAGGAGATGACTTTGTAGAGACCATACAGAACGCCTCTTGTTTTTTTTACGTAAACCACCTGTCTGTAGAGACCTTATGTTTACGGAATACCCATACATCCATAGGGAGCAAGGATATGCCTTGCCATCGCTCTCCGTCAATCCTTTAATACCAATTCGGAACTGTGTTGGAGGCACAAGTTCCACCCTTGGTATGAGCCGAGGCCGACCTAAAACCTCTTACTGTTCATAGGGTCACAGCACCCAGTACTTATTTGCAACTCTACAATGGGTTAGACCCTTTCCCGAGATTTGGGTTTAAACCACAGCCACCATGATGCTCCCACAAGGGGGCCTACCTGAACAAGTCAGGCCCGGACCGAAATCCGGGGGGCTCCTGACTCCCATGGTACTGTGATTTAAGTCCTGGTATGGACTACCGGTGGTCCAGTCGCCAACAAGACCTATGACCGGCAACTTGTTACTGGTCAAATCGTAGCAACCTTCAGAGGCGTTATCTGAAGATGTTTACGATAAGACCAGTAATATGCTCTGCCCCCACTTTTTATTAGACAACGTCATTGATGGGCGAAACCTTGATAATTGGGCGGGGGCCCCGTAGAGACCATAAAACAGGATTTGGTCAGATGAATGGAACCTCAGTATCGTTTGCCCGGTTTACAAGAAAGGATACCCTCTAGCGCCAACTACATATAGGGATATCAGTCTCCTAAACATCGCATTTAAGATTTTGTCTGACGTATTACGCGAGCGCCTGAAGCCATTGAATCCGTCAATGATCAGATTGGACCCTATCAGTGGGGTTTTAGGCCTGATAAGTCCATAATTGGCCAAATATTCACACTACGGCAGATCCTGGAGAAAACGCAAGAAGTTCAGATCAATACTCACCACCTTTTCATAGATTTTAAAGCCGCATATGACAGCATCTATAGAGATGAGCTATACAGAGCAATGTCTAGTTTTGGCATCCCTGCCAAACTCGTCCGCTTGTGTAGGATGACGATGGAGAAAGATGCCAAAAAAGGATATAGGCAAGGCGACGCGCTGTCATGTGACTTCTTTAGCATCACACTTGAAAGAATTGTGCAAAACTCACAAGCCAACACCCAAGACACGATCTTTCAGAAGTCTGTTCAATTGCTTGCATACGCCGACGATATTGATATTATTGGTAGAACACAACGAGCTGTCACTAGTGCGTTTGTGAGTATAGGAATAGAAGCAGTAAAAATGGGTCTAGCGGGAAAAGAGAGCAAAACAAAGTATATGCTGTCAACAAGAAGCGACACTCAACATTGACGAAACAGCCAAAATGTCACAATCGACAGCTGTAACTTTGAGGTAGTCGGAGACTTTGTCTACCTCGCTCTGCTATCACATTTAAAAATGACATCTCTTCAGAAATCAGACGAAGAATAACGCTTGCCAAACGCTTCTTTGGACTGAGAAGGTAACTATGTAGTAAGGCCCTCTCCCGAACAACCGAGAGAACTCTAGATAAGGCCCTTTTAATCCCAGTCCTGCTCTGTGGTTCCGAATCATGGACCCTTTCTAAAGCGGATGAAGATATCTTTGGTAGTTGAGGCGCTCGGAAGTGGAAGGGAACGTCAACCAACTTGGAGTGCGCAACTGGAGGCAGTTAGACAAAGACCGTGAAAATTGGAGAAACTTGTTGGTTTTAGGCCCAGGTCCACCCAGCACTCTAGCGCCGCGTAAGTTAGTATCCCCCTCTCACTCGTTCGGTAATAAATCATCGACCAACCCACATACTATTACCAACTATTTTGCAAACTTTTTTAAACAATCATTTGCAGACAACTTCTTCGTACCTTCGCAATTTCTCCATTGGTCTCTTTCTCAATCTTTTGATCCTACCCATATTTCATCTTGGGGAATATTCCCAAGTATGGAAGACCTCTTTCATAACCTCGGTCCATAAAAAGGGATTAAAGAATGAAGCAACTAACTACCGTCCCATTGCTCACATACCTAAATTTTTCGAAAGTATTTTATATGAAGTGCTAAGCTGTCAGTACAAGTCACCCAATCAGAAAATTAGATCAATTACTGTAAACCTACTTGCATTCGTATCCTTGGCACTTTCAGCTCTAGAAAATGGCAGCGAGATCGATATTATTGCTATAGATTTTGCTTAAGGCCTTCGATAGAATATCTCATCAATTGATCCTTTTCGAATTGTCTTCCCTGTATTATTAAAATTTTCCCCTGACATCTTTCGAGAACATTCTGCACCATCCAGCGTTCCATACAAATTTGCATTTTGCTAGAAAATTCGATTCCATTCTCCAATGGTTCAGTCTTCTGCTATTTAAGTATGGAAATCTTCTGTATTTCAAGTATAGATGGCGCTATTCAATTTCAGATGGATATCACAATATCTTCTTATCTGGAAAACCATTATTGTAGCGTTTGCTTTAGTTCAGCCTTCTCAACCCGGTATTTGGTCACTTCCGTTGTCCCACAAGGCGGCCATCTAGGTCCCCTTCTTTTCATTTTAACTTATTTTACTATAAACGATCTTGAGAGGATTATTAAATACTAACCCCTATTCATTTACGCCGACGACACTAAGTTCTCCAAAACTATGTCTTCAACACAAGACTCTGTAGATTTCTCACTTGGTGTCTAAAAAGATAGTTTAGAGCTTAATGTCTCCAAATGTCAATTTATATCTTTGTTACGTAAGTCCAATCAATCTCCTGCTCGACTTTATTTTCTGCATGGCCAACCTATACCCCAGGTTCAATCCCTTCTCGAACAAGGGATTTGAGTACCCTTAAAATGGTTGCACACATCGCGGACGAAGGAAAATCAGGAAGGAAACAAAGAGACGTACCGATTTAGGTTGGTTTTAAATGTTTGGCAGTTGTAATGACTAGGAAATAAAGAGTTCAGCAGAGTATTCAATAAGAGAGTTGTGCGTCGTAGGAAAGGATCACGATAATTCAGAGTACTTCCGAATGTAAGGAAACTGTTGAGCATTCATAGCGATACGGGTGTTACGGTTGAAGCTTTGAAGGGGCGGAATGCTACTGGCAATTTCATTGGTTCCCAAATCGGACGCTTTGGGATTCAATACCAGCCCCGCCCGAGAGACATTCTTTTCTTCAGGCAACTAAAATCACGTAAGATATGTGGTTGCCTAAAATACAACTTACTTACTTATTAGGCTGGCAACCCTTAGACGGTCAGAGCCTGAACAACTGTAGCCTTCCATCCATTATGGTCCCAGCGTGCTGCTTCCAGTTGAAAAACTAAGCTGCCTTACATCTGCGACCGCCTGATCCGGACGCTCGGTCTTCCTTTTCTTCTCAAACCTGGTGGCTTGAATTCGAAGACCCTTTTAAATCATACCTGGAGCATTGTCGTCCATCCGCTCTATGTGGCCGAGACAATGAAGTCGACAGATTTTTGCCTTATGTAGTATGAGCACATCTTTGTACAGCTCATAGAGTTCGCGGTTGTGTCTTCTTCTCCATACGCCCTCCTCACAGTCAGGACCAAATATTCGACAAGGGCCTAAAACTTGTTCCACTGTCTTACTTATAGTCCAACTTTCGGCTCCATAAAGTAGGACTGACTAGATTAACGTTTTGTGGAGCATGATTTTGACTCGCGTTAAGAGTTTTGACCCAAGTTCTTTGGACAGATCGAAGTAGCAGCGGTTGACATACGTTAGTCTTCGTCGAATCTCCACCATGATGTCGTTTGTGGAGTTAACATTTGCCTCGAGGTAGGTGACTGTTTGACTACGTCAAAGTTGTAACTATCGATGGTGACATTTTGTCCTAGGCGATGTGCGACGGAACGGTTTTTAGTCGGTATGGTATGTATGGTATTTCGTTTTTTCCTCATTCAGTTTAAGACTAACTTGTTTAGCGTCTTCTTCAATTGCCGTAAAGGCTTCAATTACGGCACGCTGGGAACGTGCGATTATATCAATAGGGATATCATCCGTGCATCCCAGAAGCTGGACGGACTTGGAGAAATATTGAGTACCTTCCGTTGTGACTTTTTCCCGTCTTACTATCTGCTCAACTACTAAATTGAAGAGGTCACATGACAGCGCGTCTCCTTACCGAAATACGGTGCAGGTTTGGAATAATTCGAAGGTTCAACTTCCACACCCAAATTCTGCCATCGCATTATATAGCTCAGTGCGATGGATGCTGTCGTATGCGGCTTTGAAGTCGATGAAGAGGTGGTATATATCCACCGTAGGATCGCCCATTTTGTAGATGGGACATTTAGAGCTGATATTCGAGTTGTCGGGCATGCTTTCATCCTCCCATGCTTTGTAAATTATCTGGTGCATGCTCCTTGTCAAAACATTGCCTCGGGCTTTGTCGTTCTTCAGCTTTTGTATGGCTGTGCAAACTTCTTCTAAGCAGGGCGGAAGAACTAATTCTTCGACTGGAGATGTGTTGTCGTCTTGGTCTATCACTCTTTCTTGATCATGTCCATTAAGCAACTGCTAGAACTGTTGCTTAAATACATCCACAGTTCCCTGTTGGTCAGTGACAAGATTACGTTCGCTTTTCAACGTGCTTGGAGATCCGTTTTAAAGCCATTGGCTAGGTTTTTTGCCTTTTTAAAAAAGCTACTGGTGTCTTTCCTTCTCCAGCAATCTTCGATATCCGTGAGCTGTGGAACTGCAAAGGCTCTTTCCTATTTCCGCAGTAGTCTTCCCTTCTTCGGGACCTATACTCATCCTACGCTAATTCTTTTTTTGCACACATTCATCGTCGTACTACTGATTTCTTTTCTGGAGTGGTTAGTAGCGTCCTTGATGGAAGTGCAGCAATATAACCACATGTTGTTGACGTCTGTGGAAGGCAATGGCATATTGGAGAGTTTTTCGTCCAGGCGCTCTCGGTAATGTCTGGCTATTTCCGATGTGCGTAGACGTCCAATGTTGAACCTCCTCTTTGAATATTTTGCAGCTTTCTTTCGTTTAACAATCGAGCTGATATCAGAGTCTGACCATGAATGACATCCGTCAATAAGCACGTGGTCGAGTTGGCTGGCGGTTCGACCATCCGGAGTTAGTCGGTTTGCTTTGTGAATTATTTTGTAAGGGAAATTCGTGCCTCATATCACTCTATTACTAGCTATCGCAAGGTCTGCGAGTCGGAAGCCATTATCTGCTGTTGTATCATGGAGGCTGTTTTTTCCGACCGCTTCGCCAAAGATGAGGTCAAAAAATTCCTTCATCCTCAGTGGTAGTAACGTGAGCACATAGAAGCTGATGTTATAGAATCTTGCGTTGACGCGAATCACAACCAGGCGCTTTACCACGACGAACCCGCATCCCAATGTATGTAACCTCTTGTGACAGCTGTGATAAATGTCGCACTCTGTTCTTTTTATCATTCCCGATCCTATCCAGCGTACTCTCTGGATTCCAGTAATATCCGTCCTATACAGTTTTTACGTTGCTCCTGGGGTGCAAAGCGCTCTTACGTATACATACTCTCAATCGTAGTCCTTCTTCGTGCCGTGTTGTCTTTGATTAGATTATCCGAGGCTGGATTGTTCATTCATAGAATACAACAGCAAGTCCAATTATACTAATAATTTAGTCTCCCCATTAAAGATTTGATGCAGCCCCTGGAGCAAAATAACCACTGAGCCCAAAAACCTTTCTTTCTCTCTCTGCTCCATTTTCCTAAAAACTTGGCACGTGCCCGAGGGTTTAGTTTCTTAAAAAAAAAGAAAAAAACTTACTCCCATGCTCTGTTAAATTTGGTGCAAGAGAGGAATGTTTTGATCCAAAATCATAATGAGCAATGAAGCCCATTTGGTTCCATCAGGACGGAGCAACCGCTCGCACAGCTCGGGCAACGATGGAGATTTTGAAACACCAATTTCCAAACCGTGTGATCTCTCGTTTTGGTGATTTTAACTGGCCGGGTAGATGGCCTGATTTAAGGGCGCCAGTCTTTTTCCTTTGCGGCTTTTTGAAATTTCGCGTTTACCACAACGAACCACAAACCTTGCAAGTCTGGCAAGCTGACATTGAAGAAGAAATCATCAACTTTCGAGCTAATGAGCAGAAATGTGCATCAACTCGGCAGGTGCTCATTTTCGGATCTTCAGATAAACTTTTCGTGAAAACAGGAGCCAATTCACATTGTGACATTACTTTTGCTCAATCGCCTAATGCCGCCTCACATTTTGTAGAACAAAAGCTTGATTCGTTTGCTAGCCTAAACAAATTTACGGAAAAGCAAAATATGGTATTGGTGTTCTTCTTTTAATTCTTCTTCTGTTGATGTCATCAACGCTTTGCCTCTTCCGGTGTGTGTTAGACTAAGCGCCCTGGTTGTGCATCGCTTAAGAGACAGTTTCTTGTACAGCTGCTGGACAATGTTGTCTTCACTTTGCTCAATACTGTGAAATATTGATGGCAGGAGCATGAACATTAAGTATCGGTGCCTTGTTTATGGTATATCTTAAAGTGGTACTCGTATTTCAAAATATCTCTCCAGATTACAGTTGACTCCCAATACCGTCTGCTGTATCTATACCTCTCGAAATATTTGTTCGTTTATCTGCACTGGAACAGTGATAATTTTAATCAGGTCATATTCATCGGCATCACTGATTATACAGTATCGTGTGACGAGTAAAATCTCCATTGAAGCTGATGACATCTTCAATTTGCCCATTGGGTCTGGTAGTACTTTCATCTCTGGGTCAAGTTTCTCTACACACTGTTGTTGATGACTTCTTCCACGCTCTGGTGTGACAAGAATTTAAACAAATGACTTCGTTTAAGATACGCATTTAGCAGCTGGTTCTTCACTTTAAACTGAAAGTGGTGTCATTTTCGAGGTCATGTTCTGGTTCCATTCCAATGACTTCTCTCGACATCGCTTTCATAAATTCTGATCTGTTTGATGTTCATTTCCATAAATTGATTCCTCCCAATTGAAGTAACTGCACCAATTCTCATTGAAGGTCTTGACATTCCTTTTTAGTGAATTTGCACCTCCTTTGCCCGTGGATATGTCTGTCTCTCATCCTCAGCTAGGTTTTGTTTGTCAAATACGGTGCGGATGCTGCGCTGGATGCAATCCCCACGATAGTCGATTCAAACGACTTGTCAGCACTTTGCTTACTACCTTCATAAGGAGCAGCTACTTAGCGAATCAGAAATACGTAGAGCTGGACAGAATCTGCATGAACTCGCCCCACCGAATCAACTTCAGCACATTTGGTTCTCAAAACACTTTATGCCAGTATGATGGTAATCCATCTAAACGATTCCAAGCACTCCATGTCTACATGGCCCTTATCAGGCCCATGCTTGTATTTGGATGTCCTGTGTGGTTCAACGTGAGAGCAAGTTTATTGGAAAAGATTCGGGTGTTTGAGAGGGCTTGTCTTAGGACTTGTCTTCGCTTATACAGAACACCAGAATCTGAGTACATAAAATTCTATCGTAATGAGGTCTTGTACAATAGGGCGAACCTAATAAGAGTGGACAATTTCGTCATTAAGTTGACTCGAAGGCACATTGCAAGAGCAATGACCTCATCGAACAACCTGATCTCCGGGGCTTACTACCCCAATTATATGTATCACGAGAGAGTTCGCTTTGACGGCTTTATTCCTCCAGAAGCGTTCCTCTACTTAGATAGTAAAGGTCTGATCCAGGACAGATTGGCGGTGCCGCTAATCTTCCACGTCGCTCGAACAGCTGCGGACAGGCGACTCAACTACGACAGAGACGTCGCACACGGCAGTGCGGAGCGTCTCCGGTTCAGTAGAGCGGTAGGGAGTCGCGACATGAGGGATGTTGCTCAGCAGCACCAACAATTTTGGTGGCTTTTTGAAGGAGAGGATGCTTCGTCGTCGAATTCCTCCAATACTTGATAGCTTCATGCGAAGCAAAGTGGGTCGCCTAATTTTTGTTTTAGCGTTGGCCGTCTTACATAGTTTTAAGTAGGAGTAAGTTAGATTTAAGAAAAAAAAATATATATAAAAAACAAAAAAAAAAAAATTAATAAAAATAAAAAATCAAAAAAAAAAACAACATATATATATATATATATGTATGTGCATATGTATATATATTAAGTATATATATATTATGTATATATATATATGTATATATGTATGTATTAGATGTATGTAAGTAGATTAAAATTTATTTGTAGGTAGTTTGTAGGATTTTAGTTTTAAGTTTTATAATAAAATAAAAAGAACAGTCCTGTTACTAAGTTTTTTTGTAAAAAATGTTTTCTTAGTTTTAATTGTAATTAATAGAAATAGTATAGTATAGTAGTAAGGTACGTCGAAAGACATAATTTAAGTGTTAGGTTTAACTTAGAGTGCCCGCATGGGGCCAGTAAGTTAGAATAAGATAATTTTAAGTTAATTAAGCTAACTTTTAAGCATTTTTTTGTCTAGCAAGTAAGAGTAAATTAAGTGAAACAATAAAAATGCATATAAACTGAACTGAACTGAAGCACTCCATGTCAGACTTCGTTAATTTAAATGTAATTACGTGACCTCACATTTCTTCTTGGGCATTGTTATAGGGCATTGCTGGCATTGGTCGATGACTGGCTCTCCCTGATTATTTTGTGATACAATGAACTAAACTTCTAGTGGCATACTCTAAGATTGCGCAGTTACGCATTCCAGAAACCCTTATACACTCACGAAACATAGACCTTCTAATCGACGTGCTTCATAACTCTCTCCCAGTTCTTCGCAGTTCGAGAACTCAAAATACACAGAGAACGTCAACCATAGGCTGAATTCTGTGACATCTGTTCTGTAAAAATTCCTCAGATTCAAGCGAACAACAACTGCTTCTTACCGGCTTGGGTGGCAAACACTACTCATGTCCCAGTTCCATACAATTATCACCGAAAAACCATCCATCAGAACCAGTCCAATGAGCAATCGACAAGCACTTGTACAACATTAATCGACAAGTGCAATCAATTTCTTATGCCACAATTTCTGAAGACAGTTCCGGCAGTCGATATCATCTGACAAATGACATTCTTCATCTTCGTCTGATATTATCGAAAGGCCATTGTTATCGTTGAATTTCTCTGAAATTTCTCCACTGGTCACTGGTTTCTTTCTGATTCTAGTCACTAATACGATGCACTACCTATTCAGATTGTAACCCAATTCGATTCTATGAAACATTTATTGGACATCCGTTGTGTTTGTTGAACACCGAAATACCAGAAGCACTGCATCAACAATCCACTTACTCCAAAAACACCACTCCATCAGTAAGGCCAACCCCAAATATGGGTCATACTCGTATTCCATCCTCTACTCTCTGATTGACTGTTACTATCACTTGACTCGCTAGAGAGTGGTTTGTGTACACATACGAATACTTTGTTCTCGACAAGTATGCACATAGGCATGCATCTGATAACCAAGTTTGTGCTCTTGACACCAATCTAGCGATGTAGCGATCTACCGATATACCGGTCTACCGATCTACATCGTACATCCATCATCATCCTCCGTGTACAGTTCTCTGGAATTCAAAGAATGAAGATGTTTCACCATTACTTCCTCCAGTCTTATCATTTTCAATCGAATGTACATAAGTGCCTCCGGCATATCCCATGTCCCGATCCTGACACAAAGTATCCGTATGAACATCTGGTTGCAGGCGAATTCATCTAATAACCATCAGGTTGAATCGATAGACAGATTGGATTTTGAGACATTGATTGCCACTTGTCATCGATCCATCAACGGATCGATAGTGATGGAGATTTTTTTTTTTTTTTGTTTTTTTAATCTACCTCATCGGACAACAGTCGCCAGGAGTAATGACAGAAGAATGAAAGTTGCAACATGGCACGCTATTAACTAAACGGTTCCAAGGCAGTCCAGCGAACGATTAACAGCAATTATTGACTCCGTTCACACGATTTTCCGTCGGCTGGTGATGTGTCGCCTGTCGGCTACTTTCGATTCACTTCCTTCGGAGTCAGTTTCACTTGTCATTCTCAGATACTCGTACATGGAGACATTGTAAGGATCCAAATATCCGTGTTTCATCCGATCGTGATTACAAGTCCAAATAATGTTCTACTGACAGCTTATCGGTTTATGTAAGATCTTGCAATCGATAACCACAAGATATGAAACCGACACCTCACTAGTCTGGTGAAACTCTCCGATGGGATTGACAGACTTATCATCACAAAAGGCCCAAAATCGCCGAGGGAAATTAATGAAGTCGATCTCGAGCTATTTGTTCTATTCGACGTTGAAAAATCGACTCGCCGTAATATTCGGCTTAGTATAGAGACTAGAGAGATTAGAAATTTAATTTATCGATAGCTGGAGGCTTGATTATTTTTGGTCAAGAAAAACCGGATTCTCTGCATCTTCCCGCGATCTTTGTAATTGAAGCTCTAGCCTGGGGTTTTAGAAAAGTAAACATCGTAGTCTTGAGATCGTAAATTCCATAGGTTTCAGCGAATACGAATACAATCGGCTTACAGCAATTAACTTTCTACAGATTGTTTAAGCGTACCGCCCGTAATCGGTTGGGTACACTTTTAATCGAAGAAACGAGACACCTTTTGTGTTGCCCTTATGTAACCGACGGCATTAGATCGGATAACATTTTTCCATAGAACCAATTTTCTCAAGTGTTGCATAATTGTCTTAAAGAAATGTGGGTGTTTTAGTAACTGGTTGCAGGGAGTTTCATTCAATTTCGATAGTGCATTTAGAAAACTGTTTTCAAATGCTGCACAGTGAAATTAGGATGTGACTTTCTACATCATTCCAAACTGTACTGTATACGAGTAGCTCTTAGAGCTCGTAGTTCAATTACTTCGGCTGCTTTCAAAATATTTCATGCAAACTTCAATATCTTGCTGGACCTTGTCTTCGTTTACCAGGAAACCTATTTCCGACACTTATACTGTACTCGAAAGCGTCCTTGTAGAAACTCTCGGTGCTTAACCAATTTTTATTACTTTACATGGAAGCCTCCAGTGATTCGACTCAGTGATAAAGTAGATCGAGTTTAAGCAGGGAAGTGATCCGAATCTTCCAAATAAAAGATTTTGTTTCCTCCTTAGGACTGCAAACCTTTACCTGAGCATCGAACTTGTCGAATTGTAGAGGCTGAGTAAGGTCAATGAATCTCGAGAAGTTCTCCACATAAGTCGCGAAACTAAAGGATGTCATCCCCCCCCCCTCGTTCCCTTCCACAACCTTTCCTTCCACTCCCCCCCTGGCTAATGGCCCAGCATCTCCAAAATTAGCCCAATTGCGAACGGAGTATCCGGATACCTGACGACCTCGAGATTAACGAACCTTATCTCTGTACAGATGAACCATTCTTTCTCCCCAACTCGTTGGATTTACTAATGGATTCTATCTCAAAAAAAAAAAACGAAGCCTGTGACCGATGCTCTTTTCATACAGGGCAGTAGAACGGTGACTGCACCGCCAATCGGCAAGGCTTCCTGCATTGTCGAGCGGAGGTAAAACTGTGGCAGGCCAAGAAGCACCATCGTCTAAAGTCAAACGCAACGAGCCAAAAACCAAACTTTCACGGAGTGAAACTTGCAACAGCAACGCTGGAGGAAATCGTGCCGATTCCCAAGAGTTCCAAAACCAATAATACCAAAACCCCTGGGCCTTCCAACAGCACATCTTTGAGGTCTGTTAGCGTAGCTATAAATGATGCAATAATGATCGCGGCAATGGACGAAAATGACCCCGATGAATCGATAACGCCTGAACGGTGGCAGTTGATCAAGCCAAAGTTTTCGGGCAACTTCTTATGCGGGAAAGCCCCGGACCACCTCCCATCACAAGCGACACTGGCTGGCTCCATGGCCACGTCAAATTTATCGCTAGTGCCGATCGAATATCTCTCGATCTTTTCACTAAAGCGATAGGTAGATTAGGAGAGATTTGACCATGTGCAAAGCCCGAGGTAATGGCTAAGGAGGATATCCCTAGCACAACCTAGCAGAAGGCATTCTGAAGATCTAAGGCTCAGCAACCCGACCCTTCTGATTCATGACTGGAAAGTCGTGAAACGGAAAGAACTAAGGTCCCCTTATACTTTAAGGTACTTTTCACCCCACCTAGTAGATGCTCGTTAATTGCTATCAATAAGGAATCCCTTAACCCTCAGTTCGGGGTCGAGTCAATTCCTCTGAGGATTTATAAAAAGGGTGAGCTAGATGCTGATGAGCAATCTCCTCCTCCTTTAAACGATGTAGCAAATTCAACCTCAGATCTCGGAGTGTCGATATCCTTTCCTGAAATGGACAGCGACGACTACAATTTAACCGAGGTAACAACTAAGACGTCCGCCTCCCCCTATGACACTGTCGGAAACGGAAACCGATGATGAATTAAAAAGAGATCCTTTACGATAAGAGGATGAAGATAGCTCTTGGGCACAATCAGAGGACTCGAACAACACCGTGGTGGAGGCTATTTTGGTAAATTGTAGCAATGATACGGTTTCTCCAGATTAATCTCTATCAGTCGAAAAACACTTCAGCCGCACTTATTCGGCGTCTTTCGAAACATTTAGTAGACATCCGCCTAGTCCAGGAATCATGGATCGAACATGACTTGTATACGCTCCGCTCCCAACAAGAGACGAAGGTAAAATTAGAACTTGTATATTAGTGAAACGTAGCCTTAATGCATTTTTACTACCTAATCTCAGCGACCCCGACATAACCCTTGCCAGACTGGAGACTGCCAAAGGTACCCCACCCTGGTGACAACCTAGAAAGGGTATTACTGGAAGCTGGATGGCTAATAACTGGCCTCATCACCGGGTGTGGTGTCAAGGCTCATCACACGGTATGGGGCAGTACTACTAACCTCATTGTTTGCAACATTGACAAAGAGCCCACTTTTATAACAAGAAACCGACAGGAAGTGCTAGAGGAAGAGCTTGACATGAAAGTCAAGGATTTCACCCTGGCTCTCAATCAGACTATGGCTGCTTCCTGACGTTTTATTCAACCTAAAAGCAAGAATTGGTGAATTTCAGCACTTGGACTATTTAAAAGTGAAAAGTGACTGACTGAGACTCATACAAGGTATTCCTCAGAATACATACAACAGAACTGAAGAAGGCAAAGTGATAATTCTGTGACAAAATAAGAGAAACCTCTGAGGCCTCGTGGCTGAGAAAAATCATCTCTACAAACCCTATGATGTCTATCCGTTTGAAAAAGTCGATGGCTCTTGGACAACCTCAGATAATGAATCACGCAACCTGCTACTGCACACCCACTTTCCAGGTTGCTCCCTATTTGCGGCCAGGACTACTGCAGTTGTGACTAAAATTCACGGTCTAATTACAAGAGACAAGCTACTTTGGCGCTGCATAGCTTCAAACCATACAAGTCTGCCGATACAGACGGTACCTAGCGAAAATCCTATAGATATTACCCTGCCTACGGTAGAGAACAACATGAGGAACTGTGTAGGATTTATAAACATTCCACTGTCATGGAGTGAAGTCGATCTAGTTTTCATTCCCAAAGCCCGAAAATGCTCATATTATACCAAAGGACCTCAGAACTATAAGTCTATCACGATCTAGAATTGATCCACAACTTTTGTCAACGGCCCAACATGCCTACTGTAAAGGAAAGTCGGTCCAAACGACATTCAGTAACTAGCCACATCGAACGAACCCTACAATATAGAGAGTACACAAAGCGAATGACGTTGCTCTAGCCGTCTCAGGTGAGCATCTTAATACCATTAAAGAACTCCTTCAGCTAAATCTTAACAGATTAACCCATTGGGCGGATCGCAGTGGATTTAGAGTAAGTCCCCATAAAACTTGATCTTGTCTTCTTTTCCAGGAAATGTAAATATCCAATCGTACAACCTCCCTTAATCAGCGGTACTACCTTAGTCTTCTCTGATACAGCAAAATATCTGGGTCTCATTTTTGACAGGAAACTAAACTGGAAACCTAACTTTCAAGAAAGAGTCAATAATGCTACAGTAGCTGGGGCCTTCAACTTCGTATAATCCACTTGCTATACGTCTCGGGTATAAGACCGATACTCACCTACGGGGTGGTTGTCTGGTGGGCGGCCTTAGACAATGAAGTCAACTACAGAAAACTAAGCAGAGTCCAAAGAATAGCATGTCTATGCATAAGCGGAGCCTTACGCTCTACTCCCTTCGTAGAACTGGATATTCGGTTCCACTTGACACCCCTCGATATCAGCAGCAGACAAGTAGCTGCGACTGCAGCTATTCGCCTTAAAGCTAATATTCCGAATATACTAGGAATCCTCCCAGAGAACATCGATTACACTGTACCCCAACATTGGTTTGACAAACACTTTCATATAAGCATCCCCTCTAGATCCTTCTGGGAGGGTGATGCTTTCATGGATGGCAAGTCAATCCGCATCTATACAGATGGATCCAAGCCTGATATCCTTGTTGGTGGCAGTGTTTTTTCAGATAAGCTTAATCCAAGCCTCTCCTTCCGTCATATAAATTATTGTAGCGTGTTCCAGGCGGAAATTTTGGCGCCAAAAGAAGTCCTGTCGTGACGGTAGAAAAACGTGATATCTGCAAATGATATCCGTATATTTTCGGATAATCAGGCCGCTCTCAAATCCCTGGACTCAGCTTCGCGAAATTCTAAAACCGTTCTTGTCTGCCGATCATCTCTCAGATAGATGACAGAGCAGTTCAACATCCACCTATGTTTGGAGCCGGACCTCAGACATATTCCAAAGAATTGTAGGGCCGCCGGACATGCCGAAATTAAAACCACTCTACCTATTCTACGCGAAAAGGTATACCAATCGCTACATGCAAACTAATATTAAGGCTGGATGCTAACAAAAGAACAAACCTTAGGTGGACTTTTGGTTCAACAAGTCTAGTGACCAAATCTGGCCAAAGCTGGATCGACATCGCTGTGAGAGTTTGATTTTGCAAAATAGGAAACATCTCAGCCCCATCGTAGGTGTCATCACGTCAGAGACGTTTTAAAAAATAATTTCTGTAGAAGCTGTATGCACGAGCAGGAGGAGGAGACAATCCTTCACCAGCTCTGTACATGATCAGCTTTCTCCCAAAGCAGGAAACTCCACTGAGGAGCTTCTTCTGCAATGACTTAAATTATCCAGATAATATAGACGTTAACAGTCGGCTACGGTTCATCATAAGCTCAAATTGGATCCTTCCAATAGTCACTCTTACCTAGCCTAAACTGACTTAATATCGTACACTAGTGGAGACGCAGCACGTCTCATACAGCATTTGGACATCGAAACAGAAAATAATGTCAACGGATGTGACTTGTTGAAGCGAGATATGGCCATAAGCGGGTCCTGGTCAACGCCTAGTTAAATCTATTTTTCAGCCAACCATCATTAACCAAGGAGTCCACCAATGGGCCATGTCAGGTATGGAGCCTGACACATCTCGGGAGTGCTTTTATACATTAGAAAACCTGGGAGTTGCAGCAAAATACTGGAATGTTACTCTTATTTACATCCTGTTCCAAAAACTGCCGTGTTCATCGTAGTAATTATGGGAAAAAAAGTTGGTCTATTAAGCAGAAATGATTTCATCGGGTTTTTAAAAGCGCGGTTTAGGACGCTTGAAGTAGTTTACAAGTCAACAAATTAAGATATTTCATGCAGATACCCAAGTCAAGGATGTACCACCACGGAAGGCAACCCTTAAGGAAATGTAACAAATTTCTTCGGAAGAGGAAAAGTGTGAGAATTGTCTCGCGTATAGCCACAAAACTCGAGATTGTTCAAACTTGAGGAACTGATATTTTTGCCACAAGCGGCACCACTCATTGCTGCAGTCAAAATAAGATGTATAACATAATCACTGAAACTCGCAGCTTGCACCATAAGTAAACAAACACAATTATGTTCAGGTGGCTCAGATATCGATTGCAGACCCATTGACCAGCCGCACACATCGTACTCGCGCCATAATCAAAGTAGTCCTATGGCTCCTATTACCAAGGCTACTACGACTGTCCAGATCTCCGGATTAGGCAAAGGTCACCAGGGGCACAACCAAATATTATATCGACATAAAGCTTCAATCTAGATATTCAACATTTGAAATCGCCCCTAGAGCCTTTATTTTTTAGTCACTGGCATTTGAACTAAGCCACATCAAATTCGTTCTTTTATCAGATCCTGCATTCTTTGATCCTACTAAAATCGATATACTTCTGGAGAGCGAATATCAAAACAACGCCGCTATTACCCAAAAAACCCAATTTGAGTGGATTGTGTTCCAAAAAATTCCACATGGGACCACACAACTCCTTCAAAGTATTACCCTGCAGCTTGACTTGAGCGCCAAGAAGCGAAGATTCTGGGAGGTTAAAGAAGTTCCGTTTAAGATGACGGCTTCCGAAGAATACAACGCTTGTAAAAAAACACCTCCTAGCCAACACAACCAGAGGGAGAAATGGACGGTATCAAGCGCACCTTACCCTTCAAAGACGGAGTATGATCATCGCTAAGTTCCAGCAGGGAAGCTGCGCGTCATTTTGAGAAGGATCCGAAGCTGAAGGTAGGATATAAAGGATGCATGTATATCCGTATATATTACCATGGATCACATGGTAAAGGTAGACCTATACAACGACACTTACCCTTACATTATTTTTTGCCAAAGCACGCTGTCATTAAAGACTCTAGCTCCACAACAAAACTGCCGAGTTGCGTCCGACGCAGCTTCTAAGACATCGGACGGCACGTCCTTAAACGAGCCCTTGATGTTGCCATTAAGATGGAGACCGCATCGGTATACCTTCATCGCCATCATCGAGAAGATGTACCGACAAATTTCGGCACCATGATCAGAAAACAATTACTAACTTGTCTTTTGGACAAATTTCAGTTGCATTTTATGCAAAAGGCACTCATCCCTACTTTACAAAATACCCAACCCATAAATCAAAACACCCATACACAGATTTGATCACACAACATGCTCTCAAACAGCTCTGCCATGGAGGTCTCAATGGATGTTCAACATGAAGAAGAGTGTCAAAAAGCATTAATCGCTGTGTCAAATGTTTCCGAATCAAAATCAAACCGATGCAGCAAATCGTGGGAAGCGTAACAGCATCGCGTGTTCGGATTGCTAGACCATTCAGTAACACTGTCGTCGACTATTCAGGACCAATTGAAGTGAAGACATGGAAGAGACAGGGAGCCAAAATACTAAAGGGCTACTTTGCCACCTTCAATTGCCCGGCCTCTGACATGACGACACAAGCCTCCCGGTGGCTTACTATACCTCGTGGTATTTGTTCCCGAACCTTTAGCGATTGCGGGACCAATTTTATAGCGGCAAATGGCAAACTTCATCGTATGATGAAAGATGCCTCCCACGGTTGGAAACATTTCTCCAACATACTAGCGAATTTGAGCACCTGCTTTGTAGCTATTGGAGGTTTATCCAAATAAAACAACTGCTTGCTTTATTTTAAGACACGAGGTTCACCACCTCGTGGCAATCGCGACTAACTTTTACCAATCAAAAAGGTCCGCAAAGAATATTGAAATAAGTCACACTTTCTCAAGTATTCATCTTTTAGTGAAAAGGTTAGATCTCGCTGAAGTTACGCTTCCCACTTGAAGCCTCATAATCCGTCTCTCCTGTCACCCCTGTCACATTTGACCACTTCATATAAAACTTTCTTTTTTCTCACAGCCAAAAAACATGTCACTACCGTAAAAAATTAAACGACAACCATTTACAAAATCCTGCTCTAGCCGTTTAAATTGAAAAGCCCCCATCAATCATAAATAAATAGTCAACCAATGACCCAAAGAGACCCTATGCCTCGCAAGGCAAACACCTGCCAAAATGCTAATGCCACTTTAAACGAATGCGACTAAAAACGAATTGACAATTACATACTTAATTAATTGGCCTCTGCGCCTGTTCAATTTTGAGCGGCTAATTATTACGCCATTGTAATTCAGATTTATGTCCCAATCATGTCTTCGCTGATGGAGTCGAGCATGACAAACAACCAATACAACAAATCACCGCCATTTGTCAAGCTTAAGGTAAACTACAAGCAAACTCTCACTTTCTGACCAGAAGTCAAATCATTTGGTGTCACTGTTGTTAATGTTGTTAATGTCGTCGCTTTTGATAATGACAATGGTGATGATATAATCAGCACCTTAACAATACCAAACTGGAGTATACATTTCACCGCACACCATAGACGACTTGAGCAGCTCATTGTTGTCATCCCTGGGTAAACAGCGGTATTTATTCTTCATTTTGGACAATTTGACACTTTCGCCCCTCAAATGGGCGCGTTCACATCACAAATCAAACATCACACTACCCAGAGCCTATGCAACTGTCAAAAAACAAAAAACTAACAAAAGTCACGATGAAAGTTGTCATCTTGTCACTTTGACAACTTGAAAGAGGGTGTAGTCGCATCAATTTGATACACAAACTCATTAAGTCCCGATGATGATGAGGAGGACGACGCGACGACCAAACAAATTTGCACCAGAGAAACTGTGCAAATTAAACCCAATTGTATCTATCGATTGGCCGGTGATGAGCACTCTCTTCCGATTGTTTGAACAAACAAAAAGCCATGGCGCCCAGCTCAAGCCCGTGCGTTGACCACTTACTTTCATTTCGCGTACAGAAAACACGGAACACACATAGTACTGCGAAAAAGAAGCGAAAAATGTCGAAAAAAGCGGCAAAAAGCGGCAAAGCGGCATAGCGGCAAAGGCGACGAAGTAAAAAATGAAATCTCCTCTAATTAAGCAAAATAAAAAGTTGCTCTCGTGCGACCAATGGATTTTTTTTTTTTTTTTTTTGCTTTTTGACATTTAAACGAACAGGAAATGTAACTTGACTGTTGAAATAAATCAGCGCCGCCGCCGCCGGTGGTTGCAGTTGTTGTAACTGAATGTAGCCCTTTACCAATGGAAATGGAGAGCGTGTTCAGCGCTGACTGACATTTTGTCGGTAAAGTAAATGAAAGTGAAAATGAAAGGTAAAAGTTTGTTGCAGGTTTGCATAATTAAATCGTACCCAAAATAATGACAGCGAAATGGTGTTATAAATCTAAAAAAATATCTACAAAAAGTAGTAATTTCTCATCGTAAAGTCGTTTGTTTGGTCGTTTACTCGTTCTGGCATTCGTGCCTCTGGCCCTCGACTTTATAATTAATTCGCGAAAAAAGTTACGAGTACACGCAAATGAGCAAGCAGCGGAGTAAACAACCAAACGACCGAACGATCACACGATGGCTTACATCTGATTAAGATTGGTAATGGCTTTGGGTGGAAGGTTTGAATCTTCTTCTCGGCCCAAGTCCAACTAATTTCATATTCATCACGACGGACGCGAGCACAACTTTCGATTAACATGGCGAATTTGAAGTAATGCGAATCGTTTTGCGCGCTCTATGGGGAGTTATTTGGAGGATGAGTCATTACATTAGACATAGCTGTACAATTTTGACGGGCGAATTTTTTTAGAGAAAACGAAACGCACTCGTAAGCCGAAGGTTTTCATTAGAGATCCATCACAATGGAAACAATAATCGGTAGGCATTCGGTTGTTTCGATGGTCAGTTTCCTGACGGGCGATGTCTCTTCTGTTTCTTTGATGGGCGTGCAACTAAGCGCTATTAACCTCGACTTTCTATGACGTTAAGTGATTAAACTATCACCTTCGGTTATCGATTTATGGAAATCGATAAATGACCACTCCCTGTGTGAGTTGGATCATTAACCGTCAAACATGTGCAACATGTGAAATTCCCTATTGCCAGATGAAGACGACAGCGATGAATACTATCGGATACTCGGATCTTGTGTCAAATGGATTTTACGGATATGTCAGATATGGGAAGATGTCTTATTTTGCTTTCGAAAGTAATTATCACACATCTAACAGATTCTCAGTTTATTTGTCCGGAGCGGTGTTATTAATCATTTTTCTGAATTTCAGTGAAACTACTGATGACCCGGTTGCTGGGGCTTTTTTTTTTTTTTTCTTTTATGGCCTCCGCTTTCGGGTGGTATTACCTCCTAAATTGTCTTTGATCAAGGTGGTGAACCGTTAACAAAAAAAGGAGAAGAAAAAAGCAAAAGTTTTCAATAAAAACTGATCTCATAGATAGCGAAAATGGTAGACGCACTCTCGCTTTCTTTTGATCGTTCTGGGAAACCGTAAAAATTGCTTAAGCGGATATTTGTCGGTTGTATAAATGAAAGTGAATCTCCTAATGCGTGGGTTGATTAGCTCATCATTTAAGTGCTTACGAGCATGTTGTTCTCCCTAAAAAGGTTAATTATGATCGAGTCAAATCGCCAAGATCTGTCATGGTTAAGGTGAAAGACGTTTATGCCGGTCTTTTTCAAAAAATGTATGTCAACTTCCCTAAAAGCAATGTGACCCCGATTTTTGCAAAGGTGTCCTGGGTCAGATTTACTTAGGACGACCCATTTTTGCCAATTTATTAATTTTATTTTTGGATAGTATACAACAGATTCACTGACACCTCTACATCCGTATATGGATGTTTATGGTTCCTAGGTTGCTCCTATGTGGAACTCTTTCTTTAAGCACAGATTTAGCCTCAAAATTCTTAATAAGGAGGCGCTGACGACTTTTCATCAAAATCTTTGGCAGACCTATATACAAAGTGTCCAAACGCAATATGGGAATCTATTATCTGGTGGGCAAAGCCGTGCCATCACCGCCACGTGATACAGAATGCAGTATAGCTATCTAAATAGTGAAGCAACGATGAGCGAATGCTGAGGCTGGTGGTAAATGTGGAACCAAACACTCGGTACGGCGCAAGCTTGACCGTGTAAATTTCATCACGCATGTGCCGGACTATCTGAGGGAAACTAGACATCCTCAGAAGGAGAATGTCCAGCGGAGGAATTCGTATTGACGGAATTAACGCATAAACGTCTATAGCCAGAAAAGCCTAGGCCTCATTTAAGCTATTGCGACGTATTCAGAGCTCTGGTCAATAAGGAAATTTCAGGCAGGGTCTTAAAGAAAGGTATTGTGGCGGATGAACCCTTGATGGGCCAACGTTAACGCGTGCATCCACGAAGTGGGTTACTAGCTTTGGAGCATCCGGCCTCTTGTCTGAGGATTTAAAACCAATGACCTGATAATTCGAGTGGGGGATTGTGCGTTGGGCTGACTTCTCTACCGCGGAAAAATTGAAGAAGTTCAGAAACAAAAACTAGCCTCGGATATGGTCTCACTCTTGCCGACCTCAGCAAACGAAACAAGAACAATGACCTTCGAATCTGTTGAGACTGTTAACAAATCATATGCAACTAACCGATATGAACGCCAAGACAAGATAGGATGACATCGTTGGTAAGCATACCGTACGAAAAGTAGCAAGGAGTTATCGAACTTTCGATTAAGCTTCGAGACGAAGTTAAGCCGTCTTTTGTCAGCTCTACATACATGCTGGGTCATGTATGTTTCCTTCAATGAAGCCAGTAATTTCACAAAAATCAAGGAGAAATGCAGTTTGAACATGATGTTAGTGGAGGAGGATTCATTGCCAAAACCACACATCGCAACGGGGTTCTTTCCGCAAGGTATCGACCTAACTAGGGAGAAAATTATCGCACATGCGCATAGCTCAGATTTAAAAACAACTACCTGGAGAGAGCTGCAAAGAGTGGAAAAGAAAGATCTTATACACATGGACTTTCCTGTTAATGGCAGTGCGATGAAACGACTAAATGACCTACAGGGTCACATCGCGTCCCGTTTCGACAAGCTGAGACTAATTTTAAAGAGATCCGACAAAACTCCAGCTACCTCCACCGCAACCAGCACCAATAGTCTGACAAAGAGACTACACATCAACGACTACAACGTCAATACAACAATACGGCTACAGCTAAAGGTTATATAGCACGTGAGCTCCCCTCAACTAGTCGATTAACACGATAACCAGCTGCTGCGAATAGATCCAAAAGTAGAGTTCCTGTACCTCTACCGAGGTGTTAAACGGCAGAAAACGCAGCTCGTCTTACGAGAGTAAGACTTGGCGAGGTTCACATATGGCGGAGAGGCGATAATAAATCGAGCAGCATATGGAAACCCGTGTATAGCCGCAAACCATGACGGCTACACTTTTGCAGGAAAATCAGCACCGTGCTCAAGATGACTCGCAAACCTTTAACCAACCATGTACAAAAGAGAACAGAACTAATTCAAGAATTTTGATTTAAGGCCCAGGTCAACCCCGAACAAGCATATTCTTGAAACTAACAATTTAGTCCCGTATGCGTTGACGGGCTCTGGAGGAGATAATTCAACTATGAACTCTACGAGCTGTACAGCGACATCGACCTGATCAAAAATCTCCGCATTGGGCGTTTGATATGGCTGGGACATATAGAGCGAATGAACACCAAAGCTTCAGCCCACAGAATCTTCGACGCTAATCCGGAGGGACAACGCAGTCCAGGAAGGCCTCGCCTTAAGTGGCGCGCGCAAGTGGAAGGGGACCTCAACCAACTTGGAGGCAGTTAGCCAAATATCGCGTTAATTGGAGAGCCTTATTGGTTGAGGCCCAGGTCCACCCCGGACTGTAGCGCCGCCTAAGTAAGTAAGTAACTTAAAACTAAAAGGTGGAATCGGTTAAAGAGAGTTAGGACGTGAGGCATTGGTGGAAATAAAAATGTTCTTGAGGGACAGTTTGCTGAGGTGTAGTTGAAGAGAGGCAGAATATCGTTAACTTCATGAAGCATTCTATACATTGGCTCCTGATGCCCGTAATTCGTTCTGTGAGGATTGAGCCTGAAAAGTGGCACAGACCTAGGTTGGTGGTAAAAGAAATAAGTTGAAGTAAAGAAGGATAATCAATATTACCAACTAAGGCCTAATGAATAAAAATAATATCGACAACTTTTCGGCGTATAGAAATCTGTTGTAAATTTATGAGTTTCAACCAGTCAGTGTATGGTGGTAAGTTTTGACTATCTTCCCATGGAAGGCCATGAACAGCTTCTATTCGGGGGTTGTTCTATAGTAGGGTGAACTTGGCTTGCATATTATAGAAGAGGCCTAACAAAGGTTATGTAAAGAGATTTGGTAACAGAAGGATTGGTAAACTCATTAAACCAGCGCTTGATGAAGCCACTTATTGAAGAGGCAGATTAAAGATTAGATAGCAGCCAGATGAAGCTGGAGGGCGCTTACAGATATAAGTTATACCCCGACACTTATTGATCAAGGAAATCCTCTGACACCAGGTGGAAAATCTGCCTAAATTTTCCTGCAGTGGTAGGCTGTCTGAGGAAGATGATATATAAAGATTTCCATATCATCTGCGTAAACAGATATGTATGAATTTGCAATATGAAATGCAATCAACATCACTAATAGTCAGAATAAATAATAAGGGACCAAGGTGGCTGCCTAGAGGGACACCAGAGGAGGCTTTAATTGGGTCAGAAACGATGGACCTAAATAGAAAATAGTTATGTCGTTCATATCAATAGGATTGAACTCACGTTATAAGGCTTATTTGAAAACCAAGAGCCTTTGTTTTAGAAGGAAATTCTATCAAAGGCTTTGCTGAAATCGGTGGCAATCACGGCACCCTCATTTCCATATTCTAGTGCACATAAACTGCTTGTCTAAAAGAATCTTTGGCTACTGAGGGTAAGATACTTGGCTTCAATTATGGTGAGCGAAAAATAAAATTTGACGGAGGAAAAGTTTTCCAATACCTTTAATCCGCGATGCCTGCACTATATAATTGGACTTCTAGATTAGTGTCCTGCTCTTCTGTTGCTTTTTTTATTGAATTTTAATGCGATCCTTCACTATTTTGCAGCTTCAAACAGCAATATTTCTGCAAGTTTAATGCGCAGTTTTGAGTATAACTGCCGATGCATAGTATTGTATTTGTAGCCTTAGCCTTTTGAAATGAGCACCATGAATGCTCTGCGATTGGACATTCATCGTGCTGCGGTTTGGAATAAGTAGATTGGCTAGTCCATAATTGCACTGTAATTGTCATTAAGAGTCACTACGCCAAACAAGGACGTAAGCCCTCTTTTTTTCCACAAACCATTGCCTGATACCATAATTCCTTTTTCTCCTTTTTTAATAGAAATAGTTGTCTCATCTTTTGCTGCTTTCATCATACTGTTTTTGCAAAATTAGTTTAGTTGCAGTTGAAATTCTTTTGACAACTTTATCATAGAAAGAGTGAAACAAACCAATTCCAAGTAATCGCATGGAAATTACAATTCTACGGTTTATTTCATAGCCTTTTGCAATAAATGGCCTCAGTCTCTACACATTTTTCACAGGACACTACTATTTTGAGTCAAAAACTGAGCTTACCACTCTCCGTAAATATCACTTGCGTACATATTTTCCGATTGCTTCAATTTTTCCGCGGATGTACTAGCATTCATTTCACTTGGTGCCTCTAAATCGTGTCGATTCAGCAGTCTTCTTCCAGATATTTTCTATCTCCTGCTGTATGTTCGTGTCTATTTTGCACCTTTTTGACCACAATACACCTTGTCATTCATTATAAAAACGAACCAATAAGAAAATTTTTAGCACAATTATCGATAAAAAAACAAACGCTCTTCAAATAGCGTCCTTCTCGTATGTTTCACTGTACGAAACTGACTGAAACCGACATTTCTAAATACGGAATAAGCAATAATCTGAACACATGTCAATAGCTTCAAAAACATCTGCCGTATGCCTACTCTAGCCCCCTAAAATACCGTCTCTCATTTCGGTTATAAGAGGCTCGCTGCCTACCTGGCGGCCTTGTACAGGGTCTTCCAATAGAGACTTCCGAACTTTGACAGTGGATAGCGGACATATTGTTGAAGCTACATCTGCCAAATTTTCTGTCATTGATTGGGTTTGTTTTGCTAAATCACCATGGACGGACATAGCGTTCAACAACACTTGGAAATGATGAAATTCTTTTATCAAAATGAGTATTCTGTTCGTTCCGTTCCGCGCGCTTCGTCAATTTTACGGTCGCCATAATTGTCCTTCCGAGAGGAGTATTCGCAGTGTGGCGGATAAATTTGAGTCCACTGGTTCAGTAAACGATAAACCAACACCCCTACGTCGACGAAAAGCAAAATCTGCCGAAAACATCGCCGCTGCCCGTGAAAGTGTGCAGGAGAATCCGAGGCAGTCGATTTCTCGTCGCAGAACACAACTTTTGCATCGTGACTTCGACCTGCACCCGTACAAAATTCAACTGACCCAGGAGCTGAAGGTAAATGGCCATAGACAACGTCGTGTGTTCGCTGAATGGGCTCGGGAGCAGTTGGAAACTGGCGCTAATTTTACGCCAACAAACAAAATTGTCGAATTTGGGACGACAACAATCCACAAGAAATCTAAGAGCGTCCAATGCATCCCGATAAAGTTACTGTCTGGTGTGGACTTTGGGCTGGTGGCGTCATCGGTCCATATTTCTTTGAGAACGATGTTGGCCAGGCTATCACCGTCAGCGGCGGCGAGCACTATAGGTCGATGACTGCCAACTTCTTTCGGCCTGAATTGGATGATATGGACACCAACGTCATGTGTTTTCAACAAGATGACGCTACGTTCCACACAGCTCACGCAACATTGGAAATTCTACACGAGTGATTCGAGGGCATGGTCATCTCACGTGCAGGTGAAGTGAACTGGCCACCGAGATCATGCGATTTGACCCTGTTAAACTTTTCCTTGTGGGGTTTTCTAAAGTCACAGGTCTATGCGAATAAGCCACACACCACAGCGGTCCTCAAAGCCAACATAGCCCATGCCATCGGTTAAATTCAGCCTGAGTCATGGAAAATTGGACTTGGAGTGGATGCACGCCACTCAGAGAAGCCGCGGCGGACATTTGAACGATGTTATATTTCATTCATAATGGTATCGATAGGCCTTTCAAACGAATAAAAAATTTCGATGATATCTCACACAGACTTAGTTTTATTTAAATTTAAAGATAGAAAGCGCTTAATGAAAGACCCTTTATTATACACTTTGAAAAATAAATGCTTCGAGATATTTCCCGGCCAAAATCTTTTAGATAAAATTTTTGAGGTCCTAAGGGACCATTGAAAGCAATCAAAAAAAAAATAGCTTTTTTGAAAATTCTGGAATGGCCTAATCCCTTAACAAAGTTAAAACATCGCTGCGAATTCCGATTTCGGTCTCCCTTTGGTCTCACACCGAAGCCTCAAGGAGTAATTTTCTCAATATTCTTAGTGTGCTGGATACCGTTAAGTCGATTCCTTCTTGTTCGCTTTTCCGATAGCCAGTACAGATGATTGTAAGAAACTCAGAAATTGATTGCCTCTGAGCACCGCATCATGAAAAGTTCCATCTTCCCGAAATCACAGAATTCGATGAGTTCGGCTACTGCTTTTGGATGTGGTGAAACAATCGAATCACAGGGAAATAAGCTAATCCAATGACAGATTCGTGCCATTCGCCGTTTGTTTCGTAAGCTTACATCTGCCGGAACTAATGCTGAGCGTAACTTCGGTGCAAAAAACCAGTTCCCGGTCTTTCCGAAACCAGATATTTTTCGCTGTCATATCTTAACAGTTTCAAACTGCTAATCCATCGCTTAGGAACATCCATCTACTCGACACCATCCTACAGCTCCCCTCGTCCACAGCGTACCATTTTTTTTTACTTCTTTCACGATTCTGTGCATCTAACTGATTTCGCCGCAGACGCTAATCTTATTAAAAATCAATAACAATCAATCAACAACGGATGCTTCTACCAAATTACGGGGTCTATTGCGTGCTGGCCCATCATTTAGTTTTCATTTCATTTTTCCCGTTAATTATTTTCCAATTTCTATTCAAACAAAAATTTTAACAATCTTTCGACAGAACGAAGCGTTCGCCATATATAATCTCCGCGCGAGTACAAAAAGTATCCATCACCTTGTCCGATTGCTTGCGCGCCAACGACAAAAGGCCGCACACGTCTTGAACATTGGACAACGGAAAAAAAGTGCAACCATGGATCTGGTGGGAGAGACGGGTATGTAAGATGGGAAAACCGAAAAGGGGAAGTATCTATAGATAGTGGTGCTGCTTTCTTTTTGGAAATTACCCAGAGTTTCTTTCACTTTTTCGATCATTACCCGTGCAATCACAGTTGCTCATTGCAGGTTATTGTCCGTTTAGATGTGTGAAGGTTCTCCAACCAATCTCCATCTCCTGGTACAATCGCATTGCGCCAGCAATTTGCCTACAATTTGCCCACAAATCTTGAAAAATGATAAGAGACTCCCAGAGTACAATTGTTAAGGAGGGGGCCCAGGCATTGAGTGCGCAAGAAGTGCGTGTTCCTAGGATTGCTTGTCGATTGTCGAATCTCGAGCATTCGTACCTCGATGACCCTTAAAAGTGAAATTTTACGAGGAACAGTTGCAGCGGCTGGTTCCCCTTTCATTCGACTACACATGAGTATATTCGTACCGCACTGGAAGGGTACTTTGCTTGTCATTTGTCGTGGAACATCGTTTGTCAGAGGCACCACCAGTGGACCGTTGTTGAGTTGTGCATCTCAAGGCTTCTCAAAATCACGCTTCACAATCGGCATTAGGAAAACAATTATTCAATTCAATTCAATTCAAGATACAAAGATGCGCAGATACGCAGATACGACGATTGTTGTTTGTTCAATCTGCTCGTTACGATCGTCTTTATGGAGACTCTTCTTCTTTATTCGCTCGCGTCTCAGTCTCAGTGTGAGTTTTCTCTTTCTACATGCAGACACTAGCTAACTGACTGACTGACTGGCGTGGTGGCTGGTATGCGTATGTTTACATGAGAAAGTGGTTACAAGCTTAAGCCGAGTAAGTACGAGTTTTAGGAAGCCAAAGCCAGCTTGAGGTTTTTGATTGATAAAATTTTGAAGTGGCAACGCAACAACAATGGAACGTTCGCCTAGATGATCATCAATTAATGAGAAGCGATCTCGGACTGCTTTGGTGTCTATTTAAAGCAGGGAACTAGGCCGCGCACTGTTCTCATCGAAATCGTTAGAAATTGAATTGTTAAATTATGACTGGACAGAATGCCGGTGATGGATCAGGTGGAACAAGTGAGACAAGTGAGACAAGTGGAATGACTAAGATCGAGGGTGATCTTATGATGGGCGGAACGTGATCGGGAGGTGATCTTTTGTTTTGGAACAACAATTGGTGCGGACAAATTGTATGAGGGCTAGTACGTAAGTGCGGATGTAGTAAACGATTGCAGCGAGATGGACCGAAGATGAAGTACTCGTAGTAATTATTTTTTTATTGAGTGATTAAAGTTGGATTATTGTTTGACGTGGTGTTAATAGGCGCGTTTTTGAAGTAGTTCCGAGGGAGCTATAAAAGTGTCGGTAGGCATTTATGACGCTCTTACTGGCAAACAGGGTTTGGGTTAAGCATTGTGCGAGACTAATTTCGCTAGACAATGGCAATGGATTGGAAGAAATGGAAGTAGTGATTTTGTTGTTATAACTTGGGTAAGTCGTATCCATTACATAGTCGGTTTGCTGCATAAGCAATGACTTTCGCTTTTTGAACAATTATTAATTTAAGGCCGTTGACTAGCCTTTCATATTTTCAGGCTAGTCTTTCGCATCAAAACTGTTGCTTGCTGTACTACTGGTATTTAAAAGTGTTGGCAGTATATTGTTCCATTACTTTTTGTAGGAAAGGCATTAAGGGCCATATCAGGAATTGACTGAACAGAGAAAGAATAATCATCCTGCACGGAGCACAATCCCTGGATTTCTTTCTTATACTTCTCAAGGATTTTCCTTTATGTCATCGGCCATATTCAAAAATATTTGTGCCAAATACGTTACAATTTTATTTTTGGGATGATTTTTCCAAGTCACTATGAGTTTCGAATATTGGTTGCCATTGCAGAATGGGGCTAGGATCACACTACGTAAGAAGTAGCGCTCTGTCAACACCGACTTGTGCTGAATTTGACTACATACGCAGAGTTAACTACCGCGACTCTGAAAGCAAATCAAATCAATCTCAAACGGGGTATTTACGTAGACACATAGCTAATTGAGAGCTGGAGGATTAGGAAGACACCAGGTACTGGTGACTTTTTAACCTTATAATCCCGAGTGCTGAGCAGGAGCAAATAGCAATATTAATGACTGAACCTCAGTAGCAAGACCTTGTGCGGATGAATTCATGTGACTGAATCAACGGCGCAGCCAGTAGTTAGCATGGCAGGTTCCTTATGCAAGGTGAGCCAAAATTAATGTCACAGTGTGAATGTGCTATAATTTTTGCAAATGGCGTGAAGTGTCATTGTGCTTTGACATTTATGTTGTAAACAGATAGAGAATTAGTCGACAATAAACCATGCAGCGATACACACCTGAAGAATGTGGAATTGTTGTTGCTAAATTGACCAATTTCGCGCAGCGTCGTCATTTTCCTCGTCATCCAGCACCATGTGCGCGAATAATTAAGCGTTTAGCTGAGCTTCTCATGCAAGCTGGGTCCACTAAAGATGTCGCAAGAAGTGGCCGGTCTCGTATTGCTCGTCCGACCAAGAATATCATTGCTGTGGCCGACGACGCCCGAGAGAGTTCACCCACAAACATCGACGAGACAACGATGCACACAATTTGGCATCAGCCGACTTTCGTTGCGTCAAATTTTGGTGAAAGACCTAAAGATGATCCCTTATAAAGTGCAAACCGTTCACCAATTGCTTCCTGCTCTGTTAAATCTTGTGCAAGAAGAGGATGATTTCGTATCCAAAATCATAATAAGCGACGATGCCCGTTTCCACTAAAGTGGTTATGTGAATAAACTAAATTTGCGTTTCTGGGACACGGAGAACCCATTTGAAATGCACGAAGAGTCATTGCATCCCCTCAGAGTGACTGTTTGGTGCGGCAGTAAAAAAGCGATAGGCCTTCATTTTTTTGAGGACGCCGACGGTACCACCGTAGCCGTAACTAGTGAGCGCTACAGACGGATGATAAACGAGTTTTTCTTGCCACAAGTTACTGAATTGGATCTCAAGCATTTCTGGTTCCAGCAGGATGGAGCAAACGCTCACACAGCCCGGGCAACGATGGGGATTTTGAATCACCAATTTCCAGGACGTTTGACTTTTTGAAGTCTCCCGTTTACCACAACAAACCAGAAACTTTGAAAGTCTTGAAAGTCAACATTGAAGAAGAAATCACCAATTTGAAGTCAGATAGTTTTCGAGCAACAATTCAAATGCCGTAAAACGAGTACAAAAGTGGTTCAACATAGGAGATGGTCATTTGGCCGATATCATTTTTCCAATTCAATGTTATCGATGAATACCACATCATTCAAATGGCCAAATAGCCGCCTCAACTTCGCTGGCAGTGCTTCATGTGGCTGGTCAAATTTTTGATGACTCGATTCCATATGTACGGCGTTATTCCGGCAATAGCGTGTCGAACGTTGGCCTAGAGCTAGTCCAAAATGGTTGGCTTGTTAGCGTCGACTAAGGACTTGGAGTAACCCCACAGAAAATAATTGAGTGGTACAAATCGCATGATCACGATCCAGTCGTCTAATTTCTCCTTCACAACTGCGAGGGTTGTGTCGCTTGTATGAAACCACAGCTCGAATATATTGAGCTCTGACCACAGAAAGTCGGTTAACATCGTCCTATACTTGAGACCATTGATGGTAACTATGTCTCCTTGCTCATTTGGAAAGAAATAAGGTCCAATGATGGCGCCATGCCATAAACCCCACCAAACATTCAATCTTTGTGGATGCATTGGTGCATCACGCCGTTGCCTATGGTCATCCCGCTTTAATTCTGCGTCAGCACAATCCTACACAGATTTAGGCCCAAATTCAACCGCAAAATATGCCGGATCGACTCTATGGCGATGCTCAATTCAGCTGATCGGCGCCAAATCGGCATTTCCGGATGTTCTTCGATGCTGGCCGCTACGGTGGCTATATTTTCTTCATTTCGCACCAATCTCTGTCTGATTGGTGGCTTAAGATCCAATAGAGTATACTCATGCTTAAACTTTTCCACGGCGCGACTGAAGCCAGGATGACAACCGACCTCGATCCCGACGTAGTGTATTAACAACTGAACCGGAATTTCGATAATTTTTTTAATAATTTTCGCTCTTTTGGCAAACTTTACTGAATATTTTGACGACTGTATATCATTGGTAACTTAGACAGCTGCTGAAACATAATAATTGGGAAAACTATCATTGCTATTTGGTCACCCGTTATAAGCTTATTCTACGTACTAAATGAACACGAATTTTTTTAAACTGGTCAGGCTCCTGAAGTAGATATGACAGTGGAGAAATACCGAATGGTTCAACGAAAGTTTTGATATCTCTGAAATAGCTGGATATACCTCCTCTTTTGCCTAAAGGAGTCTTAGTGAGAACCAGGCCTCTAGGTTGAAAGGTATGAACAACTTTTTCTACGCGAAAACCCTATTATTGCGAACTTTCACTTCAGAACACTGCTTAGCATCGTCAGTGTTTGTAAAATTGAATGACTCGGGGATTCAAAATGGATATAACTTACATACATATGCGCGCTAAGATGTAATCACTTCCCTGTCGCCCACGCCTGTAAATATAGGCCAGTTATTTCAGTACTTTTCGCAACGTTCAATTCAAGTTGTCTTGGATGGTTTCAAGTCTGATATTCACAAAATAAAAGCTGGTGTGCCTCAGGGTTCCGATCTGTCTCCGACACTCTTTAAAATATTCATCAACGATCTCATGTCTGCAACTTCTAGTCCAATATATTCCTTTGCTGACGACTGTACTCTCTGCTCTTCATATTCATTCCCGGACTTACGTCCCTGATCTTCGGCTGTAGAACGGGAACGCCAGTGTATGTTAAGCTCATTAAACTCTGATATTAACAGCATAACTAATTGGAGAACCACTAACAGAGTAGAATTTAATGCTTCCAAAACACAATGCTGTCTGCTGTCGTTAAAGCGAAATTTAAACACCCACCCGTTATCCATGAATGGCACTTGCATCATCGAAACCGATAAACTTTCCATTCTCAGTATGTGTGTCAATGACAAGTTACGTTGGAATGCCCATATATTAGGTGTCATCAAAAATGCTGCGAAATGTTTAAGTTTCCTCAAGCGATGTAAGAAATATTTTATCCCCTCTAATCTGGCTTCAATATATAAGACGTTTATCCGCCCGAAATTGGAGTACAATGCCCACATCTGATCGGGTGGGCGCAAAACATCTCTGCACTTGCTAGATAGCATTCAAAACCGTGCGATAAAATATTCCTCAAACAATGGACACTAGCGAACACCGACGTAATCTCTCGTGTCTCACTCTGTTTTATCGCTATTTCCACCACCAGTACTCCATAGAAATCGCCACTAGCTTTCCGTACCTTCAAACTTTTAACCGTAACACCCGCCTAGCTATGAATTCTCATCAGTATACCCTCAAGCCCACTTTCGGACGTACTCTAAAATATCGTGATTCGTTCCTACGCCGTACAACTCGGTTATGGAAAGCCCTGCCGATCTCTGTATTTCCTGGTCGTTATAACCTTCAAACATTTAAAACCAACGTTCACCGGTACTTCTCTTTCTATCCTCACTGATAGTCCTTTGCCCGCGCTGTGTGCAAGCATTTTAAGGGTATTGATGGATATCTTGGCCGTTTCTTTTCATGTAGCCCAGAGTCTATAGGCGGTTGGTATAGACGCCGGATTTCAAATACCTCCTCAAAAATAAGTCACAAGGGGTGAAATCGGGTGAACGTGGCGGTCACTGCAAATCACCCATCAGTGAGATGAAGTACTCCTAAAATACGGGCCATTACTCCGTTCTATTGAAACCATATGTTCCCTAAGTTCATTTCATTAAGAGCAGACGCATGTATGCGTGCAGAACGCCGCGGGTATCTGAAAACTGTTACCCTTACCTCTTCTATTGGGTTTTTTTTTTCAAAATTTGAACGTTTATTTAAGAAAATCATGTACAATAGTATTATTCAAAGTATTGCCCATCTGAAGCTATGACTTTTTCCCATCCTTCTGGCAATTTGTGGATCCCATCCCAAAAGAACTGCGCCGGTTTGGCAGCCAAGAATTAATCAAGCCAATTTTTAATATTCTGCTCTGATGTGAACCGTATTTCAGTGAGGGCGTTCTGCATCGACCGCAACAAATGGTAGTCAGAAGGGGCAAGGTCTGGGCTATAAGGCGGGTGGGGTAAGACTTCCCATCCACTGTTGCGGAATAGCAACGTGGGGCCGAGCGTTGTCATGATGAAAAATTATTGCGTCGTGTCTGGTCGCATATTCCGGGCGTTTTTCGGCCACTGCTCTCTTCAAATGGATTAATTGTGTTCGGTAGCATTGTCCATTGATGGTTTCACCCGCTTTTAGCAGCTCATAATACAGCACATCCATCTGATCCCACCAAATACAGAGCATTACCTTCGCGCCATGGATATTCGGCTTTGCCGTTGATTTGGCTGGTTGGCCGGGTTTCACATATGATTTTTTGCGCTTGGGGTTGTCGTAATGGATCCATTTTTCATCACCAGTAACAATCCGATGCAAAAATGACTTGCTTTTGTGGCGTTCCAGCAGCATTTCGGACATGCAAAACCGCCTTTCGATGTCTCTCGGCTTGAGTTCATGTGGAACCCAATTTCCTTGCTTTTGAATAAATCCAGCTGCTTTTAAACGTTTTGAAATGGCTGCTTGAGTGACACCCAAATATTCTGCGAGCTCTTCTTGTGTTTGGCAACAATTTTCATAGAGTAATGCTTCCAGTTCTTCATCTTTAAACTTTTTTGGCTGCCCAGGACGTTCATCGTCTTCCAAGCCAAAATCTCCACTTTTAAATCGTGCAAACCACTTTTGACACGTTCGCTCAGCTAGCGCATGTTCATCATAAACTTCCACCAAAATACGATGACTTTCGGCAGCACTTTTCTTCATGAAGAAGAACTCCCCGCAAAAACACTTTTTCAGGCACAAAGTTCGACATATTTGAGTGAAAAAAATGACATATACTGAAATGACGTACAATACAAGTTACGCCATCTCTTAGCAAACCGCACGAATTATAGACCCAATATGTTCTCAGGTGTTCTAATTGGATCTGCGTATTCAGTCCCTTTTTTCTGCGCAGAACCAGTTTCCTTGAAAGTTGTGACCCACAACAGAATTGATTTCCAGCCTGGAACATGACCCAATGCTGCAATATTGAAGCAATTTGAAGACGCGGTGTGTTGAAACCACCGAACGGCCCTTGAAAAAATAGTTTTCTAAGTCAAACGCATGTCTCTTGTTACTTGATGAAGACTGAAACACAAGCTAATAAAACTTTACGATGAATGAGACCACGCATAGTCGCCAGTGATTCCTGTTAGCTTCAGGGCGCTCATTTCAAATAAGGAAGTTATCTTGCCGCACCTTGTAGAAAATAATCTCAAGATTGTCATTAAGGGTCAAGGCAGGTACTATTTTGGTGCTTAAATACGGTTGTGGTAACACGGTATCTTATACAGGATATACCATAGCATCAAGGATTCACTTGTGCTGCTGGTTCTTTTGAAGAAAGCTCGCAAATACCTACATTTGATACTCCTAGTTCATGCTTATATATATCTTTAAGGTGATCTAGACAATTTAGCAATAGAAGTCTTTCCTACACTTGCAGCGGAGTTACTGGAGATCTTTTGTCGACCACTGCGGCCATTTACAGGGTGAATGACTCTAACTCCAACTTTTTAAAATGCTATAATTTTTTTATTTTTTGATAAATTTTATTGTGCCAAAGCAAAAGATGTTGGAAAATACATCAATTTTCAAAATGTATCAGTAGTTTTCAATATGTCCACCTTTGGCGCGAATAATGGCCTTGAGACGGCCGAAGAAAGCATCGCACACTGCACGCAAGTGGCTCTGCGGTATTTTGGTCCATTCCCGGCGAAGTGCTTGTTTGAGGTGGTCCAAACTTTTGTATTTTTTAGTGCCAACCTTCACCTTCAAAATACCCTAGACAGAGAAATCCAACGGATTTGCATCCGGAGAATTTGCAATGCATTGTGTCGAAGAAATGAAGTGTGGAACATTGTTTTTTAACCAATCTTGGTTGACGCGCGCTTTGTGAGACGTTGCCGAGTCTTGTTGATGTGCCCACGGCCTCTGACCGAAATGATTGTTTGTCCAAGGCTTCAATACTGCCTCTAAGACCGTTTCACGGTACACGATCGCATTAATTTTGACGCCACGGTCTAAATATACGAGCGGAGAGCAACCATCGGCGGTTATGGCGGCCCAAACCATCACCATCGGTGCTGCCTGCTTTCTGGTGGCCGTCCGAAGGTGTACATGTTCGAAGGACCTCTCTGGCAAGTAAACTCGGTCATTTTGTTTGTTGACATATTACTCGATAACAAATGGCGACTCATCGGAAAAAAAACAAATTCGGCAACTCACCACTTTCATGCAAGCGCGGCGTAGCAACTCCTTCGCTCTTTCGACTCTAACTTTTTTCTGTTGCGGTGTAAGATCTGGTCCTTTTTTAATTTCAATGGCTTGAGCTCAAGCTCATTTTTCAGTATGTGTTGCATCCGTTCCAACGATATGTTGGAGGCTCACGAGCCATTTGTCTTCCACTTCGACGCGGATTTCGCTCAGTTCGGGCCTTCACTTTCCGAACCATTTCTGACGATGTTGCTGTTTTTTTATGACCACCTCCATGGCGTTTTGCAACGCTGCCAGTATCACGGTAACGAGCTATGGTTCGAGATATAAATGATTTATTCACGTTGAGGTGCTGGAGGGCTCTAATGATAGCTACTTGTGGTTTTCCAGCCAAATATAAAGGAATCACACTATCACGTTTGAATTCCATCGCGGATAAAAAATGTTCAATACAACTGAGACGCAAATCATTTAAAAGGCTTGTAAATAATAAAATTACTTGTCATGTGTCAAAATTTGAGCTCACTATCATGAATGGTTTGGAAATTCTAGCAGTCTGAAGTTGGTTGCAGTTCGAGTCATTCATGGTGTATACTCGTATCTTTAAGGTGATCTAGACAATTTAGCAATGGAAGTCTTTCCTACACTTGCAGCCGAGTTACTGGAGATCTTTTGTCAACCACTGCGGCCATTTATATTCAGTCGCCCTTTCTGCAGAATATGTTAAGAGGGAGGGAGTTTGGTGTTCAGTCGGTCTCTAGCTGAAGTATTGGAGTCTGTTTTTTTAGTGATCTATGTTATAGAATTCAAGATTAGTTTCCTCCTGGAAATCTAAAGAATATTTCATGTACCTAGAAGAAAATCATTTAGCATCAAACGCTGAGCCCAAAAAGCGCTCAGGCACTTTAAGTATAGTAATACCCACTTAAGTGTTAAGCTCTTTATTAAAAAAAACAAAATAGATTAAGATTCTATGTATAAAATGATGCCCTTACTTCAACAATAAATTATCTGAAGGTGTTGTTTCGAGCAAGCGATCGCTTTTGGATCATTTGTTTGCCGCTTTCAGTTGAACGGATGGTTGGGCCCACTATCCTAGGGCTTGACGTTTAGCTCCATTCCATTGCCCTACAGATTCCCCAACGATGGCGAAATCCAGAAGATGACATGTCTGAGTCCCTAGCCACGGTTTGTGTATGATTTTTTTTAGGGAAGTGGTGTAGGCTCGAATTAAATCGATGAGCTAGCCATGGAATTCTCTCGACCAAATATCGTCAAGAGTAGTCAAAGCAGTTATAGAAAAGTTAAAGGATTTTACTAAAAATCGCACACGATGGTGCATAGATATTGCAGACTCTCCGAAATCTACTAGAAGATGCCATCCATTAATATGAACACCAGCGATTGCAATTTTTCAGTTTAATCAATCACAATTAGCATAATCGATAACTGCCACAATAACTTTCCCCAAAACAAAATAATTCAACAATGTATTACTCAACACAATCAGAAGCAAGTTCTTTCTAAAAAAACCAAAAATCTCCCAGCGGCAAAAACAAATGAAACCGCAATAACCCATAACTTTCGATAATTTGTTGTCAATTAAGAAACAAAAACGAAAGAGTTGAACAGCGAACTTTTTCCTTCTCATTTCCCCCATTACAACATTTTCCATTAAAACCATCATTCCCCCATTAGTTCAACAACAACCAGTGTTTATTCTAATAAACAACATTTTATTGGTTGTTTTACTCAATCACTATTCGATGAAAGTTTGAACACAATCCCTCAAATAAATGACCGGTTCTAAATAAAACTTTTTCCATCTCTCTCATCACTACTAATTGCCATCAAAAGAATTACAAAATTTTAACACAAAGAACAACTTCACAACTTAAATGAAAAATTAATTTAATTAAATAATGCAAATGTATACATAAGATACAAACACAACAATAGATACGCCGGAACACTAGAAGTGTCGGCGAAATTCTCTCAAAACCCACTAACCCAATGCACTAGAACGTCTCACAATTAACAGAGGACTTGACAATGACTAATGAAGATGGTAAAATCCTAAATGTCACAGAAGAAGAAAACATTATTATCAGTGGAATTTGTACAGTTTCAGTGTCACTGTTGGATGTTGCACATTACACGCATCCAACATCGAACCGTAGAAAGAGTGGAACCAGTGGATCGCTGGAACCTAAACTCGTCGAAAACAGCCCCAAGAGAGTCGTCGTTCTACCAGCTACCGTAGCAGAGAAATGTTTTCTTTTTCTGTATTTTTCCGGGTTTTTGCGTGTTTTTTTTTTTTTGTTGTTGTTGTTGTTGTCTTCTTCTTCTGTTGTTGTTGTATTTCTTATTTGACTTTCTACCTGCTACACTATTCCCATTCAGTTATTTCTTGTTCGCACTCTCTATTCCATTCTTCTCCTCATGGTCGTATTCGTCGTTGATTGTCGATCAACTTGGCTACTACGACGACGAGTACATTCGTGCACAATTCGTGGTAACAGTGGCGCATTCTGCTTCTGCTATGGAAAACAGCAAAAGATATTGTATCTGTGGAGTGTTATGAGTAGTAACGAGTACTAAACCACCATTCAGAAGGTGATAGTAGTGATATAAGCTAAAGCACAACGACAGCTAGTCATACCAAAACGAACTTCAAGTCCAAGAAGAAGAACTTGTAACTTCAGCCTTCAGTTACGGAAGTCTTAACCACTGCAGCGGACGTTCATAGCAGCTCAGTTGGATTTCGATAGCGATTGCAGATGGATGGTGTTTTGTTATTTTTGAAAGATTTACCAATCGTCACGAGTTATTTATCTTCTTTATTTTGTTGTATCTCATTTTTGTTGGTGATCAAAACGGAACGGAACCTCACTGAATAATCCATCTTTACTTTCCTTGTGCGCCTTTAAGATTCTGAATCTGAATTTTGATATCTTAAATGTCAAATCTGAGTCGCATCTCAGTCGTATAGTTGAATATCTAAAGTGAAAGTTACGACGACGTATTTTTGAATATAATTTTATTTTTATCTGCTGTTTCGGTTTTGTTATTTCGTTACATTGTTCTGTGACGGTTGTTTCATTTCTTTGTTTTTTTATAGTTAGCTTTGCAAAAAAAATAAAAAAATAAAATTTCGAAGATTTATGGTATATCCCGTGATTTGTGTTGTAGCCTCTGCATCTACCACTATGTACTCGTAATTGTAGGCAAAGTAGGGAGCTCCAGCGAGTTGGAAAAAAAAAAAAAAGTCATTATCATCAAAACAGTTAATCGTGAAAAGGTGAAAAATCGCGAAACAATACAACTCATAGCACAAAACACCGCACAGCACAGCACAGTACAACCCAATACAGTACAGTAGTCGGGGAGTAAGTGTAATAGAGAGAGAGAGAGAGGGAACAAAAAAAAGTAAGAAAATTGCACTCACAATACACCTCGTAGGCCTAGCCTTAGCCTAAAGGTAGATACAGTCTATCTAACACTCTAGATACATAAGGAAGCTACACATGCAGTAGTAGTCATCTATCTAACCAATCAGCTGCGTCTTTGTGTTATAAAAATAAATAAATAAAAGATACTAGTGAAAAATCTTGTGGATAACAAATCCATCCAAGTGTTTGTGTTTAGTACGCGCGTTTCAAAAAATCATGTAACACTTTACAACAACTCTGATACAAAAAAAACAAAATCCGAAAAAATCATTTCTATCAAGAAACACTTCTTCCATCTTTCGGTCTAGAACTTTATCCTCTATCATCGGAGAAAGATATCACAAAAAATACAACAAAAATAGAACTGAAATTCGAAACTTGTAAACAGTGATTATGTTATTAGTTAAGTTAAAAACCTTCCACAACAATAATAAGCCGAGAAGAATGCCAGTCTCAGATGTAAAGTGGGTTAATTTAACGGCAACACTTGCATGTTGCTTACTAACAGTTGTGGTGCTGCTACCATCACCTGCGAATGGATTTACACCGATTGGCGGCTTCCAAAACGGAGGTAAGTTGCAAAACAAAAAACCATGGATAAAAAATTATAAAAAAAAAAATCATCACAACAAATACGAGTATGTAGTGTTCAGTGAAGAAAAAGAATCTGTGTTTTCTTTTCAAACGATGAGCATTCTATTTTTCCTTTATTTAGCCAGAGATTACCAAATAAAGCACGAGTGCCTGTTGTGTTTGAGTTTCTTCATCGATAACTTTCTAATCAGGCCTCTTTTCAATTGGATTTGAGATACATAGAATGTTCTATAGATTGTATCCGTACCGAGAGTATAGACCTCAAATTCGCATTACCCATTACCCCCTTTTGTGTTCGGATTTGTTTTTGGGGGACTAGGTGATTTATGTCAAGCGAAAATCGCTCCCAATACGAATACATATTTGCCATAAGCTGGCCCTATCCTCCATTGTCTAGTTTGAATTGTATCTACAGATGAAGAGATGTACCCAAGTTCTGGGACTCATATCTGTTACCACGGCGACATGATCATCGCATATGGTTCGAAAAGTAAAATTGAAATTTTGTGGTTTGAAGTTTTCACTTCATTTGCGGTTTATTGATATCTATCCATCCATCATCTACTACGAGTATGAGTGAAAAGATACTTGAACAAACAAAAAAGAACTAATTCACTTACTAATCCATTCATCCACAAAGAGTACTGTGCAAGTAGCAGCTCATTAAGACTTGAAATATTTGTTACGAATGCTATGTATTAACTAGACCGCAATAAAGTTGTGTTGGCTGTGTTTAGATACGTGGAGGAGGGGTTAGCAGATACAGAGTATTTTTCTAGACTTTATTTCTTTTAATTTTGTATGCAATGTGTGTCAGTAGTCGATCGAAAGAAGAGATTTTTTTTATTTTTTTTTCTTTTAATTTCCTTTTGAGGTGAATTTTATTTATTTGCGGAAAAAGTGGACCGGCTATGAATGAGAGTAGTTTTTCAGTCGGTATGTTTACGCGGTGAAATTGGAGGAGATAAGAAAAAATCATACGCTTGACGAGATACGAATGTGGTTAATGTTACTCAAGGTCGATCGGAGATATCCAAGGCGAGGAAGTGATAACTTTGAGCTTGAATACTCTCTATTCAGTCGAAAGTTTGACCAGGTAGGGTCACTGACCTAGTGGAGCTACTGCCAGGCAATCCAATTCCAACGGTTGAAATTCCCTTCTTCGTCGACTTCGATACGGGATGATATAATAACACATGGGCTGGAAAGTCCGTGCCGTTTTATAGTAAAACACAACATTTTTGCAAAATTCAACTTTATTTATCAATATAGTTGCCTTCGAGGGTGATACACTGATTGAAACGATTTTTCAATCTTTCGATACCAGTTTTGCAGTACGATTTCGGTTTAGCCTCAAAATAGGCCCCCGTTTCGGCGATTCGGTCTTAAATCTCTTTCCGGCGAGCATTCTTTTGAGGTCTGCGAACAGGAAATAGTCGCTGGGGACCAAATCTTGAGAATACGGTGGGTGGGGAAGCAATTCGTAGCCGAATTCTTTCAATTTTGCCATCATTTTCATCGACTTGTGACACGGTGCATTGTCTTGATGAAACAGCACTTTCTTTTTCTTCAAATGCCACCGTTTTTCTGCGATTTCTTCCTTCAAACGCTCCAACAACGCAATGTAATATTCGCTGCTGAGATAGTGGTGAAAATTATTCCATGTGCATCTCAAAATACGGATGCCATAACCTTGCCAGCCGACTGTTGAGTTTTTGGTCATTTGGCCACTCAGCTGACTGCCGACTAGACTCTGGTGTGAAGTGATGGAGCCAAGTTTCATCCATTTTCACATACCGACGCAAAAATTCGGCTTTATTGCGGTTGAACAGCTTTAAACACTCCTCTGAATCATCAACACGTTGTTGTTTTTGGTGGACTGTGAGCAAACGCGGCACCCACTTTTAACAGAGCTTTCGCATGTCCAAATATTCGTGTATGATATATCCAACACGCTCTTTTGATATCTTCAGAGCCTCAGCTATCTTGATCAACTTCACTTTACGGTCATTCGTAATCATTTTGTGGACTTTTTTGATGTTTTCATCTGAAACAGCCTCTATTGGACGTCCACTGCGTGCATCATCTTCGGTGCTTGTATGACCACTTTTAAATTTTTCAATCCACTTGTGAATGGTTCGTTCGCCTGGTGCAGAGTCCGGGTAACACTTATCAAGCCATTTCTTTGCATCGGCTGCATTTTTTCCCATCAAAAAGCAATGATAAATCAACACACGAAATTGCTTTGAATCCATTTTTTTTCACAATAACAAAAGTTGCTTCACTCACAAAGCTATATCTCGAAAACTAATCGTCCGACAGCTGTGGGCGCTATCGAGGAAAAAAGTTTTGAAGCGCACATCGTATCCAAGGCCATCTGACCGCTTTTTGACAGCAAAAGATCTAGGAAGTTAATAAAATTAAAAGGGATAAGTTACTGTCCTAAAGTAATAGGAGTCCTGACAGGACACTGTCTCCTGCGGAAACACGCAAAGATACTCAAATTGTCAGATATGGATATCTGCAGATTCTGCGGTGATCTGCTAGTAGTTGTGTGAATGCTAGGCAATATCGTGTAGTAGAGACAATTTTTAGGGAAATACTTTTTCAAAAACCTAGACGAAATAGACTTCAAAAGCCTTCTTGGCTTATGCATTTGAAGTTTTAGTGTTTGCCATTTGAAGAAAAACTCAACTGATTTTACAGGAATCGCGATAGGCCGCTTTTGGTGGCTGGTGTCTGTGTGATAGCATATCCATCATATATCTGTTTAACCTAACCTAATCTAAGGTCATTGTTTTAAAATTGATTTTTGGCGAGTACTAAATATGGGTATAAAATGTCTAAATCTGTTGTGTCGTATACTTGTCCATTTCTCTAATTTAACCGGATAACACTAAAATAGAAGGAATTCTAAAAGTCGGTCACAATGCCGCTTAAGAACCTGCATAAAAAATCCTTACCTTCGCTTATTTTTTGTAATACGTTTGCTCCTTCAGTATTCCTGCAGTCGTCTGTTCAGACTCTATGTCGTTGTGTGTATATCACTCAATATCACTTCTGTATGACTTGATTCAAACGCATCCCTACTTTTTTTTAGAGAAACCGATACTTCTCGTACCCATTATCCTTCATCATCATCATCCACCCAGGGTGTCTCTTGTGTCATTGTGTGATATTATCAAAAGTAATCACCAAACACTCCCAGTATATCGGCATTTCTAGCTTTCTGACCACGTCAATATTGGTTGTTGGTCATTTTCAGGAAGCCTCTTGAAATCCTCAAATACAACGAGCCATGGCACAACAGGCGATATCGTTTGAAATTGATAAATAATTCATTCCAAAGTCATCTATTTTGAAATTTAGTTACATTTTGTACACACTACTGGATACCTTATAACCATGTCAGAGAAATAATCTTTTCTCGAGTGCGAGTTTCTGCAAAGTCAACGTAGCACTACTTGAGTTTTGGAAGAACAAACCAACGTTGAGAATAAAATCTTTGCATTATTTTTGACCGAATTTATGGCTTTTATTAAATTTCAATCAGAAGCTCTGACTCCTGACTAAATATTGCCAAAACTTGTTTTGTTTTCCTGAATTTCCTTCGTGTTATCCACATACCTATTTGGGTCGCACTTAGGTCCGAAATGAATCTGAACTCAAGCAGCAAGGGCCATTTCAGGCTCCCTGATTTCCATTAACCAGATATTTACGTGCTTTCAGACTTTCTATTTTTGGACGTCATCCAAGACGAGTGGTAATGTGCCGTAGTGGGTACTTTCGCGAACTTCTGTGCCGGATGATCTGGATGCAAAGGTCTGCCAACTCCAAAAAAGGAAGAAAAGTATTTTACTTTTCTTGTGCAATCAACGTCTTGGCGAGCAATTGCAAATCTGCGAAAGTGAAAATATTCTGCCTGTTCGGCAAAACAACGTAAGTCGCCTCTGACTGGATAAAATGACAACAGTGCGTGGGAGACATTAGGTTTTGATCCACCCGAGACTGCCTCGTCAACATTTAGTTTATTTATTTATCCCAGATGAGGCGTTCCTATAAAGCATCTGTGCTGAATTTAAAAACTCCCCTGATCGGACCATAGATGTCCACCACATATCACGATCATTTTATACTTTCGACACCCAATTTTCTGACAGCATATTGTTCTATGAGAAAGTTCCTCAAGAAGCCGTAAATGCAAGTAAAGGGTGGTTTTTTTAGAGTTATACAAATTTAATGGGAAATAAAACAGTTGAAGCTAACTTTAATATATATGATATTAGCTTTACTTAATAGATAATTTTATGTCATTAGTGATTGAACATGATATCGGGCATATTCGCCCCACAGCTAGCTCGAATGATGCGCAATCGTTAAGTGCGATTTTCGAGAACTTTATCGAGCAACTGAGGGTGTCAGTCAGCAATTACACGGCGAACGTTGACTTCCAAATCATCCAACGTCTCTAGTTTATCGGCATAGACTATGACTTCACATACCCCCAAAGAACGAAATCTAAACGTGTGAGATCACAGGATCGTGGAGGCTAGTTCACAGGTCCATTACGCGAAATTATGCGCTCAGCAAATGTTTCTCGCAATAAATTGATGGTGTCGGCCGCCGTGTGGAATGTTGCGCCATCTTATTGAAACCAAAGCTCTGTCACGTCAATGTCATTCAACTAAAGAATGAAGAAGTCAGAAATCACGTTTCTCAATTGACGGTAACATTCTGGCCGGCATCATCCTTAAAGAAATATGGGCCGATGATTCCACCACCCTATAAAGCAAACCAATCAGTGAGCTGTAATGGTTGCAAAGGTGTCTCGACAAAGACTTCTGGGTTTTTTCCACTCCAAATTCTGCAATTTTGCTTGTTTACATATCCTCATCGGAGAATAAAATTTGGCGTTGAAAATGAGGATCAAGTTGAATCATGTTTTTGGCCCATTCACCTAACCTATGACGCGTATAATGGTCACGCGGTTTCAACTCTTGCACTAGCTGGATCTTATAAGCTTTTAAGCCAAGATCTTTCCGTAAAATTTTCCACAAACTGGATGGGCATAGCTCCAATTGCTGTGCACGATGGCGAATCGCCTCATTCGGATTCTCCTCCACAACAGCAATAACTTCTTCTGTTCGCACTATTTGTCATCTTTGGGGATGCGTATTATCCACTAGAGTATACGTGGTGCGAAAACGATTCGCCGTATTCCGAACAACTTGCTCAAATAGACAATTTTGTCGACCGTAAAATGGACGTAGCGCACGATAAGTTTGGCGAAGCGAACCATGCTTTCCAAAATAAGTTTGCACAATTTGCACGCATTGTTCCGGCATTAATCCATTCATCGTAAAATAGCAAAAGGTACTAACTACAAATAAACTTTCAACTGTCAAATTGACAATCTGTAGAAACAGTGCTGTCAGCTTAAAAACCAATTCTCTAAAAAAAACACCCTCTATAACAAATATTTCCAAGAATATCCCTCAATATGATGGGGAAGTTCATTATACGCTGTCAATATAAAACATTCTTCAGCTTCATAAACAGGACTACAGTGATAAAGATAGATTCCCTTACTATAACGAAGTTATTGCCTTCTTCCATTGGATGTCAGTAGAAAATTTAAAGATTATCGCCGAAGCTGCACACGTGTAATTGTTGAACAGTGGCGCCATCTGTCTGACAATGTATGAACTTTCTTCATTGGCCTTATGTTTTCAAATATTCATCGGTTTATTCTTTTGTTGTTTTATTTTGATTCATTTTCACACCGAAAAGACATCTTCCTTGACAAGTTTTTTTGAATTTAGGCATGCTTTGCTCTCCTAGCTTTTATAGAGCTGCTTTCCGGATACCAGTTTGGCTGACCAGCTCCGATTGAAGATTTTTAGAATCGATTTCTCTTAGTAAAATCGTTTTTCGAATATGAATACACCCTAAATGTTTTTTTGTGAACTGTCATTATTATTTTCCTCCCCAATGTCTACCATTTAGTCTTGGTTCAGTACTCGAACGAGTAACGTTTACAAATTATTAAAATTTATGTATTAACAAAAATCGGAGTCCGTTGCCTCAGCTTTAAGAGCCCTAATGCCAATCGCCTCATCCGACTTGCAATGTGTAATTTGGTCCAAAAACTTGAGTCTACATTATTGCATGTTCCGGTGGAAGTGAGAGAAAGGAATGCAAGAAGTGATGAAAATATTGACGCCGTAAATGCATCCGCTGACAGCGACACAAATCAATCCATTGCACGTCGTTCGGAGGAATTGAGCATCGCTCAAAGTACTTGGTGGCGAATTTTGCAAAAGGATCTCGCCTTACATCCATATAAGATCAAATTGACTCAAGAGCTAAAGCCAAATGGCCATTTGAAACGTCCAACTTTCTCAAATTTGTTTCTGGAATGTTTACAACCGATTCGGAGTTTCACCACAAAATCATCTTCAGCGATTAAGCTCACTTCTGGCTAAATGGCTGGTCAACCAGCAAAATATGCGCTATTGGATGACTACAACCCCACATATGCTTCACGAGACGCCATTACATCCACAAAAATTGCAACAATTAAATATGTACCATATTTTTTCGTTTGTGATGACGGTCGCTATCGGGACGTTATATCAGACCTCAATTATGTACACTCAATATTGATAATGCGTGGTTTACAGGACATCGCCATTTTCCGCACAGCTTGCCAAGCAATCGAGCTATTGCAGTCAAAGTTTGCAGAGCGTGTTATCTTGTGAAATGAACCATTCAATTGGCTGCCTCGATTGCGCGATTTGAAATCTCTTTACTTTTTTCTTTGGGGATACGTCAAGTTATTAGTCCATGCCAATATGCCAGAAACGTTATATGTGTTTAGAGAAGTCAATATTACACGCGAAATTGCCGCAATATCGGCCGAAATGTGTGAAAAAGTGGCCAAAAATTGGCTCCAATGAATCGATCGCTGCATGCGCGCTTATGGTGGACATATGAATGAAGGCGAGTTCCACTCATAATGGCATAGGATGTAGTTTAATGAAAAATATAAGTTTTTTTTCCGATATCTCAAGTAGTTTGTGTCTGCTTGCGTAGTCCTTAATGGAAAACCCAATAGCTTGCAAGACTCTAATGCATTTGTTACAGCTGGACACACTGCTGTCATGTAAAAGAAGCTATTACGTTTTCGATTACAAAGGACTGTAAAACTTTTCTGCCATTCCAACGCGATGTACATAATCAATCAGAATCTCCACGTTCGGTTACAACTGATCCTAGATATTTAGATTACTAGCGCTTCGAAACAACAACTGCATATGAGTTTGTCTGGACTATCATTGTCATGTGCCGAGAAACAGAATTACAAATATGAACTTTCTTGCCCTAAAGCCTTATTTAAAATATTTATTTTAGCCTAAAGCGTTGTCACATCTTAATTAAAAAAATGATTCCGAGCCCATCGCGTATTTTTTTTGTAGATAATCCCGCGTTACATTAATTAACACTGCCTTTGTGTACGCAATTTGCTGGTTGTTCCACAAATGTATTTTATTTCCATTTGAACATCTTTCGAAACGTTAACGTGTTTTTCCATCACTACCCACAAGCATTCTGATGCAGCCTAAGCACAAAAATTTGGTGGCCATAGCTCTGCCTAAACATATTCCTTTCTATTTCCAATCTGTTTTTCAAAAAACTTAAAATATGCGCCGACGCGGTGTTTTAAGGCTGTTCATATCCTCTTAAGTGTTAAGTTCTTTAAAAAAAATATATATTTCCGCCATTTTGACTATTGTGAAGTTAAATAATATTGCGCGCTCAACTATGTCCGCTGAAGGACGGTTGGACGGTTGTTACAGTTTCTCGTGTTGCTTTTGCCTTTATACAATGGAATAAGGAAGCGAATTATTTGAAACCGGAACTGCTGATTTTAATTTTTATATATTTATGTGGTTCTGCATTTATTCTTTCTTCCAATTCGCATATTTTCCTATTCAGTGAAACCAGTTGATTTTTTTTCTTTCTTCCTACCACAAATTAGATTTCCCAGCCATTTCTTCATGCTAGGTCAATGTTAATTCGTAATCAAATTCTCTCTTCCTTCTGTCAAAAATGTAAACTTACGCTAAACGCATTGCCAAAAGTATGCAGATATCCCATTTCTTTTGAACGCCTTTATCCAATCAAATTTCACAGCCATGTCAGTTAGGTCACGCTTCTTAATTTTCCGATATTGTACGAGTAAATAGTTCTGCAGTTAAACTATCACTTTCTGTAGCCTAATTTCCAGTAGTCTGGACATTGTTATCCTGATTGGCCCATATGAGTGTTACCTTGGCAGGACAGTGCACCATAGGACAAATTAACACTCTAAGGCATATCTGGTAGAAACCCCATGAATTTCAGATCAATGCACACCGCCCTTTTATTGATTTTAAGACAACGTTTGATAGATAGCATTTAGAAAAGCGGGCAATACAAAGCTAAGACGAAACTGAAATTGAGACCTTATTGTGGCTTTTGATATCAAAAACGGATTTAAGAAAGATAACGCGTTGCCATGCGATTTCTCCAGTGTCGTTCTTGAAGAAATTCTGTACAACTCACACGCCAACATCAGGGGCACACTCATTCAAAAGTCCGCTAAGTTACTTGCCATTTGGCATAATCAGAGGAAAGTAACATGATGTCAGTAACACATTCGAACTATCACTTCAAAAGCGGGACGTGTATAGTAAGTCAACACCAGTGCTCCAGCTCCAGATGAGGAAATCCTCAACTTAGGTAAGTTGCGAGCGCTGTGGAAAGTCTTTGAAGTCCCTTGTGGCTTGTCATCCATAACTGAGTGTAGCTAGACTACCATCGATCCAGAAGGAGAGGTTTGTTAAATTAGGTCTTGGTCAACGCTGAACTGTATAGCTAGATAGGACTCAAAACTCATAGGTGATACTAATAGCACTCAGACAATGGACACCCTAGAACACCGACGTAATGTCTCGTGTCTCACTCTATTTTATCGCTATTTCCACCATCAGTGCTCCATATAAATCGCCAGTAGCATTCCGCCACTTCAAACTTTTAAGCGTAACACCCGTCATGGTATGAATGCTCATCAGTATATCCTGAAGCCCACTTTCGGACGAACTCTAAAATATTGTGATTCGTTCCTAAGCCGTACAACTCGCTTGTGGAATACCTTACCTAGCTCTTTACTTCTTGATCATTATAACCTTCTAACATTTAAAACCAACGTTCGTCGGTACCTCTCTTTCCATCCCCCCTGATTTTCTTTCGCCCGCGCTGTGTACAAGCATTCTTTGAGCGCGTTATTTCACTCCAGTACCACTTGAGCCACGGACACCCACGGTATTGATCAGAGTACGCCATAACAAGGCAACCCTAAAGAGGAGCGTTAGGTCCATGTTCTAATTTCAGAATGAAAGAGTGTCAGTGACATACTTTGGGGATACGAAGGCTGTAGTGGCTTATCCGCCAAAATCTTTGTGTGAGCTCACAATTTATCTGATTTGAAGGTGGCAGCTAGCTGTCGTTTAGTTTTAGGTGTTACGTTCAAATCATTTTGTTAAAAGACAAAAACCTTGCCTTGATGCCAGTTATAGCATTGCATTGACTTGTTTTCTCTCCAAAAGCTCTCACTACTTTAATTGATCTGTTCCCCTGGGGCAGGTCATTAATAATGTTACAGGAAAGGTTACAGTAGATCAAAGCATCGCACTTAAAAAACCTACGTGAGTACTCACAATCCGTAAACTAACGCTTATGGTCTTCATGCAGTCGTGAAAGGATTTCTATCAAACTTATGAGTTCCTCTTTGCTGAGTTTAAGAAATTCTCCAGATCTTTTTTCAATTAGGAAGTGGTCAGAGTGCCAAAATAACCTATGTCCGTCTTGATTTTATAATTTCATCTCAGCCTTCTTGTCAGATATACAAACTCTCACTTGATTACCCCTCCTTTAGCTCTCTTCACCACAGAGTTCCGATACTCATCTTTCGGCTTTGCCAGAAAAATGCCTTTAGAATTGTGCGACAGCTCATGACCATTAAAAAATTGATGTTTGTACAGTCCAGTGTCTTGGGTTAACTTGACTCTCGATGTGGACAGCGACTTCCCTATAGGAACTGATCCCATCCGCATTAGCTTTGGTACTGTAACTTCCGATTGTGGTACACAACATGTGTTGAGGAGCGGTTTAAATACCCAAAGGTCTTCATCTGCTAACAGGATTACAGCACTCGATCCATCCTGTATAAAAGGCACTGTTAGCATTTTACATTGTTATAATACCTATTCGTGACTTATTTATGATATTACATACATGGCTCACTCCTGCAGTCCTTGGAGTAATCCAAACTACTGTTCAGTAGCACAATGTTATCGGTGAGATACTTGCTCTGTAAATCAAGCTGTACAAGGTAAAGGAATAAGTTTACTGAAACCATATGGGTGATACGGATCCCACCTAAAATACCACTTACGCTTATTTTCCGAGCGCTTCATATTCTTGTTTAATGCTGTCCAAATATAAGCCTCACGACAACTGTATATAGTTCCAAACCCCAAATCCTGCATATTGATCCCTTGCAAATAAAAGTACTTAGCGTTGCAAGTTTTCTCAATTTCCTACCTTACATTGAAATTTCAATTTAACTTTCTGTCCAGAATAACGACAGGATGTTTCGCGCTGTCCAAAAGAGCCAATTTTAAAGGACTTGTTCCGTTTTGAATGCGCTTACACCGAGTCCGTGGCTTTTATTCCGAGTTGCTAATTGTCTTCAAAGAAACTTCCATACACTTAGATTAGATTAGATTGCTGTGGGAGGTGGTATAATGAATCACAGATCACTGCGGCCACAGATGGGCCTATTATGATGTCCTCCATTTAGATCTGCTAAGTCTTTAGGTGAGCTGGCAGCTGCATATACATATATGTCCGCCGCTTCGAGGTAGAATTTAAAGAGGGAAATTTGACATGTTATGATGACTCCCAGAAATTACGCCAGAGGAAATAACGCCAGATTTTTTTTATGGAAAAAACACCAGAAAATTTTCTATACAAATCTGGCCTTTTTTCCTAGGAAGAAAAGCCAGAATTTGCTGGCTATCTTTCCAAAATTTCAGGTCTTTTTTTCCAAAAAAGCGCCAGAGAGAACATTCATGGAAAAAATACCAGAAACGATGTTTCTGACGGTGAAGTGAAATAACCCTCAACGAAATAAAGCCAAAAATGAAAAATGTGGCCTTATTTCGTTTTAAATCTGGAAGTAACACAAAATTCCCGATTTGGCTTTATTTTGCTTTAGAAAACGCCAATTTGGCATTATTTCGCTTTGGAAAAAGGCATAACGCCGGCCAAGAGGGAGTAGGTTCAGCACTTCGCGCGATTCATTTGTTTAAACTCCACTTTCCGGGGTGGTTTAGATGCTCACGCGACTTCGTCGCTTCGCTAAGTATACCATTTTCGTTGGGCCTTATTTTACGTCACCATTTCTGACATATTTTTCTTTCCTGATAATGGAAAAATACCCGAAAACATCTGGTCTGGCCTAATTTACGCAATTTCTGGCATATTTTCCAAACAAAATTCTGCTATTTTTTCCAAATTTGAAAGCAAAAATATTTTCTGGCATTTTTTTCCAAAAAAAAATCTGGCGCAATTTCTTCTGGCGTAATTTCCGGGAGCCGTTGTGATTAAACCATTGCAGTCACATAAGAAGTATGTCTTTTGCGGTTTCCACGCCTTCGTTGTACAATCTGCATATATTGTCTTGCGCTACGCCCATGGTCATCAGTTGTCTTTTTATACGGCAGTGTCCTGTGAGAAAACCTGTGGTCACGGGAATCTGACTTCTATTTAATTGTAGTAGTTGCTTCGTTTATTTGTGGCCACTGCTTGGCGTAAAGTTTTTGGCTTGTCTGTTTCCTTCGGTTTCCCTCCAGAAATGAAGCTTCTTTTCCTCTAGCCAGGTTTTAATAGGAACTTCCTTTTATAGCATTTATTGATAGCCCACAGAGTGGTCTTGGCATCATGAATTGAGTTGCATATCCTTTTCAGATGGATTCTGCTTGTGGTGGCCAGTTGTTGTAGAAGTTGAAGGCAGTCCCAGACCAGTTTTGACTTTATTTCAAAGGCCTTAATTGCAAGCGGAGCTGTAAACTTTCAAGTACCAGTACCGTGACTTGTACTTGTACTTCAGTACCTTGGTACTGGTACTTGAAAAAAGGCAAGTACCAGTATTTTTCAAGTACTTGTGTACAAGTACCAAGTATCGCGTACTTAAGTAGCAAAGTACTTGAGCAGTACTTCCATGTACTTGACCAGTACTTACAAGTACTTGACCAGTACTTTCAAGTACTTGTTCACTTCTTCAATGTAAAGTACTTTATTTTGGTCTTACACAATTTTTATAAATAGAAGTGTTAATATTTTTTGACGAATTCAGGATAAAACATTGTGTCCAACTTTTAATTGTTTCAAATTTTTCTTTATAAATTATTTTTGGTTTATACTTTTTAGAAAAGCCGAGTTAGCTTTTAACAAAACTAATTTCTGAAAGTGCTGGTCAGTAAGGGCATGACGTCTTGGAGAATTAAGCAGACCAGCGAATGAGAAAAGTCTTTCTACAGGCGCTGAAGAAGTCAGTGGCGTATTCAACTTCATATACAATTTTTTCAGAACTGGATATTTGTCTAGCATAATCATTCCATTTCCAACGCTCGGATCATTTATATAGGTCGAGTATTCATACTCAATTTTTCTGGACAACGACAAATTACTACTTGATGTGGCAGTTGGCAATGAAGTAGAATCTGAAAAAAAAAAATCATAGAGTTTATACATAAATGCAAGGTGATTCCATTTCGGATGACTAAATTTTGAAATTGTGTTTTTTTATAATTTTCCCACGTTCAAAGTGTCAAGGATACCCTTAAAGTGTTTTAACAAATCTTAAGGGAAGTATACCCCCGTTCAATTTGTTTTTTTTTTTTCGTATATGACCTACCACATTCCCAAGTTTGATCATCTGACAAGGATTGACCTCAATACTATTCTAATTCACACAAACACTAACGGTCATCAAAATCATAAAAATCTTCTTTTTTGTGGGGAACACCGCCAGCCGAACTTTCAGTATAAATCCCCTCATCGCCATCTAAACTTCCAGTTACCTTGACCTCTTGCTCAGGTTTACTCCGTACTAATGGATGAATGTCATCGATGGTACGATGATGAGGTATATCGCTAAATACTTTAAACCATTTAGTCTTAATCTCTGGACATGAAACAGCTGCAATGAGGGCATTATTTGCTTCAGGTAGAATAAATAGTAAATAAATGCCTTTATACATACATAAATGGCTAGAAATTAATGAATCACCAGAAAAATTGTTTGGATTCAGAAATTGGGTAATCTTCCCTTCACTCTGTGGCTCAAGGGTTTTAAAATTTCGAATACATTAATTTTCAGCAGTGGGCTCGCTTATGATTGCTATAACAATACTGGACTTACAGTTTCGGGTCTGATGCTCAAAGAAACACTTTCTCCTGAAGAAATACACAATAATTTTCCTTTAGAAATTGACGTAGTAACAAATCTTACTCAATATACTAGGAAGTACTTGAAGTACTGCTCAAGTACTTTGGTACTTAAGTGCCTGATATTTGGTACTTGTACACAAGTACTTGAAGAATACTGGTACTTGCCTTTTTTCAAGTACCAGTACCAATTTACTGAAGTACAAGAACCAGTACCTAGTACTTGTACTTGAGAGGACTGAAGTCCTGAAATACTTAAGTACTTTACAGGTCTGATTGCAAGTAGGGCTGCTCTGCTGTCGGAGAGAACGTAAATGTTTTTTGTTTGTTATGTGTCTGTTTAGATTCTGTCGAATGCAAAGCGCTAGTACATGGATTTCAGCCTAAAACATGGAGCTGCTTGCATCCATACTGGCATGTAGGGATTTTTTAGTACGAGGACCGTATACTGCTGCTCTAACTCCTTCATTTGTCTTGGATCCATCTGTCTACGATACATGTGAGTCCTGGGCAAATGTTGGTTTTTTCTGTTCCCAGTTAAGATGGTCTGGAAATGTAACCTTAAAGTTGTGCCGAAACTTATTTCGTGGTAGACATTTGTCTATTAAGTGTATTCCAAGTAGTTCGTTCTCCAGAATTCATGAAGGATTGCAGTACTATACAAACTAGTTTGAAATTTGAGCATGTAGGCATTTACAATTGCTTTTTTCATGAGTTCTAGATGAAGTGGTGGAATGTTTAGGATAGCCAGTTGCACACACAGGCTAGTCTCTGTATTTTGTTGAGCTTAACCTATATTGAAGCAACGCAGGTTGCTTTATGCCACCAAACGGCGGCTGCATACGTGATGATAGGTCTCGTTATAGCTATGTGCATCCTCCATACACTTTAGTATTGTATTTCCGTATACATCATCATTTGAAATCAGTTTCGTTTACGTATTGTCAAAACACAGAACCCCAAGAAGTGGTGATGTGACTCCTCCGGAATTCTCCTTGCGAAAGACCGTCCAAGAAAGCGCTTCACGTTCCTGTTTTGTTAGTATGATATATCACACATCCAGTTTGCAATATCCTATTCAATGTAAGCATCTAGTATTTACGTTTTTTAAAACTCTTTTAGTAGCTCTAAACCCGAAATTGTCAAAGTCTTCCCCAATATCTAGAAAGGCCATTAGAAACAATTCGTAAACGAGCAAACTTCTTCCTGCTTTCCGTACTAGAAATTTTAGAGCTGTTTGTACCGACAAACCCTTTATGTATACATAGATGTGATTGCTATATTCATATATTCTAATATGAGCCTAGTTCTAGGATTTTAAGCATTCAAGACGGCAAAATAGATTTGTGTGACCCTGCTTACTAGCTTTGGGTATAAGTGTGATCTTAACTTCGCTGATCTTAGTACAAAAATATCCATGATCTTTTAGAATGGTTGGAGAAAGCACCGGGGAGGTGCTTCTTGCATCACAATTGGCAGAATACTATCTAGACCTTGGCTTCAACAACTGAAAAGCTCCCTATAGTTTGTTTTTTGGTTAATAGGTCAACTATTCCGAGCCTTGTGACGGAGAAACGATTAATTTCTGTTTGTTTTCTTTATATGTGTTAATCCCTTGGTATGACGGAGCCAGGAATGTTGAGTTTAATCAGAATTTCTAGAATTACTTGACTGATCGCCGGTCTTTTTTACAATACTTTATGTTATTCTTCTCCAGTAGTTCCTTACATCTCTTCTAATTAAACCATGATCCAATTACACCATCTTAATCAGTTTGATACTTTCTAAAATGTCATTGTTAGAGTCCTATTAATTGATCCTACCTATCCAGTTCTTTGATATTTTTGTCGAAAGTGGGCTATTTGTCGAAATCAATATTTTCAGCCTCAGTATACCTAGCCCAGTCTGCCTTATTAAGATTCCTTAAAAAACTGCATATCCCATTTAATCTGAGGCGTATCTATCGATGGTCTGGCTGAGAACCTTCATCAACTACTCTTCAATCCCCAATTTCTGGCTAATTTGACAAGAAATCCACTACCTGTTTCATACCATAAACGAACGTGATTTTCCTCTTTTATTTGAGGTGAGGATGGAAAATTAGAAAAACACTCATCTTTGTATCATTATCACCAGCAAAACTCGTGCAAAATCAGCGCAGCGTTAGCTAAGGACTAGAGACTTTCTTTCGGCATCGAAGACAACATACTAGGGAGTCAACCTTCCTTAACAACATCTACGTCTCATCATTCATTCAATAGCGAAATTTAAACGTGCTCCACCCTCCGAAAATAAAATGTATCTCACGCGGCTCCTCCATAAAACCCTTCCATGTGTTCCATTTATTTTCTCGATTACTCAAAAGACATTCTACTGTTCGCATGGCCCAACGAGACGGTAAACCATGGCTGACTCATAACTCATATCGAAGATAAATGTATGACAAAATCGTTAAGATCACGATGACCTCTATCAGCCGTTATCCAACGATTACACTCTATCTTTATTCTAAAGAAAGAGTAAGTTCTCATTTCTCTGCATAACACTACTACCTTCTCGCTTTATCAATCTTTATCGTTACACAATCCATCTTACTGCATCGTGCGCTCCAAACGACAAAACTTTCCCATGTCCCATCACCAACAGTCATCGAAAAGTTACTTCAGCCAAATTCCCCCTTCCGTATATCCAATTCCCTCTGTCTGTCATGGCCATATGCGTGTAACAAATATTCATGGCTAATAACCAGGTCATATTGATGAGAATGCCATTGTCAATATCTTAGCGTGTATCTTTCAATCTTCCAAAACATACGGCTAACTGTATCACCATTCATCACTTCGTGCGCAACACACTCGCTATACCAACTTCTCTACTCTTTAGCGTTTATTAACAGCGATCACCGATATCTCCCGCCACCCTTTCAATATTTGGTTTGCCGGCTTCCAAATTGACCACTTTTTCATTTGCAAGTCTACTCGTACGTCATGTACACGGATTGAGCCAATTTTCGATGCATGTACCAAAATCCACGCACCAATTCGAGTCCATACTCCGAGGCTTTGAAACCAAAAAACCACAAGTAGGTACTCGCCACTCACTAGAACTAGTACTCAGACTCATACTCGTACTTGTTCCCAGTATCTGGAGCATGCCATTCGTCATGGATAAAAAGAAAATTACGCAAAATCTTCTGTGGCTTCTCGCGGTCCATCTATGAGATGCATACGAGTATATTACTCGCAGTACGACCCGGGCCGGGCCTTATATAATGCCAGAGCCACTTAAACGTAACGCCATCGAGTGCATTACATGGCGGCTCCAACTCCAACTCTAGATCTTCGCACAATCGAATGAGGAATTCCAGTAACCAACTTACGAAATAGACTGCAACCTGCAAAATACAAACTGCACGTTCAATTAACCACCCAAATGAGTATCCGCCAGATACGGATACTCAAACTCAGTACGTACGAGCTTGTGTGAGACTTTCAATGGGTATGCAAAAATCTTGAGGGATACTCGTATCTCTATGAATCTGTAGCACTACCATCAACCAGCACTATCCCAACCGTGGAGGATGGACACCCATTTTGAGTGGTGATTTTGGATTTGAGTGCCTGCTCTGGTGCTAATCAGTGAAATAACTCTCTCAGTTCTGAATTGAATGAGCAATTTGGGTCACTGTTACGACGACTTTACTGTTTGCCTGTGTATGCATTGGTGTATGTGTGCTAACCACAACCGATCTGGTTGGCAAATGGACAAAATAGCCCTGGTCAAGCTGGCTTTAAAGTGTTCCTACTTCGTACTAGTTAACTAGCTAACTGGACGACAGGTCCGGAACGTACCACTTTTTCACTTGATTTGACTCTGATTTTTCAGGTTTTCCAGTGTGCGCACAATGTGTGGTAACACCGACTGGCTATACGTACAACACTACGAGAGTATCTATGTACGGTAGTCGGTGAGTTGGGAAATTTTCACTTAGTGTCTACATACAAATGGTCCCATGATATGCCGATGGCCTGTAATTTCTGGCAAATGATCTAGTAGAGCTTCCAGTCACCGCCATTTACCAGCACTTCAACAGTATCTACGAGTAAGAACTGCAGACTGAATTGTACTGAATTATACTGAATTGGTAATCAGTATGTTTAATTAGATTCGTGTGTTAATTGATGTTGATTTCGTGGAAGTTAAGAAACCAGGTCGACAGCTAGCGCTCGCTTTGGCAACAGCTAGAAAAATATTTGTTCGAAATATTAACGACAGTCGTTCTAATTGAACCGATAAAAGCATTGAGATACAGATAGTGGAACAGAATATCAGATGAAGCTGCTCTTGCAGATGGTAGTCCTACCGATATAAGGAGCTACGAAAGGTACTTGTTAATAAATATCATAGTAATGGTTATGATGCTGGTGATAGTGATGGTGTCTTGAAGAATTGAGGTGGCCATGTAACTTAAACGGATCTTGGTTAGCAGTAGCCGGTAAAAAAAAAAAAATCACTCGATCACGACATTTTGTGGCATATTTCGCATATCATTATCGTGCTTTTAAGATTGCAAACAAATGTTAACCATCGAGTTGTAGTTGTGACAGTTGGAAATCTAAATTGGGAACAAATGCAAAGAAAAACGTATTTGTAGACAAATAACCCACGGACGCCCTAGATAAGAGCGCAAGGATAAGAGGATAATATAGGATCTTGGTCTGGCATTGAAAGTCATAGAATTAGGAGGGGTCCTTAGGTCTTTGACTACAGTAGACCAGACTATGCATGGAGATCTTTGTCTTCACATTTACTACTGGATGCGAACACTGGAGCATTGGTGCTTATTCGCTCTACATGACCTTACCGAGTTTTGCACTGGTTTCTTGGATGCCAATGTGTAGTTTGTTAGGTTTGCAGCTTTTCTCCAAATCTTTAACATCAAACATCAAACAAACTTGATCTCATCGCAACTCAAAGTCATCTTATTCATGCCATCAATATGGATCCCAAATGATCACTATATACCCAGAAATAAGCGCTGCACTAGCTGTAAAACGGTCTATGCTGAACCTACTCACGGGAGGCGGTCAAGATATAACATGAACAAAGTGCTAAAAAAAATTTAACCACCCCTAGAAATGAAACTGACATAATTGACACTGACTTAGGCTTAAGCTCTGGTGGTGTAGAGACCGGTGTAGAGACAAAACCGGCTTCCGACTGCTTAAATATGTCTTCCTTGACAAGGCAAAGTTCCATTCCCGTCGATTCTTAATGAGCTGTTTTTAACTCTCTAGACCAAGCGGTGTGACATCTACGATCGATTGATCATTGAAATGGAGGTTCGATCTATGTTTTGGTTTGAAACCTCGGGGATGATGGCACCTTTGAAACGATCGACTTCGTCTGCTTATCTCAACTGCTGGAAAGATTTTTTGAAAAAAGCGCATATGGAACTCATTGTCGAGTCATTAGGAATACTTTCGTCAAATCGTCCTCTATTTGGAGCATATTTTGCTCTTCCGAAACATCACCTTTGTTCTTGTAAAGATTTGTTGATAAACCACCAATGCCGAAGGCCGTATTCATACAACGGCAACCTCTTTCATACTGGGATGGGGGAACATTCTTTCACTGACTAAAAATAGGCGCTCCTCATGCAAAATTACTCTCTTTTTCCCATTTGCAAATGATGAAAATGCAATTCCCTATCCATCGGTAACTAGGTTTCCTTCAAAATTTCGAAAAACATGCGTTCTGCCAGCAAAGCTTCTTAGCTTCTTATTCGACCTTCCTGTAGAACTGCCACATGTAATTGTTCTCTCTGAGTTGAGAAACTGCCTAAGCTAGATACTTCTTCGGCAGAATTTTCTCTTCTTCCTTTTTTCCGGTTCGGGGCTCTTGTTGCGTGGCTTGCTTCTTGACATGTTCATCTTCCGACACCGACTTTCGGTAGTTGCAGATGTCATCATACTACGAGCATCCTTACGTGGGTTGCTGGTAACCCATATGGGCTGCAATGCTGCTGCCATCAGCGGAAGATAAGTGCGCGCATGAATATCACAGTAACCGCCTTAACGTCACATGTTGTAATTCCTACCAATTTAGGGAACTTTTAAATGTAGTTTTAGGACAAAACAGTTGACAGAGTGGCTAACCGGATACGTAAATATACCTGCGACGGCAGGTAGCCCCTTAATGGGGTAAAAAAAGGAGAACTGCTAGAGCTCCTCATCATTCCTCGGTTTTCTTTACAGCATAGCTGTTTAGCCTTTCTCGAAATTCCAGCATCCTTGATCGGCTAAAGATCGGATGAAGCATAGGTGGCACTTGCAACAGTGGTCGAAGACTCCATTGACGACAACAAAATCAGTTTGACTGATTGTAAAACCGAGTTTCGTTACAAATGTGATGAGCTGTTGTGATTATTCTACACCTGCCTCTATCATTAATAAGTTAATCACGTTTGTGGCACTGTAGATTTACAAGGCATGATCTGAAGATCGTTGTCCCGTAAACTATTTCTGGGAACATCAGGATGAAATTTGTCGTTAACGACAGTATCATAGACGTCGTACCGAGAGGACTATTCGCAGTGTGGTGGATAAATTTGAGTCCACTGGTTCAGTAAACGATAAACCAACACCCGTACGTCGACGAAACGCAAGATCTATCGAAAACATCGCCGTTATCCGTGACAGTGTGTAGGAGAATCCGATGCAGTCGATTTCGCGTCGCTTACAAGAACTCGGACTTTCGCAGACCACAACTTGGAGAATTGTGCGTCGTGACCTGGGCCTGCACCCGTACAAAATTCAACTGACCCAGGAGCTGATGGTAAATGACCATCATTTTCCTAATTTTCATCAAAAAATCATCTTCAGCGATGAGGCCCATTTCTGGATGAATGGATACGTCAACAAACAAAATCGTTGAGTTTGGGACGATACCAATCCACACGAGATCCAGTAGCGTCCAATTCATCCCGAAAAAGTCACTGTTTAGTGTGGACTTTGGGCTAGTGGTGTCATCGGCCCATATTTCTTTCAGAACGACGTTGGCCATGGCCATCACCGTCAACGGCGAGCGCTGTAGGTCGATGATTACCAACTTCTTTTGGCCTGAATTGAAGCATATAGACACCAACGACAAGTAGTTTCAACAGGACGGCGCTACGTGTCACACAGCTCACGCCACATTGGAAATTCTGCACGAGCAATTGGAGGGTATGGTCATCTCACGTGGAGGTGATGTGAACTGGCCACCGAGGTCGTGCGACTTGACAACGTTAGACTTTTTCTTGTGGGGTTTTCTGAATTCGCAGGTCTATGTGAATAAGCCACAAACCACAGCGGCCCTCAAAGCCAACATAGCCCATGCCATCGGTTAAATTCAGCCTGATTTATGCGCCAGGGTCATGGAAAATTGGATATTTTGGAAGCGCACCACCCAGAGAAGCCACGGTGGACATTTGAACGATGTTACATATATTTCATACATAATTGCATCGATAGGCTTTTCAAACGAATAGAAAAATTCAATGATATCTCGCACACACTTTGGTTTATTTAAATTTAAAAATAGAAAGCGCTTATTAAAAGGTCATCAAACTATACAAAATAATTTACCAATTGCATTTTAGACCAGGTAAATCTTACTTACTTACTTAGACGGCGCTACCGTCGGGGATGGACCTGGTTTTTAACTAACAAGTTAGCCCGATCTTTCACCAATTGCCTCCGGTTATGCACACTAAAATGGTTGTGACCCTCAAACATTTGGGGGACCATACCCAAAGTCCCCATTACTTGTTTGAGTCTTAGGGTAAAAATAGAAGACCCTTCGGTCCGTGGTCTCTTCAGACGACCGACCGCTTTTTTATGACCTAAACAGTTCATAGAATTCGTTATTATACCTAATCCTCTAAAGACCGTCATTGCAAACGCGGCAAAAATCACTCAACAAATCTTGCATTCAAGTCGACTAAGGATAGTTCGCCTGTGTTGCATACAGCATGACAGGGTTGCTACACTCAATTGCTTTCTTAGGCTAAGAAAATAAGAATCCACAAGTGTATAACAGAGCTAACTATCGCTAACTATCTCAGAGTAATCTGATTCGTCTATGTCATACTCTTTCGTTGAGTACGTTGTCCTCTCTTTGCCTTGCAGATCGTCAACAGTAAATTTGTTCTTATCCAATATTATGATATATAGCAGTGAAGAATTCAAATATTATATGAAATGGAAAATAATTACTTGAATTTTAGTTAAATCTTCATTGTGTCAATAGATGGAGCCACTTAATATCGGTAAAATTTAATTCAAAAGAGAGTATGCTTTTCATTGTCAGATATTTGATCGGACACGTTGAGGAATCAATTGAAATTCAACTGATGAACTAACTTGCATATTTTGGGATCCAAATATTTTTACTCTCCTGGCATATTTCGAGAACAATCTGTGCCATCTAGCATTCTATTCAATATTCCATTTCGCTCTAAAATTCGATTCCATTCTTCATTCACCAATGGTAGAGGTTGAGTAGCAGAACTCAAATAAGGAAATCTTCTGCTATGGAAATATAGATGACGCTGCTCACATTCAAATGGTTATCACAATATACTCAACACAGGCAAATAAACCGCCCCATCTTTGTGGGATAAGCTATTTATTAAGCAAGAGCGGAAAATTATTAGGTTCTGCCGGGATACCGGACCCAGATAGATTATCATCTTTCCTGGAATAAGGCGAAGTGGCGAGTAAAAGATTTTTCAAAAGGAAGCCGGTCGACTTTAGGCTCAACATTTGCGTAAATATCTCAAAAATCCCATAACTGATGACAAATGTAAGGGCCGTGTAAGAATTCTGCTCAGTATTTCAAACGGCCGGTTCCACATAAATACACAGACTTGGCAGTCTTCCATGCGGAGACCATGTACAGCGGAAATAGCGAAACTGACAGAATGCTTCTTGTTTTACGAACATTGCAAAAGGAGGCAAAGAAACTGGTAACAAGAGCACACGTGGCATATGTAGAGACTAGACTGCTATTTTGCTCAATTAAAATGATGAAAAGCGAATGCCTAAGGTTTCTGGTTTCACCGTATAAAAGCAAAAACGACAAGACAATTTGCTACCGGCTCCCAGAAATTACGCCACAGGAAATAACGCCAGATTTTTTTTTTATGGAAAAAGCGCCAGAAATTTTTCTTTACAAATCCGGCCTTTTTCCTAGGAAGAAAAGGGAGAATTTTCTGACTATCTTTCCGAAATTTCAGGTTTTTTTTTCCAAAAAAAAAAACGCCAGAGAGAACATGTTTGGAAAAAATACCAGAAACGATATTTCTGACATATTTTTCTTTCCTGATAATGGAAAAACACACAAAACATCTGTTTGGCTTAATTTCCGTAATTTCTGGCATATTTTCCAATCAAAATTCTGCTATTTTTTCCAAATTTGAAAACAAAAATATTTTCTGGCATTTTATCCAAAAAAAAAATCTTGCGTAATTTCTTCCGGCGTAATTTCCATTGCTACCAGCTACCAATTTATGAAACTATTGGTAGACATCACCAAAGTCCTAAAATGTACCCGGGACTTATATAGGGTCCGCCAAAAATTTTTTTTTTTTTGAAAATGCTATAAAAAAAACTACTGAATATTTTCTCAAATTTCTTTTTTTATTTGAAAGTACAAACCTTCCGATTAATAATGAAAAATAATTTCATTCAAATGGCTGCCTCGGCTGGCCATGCAGTAGCCTACACGATCGGTCCAATTTTTAAGCACATTATCGATTGTGTGCAGCTGTATTTCACCAATGGCTTCACGAATATTGTAGTTTAAAGCGTCAATTGTCTCTGGCTTGTCGGCGTAACACTTATCTTTTACGGCACCTCACAAACAATAGTCCAACGGTGTCAAATAGCAGCTCCGGGGTGGCCAAACGACATCAGCTCTGCGGCTGATAATGCGATCTTCAAAAACAGGGCGCAAAACATCGAGTGTAGCTTCGGCTGTGTGGCACGTAGGGCCGTCCTGTTGAAACCAAATGTTGCCAATATCCTTCTCTTCAATTTTTGTGAACAAAAATTCGTTCAACATGGCCCGATAACGATCGCCATTGACTGTAACGGCCATTCCTTGCTCATTTTCGAAGAAAAATGGCCCAATTATGCCTCTGGACCAAAATCCGCACCAAACAGTGACTCGTTTTGGGTGTATCGGCTTTTCAATGTATGCGTGCGGGTTTTCTGTGGCCCAAATGCGACAATTTTGCTTGTTTACATACCCGCCAAGATCAAAATGAGCTTCATCTGAAAAGATGATTTTTTTGGCAAAATCGGCAGGATCGCAGGCCCACTTAGCGAAGCCTATACTCAACCAAATTCGTTCAGCGGAAGGATAAAACTAATTATCTGTCAAATCAAACATGAGCTAAGTGTTACCATTCACGAGTTGAAAAAAAAAAACGTTAGATGGCGGACCCTATAGTATATAAGAATGATACGCGATATATATGATTACGTTAAAACTAAAGTAAAATTCACATCGGATATAAATGTAGCAATCAAAGTAAAAATTGGAGAACACCAAGGTAGCGCTCATGGGCCCTTGCTTTTTAATGACGTCCAAGATTTTCTTTCAAAGCAGAAGTCTTAACGACTTCTCTTCCTTTTGGAAATGATAAGGCTATTATAAGCAACGACGTGACACCTCTTCAACTTCTGTTCAGTAGATACTAGCGCTGGAAGATGGCGGATTGCGTTCTAACTCCTCATATCTATTTGGAAAGTGGAAAATTTTGTACGATTTTAATATTTACAATAGACTCTGTCGTTAACTATCAAGGAAGTCAGCATACCGATGTAGCACAGACGGGGGTAGGTCAATAAGTACCAGTGTTATGAACGAAAGCGCAAGTTTTTCACAATTTTCACAATTTTTTTTTATTTTCCTTTTAGAACGATGCACTTTTTTCAACAATCTTATCATTTTATAAATCGCCTCAAAATTATGTTGTGTCAAACTCTTCTGTCTCGGTGATGACATCCTCACTCGAGCAGAATTTTCTCCCTGCAGGCCACGATTTCATGCTGGATAGCAAAAGCAAATCGCGTGGAGCCAGAGCAAGTGATTACGGTGGAGCCGGCAACAATTCCCACCGTAATTCGTTCAATTCAGCGATTTCAGATGAGTGAGCTGGTACATTGTCCTGATCTAACAGCTCTTTCTTTTTGCCAAATGGTTCCGTATCCCTGTAAATTTCTTATCAAATCAGTCCAACAAGTAGTACTCCCCTGTCAGAGTGCTTCCTTTCTTCACAAAGTCGATGAGTATTATTTCCTTCGAATCCCAAAAAATCGTATCCACGACTTTTCCTGACTTTGCTCTTCGGAGCAGATTCTCTTAATCGGTTGATCTCTGGGCTGTAGTATTGAATCCTGGCTTCATCAACTGTAACGACTCGACGCAAAAACTACCGCGGATTTCGATCAAAGAGATTCAAACACTACTTCGAAGTAGACAGTCGCGTCCGCTTTTGTCCACAGTGAGCAATTGCGGCACTCATCGGGCAGCGATTGTGTCATGCTTAACTTATCTTGACACAATCGCATGTTGTTTGCGTTTTGTACAATAGGCTTACGGCCTATGCTCTCTATCGTTCGGCAATCACCAAGAATCCTGTCACGGGTCTTTCCAACTATTTGCTCAGTAATCCTGACTGCCGGACAACCAATGTCACGGTTGTCATAGATGGTGAAGCTATTGGCGTTTGAGCGCTCAAAAACCAGCGAACACCACAGCAGATAAAGTGAAAAATGCAAAACCACTCGTGAACAAAATCACAGTCTTGGTCAAAGGAAACCAAAGCGATTCACAACCAGTCAGCCAGTGTAGGACAAAATTATATAAACCAAAAGACCTCTACACGAAGATGAGAACTGAAAAGATTCGAAGGGATAATTTCGTTGCACACCAAAATGAAACTCCTTCAATGGTTGTTCGTTCTGTAGAGCCTCCATGGAAGGAGCTCTTACCCGCGTTCAAGTTTTCTTTTTATATTTAAGTTATACGGCTATGTGGATTCGAATGATTCATAAATTCATGAAATAAGAATTTCGCAGGACATCGAATGAATTAAGCGACATCGTGAAGTAGACACAGCGAATGGACAATATTGCTCCAGCGGAGTGGTTTTTCAACTCCCACGCTCGCAATGACTTGGAAGACAGAATTTCTATTCTTAAGTCCAATCTATAGCAGTGTGGTTAGTTTATCGGCTCCTGCACCTGGACTTAAACCAGGCGATGCACCGAAAAGAATTTCTGAAGGGTCCACTCTCCGGACAGTCCACATTATGTAATCATAGATATTTTTCATGTCATTGCTTCATAGAATTTTTGGCGTTGAAAGCCTTCGGCGGCATTTTTTATAATGAACGGGCGCATAAAGGGTGTGTGTCCCCTTAAAATGTTCGTACACAGCGCAGGCGAAGGAAATTTAGGGAGGAAGAAAAGACAGGTGCCGATGTACATTGTTTTGAAATGTTTGTATGTTATAAGGACCAGGAAATACAGAGATCGGCAGGCATTCCATAAGCGGGTTGTATGGAAAGAATCACGATATTGTATATTACGTAAGAAAATTGACTTGAGGGTATACTGATGCGCATTCATAGCGAGACAGGTGTTACGGTTGAAAGTTTGAATGGGCGGAATGTTACTGGCGATACCAATGGAGCACTAGTGGTGGAAATAGCGATAAAACAGGTGACTGATATTAGTATCACCTATGACTTTTATCGCACGGTTTTGAATCCTATCTAGCAGGTGCAGAGATGTTTTATTAGCACCTGACCAGATGTGGGCATTGTACTCCGATTTTGGACGGATGAATGCCTTATACATATTGAGACCAGTTCTGAGGGGATAAAATATTTCTTACATCCCTTGAGGAAACCTAGATATTTCTCAGCATTTTTGACGACATAGAGTATGTGGTCATTCTAACGTTAGTTGTCACTGACATACATATCGAGAATGGAATGTTTTTCGGTTTCGACGATGTAAGTGCCATTCATGGATAATGGCTGGATATTTAGATTTCTCTTTAATGAGAGCAGACAGTATAGAGTTTTGGATGTTTATGCTGTTTATGCTGTTAATATCAGAATTTAATGAGCTTGACATACGGTGCCGTTCTCGTCCTACAGCCGAAGAGCAGGGGCGTGAGTCCGGGAACGAATATGAAAAGCAGAGAGTTCCGTCAGCAAAGGAATATATTGGATTAGAAGTAGCAGACAAGAGATCGTTGATGAAAATTAAAAAGAGTGTCGGAGACAGAACGGAGCCCTGGGGCACGCCAGCATTTATTTTGTGAATATCAGACTTGAAACCGTCCAAGACAACTTCCTAAAAATGATTTCTAATCCATTGAAGAAGAGAGTCATCGATCCCAAAAGCAAGCATTTTCGACAAAAGAGCCTAATGCCAAACTCTGTCTTAGAAATATCAAGTGCAACTACGTTGCTTTCTCCGGAGTGATGTACGCTTTGGTTTCACTTTTCGGTAAGATATGCCATCAAATCACCAGTGGACCTGTTGCTACGAAAACCGTACTGCCGGTCATTAAGAAGTTTTCGTGTTTCGAGATATTTCATGGGCTCACAGTTTATCAGCGTTTGCATGACCTTCGAAACAAGGGACGTAAGGCAATGGGTCTGTAGGAGGAGAAGGAAGAAGATTCGCCTTTTTTGGCAACTGGGTGGCTAACTGTTGTTTTCCATCTGCTCGGAAAGTGTCCTAAAGAGTAGGATTGATGAAATAGCTTACGCAGTAGTTTTGCCAGCGAGGAAGAACACCTTTTCAGGGTAGATATACCATCTGGACCAGCGGATTTGTGAATGCTAAGGTCTTAAAGTACTCTTGCGACTACACGAGTGCGAAAATGGATTCGTCCCATTGAAGATTCGACGCACTCAAGTGTAGGCGGGGACAAAGCACAATCCGCAAAGTGTGCAGCAAGCAGATCGGCCCTGTCCAAAGAGCTGAGAGCTGGAATGTCATTGTAAATGACCGTTGGGATGAGGGATGAGGCAGCATTTCTAATGTTTTTGACGAACGACCAAAAACGTTTACTGCCCATGGGACATTGCCGGATTTTTTGCCTCAACTTTTGGTCGTATTGGAATTTCACACGCCTGAGAAAGGCGTTGCATTCATTTCTGGCTCGTTTGAACTTTTTTCAGTTTTCCCCTGTCGGGTTGGTCTTGTAGGACCGAAAAAAACATTTCTCTAAACCTGACAGCCTCTTTACAGCTCGAGTCGCACCATGCCTTTTCTTTTGGTTTGATACTCTTCATCTAACGGATAAAGGATCTCATTCCAAAGAAAATAGTGTCTGTCATAATTTTAGCAGCAGTGTCATCTACGTCGTTATCGAGGAAACATAACGACCAATGAAAATTCCTAAAGAACGTGTTAGGTCCGCTCCAATTGGCTTTCTTTTAGGAATCATTTCTCTAACTGTGTGGTGGTCGGTGTACGAGAAGTTAGTTGAGATGACACAATGGTCCGACGTGCCTAGAGGGGACAGCACATCAACGGAGTACTTATCAGTGTGAGAAGTTAAAAACCAGTCCAGGGTATGACTATCAACCTCTGGTATTCGCGTGGACTCATTTACAAGCTGGGTCAAATTATTTTCTCAACACACCGTCATTCGGGTGATGTTTATCTAGAATGTTGAAGCCAACCAGAATTGTGTATATTGAAATCGCCCGTAAACACGATTTCAGTATGAGGATTCAGGGATACAATTCTTTGTATGGAGTTAGACAGCGCATCAAACTTGTTAAAGGTCGCATTCTTATCCAATTTTGGGATTCTTTAAATAGAGCAATAGTGAATAATTTGCTTACGGACTAAGTAGAACCTTATACGCAGCGTTTAACAAGAATGTGCTGCATCTCTCTTCTCTTTTAGTGTTGCAACGATGCGTGCTTTGTTTATTTTGTTCTTCCTTGACCTCTGCTATTGCAACTTTTATTCATTGTCGAACTGTGAATATGAGTGCTTCAACTTTTGTTCCACCGAATGTTCCCGATACTAGATATTTGTAGTGATTAGTGCCAACGCTACATAAAGCGTGGCTGTTTGCCATTCTTTACCTTATTCATCCCAATTTTCGGATCTCTACAAAATCCTTCTTCCACTCGTGTGCTTAGCATTCTTGCACTCTCTCAGATGTTAGTCTTATAGTCGCTTCTGACCGGAGCATTGGCCGGACAATAATCGATCTTTTTTAAGGCGTGTCATGCATTAATTCCTACATTTTGGCACTTCCAATAAATTGGTGGCCTCATTAGAGACATTTATTAGAAGTGACCACCGTTTTCATTCGTTTGGAAGCTAATTCGTTTCCACTAAACCTCCTACTCCTAATAATGCAATATTGGAAATTTTTTTTGTTTAAATTATCTTTGTTACATTCAAGGATATTTTATGTCTCCATAGATACCATTCAACTTCGCTGTTACTCCTTCGGTGTTTTTCCACCGGAACTTGGCCAGGATTTATACATTTCTAAATCTAAATACGGCCAAATGTAATAATTGCTTTCAAACGATATCTCATTACATACGAGTAGATCTGTGTGAATTCAACTTAAGTATTCCGGCATTAGAGTGAGCTTAAGAACAATTTGTGTTCAACTCACCGCACACTTCTTATGATTGCTTACAAAACAAGCCCATTACAGGCATTTTTGAAATTCCTGAACAAATTTTCCAAATTGGTTTTCTTCTTTTTTTTTTAATTTTCGAAACGCACCTACCTTATTACGAGTATTTACCCTCTGCCTAATGATCGTCAGGTGCTAATTAGAAAGGCAATGGTGAAGAAATCAAATCATTAGACAGAGCTTGTGGCAGGGATCCCTAACTAAAGGTATTCCAAGTCTTGCAGTGTTGCCAGTCGATTAAAAGTTTTGTACCAGTATAGCCAGATTTTTGACAGGTGATAAACAACAAGTCGTTAAGTGTTTGGTTTCAATTTCTCGTGTAATTTAACAATTCTTCTTCCCCTGCCTTGGATTTGGCGTTTCTGATTTTTGTTTATATTTTTTTTTTTTTTTTTTTTTTTTTAACTACTTTCGTGGGTTATTTTGTCTCATGTCGTGTAAGAACTTTCACTAGTTGTACAACTTTTTCCACTCGTCGTTCGATTTGAAATTCTTCCAAAAGATTTCTGATTATTTGTGGCAGTGCGATGTGGTGAAATGAATAAAACATTAGACAATAAGACAAGCCGCACGGATTGGTGCATATTGAAACCTGCATGCCGTGGTGGGCATTTCTGCACACCTGCCTGATTGAGGACGCGGTTCAGGTGGTGACAATAAATTTTATCTCTGCCATGATTGGGAATTATTGTCTCAGGTGTCATTGGTGACAAGAGTTTCTGGGAAAAAAATGAATGCATTGCTGGTTTAGATAGAAAGATATGACAAAAAGATATTTACTACATATTGTTCGCGCTACATAGTTAAGATATTGTCTTTGAGATAGAAAAAACAAAAACAGGAATTATGCATGCACTAGTTGAGTTGAATTGAGTGGAGAATGTCTGAATTTTAGGTGTGAAGTTGGGGGAAAGATTGCTGTCAGGTGGGTTTGGAAAGTGAGTGCAGTGTACCTTAACCTTACCCAAGGAATACTCGAATCAGTTGCTTGGGACTTTTTGCAGAAGTTCGTAGGTTTTCGCTTTCTCATCGTAGAACCACAATGTCGTCCCACAAAAATGAAAGTTCACAGCAATACTCTGTGAGTTAAAATTAAAAGGGAAAACCCTGCATCTTCTTAGCATACTCGTAGTTAGCCATAAACAAATATCATATAAAAGAGGAGGTCTACCAAGCGCTGGTCTGAACCACTTCCAATTGAACATTTCGACCAGTAACATTACTGAATTGATTCCAATTGGCATACTCAAGATCTACATCAAAGTTAACACCAACGTTGCTAAGTGACTCGATTTAGGCCCGTTGTGCTGACTGACCTTCTTTTTAATAAATTGTGTAATTAGCTTACGCACAAGGGACTATAGCCATTATTAAAAGATTTGTATTCATCGGAATGAAATTAAGCGATACCAATGTCAGTTGGTTTTAAATGTTCGCCGTTTGTAATGAGCAGGAAGTAAAGGGATCGGCAGAGCATTCTATAGCCGATTTCTTTGACTCGGGAAAGGAACACGCTAATTCAGAATGCCTCCGGAGATGAGGCTTCCATCCTCAGTTTCGAATTGATGGAGGCCTTATAAATATATTTAGGGCAGGTCAGATTAAAAACAAGACGTCGCAACATTACAAGGATTCCCAGGCACAAAGTCGATCGACCAAAGAACCCATTCGTGCTCCAACAAGTAAGAAAACATCAGCAGCAGGGTGTTGCCTTCAAGAACATTGAAAAATATTTTTGCTTCAGAATAAGGGAAGGACGACAGAGCATATGACTCCTTAGCAGTTAGTAGAAACGAGTTTATGTCACTATAGCGTGTATTGTGGTAAACGGGCCTATACCAATGCGACAGCCACAGAAGAATAAGACAGTAGCGTATACTTAGGTACGACAGCAGAACTGTCAACAGATCCTCTGAAGAGTAGAGACATCATTCAGTGAAAGCTCTGGACGGTCTTATGCTTGTCTTCTTTTTTTACTTCGGTTCTTAACCGCGTACACACTAGCTGTTTTCAACCAAGTCAAGATAATTATTGTTCATATTCGTACCTCGGTGTCCACTAGAGATGAGATCAACACCGCAATTTTTAAACGCAGCGCCAACGGCTTTTGTAGAGCTCTCGTGCCCATTGGTAAAGGGAACCAGAGAAACGTAATCATCCTGTCCCGAAGATCGGAATAGGTTAACTATCGTCAAGCTTCTGAATAAAAGGGGAGGATTTTGTGTGGTGGAGAATTTAAGGTAATACAAAGTGGTGCAAAAGTGCGCCAAAAAATTTTGCATATGCCTCTGGATTATGTTTACTTGATGTCTAAAATTTTTTCCCATTAAGTCGCGAAAATTATATTGACTTAGTGGCCGCCACCAAAATTGATGACCATTCGGGCCCGACTTGTAGCATTTTGAGGCTTGTTGACATAGACTCGTGACTTCAAAAAACCCCATAAAAAGAAGTCTGGATCGGTTAAATCAGGCGATTTAAATTGCCAGATCGAGGGATTAGGCGACCCGGAAATGCAGCCCTCAGAATTTCGGTTGTGACTCGTGCAGTATGCGCCGTTGCTCCATTCTGTTGGAACGACATGTTTTCCAGTCCCAATTCATCGAATTGTCGTTCAGCATGGCTCTATAGTGCCCGCCGTCCGCAGTAATCATTGGGTCGCGGCATTTTCGAAAAAATAAAGCCCGATGACGCCTGGAGCGTAAACAGCACACCATGCCGTAACTTTTAGCAGGTGTTATGGCATTTCGTGGGTTACACGCGGATTTTCGGTGCCCCAGAAGCAATAATTTTGCTTATTCACATATCCACAGAGATGGAAATGGGCCTCGACGCTCATGGTGATTTTCGATGAAAAGTTACCTCCCTCGTGGTCGAGATTGAGAATGGATTGAGCGTAGAACGATGCACTGTCTGCACTTTGTAAGGGAACATCTTTCACCAAAATTCTCTGTAAAGACCGCCGATTGATGACTAATTGCGTGGCACGTCGTCTGGTCGATACTGCGTGGTCCTCTGCGACGTCTTCAACCACAACTGTGATATTCTCAGCAGAACGGCTGTTCGGGGACCAGCCAGACCTGGCAGCATTTCGTGTTGTCCCATACTCTTCCACGCGAGCGGCTACACGTCGTAGTGTTTGCAAAGTTTGTATCGGACGACCGGGAAATCTACGCCAAAATTCACGCTGCGCTAATACCACCGACGAATTATTCCGCAAAAAAAAATCGTAAAAATTACTCCGCATTCTTTAGAAGTATAGCGATTCATGTCTTGTTGGCGTGTATTTTGTATCTGTTTACTTCACAAATGTCAAAGTAGAATTGACATTTGCCGCCATTTGCAAAAATTATAGCATTTTCCGATAAGGTGATGACTTTTCCGCCATTTGGTATTTTAAGTAATCCTCGAGCAATTAAAGCACCACCTTGATCGACCGCGATCCTCTTGCGTCAACCATATCAAAACCATGCGGTCCGTCATCGAACAGTTATGTGGAATATCGAGCTCAATTGCACTTGATGTGTTTCGAGTTTGAAAAGGCATTCGGTAGCATCAACAGAGAACTGATCTGAATTGCTTGCGAAGGAGAAGCATTCGAGATAAGACCAGAGCTAAAGTAAAAGCAATTTACCGCGCGGAAAAATGTTGTTATATCCTTCATAAATAAAAGCAGTCGTGGAGTTTGAAATGCAGACTGATGTGCGATAAGAAGGTAACATTCTATCCCATTATTCCTGATTGATATGGAGAAACCCGATGGATTCCGACATAAAAACTGCAACACTTTGACTACTCACTTCAAATTAGTATTGAAGGACACCCAGTAGAGAAAGTCTTTCCAACACCTTAAAGTTTGAGACTGAACCACAGACAACCAAACAAGCAAAGTAAAAACTGCGTTCAGCATGTAGTCCAACATTTGAAGAAGCAATGCCACTCTTAAAGAACAAGTTGTAGCGGTTCCGGTCAAATGTTGTATCCTTGCAGCACATGGAAAATATCCGCCACTATCACTATGTCTACGGAACACCGCATTTCCAACTCGGTGCTCCTTGAAAAAAACTTGTCAGAAGGCTGTAGACATTTTAGTACAAAGATAAGGGTGACAGTTGTAAATATAGTCGAAAGACATAGATATAAGAATTTAGAGTAGCTTAGAGTGCCTGTGTGGGGCCAATAAGTTAATATAAGATTGTTAAGTAATTTTAAGCTAGCATTTAAGCATTTTTTGTTAGTATGTAAGGGTTAATGATTAAGATAATAAAATGCATTTAAAACTAAAAACTATAAGGGTGACAGTGGAATGGAAATACTTTTCCATTGCTTGTCTTGCTATGCAATGAAATCTTTTAAGCCAGACTGGAATAAAAGCTGGTCGATCGAAGTATAGAAGAAGAAGCATGACAAGTAGGACGAAGCCGGAGAGAGGCAAGACACATCTTCAGAAAACGTACTCAGTGGCAGGTAGACGTACGGGTAGTGGAAACCCTAAAGCACATCAAGGGATGTAGAACATAAGGCAGGATGATGTATTTCTTTATTGCTTAAGGATTCCTAATCAAGTCTTTTGCTCTCCCAGAGGGAGGTGCCATCCGAATTCCTTGAGTTGAAATTTCTGAAAAAGTATTTTCCATCCATGCAGCAGCTTTGCTTTTAACACATGTAGAATTTGGTTCAACTCGATGAGACATGCCACCAAATCACCTCCAGACCTATTGCTATCTACCGGTCATTGAGGAGTTTTCATGTTTCAAGATGTTTTATGAGCTGAAGCTATGGCTTTAGAAAGAAGGGGCATAGGTGCAATGGGTCTGTAAGAGGTGATAGATTGCTGGTGGATGAGCCAGAATTGGTTATGTTTTTGGTGAATGATCAAGAATTGCTACTACCTTTGGGACATTGCAGTATTTTTTGCCTCAATTCCTGATCATATTGCAACTTTTAAAGTTTAAGAAGAGCCTTGTAGTTGTTCCCGTTGTTCTTTCAGTTTTCTTTTGTCGGGCTGGTCTTGTAAAACTGAAAAAACAGTTCCCTAACTCTGACAGCCTCATTAGAGCTCGAATCGTAGCACGCCTTTCTTTTAGTTTGATAGATTTCCTTAAATAGCAGATGAAGGATTTCATTCCAAGGACAATGGAGTTTGTGACTATATCAGGAACTGCATCAGCGCCGTTACGTTACTCACATACTTACTTACTTCAGTTCGGGGTGAACCTGCGCCTCAATTAACAAGCCTCTCCAGTTAGCCCGGTCTTTAGCTAACTGCTTCCAGTTGCGCACTCCAAATCGGTTGAGGTTCCCTTTCACTTATGAGCGCTATCTAAGGTGAAGTCCTCCTCTACTGCGTTGTCCCTCCGGATTAAATTCAAAAACTCCGCTTTTTTCATCATCAGCACAGGACGAAAGAGTTTAAAAGGGATGACAAACCTAGACATAATTCCGTATAGCTCATCTTTAGAAATGCTGTTATATGCGGACTTAAAATCGATGTAGAAATGGTGGGTATCGATTTGGACTTCTTGATTTTTTTCAAGGAACTGCCTTAGTATGAAGATTTGGTCGGCTGGGGAATTTCTTGGTATGAAATCGCGCTGATAGGGGCCAATCAGGTTGTTGGCAATGGGTTTCAGACGTTCACACAATATGGCAGATAAGACCATGTATGCGATGTTGAGGAGACTTACACCTCTATAGTTGGCCCAGTTGAGGGGTTTACTTTTTTATGGATCGGGTGAACATTGCTGTGACTTAATTCATCAGGCATACCCTCTTCTGTCGGTATGCGCTCCACAAAATCATTTCAGCAGCTTTGATGGATTTAAGCTTAGATATCGCTATCTTTTCTTCGTTTTGGTCAGGCAGACGGAAGTTTTGATTATCATCGTCTCAGTCTCCAATATAGAGTCTGCAGAAAAATGTTCTTAAATTCTCAGCACCGACTGTGACTCTACCACAAGGTTTCCTTCTTCATCTCTACAGGTTTCTATACTGGCTTGTACGTGTCCAGGTTCTTTTTACTTGTTGGTAAAACTTCCGTGCGTTATTCCGGCAGTATCGCACGTTTCTTGAGCTCTTTTTTCTTTTTCTGGAGAAGCCGATGTTCTTCCCGTCTCTTCTGCTCGTAGAGCTCACGAGCAGCTCTCGGCCTTCATTGGAGCGCCGCTTTATCAACCCACCATTTCTTTGTGGTGGTCGGGTAAAACTCAGTACATCAGTTGCCCCGTCTCTGATGGCATGTTGGTTACGTTGCCACTGGTCTTTGGTACTTAATATTGACGGCATAGGAGTCGTTAAGGGATTTTGGGATACGCGCTCTGCGAAGATTCCGGCGGTCTATTGCGATTGCAGCTTTTGTACGTTGTATCTTAACATAATTGTTCTTCTTTGTTGTTGCAATTGAGAAATACGCATTCGCACATTGGCTGCAACAAGGTTGTGATCCAAGTCAATGTCGGCTGTCCGGAACGTTCAGTTGCCCAGAATAATGGAGGCATGTCTGACGTCTATCGCAAACTGATCGATTTGATTTAGCGTTTGATGATCCGAAGATCGCCATGTCCCGTTGTGTATATTGAGATGAGGGAACCGTGTGCTTGCTCTAGTAATATTTCGACCCTGCCCAAAGTCAGTAAGCCTAAGTCAGTTGCCAGACGTGTTGTCATGTTGGCTATGGTTACCAACTATCCTACCAAATATATCCTCCTTTCCTATCCTGGATTGGATACGATTTTAAAGTTACTTCGCACATTGCCGTAGGGCCAAGGGCGCATATTAGGCTCATGTTCCCGAATTTAGTCTTGATGCGGATTGTCATAAGATGCTCGCTCAAGTGTCGGAAGCTCAAGACTTCTTGTCTACATCTGTTGAATATGACAAATCCGTATCCGAGTAGCGCTGTTTCCAGATCCGGATTGTGATTACAGTTTGTGAGAGAAGTATTCTAATTCTAAGAACAGAAAGATGAAAACACTGTCCTCAAAATGTTCTCTGCCAGTGCTTCCTCAATACTTTCACCTTCCTCCAAGGTCCTTGGGTGCATCTTCGATCCATTATTTAAATTTTTTGCTTAACGTACAAAACTGTCCCGATTTTGCTGATCAACTCTTTTCCTCCAAACAAATGGCTTTTCATCCCACCAACCCGAGATTTTGAAGACTTCGAGACCTCAGTCTAAGAGCAGGTGGATGAACTGTATATTGACTATGGCGGCAGTACGTATGCACCCTTACTTTTACGATGAAATGCTGAAATGTACCTGCCGATTTTCAAGTGAAAGACATCCGACTCCTTTTCCATGTTGCAAAGTATCACTCTTAACTCTCCTGGTTTGAGACCATTTCCTGGTCTGAGACCAGGATTAATCATCGTTTTTAGTGCAATTGTGCCTGTCGAAGGACACGTGATCAAATACATGCTCTACCTTGCCAAAAGAGGATCATCCCTAAGATTTTCAGAAACTTGGAAAATTAGCTCCGGTTTTCCTATTAACTAGTGTACGTCTCGTGTAGCCAACTTGATTCTAAGCCAACTTTTCGGTATGAAATACGATACTGGGTAGTGCAATCTGTCACTCCTATGGTTGGGGATCTGGCTTCCATTCAAATTGGTCCTTCGAGCACACTTAAATATTTCTTCTTCTCAACTTCCTCCAAGAAACCCTCTCGACAACTTTTCCTCCTTCCATTTTCCACAACATCACACCTACACCACAGCCCTCACACTACGTAGATACAGCTTCTAATCCAATATTTCTTGATGAGTTAATTTTCATCCATCTAGATACGAGTACCTGCCACACTCCAGTAGCGGAGTTACTGATACACGCAATAGGAAGACAGGTACGTGTAATCAGCGTTCTTTTCGTTATGCATCAACACCAGGTGCAGTGCGCGCGAACAGACATCAATTTTTACGCTACTTCGCGCTATCAGTCCGGGAGAATCTCTCAAACGGCGTGACATCAAAAGGAAAGTGTGTCACACTCTCATCTGCATATGCACGCCGCCAAAAAAAAAACGAACAAGACGGGTAAGACGGGACTCTTTGCCGTCTAATTCAAATGGCAAGTTTCTTGGTGAGCTTAACCAATTGCCGGTGGTACAACAGTTTCGTTTCCTTTTTCTGTTTAACATTGCGAAAATGCGAATGGAAAAATTGTGTTTTGTTCTGTTCGTCGTTCTCATCGTTTTTCGTGCAGAAAACACGTTAGATACAGCACTTTGCCCGGTTATTGGCTAAGAAAACGAGGCAATGGGAGTAGATTTTGTCAGACAAATGGCAGCAATTTATGGCTGGACGTTGGCCGGCGATACAGGTATTTTTGACAAATTTCCCGCTCAAGCAATTGTTTTTAAATGAGGAGTAATGAGATGGCCTACTCTGTTGGCAGTAGAAGAATCTCATATCTATAAATTTAAACAAATTAATTGTGAGAGGGAATCCATTCTGATTCAATGGTTTTTTGCTCCATAAGTGAGCCTTTTACACATAATATCCATGCTGATGGGTTTCGGATTTTCAGGGAAAGTAAGTTGATATTGAGGAAGATGAGGAATCTCCCTTTCAGTTGGCAAATTGATTTATCGAAATGAACCTAGCAGCTGTCTGGTGTAATCGCATCTCGTATTAATCAACGTGGTCCATATTTTCAAGAAGATATCCATTAATCATAGTGAAGAAGCGCCAGAGCGGAAATGGCACTAAACAGATAATTGGATAATGGACTCTGTAGACTGACGTCCAGATTGATCATGCCTCAGAGAGACACCACTAGCCCAGCCATTGGAAAAACAACAAAACATGTGCGTTATGAACTTGGTGAATGTTACACTGGCGTACGTAAGGAAATCTGGACGGACAGTTTGCTGCGACCGACGACGTATCGATACTCTTAGACTTTCTTCACTCTTTCCTTTCTTCCTTACTTAGTTGGCGCAAGAATCCAGGATGAATCTGGACCACTTAGTGTGTGCATTTTAAGATGGTTGAGGTCGCCTTCTACTTCTGCGTGCCAATCAAGATAAAGTGATTCCTTAGTGTGTTGTCCTCCCGAGTGGGAATTGAAGGATTACGTTTACAGTGGCGATATTCCCTTCAGTAAGACATTACTCTGACATGTTGATATTATCGTATCCTATGTCAAGTATATGCTACGAAATTTACCCCTTATATGGCGGATGACTAGTTCGGGTCTAATCGGCTGCGGTTTACAGTACAATGAACGAGTATATCGCGAGTTTTGTCTAAAACGAACTGATTAATGTTCTCCTTACTTCCAGGTGAATCTGAATCAGCGCAGATCAAAGACCAAGAGAAGCAAAACTAAATCAATACATCCCTTCTGTCAGACTAAGGTCAATCACTGTGTTTTGTTTGTTGGTTCGTTGATTCTTTTAGTATTGATCTCACCTTCTGTTTCAGCTTACGCGAAGGAAAATATTAAGCTGGCTGAGCTCATATTACACGTCTTTTCTTCCTACCGTCCAGTCGTTCAAATGGCCCAACGGTTGCTCCGTCACTCCTAGAACCTTATAAAGCATTGCATATCCTTTGGCCGAACTTAGACGAGCAAATAACTTTCGACCGGAAAGATGAATTAGATTCACGATAATTAAGGTTCGCCGATACTGAGGAGCGTGTACGCAATCCATCAACAATTTCACTTTTGCACAATCGCGTTTATACATTCCTGGCACAAGTATCATACGGCTGTTCGTTGTAGTTACAATTTAGCCAAAACGCGCGCAATATGCTATGTGGTTACGACTAAAAAATGTATGCAGCTATTCGTTGACAACGACGTTAAAGCGAAAGCGCGCATCTTCGTTATCAAGCTAATGGCACTGCTTCTCAAGATTTTTGAAAGCATCCTAGAGTGGCACTAGACTTTCGGTCTACTGGCAGCTAAATCCATTTCCATGCCGCCCTTATTGAAGACTATACTAGTCAAAGTATTGAAAGTCTTCTACAAGTACTCTCTCTATCACCTGATGGTGTTGTTACATTTTTCGCTTTGCGGCATTAGCCTTAATTGCTTCTATCACCGAACTGATAGTTATTCGGAGTAGGTCCGCAATACGATGGCATAGGTGGCAAATATCGTCCGCGTAGTCGAGAAGTTTAAAACAGGTTGACCAAGCACTCTGGGCAGTAACCTATGACTATTGGAAATAGAAGTGGCGACGGTGTACATCCTTGTCTAACACGTCTTTGAGCTTCAAAATCAAATCAAGTTTTTTCTGATGTTTACCCTCCAGCGTGTACACCATGCAGTAGTCAGTTAAAAGCAGGTAAAGCGGAAGCATGTCAGCCTATTGAACTATGATCCATATGGTGTTTATATAGTCAACACAGGAAGATCCGCATAATATCTCACCTTTTTCACTGTCAAGAGTGCTCTCTAGATGTATACACATCCGAGCGGGACTTTGGCTATTTTCGTAGCAAGTGGTAAGAACACAAATACCCCACAAGTTTCTGAATTAAGTTAATTTACCCTTGCTTGGATGTCTGAAAATCATCTCTTTGTGCCCTTCATCAATGAAGATCTCTATATGTAATGTCCTTTTAACGAAAATGTGCACAAATTCTGCTGATAATGTTAGCAGGACTTTGTGGAATTCGATTGGGATGCTATCAAATCCTGTTAACATGCGAGTACAATGCAAATTTAGAATTTTTTTGGAAATTACCGGCTCATTACGACTTTGGGTGATTTGTTCGCTGGAAAACAGATAAAGGACAGAAAAATAGCGCCTCCTCAATTTTATCCATAACAAATAAGGAAGTTCAATTACGCTAATAATTTAGTCTCACCCATAAAATGACTGATTCCACCCATGGAGCAAAATAAGCATCAAAAAAACGACTTTTCGCAGTACTTTGTCGGCTTTGTCGATAGCTTACGTAGTTCTACTTACGAATCTACTCGCAGCTTCTTCCCTTTAGTTCTGCAAGGACGATGGTTTAAATTCATCTGTCATGCCGCACCCTACGCGATACTGTAACTCGAGCTCCCTTCCATTCTCTGCATGGATGGCAGCAGTATAAATTTTGAGTTGCTTCCGCTGTCTAATAGATCTCTAGGAATCTGAGAATATCCATTCATCTATGGTCTATGGAAAACAGTTGGTTTCCTTTCGGATCCATAGACCCTATACGTAACTCCGTGGAGAGTTTGAGTTTGAGGGCTGACATAAGCAACCAAGAAGTGTTGGTCGCACTCGCTTCTGATGCCAATTACGTCCATGTTACCATTAGACAATTCGTAACACAGCATTTGATTGCCACATGCCTAAGCATAGCTTCGTAGCCTGCCTTGACGCTCTGGCTATACTTTCATTAGGTGTTCCATCCCAGATGGCGTTTAGCATGTTGTAGCAATCCCGCATACTACCGGACGGTTTTCATAGAGTTCAATAGAGCAGGGCTGTCTTAAAACTCTTGAGCGCACTGAAATGGAGCCACCATGGAGTTTGGCGTTTTAGAGTATCTTCCTTCTTGAATCAAAGAGCGTAAATATTCCAGATCCCCAATCTTTCTCCGGGCGGGATAGCTTAAGCTTTTCAACTTGAGGCGTGGGAGCTCCTTCAGTACCCATCAGTGTTCAGTAATTAAGAGTGATTGCCCAGGTTACCTATAAGAAAGTGAAGTAAGCTATAAGCTACAAACTCAGCTATTGTGTTCTAAGACAATCCACTTCTCGAGCAGTCGGTGGTCTTTTTTTATAAACTACGCGCGCTCAAGGGATTTGAATACCCTTAAAATGCTTGCACCCAGCGGACGAAAATCAGGAAGGAACGGGAGAGAGGTACCGATGACCGTTGGTTTTAAATGTTTGAATGTTGTAATGAATAGGAAATAAAGAGCTAGGCCGGGCATTCCATAAGCAAATTGTACGGCTTAGAAAAGAATCACAATATTTTAGAGTAGGTCCGGAAGCGGACTTGATAAGCATTCATAGCGAGATGGGGGTCATGGTTGAATGTTTGAAGGGCGGGAATACCACTGGAAATTTCGATGGAGCACTGAGAAAGAAAGGCAGGAGACAAGCATCGGTGGACAATGGTGTCAATTGACTGTGCAATATTAGCATCATAATTTGAATCCTGAGAGGTTTTCGAAGCGCCTGACCTGGTGTAAGGATAGTACATCAATTTTGAGCAGATAAATGCCTTGTGTGTATATAGTGGTCAGATCAGAGGAAGTGAAGTATTTCTTACATCGCTTGAGGAAGCCTAAACACTTCGCAGCATTTTTGACGATATCGAATACCATATGTGGTCATTAGAACGTAGGTTGTCATTGACACACATACCGAGAATGGAAAGTTTTTCGGTTTCGATGATGCAGGTGCCATTCATGGACAATGGCTGGGTATTTAAATTTCGCTTTAACGACAGCAGACAGCATTGTGTTTCGGAAGCGTTAAATTGTACGCTGTTAGTGGTTCCTTAACGAATATGAATATCAGAGAGTACTCTCGCCAGCAAAGGAAAATATTGGATTAGAAAGCGACGAATCGCCGCCCAAATCCTCTCGGTTGCACGTAACTAGTTTTAGTTATAGACAGTTAACGCTCTCAGATATGAATAGCATTAATAAGATTTCGAGCAAAAATTAATCCATTGCACCCTGTTTAATCTGCCGTATTGTGTGAAGGCCTATAGTCATTCGTCAACAACTTGATTGGTCCATTTCAGTGTGGCTTGAGACCAGGAATGGCCACCATCGACCAAATATTCCCACTATGACAGATCTTGGAAAAAATCCATGAGCTGCAAAACACATCACCTATTTATCTACAATACTTTAAGGGCGCATGTGACAGAATCTGTAGTGACGAGCTATACAGAAAAATGTCCGGTTTTGGCATTTCCACCAAACTCATCCGTTTGTGCAGGGTGAAAAGGATTTAAACAAGGCGATGCGCTGTCATACGATTTATTTAACGTCATTCTTGAAAGAATAGTACAAAACTCACCCGCTAACATAAGAGGCACACTCTTTCAAAAGTGTGTTCAGTTACTCGCATTCGCCGATGATATTGACATAATCCAAAGAAAGCATCGTGATATTAGTGTCAGCGACATCAGCGCTGCGATCAAACGAAGAATAACTCTAATCAATCGCCGCTTCTTTGGGCTAAGAAGGCAAGTGACTAGCAAAGCCCTCTCTCGAACAACAAAAGTGACCCTATACGAGACCTTAATAACCCCAGTTCTTCTCCATGGCGCAGAGATATGGACCTTATCAAAAATTAATGAGGGTGCTCTTGGCTGCTTGAACCCATACCAAGAATTAGTCTCTCCTTACTCTTGACAAAGGTTCAAATTCCGAAAGTATCACAGTCAATCACAGGCAATCACATTTTTAGTAAGCTCGCTAGGTTATATTTTGAAATGTAAAACTGCATCACACTATCGACCGATAATTAGATTTTTGAAAGAAAATCCAGGTTCCTAAGTTTCAAGCCGATCCAATCTTAAAGGTTCTGCTAATTTGCTCAAAAAAATTACTTCAACACCTGATGATACTTGTACAAGAGACTCCACAGCCTTCAAGTCCTGTCGGCAGAGAAACTTTAACACTACATAGACACCTCTCTATTTCTTATAACTTTGTCAAGTGGCTTTATTTCAAATCTTATTGCGAACCGCTACGCCAAGATCGCTTACACCCGTCTTTAAGTCACACATCAAGTATTACCAAAATGATCGATGACTTTTTAAACTACATATATTGTTTCTAGCTGGTAGCGAAGCGCAGTGGTTAAGATCCTCGACTACTACATAAAAGGGTTAAGATCCCGGCGAAAAAACAAGAAAAGTTATTTATTTTTCTGACCCTTTCAGCGAATAATAGCAAAACTCTGAAAGTTAAATCGTCTACTTTTAAAAAGGTCTCTCACCCTCTAGTCGTTTGGAGTCGATAAACAGTCGTTGGTCCCCTCTTACTTATCAGGAAGTGAATGGAAGAGTCAAGACCTTTATAGTTTCGCTCCTAACTCCCTTGAAACCACCTGTCTTCAAATGAAGACAACATTCGTTGTCATTTCTTCTGTTCTTCAAACCATTCTTGATAATACCCTGATAGGTGAGTAGTAAGATCAAATCTCTTTAACGACATTATTGTTTGGGTGGCTACCGGTAAAGGAAATACTGCCTAAAACTGGGGACATCTAATTAAAACTATTGACTCCTTGGAAATTAATATTTAGCGCGCTGCTGGTGCGATAGAACCAGAAATGCTCGAAACAGTGGCCCGAAATTGGAGGCCATGTACTTTAAGTCTTGAATCAACTCCTGTCACTAATTTTATGAAGAAGAATATCCACAGCCCGCTTAAATTATTCGCACTTCGGCCCAGTGATTCCTTCCAAATAGAAGTCCGAGGTATGATTTGCAGGTTCGTAAAAATCGCAAAACTGATATTCAGTCTTCGTATGACTGACTGAGAAGCCTTTATCTTTAAACGCCTTTATTCCATTATTAAGACCTCTTTGAAGGACTCTCACGTCGTTATTTATGGTAGCGGTATTATCAATGAAAAGAAAACTAGTTCTTTTAAGTTAGTCACTTTGCATTTTGGATCTTAGCCCCGTTCAGAGACGTATGTTTCGATCGGTATCTGTTACAATTTTTCGTGTCGCATTTGCCTTTATACAGTGGGATGCAATGGTTCAAGAAAGCTCACGCTCTCGTTCAGATCTTTTGAAAGGTCTCTATGTTTCGATTGGTGTCTGTTGCAATTTGTCGTGTCGCCTTTGCCTTTATACAGTGTAATGCAATGGATTAAGAAAGCAAACGCTCTCATTCAGATCTTTTGAAGCGTCACGATATTTCGCTTGGTATCTGTTGCAATTTATCCTGTCGCCTTTGCCTTTATACAGTGGAATACAAAGGAAGAAGGAAGCTTGGACTCTAGTGATTAGATAAAATCAGGAGCTATTTGAATCTAAGATTTCCAATTGCATGGTAGTTTATACATCGGAGAATAGTCCAACTGCACGTTCCTGGTTCACTAGTTCTCGTTTCTTCTTCGAGGTTAATGTAGGCATCAGAGTTCTCGTTGCATCTATTGAAAATCTTGTTGTTCCATGGAAGCAGATCTCGTTGCTTCATAATAGTTCGGCGATCGAATCTGTTCCGAGTCTGTTTCCTTAGTTGTGACGCAATCTCGAAAATATTAGTTCGTTTGCCTGCTTCTGCTTCTGCTGCTTTGTACGTGATCTTCCTAGCGCCTTCTTTGGCTGCCTTTTTCAAAGTTCATAGTCTAATTAGTTTCATAGATGATAATCTATATGGGGTCTGTAGATGTCAACCGTCGGAGCAAGTAATTTAGTTGCTCTTATTTTTCGTGAATATAACAACTAGCCAATTTGAGCCGAATGATTGGATAAGAATAGATAGAGCCTACTTGATAAGAATATAGCGGCTAAAGACTGTTTGGGTTGAATGTTTAACAGATCTTTGCTTCCAAGCCTTCAGTTAGTAAAATCAGGGCTGTGTTGATTACTTCCTGAACATTGCCTGCAATTTGATGGCTGTCATACAAAGTCAAGGAATTTTGGGGACCACAAATTGACACCATTTACGTTTTCAGTTAGATAACCTTCCCAGTTTCTGTCATTGTAAGCAGAGTGGTAGAACCCTGGATTTAGAAATATGTGGCTATTCTATGAGATCGTTGTACGAAGTCAACCGCATGATCAACCAATCGTTCACTGATTACAGTTCCAAAGGCATTTCTACTTAGACCACCACATTCTGGGTCAATTTTGAGCAATCCTTACTCTCCTCAGTCCAAACAAGCTAATTTATTGCTCACAGCAAACAAACTTGCAACACCTCCTTCTGGTTTAGTAACTTCCCGCATTTCCTTGATCTGTTAATATGCCAACATGCATTTTTTACGATCCCACTTCAAGTCCAACAGGAACACTAAAACCAAAGATGGAAGTGTTATTCCACACTCATGTAACCATACCGTTGTTAAGTGTCTAAACACATCCCAGTATATTTCTCCGGACGGAGTGTAGTCTTTCGCCATATACTCGTATCCATATCACAAAACAAACAAATGCGTGCTGTTACTCGTTTATTTTTGTTTTTTGCGGCTCACCAACCTCTCGGTTAAAATATGTGTCAAACCCATCAAGACCAACTAAACTGAGACTGGTCCAAGGTTCCAAGTGCGCTTTTCAAGGCACACTATTCATTTCCATCAGAACCAGTTCGAGTTTTGGAGCTTGTGTTGCTTCTGTGAAGAACGATTATCACCAACGTCATGCGTTCTCACCATAAACAAAAAAAAAGTGAATAATTTTGCTTCACCACTACGGGGGCATTTACTCGTATGGAGTATTTCCCTTCATACTACTGACCTAGAATTACTCATTTCAAGACTGATCTATTAATTAGCAGGAGCTAGACCGGACCGTTTTAGTTACTCGTAAGTTCCATTCAATGCTCGACTAAGCCAATTAGCTAGCCCCTGAGAGGGCCCACTGTCCGTTATGTAAATATCTCGTGTATCTGAAAAAAATGTATCGAATATCTGCCAACAAACATGTGCTCATACATAGATATATACCGCTAAATCAGCTATGATAAATCATAGAGAAATTCGATAGAGCTTCGATCATTACTGGGTTAACGCTAATGGTCAAGCGATACCCGTATTCGTACGTTTACGTTTTGCCAAAAGAAAGCGAAAAAAGGTTTCCACGGATGCTATGTATCCGTATGGCTGCGGATACAACAGCGACCGCGAATGCGAGTACGAGTACGTGTTAATGCGTACCAATTACCTTGAGAGTGAGACCGACTTTCGATTGAACGAGATTTCGGATGTTAGATACGAATACCCGTACTCGTATGACGATTTCAAGGAAATACATATTCTCAAGTACCAATGTCAGTGCCGGTATCTCTACATCTCTGACGGCCTCTGACAGCTTTTGATTGCATCTGACTGTCTGGGTCGAAACGTTTACTTTTGCGTTTTTCATTGGAATTCCAGTTATTTACCAACGACAAACGGAAAGCAGGGCCAACTTTCACGTTCTCAAAGTCGAGAGTGCTCATCAAAGATCCGAACCAGACCCAGTCGCATACTGATACGAAATACCAAAATGCTGTCTTCATACCGATCGGTGACGTTCGATCAGTCGTCGAGGCAAAGGGATGACTTGGAGCTAAAAGCAGATCAGGTCCAAACACCCAGTGGGAAGCCCATTCCAAATGCTAATTGATTCTGCACTTGCTATTTATCCTCCGCTGGCAGATCAGTTTTTTTTTTGTAGCCTGCGCACCGACAAAACGATCATGTTGTCGATCAGATTTTATGAAGTATCTTGTTTGCTCGCTGTCAATAAGTCAGTAGGTCACAACTCGCACACATAGATACACACTAGTGCACCATGTACGAATAACGAATATAGCGCGTCAAACAAGAGAAAAGTGTGACACAGACTCGGACTTGGTCTTGGACTTGGACTTGAAGCTGAAGTTGGACTGGTTACTTGCGCGATTTGATGGTCAGCTTTGGCTCGCATGACCCAATGGGACAGAACGCACTATAGAGAGTGTGTATACTGGTAAGTATCTGTATCTCTGGAGGAGGTTCCAGGGGGGGGGGGGGGGGGGGGGGGGGGGCTAAAGAATTTTCATATACTCAAGCCGCTGTCGTAGTCGTCATCGTCGGTGTCGGTGTCGGTGTCGGTGTCGGTGTCGTCGTGCTGGGAATATTATTTTCTCTTTGCACAAAGTTGAGAGTAGCTGCTCCCCGATGGCGATGGCGATGTAGTGTGTAGCTCGTATCCGTACGTGGTACGTAAAATTAAATTTCACTGACATTGATTGCGTTTTAGTCGTCTAACGATCGCTGTTTTCATTTTTTTTTTTTTTCTATTTTTTCAATGACTGACTGGGCTGGTTTGTAGATATTTTGTGGCATACGAGTACACGAGTACACGAGTACGAACGAGTACTTTTGCCTGCCATTACCACAATTGAGGATGACCTCTGCGAAGATAGAAGTGAGGTTCGTAGGCAAATAGATACGTAGGTTGGGGATATTATGTTAATGGGGGATAATAGGTTTTTTACAATTTTTCTGATTAAGTGATTTACTAGCCAAGACAATGGCCCCTAATGTGTACAGTGGGTGAAAAGTTTAATGTACATGATGACAGAGAGTGTTCTTTTGTTTTTTAGCGGACGAGTTGAGTCATTTCACTTTTACTTTGGTCCGATTTGAGCAGTGAAAACGAAGATCGTTGTGGGTTTTTGTTGGGAAGGGGTTGCCCTTTTGGGAGGTCGTTTGTGGCTCGCATATGCTTTGGAGGTGATTCGTTTTCTCTTTTTGTATAAGGCATCGAGGTAGGTTTACCCTGACGACAAGTATGTGGAAGTGGGAAATGGCTTTTTGGCAAGTTGAGAACCATCATCTTTGTGGTATCCCCAGTGGGTTGTTCCAGCAGAACGCTTTTATTTTTCAAAATATCATTTCTATACACACAAACCCACTAGATTTTGATAATCCGATTTTAAGTTGAAGCTACGAGTAGTTCAGTCGCCGTAGGTAGTTGATTATGGGTTCATTTGAAGTGCATTTGGAGGAAGTGTAAACGCCTTTAAAAGCTGAACGAAATGGTCTTTACATTATTTAAATCCGCCTTAGGCATTTGTATTAATGATGAGATATTCCTCCTTTGATTTTAACCTTCGTTGAAGATCTATGATCGCCTTGGGCAAGTAATGGATTTAAAGATGTTTATACGTTCATTGGCCAGTGCATAACAGTTTTAATTGCTTTTCTTCAATTCTACATTGAAAGAATGCCACTAACTGAAACGGCTTTCATTGTTCTCCATCTCACAGCCATCTGCCTCTCCAATATTTTGAGCTGGGTTGGCTTCAGTGGACTCACTCTTTTTCTAATTCGAAGAAGTGGAAATAGAAGTTGCTAGTCTTTTGTGATAATCAAAAAGGCTTTCGAAGCTGAGGTATTCTCATTTCAGTTCATACTTTCACTATTTTCTGTTTGGTCTATCTGTGCTCCTCCTTCCATTGTATTAACAAGCCCAAATACCAATTAAGGCCCCATACGAGGATGTGGAGAGTGATAATCTTCTTTAGATCAAAGGGAAACTCTTTCTTATCGGATATCTCATTCCTCTGAAGCATTAAATTTTGGCAATTCGGATACATTAAAAGTTACAGAAACCTTTGTTTTGAAAACGAGCACAGGTTTACCCGTAGCGAAGTCTGAAACTAATCCTTCACCAGTGTTGGAGGCAAGGGTATAAAATGAATGCCTATCCTAATCTAGACTCTAGCTGCCACACCTTAGTGATGAATATAGTAACATGCGAATAAGCTCCAAAAGCAGTCGAAATCATCCTAATTAACGACAGTTTACTACCCAAATGTGCCCCAAAGAGTAAATGATTTTGGTTGCCCAACAGCCTTCTCGACTTGACTCTTGAACCAAGGATTCGGTCTTCCTTTACCAGGGAGCTGGGATTCCAAGGAGCTCTGAGCTAGGGTGTTATGGATTATTCAATCAAAGTGGGTGAACCAATATCATACTCACATCTTAGCTTTTTAGACTATATCTACATTTTGCTAAAAATGCCTTTTAATTCCTCTACCAGGTCAACCAGCTGCATGATCAGAGATTTGTAGAACATCACAAATACCGAGCATTTTGATTTAAGAGGTTGGAACCCATTGGCAGTTGTTTCGTCAAATCAAAGTGGTAACGGTTTGCAAGAGTCGATTTCAATTGGATTTCCACTTATGTGAAGTTATCTCCTAAATCCCAAAATGAGCTGTCGCATATTTGAGCTTTAGACGATGATAACAACGTACGAGGTCTGCCCCACAACTATCCGCCCTGCGGTCATAACTCCGTGCTGGACTTATTCTTCGCTACCCGACTGGTGGCATCTTCAAAGTAATCCCCATTCGACTGAACAAGATGCTCCCATCGATGTTTTTTTTTTTTATTTCTTTTAAAGGAGCGCGCTCAAGGGGTTAAGGCATCCTTAGAATATTTGCACACAGCACGGGCGAAAATTAAGGAGGAAAGAAAGATAGGTACCAATGAACGTTGGTTTTAAATGTCTGAATGTTATAATGACTAGGAAATAGAGAGCTCGGCAGGGCATTCCATAGGCGAGTTGTTCGTCTTTTTTTTTTATATAATTTACGCGAGCTCAAGGAATTTAAGCATCCTTAAAATGCTTGAACACAGCGTGGGCGAAAGAAAATAAGGGGGATAGAAGGAGAGGTACCGGTGAACATTGGTTTTAAATGTTTCAAGGCTATAATGACTAGGAAATAGAAAGCTTGGCAGGACATTCCACAGGCGAGTTGTTCGGCCTAGAAACGAATCAAGACATTTCAGTTCGGTTGAAGGTTTGAGGGGGTGGAATACTACAGCTGATTTCTATGGAGCACTGAAGGTGGAAATAGCGATAAAACAAAGTGCGACACGAGACATTTCGCCGGTTTTCGAGGGTGTCAATTGACTGGATGATATTAGCGTCACCTATTAGTTTTATCGCACGGTTTTGAATCCTATCTAGCAGGTGCAGAATTGTTTTAGGCGCATATTGCCAGATGTGTGCATTGTACTCCAATTTTGGGCGGATGAGTGCCTTATATATTGGCAGCTCATAAGAGGAGAAGTATTTCTTACATCGTAAGAAGAAGCCTAGATATTTCGCAGCATTTTTGGCGCCGTCGAATATGTGGTCATTCCAACGTAAGTTATTATTGACACACATACCGAGAATGGAAAGTTTTTCGGTTTCGACGATGCAAGTGCCATTCATGGACAGCAGATAGCATTGTGTTTTTGAAGCATTAAATTCCACTCTGTTGATAGTTCCCCAATCGGCTATGCTGTTGATATGTGAATTTAATGAGCTTAACATACGCTCGCGTTCCCACTCTACAGCCGAAGAGCAGGGACGTGAGTCCGGGAACGATATGAAAAGCAAAGAATTCTGTCATCAAAGGAATATTGGATTAGAAGTAGCAGACAAGAGATCGTTGATGAAAATTAAAAAGAGTGTCAGAGACAGAACGAAGCCCTGGGGCACACCAGCATTTATTTTTTTAACATCAAACTTGAAACCGTCTCAGACAACTTGAATTGAGCGTTCAGAAAGATAGCTTGTAATCCATTGAAGAAGAGAGTCGTCGATTCCAAATGCACACATTTTCGACAAAAAAGCCTGATGCCAAACTCTGTCTTAGAAATATCAACTGCAACTATCTGGCTTTCTCCGAATTGATGTATGCTTTGGTTCCACTTGTCAGTGAGACATGCCATCAAATCACCAGTGGGCCGGTCATTGAGGAGTTTTCTTGTTTCGAGATATTTCATGAGCTGACGATTTATCAGCGTTTCCATGACCTTGGAAAGGAGCAGTTCTGGTAGTCAGATGTTAGAATGACCTTGAGTGCACTTCTCGCATTCGTTTGAATCGTCTCTATGTCCTTGAGCCAGTGCTCTTTGAATTTTGAATTTTGGGAATAGGCAAAAGTCCCGGGGGGCTACTGCGGGACTGCACGGTGGCTGGCGAAGTTGCGTAATTTTGTGTTTTGCCAAAAACTATTGCAGAATTTTCACCGTATGCCCTGGCGCATTATCGTTGAGAAGGAGTCCGTCACAGCTCACTCAGGAACGCGACCGTTTTTCTCTCACTGCATCACACGATCTTTTGAACTTCAGTGTAAAATTCTTTATTGATTGTCTGACTTCCTCGGAACATATTCATAGTGGACAACACCTTCATAATCGAAGAAAACAGCTAACAGGGACTTGAGTTTCCTCCGACTTTTACCTGCTGTTGTTTTCTTTCCTGATCATAACCATAGACCCACGATTAGTCACTGGTAATGATCTTTTTGATCACCATTTCATCATAAGTGACCATTTTCAAGTTGTCTTAAGCAACTTCCCAATTGTGGACATATTTGGAATGAGTTTCGGCACACGCGAGTCATTCCCTAATTAGAATTGTCAAAGTACAGTACCAAGGTCATTTTCGAATTCCCTCACAGTCAAATGACGAATTTCTGCAATCGCAAATCACAAACGCTCAGTATTTCCAAGTGTCGTTAACAAATATGGCCATTCTTAAACCGCTTGTAGGACTCTTTTATCTGTGTTTTACACATACACCCGCCCCCAAGGGCCTTCTGTATCATTTCGATAGTTTCCGCACAACTTTTTTCGAGTTTAAAGCAGAACTTGACGCAATTTCTTGCGTCCGTCATTTTCAACATTAGCAAAATCCGATGAACGTAAACATAGATATGCTGCATCTGAACTAACAGGGCCGTCGGTAACTACAGCAGCCGGCGAGTTCGTGAGTAGTCACTGGTTACGCAATGCTGTCATGAAAAAATGACATGGATCAACTTCAAACTCATTGTTGTTTTCAAGGGTTCGTCTAAGTGGTCTAAAGACGACTTTCCAAGGCAGCAAGGAAGCCCGTACGAGTACTTTGAAATTAATTCAGTCCAAGAAGATCTAAGGCGTTCATTTTAACGGATGGGTGCATTGGCAGTCCTTGATAGGCACAGAATTAGCTTTCTTATGGGCAGGGCATTTATGTTAAGTTGATATTCGGTTCATTGAACATACGTTGGCTCTCCCAAACTCGACTGTTAATTTGGTACATGCCCTGCAACCGATTGGTCCGTTGAAGCTTGCTGCCTTATTGTTTGTCAGCTTCTTGATTGCTCTGCCAACTTGTCCTTGACCGGGAAGACGAGCTATTTCATTTTGACCAGATTTAGGCTTCCTTCCTATCCAACCAATCTTTCTACCTGACGTATTGTCTGATTCCGCGGATCGTTAACTAGGCAATCATGAAGAGCATGCAGGTTGGGCTTAATTGTAAATTTGTTCCTATCGCGGGATTTCCTTGTATTGCATCACTACATAGAACGCATGTATTGCTTCATTGCTTCATTGGCTCAGTATTCTTTTTTGTCTGTCTCTTCTATCGCCAGTGTTGTAGCTCAAAGATGTCTGTGTTAGCATTTTAATTGTTCGTTTTTAGAAGGCGATAAGATACTCATACGAGGAGATGTTGAGCCTAGATGATCTAAAGTAGACTGCTATGATTACTTCAATCAGTCAAACAGTAAGTATTGGCCATGTCACAGGGTTTTTTTTTGTTGACTCTGAACTCAGACAGTGATCAGAGCCGACGCCTTCTGTCAAAAAATTGGTCGGCCATATGTGATGGATTTTGCTAGTGGTTCGACTAAATACAATAGAACTAGTCAGCTTGTTGTGTTGATTCTTTTATGGCGTTACCTTGTACTTGTCCCCGTGCCTCGCGTAGCTTCGATTTCTACTAGTCAGGAGGCCCTAATTTGTTGATCGAAAAGATGGATTTCCGCTAGTAAAAGTGCTTTTTTGGAACGAGAAGAACAAAAAACCTCAAATCAATTGGTTGTCAATGACTTTTTATTTTAATTTGATTACAGAATTCTTGTCATTTAATATTTGAAAACAATTTTCACAAAGCCTGAGTTTTATAAAGGTCACCGTGTCAATTCAATTTTTGACCACATTTCCCCGTGAAGTCGGAAATAGTCATTGGTTTATCCGCATAAAGTAATGCCTTTAAGAAGCCCTACAGAAAATAGTCAAAGGGTGTCAAAACGAATGGTTCAGAAGTCTGTTTCTAAAAATTCACCTCCTAGCTAAATGGTGATTTCCATAAATCGATGCTTTGAGTTGTTGTATCGCACGTAGACCCGTCTTGTTGCAGTCATATCTCTTCCGGATGAACGTCATCCACATCTTACGATATTCTTTTTGAACATTGTCGGGTAACCATCTCTATTGATTTAAACGCGAGCTTTGGCCTCATTTTTGGAAAAACACGGCCCAACAATACCAAATGCGGAGGCAGGATACAAGCGGGCTTCGCTCCGGGCCTGACTTGGTAGAGGTAAGTCTACTTCTGGGAGAGTCACGGTGGATGTGGTTTAAACCCAAAACGCAGGAAGTTTCTTCCAATTGGTTTTGATCCGATGTAGAGTTGTTGCCGTGACCCTAAGATCGGTAAGCTGTTTTAGGTCGGCCTCAACCCATATCAAGTGTGGAGTTTCTGCCCTCAACACAAGTACCACTGTGTTGATATTACAAGCGATGGACAGGCGTATCCTGGCTCCCATGGATGTGTGGGCATCTCGTGAACTCGAGTTTTTATATTGATAGGTGTTCACATAAAACACAACAAACGTTCTGTAGCCTAGGCAAATTCGCATAATCTTTCGGTGAACAACCTTCGAACTACAACAGATACCTTTCTATGGTTTTTGTCTTAAACGTCAGGCTCTCGTTTATCTCTCCGGGTTGTTTTGTTTATTAAAAACCATGTCAGAGTTCTTGTTCATACTCGCATTGTGTGACTGGTTTTCTACTTAATGCGTACAACATCGAAATTTCCCGAATAAGAATTACCGCCGTCATTTTTAGATACCCAATTCAAATGCAGGAATTAAGCGTCAATTCGTTTTGGATTTGAAGTTCAGAAATAGAACAAATAGTACAGGAATAGGTCGCCTGATCCTCTACGCAATTCTGAGGCACGAGTGCGTATAATTACTATAGTGAAAGTTCACTCATTTGGAAAGTATCTATTGCACTTAAGTCTCGGTACATTCTGAATTGCTCTACCTTTGTATTCGAATAACAAATTTTATTTGAAAAGATTGAAAAAGAAAATTACATTTTATCAGATCAGGCACTAAATGTTCCAAAAAGTACAAACGCATCGCACAAAACAGAAGACATTTGAAGTTTGTGACGGAACGTGTTCGGTGAATATTCAATGACAAATTGTAACTAGATGGAAAACTTTCTCATGCGTTTTATTTCCAATTCCAGATTGGTTTAATGGCGTTTTCTATGCAAGTCGTGTTTCTGAATAAGTTTAACCAAATTTGAAAGAAAGCAGTGCCTGTTGAAATGTCGTGTTCATTTTGTTTATCGCTCTAGATTTGAATTATAAAGTGTTAGTCGATCTTACGTGTCATCGTTGAGTTCTGCAATTTGATTATATGTCGCTGGCGCTCTGCTTAACTTGAATTATCTGAAGATTGTCTGACATCTCTTACGTCACATTAATACACAACCAAAAGATAGTGCTGGATAGTGCATTAGGAAGATTGTACAGCGATAGATAAGCACCTTTTAGGAAATGACGGCGTGTCAAACACATTGGAAATACATTGGTTCCGATAGTGATCTATCTGGCGCTCGTCAACTACTGAGCCGCAAGGTTTTGGTTTCGTGTCATAGGCTATACACCAAAACCCCAAAACCTTCAGTTGCCATCCTTTTCGGCAAGAAGTGAAAACACCTACCAATAAAAAAATCTTTCATGCAATCACGGTTCGGAATCAACAAAAGACCCTAGGTCCCAAGAAGAAGATAGAGCAAGACGAACAACGCAGTCAGTGGAAACACCAGGCCTAGGCATAAGTTTCACATTACATTGTTCCGCCATCATGCGATAATTTGATGGCAGTATCGAGTCTGTTCAAAAATCAACAGGCCGTCAGAAAGATAAGTTAAGTAAATTAATTCGATCATAATAGTGCTCAAAGGTTTTGTTATATTTCGTTGATGCATGAGTTATTCTATGTCAAATCTCTATTTCGGATGTTTGGATCAGCTCTCCTCTAATCTGATAACACAGCTATTGGAATCATTCAATTCCTGTCACTCTAAAATAGACGACCATCACCGAGTGATATTTAACAGCTCTCAAAAAAAGAGTGAAATAAATTTTGAATGTGCAAGAAAAATCTTCTTCTTTGAAGCAAGCAATCGCAACAAACCTTTGCTTCTTTGGTATTACTTGGAGTCAAAATTGGGTTACTTCAATGTACTCTAATTTAATGTCATCAACATTGACAGACACCCTTCATCCTTCACATTTATTCTAATTGGAACAATCAAGATTTCATGCACCAATGCTTCAGCTGTTGCATCTAGCGTTCATTTGAGCAAGCTGAGAACCAAGGAGTTTTTGGAATCAGTATCATAAAACTGATGAACTTTTCTAAAAATTTATGTAACATAACTGAATATTGATTTTAAAAATAATATTTCACTAATTTGGTACCTTTGGTGAGGAGTAAATCTAGATTGTTAGGCTTTACTGAAATCAAATAACATTGATACTTAGAGGCCTAGCGCCGGTTAAATAAAATATCGTGATTGGTTTCTTAGCCGTACAACTCACTTATGGAATGCCCTGCCGAGCTCTCTATTTCCTTGTCGTTATAACTTTTAACCAATGTACATCGGTACCGCTCTTTTCTTCCTCCCTAAGCTTCCTTCGCCACCCGCGCTGTGTGCAAACATCTCTTGAGTGTGCGCTAATTATAAAAAAGCGATACTTTATCTCACCCTACAGGATATGGAAAAGGAGGTGCCAAATCGCAGGATCTTGATGGTCTATTGAGATCTCAAAACTAACTTATGCTTACAAGCCAGGTTTCAGTTGCCATATGACACGTAACCCAATATTACTGACAACGTATCGGACCGAAACCCTATCCCGTCAATTAATGTAATTTCCGATCTTGCGACCTTAATGCCTACACAAGTGGGATCTAATACGTGGGTAGCCCAAGATATTTGTTCTTAGTTTCCGATACTTTAAAATACATTGCCGCGACCAAAAGCAGGACGATCAATTTAGATCTCCTTCCACACTTTTGTTTGAAGTCGCGGTACCCTTATTAAATCGAAGTTAACTAACTCTGAATGAAAATTAATCTAGAGTTAACTTAAGAAGCAGTATTACAGGATTAACCTTGCCTTTATGCGTTGGTTTTAACTTGGTATCACTGCTCTTTCGCTATGATTTATCTATTCTTTAACGACATCTTGCTTTCATTGTTGTTCTTTCGTAGGTTTACTAAGCCTTCAATATTAATTCAAGCACAAAATGTTGAAAAGAAATTCGAATGTAATAAGATTTAGTAGAATTTGAAGAAAAAACCTCTTCGCTTACCATTTTGCCAGCTGTCAAAAACATCTGTTTATTTAATCCCGAGTTAACCCACAAAATTTGCTGGGTTAACATGAAGTTAACTCAGAATTAAAATTGACTGGAAAACTTGGTTATGAAGTTAACTCCAGTTTAAACCCGAAACTCGGATGATCTCGCACTAAAAAACTGGGCCTAAGTGATTTTGCTAGGAAATACAATATATGGCGGGTCAAGCATATAGGCGTGCATACAAAAATAAGAAGATGTGTGTAAATTTTACTTTATTTAATTATATTATTATATAATATATAGTAAATTATTATGCAATACAACTTGCAAATCATGAGCGGAAGGTTTTCAAATAGTTAGTGTAGCAGCCATTTCTTTGGTGTTTTTGTGCCATCTAGCAATCTTATTTGTGTCGTGGTCGTAATGATCAAATTCCCCTGCCATCCAACCCTATTTCATCAGGAACTCCTCGGCGTTTTACTGCTTTCAGCGGTAGGCTAATGAATCGAGATATGTGGTGGTTATCGCTCGAACGAATCCTAAAAAGTCTATATGGCCCCTAGCTTGTTCTGGAAGTGAGAGGTATACAGTACCTTGAAAAGCATTGCTGATACTAGCGTTGAGCGGCCCCATTAAAAGCAGCCAGTACCATTTTTTACGATTGATGCATATTCGGTAACAACCAATGTTTTGTTCGATCCAAGCGGTCTACTGCGCCCACATATTTGTTGTCCAAAATAGATGCTGGTTGTTGAATCGTGATTCGCTTTTTTCCCCTGCTAGACCAATGCTGTGCGGATCCCATAAGCGCAACACCTTCACAAGCTGATGTCATCGTTACTACATTGCTGTCGTTACAGCGCACCAAAGTCACGTTCGATTTTTGATCAGTAGTTTGATCACAATATCCACGAAACTTTTTTTTGATAACTGGCAGCGAAAGTAATGGAGCATTTTCAACGCGATTAGCTCTAATAGTTCTGGTAGCTTGATGGCCGGCATTTTTTAAAGCTGTTAGTAATCGAATCGACATGGAAAAATTGTCAAAATAAATATGAACATGAAAATTTCTTGATAGTTTTGAAGTGGTGATGAACACTGACTCCCAAACTCCCAGATCAGGAATAGCATTGCCGGTAGAAGCACTTGGTGTGGCTTAGACTGCAGGAGGTAGAGTAGCCATACACCAACACAAAGCGAATTGGCTTACTATGAAAGTGTTGTTTTGTGACATTGACCATAGAATGGTACCATAAACACGTCTATGCTTACATCTGGTTATTTTGGCGAGAATGCATCCAATTTTTTCATAGTTTTTGCCACAACGGTCGTATTTCTTCAAAGGATATGTTCACACTCAAAAAATCTGGAGCTCTCAGACCTGCTATAACATGGAAGATCAGTTTTATTCCATTCTCTAACTTGTGCAGTAGTGGTTGTCCTCCTTTGTAAACTCTAAGAACTCTGTGCCAGCATGAAGAGAGGAACGTCATCGCTGCTGTCATCCTATGATTAAGTTTCCTTGCAGATTCTTTAAGACCGAAAACCCCGTGATGATTTTCTTGTAAATTTGTGCTTACAATCAGCCCTGAGCTGATTGCCGGGTAGCGTCTTCGTCATAGCTATCCCCATTGCTCTGCAGATGATTTTCTGCCTGGCAAGAGTAAATCGTACCTTTGATGATATCGTCATCATATTCCAAAATATCAATAATTTGGACAAAAGTCACTCTGAAACAAAATTGTAATCATGCACATGCATCAACTTTACTGAAAATATGAACTAAAAATAGGGTTAACGGCATATTACAGTGTTTTCACTCTGCTACTTTATAGTCTTTTGCCTATTGGAGACTAACTACTTTTCATTATATGCGCTCCACTTTGTTTTTTTTTTAAATAAAAAGAAGTGTGTGCAATATTTCGGATTGAAATATAATTATATACCTAACATTAATAAAAGTATGACATCTCATTTAATCATCCTCTCCGGAATAGCTTCAATAAATATTCACCTCCAAGTCGTCTAAAGTTGCTAGCTTCCAAGCATAGACCAGAGACTTAATGTTAAATCGCATAAGCAGGGCGAACAAATGGCAGGCTCATTTCTGGCAACGAGATGAGCACCGAACTTCGCCTTCGTCATACCTAAAATTCTAATTTATCCAAAAATAATCGGTTAACATGAAGCGATAGCGGTCTCCATTAGCAACGCATTATTACCTACGACATGGAACCACACCAAACAGTCAATTTTTTCGTAAAAAATGGCTCCTGTTGGAGTACCTCTGACGGTTCGCTTGACCAAATCCTGCAATTTTTCTTATCAACAAATCCATGTAACCAAAAATGTGCCTGGTCACTGAGGTCGATTTTTCGGGGAGAATCGAGATGTTTTTCCATTCTCAAAAGAGCCCAACCTGCGAAAAGTCGAAAATTTGAGTTAATGCACGTAACGTATTGATGAACGTATTTTGATTAAAAATTTGGAAATGTTGTCGAAGAGTATACATTTGATTAAATGGTGAACAATTTGGGACACAAATGTGACATCTGGGTGGATGAAAAACTGTTTATTCGTGATGACAGTTGGAGCTTACTGCCACTAAAGTTGACGTTTGCTTTGTGGTTGTCATATATGTATTTAGTTTAAAACACCACTGCTCCATAGAAATCGCCAGTACCATTTCGCACCTTCAACCAAAACGTACGTCTCGCTACATTAGCACACTGTCAAGCTTACTTTCGGACGTCCTCTTAAATATTGTGATTCCTTCCTAAGTCGTATAACTCGGTTATGGAATACCGTGCCGAGCTCTTTATTTCCCAGTTATTATAATCTGCAAATATTATCTATCTCTCTTTCTTTTCTCCCTAACTTTCCATCGACTGCACTGTGTGGAAGCATTTTAAGGGTACGCAATCCCTTGAGCGCGTGTCAACTAAAAAAAAAAAAGATGAAACTGACAGCTTGAATAACGATACGATTTGTGGCATTTTTTTGACATTCTTGATAGTCGAATATTGCTACTTAAGTTTTGAGATATGGCAATACTTGTGTAGGTACGTCAAATCTGACATTAAAATCGTAAAGTTTGACGTTATTATTGGTACACCTCGTCAGAACGTTCTGTCATACGAGTGCTACTTGCGTTTTTTACAGAAACTTGAAAAATTCAATTCAAAAAATGGAATTAAATCGTGAACATTTACTAACGTACAATGGACGTCGTTCGCTCCAGCCCGAATTCGTGAAGGTCGTCCAAAATCGGTTTTTGTTGTACCAGAAAACATCGATTCTGTGCGGGCAGCGATATTGCAAGATCGTCATGTGACTTATCGTGAAATTGAGGCATGCTTGGGCATTAGTTCTACTTGTATAGATTTAACATTTCATGAATATTTGGCTGTCAAAAGGCTCTCTTCGCGTTGGAGACCGCATAATTTGACAATCGCTCAAAAACAGGGCGGTGTCGATTAGTCCAAAGAAATTTTGGAAATATTTGATAGCTGCGCTTCAAAATACGTCTATAAGATCGGGATAGGCGATGAATCAGATCCATGATGCATATGAGCCCGAAACTATGTAAACAGCAGTCGGCAGTATGGGTCTTTCAAGATGAAAATTCAACAAAATTGTTCGCGCACCAAGCATTTCGAAGCAAATGGTCGCCTGTTTCTTCGGAAAAACCGGATATGCCGCCACCATTCCGTTAGAGTAACGTAGGAGGGTTGACTGAAAAGTTTCCGACCGAACAATGATACTCGTACAAGACATTTTTTCTCAAAATTTTTTTTTATTTTTCTACATAGTCTCCTTGTAACTCTACACACTGCTCCCAGCGATGCTCCCATCTCTCTACTCTCTAACCCGTCCAAATAGTACTTGGCGTTTTTCTCTGCAAAATATTGTAATTATTCACGAAAGTGATTGCCTCCTTATTTGAAGAACTAAAAGAAGTCGCTTGGGGCTAAATCTGATGAATAAGGCGGGTGGTCAAGCAGTTCAAACCGTAATTCATGGATTTTCGCCATGGCAACCGCTGCGGTGTGAGACGGCGCGTTATCTTCGTGAAACAGGATTTTATTTTTCTGCCTTCAGCTTGGCAAGTAATGATGCGTAGTATGCTCCTGTAATGGTTTTTCCTTTTTGAACATAATCGATTAAGATAACTCCCTTACTATCCCAAAAAACAGTCGCCATCACTTTCCCAGCCGAAAAAACAGTTTTTGCTTTTTTTTTGGAGCCGGCTCGCCCTTTGCAGTCCACTGTTTTGACTAAATTTTTGTTTCGGGCGTATAATGGTGTATCCAAGTTTCATCTACAGTAATTAATCGGCTCCAAGACTCGGATTTATTGCATCTAAACTGCGCCAAAAGAGCGTTGGAAATGTTCATTCGAACAATGTTCAATGCGCCCACAGCTTTCTTATGCCTAAATCTTGATTTAATATGTAACAAACACGTTCTTTGGACATTTTCATAACCTCTACTATCTCTCTCACTTTAATTCGGCGGTCGTCTAACACCATTTGGTGAACTTTAGCAATGTTATCGTCAGTGGTTGCAGTTTTTGGACGTCCCGAACGTTCATCATCTCCCAAGCTCTTAGGGCCACGTTTAAATTCAGCTACCCAAAATTTCACTGTGGTAAATGATGGTGCAGAGTTCCCATACCCAGAATCCAACTCATTTTTGATTTGCGTAGGCGTATTGCCTTTCAAAAACAAGAATTTAATAACAGCTCGATACTCAATTTTTCCCATTTTCACAAAAAACACTCACATCGACTCATTCAAATGACTGTCAACTAAGAAATGACTGAAACTTCGGTAAGTAACTGTCACAAGATGCACAACTAGCATTCACTAGCTTTTATTGACGAATGCCGCTATCTTTACGTTGCGGTCGGAAACTTTTTCAATTCCGAATGGTGCACCACAATTTCTTTGCCAGAAGTCTTTGGAGAAATAAGGAAAAGCAATTGGCGACCAGGGAAGATTCTCCACCACGCCAATGCGAGCTTTCATAAGTCGACTCAAATAAGTGACTTTATGAGCACTGAAAACACCGAATTGATGAGTCGTCCCCCGTACATCCCTGATTTAGCACCCAAGGACTTCTTTTTATTTCTGCACATCGAAAATAAATTGCGGGGTTAACGTTTTTCTGTCCCCGAAGAAGCGTCTGATGCGTTTGAAACCTATGTTTTGGAGCTACCTAGTTCGGAGTGGAAAAAATGCTTCAAAAATTGGTTCAAACGCATGAAAAATTGTATTGATCTTCAGGGAGAAATGTTAAGTACAATACAATAACCACCTACGTACCCAGGGTACGTGCATCAAGATTCGTAATAGAAATACGTGTGTTCACTTGCAGACACTTTTCAAGTCAATAACTCCTTTCTTAGTAATTTTCTCATTTATTTGGCACTTAAACCTTCTCAGTTGTTTAAGTGTCAAAATCGAGTTAAAGACATCTGTTTAAGGGGAATCTACACTCTAAATCTTTTGTGAGTCCTCAAAAAAAAAAAAACAAAAATAAAAGTCTCATCTAAAAGATTGTCGTTCTTCAGATTGTTTGTTCAAAAACGAATAATCACAAACAAAAAATTCCCCTTGTCTCAATGTCATTCAGCAAAAGTGCGCTACATCATCCATTATCCAATCCATCTTTGTCAATGTCCAGTGAATCTGAATCTGAATCTGAATCTGAATCTGAGTCTTGTGTATTCTTGTGTGTGCTCCGTGTAGCGCAAAGGAAACAAAACTACATAACGTTAGTTGCGAGCGGTGAAGTGGACCCTCAAGTGGGCTAAAGATAAATATCTACAAGAGGTGTTTGTTTGATAGTTTGCGGTTCTTCAAGTCGCCCGAACATTTGATGGATTTTTGCCGGTGGCATTTACGTACGAGTTGTTGTAGTAACAGTACGAGCACTCGTATTCGCATTCGCCTTCGTATTCGTATCTCTTCCTGCTTCTCATCATTTGTTGGATTTTTTCTGTTTTTGTATCTTTTCAGGTGAGGGAGTCACTTGGTGTGGTTGTAATTTTGTTGCCGTTTTGCTAGGTCGTGTTGTTCTTTTGCAAGTGAAAGTTATTCCTCAATCGTCGAAAGAATGGTGGTCTCCATCTCCATCTCCATCTCCGTTTCCATTTCCATCTCATGAATTCCTTTTCTTTTTATTCTTTCGCTTCGAGAGGGAACTTTCAATTTCTTTAAGTCTGTTATTATGCAAATCTTTCGTTTTGATTTCGGTATTTTTGGGAGAAGCAAAGACGCAACGAAAATCGAAAAACAAAAATGTATCTAGAGCCATGAGAACTCTTGAGAACAGATTGTAATTTGGGTTTTTATTGTTTGCTTTTGTTTTTGTTGTTCATTTTACGAGGAGTATCACCAACGACATGGAATACATAAATAAGAGGCGCGCGGGGTTATTAGGTTTAAATTGAGCACTTACGTGGGTCGTGAGTATCTTGGCGGGCCGGCGGCGGATAGTTGCGTTAAGTGAAAGTGCTTTGGGTTGTCGGCGGATATTTTTGTAAATTTTTTTTTCGTCATTTCTTTTTTTTTTTTTTTTTTGGCAGAATTCCACGATGTGTAAGTCAATCGAGTGTAGTACGAGTAGCTGTGGCTGATCCGAATATTTTTGCGGACTTTTGCACTTGGTTATGGTATGGTTATGGATAGTGGCTCTTTCCTGTTTTTCTTTTTCAACTTTTTTTTTTTTTTTGGTGGAATGAAAGTTTTCGAAATTTGCATAAGTTATGGAGTTTTGAAACGTGTTTTGCATTTGAACGATGGGAAAAATGAAAGTGCATAAGGTTGGCCTGAATTTTGAAGAAATCTTTCTTTAGTTTAGGGATTTATGAGATGCATTTAGAAGATTCGATTAAGTATTCTTGTTTAGTAGTGGTTTTATTAATTTTGGAAGAATTACCGGAAATGTTTCTAAACTTGTTTTATTGCTTGTTTTTAAAGAAGAGGCATCTTGAAACTTCTTGCTATGTAAATTGGACTAATTGACTAGTAAGAAATCTTAGGTTTGATTCCACCTTCACGGAAACAGATGGTCGATTGTATATGTACTCGTAACGCTTAAGATCGAGCTTAAACTTTCTATAGGACTAAGGAAAAGTCATGTCTTCGTTTTCACTGAGTTTCTATTGTAAATCGAGTTTCCTGAAGCCATTAGTACACTGAATACGTACCTACGTACTTCTTGGCCACCGGATTAGACGTGGTCTTCAAGGCAATCGGTTTCTTCTTGCATCATCAAAGGGTGGACTAAAGGTGAACCCAGGTGCCTTGAATGACTCGAACTGCGACCAACTTCAGACTGCTATTATTTCCAAACCGTTCATGACACTGAGCTCAAATTTTGGCACATGACAGATAATTTTATTATTTACAAGCTTTTTAAACGATTTGCGTCTCAGTTGTGTTGAAAAATTTTTATCCGCGATGCAATTCAAACGTGATAGGGTGATGGCTTTATATTTGGCTGGAAAACCACAAGTAAGTATCGTTAGAGCCCTCCAGCACGTCAACGTGAATAAATCATTTGTGTCTCGAACCATAGCTCGTTACCGTGATACTGGCAGTGTTGCAAAACGCCATGGAGGTGGTCATAAAAAAACAGCAACATCGGCAGAAATGGTTCGGAAATGAAGGCTCGAATTGAGCGAAATCCGCGCTGAAGTGAAAGAAAAATGATTCGTGAGCTCAACATATCGTTGGAACGGATGCAACACAAGCTGAAAAATGAGCTCGTGCTCAAGCCATTAAGTTCCAAAAAGCACACGATCTTACACCGCAACAGAAAAAAGTTAGAGTCGAAAGACCGAGTTGCCGAATTTGGTTTTTTCCGATGAGTCGCCATTTGTTATCGAGCAATATGTCAACAAACAAAATGCCGAGTTTACTTGCCAGAGAGGTCCTTAGGACCTTAGGACGGCCACCAGAAAGCAGGCAGCACCGATGGTGATGGTTTGGGCCGCCATAACCGTCGATGGTCGCTCTTCGCTCGTATTTTTGCACCGTGGCGTCAAAATTAATGCGATCGTAGACCGTGAAACTATCTTAGTGGCAGTATTGAAGCCTTAGGCAAACAATCATTTCGGTCGGAGACCGTGGACATATCAACAAGACTCGGCACCGTCTCACAAAGCGCGCGTCAACCCAGATTGATTAAAAAACAATTTCTCTGTCTGGGGTATTTTGAAGGCCAAGGTTGGCATTAAAAAATACTAAAGTTTGGACCACCTCAAACAAGCACTTCGCCGGGAATGGGCCAAAATACCGCAGAGCCACTTGCGTGCAGCGTGCGATGCTTTCTTCGGCCGTCTCAAGGCCATTATTCGCGCCAAAGGTGGACATATTGAAAACTACTGATACAATTCGAAAATTGATGTATTTTCCAACATTTTTTGCTTTGGCACAATAAAAATTATCAAAAAATTATAGCATTTTAAAAAGTTGGAGTTAGAGTTATTCACCCTGTATAGTATCTGTTGAGGATTTTATATTTATCCGCTCTTCCAAAATGCAGTGGATAGATAGGACACTCCAGCTACAAAGATCTAGAAACTGAAAGCTGTACTCCATTGTTACTTCCTTTAAGTAAGTACCATCTTGTTCGAGATCCATTATTTTACGATATAGACACTGCCCTTACCTTGCCACTACGCACCACAACAGAGCTAAATCATCCCGAACTAATATTTTTTATGATATTTTCCACTCGATTACCGCCAATGAAATAGTTGTGAAAGGCTTGGATACTAAAGGGTGACCAGATAGTAATTGTTATGTTTCAGCAGCTGTCAAAGTTACCAATTACGTTCAGTTGTCGAAATATTCAGTAAGGTTTGCTATTTCACCATACATCGTTTCACACTTGCGAACGTGCGGACATTATTAAAAATTATTAGCGAAATTCCGGCTCAGCTGTAAATACTCATACGCATCATGGCTTCAGTGTGCAGGCAATTCGTCGTACCGTGGAAAAATTTTAAAGTGAGTACACTCTTCTGGATCTTAAGCCGCCAACCAGACAGAGATTGGTGCAAAATAAAGAAAACATAGCCGCCGTAGCGGCCAACATCGAAAAAGACCCAAAAATGTAGATTCGGCGCTGATCAGCTGAATTGAGCATCGCCATAGAGTCAATCCGGCTTATTTTGCGGTTGAATTTGGGCCTACATCAGTATAATATAGTGCTGACGCAAGAATTGAAGCCCGATGACCATAGACAACGTCGTGAATTCGCTATCCAGATTTTGGCCAAAAAATCATCTTCTCGGACGATTGCCGTTATTGGAGCGAACACAATCCACAAGTACTCGGGCAGGCATCAATGCATCCACAAAGGTTGACTGTTTGGTGGGCTTTATGGCATGACATCGGACCTTTTTTCTTTCGAAATGAGGAAGGAGACACTGTTACCGTCAATGATCTCAAGTATAAAGCGATGTTAACAGACTTTCTGTGATCAGAGCTCGAAAATGTCGATATATCCGAGCTGTGGTTGCAACAAGACGGCGCCTGCCTACTTCGTGTAGGGGTACAGTTATCTCCATTCGTTAAAGAAATGGTGGTTCCGGTTTTTGATTTTTGAGGAGCATAGCAATTTTATGGGGGAGAGTATAACTTGGTTGTGATAAGATTTGCAAGACATACCATATAATAAATGTAGTCTAAGCGTAAACACAGGAAGCGGTGGCAACTCAGTTTTCAGGAAGAACATGTATTTTGGCGAATTATAGCTGTCGGAGCATTTTCTTTAGGAAATATATCATGAGTTTTTTTACCTCCGTACACTGCCAGATCGCCCACACTTGTACCGCATAGCACAAAATTGCCCTTATGACTGCTTCAAATACTTTATGCTGTATATTCGGCGCGATTTTTTTTTTCCCAACGTCCCTTTCCAGTTACAATTGATTGGTCTTTTTGATTCTTTTAATTTCTCTTGAGGATGCTTGCTAAACGATAACTGTGGGGTGATCAGTACTCCGAAGTATTTGTATCCATTTTTCTAGGTCCGTTTTTCATCCATTGCGTTGCGCTCCCATCCGTTCCGAAAAATCACGAATTCCATATTTGGCGGTATTGTTGCAGCTCATTTATATGATTTGTAGCATGTTTAGGGTTTCCGCAAGTATTACGATATCGTCAGCATAGAGCAAGAAGTTTATAGGTAGTCCATCGAGAAATATTCCCCCTGGGAGATATGCAATGAGGTCGTCCAGGAATATTGAGAACAGAAGAGTGCTCAGTAGACATCTTGGCTTCACTCCAGATTTAGACTGAAACCACAAAATGTTTCCATCACAGACCGCTGTGGTGCTATCTTGTAGCGCTCTTAGTACTTTTGTCGTAACTCCCAGGTTGCTCAATTTAAAAAACAGACCTCTTTTCTCGACGCAATCGTAAGCCGCCTTAAAATCCACGAAGAAGGCATACAGTGTTTTACCTTTATCCAAAAATGCGCTGGCTACGCTTGTTGAGAAGAAGATCTTTTCGACTGTGGAATAATCTTTGCGGAAACCAGCTTGAAACTTGCTAAGCAGGTCATATTCACGTATCCAATTTGTTAGGCGTTCCAAGATAATTCTTGTAAAAGTGTTGGTGGTCGCATTGAAGAAAGATATGCTTCTGTAGTTGCTTTGTTCATTGGGGTAGCCTTTCTTGAATATCGGGAATATTATAGTTTTCTTGGAAGATGATGGCACCTCACCAGTACTGATCATCAGTTGCATTTTTAAAAAATGTGTATGGAATACGTTCTTCTCTGAGAGCCTTATTTGAGCAGCATCTATGTATAACTCAGATGACATCCTGAAAAGATGTATTTTGATCTAAAAAGTTTACTTCGTTGTGAGGTAGGGCACATTCCATGCGGTTTTGATTTTGCGATGAATTCAGTAGCTTTTGAAGTATTCGGCTAAAATGGGTGCTTCATCTTTGATGTCATTGCTCAAGGAGCTCACCGTTAAGCGTTTTTGCCATCTTCCAAAAGGCCTACTGGCTTTTATGTTCGCAAGCTCTAACGAGAGGTACAGTTTTTGTATTTGAACTTCTTATTTGCAATCTGGTAACTCAGCATACTTAGAAGGCATTCGACTTCTTCCTGGCTGTCTCGCATTACCAGTCATAGCAAGGTTTGGATTGGTTTTCGATTAGGATATATGTCGTAAGCATTTCTATGCCTCTGAATGGCTCACTATTATTTATTGCATTTATTTCGAGGTTTAGATTCACTTTGTACCTTTCCACAATTTTGTCGCTCCAACACAGTTTTGGTAGCAAGCAATTCAGTGGTGCGGAGGTTTTTTGTCATTGAAGACACATTGCTGGAGCTCAATACCTGTCACAAGGTTAGTTAGTATCATCGCATAGATATCTAAGCTAAATGGAAAGTAGAATAACGAGGCCTCAGAATCTAGTGATGTGCCAATCTATGGATCACAATGTGTAATACAATGAACAAGTCAACAAGTAAAAATATGAACAAATTAGTAGAAAATATTAGTGCTGAAGCCGACCGCTATACTAGAATGAATAGGCGTAATACTACTAATGGTAAGCCTGCAGTAACCCCAGAAGAAGAGAGAACCAAACCAAAAGATCATTTTCATTTGATTAAAGAAAAAATTCAGAAACTCATAAGAGACCAAACTTTCAGATAATATCAGGTTTATGGTATATACATTGTAGCTATCTGTAGATCCAGATTGCTGTTACTCGTCTTTGCGATCGAGAAAGTCATAGCTTGCTCTTGTTTCTCACGCTTTAACATCTACCTGTACAATATGACCGGCCAGTCAAAAAATCAAAACACAGTCAAACCGAACAGACTGATCACATTGAGATTGAGGACGACGCAATTCACAGCTTCAATGTTCCGAATCAATATTAACTCGCGGTACTACCACGTGGTAACCAATGTGGATATCCTCGATGCCAAAACGTAGAAGAAATACTCTTAGAAAAATGTTGACATCGAACGGCTGTCAGACAAGTTACTAAAGGTTTCTTTCGAGTTTCCTAAAATCTCTCGAGAAGTCCATAATGCTGCCAGCATCTAGAAAAGTCTTATAAAACTTAGTTGAAAAAATGTTGCCGACAATCGCAAGCTATAAAATAGAGCAAGAGGTGCCCGCACAGTCTGCGAGGAAAGGAGGCAAATGGAACAAGGTTCTTCAAAAAGAAGCAGAAATTAGTAACGAATTCTATTAGAGAGTAAAAAGAACATGACAGGGTGTAAATCCTGAACAATAGCATATTGAGATACTCGTAAAAATGACACCAGAAAAGTAGAACCAAAATGGCTGACGATTTGGAAGATTCACATACAGCTGTCAATCATTCAACCTTGACGGTGAAAAAGAAATCTAGATAGCGATACTTGTATCTAAGGTAAAAACCAATAAGACTGCCGAAACTGACGGAATCCTTGTCGAACTATTTAAAGCGCTTAAATCAACTACATGGTCAAATGGAAGTATACTTAGTGACTTGAGACTCCAGTGCTCAGCCCGATTAATAGAAAGGAGACACTCTCAACTTCGTCAACTATAGAAGAATTAGTCTCCTCAATCGCGTACAAGATCTACATATGTTCACATACGTAGAACACCTTGAAGTAAGAACCTAGAGATTAAGCGAAAAGCTGAGTGACTTTATGTCCATCTAACAAGCAACGAAGCAAGCGCTTAATGAGACTTATCGTCTAATGAAACACCCTCTATAGCACGAGAAACAAGATAATCGAGTGATATTTGGGCCCATTTCCATAAATGGAAATTGAAAAAAAAATGTTTTTATGTAAGGCTCTATGGGCTGTAAAGCGGCCCACCTTGCTAAATGGCCAGAGTTTATAGGCCTTGGGATATATTGAGCACTGGAATATCAATTATCCGGCCATGAAAATTCTCGAATCGAGAAAGAACAACATATCCAGCAAAGACAATACCGAAAATCCGCCAACAGTTAGCTGAAGAAAGCGTAGCTAATGGCTTAAATAAGCCACTGTGCATATCTGGTGTACTAGTATCGATTCATCGAATACAAATGTACCTACCTTCCAAACTGACAGTTTTAATCTAAACTGTAAGGCACACCAGAATTTGCACAGGATATCATTGCAAATGGGTACAGATTCTATATCGGGCCATGCCCATATGACCTAACAGAGTGCTAAACTGGCAACATGCCGTATGTGTTAGATACGCAACTGATATCTGAGTGAATTTAGAAGAACGGAGTTTCAACTTGATCAAGAAAAATAAAACTGGAGAGACTCCAGATGAGTAATTAAGTTGGATCCACCTGCTTTTAGATATTGAAAATTCTCTCGATTGGAAGTATTGGGTCTACAAGTAAGTTTCCAGCGTTTGTCAGAGATGCCACCAGTGGATCCCGGACAGAAATGTCAGACCCCATATATTTTATTTGTAGGTTTTGTATCTGTCAACAACTTTGCAGCGTTATATTTGAGCAGTTCTATCGGTGTCGTACATTTTATCGAGCAAAATCATGGCAAGTTTCCAGCCAAATAAACGTCATTTGCGGGAAGCGCTGCTTTTATACTTTAATATGAAGAAAAGTGCGGCTGAGGCCTATCGTTTGCTTTCGGAAACTTATGGGGCGGAATGTATTGGTGAATCGACGTGCCGCGAGTGGTTCAAACGGTTCAAAAGTGGTGATTTGGGAGTTGAAGACAAAGATCGCCCCGGAAAGCCGAAAAGTTTTGAAGACGAGGAATTGGACGCTTTACTGGATGAGGTTCAAGAAGAACTTGCTGCATCATTGGGCGTCACGCAACAAGCCGTTTCCCTGGGCCTAAAAGCACTGGGATTCATTCAAAAGGTTGGAAACTGGATGCTGTACGAATTGAAGCCAAGAGACGTCGAACGGCGATTTTGCATGTCCGAAATGTTACTGCAGCGGTATAAAAATAAATCATTTTTGCATCGTATTGTCACTGGTGATGAGAAATGGATTTATTATGATAATCCTAAACGCAGAAAATCGTATACAAAGCCCGGCGAGCCCGCCCAATCGACGCCGAAACGAAATATTCACGTGAATAAGGTCATGCTCTGCATATGGTGGGATCAAAAGGGTGTCGTATACTACGAACTGCTTCCGAGTGGTGAAACCATCAAAGGACCATTATATCGAACCCAACTAATTCGTTTGAAGCGGGCATTAAAAGAAAAACGGCCAGAATATGAGATCAGGCATGAGTCCGTCATTTTTCATCACGACAACGCTCGGCCACATGTTGCGGTTTCGGTGAAAAACTATTTGGACAATAGTGGATGGGAAATTCTGCCTCACCCGCCTTACAGTCCAGACTTGGCACCATCTGACTGCCACTTGTTTCGTTCGATGCAGAACGCTCTTACGGGAATACGCTTCAGCTCAGTAGAGGAAATCAAAAATTGGTTCGATACGGTTTTGGGCTCGAAAGACGAGAAATTTTTTTGGTCCGGAATTCATAAATTGCCAGAAAGATGGGGGAAAGTTGTAGCTTCCGATGGACGATACTTTGAATAAAGCATTGTAACTATGTTTTCATAATAAAACTTCAAATTTTGGAAAAAAAACGCTGGAAACTTACTTGTAGACCCAATATATTTCAATATTCTACAAGAAAGCCGTGTAACAGGAAGATTATTTTTACCTATTGGTGACTCGATATATTTCTAAAGGCATTTGATGGAGTTTGGCATCAGGCTTCTTTGTCTAAAATGCGTGCATTTGGGTTTGATGAATCTCTTTCTCCATGGATTAGGGATTTCATGTCTGGTATCCACAAAATATATCCTGGTGTGCCCCAGGGCTCCGTTCTGTCTCCTACACTCTTTTCAATGATCTCTTGTCTGCCACTTCTAACCCAGTACGTTCTTTTGCTGACGACATTACTCACTGCTTTTCATATTTATTCCCAGTCTCATCAAATTCCGATATTAACAGCATAAACAATTGGGGAACCACCAACAACAGTTTCCAAAACGCTGTTTGCTGTCATTAAAGCGAAATTTAAACACCCATGTCCACGAATGGCACTTGCATCATCGATACCGAAAAACTTTCTATTCTCGGTATGTGTGTCAATGATAACCTACGTTGGAATGACCACATATTCGATGTCGTCTAGGTTGCTGCGAAGTGTCTAGGTTTCCTCAAGCGATCTAAGAAATACTTCACCCCCTCTGATCTGGCCATCAGGTGCTTCAAAGACCTCTCAGAATTCAAATGATAATGCTGATATTGCACAGTCAATTGTCGTACGAAGTTTGTCTCCTGCCCTACTTTGTTCTATCGATATTTTCACCACTAGTGATCCATCAAAATTTCCAGTGGCATCCCCCCCACCTCAAGCCCGCTTCCGGATGTACTCTAAAATATCTTGACTCTTTCCTGAGTCGTACACTTGCTTATGGAATGCCCTGCCGAGGTCTTTATTTCCTAGTCATTATACAAACATTCAAAACCAACGTACATCGGTATCTCTCTTTCTTTCCTCCATAATTCTTCTTCCCGCGCTCTGTATGTAAATATTTTAGGGAACATTAAATCACTAGAGCGCGCACCAAAATAAGCCCGAATTTCAGCGAATCACAGGGAAACCAGATCTGAGGACAATGGCAGAGCAAATGGAAAAGCAGGTCTAGTAAATTTTGGTGAACAATCCATTCCTCCAGTATACAGGAGTCAGCTTTGATCAAGCAATAAGGCTGCCAGCTTTTTCATAGCTTGGTAGTCAATCTATTCCTTGTCAGCTATATAAATATGTATGCGTGCCTCATCTACGAAAAAATCGATCTTTTGTATTATAAGAACAATCGCGGCATACACAGTGTGTCAATAAAGTTCCTGGACTGGTATAAGAAAGAAAATTGAAACAAGATATTTTAATATTTTGGGCTTTATTATTGGAAATAGGTTCCTCTAGCTTTAATACAATTGTTACAACGATTTAATAAAGATTCCAATGCGTACGCCTACGCGTACGTCCTTTCAATTTCGATTTCAGTTTTGGGAAAAGAAAGAAGTCGCAGGCTGCCCAAATCAGGCGTATACGGTTGATGATTCAACACATAGACTTGATTTCGGGCCAAAAATTTACGAACACTGACTGAGGTGTGACGTCCGTGCATTGTCGTGCACCAGGAACCAATTTTCTGGATTGCGATATTCATGTCGAATACAGTGGATTCTGGCTATCAAATGCATCAAAACTGCGAGATCATATTCACCAGTAACTGTTTGACCAACTTATCATCAGATATAAGAACCTATCCGACATATGTACTACTTCGTGAAGGCTTTTGCAGGCAGCACACCCCGGAGAGCTCAAGCATGGCTGTTTGCACATCAGATCCAGAATCAATAAATCCTTTACACTTCGTAAAATTCTGGAGAAGAGCAATGAATTGCTCGTCGAGTCCTGATGACCGGATTCCTCGGTCTGATGATGACTGAATTCAAGGTTATGTGAGAAATTATCCAACTGTTTACGCAGTGTACAATTTTGACAAGGATCTTCTGAAATTTTTCTAACAAAAATTCCGGAAAGTACCCCTAAGATATCAAGAGAATTCTTTAACCTCGTACTAGATCAGGTAGTACAGAGAAAAGGCGTTAAAACGCAGAGCATTATCCTCAACAAATCCGTTCAGCTGGTGGCATAAATTGACGATATAGATGATCCCTTTTAGAGTTATGCCGCATAGTGTCATTTAGATCAAATGACTAACTCGTGTTCTTCTTATTCAGACGCTACAGTCTCTCAATGCGCCCTAATCCAGAAGGAAAGGAAACTGATTCACCTGCTCTATGTTAACAGCGATAATTGCGCTGATTATGTTGACTTCATTGACTATTTTAACTCAGTTAACTAACTCAGTCAATCCTACTGTGTTTACTGCGTGACTGCGTTGAATGCGTTGGCTGCATATTCCACTCCACCAGGCAGCTTTTCCACAATATCCTCTATGTATGTATAGATCGAATAGAGTAGGACTCAGAGAACAGCCTTACTTAACTCCCGACATCGTCTCGAACCATGGCGACATTTCCGCCCATTCCATACACATGACTTGATTCCCTCGTACATGCATTGTAAGATCCGTCCTGCGTTGACTGTGTTGACTGCGTTAACTACGTTCACTGCATTGATTGAGTTGACTGCATTAAAGCGTTGACGGCGTCGTTGACTGCGATGTGATCTTTTTCACCACAAATACTTTCAATTTGAAGATAAATCCTTTGTCAAAGTCAATATTTTGTTTTATATCCTCAGTTCCTACGATTCGAGCTAACTTAGATTATCTCTGCATCATGATCAATAATTTTTAAGCTCTCAAAAAATCGATTCAACATTTCTAATGAGTACTTTCTCCCTCCTCTCTCTTTTCAGAAGCCCGCAAACTATTCGGAGGCTATCGGATAACACCGAAACATTGTAGAGGAACAAAAACCTTACCACTATCAGATCCACGCTCAAAAGGACCAACGATATGTATGTTCAATCATGAGTGTGCCCAGCGTAATGGTGAAGTTGTAGGCGCTTGTATGGATGGATTCCTTTTCGGTGCCTGTTGTCAAGTGCCACAGAAGAATGCCGATGAGAACACACTCATGAAAGATGCACAAAACCCACTTTATCAAATGAATAGTCATTCGACAGAGGCCTATGACTCAGCTCTCTATGGTAGCAGTCAAAAGTTCGAAAGCAATGAGTTCCAAGAAATTCAATCCTCATCAACAAAATATCAGGCCCAATCAACAACGGAAGCGTCTTACGTTCATGACCTAGTAAGTCAGAACATTCTCAAACCAAACAAAACCGCATCCAACAACAAAATATTCTATGTGAACAAGGGATCTGTGTCGGTTTCATCACCATCCTCCATATCCCATAACGACGACTATGTCATGATATCTTCGACAACAAACAAATCTCCATTCACTGCAGGAATGAACAATGTTATCAGCTTTACCACTGAACTTCCAATGAAAATCTCTACTGATTTGGTCGAAAGCCAGGACTCCACGCAGATGCCAATGATTCTAGCCGAGACTGTTGAAATTAAAAAGAATCACTCTAATGGAGCCCTTGACTTGGATATGGGAGAGTTTACTCATAGTGACATTACCCACCCAGGAGCCGAGTCTGTACTTATCGATAACGACCTTCAATTCTCAACTGGTTTCGGCGGGCCACAATCTGTGTACGTTCCACCACCGGCCCATGCAGAAATAATTCCTCCAAAGAGAAGACCGGCACAAAGACCCAGCATAAACGGTCCGAATAAGAAACCCTCTAATGATCAGTATGTGTTGATTCAAACACTCGAGGCATCAAAGAAACCTGGACAATCAGTTGGAACTACATCCACGGGAATCTCAACCAACATCGATTCGATCGAGTCCATTATTCTCATGTTGAATGGCACCAACCATGGGCCAAGCTACGAAATGACAAACACAAGTCCAATCTACAGCCAACACAAACCAACGTATACACAAAATCAAGGACATGGAACAACACATCGCCCAATTGTATCGACATATGTCCCAGTCACGACAGCAAGGCCAACTGTAACTGTCACAACAGGTTCTGGAACCATTCTCAATGATCATATTTCCACAACTACAACAGCTGAACATACATTTTATGAAGAAATCGATACCAAACGTCCCACTACCCCACAGATGCAACCAAACATCGAACCAGTAACCAGTAACAAATACCATTCGGTGGAAATGTCTGACGAAAAGCCAAGTTTCGTTGAGATTCCCTCACCACCACACAAACTTGTGTCGGACAAAGTAGACCCTGGACCAACAGCTGGACCAACAAACGACTTTTACAATGTAATGTCAGCTCAAGTGAATTATGGAAATAACGTAAATTCACACAAAGACGCTGCCTCGAATCCAGATTATGGTTACACAAGTCCTGGCCAACCCACCTCGGACTTCAATAAAATGCCAGCAGTAGGAGAGGCTTATCCAGTGATGGATGAAGAAACATCTGCTTACTTCGAGTCTAGTATGCTTTCTGAGGAGCAGGAATCGAACCAACACAACCAACAATCTGGTGACAAACACATTCCAGCCTACGCCCAAACCGTTGAGCAATCGAAGCCTACACAAAATTTGCAGCAGGCCGTCAATCAAGAGAACAATTCTCAGAATCAAGTTCAAACGTCATATCCTTCCGTACCACAAAAAGGGACCAATGCTCAGTCACAAGGAGGATACTACGGCGAAAGTGAGCAAAGCCAGGACAGCAACCAGCAAGCTCAACAGAATCAAAAGAGACCGCAATCCAACTACGATTCACCAAGGCCCTCAGCGCAACCCATTAACAATCAAGGGAACGCAGTCCAATCACAACCAGGATACACATCACAATCACAGATATCATATCAAACACACATGTCACATCCAGTACCACAAAAACAAACCAATGACCAGTCACAAGGAGGATACTACGACGAAAGTGAGCAAGACCAAGACAGCAACCAGCAAGCTCAAGAGAATCAAAAGAGACCGCAATCCGACTACGATTCACCAAGGCCCTCAACACAACCCGTTAACAATCAAGAGAACATAGTTCAATCACAGCCAGGATACATATCACAAGCACATAGACCAATTTCTCAGGAAAATAAGGTGCATGCCGGCCAATTAGTTCACAACAAGCCATTATCCCAGGTTCTTACTCAAAACTTTGAACAAAACACTGCGGAGAGACCGTCATCTCAAAATCTAAACAATAGGCCTTCCCATCAGTCTTACCCAACGCCTTCAATCAATGACTACGAGCCAGAAGCTCAAAAGAAACCAAATCATCCAAATCCAAACCAAAACTATGACCAAATCGTTCAGCACAGGCCATCAACCCAGAAAACGCCAACAGATTATGAGCAAATTTCGCAAGCGGGCTTCATATCAAACCCCACCGCATCACATGTCCATATCAGACCTACTGCTCAGGTCGTAACCACATCCTTTGAAGTTCAATCCCCTACTCACCGGCCCAGTACCATCATAAGACCCACCACACAAGTTGTTACTCACGCCTACGAAGTCCAAGATGAGGATACATATGTCCCATACTCGCCAAGGCCCACGCAGCAAGCCCAAATTGGGCAACATAAACTCAGACCAAGTTCCCAATTCGTGACCCAAGGTTATGACGTCGAGCCACAAAGTGATCTCGTCTCCCAATCATCCGAAGACGAGAAAGAAACCTACCAAACCCCAGAGTCACAAGTGATCGCCCAGTTAACTGATCAGATACAGAACGGCTACCCACAAAATGCACGACCTACAACCCAAGATGTGGTCCAAAATCAATATAACGGGGGCTACCTGCCTCGCCCAACACCACAAGCTACCAAAATCCAAACTGGATACTTTGACAACAAAGGCCAATCAACGGCCAGACCTGCTGCTCAAGTTATAAACCACAACAATCAAATTATAGCCGGAGCTGGTTATATCTCGCAGCCTCCAAGCTTTGATGAAATCGAGCATCCAAACAAACCAACTCTAGTCCCAAACAGAATTTCCACTTTGATTGTTCAACAACAGTCAACAGCCCGTCCGACAAAAGTTCGACCACCTACTCCAACAAGGATCCAGCCAGTGACGTACACCGAAATAGCAAGCAGTTCAACTCAATCAACGGATCGCCCAACAATTTCGTCCACGCCTAGGCCAGCTGGATTAGCCAGCACGTCACGTCCTACAAGACGCCCAACTAAGCGGATAACCAAGCGCCCATCCACTCAAAAGAAACCAACCACAAATGAGGTAGACAATACCCAACAGCAACAAGAACAACAAAATCAAAATCAACCAACGCAAAACTACAATAACCCTACGCCGCCACCACACAAATACAGTGGAGCTCCTCCCACACAAAATATCAAACCTGTGACGATAAAACCCCCTCTCAAGAAGAAACCACCATCGACCAGCTACGTGACGGGACCAACAACTCCAAGACCTGAAGTAGAACCAATTTACAGCCACGACCCAACGCCATCCTCAATTGCTGACAAAGTTGACTCTTTCGCCACCTCTACTCAAGCGCCCATCTACAACTCTGTGTACATCGCCAGTCCAACAGACGAAATCATTCTTCAAAACGGCCAAATCGCAAGTTCCAACCATCAAAACTACAATAACAAGCCGTTGTTTGTGAAAATCCCTTCGGCGACACAAAAGCCTCCATCACCAACAGTCATTATCACACCCAAGCCCACCGTTGTTAACCTCATCACCTCTGCCTCGTCATCGAAGCGACCAACTACAACTCCAATCCCAACGTTCGCCCCAAGCAATTCCTACATCTACAGCCCACTCATCACCCGAAGACCGGAATATGCCTCTACCACACAGGAATACGTGAGCATTCCTCAAGTCACCTCAAACGACTTTGACGATCCAGGTTATGCAGGACCTAACACACTGACCACACAGCTGCAAAACAAAGTTCCGACTGACGACAGACCCGCCTTCCCAGGCTATTACGGCCCCACACCTTCATATCCAACCTTCCCACTACCAGGTGACAAGTACAGTGAAATCACCGAAGAGGAAGAGGAGACATACACCTCCCCCAACGACTTTGTCAACTTCCCTCCAGTCCGCAACCCCAACCTCAACATGTCTGCCACGTCGAGCTCCGTTACCAATGACTTGGAACTATCCACCCCAGCTTTTGTGGAAGACACCATTCTCAAGGACAAAATGAACACTCTCGTCCACAAGATAGTCGAATCCCTACAAGGTAACTTTGAAGCTCTCGCCGAAATGATCGATGACAATAACAACACTGCGGCGGGGTTTGGTGAAGCTACACCTCTTCCAACAACGGTGGTAACGCGGCGTCCCACCACCAAACCACCAACCCGTAGGCCAACAACACGCCCCAACAGTTCCTCCAGACCAACTCGAGTAACTACCAAAAAACCACCAACGAGGGTTAGTACGGCGCCGCCTACAAAACGACCAACAGTCACGACACGACGGCCTGTTGCAACCACCCGGAGGACGACAACAAAAAGACCCGTGACCCGAAAACCAACCAGAAAGACCACCACTACGACCACAACAGCACAGCCAATCCATGAAGACGAGCTCGTCGAAGAAGAAGACGCCAACAATGAAGTCGACAGCAACATCGGTGAGGGATCCAACGAGTCCGGCAGAAAATTTCGTAAGTATTCCACAGATCAATTGGTCACCTCAAGCAGCTCAGTCTTCCATGTGTCTTTTCAGAATGCGGCGTTCGTCCACATGTCAAGTCGGGCCGAATTGTCGGCGGTAAAGGTTCAACATTTGGTGAATTTCCATGGCAAGTGCTAGTCCGAGAGTCAACCTGGTTGGGTCTCTTCACAAAGAACAAATGTGGCGGTGTGCTCATCACAAATAAATACGTCATCACTGCCGCACATTGTCAACCGGGGTAAGTTGGAATATGACTGTGATTTTGAAATTCCAAAACTGACGCAAAGTATCTTTTCAGATTCCTTGCTTCACTGGTAGCAGTGATGGGCGAGTTTGACATCTCTGGTGATCTTGAACCGAAACGAGCTGTCACAAAGAATGTAAAGCGCGTCATCGTTCATCGGCAATACGATCCAGCGACATTTGAAAACGATCTGGCACTGCTGGAAATGGAGAGTCCGGTGAACTATGACAGTCATATTGGTAAGAAAAGATTTTTGGGAGCGATAAACACATAACTACTCGTATCTGGGCCTTCTGACCTTCAAAGAAAGGCGACTGCTGTATCTGCCAATCCAGCCTCCGTCATCCATCGTTGTCGCTGATGACCTATTTTGGTTCCATTCTTCAATACGAGGCTGATACGGTTCGTAGACCAGCCGGTTTGAATATTTATTTGGTTTAGATGATCGGGAAACAGCACGAATTTCCAAACTTCCTTTACAAACTAAGGGCTAAGGTTATTAGGCGACCTTATAGATTAAGGGTGTAACCAAACTAATCGAATCTGATCTGCAGCTTTTGTTGATCTTTTTAAAGATCTTGATAGTCACGGGACCACTGATTCACTCTACTTTGATTTTCAGATAATTTCTGCGGCCACTCGTAAAGCGCGGGTTGTCAACAAAAGCCTTCACTTCCAATTCTCAACATTTAGGTATCGACTACGGCAGGGAATGCCTTCTAAAAACCAACCACATCCAAAATTCTAAGAGAAAGAGGTTCATTTTACTAATCCTTTTGATTCCGACCAAGCGGCCGTTAACGCAAAGTTCTGGACATCGTTCTTGGAACTGTTTTTTTTATCCTATTGAAGATAAACTGAAGTCTACCGATATTTTAAGTCTTTTGCGCTGGCAATGCCTTCATAACTAGCCCCAAACCATTACATGTTAGCTCTATCGAATTGGAGCTCCTGGGTTTTTTCTAAGATCAGCCGTAGTATGAATATTTTGTCGATGGTGGAGTTTCCTGGTCTAAAGACAGGCTTTAAGCGTTCACACAATAAGGCCTCTGGAGCTAGCGCAGATCAGTGGGTCTCTCTTCTTTATGATCGGGCAAACAGTATGCAATTCATCGGGCATACTTTCATCCGACCATAATTTATAGATGAATCAGTGTATGCTCCTTATAAAGTCATCGCCTGTCGCTTTGAAGAGCTCGCCAGTCAGGCATCCCCTTGAGCAGCTTTGTTGGACTTAAGCTTAGATATGGCTTAAGCTTAGATAAGTCGGATGGACGGAATTGTTGGTCTGCATCGTCCAGGTTGAAAGGTTCATTCTGCCTGACAGCTGTATTTGGTTCGTTATCGCCGTTATACAGTCTACAGAAATACTCTTTCCAAATCCTCAGCATCAAATGCGACTCCACTACCACTTATGTATAAACGAACGTCCCTAGAGGCTTTGGCTCGGTCTTTCAGTCTGTGGCATCTTTTTTTCACCTTTTCTCATCCCTGGAGTAGCATCTCTCAATTTCCTCGACCGCGGGCTTCTCATGCTCGTTCCTTTTCCTTACCAAAGCTCGTGAGCATTTCTGGTCCTTCTCTGAAGGGACGCTTTGAATGCATATTGCTTAGCACTAGCCGTCAAACTAGGTGCTTCGTTGTGGTGGCCGAGTAAAACCCAGCACATCATAGGCGGCATCCCAGATGGCTTTTCGGCAATGTTGCCACTGTTCTTCAATACTTGATGCTGGCGGCATAAAACCTCTAAAAGGATTAATAGAGACTCGATCGGAAAAGAATTTGGCGATCTCTTGCGATTGCAGCCATCCGACGTAAAATTTCCTCACAGTATTAACTAGCCTTTGCGGTGTTCGAAATATCCGTAACCATACCCTTGATACAACCAGGTAATGGTCCGAATCGATGTTGGCCCCTCGGACATCCATAATACTGGAGGAGCGCCTTACGTCGATCTCAATGTGATCAGTCTGACTGACGGTTTATTGATCAGGAGTTCACTTATGAATATCGAGATGCGGGAACCGCGTGCTAGCTGCGACAATGTTTCGGTCCGCCCCAAAATCGATTAGGCTGAATCCGTTATCGGAGGTGATGTCGTGCAGACTATACTTTCCGACAGTACCACCAAAGATGCCCTCTATTCCTAGCTTTGTATTACAGTTGCCGAGGACAATTTTAATGTCATAGCTAGGCCATTACTCGTAAGTCTTGTCCAAACGCTCGTAGTGGCTATCTTTGGTGTCGTAGCCTTAATACGGATTATTGTGACGCGCTCATTAGCATGTCGGGAATTCAATACTTCTTGCCTAAGTCTGTCTCTAACAATAAATCCGCTCTGTTTTTGCCGTCGATAAAAATCGCCGTAGTAAATATCGCAGTTTTTCACGCTCTTTTTGTCCCGCCCATCCCATCGCATTTCTTGGATGGCGGTAACATCTGTTCTGCATCAGTCCAGGGCCTTCGCTAGTTGTTCGTCTGCACGTGGCCTATTAAGGGACCTAACATTCCACGTACAGATTTTAAGTTCGTTGTCCTTATTTCGTTTCTAGGGTTTGTCAACAGTAGATCCGTTCGTATCCGAGCATTTGTTGTTGTCGTTGGTATATTAAGGCCTCGTCCGCCACCATCTCTTTTACAAGACCCTGACTTAGTTTCGGAAAACCTTACCGGCCTGAGCACCAAACATGTCGGAGTAGCCCGCATAAGGTCTTATTTGCTTTGTTTCGGAATTTTACTTCACATCTAGAGAATTCATCCGCTATTCCGTTTATAGTGCTGCAATTTTTGTCTGCTTGACAGCACTCGCGCTGGGACATCGACCAATACACGATGGTTACCACAATTACAACAACATCGCCAAGCTGACATCTCTCAGTGGCTACTCTGCATCTCTAATAAAGAAATCTACTTTCGTCTCCAGCTTGATAACATCATTAGAAATGTGGATTCCAATCCTTGTTTTATGAAGCCTTGATCTAAGGAATTTTCATATATTGTTTATCGTTTTATCTAAACTTTTTTACCGATCAACAATTTTGAATCCTCCACGTTGACAGTGTTCACCGTACCTGATTTGTTTGGCTTAAAATAATATCCACGCCTTACCGTCTCGTATTGATCGACTAAAGCTTATAGTCTCTCCGACGTCCTCTGTTTGCGCATCCTGTTGGTCCAACTTTGAGGAACTATTTCGAACATTTGGGGCTCTATCGCACTGAATATTAACGAATTCCCGTCGCAAGCCATGGTCTCGTCACGTTAGTTCTTGCATCGGGTGGATCTTGTATGTGTGTTGACCGAAACCTTTACGCAAAATTGTTCACATAGTGAACGAGCACAGGCCAAACTGCCCCGGCCGAAGCCGAATCGACAATTCTGAATCTTCAATCACATTTTCACCCAGATGGGGCTACAGTTTTTCTGCACGGACATTTCGTTGATTGGTTTTTCGGCTACGCGTCATATGGAGTGTATGTGGACGACTACGAATATGAGGAAAAAAAAATTATATATACAACCTTCTGACTCTTTCGTCCTTTTGGTGTAGGTTAAGTTAGGTTAGGTCACAGTGGCTGTTGGAAAAAAAAGCCACATAGGCCTGTTAAGCCATTGTGATGCCACGTGGATATGTAATCCTCCTACTCCTTGAACCAATTTGAGTTTCTGACGAATCTGAGGAGACTGTTAACATCTATATTGTTTAGATCGCTTAAGTCATTGTAGAAGAGAACTCCACTTAGGAGCGAGCTGGACATGTAGCCTCTGCATAAATCGTTAGTAAAAACGTCAAGCCTTCTTGCATGGTTGCCTATAAGACAGTGGCCAATGATGCCCTGATATGTTTTCTATTTAGAAAGGTCGAACTGCTAGAGCGATTCAGATTCAGGTTTGGCCAGCTGCGTTAGCAGCCACTTGCCTTCTGAAAATATCGATGGGTGTCAAGTGAAACAGAATATCCAGTGCCCAGTGACATGCTGTCCTTTGGATTTTGCTTAGTTTTCTGCAGTTGGCTGCACTGTTCAAGGCCGACCATTAGACAAACACCCCGTAGGTGGGAATCGGTCTTATAATCGGGATATATAGAAAGTGGAGGTTGAAGTCCCCATTTGCTCCTAATGGCTGTTTTGCAAGAGATGAAAGCCAGTGTAGCTTTCTTTACTCTTGAATATTAGGTCTCCAGTTTAGTGATTCCTGTCAAAACTGAGACCCAGATATTTTGCTGTATCCAAGGACTAAGGTGGTACCGTTCATTGAGAGAGGGTCCATGGCCCGAATTTTATATTCTGTAGAAAATAGAACAAGATCAGTTTTATGGGGGTTTACTCCCTATCCACAGCGATACGTCTAACGCGTTAATCTGTTAAGATCTTGCTGTAAGAGTTCTTTTGTGGCGTTCAGATGTTTTTATAAGACGGCTGTAGCAACGTCGTCCCCATAGGCAACCACCTGCTGCCAGTTATATCAGCAGTTCATTGACCACAAAATTCCAGGAAATGGGGGAAAGGACACCGCCTTATCTCTGTCCACACATCTTCCACCAGAAGTCCCATACAGTTTGGAGTAGATAGTTCAGCTCTTTAGCATAACACCGATCAACTCCCGAAGTAAGTCATCTATATTCAGAGTTGACAGCGCAGCTGTGACTGCGGATGTGTTGACGTTGTTAAAGGCTCCTTCTATGTCTAGGTACGCGACTACTGTGTGTTCCCTAATGTATACTCGTAATGTAGGGATCGTTCGATGTGGTTGGACAGCGAATCTAGAGCTGTTTCCACCGACTTCCCTTTACAGTTGGCATGTTGAGTCGTAGACTAAAGTTGTGGATCAATTGTATAGTAGATCGTATATGGATGTCAATCAGTCGTTATACAGTTTTCAGAAGGAAACACGACAGACTTATAGGTCGTGGGACAACATTAGAACATTTTCCGGCTTTAAGAATGAAAACAACTCTAACTTTTCTCCATGACAAGGGAATTGTGGATCATTTCTACGCAGCTGCTCATTATATTCTCTGGCGTTAGCAAAATGATACATATCTGAGGACCTTCGTAGTTCTACGGGTATTATACCGTCTGGCCCAGCAGACTTGTATGGTTCGAGGCTATGTAGCTCCGAGAGCAGCTTGTCTCTTTTAATCGGTCGGTGAATTTTAGTCGCGGCACTAGTAGTCCTACAAAGGTTGTTACTGGCCGTAAATAGGGAGCTATCTGGAGAATGGGTAACCAGTAGCAGATTGAGTGATTCATCACTTGAGGTCTTCTAAGGACCATTGGTTTTTTTTCAAAAAACTAGGCATTATGGAGAGGACATTTCTTAGCCTCGATGCCACAAAGGTTTCTGTTATTTTGTCACAGAATGATCACGATTGTCGCTTTACCTGCGAGCTCATTGGTGTTACCTGTTCGTTAGCATTTGAGAGATATTTTCGGAGGCAAAAGTGAATCTTGCACTTCTTGCCGGTTTTTTAGTACTAAAAGTGGGCTCATTTCCAATGTTGCAAACAATGAGGTTAGACCTTATAATGTACAATAGGTAATCAAAATGTGACTCACCTCTATCCTTAATGTCGGTACTGCTCCATATTGTGTGACTGCAGGATTAGAATGATGAGAGTCTATAAGTATAAGTATAGTCTCTTTAATATTTTTTGACAAGGACTTATTATTCAGTTGCCTTCTTAGAACAAAGAAACAGCGATTGGCAAGAGTAACCTTCGTTCGATTTCTGATGAAATGTCATTATCAGATTTAATATCAGAGCCGACAAAGTTGACAGCGTGACATTTGACAGCCCTCTTTCTTGACTAAAAACATTCTTGCCGATCTTGTTCCAATATTTGCGAACGATTCAGTGCGTTTTACCAATGATGTTGTCAATGCAATCAGCGTTTGCAAGTAGTTGTATAGACTTTTGGAAAATTTTCCCTCTACTTAGAGTTAATACACCTACGTCCATTTTTGACATCAAAATCTCCAACTTTTACAGCAGGCGTTCTGCATCCTCATTCTGCACAATCTGGCGAATTTGGCAAGATTATCTTGGTATCCTTGGTATTGCTGGTATCTTTAGCTTCAAGCTGTACAACGTAGAGGAAACATCTGTTACATTTGAGCCTGCTTAACGTTAAATTTTCTGACGGTATTTTGTCGGTTTCGTGGTATTTAGGAATCCTGCATCCATATCGTAAGACTATATAGGATTTGTTACCTAAGTCTACCTCTTAGAGAAAATCAAAGCCTGCTTGGGTATATTGTTTCAGTTGTCTGTAGTAGATGCCATATTAATCTCGTACTTGTTCGTCGTTCTTTTGCCCTGATCATCTTAACGCCCTTTCTGATGGGAACAGACTTGCTTTCCGTGGAATACTATTTCCGTGGCAGAGTGAGAGACTCTTTCATAGGCAGACGATTTAAATTTAAAAGGTTACTCATTATACGGCTTCTTACTGTTAGCCAAGATTTGAACCCAGACCTTCTTCCGTAGTCATCAACGAACTTAACCCCTGCGCCACGACACAGCTGGGCCAAAATATTTTTCGGGATTTTCTGTGGTTCTTTTGCCCCTTTCGAGTGAGGAGATAGTTTTCAAATCGTCGACGTCTTAGGAGGTCACGTAGTCTTGGTATAGTGAGTATTTCGGTTTGAGTAGCATTAATGGATTTATTTCATCAGATTTAAGACGTAGATCGTTATAGACCACAATATTCATCGAGCATATGCGTCAAAAAAAAAACCTTTATATGACATCCGCCGTAAATCAGACAAGGCCGTGTTGGTATTCCCACAATGGAGATATAGTCTTCAGACAGTATGTCCAACATAGTAAATTTTTAAAAGTTGTGCCTGAGTGTTGGTAATTAAGTTTCTTACTATTTGTTCAAAGCATAATGGTAAACAGGGTTAAGAGTAGCGCTTCACCGCTTTTAAGGTCTTTTTCGATATCAAAATGGTACAGTAGTGTTTCTTCTGACCTTGATGAACAAGCAAGATTTTTTATACCAATCTGCGCATCCAGATGGACATTCAAAAATAGCAAGGGTCGGTTGGCGTTGAACAGGTCATCTACCTGTTATTATAATTGATAAAACGATGCCAGGTATCGGTTTGGAAACTTATGGGTTTCTTCAAAATTACCACAATAGGGGAACCCGGCCTAAAATGGACCACCTTAAGCAAAATATCCTGTATCTCGTCTGAAACCTAATAAAATAGATTCAACAACATATCCAAAGAAGTATTCTTTACAAGTTTCTCAATCTTAAAAAGTTTTAATAAGTGCCAAAAAAATGCATTTTTAAAAAGTGCTGTGTGTCTTATTTCTTATATATACTATGTAATATAAAATGGCACACCAGTATGCAATTTTACTAAAGTAAAACAAAAGATGTATAGACGTCATTACAAATTTTATTTGAAAAAAAAAAAAAACAAAACAAAATCATAGATAACATTGCACGTATGTATAAAATAAAAATGCACATATGTATATATAAAATACATAAGCAAAAAAAACAGGAACTCCATAAAATATGTTTTTAAAACATTTTAGTTCCAAATATCGCAAATACCACCTTGATCAAAAAGTTCCCGGAATGTGTTCCGAAAATTGGAAATCATCTAAATCTATGTATATTTTGCCCTTCAGAGTACTCCCCCGCTGGAAACACACTTATGCCAGCGCTTGATCCAATCCTCGAAACATTTTTTATATTCGCTTTTCGGTATGTCCATCAGTGCTTCCTGCGATTTTTCCATTACTTCCTCTAGGCTGCTGAAACGCGTTCCCCGTAGTGGTTTTTTAACTCGATTGAACAGAAAGAAGTCACAGGTGAATTCGGTGGCTGTTGGATGGTATTTCTTGCATTTTTCGTCAAAAAATTACGAATAATGATGGCACTGTGCGACGGTGCGTTATCATGGTGCAAAATCCACGAGTTTTCTGCCCACAATTCTGGTCTTTTTCGGCGAATTGCTTCACGCAAACGTCTCATAACGCCCAAATAATACGGGTACTCTTTGTTTACTGTCTGGCCTTCTGGCAAAAATTCATGATTCACTATACCGTTGTAATCCATGAAAACCGTGAGCATTGCCTTCTTTTTGGACTGAAAACGACGTGGTTTTTTTGGTCTCGGCTCATTTGGTGAACGCCATTCACTTGTCTGATGTCTGGATTGCATGTCGTACTCATAAACCCACGTCTCGTCTCCAGTAATGATCCTTTTGATGAATGTGGGATCGGATTCAGCCTCGCAAATCATCTCTTTTGCGACGTCAACACGGTCTCTTTTTTGCATGAAATTGAGGTCTTTTGGCACCAACTTTGCTGCTACACGACGGAAACCCAAATCATTAACCAAAATATCTTGGACGGATCCATAGGCAATGTTCAAGTGCTATCTCTCTGATGGTTAATTTGCGGTTATTGACCAACATTTCTTTTACTTCATCAATGCTTTCGTCGGTTTTCGATGTCGATGGTCTGCCACTGCGCTCATCATCTTCGATTGACTTTCATTGCAGAAGCATTTTTCCAACATTTCCAATGTTCGCGCACCATTAAATCCGTTTTTTACGCAAAATTTAATACGAGTACAAGTTCGTTGTTGCAAATTGAAACCCATTTCTAAAATTGTAAAAAATCGCCAACACACACGTGGTAGATGTACTCTTGGCTACGTAACTTTTGCAAGTGTCAAGCTATGACGCTAAAATTTAGATATTCTCTCTCAACAACAGATTTACCAAATTAACAAAGAAAACAGAACTCAAATCGGAACAATGGGAGCTCCACACGGTACTTTTGATCAAGGTGGTATGTCGGTCAGTCTTTTTAGGAATACCTGCCCATTCTGTATGCGACCACAAAAGGCATTTAGAACATTTTATCCAAGATTCGCCAGGCTTCGATCGACTATATATGTCGTTACAGTAAAGGCAAGCTGTATCCTCATCGCTGGCTTGAAAATCTTGTTCGGAATCGCTTTCACACAAATTTTTTATTTTCTTTTTTGCTGCTTTTCTAGCTTCGATTGATTTCTTTTCGGCAACTTTGGCCTTGACTTCATCTACGTATGGAGTGCTAGTCAAAATTTGACTGCCTTCAGCTTTCCGCTTTCGCACGTTATCGCCAGAAAATGTGGTACAGCTAAAATGTCAATTGTTTTAATTTGGAAGCCTGTGTTGGAGGAGCAATGCGTCGGTGCGGTTTCCGAATTTGTTATATCTCTCAGAGGTGAGGTCAGAGAACTGTCAATATTTGTCTGAGGAAAAATATCTAGTGTTTCAATAGGTGGTGGTGTATTTTCATCAACAACCAAATTTGAACTGTCAGTAACTGGAATATTTGTAGTTTCAGCTACTGCAAATAAATGATCAGGAAAAGCGTCTTTATTTAGTGGCCATACGCCAACTTTTTCAAAAGACTGACAGCATTTAAAACAGATGCTGATTTACCATAAGCATCTTTAAATAATGCAGCTATCTGATACTGTGTGACAACCCTACCCGGATGATTTCTTAACCACTTACTTATTTCCTGGTTGTAATAGCTCTTAAGGGTCCAAAAAATGAAACATCAAGAATCTGCATCCGGTGGTGGGTGCAATGGAGCGGAAAGGATAACATTATAATCCCCTTTTCCTTAGCCTGGCGAATCACATTCAAACTCTTATGTGCTTTATATCCATCAAGCAAAAGTAGTACCTTTTCATTTACTGAGGAGTGTGTGAACCTTGTAAAGTGCTGAAGCCACTTTAAGAAAAATTCGGAGTTCATCCAACCAGAATCACTCACAAGGCCTAAAGTGTCTGGAGGTGCGCTGTCAAGCAGTTCATGCTTCCACCGTTTTCTTGCAAATATTTGCACTTACACAATAAACTACCGTTACGTGTTGCCCTCTTTCCGCACTCGTCGTCCCGTTTTGGAAAAAATTGTTGGTAGTTTTTGTACAGTGGATAAACCAGACTCATCCACGTTCCAAATCTTGACACCAGCAATTTTTTGTTTATCTGATAAAGTCTGAAAAAACTTTTTCACTTCCGGCTTATTAAATGCTTATGCTCGAGCTTCAGACGGGGGGTCCGGTTGCCTTAGAGACAGATTCGAGTGTCTTGAACGAAAACCTCGCCCACCCAGCTTTGTTTTCTTCCATATTAAAGCGGTGCTGAATATTATTTTTGACGGCTAGTTGGAAAGCAAGGCAGAAAATGTCGTCACACAATAAACCCAAACATGTGCGATTCTAGAAGCACTATATGTTCAACTAGCTCTTCCTCCATTGCTATGGAAAATGTATTGTTAAACCTTCCTAGATCCTTTTGTGTACCTTTTACTGCTTTATTTGTATTTCTTGTTCGCCTTCGTAAGGTACTTTTTGGAACATCAAAAGATCTGAAGTTTTCAACCAGCCCATCTCATCATTTTGAACCGCTTGTATAGCTTGCGTCATGGATTCCTTTGTTCAGGACTGCTTGTGTCTTTTGCGAATGTGTCGGCCAACCATGATTGCCTAGAAATCAAAAGAAAATATGTGTGTATAAAATGGTATACCATTCCATTTTAGGCGAGAACTCGGTGTGACATTTTACCCGTTCGAAGTTACTTCTTACAACTTCCAGTATTAATAACAATTAAAAAAATTGTGGACAACTGATATCTCTTAAATATAAATAACCATTCTATACTTACATTCACTTGCAATCAGCATCAAAAAATGGCGTATTTGTTGTACAAATTTTATCACGAACACCGAGCAAAAATACACCACGGGCAGTTCTATAGAAAAAGTGATGTTATGTTATTCAACCGCTGAAGCTTGTCAATATTTCGTTTGTGTCAGTGGTGCCAAGTAACCCAAAGGGTTGTGTTCAAAAACTAATGAAATTCTATTCTATTTGGATTTTACTGCAGGTGTGCCATTTTAGGTCAGGTTCCCCTAAATCTGGTGTATCGATCAGTGCATATCTGGTAACGTCCAACTGGTTTGTTTACAATTGGCATTAGGCATCTCTTTTCTTGTCGTTCAGACGTTCGATGTCATATTTAGTTCTTAAAAAATTTACCAGATCTAGTCATGTCGCTTTGAATATTTTAGACTTCGCACCGGATATTGTTAGGATCATTTCATGTTGCTCTGATAGATAAAATAAAATGTTGGTCGTCGACACTATTAAACAGCTCATTCAAAAATATCTCTCAGCACCGACTGCGGGTTTGCCTCTTTGTCTCAGAATCGCTTCTGTTCCGGCTTCATAACTTCAGCGTTATTCTTAAAACTTCTTCTACTGTTAATGGCATCTTGGGTATGGAGGCTGCTATACATCTCGGTCATAAGACCGATACCCACCTACGAAGCTGTTGTCTGGTGGACGGCCTTAGAATATCAGTCGACTGTAGCAGACTAAGCAAAGTCCAACGAACAGAATATCTATGCATAAGCGGAGCCCTACGTTCTACTCCCTCCGCGGCATTAGATATTCTGTTTCATCTGACACCCCTTGATATCTTCAGCAGGCAAATAGCTGTGACTGTAGCTATTCGCCTTAAAGCGACTACACAGTGGACAAATAATTTATTTGTCTACGCTAATATTCTTAATATATTAGGAATCCTCACAGAGGACATCGATTACACCACACCTGAACTTTAGTTTGACAAAGACTTCCATGTAAGCTTCCTCTCTAGGTCCTTCGGGAGGGATAAAAGCCGATAGAGGGGTTGGTGACAGTGTTTTCTCAGATAAGCTAAATCTACATAGGTCTCTCTTTCCGTCTTCCAAATCACTGTAGCGTGTTCCAGGCCGAAATTTTTGGCGATTAGAAGCTCGGTTGTGGTTGAAGAAAAACGTGATATCTGCAAAGGATATCCGCATCTTCTCGGACAGTCAGGCCGCTATGAAGTCCCTGGACTCAGTCTCATTAAATTCTAAAACCGCCCTTGAACGCTGATCATCTCTTACAGAGATGGCAGAACAGTTCAGCCTTCACTCCAGGCAATTGTAGGGCCGACGAACTCGCCAAAATTGGAACCATTCTACCTATTCTACTGGAAAAGGGTAGGATAGGTATACCAATCGCTACGTGCAAATCAATATTAAAGCTGGATGCTAATAAAAGAACAGACTTTAGGTGGACTGTTGGACCAACATGTCTAGCAACCAAACAGATCTGGCCAAAGCTGGATCTGAATCGGTCTAAGAGTCTGGTATTTCTAAATAGGAAACATCTCAGCGCCATCATAGGTGTCATCACTGGACACTGCCTTATAGGCAAGCATGCAAGAAGGCTTCGCGCTTTTACAAACGATTTCTGTAGAAGCTGCATGGACGAGGAGGAAGGGGAGACAATCCTCCACCTACTCTGTACATGTCCAACTCTCTCCTAGAGAAGAAACTTCACTTAGGAGCTTTAGTCTACAACGACTTAAACGATCTAAAGAATGTAGACATAAACAGTCTTCTTACGCTTCATCGTAAGCTCAAACTGGTTCCATGAGCAAGAGGATCATAAAACGATGTGGCATCACAATGGGCCAATATGGCTAAGTGAGTTGGTCTTTCACTTTTACTTACTTACCTAGATATGGTGCCGGTCCTGAGCTTCTGCTAACGTAACTATCCAGCCAGCTCGATCCCTAGATAACTTCCTCCAGAGAGAACTAGTGCTCCTTACACGAATTTTCGCGTTCGAATGAAACCAACCGCATTATGTTCTAATAAAAAAGACAATTTTAACCACTATATAACATAATAGCTCCTGGTGTTGCCGGTATTAAGGCTGACAAGCAACAGACAGACTTTAATGCTTATTCTACTTGTCCAAATGAATGGCTTTGAATTGGTTTTTAATTTGGCAGCACAAAACGCCAACGGTGACAAACACAAAAGCAATTCACTGCAAAGTTTGAAAAAGTAATAGAGCTGGTAAAAATGTGGAATCTTGAGGCACTCCAACATTAATATCAGCTTTGACGGTAACTTTCACTGATGAGCATAAATTGCACCTTGGAACAACCGAAAGTTTTCCAATATGGAGATTGTAAAATATATTTTCCTTCTTTTCAAATTCCAACTTTTTATCCAACAGTGCCAATTTGTATGCCAGCCGACACAGCTGATTTTACTGGACGCATGGCGACAGTAACTGGTTGGGGACGTCTCAAGTATGGAGGTGGTGTTCCATCAGTACTTCAGGAAGTACAGGTAATTTCCATGGTGTCAGTAATATTAAAAAAAAAAATTTATAACCGATTTTCATTACAGGTACCAATTATCGAAAACAGCGTCTGTCAAGAAATGTTCCATACCGCGGGTCACAACAAGAAGATTCTCCAGTCGTTCTTATGCGCAGGTTATGCTAACGGCCAGAAGGATTCATGTGAAGTAAGTTCAACAGAATCCCTTACTTTTCTAGAAAATTACAAAAACCATTCCTTCATCTTCCAGGGTGACAGTGGTGGTCCATTGGTTTTACAACGTCCCGATGGCCGCTATGAATTAGCTGGAACCGTATCACATGGCATTAAATGTGCAGCACCGTACCTACCTGGTGTCTACATGAGGACAACCTACTACAAGCCCTGGCTAAGGAGCATTACTGGAGTCAAATAATTTACCATCCTCCTTCCATCAGAAAAGACCTTGTCTTTTCTAAAAAAAAAAAAAATTAAGAAAAAAATACGTGCTCTAGTGTCTAGTTTAGGTAATTCGTAGGTAATTTTGTAGAAAGAAAAATTCGATATTCCCTTGTCAAGGATTATGTTGTGCTCTCTTTGAGAAAAAAAACAAAAACAAAAACAAAAAAACAAATATGCTAATCTGGATCAGCCCATCAAATGGGAAACTTTGTATACAAAAAATTGTTTTTTTAAGAAAAAAAAAAAAAAAAAAACAAAATCCATATTCATAAAGAAAGTTTTAAAAAGGAGCGCTATCCTTTTGTCTGCGTGTGAATGTGACTTTAGGGAAAGTGCAGCTCTCTCCAAGGGAGACCCTTCTCTGTGTGCTTTACGATTGAACTGAATGCGATTATTATTTTTATTTGTATTTTTTTTTTTTAATTTAATTGTTGATATTAGTGAAATATTTATTTATTAATTTATTTATGAATATTTATATTTATTTATTTAAATTTCTAAAAAAAAAAAAAAAGATGGATGAAAAAAGGAAAAATTCGAAAATCACAAGTGGTCTTGCCACGGCCTTTCTGTTTGTTTGTTGTACGGATTTACTTTGCACACAAATGCAAAAAGGACTTTTTTTTTAATATCTTTGTTGTGGTTTAATTAAATTTATAAGTCTGTTAGCGACGGAAAAGCACAATCGAACAAAAATGGGAAAGAAATTTTTATTTAACAAATCTATTGTAAATTTAGTCGATTGTATTGGTTTTAATTTTTTGTGAATTTAACAAATAAAAGTTTAAGATAAATTGTAAGAAAATATAATTTGGAGTTTTATTTACAATATTTATTGATAAAAAAGATCACCTCTAGTTTCTACGACGCGATAGGTAGATTGGGCTAAAACGGATGAAGAGAGTAATGGAAAGGTTCTGCCGGAGAGCTATTTTTGACTGCTTGTCGGTCGAATGGGGTCCAGGAGAGGCGCACTCTGAAAGACCATCACCTAAGACGCATCTGAAAAGGAGAACGCACAAGATCCGGCTGAAACCGGCGCTGCAACTACCAAAAGTGCAGTTCTGATCGACGGATCTTAGATGTGCCCGGAAAACTGACCTCCATGAAAGTTCCGAAACGCCAAAAGAAACGTAACCAGCGTATCTGCATATAAGGAAGCCGGTATCATCTTGGAAGACTGGCAATGGCAACAGGCTGAATGAGTGTGTTGATCAACTATAGGAGTTGCATTCAAACAAAAGACTGCGGTATGGAAAACGGAACTCTTAAAGTAAAGTCGCACAGTGTGACAATTCGCTCATTTAGCGGGATTAAATTAATAGCGCTTAGATTTAAATGTTTTTGTGAAATGTTTTTTACTTACTTTTATGAGAATTGTTTTTAGAATGAAATGTAATAAATTTTGTAAACATATCTATAACAGTTGTGATGAAAAAAAAAACATACAACAGCCAATAATTTGCATTTTATTACTCAGTTGGTATATTTAACAATTGTAGAACTTCGTGTTCAATTAATGTTTTTTTTTTTGCTTTTGGAATGCATCAAAGACTTACCAAAAATGGATCTGAGAATACCTATTGAGAAGGTCAGTATTCGTATCCACTCGCGAGGTTTTCCTGGTAAACAGCTCCCTAAATTTTCGATTTTCCTTGTTTTTAGCTTCTCGAGCTTCCTCGGAAAGTTGTCCAATTGGAAGTATACAAGTAAAAATTATTTGTTTCCCATGAAATAGTACCTTATGTACACTTACTGGCATACAAAACCAGCCATACTTTCTGATATATAGCTCTCTCGTTTCTCTTGCAAATGTTTCTAAGGCATCTAAGTCAATTGGAAACCCAGACCCAATCGCTTCTAAAATTATGTGAAATTTGTTGATAATTTCCTTATCTATCCCTGTTATTTCAGCAGATTTTTCCTCATCCCTGAAAAATCTTCTGGCCGTGTTTCCATCATTCGTATTGCCTGACTGTTGAGTTGGCATATCAACCAATAACCCAGTTTCCGCTCTAAATCTATCCAGAATCAACTTTTTTCTTGCTTTAACCTTTTCTTTACTCTCTTGGTCTCTAACCGGCCAATCTTTAACATCCAGTCTATAAGCGATATGTAGGATACATTCCATAAATCGGATTCAAGAGTAAAGGGGACTCAGCCCATAGGACATTGCTTGTTGGTCCGCTTGCTTTTCTGAAAGTTTGGTTGAATTGTTCATTTCACATGGTTTTGCTGCGCAAATATTACAGGTTTGTGACGAAGAAGTTATAGGTGATAAAGCAGTACTTATTTTTCCGTCAATCATGGTAAGTAAGAAAATTGGTTTTATTTGGATATGAAAACTGTCATTATTTATCTCAACTGGCTGTAACATTTTAATTTATTCCTGTATTGAATCTACTTCTAACTTGATCAATTCTGTCGTTTCTTTTGCAAAGTTCAATTTAATAGGCCGGCAGTATCTTGTGGATGATGGAGCTGGATTTTGCCAAACCACTTTTTTATTTTCTTCCTGTAAGAAATATAGCTGAATTGGCACCATGGAGATACTAAAGAAGTTTTCATCGAAATGATGACCTGATGAAAATTTTTGTTTGTATTGTTTTTGTTGAGCACCATCGCAACCCCATCTTATGAGCAGGAACAATTCTTTAAGCCCAGTTTTAAAATCCGAAACAGAATCTAAAACATCTTTTTGAGCTAAGCATAAACGTCCAATGCTATAATTTACCAGGCTTTGTAAACCGCATTCAGCAGAAGACTTACTCACAGTTCGGGATAGCATTTTGCCTTAGCCTCTTTAATTTTGTGGTACGAAGGTAGTAGATTTGGAATATTTATATTAATTTTTTGACGTATTATATCGTACTGATGAGTGGATAGCTATGCGTCTGTTATCATTGCTAATGCATCATCTGCAAATATTGGCAAAAAGTCAGATGTATGTGTTTCCATTGTTTTCTTTAAAATTGAACCTTATGTATAAATGATAAAATTTATAAGAAAAAAAAAATTGACTTAAACAAAAAACTAACCTCTTTTTGGAGAACATATTGATAATTGCTTAACTGCAATAGCAGTATTTCTCTTTCCAGCTTTCCTAAGGTTTATTTCAGTCGCAGTTCTGATTTGTTTTTTTCGTAATTTCGGTTGCCATCCTAAGATACGAAAAAATTAGTATGGGTGTCGCACCTGTGCGCAAAAAGTCAAAACACTTTTTGGTTCCACATATATAAGGCTTTAAAACAAAAATGGTCTCAACCTTGAAAAACACTGAACAATTACACTTTTGGTCTAATGAACACATAAAACACATAATTTATCATTAATTTTTTACTCTCAAGCACCCCTAATTTTTACGAAAACACTTTTTATCCCAAAACAACTTACCTTAATATTCAACAATATTACATTTATTAAAAAAAAAATAAAATTTTACTTAAAGCCACGCGATCCACTTGAAAAAAAAAAACTTTACCGCTTACTCTTAAAGCTTATGAATAATTGTACACAACTTGATCTTTGTTATCATTTTTTGTTGTTGCACACGCTTTTAACATACATTTTTTTTTGCAGTCATTCAGTGGGAGGTTTAAGCTTTAAGAGGAACCGTTTTTTGTTTACATTTGTGCATGACGGTTTTTGAATTAAATCACGCTAAATGTGCAAATTGTCACACTGTGCGCCGCATACTCTTGAATGGCTAAGCAATTCAGTGGAAAGAATTCTCACCCACCCTGGAAACTAAGACTTTTGAGATTTTCAGGCTATCAAAACTGACGCGTGCCACCGTGAAAACCTATTCTCACAAGGAGAGAAAGTATTAGGAAAACAAGGACGTGGGCTTAGTTTAATCTTCTGTCAGACCATCAAATCTAGATCGGGGCTGCATGGAAGCCAAACCAAGTAGATTTCTGGCACCAACAAATTGCCTAACATCTGCACATAACGCTCTGAGTTCACTGAAATTACGAGTCCCCTTCCTTCTTAAAAAAGAGCTGATTATTCTTCACGCTGGTATTACAGCCGAAGTGGTAACTTTGGGTGAATGTAGGGGTTTACGATCCTTGCGTTTCCGGTTTGTTGCACCACTCCAATGACTACAGTTATGTTTATTAACGTGTCCGTTGCAGTTTTCATCTTTGCGCTTAATGCGGTGTAATGAATAATGGATAGCGGCACATTCAAAACACTAACTCACTTACGATCTGATAGGTCTGGATTTTCATGAATGGAGTACACCCTATGTTCTCGTCAGTTCTTGATAACATTGGTAGTTCAAACTTAGGTTTATCCGTTGTAAAACCTATTTTTTTGAACTTATAAACTCATTTCTTGATGAAGGGGACTCTTGACGTATGATTTATATTACAGGTATCTTATGCAAACTTCAACAACTGCACAATTTTCTTCATGCAACAGTCGCCGAATTATTATTTTTGTAAAACTCGCGCACACACAAAGAACGGTCTGTCTGAATTCCCAATAGTCACCCAGTGGATTGGCATGCGGCCCGCATTCCACAGATTTGTAGCGTTTACGCAGTAACTCAATCAAATAGAAACTTTGTTTTGAGACACCTTATACAAGGTGGGCAAAAGTAAGGTCATAATGTGAATTGGTTGCCATTTTGTTAGAACTGTGTTTTAGGGCTGGGTTTTAACAAAACGTTTATTTGAAGATGTAGTAATTGATGACGTTGAGTTGAAAAAATGATATCAGGCAAATGACCATCTCCTAAGTTGATGCACATTTGTGCTCGTGTTACGGCATTTTGAATTGTTGCCCGCAAAACATCTGGCTCAGGGTTGAAAGGTGACCTTAAGGCAAAAATTAGCATGGGCAAGAAAAATAGAACAGGCTTGGAAATTGGATATTTGAAGACTCAAACAAGATGTCAACTTTATTTAGATGCAGTTACAAAGGCTAGTATTTCTTCTAAAAATAAAGTCCCAAGCGAAGTGTCTACCATTAGTATTAACATAGCAATATCCGTTAACATGAGTCAGGGTACACCAAAGTAAGCCTTTTCTTAAATCCTCGATAAATGATGTCAACACTGGAGATAGACCCTAATTGTAGATCGATTTTTTTCTTAGAATATACCCAAGAATCATTTCCCAAATTATCCTTGACGAATTGCTAAAATTAAACAGGACAGCTGGACCGCGGTATTCATAGCTCCTGGAAATGACTTCATGGAGAGTATACACCAACTGATTTCTTAGATTTGGTTAGAGTGTGTGCCCGATGACTGGAATCTCAACATCGTTTGCCCGATCCACAAAAAACGAGACCTTGCGAGGCAACTGCGCCAACTAAAGACATTGAAGACAAGATCTTATCTGCCGTTTAAGCCCCTATGAGGGAAGACCACAATCGACCAAATTTTCACACACCAGCAAGTAAGTGCACTTGCAGTCTCCATTGCACAGTGAAATTCAGTATACAGGAAAAAATATAACCAAACGCATTTCCGGGAGCTATGACACTTTAAACGGCTCTAGCGATCACAGCGCAACCACAATAAAATCATCTGTCCAATCGTCACCAAATTGGAGATTTTGGCAAGTCTCACTGTCCAAATACCTTACCAGCGTTTCAGTCACCGCCAATTTAGGTGGATAAAATTATGACAACTCTGGATAACCAATCCACATCCACATTCAGCCTGACCTAAATTTGCTTAGTGAGGGAGCGACATCCACTAGATCAACCAAAATACAGATATTGGAGGAATTAAAACCCATATCTAGTAAGCCGGATGAACCATCCCTTCACGACGAACTTTATCCATCATCTGCAACTACTTCAGCCCCAACACATTCAATAGCCGCTGCCATCAAAGTACCAGCTCCGCTCTCTGTGATAAATGCAACTTCGCTCACCAATCCCGTTGCCGACAATCATAGACTGTGAGACATCCTGGACTCTCACTGAATGGAGAATGAATCTTGAAATCACCAACAATTCAGAACAGTCCATTCTTTCTCAAAGGCCGAGGTGTTTCCAAATAAGTATTGGTGGGTATGATCGGATGTATAATTCAACGGACGGCATACTCATTTCGGAAAAGATGATCATTACCCAACGGAAAGATAGGGCAGAAAATAAGTGAAAAAACAAAAAAACAAAACTAATACATAGCAACCATAACTCAACCCTGTCCCATCAACATTCCGACCCAAACTAATCATTTAAGACTAAAAATTTTCCAAGATTTTCCTTAAATCTTCCCCCTTTTGCTCCATTTATAAAGAACTCTAGAGCCCCGATACCCGATCTTCTCCTTCCTATCACCAAACCTGTAAAGTCACTTCAAAACAGTTTCAGTTCAGCTTGTTCCTACGTCTCCTAACCAAGTTCCAATTGATGTTTCTCCATTGGCCAAATATCCTACCTTTATTAGTTCCCACTTAACCCAACCCCCTCTTCACCTACCTCACCTACTAATCCCCCTGATCTAACTACACCCATCACCGCTCTAGATTCTAGATCCCCTGGTTTCCATAGTTCCCCTGCCCACGATACTCACACCAAGTTTCTCAATCCACTCCTTCTAGTCACTGTCAAACTTACTAATCAATTCTCAGATATGAACCATTACAGTCGTAGGGTCCTGTTTGAGAGATTGCCGCATTCATAAAAACGTAAGACTTTACCTTGCCTACTTGCAGGACAAACCCAACTGCGTATCCATCGATGGCATAACCGAAACCAATATTATGGTTTAGATTCAACGAAAACGCCATCCTATCAACCCAAACGAATTGATGCAACATGTGAGTTTCGACATCTCTTCTGACGAAATTCAAAAAGATCTCTCCACACTTACTTCCCATGCTGACTCCAAACGTCTTTCCCACTTACAAAGAACTCGTTCAAATTTTAAAAACTATTACAAGTCCTAACCAACCGAATTGGAAACTGGCAATTTAGCAGTTATTGAGAGCAAAACCAAGTATATCTTGTCAAAGAGAACGGACACAACATTGACGAATTGAACAGAACGTCGCAGTCGACAGCGAGGTAGTAAGGGACTTTGTCTCCTTTGGCTATGCCATTAATTCTGCCAGCAACACCTCAGCAGAAATAAAACGAAGAATCATTATTTTCAATTGCTGTTTATTTGTCGCTTTGGCCTTTCTGAATTAGGGTCGCCACCGTAAGAAAAATTATAATTAATGCGTGTGAAGTCCTTTGCCAAACATTGTCTTCAATTTATATGCCCCCTTGAAATCCCAGCGATTGGAAAAATGGGGTGCATTTGGGCAGCAAATTTTTCCGTTTTCAGCCAGAAAAATTGTGCCTTACTACTTTGTATAATGGGACCATATCCCGGTGTTCTGTTTGACGAGCCAGAGGACACTTTCAATTCAAGGCTTTCAAAAGTTCGACGAGTTATTTTTTTGGCATTTTAGTGACTCGGTGGCAGATTGTGGGGAAGTGCATAGAGTTTCAGCCTAAAAGCGCCGACAAAGTGGTTTTGGCATGCACAATTTTGCAATTTTTTTTTTTTTTAAAAAATTACAGATTCGCTTTACAATCAGAAAATTTATTGTCCACCACATTATTGTGATTCATATGACAAAGGCGAATAAGTTCAAGGCATGTGGCGTTAAGTGATAGAAAGTTTATCACCTGTATGGTCTGTGCGGTGAAGGATGCGGCAGCAATAATAGCTCCCAAAATGCCTTTGGAGTCCGTAAATTACTTACTTCATATTTCATAAACGAATTAAAAAATTAGAAAATAAGATAAGAAAACAATTTTGTAGTTGGTTTTAGGTTAGTAGTAATTAAATAGTATAGCACGCTCGCTATCGTTAAGGGGCAGTCAGACCACTGGTGACATGCAGTTCATTATGTAATCCTGCAAGCTTTTCATAACTCCCACCACTTCATTCTCTAGAGAACTCAGTTTCTTCTTTGGAGTGCTCTTCTCCGAGAGCAAATTCCTTAAGGAAGCAGCCGAAAAAAGTGGAGGTGGATGGATCGCTGGCAGAGCTTTCTACTGGACTTGAGACTTCAGGAGTGTCAGGTCAGACGAGCAAGTCTCCTCAGATGAGTGGTTGCAGATTGACCTGAAAATTGATGAAATGTATTAATCAGACATGACAGTGTAGGAAAATAAATTTGCTTACGTCCGGGGCACCAAATGTTTTCTCAAGGACTCCATCTGAGCGGAATACTTCCATGAGACATCCGTCACATCCGCTGCTTGACTCGACAAACATCTCTTCGATATAGTCCTATTAAAACTGTCTGGAAGAGCTCTCCATTTCCTCTTGCAAGTTTCAACTGTAAATATCAATTTTACGAGTAAAGGTAACAAAATTAATTTTTAATTAACACTGACTAGGAGCACCAACTTTTTTGGCCACTTTCTCCCACTCAAGCATCTTCTTCCTCGCATTTTTATAAAGTGGATTTGGCAAATTCCACGATATTTCCTTATTCCTCACAGATTCAATCAATTTTTCAATATTCACTTTAAGTTCCATCTTTCCTCCTCCAAGACAAATATGAAATGACATTTTGTTTGCTAATGCGCTCAGACTTTTTCTAAACCTTCTTACAGCAGTCGGAAGGCTGAATTCACTGAGTCTTGTCTGGGTGCCAGGTCAGAATAGAATCACGGGGAATGAAAAAACCGATGAACCTGCTAGGCAACCCAATCTAAGTAGTTAGGGCTTCCATTGACAGTTGGGTTTCATATGAGGACAACTGCAGATGGCATGACTCTCTAGATTGGAGGCAGAACAATGTCTCCCGACGTCTCTAAGAAATCGGCCGCCTTCCTGTTGTCCCTCAGCAGGAAAAACTGCAGACTGCTTACTGGCGTCGTGGCGGGGCACTACACTTTTGCTAAGCACTTAACACATGGGCTGAAAAGCCCGTGCCGTTTCTAAGAGTTTCAGTTAGTACCAACCTTCAAAAAATACGTGTATAAATTTGACAGCTGTCGGACGATTAGTTCTCGAGATATAGCGTTGTGAGTGAAGCAACTTTTGTTATTGTGAAAAAAATGGATTCAAAGCAATTTCGTGTGTTGATTTATCATTGCTTTTTGATGGGAAAAAATGCAGCCGATGCAAAGAAATGGCTTGATAAGTGTTACCCGGACTCTGCACCAGGCGAACGAACCATTCGCAAGTGGATTGAAAAATTTAAAAGTGGTCATACAAGCACCGAAGATAATGCACGCAGTGGAAGTCTAAAAGAGGCTGTTTCAGATGTAAACATCAAAAAAGTCCACAAACGATGTCAAAAGAGCGTGTTGGATATATCATACACGAATATTTGGACATGCGAAAGCTGTGTTCAAAGTGGTTGCCACGTTTGCTCACAGTCGACCAAAAACAACAACGTGTTGATGATTCAGAGGAGTGTTTAAAGCTGTTCAACCGCAATAAAGCCGAATTTTTGCGTCGGTATGTGACAATGGACGAAACTTGGCTCCATTACTTCACACCAGAGTCAAGTCGGCAGTCAGCTGAGTGGCGAGCAGGCGACGAACCTCGTCCTCGGCTGGCAAGGTTATGGCAGCCGTATTTTGCGATGCACATGGAATAATTTTCAACGACTATCTCCAAAAGGGGCAGACTATCAACAGCGACTATTACATTGCGTTGTTGGAGCGTTCGAAGGACGAAATCGCAGAAAAACGGTCGCTTTTGAAGAAAAAGAGAGTGCTGTTTCATCAAGACAATGCACCGTGTCACAAGTCGATGAAAACGATGGCAAAATTGAAAGAATTCGGCTACGAATTGCTTACCCACCCACCGTATTCTCCAGATTTGGCCCCAGCGACTATTTCCTGTTCGCAGACCTCAAAAGAATGCTCGCCGGAAAGAGATTTAAGACCGAATCGCCGAAACAGAGGCCTATTTTGAGGCTAAACCGAAATCGTACCACAAAACTGGTTTCAATCAGTGTATCGCCCTCGAAGGCAACTACGTATATTGATAAATAAAGTTGAATTTTGCAAAAATTTTCTGTTTTACTATAAAACGGACTTTCGCCATGTGTTAAATGTGCTGGATATAAGTGTATTCTGCAACGCTTGATGTGAAAGTAAGTGAAAGACGACACCGCGGACCACTACCTCTATGAATGTCCGGGTTACGCTCGCGTCAGGCTGTAGGTATTTGGCGTTGACGTGCTGGGGGCTAGTATGGTAGGCACTTTATCACTGAAGCGCTTACTAATCTCTCTGGAAAGACTGAAAGATTCCATTAAAAAGAACTCACAGGTGTACAATGGACTAGTTCTTTGTCTGAGTACTTTATTCCGACATAAAAAAAAATAGATAGAACGTCATATTCAACAACTAGTATAATGCCGAGGTAGTAAGGAGCTTTGTCTACCTTGGCCCTGCTATAAATTCGACCAACATCTCAGCAAAAGTAAAGCGAAGAATCACTTTTGCCAATCGCTGTATTTTTGGGTTAACTAAGAAGGCAATTGAATAGTAGGGCTTTATTCCGAAAACCTGAGGAGACTCTTTATAAATCCCAAATCATCCTATTCCCACTTTATGGCGCTGACGAACTAAACAAGCTGTACAACGACCTGGTCAGAAAACTGCGCATAAGTCGGCTGAAATGGCTAGCACATGTAGAACAAATGGACACCAATGCTCTGGCCACAGAGTCTTCGAATATAACCACCTCGCCTTAGGTGGCGCGAACAATTAGGAGGGTATTTCAATCGACTGGAGTGGCCTGCTAGTTGAAACCCAACTTCACCATGAACTGTAGTGCCACTTAAGTAAATAAGTAACTAACGCAAAGAAAACAAGCTTAAGGATGCATTCATTTCTACTTGAAAATTTATTTTTCTTGTTTCTTTTCTTCTTTTAAAAAAAATCACATCTTTTCTTTCGTAACGTATTTTTAACTCTATAGTTTGTTTTGTTTTTATTTTATAATAAAAGTAAAGAAAAAACTAAACTTAACATAATTATTTAACAAAAAAAAAACACAAAACAAAACAAAATGCAGCAGACAAAACATTTAGGATGAGGAAATCTTAATAAGATAAAATGAAAATAAAAAATAAAAAATATGTGTACACACACAATAGAGCATAATTTAATAAATATACAGGAGTAAACTTATAGAATCTCATTAGAGTTTAGCAATTACATTTATTTTATAATCTTATTAATTAGTTTTTTTTTTTTAATATTTAAATCACCACTTAATAAATGATAGCTTATCACTGGTAAACATAATCTTCAAATCAAAAATACACTTGCGTGCTTCCAATTGTTTTTGTTCAGTAAAATATATTTTTTATAAATACAATATATTATTTATTATATACTCGTATATATATATATATATATAATGATTTGTATTTTTATATAGATCCGTATAATGTATATAAGATTTACAATTTGCAATTATTGTGAGTTTATAGGAAAATAGTAGGTGTGTCCAAAAGCAAAACGCCAAACATTTGAATTTTTCATTTTTCATTTTGCAACAAATTGTTGTTTTTTATATTATAATTTGTTTAACACATAATTTTGGTAAACTTAATTTTTTGTTTTTTATCTTTTCGTTTTGTTTGTTAAGTAACACTTAAAATATATATGCATCTCTATGTGTATAATTTTACATTTTGTTTTGTTTTCTCTAATTTTACTTCTAGGATTCCTGTTTTCTTTGCTATACAATTTGATTACATTTATAAATATTACATAATTATGATGTAATGGATAATTATGTACCAATGAACAATTTTTATTTTATTACAAATCTATAGGACATTTGTGATTTTTATTTAAAGTTGAGACGAATTAAGAATTCTTTCAATTTGAAGCGGGAGTTTTGAAAATGCTAAGAGTTTAAGAAGAAAGTCAATCAATGCTTTGAAGGAAATGTTAGAAAATTTAACGCCCGCTAATAAATGAAACAGAAACTAAGTTAGTTCATAGAACTTCATTTAAATTAAGCGTGGAAAAATAAAATCGGTGGCTGCTATGAAACACTGTGTTCAAAGTACAACTTCCAATAGCTGACCGTTTATCAAGAGGAGAAGGCTTTGAGAGCGAATCAGGAAATTTAGCATAACATACCATATATCAGCTAGAAGGACACCACCATTAGAAAGTCGTTGACCATTAACTTTACAATTATCTATCCGCTCGGCAAAGAGAACTGCTTTAAGTTTAAAATAAATGGACTCGGAATTGAAAAATCTCCCACAGGAAGACTACGCTACTTATCATACACAGATGACATGCTACTCTCCGCCCAATCCAGGGAAGACGCCGACCGGAGGCTTGACATGGCTCACAACTTTTTCGAAGCTCGGGATATGAAAATAAATAAAATGAAACCAAATTCCTACAGCTATAGACAGTAGAAGGACAGTTCCGATAGCTAGGAGCCGAACTGAACGCATCAGGTGAAGCAGTATGTAATAACACACTTGAAGCTAATTTGAATGTCCATGATATTAGCTAGACAATAGACAATTTTGTGCCATTAGCGATTAAATATGATATTGGGCATATGCGCGCCACGGCTAGCTCGATTAAAGCGCAATCTTAAAGTCCAATTTTTGACAACTTTATCGAGCAACTGGGGCCGTATATCAGCAATAACACGGCGAATGATGAATTCCAAATCGCCCAACGTCTCTGGTTTATCGACATAGATTAGTGACTTCACATAACCCTAAAGAAAGTAATCTAAAGGTGTGAGATCACAAGATCGTGGTGGCCAGTACATTACGCGAAATTATGCGCTCAGCAAATGTTTTCCGCAATAAAGTGATGCTCTCCCACGCCGTGTTTCATGTTGCTGCATCTTATTGAAACCAAAGCTGTCACGTCAATGCCATTCAACTGAGGAAGTCAGAAATCATGTTTCTCTAGCGCTCTCCATTGACGGTAACATTCTGGCCGGAATTGTCCTGAAAAAAATATGGGCCGATTATTCCGCCAGCCCATAAAGCACATTAAACAGTGAGCTTTAATGGTTGTAAGGGCGCCTCGACAAAGGCTTATGGGTTTTCTCCATTCCAAATTCGATAATTTTGTTTGTTTACACATCCATTTAACCAAAAATGGGCCTCATCGGAGAACTAAATTTCGCGTTGAAAATAAGTATCAAGCTGAATCATGTTTTCGGCCGATTCACCGAACCTACGACGCGTATAATGATCGCGCGGTTTCAACTCTTGCACAAGCTGGATCTTACAAGCTTTTAAGCAAAGAACTTTCCGTAAAACCTTCCACAAAGTAGATAGGTATAGCTCCAATTGCTCTGCACGATTGCGAATTAACTCATTCGGATTCTCCTCAACACTGCGCTCCACAATTGCAATAACTCCTTCTGTTCGCACTTTTTGTCATATTTGGGGATGTGTATTATGTCGACGGTAAAATGGACGTAGCGCATGACAAGTTTGGCGAACCGAACCATGGTTTTCAAAATAAGTTTGCACAATTTGCACGCGTTGTTCTGGCGTTAAACTATTCATCATAAAATGCCAAAATGTACTAACCACAGATTAACTTTCAACTGTCAAACTGACAATCTGTAGAAACAGTGGTGCCAGTTTAAAAACCAAACCTCTAAAAAAAACACCCTTTCCCCCCAAGACCTGCTGGTTGAACTGCAAAGACTACAAAACGCACCACTAAAACTCCAACAGAAGATGAAGATACTGCGAAAATTTCAATTTTCTTCTCCGCTACATACCATACTTTCAAAGACCGACCATAGTGCGGAAAGCACTTAAAGAACCAGACAAAAAACTTCACACCTTTGCCGGAAAACGCTCCTCAGTGCGCACTATCACAACGCAATTTTCCACACCTCCATAAAACAGGGCGAACTCGGTATCATAGAACTCCGAAGCCAAATAACCAATATTATCATACAACGCCTGAAAAAACTAGAAAGACAGATGACCTATTTAATGAAATCACCGCCATATGGCACAACTGGGTAGCGAGCATCAGAGACATGCTAACCCCCAACACCCTCACCAGATCCCAATACGGTAGCATTCAAGCAACCGCTCTAGAAAAATCATACTCCGGAAATGGTATCCGGCAGGTTCGACACCACAGACCCATTATCAGGAGCCCACCGATCTTTTGGAACATACGAGTCATCCACCTTCGGTATAACCTGGTCGACATATCATCAAACCCACCTTACCTTATAGGATACCGTGCAAATTGCGGAAAAGTGGAAAGCCTCCCGCGTATTTTGCAAGGCTGTCCGCTCACCCATTGGGAAAAGATTCACCGCCATAACTTCGCTCAACTGCCTCTGATCGGCAACAACAGAACCCAGAACAAGGTTTCGAGACGGGACCCTAAAAAACCCGACATCATCTTTCAGAAGGGAAACCAGATTGTAGTAAGTGACATCGGGATTCGCTGGAAGGACCCTGAAAGCTTCGCCCTCAAATATAACACCAAGCCTGCGACATACAGCACACAACCCTTCGTACGTGAGATACTGCCTTCACAATAAGCATACCATATAACCACCCAAGCACAGCAATATGTGGAAGAAATAACAAATATGTGGCGAACCATCTATTGTAATAGCCTCGGATAATGGTACACTCATCGTGGGCGACCCTGACAAACGATTGAAGGACAACGATCTTTGGATCTGGACGTGAAATGATCGGTGATCGGACACCTAACAGACCGCATGCTGTTGAACAGCTAGCGGAGATCCTCAACTGCTACAAAGCAGACATAACCGCCATCCCAAAACGTAGCATTTATTCGGATGCGGATTCCCTGTAAGAGGGAGATGTCTTAAGCTTTAGACATATAACCGAACGCCTGACGACGATTCGCGTAATCATAAACTTGATAAACACCCAAGCCCCAAAGACTTGCCAAAGACTATAGTGGTTGATGCCATATTTAAAATATATATATGTATGTATGTTGTACCCTTATTTTGCACTGGTAACTATGGAGACCTGTGGAAACCGGTCCTAAGAGCTGTTGGTCAGAGACACCTTGTACACAAGAGCAAGGTAGGGAAGTCAGTCGTGTGTGAATCGTCGAAGTGTTTAGATGTCATTAGCAGTTGAGAAGAATAGAATTACGTTTATATTAAATTAACCAAGTTGCTTCTATTGATAGTTTAATGGTAAATAGTAGGTTTATACTAGATCGCGCAAAAGTCATAACTCTTTCGGAAGATGCTATAATTTTTTACAAATGTCAATTCTACTTTGACATTTGTGAAGCAAACAGATCATACACGTCAACAAGACATGAATCGCTATACTCCTAAGGAACACGAAATAATTGTTACTATTTTTTTTGCGGAATAATACGTCAGTGTGCTGGCGCAGCGTGAATTTCGGCGCAAATTTTCCGGTCGTCCGACATCAACTGGGCAATCACTACGACGTTTAGGCGCTGGCCTAGAAGAGTATGGGACAACACGAGATGCTGCCAGGTCTGGCCGGCCCTGGAGCAGCCGTTCTACTGGAAGGCCTTACCACCGAGATCCTTCAGTTCGAACACAGGATGCGATTGCTGCTGAGCAGCCATAAAAAAAACAAATCCAAGCGATTCGACCGTGAACAGGCAATCACTACTATCCCCAAAGATTTGAACATATTTCCCTACAAAGTTCAAATTACAAGCAAATTGAGCCGATTTGACTGGAATTTTGCCAGAAGATCATTCAAATGATGGAGGAGGACGACAACATGTTGAATTCAATTTTTTTGTCTAACAGGGTCCATTTTGATTTGAACGGTAATGTAAATAAGCAAAATTGTTGACGGAACTGCATCCAGCGCGAGTCACAGTGTGGTGGTGTGCAGTTTAATCAAGCTGCATTGTCGGGCTACATTTTTTTTTTGCAGAAAACGGTCAATTTAAAGATATTGAAGGAGTTTTTCTACCCAGAATCACGCCGAAAGAGAATCCCTTTCAACTTCACTTATAACCAGGCTATTATGACGGAATTACAGCGAAAATTTCAGAAAAAAAAAATTTAAAGGAACTCCATTTACCGTTGGCCCCTTAGGTCTTCTGACTTGACTACACCTGATTTTTTTTGTGGATTGCAAGCAGGAAGTATACAAAACGAGACCCAGAAGCTGTAATTTTTTTTAGGTTTAGTGGGGGCTGAAACCCCATTTATTTGGCTTAACACAAGTTCAATCTAACTTAAAAACTAACAGAAAGACTTAAGAGCTAGGAACCAAGGGAATGATGCAGTAGATCTTGTTTAAGACGAGGAGCGCTCAGGTTGAAATCAAAAACGGAGAGGTTTGAGTTGACCTTTCGGAGTATACGGGTGGTTGGTTCGTTGGAGCCATAAGAGGTGCGGTGGACCGGTAGATAAAAGAGACAAGGACAACGTAGATTACGTGGGCTGGTGTTGAAGGAAATAGAGTTAAAAAGGGATTCGCAGTCGGTTCATATTGAGAAGTTTGAGGAGGTCCTGATCGGGAGGTAAAATTAAAGGGTTGTTCCAGGGCAGACCACAGAGAGCAAATCGGAGGAATCGACGTTGAATACCCTCGATTCAGAAAACATGAACTCGGTAGAAGGGGGATCAAGCTTTAGTGGCATATTCAAGCTGGGGGTTAACAAAGGTAACATAGAGAGATCTGGTTACATACGGGTTGGAAAATTCCTTGAACCACAGTTTAATAAAGTTAGTGATAAGTTGGCTTTAAGGATTATCTTACGAACAAAAATTAACCTGACAGTTGAATAATATGCCAAGGTCTTCAGAACCAGCGGAATTGGCTGACCATAGAGAAAATAATGTGAGGGAGAACACGGGTTAAAGATTGACATTTGGCTATATTAAGTTCTAGCCAGTTTTTGAGGCACCCGATTGAAAACCGATCAAGGTCTTCTTTAAGAAGGGCAGAGTCATGGGGAGAAGAAATAATTTAAAAAAAATTTCTGTCGTAAGCGTAAAGGGAGAGGGAGAAGTGCTTAATGACTCTCAAGATCGTTAATAGTAAGAATGAAGAGAAGAGGACCAAGATGACTGCCTTGTGAAACTACAGATGAGGCCAGGAATGGAAGAGAAAGGGCGGATCCATTTTAATAAAAGAGGCTCAAAGCCGAGAGCAGACAACTTGAAGAGGACCAATTGAAGAGATATCATATCAAACGCTTTAGTGAAATCGGTTGCGATAACATCGATTTCTTTGCCATTTTCTAAGGCTACGAAACCAAAAGACACGAATTCAACTAGGTTTGTGGTAGTTGATCTGCCTTTTAGAAAACTATGTTATCAGGGCGAAATAAAGGGCTTGCATTTGAAGCTTAAGGCTTCGTATAAAGGGGTTCAAAGGGTTTGGATATATGAATGTTTAGCAATGGAACGATAATTGGTAACTTCATGCTTAGATCCCTTTTTGTGTGTCGGGACTATAAAAAGTGTCTTCCAAATCTGGGAAAATTCTCCTTGTGTAATTGATAGACGAAATAGTTAGGAAAGGGTTAGAGACAGTTTGGAAGAGCATTTTTTAAGAGAAACGGCGGCGAGACCATCTGGGCCAGTTTTTGTAACTGCAAGATCGAAATTTTGAGTGAGAAAGTAGAGTAGGTCATTAAAGTAAGAGGGATCTGGTACGATCGAGTTGTTGGCAAATGGTTGTTTGAAAAATGTAGCAAGAAAGTTGGCGATGGTAGGAGGATCACTTAAAAATACAGAGGGAATAACTCCTGGTTTTTTATGTGTGGGATAAGATTAGTTTCAGTCAGAGCGTAGATATCAAATGGGAGAGTATGAGCTTGGCGCAAAACAGCGTGGGTGTTAGAACGCAGTCCTCTTACGTTCTGGTAATAGAAGGTGAGAGGAAGGTTTTTGCATGACTTTTTAGATTCGAAAAAATTTATCGTGGTCAAGCCGACTGCGTTGGAGGTGTGAGACTCTTTTAGACTATACATAGGAGCACGAAGAGCGTCAAGTTCGTATGCAATTATTTGGGAAGGTGTATTGAAAATCACGTGATACTTTATATAAAATGTCCCGAGACTGGTAACATTGGCAGGAAGGCCTTCCTGCTGGACGGAAACCATGACGCTTGTTTTTGCTTTACCCTCGTAGCACACCGAGTCGGATTAGTCGTGCAGATAGGTGAGATATAGACGTATATTCTCATATATCTTTTTATCCTTTAGCCTAGAGAGCGCATACCAACAGTTGGTGGTATCGCTAGTTTGCTGCGTTAATTGAGTGGCGAAAGGGGGTCAATGAAGAGGGAGTGGTTAAGGAAGAGGGGTTTGATGTCGCAACAGATAGGGTGTCAGAAGTGGGGTTTAAAAAGTAAGAACTGACGAAGTTAGAATACTTGACTTAGAGAAAAATTTAGTTTTGAAACTCCAATTGGAGCTGGGTTTGTTGTGGGAAGAAAAGATGGGTCTTGGCAATTTGGATTTACATGCTAACTTATTAGTTGGTTTTGGTATGACGGACTGCTTGACTTTATTCTGCTTCTTGGTCGTATTTTCCAAACATTTGCAGACACGCAACTCTCCAAACTGGTGCTGGCTGGATTATGGAATAACCATTCATATTTAGCCGGAAGATTAAGTTTGAAGCCGCGATTGGTTCTGTGGTGAGATGTTGAAAGCAAATTGCAGTGGCTAACGGTGATGCTATATTTCTTTTCGAAGAAATTCGGGGCGCCTTCGATAAAAAGTATTGTCATTCGGAAGGTGTCCAAGTTGAATTAAAGTGATTGATAAGCTTCCGTAGGGCGGCGACCGAATGCGTTGACATAGATGTGTTTTCTGTTGTCAAGTTTGAGGAAACTTCGCAGGAATCAGTAGGTTGAACCGTCCGGGGGTGAGCGTGAATCCACTTCAGATTCCAATTCAGATTCCATTAATTCAGCCATGAGCGATGTATTATAGTGGACATCCTGGTAAGGCTGCGGGAGGTTTAGTGTGTCATCGATTTTGCTGTTTATTGTTGCGATGTGATGTTCAATATGGCATACGGGGGATCGAGCCCCAGTAAGTTCATCGCTGACATCGTTCACTTTATCGAAAATAACTTCGAGCATAGGATCAGATTTTGTTTAGGAGAGATTTGTATGTGTGACAAGGACCGAAAATGAATGTCAATGTCGTCACACAGGGTTCTTTTCAACTCGAAGGTTTTTTGGTTGGATATAACCTGCGCAGAACAGATAGCTTTGATATCACTCAACACTTTATCCAGGTGACGTAAGGGAGTTGCTTCATTCCTGGATTTACCGAAGTCTAACTCGATTAGACCTGCAATTTGTTTATCCATGTACTTTGCTTTGGATATCATAAGATTGACTGATTTCTGCATTGAGTTACACAACTCTTAATCACTTTTAACACTGCTTTCAATAACCGAAATTTTGTCCGTAATCTTTTTGGCGAGTGTGTCTTGGTAGGAGTCATTAGAATCACTTAGGCATTTTATTGCCAAAAGCACATGCGAAAGTGAGATACTCTTGCACTCATCACAGAGGAAAAGGAGGTTATAGGAGAATTATTTCGTATTTTTTTTGCTTAACCCGACACAAATGGCATGAAAGACTTTCGCACAGATGCCCTTGCAAGCTACCCAATCCAGCATTGTTGTCATCGATTACACAATTGGCAATTCCGCAAGACATGTTTAAAATTCGAGATGGGTGATGTTGAATTAAATACACGCTTGCGTAGATAAATTAGTTGTGTATTTTATTTTTTAATTTATTTATCTCTTATTGTTTGGTTGCAATTTACTAGAAATAGGGGCTTTGCATTAAAAATTGCCAGCATACAAAAAAAAATTAATTCGAGTACTGGGGGTTACGAACCAGAAAATGCAATTTGACTAAAATGTAAACTGAAAATTTAACAGGTGAATAGGGAGGACAAGAAAAACACGTCTCACTGGGTTGAAGTTACTCAAGGTTAAGTTATGAACAGCTTTTTATTAAAACAATTCCTTAGGAGACAAGGCAAGGCTGGTACTCTATAGGTCCGAAACTTACTATACTTAAAGAACCCATCTAATATTATCGGATCTTATCTTTGTATGAAAGAAGGAGGAGATTTAACTGACAATAAATATTCTGATAGATATTCTGCCAGGCCAATCACCCTTTTAACAATGGATTCTGAGTTATCAGGAGCTTTTACTTCTTTATTAGCACTAACGATATGTAAGAGCATACGATAAAAAATATAAACAATATAATCTTCAAGACATCAATTGTAAGAGAGCGCTGCATATGATTATATTGTCATTGGAGCCTCTTTATGAGTGTGTAAAAATAATCATTCCTACATATGAGAGGACTGAATGTTTTATCAATGCAACATGTAGAACTACCAAATTAATTCCTGTTACGAAGACTTAAGCGAAAATACAATAGATATTCTGATTTGGTATTCAACTTTGGTAGAAGCGAAGAGAATAAGATGCGGTCATTCCAAGAGACCACTACAATCTGCCCTTATGATAGGAGAACTTAAAACATGGTGTTTTGGGACAGGTCAGGATATTAGCACTTTGCTGGATAGAATCATAAAATCACGAACGAAAGAATTATTGCATGCTCTAGTGGTGGAATATTTTCAGGTTCTATATCTCACAGATTAAATGATCATGATGGCCATAAGACTACTTTAAATAATATGAATAGTAATATTACTGCCCATATTTTACTAATGGGAGAGTATTTCAGAGGAAGTTAAAATGTTGTTACAGGAAATTGAAAGTGTCAAGCTAAATAAAGGGAGTCTTAAAAGTTCGATATTTCTATTTTTTCTTAAGCCTGACCAACACTACTTTTTTTCAATACTTTAGTATACTCGGACTTAAAAAGATGCGTACAAACTTTCAATTACCGATTTCATTGAAGTAATAATTGTTCTGAAAAAGATTGGGCTGCAGCTTCCCATATGTTCTCAGAATTTATAAAAAACACCCAGCAAACTATGGTTCAATCACAATACAGTCGTCGATAGAAAAGATTATGGAACAAGTCGTAGCAGATCGTTTATGGACTTTTATCTCTAAACGTAAAGTAATCAGTTGGAATCAGTATGGTTTCAAAAGAGAAAATGTACCAATCAACTTCTGGGACAATCTGCTAATTTGATTAATGCCAGCTTGACCAGGCGTCATAATGTTTTGGTGACATTTTTGTATCTCAGTAGAGCCTTTGTCACCCTTGACCATAATAAGATTGCCAGCACGGTGAAAAGAATGGGCATTAGATAAAGATTAGCGAACTGGATTAGGGACCACTTTTCTTCGAGGACGTTTCACGTCAAAAGCTGCAGCTATGAACACAGAGTTCAATATAGGGTTCCGCATGGGTCTTAGCTTGGCCCCCTACTTTTCATATTGTACACCAATAAACTTTTTAAGTGTTTCAAGAGGAATATACCGTTTGCATATGCGGACAACACGGCCATCGTTGTGTCCCACCAGTCGCCAGAAGAAACTACGAAAATAACCCAAGACGAGTTCCATGAAGCAAGTAACTGGGCTGGTGCACGCCATGCATGTCCGCAGCCCAAGATACAAAAAATTCCAAATAGTTCTGCGGACATATAGATGTGGAAATACAGCAGCGGTAGAAAATATTGAGCTTGTTAACACTTATAAATATATAGGCATTACCATCGACAGTCTTTGGCTACAGCTTACAATTTATCTCAGGAACAAGCTTAGAGTATCTTTATTTGCACTTCAACATCAATTCGTCTATTACGAATTTATAGAACCAAGGTTATGGTATGAAACTTTAGCGTGGGGAGCGCAAACGCACATGGACTATCTGCAAAATATACGGCCAAAAATGGCAACCACTGACGATGACATGGCTCAAGTTCACCAAATGGTTCCAGACAATCGTCGAATTAAGATTAAAGCGATACCAGACGCTATGAACGTGTTTGTCATATATTGAATCAAGATTTAGGGGTGGGAAAGATGACCGCGTTGCTTCGAGTTTGCTCACCCTAAACCATAAACGTGTTTAAATTTTGAATTTCAAACGCCTTACTGTTGCAGTTCAGGCGCAATAAATAAGAGTTTTGGAGCCGATTAATTATTGTAGACAAAAGTTGGGTACACCATTATAATCCAAAATAGGTAAACGCTCTTCATTTGACTGGAAAAGTGATGGTGACTGTTTTCTGGGACAATTGGAAAAAAAAAAAGATTTTGTTTTGTAATGTGGAAAAGAAGGACATCTAATTTATGGCAAATGTAACTCCCCGGTTGGGCATTCTAGTACCTTGGACAATTGACACGAGTTATATGACGGCTGGAGATTCAGCCAATGGGATCCCTCGTTCTATCGGCCAATGGGATCGAATATTCTATTCGGGACTTTTCAGGAGTTGTAGAAAAAAGGATCAGACCATAGGTCAGTAATTGATCAGTGAAAAGAGGAGGTTGTGAAATAAATCACAAGCGTTTATTAAAAAAAAAAAGTTCAAACAAAAAGAGAGAAAAGGCTCTCATCAAAGTTTCAATAAGACAACGCAACATCGATAAGCGCCATTTCGATGCCGGATGTTTTCAAGTCAGTCATAAAAATAATAAATCAGCGAGCTCGACATGATGGAGCTGGAACTTAATAAAAATCTGTTGGACTTGGAGTTAAGCGATGACGATTTCTATGAGAATGCTAACCAAATTTCGGACGCGTTAAAACAAAAGCAAGAAACGTAATTCATCATGATCACCATATGTTCCAGACTTACAAACAACAATGCGACTTGCTGGTAATACGTTGGAGTTGCTTACATTCATCAGGGACTTCAAACAATCAACTTCGTTGTGCGGTTTCTCAGCTCAAGAAAACATTGGGAGAATACAAAAAGCACTCTTAAATCAGTGTGCATCACGCTGATGACCAGTGAAGACCTTGAGGAAATCCTTGAGTTGTTGCAAAATAATTTTGGTCGGCCTGAGTTGTTGATTAAGTGCTCGAGGTGTTGAAAATGAAAAACGAATTATATCTTGATTTTTTTTTTTGTTTTGGTAAGTGGAAACACTGTTAATTCTTTTTTGAAATAAACTATAGCTTTCTGTCAGTTCACAGAAAGATCTCGAACGAAGTATGGTCGAATTTTCTTTCGACAAGATGCTTCCTTTCTTTGCTTCAAGTTTTTTAACATACTCGTATACAGTATTTTATGTGCGAACATAGATATCAAGGGCTGTTTGGGATTTCTGCTCACTTTTATTGATAAATAAAATAAATATTTAGCTGTTCCTTCTAATAGCTATAAGATGATGGCATTGATGGCAGAACTATAAACATTTATTGGTAGGCTTGAACCAAACCAAAGTGGCGTGTGATTCAGCGTTTGAAACTAAAATTCACATCGATGGATATATATACATACGAGTACATATTGCAGTTTGTTATTGTGCCAACATCAGTAAAAACGGATGACGTGATCCTAGGTAAGGGGTTTTTAAATACGATTCGTTGGAATTTTAATGCCAAATGTATTGTCTTCGAGAATAGCGAACAGTCTAACGAAGCATCTGAGATGGAGTCGATGCGTATTGAAGTTATGCCGGGTGAATTGGAGATCAGAGTCAGTCTCAAAGTTGGAACAGACTATGCAAATAAAGTGAAAAAGTTTGTATGAAACGAATAATAACTTGGACAATGGAATTTTAACTTATAATACTAATTTCATCAATGCCAAGAAGACAATCATCATACACCGAACGGGAAGAGTTAGCAAAAGTCATCGATGGTCTTCAACAGAGAGGAATTATACGGCCTAGTCAATCTGAGTACACACGTCCAGTTGCAATTATTCGAAAGAAAACCGGAGAACTCAGAGTTTGTGTCGGCTATAGAAGATTAAACGCGAAAGCCGTTCGAGACCATTTTCCCTTTCCGCTAATAGACGACCTTATGGCAAACGTTCATGGCTCTATAGTGTTTACTTGTTTAGATCTTCAATATGCATTTCATCACGTAGAAGGTCCTACCAATCCTTTTGATCCAGAAGGTGTACATTGGAATTTAAATTTAGGACGAATCCAATATGGTAAAAATAAGATAAATCATCAAGCAATCCGTAAAACTTCATTCTAATTACTCTTTAACTTCCTGTCAAAGGGATTTGATGGTGATGGACCGTGAGAGAACCAGCAACAACGTTGTACTGTCAAGAAAATATATCAAAAATTATTATATCAATAATCTTAGGCATAAGATTCCTGGAATGGGGCAATTTAGCAAGCTAGAGGCAAAATATTGGGGTTCAGACATAGTGACTGAAATGCTTCTCAACAACCGCTCCGTAGAAATATATGTCCCAGGATATCGAGTGGCCCAAAAAGCGTTTGAAGGAGTAATCGCCGTCGATAAGACGAAGGATTACAACACCTTGAACCCTGAAGAGTCAACTTTGTCGGAATCCGACGAAATCGAGTTCCTTGGATTCGACGAAGAACACTATCAGCAAAGAGACGAAACTAATAGGCGCACTGAATGAACTGGGATTTAGCAAAATGTTCGCTAGATGGGTTAAACGTCTGTGATTAGAGGAACGCAAGCGACATTGATTGGACGTTTCGCAGCGACTCGTCAATCGATTCCATCAAGAAGGTGAGGCCTTTTTGAATCGCATCGTCACCTGCATCGAAACAGGCGATAATGAAGTGGAGAAAAAAATGCCGAGAAGGCACCGGTGAAGGCAAAGAATCGATTATCAGTCGGAAATTTAATGGCAACAGTTTTTTTTATTGGCAAGGTGGTTTTCATATTGATTGACGATTGACGCATAATTAAGGCGGAATATTACTGTGAATTTCTGGACTCCGAAAATTTGTCGTTTCGAAGGAAACGCCATGCTGCCGCCAGACCACGTGCGGCAAACGCTACGGTGCAAAAATTGGATACATTAAGATAGGAACACCTGAACCGTCCACCATATAGTAAAGACTAACCAGCTTGTGACTACCATCTTTTTGGCCTCCTGAATGTAGCGCTTGGAGGCCAGCGTTTAGACGACGAAGAGTCTTTACGATGATAGAATAAAAAAGCTCTCAAACCGGCGGAAAATAATAGTAGTGCAACTTATGTACTAAGAAAACGAATGAAAAAATAAATCCATCCACTTTGTATAAACAAACTATTATTTTAAAATCAAACTTCCATCTAGAAATTAATATTAAATACAATAATTTGGAACATTTATCTTGAAACAAAACAAAAATGTAAATTTAGTTTAAAATTTTAAATAGGAAAAAAAGATCGTGTTTTGTACCTCAAATTAATACTTAGTTGCACGACCTTTATTTGAGATGACTGCAGCACATCGTCGTTGCATGGAGTTTACCGAATTTTGACACCTTTCCACCGATATCGACATCCACAACTGTTGCACAGCTGACCAAAGCTTATTATTGTTAGTTGGTCTGCAGGTAACATAGCAACAGCCTTCATAACGTCGCACCAATGGTTCTCAATCGAGTTGAGGTCTGGGGACTGTGAGGGCCATTCCAATACATTGACCCGGTTCGCGTGATCTCGCAAATGTATACGCAGTGTTTCAATACAAGCATCCACGCTAAACATGTCCCTAATCTCCGTAACTTGAGGAAAGGGATTGATCCTTAATTGCCTGACAAACCTTTTGGTCAGTTTTGGCGACATTGCCGGCTGACACCCACGTATTTCTAGCTTTGGCGAGTACTTTATAGTATTGCTAATTTTGTTGATGTGAAGCTAATTATGTTCTGAATATTGCTGACGAAAATCTAAAGATTTTTTTAATACAATAAGTGTTAGAAAAAATCCATAAAAGAACACGATACTAAAGTTTGCAGAACTTTTCGATGCCAAAATATAAGAATATAAGAATTTTTGAACTGGAAGCACTACTATTATTTTGACCGGACGAAATCCACAACTTTCATTAATAACAGCTGCGCATTCTACAAATTTGCACAACAAAACAAAAAAAACTTGTCGTGCTTATACAACTGCTTTTTACAGCGAAAGTCATACAAAAAAAAAAATAGTTTATAAATTATGTTTTGACTTCCACTACTATTATTTTGACCGCAACTGTAACATATGTAGAAAAATAATACCACCTTGATCAAGACGTTCCCGGGGAACACCACCGTGTGGCGCTCCCATTGTTCCGATTTGAGTTCTGTTTTTTTTTTTGTTAAGTTGGTAAATCCCTCTAAATCTTACCGTCATAGCTTAACATTTGTAAAAGTTACGTAGCCAAGAATACGTCTATCTCTGTGTGTATTGGCGATTTTTTACAATTTTAGAAATGGATTTAAATTTGCAACAATGAACTTGTATTAAATTTTGCGTAAAAAACGGATTTAATGTTGCGCGAACATTGGAAATGATGGAAAAGTGTTTCGGCAACGATTTTCTAAAGAAAACGGTCGTTTACCAGTGGCAAACGAGCCGTTCAAAAGTGGTCGTGAGTCAATCGAAGATGATGAACGCAGTGGCAGACCATCGACATCGAAAACCGACGAAAACATTGATGAAGTAAAAGAAATGTTGGTCAATAACCACAAATTAACCATCAGAGAGATAGCGGAGGACTTTAACATTGCCTATGGATCCGTCCAAGACATTTTGGTTAATGATTTGGGTTTCCGTCGTGTAGCAGCAAAGTTGATGTCAAAAGACCTCAATTTCATGCAAAAAAAAGATCGTGTTGCGAGGCTGAATCCGATCCCACATTCATCTAAAAAATGCAACAAATACCATCCAACAGCCACCGAAAACTTGATTTGGCTCCCTGTGACTTCTTTATGTTCAATCGAGTTAAAAAACCACTACGGGGAACGCGTTTCAGCAGGCGAGAGGAGGTAATGGAAAAATCGCAGGAAGCACTGATGGACATACCGAAAACCGAATATAAAAAATATTTAGAGGATTGGATCAAGCGCTGGCATAAGTGTATTGCAGTCGATGGGGATTACTTTGAAGGGGACAATATAGATTTAGATGAATAAACTTTTATTTTTAATATGCTGAATAAATTCCGGGAACTTTTTGGTATATATATATATTTGTAATTTGTAAGAAAGTCCGATTTTTTTTATAAAACACTTGCTTACATGTAATTGTATCCCTAAACGGGCATCGTTTTCTCCATTTAAAAGAGCTTTGCGATACCGTTATTCAGCACATTCGGTAGTTTAACAGAGACGATGAAGTGACTGGCATTTCACATATTCCACGACGTAGAAAATCAGTGATTGAGGGGCATGGCTGTAAGCAGTATTATATAAAATAAATATAAACTTTGCAAAGATCTTTCTGTTGCATTATTTTTGAGATGGCCCTCGTATATCCTTCAAGCGCTCAAAAGCTCAGATTTGTATTTAACAGAAAATATTATTTTATGTATACGTAAATGCAGGCTCTTTTTTTATATTATGATCACACATTATTTATTCATTTGTTTATATTTTATTTTTTATTTAGTTTTTCATGATTTTTAAATTTAAAATAATAAGAAATATTTTAATAATTTTTTTTTTAGAAAAAAAGAAAAGAAATACATTTTATTTGTTTGTTTTAATATGATGTTCGATAGGTTAGGTGGGAGAGGATTGATATTTACTACATATAAGATGGCACTTCTTATAACAGACTTGCATTTAACATTTTAGATCAAGGGATAAGGATTTGTTATGTGTAAGCCTCATACCATCTTAAAGAGTTCTTGTTTTTTTTTTTAAATAATTTTTCATTGTTTCTTTAGTTTTCAAAAAGGAAATGCGATACAATTTTATACAAGTTTAAAGAGAACTAAATACGTGTTAACTTAAAATAAAAAAAAAAACACACAAAGACAAAGTTTTTTTTTTAACAAGTTTTGGTGAAAGGAGAATAAAACCTAAATACCTGAGAATATTCTTTCGTTCATTTAGTTCATCAAAATAAAACAAATTCCTTGCCAAAGGATAACAAAAAAAAAACAAGTGAAAATAAAACATCAACCAAAACACAAGAGTTTTATTTCCTTAAAATAAAGTTTATAACAAAAAGATTGCCAAAAAAATAGTAAGAAATTGGTTTATCAGTCTTTTCATCAAAAAGTCTTACGAGAAATTTATTTTATAATTCTTTTATGTTAGGTAAAATGAGTAAAATAAAAGTAACAGCTACAGCAAGATTTTTATTTATTTAATTTTCTACATAAAATTTATTATCGTTTATCAAACAAAATCTAATGATTGTTGGCAGTGTACAGACCATATATGTACTCATACTCATATGTATGTATTAGGATTGTCGGTTAGTAAAGTTTAAGGAATGACATTCGATTTCATTGGAAGATACTATTCATTGAATATTTCGCCAAATGTGAGCATAATTGTGACTGCATAAAAAGGAACCAACAAGGATAGTTACAAGTTAAATTAAATATCAAAAACCCTCTTTTAGAACTCTTACTGGGTACGTACTCAATTGTTAATAAAGGCGCTGGACATACGCAGTTTATTTAAAGAGTTCCAGGACTGCTTTAATATAAAATGTTCAAGTGGTGCTGATATGTGTTGTCGATGGCGCTATGTTCTTTCGTACTTGCCACTGTAAAAATTTCAACGCGATAACTTCATTTAGTAGCCAAAAGTATTCGTTTAAAATGTGTATGTTTGTATTGGCATGTCACGTTTTTTACAATAGAACAAAGATCTGCCATTAAATCGTATTTTAGCGTAGCGTTTCATTACAATGCATATGTTGATGAGTGTTTGAATTAAGCAAGATATTGCAATGGTATTTACGGTTTAAAAATGGTCGCCAAAGACCATCCAAGATAGGAATGCCGGCTCTTCACTTCAATTACGAACGAGAATGTTGAACGCGTGCAGTTGGTTTGTTTCCTAATCCGAGAGCTACGATTAAAACGTTGTCTGAGGCATTAAATATAAGTGAAGGAAACATTCACAGCACTGCACGATAATCTTGGCAAAAGAAAGATCTGTACGAAGTTTATTCCCCACAAGCTAACAGAGGACGAGCAATAACAGGTTTTGTGAGTGTGTGAAGTGCTAAAGACATGCTGCATATTTTTACTTATTTACGTGTTTATTTGGAGTAATTTCTAACAGGATAATTGTATTTCACAGGTTTGTACTATAATTATTGTTGTTTCTTTTGTGTGACTATCATTTCGCTATCCCAAGAGATTTTATGGAAAGCGAGAACACGTGCACTTTTTAATCCCGGAGGCCGGGAGTGTGGACGAGTCTGATGATGAATTAAGCATCACTGATGAATCAAATCATCCCAATATACATGGTATGAATTCAGATATCGGCGATGAAGATGCAAATTCTGAAGAAGTTGAAAATGAAGGGCTTAGCGATGGTGGCGAATTCCTCTTTCTGAACAACGTTCTGCAACAGCTTCTGTCTCCACGCACGCTTTTCAGATGGCAATTGTAAATGGAAAAAAAGGAATTTCCTTGGAATGGAAAAAATCTACGGAAGAACATTGCGTAGTATTTGCGTGGGGTACTGAAATTATTTCGCATGATTACGTTGAAACACCGATATATTATTTCCGTAAATTAATAGACGAGTCTCTTCTTCAGTGTATTACAGAATAAACTAATTTATACGCAGCTCAAAATGATATCGACTTCCAGTTTGCCGTCAGATCTAAAGAGATAGAGCAATTTATAGGCATTTGCTTCAATATGTCTCTGATATCGATACCCAAGGTCAGGTTGGGGCAAATTAAAAGTATTTGCATTTTGCAGACAATTCCTCAGATTCCCCCGACCGATCGTTCAAAATTAGAAACAGAAGAGAATACCAATTGAGCAGAATTTGTCTGTTGACGAACAAATTGTACCATATAAAGGAAGAAGCAGGCTAAAGCAATTCAGCCTAGGGAAGCCTAAGAAGTGGGGCTACAAAACTTTCTGCTTAGCTGGGACAAATGGTATTATATACGATTTTGAAGTACTCGTATATTGCAGTGCTATAAACCATCCAGACAGCTTGCCTGACTGATGTAGGTGTACGAGTAAGTGGAATTGTTGTGCTGAGACTTGCCCAACGTATGCTAGAAAAGCAAAATTCCCTTTTATTTTTTGATAATGTTTTGTAACCCTGACCTATGAATTGATTTGGCCAAAAAAGGTCTTTACTACTTAGGTACTGTTCGTATAAATGCGTAACTGATAATAGTTTCCCATCTTGTTGTTCATTTCATTTGTTGAACAGGTTGAAACGTTCCAAGGCATTCAGCTTAGAATAAGTAAAGTGACAAGATATATAATAAAGCAGTTACTTTGCTGAGTACGTCTACGGGATCTTATCCAGAAACTGCTATCTCAAATGATTTGACAAAAAAAGCAAACCGGGTATTAGCATAAAATGTCCAACCATAATGCACATATACAATAAGTTCATGGGTGGAGTAAGTTTGATTTGTTTTTGTCACCCGATTATAGAACAGATAAGATCAAACATTGGCCCGAATACCAAAGAAATACTGGGCGATACAAAAATAACAAATGTCAAATACATATATATAGAGGGTAGAGTACTATGTTGAAAATGTTTTGTCCTAACTTGTGTTTTCCTTTTTTAAAAAAATTAGTTTCAAACTTCTTGAATAGACTGTGTAATGTAGGTAACGAAGAGAAACAAAGGGTCCATGATTTTGTATGCTGCAACGGATTTGGGGTCGCACATTTTTTAGTCGGCATCGTTTGTACCTCATCCCTAAAAAGTGAGGTACTCGAAACTGAGCTAAATATAGAGGCATTAGTTTCCATAACATCGTGAACACTTGAAACCATTTGCCGACGATCTGATTGGCCCTTATTAGTCCGGTTTAGGGCCATAATTGACCAAATATTCACAGTTCAGCAGTTACTAAAGAAAACCCAAGAAGTCCAAATCGATACTCTTCAAGAGTTTATCGATTTCATTCGCACAAATTGTGCAGAATGAGGTCAAAAAAGGGTTTGCAAGGTGTTATCATGTGAATTCTTCAACATTATACTTCAGAACATTGACAGAACAGCTGTCACTAATGCGTTCGCAGGTATTTTTGCAAATATTGTTACAGACGCGACAAATATTAGTTAAGTTGTGCAGGGACAAGAAGGGACACATAACATTACCGAATCGAACAGAATAGATCACAATAGATAAATATAACTTTGAAGCAGTTGTGGATTTTTGTATCACGGCTTTGCTTTTAGCTCTGATAATGAAACATCGTCAGAACTCAAATGAGGATTCACACCTGCCAATTGAGTAATAATACCCAGTCAAGGAATTCTAAGGAGACCTTATATAACACTAATATTCCTTAATCAGATAGAAACAATTCCGGTGGCAGACAGTTAGCACAAACATACGAACGTGCGTGTTTAAGTTCACGGAATGGGGGTTGGCGACGGGCAAAGTACTGCGCACCATCTCATTGTTTTTAAGTGACTCATCATTAGTCTTGCCCGAATGTGATTACTAGTTTTTGAGTAATCATCAAGCACGTCGTCCCATAAAATATGGAAAAAATCGAACACTACGCCCTTATAAAGTTCCTGACAAAGAAATGAAAACCTCCAAAAATCATTTTGGAGAAGATGTCTTTAGTTTGCCTTGCAGAAGCCATAGCATTCTTTATTTCAGCAAGACAGAGAATCACTTGTAGACGACCCACGGCCTGGACGCCCAACTTTCGAAAAAGTAGAAAATTGAATACTGGAAGATGCTCACTTTAAGAAGAAATGGTTGGCAAAAATTGCTGGAGTATACAAACATTTTCCAGATCCTTCATGAGTACCTTGGCATGACAAAGGTCTGCGCAGAAGGATTCCGAGAATGCTTACGTCACCACAAAAACAACAGCACATTGCGTTTTCGCGCGAGTTTTTGAGCCTCTGCAGCAACAATACGGATGGAGTATTGGGCTAGATAGTTACCGGGGATGAAACGTGGGTGCACTATGAACAAGTGTCCAAGTAAGACTCAATACAGTGGCGCAAGAAAAGTTCAGCACCGCTAGAGAAGTTCAAGGTGTCTCAGTCGGTCGGGAAAATGATGGGGACCAATTTTTGGGATACCGAAGGAATCTTACTCATCGGCTATAAGGAAAAGTGTGTTTCTCCAAGCAGAAACCATTCTGTTTTGAAGGCATCCATAAATTTATTCGTAGAACCGAAAACTGTATTAGAATTACGGGGAATATATTGAAAAATAGTTCTTTACTTTTATTTACTCTTCTTCCGTGAACTTAAAAACGCATCTTCGTAATACACCTCAGACAAATACATCAACCTTATTGAGTAAACATGCGGCAGCCAACTTTACGGAATGGAATTTGACATCCGTCACCAGCGTAGTTTTAAACACATTAGGGGATACAGTTCTACACAGGTTTTGAGACCGGGCCAAGAATGTAGTTTCTCTTCTCTTCTCTTCTCTTCTCTTCTCTTCTCTTCTCTTCTCTTCTCTTCTCTTCTCTTCTCTTCTCTTCTCTTCTCTTCTCTTCTCTTCTCTTCTCTTCTCTTCTCTTCTCTTCTCTTCTCTTCTCTTCTCTTCTCTTCTCTTCTCTTCTCTTCTCTTCTCTTCTCTTCTCTTCTCTTCTCTTCTCTTCTCTTCTTATTCCTCCTGTCTTTCTCCTACTTGGTTGGAATCAACGCTCGACCAAAAAAGACTATCCCCAGACCGCAAAAACGCGTATATAAAGCGGGTCTCGAGACCAAAATGGGTCATGCGATGGTACTGAACAACAATCACGCACGAACAATACAATTCGTTCTCCTCCAATTCGGTGGGCTTGTCTCAGTGGTTAAGATCGCCACTAAAGAACGGAAATATCATTCAGTCACCTTGGTTTACATGCTAATATAAATAATATTAAAATGATTGATGAATCCATGGACGCTTACTTGTGTGATGTCTTGGAGGGGCAAATGCATCGAAATTCGAAACTGAATGAAATAAGAGAAGGAATCGTTGTCAATATCGATGAACATATACGCGCTCATATACAGACCCGCATGCTAAAAGTGTCACATTTTGTCCCAACGGCGGAGACCCTCAAAGACGACACAAAAACACGATCCTAGGCGAATCTAGCGAACAAGCTTCGAATTCCATCATTAACTTACACGTCATCACAGTTTCTTTCAAAAGACTAACCCTCCTCAGGCCTTAGAAAATTCACAAGCTTTGAAAGAGTTGATTACAGACTCACGTGAAAAAACAACTCACTCGCGGTGACGTTGCATGCTTGTACCGTTCACTTTTCATAGCATCAGGGTTCGTCTGTGACGGGAGTACCTATCCTGAAAAGATTGTTGTTCGGTATAATGCTCTGAGCAACTTAATGTACCGCATTTTGGGTTATCTGTCGTCTGCTGAAATCCTCCAGATAAACCTCGACATTTTACCCTCCCCCGAGACACACGAGCTCATTTCTGCTATCTTTTCAGCTGAAGATTAATCCGCCCTTATACATACCGAATAACTCATCGGTTAACCTTATTCAAGAGATCTTTAGACACATTGTGTACAAGTTTAAAATCGATTTATGTAACACTTTATGGCAAACTTACAGCATTCTAACTTTTAGTTTATTGACGGCACCCTTGAGGCTGATCTATCACTAACAGATTAAGATGCGCAATCATATTTGGAAGCAGCTTTGTTTTGAACTTATCCGTTCTTTTCACTGAGGGGAATATTATGCAAACTCTTTGTCCCTTGATGGGCAAAAAGTGGATAGCGCTTCAGTGTATTCTTTTAGAAACATTTATGCTTGTTGGTCCTCTTTCATGATTAAGGTCGAACGGAGAAAAATCGGGAGATCCATCGAAGTGAGAAAAAGCTTTTCGCATTGATAATTTTGAAATGGCAAAGTTAACATTGAATTTAGTGAGTTCTGGACCAACATAATAACAAAATAAAAGACAAACTCTAACATTGTGATTGCAAAACTAATCGTTCAAACTCACAATGTCGCACCATAAATAAGAGCAGTTCAAACATCTAAACTAAATTGCTAGATTCAGCAGAAATTTCAAAAGATAAAATGACAAATTTCCCTTGTACCTCTCAAAATCATTCCAACAAAATAGAAAATAAAATATTTTTAACAAAATAAATGATAATTACCCTGTAGATTTTTTGTTTTCTTTTAATTTTCATTTTTTTTTTCCTAATTTCATATATAAACCTGAGTGATAGACCTCGAATGTATCGCTTTTCCCTCAAGAAACAATTTAACGCGCTTAACTTATAATAGAAACAGAATGGGTTACCCTAAAGTTATGTAGTATACAATACAAAAGATGAGTACTTAAAGAAGAAAGGCAAAGTAAAACTTACAAAATTAGACTTAGATTTGTTTGTTTTTGTTTTTCGTGCTTAACTCTATACTCTGACATAGGGATTGATCTTACGTACTTACAGTTCTATCTTAAAGTCAAATAGTTCAGGATGCTATGTATTCTCTGCTTAAGTAACTAACTAAATCTATCTATATATATGTATATATATATGTACGAAATGTGTTTACATCATAAAATATGCATGTTTGTGTATATGAATACGTATGTTTTTGCTTTGTTCCTTTTTGATTAAAGACCAAAAAAAACACAACAAACAGAAAAACCAATAAACAGAAAATTACAATAAATTAAATTTGTATACACTCGTATGTTTGGCGATACACACAAATATTTATATCTTTGTCTCTTAATAATAAACTGTATAGATTAATGTTTTTTTGTTTTTTGTTTGTTTTACATTTATATATATATTATATGTACATACATCTAGAAGTGCATCTGATTAGTTTTATACTTTCTCCTCAGCACTAATATTTGCGAGTGTTTTCTTAATTCGCAGCGCTGTTAGGCGCGCCGCTGGGTTTGGATACCAACATTCTTTCATTACCTTGGCCATACTGTGCAACACATCGGATGCATGCCATCGATTTGGTATATTAGGTCGCATGTTATCCGTACACACCACCTGTAAATAAATAGAAAAAACAAAAAACAATGTGAGTAAAGATCCATTGTAGTATACAGAGAGGTACAAATGCAAGTTTCTTTTTAAAAATAAAATTATATGAAAAAACACGATTGCCGAAGTTAGCGCGCAAAAAATCGATTGTTTGATGGGCAGATTGTCTAAATCCATGTCTTCAATTTCAGCCAACAAAAACTCGATAATCAGGGCTTTGTAACGCTCACCGTTGACCGAAATGGTGTTTCCAGCAGCATTTTCGAAATAAACTCGGCTAGTAATGCCACCATTCCAAAATCCGCACCAACTGTCTCTGCGGAGGCATTGGCTTCTGGACGTGCGAATTTTCCGATCCCCAGATGCGCCAATTTTGTTTGTTAACATATCCGCCGAGATGAAAAGGCGCATCATCAGAAAAAAATTATTTTTCGTCCAAATTCGACGTCCAATGCTGTAAGGACTAAACTGAGAAGCGATAACAAAGCAGATGGTTGTTTGCTTCAATTGCGGAGTCAATTGGAATTTGTAAGGGAACAATACGAGATCGTCAGGCTGGTGCATGAAATGTTGAGTTTTCGATGGCGAGTTGATACTCCTGGATTGAGTCGATCATTCTCAGCTACATCATACGGTACGTACCGTATGACGACGAGGACCGTGAGTGTCGTGGGAAAACAAGGAAATCTTTTTTTATAATTTGCGTGCGCTCAAGGGATTTAAGTACCCTTAAAATGCTTGCACACAGCGCGGGCGAAGGAAAATCAGGGAGGATAGAAAGAGAGGTGCCGGTGAACGTTGGTTTTAAATGTTTGAAGGTTATAATCACAAGGATATAAAGAGCTAGGCAATGCGTTCCATAAGCTAGTTGTACGGCTTAGGAACGAATCACGATATTTTAGAGTACGGCCGAAAGTGGGCTTGAGGGTATAATGTTGAGCATTCATTTGAAAGTTTGAATGGGCGAAATAAATGCCACTGGGGTTCGAGGATGCCAATTGATTGACTGATGTTAGTATCACCTATGACTTTTATCGCACAGTTTTGAATCCTAGCTAGCAGGTGCAGAGATGTGTTAGGAGCACCTGACAAGATGTCGGCATTGTACTCCAATTTTGGGCGGATGAATGCCTTATATATTGAGGCCAGATTAGAGGGGGTTAAATATTTCTTACATCGCTTGAGGAAGCCTAGACATTTCGCAGTATTTTTGACGACATCGAATATGTGGTCATTCCAACGTAAGTTGTACTGACACACATACCGGGAATGGAAAGTTTTTCGGTTTCGACGATGTAAGTGACATTCATGGATAATGGCTGGGTATTTAGATTCGTTTTAATGACAGCAGACAGCATTGAGTTTTGGATGTTTGTGCTGTTTATGCTATATCAGAATTTAATGAGCTTAACATATGCTGCAGCTCTCGTACTACAGCCGAAGAGAAGCGGCGTGAGTCCGGGAACGAATATAAAAAACAGAGAGTACTGTCATCAGCAAATGAATATGTTGGATTATAAGTAGCAAACGTTGATGAAAATTAAAAAGAGTGTTGTCTGTCCAGAATGTCGATGCCAACCAGAATTGTGTATATTGAAATCGCCCGTAATCACGATTTCAGTATGAGGATACAGGGATACAATTCTTTGAATGGAGTCAGACAGCGACAAGGTCGAGTTGCTGTCCAGTTTGGGGCTTCTGCAAATAAAGCAGTAGTGGAGAATTTGCTTACGGAGATGGAATTTTAACCACATCAAATTGAATTCCGGATTGGAACAGGGACTACATTGTGGTGGAATTTGGTAAGCTACATCACTACGTACATAAACGGCGAGCCCGCAATGGGCAAAGAATAGTGGCACTAGTTCGTAGCCAGGTAGCTTCAAATCAGAGTGATCTGAGAGGTGTGGGCGGGGATCTACCTGTGTTTCACTAAGTGCCAAAATAGCTGGTCGGTACTTACAGACGTAGACGTACGCAGAAAAGTGATTACTTTTCAGCCTACGTCCACCCTGAATTCCCTAGTCATAATTACAAACAAGTACAGTAAACACACACACCGATGATACTAAGCAAGGCTGCGAAGTGAAAATTCTGACGATGGTTTACCGAATCAAATTGCTGTAGGTGTTATGCCTTTAGAACAATATGAAACAGTGCACCAACAAAATTTTCACACACAATCCGCTATCCATCAGTTGTTACATACACTCAGTCACTGCCTCTACCGTATGATAAATACAGTAATGGCAGTGACTACGACCAAGAGCGGGAGAGGTGGGATACCCGCACTGTGTACAATTTTTTTTTTTAATTGCACTGCACTGTTTTAGTTTTTTTTTGCACACGCGCGCAGTGGTTTGGGTTTTTTTTACACTGCGCGTTGTTGTTTTTTTTTTTTTTTTGGTGTGCAGCACAGGAGAAATGACGAGTGCAGTGGGTGACGTGTGCACTCGTCGGTGGTCGACATGGTACTGAGCCAAGGTACAGATATATCAGACGCCTCAACAACGGAGAAATACTGTGAGGAGTTTTAAGAGATCGTCGAGAGATGGTCGACTAAAACTTCTTCCACCCGACCAAGAAGAACGGGGATTAATTTAGTAAAGAGCATGTACCAGTTCATCTGTAAAATATATTCGGATGTTGATATGCCCGGTGAATGAAATGAAATCTCAGCATCATTCGCCCGACACTCAAGAGATATTTTCTGAACAACCCAGACCAACAGCACGGACAAATGCATAGTTCTGATATAGAAAATCTGTTTATAACAAAATATATCTACTTGGACAATTTAAACAACGCCATAGTGGTTAAACAAAGAATAAATCTTGCTATTCACTGTTTCTTTGAACTAAGGAAACCATAAAAAAAATAAACTCATCTCAAGAACAACGTAGAAAGCATTGTATAAGCCCCTTACCGTTCCAGTTTTATTTTATTCTGCAGAAGCACACACATTAAGAAAATACCCAGTGTTGCTTTGAGAGAAAAGTTCTTCACATGCTGTTAAAACAGATTTCAAGAGACCATTTCGGCAAACTATTTGTAGAGCTCTTAAGAATAAATGAAGCAACTACCAAAGTCAATCCTGGTAATATATTAGCGTCGCATAACGCGTTGAAGTATCCACGTAAAAAGAATCTGCCAGCCGTAAAACTGTTGTCTATTGAAGTAACAATCTTCTGAGGGTCGATAAATGACAAAGACAACTTTGATTTCACTCCAAACAAATATTCAAAACAGTAAACAAAAAAATTTATAACGAAAAGAAATAGTTTTGGAAAACTTACCTTTTTCATTTCATCGATGCTTGGATCTGGCTGCACCACATCATAGTACGGCAACTGATATTCATCATATATCATTCCAATGTTACATCGTCTCGCCACCTCCCACAGTATTAGCCCAAAGGCATACACATCGGCGCGTTTAAAGGAATCAAAATGCTGCGAATTAATACTATCATCTAGCACTTCAGGTGCCATATATCTTTTGGTGCCGACTCGATGATTCGATGGTATATCGACCGTATCATCTTTATCAACGTGTCGAACAGCTAATCCCAAATCACCGATGGCACAAGTCAAATTAGACTTAACCAAAATATTTTTCGACTTTAAGTCGCGATGGGCAATTGCTGGTTTACCTCGAGTACCAACAATGTCCATGTGCAAATGAGCTAAGCCTGTCGCTATAGACAAGGCCATGCCTAGCATTGTTTTTGTATCCACAGTGTGTGACGTTAGATAATCAAAGAGAGAACCATTCTCATGGTAATCAGTCACTAGCCATAATTGAGTCCATGTACCATTATCTATAAACAAAAAAAAAACACAAAAATCTGAGTATACATGTTCATTAAGAGACAAACGCATGATACTAACCCTTATTATCTGCTGCAATAAATCCTAAAATATTTTCATGTCTTAACATAACAGTCTGATAGATCTCTGCTTCCCGGAACCAAGAGCACTCCTCTCGACTAGAGAATATCTTCACAGCGACATTTTCGCCTCTCCAACGTCCTCGCCATACTTCACCGAACCGTCCTTTACCGATGACACAGTGGAGCTGAATCTGCCTGGCTATGGAACGCTGTACCAGCAGCGGCAAGCCGGCTAAAAAACCAAAAACAAAAATCCTCAGTATTAAAGTTCTTGACATAATATCAAACAAACACAATACATACCAGAACCTGACCCAGATGTGGTCATCTCAATGATATCCTGTATTGTATTCCCATTCAGAATAGGATCGTAGACAGAATCTTCCACCGAAAATGGCCGACCACTGGCCGATCGTTTTCGCTTTTGATAGTAGTACCATGTCAGTGTGACTGATAGGCAAGCTAACAGTGTTGCTCCGAAAATGACAAACACTAATCCCCAGGTGCTTATGGTTGGTTCGGGAAGAAAATCTGTGTTACACACAGAATATTTACTCATTAGCAAATATGTTTTCATTTGTTGGCAAAAGAAAATATCTAACAACATTCGATTAATTAGCAATTAAGTGTGAACACATAAACATGCAAATTGCGGTGCAATAAATAAGCATTAAATGTTGTTTCGTTATGTTAAGCCATTTATTAGTAAAAAGCGTGCTGTGAGTGTTAATTAAGTCTAAGCGGTGTTAAGCATGCAAATTAGATACAAAAAAATTCGGTTACATTAAAAAAATTCTCAAATCTTTTACACGGAAAGACGTGTCATCAAAATATGTATCAGAAACATCTTGTGGGTGATTAATTCGAAAGCATAACAGGCAAGCTGTAAACACAAAGTACTTACGGAGAGTTACTATTTTTTAGGTAGAACATGGCATACATACAAGGATTCCTTTGAATGCATAAAGTGTGTAAAACAACAAAGATCTTTAGAATTTACACACTGTAATGTAAAGTCCGCTCTTAGAATCAACGGAGGCATCAAGCAACTCAAAGGTGAATACGTGAGGTCAACATGATAACGAAAATAAGCAAACTTAAAATGTTCGTCCCTCTAAGATCGCCGCAGGAACAGTTTTTCCAATAAATTAATAAAATTACAAATCCTAGACCTACAAAAACTGCAGACAAAATGTTTGTTTATCATGTCTTTCGGCTGCATATGAGCAATTTGATAGAATTACATCACACGAGTCCAAAGACCGAACATAGAACAATCATTTTAATGCGAAGGAACCCAATTTGGAATTAATTAGGAATATCGTCAGTCATTTACTTGTCAATTTTGCGTTAATGGGCAATGTGCCTCTGGAGTTTATAAAGACTTTGGAAAAAAGAAAGACCGGCTTGCGCCTTTCCAAACTTCTCATAAATTTACTGCGTAGATGGTTCGAACTTTGTCTCAATGATTTTTTTGATGGAAAATTGTACATGGACGACGATATTGTACTGTTGAAAGAAATTTCCGTGAAAGAGTTTCAGATATCAAAAACGATCAGAAGACCTCTTTCAATCTCCATCTTCCAGCAACTGCTCAGTACAATATATCCATTGCCCACTGTCATATGAGTGTATTGTAAATTCAGAAAGAATATGTGATCTTAGAGCTGATACTTAACAGATACGCGATCTATGATGGGAACGACATTGCTGTGTACTATGGATCGTGTAAATTTAGCGAGGCAACCCTATTAGCAAAGCCTTAAACTAAGAGCTGTGTCCAGTGGAAAACATTCAAGTTGAAATTGTAACCACGCAAAAGCCAGCGAACCAGGCATCATTCAACTTGCGTATATATTTTGCGGATTTAACAGCCGCCATGTCGAGATCATATAGCGCGTTCGGAGCAATACTGAAGAACAAGTTAACCACTTCATTATTCGATGATTAAGTAGTAAGCATAGCATGCAAGTGATTTGGGTGTGTGTCAAGGCAAACTAATATTGTGAGGAAGTTTGACGTCGGACGACAATAATCGCAAGAGATCGCCAAATCCTTTTCCGATCGAGTCTACCTTAACCCCTTCAGAAGTTCTATGCCCTGATGAGTTGGGTTTTCCCTCGGCCACCAAATTGAGAGATTCTACTCCAGGAATGAGATTCGGAAGTTTTACTAAAAAGTATAAAAAAAACATGCCACGAGCCTGTAGAGACGAACAAGGGAACATAGTACGAAGGCAGTCTCGGAAATACCTGACCTGACGTATAGATGGCGGTTGTGGTTTAAACAGAATGACTATTGTAGAAAGTACCAGCCTTATAAAGCTTAAATTTGAAGTTTGACGACGCTACGTTGTGTAGTATTTGTTCGGCAGCCATCAATAATGAACGCACTCAATGAATTTTTATTGCAAATATGGAAAAAATTGGTCACCGTTATGTGCTACAATACTTTCATTTGAAAGCCCTCAATCCAACCAACATCAAAATGCAACTACACTCTACTCTGGAGGAGTCTGCTCCTTCGTTTACAACAATAAAATATTGGGCGGCAGAGTTCAAGCGAGGCCGTACGAGTTGCCAAGACGAACATAGCAGTGGTCGACCAAATGAGGTGAGTTCACCAGAAATGTTGAAAAAAATCCACAAAATGGTATTGGATGACCGTCGATTGAAAGTGCGTGAACTAGCTGATATGGTAGGCATTTCAAGATGGGTGCCGATTATTCACAATGGAACAAAAACAGCGTCGTAAGGATGTTTCAGTAGAGTACTTGGCGAAGTTTCACAGCAATAAAACCTAGTTTTTGCGTCGACTCATAACCATGGCTGAAACATGGGTCCATGACTTCACACCCGAGATGAATAAACAGTCAAAACAATGGACTTTTAGGGGGCTCCAAAGAAGGCGAAGAGAGTTCCATCTGCAGGCAAGACCATGGCGTCAGTTTTTTCGGGATGTGCGTGGGATAATTTTCATTGATTATCTTCCGAAAGAAAAACAGTAAACGGCGTGAACGCGAACGCATTGCAGCGTTTGAAAGATCAAATCAAGAAAAAACGGTCGTTTTTGTTTCATCAAGACAATGCACCAGTTCACACATCCGTCATCGTGATAGCCAAAATCAATGAGCTGAAGATCGAATTGCTTCCTCATGCACCCTATTCGCCAGATTTAGCCCCCTCGGATTATTTTCTGTTTGCGAACTTGAAAAAATGGCTCGATGGCAAAAGATTTGCCAATAGTAAAGAGGTGGAGCCTGTGGTTGATGGCTATTTTAAGGAGCTCAACGATTCTCACTATAAACAGGGTATTGAAGCTATTGAGCATCGCTGTAGAGAAATAAAGATATTTTTTCCCAAATTGTTTTTGTTTTTTTTGTTATGTCGCGTACTTCTGGGACTACCATCGTAGCAGAGTCGTAGTCGATGCTGAGGATTTGGAAAGAGCATTTCTGTAGACTGTATAACGGCGATAACAAACCAAATACCGCTATCAGCCTGGACGATGTAGACCAATAATTCCGTCTACCCGACCTAGATAAAGTGAAGACAGACATATCTAAGCGTAAGTCCAACAAAGCTTCTGGAGCGGACGACTTGACTGCCGAGCTCTTCAATGCGGAGGCGATGACTTGGTAAGGAGCATATAGCAACTCATCTGTAAGATATGGTCGGAAGAAAGTTTGCCCAAAGTTTGTCCGATCCTCAAGAAAACAGACCCTCTGCACTCCGCCAACTACATCAATCTTCTTAATATCGCATATTGTGTAAACGGCCATATTATGTAAACGACTGAAGCCCTTCGTCAACAACCGGATTAGTCCACATCAGTTTGACTTTAGGCCAGGAAACTCCTCTCTCGAGGAGTATTCACACTACGGCCGATCTTGGAAAAAACCCATGAGTTCCAAATCGATACATGCCACCTATTCATCGTGTCTAGTTTCAACACAAGAGACATCTTTCAAAGGCCCGTCCAATTGCTCTCATACGATTATTGACATAATCGAAAGAAAGTGGCGTAATGTCAGTGACGCTTTCGCGAGCATTGAGGTGCTTTGAGAGGAAAATTCTTCGGGTGATTTTTGGTCCCGTCTGGATAGACGGGGAGTGGAAGAGGAGTACAGCAACGAACTGTACGGATTGTACAGACGCCAAGATTTCAACAGCGATAGAAAAATTAGAAGATCTCAGATCTTAGTAACCGAACCCCCAAACCCAACTCTTAACATACATTTATCAGGAGTCATCGTCCGAAGTTTGCAAATTTAAAATGAAGTGAAAATTAAAATTGCTTGTTATTGCCCCTCTAGGCTCTAATGCTAAGAAAAATTGTACTACAGTTGCATTTCGTTTCTGCTGGTTACAAAACTTATTCTATAATGAGTGTTCTGTATAAGGTTCGATTTGAAGCCCTATTCATTCACAAGGACCAAAACTATCCGTTGCAGCTGCAGCAAAGTATTTCTAAAAGACAAAAAGTTTAGTGAGGGCGTGGGTGAAATGAATGGAATAATCAAACTCTTGATATCCGCTGAAATGCTCTTCAGACCTAGAAGCCGATATGGCTTTTACAAGAGATCAACGATCCAAAACATCGTGGACAGATGTGTCGGCGTTTCAAAAATGATTGTACCTATATGTGTTGGACTGGCAACCTAATTCTCCAGATGCCAATTCGATTGAAAATGTGTGGCAACTAAAGGAGGACATCAAACGAAAAGATGTAAGGACAATGAAACAGCTTAAAAAAAGAATGTGGCGACAATTACCGCTAGATTAGGGAATGAAATTTTCTGTAGAATGTGAAAGGCGATAATTGGGAATGGAGGAGACGAGGTATTAAGCACTTTAAGCATTAAAGAAATGCTAAAAGCTTTTGAAATAAAGAATTTGGTTTCACTAAATAAGGTGTTCCTAGGCTCCGTTGAAAACCATCACGAAATGTTGGTCCAAATGGCATGAAAACTCTGCAAACAAAAGTATACCGTTAAAAGTAAATGTTAAAGTCAGACACTCATTCGCTAACTTTAACGTATGCGTATCACATTGTTTGACGATGTACGAAAGCCGAAGTACGAAGCAAAATTAACAGCGACAGAAATAAAAATGTTACGAATGTCAGCGAGTGTGACAAAACGTTATGTCCTATAATGAGGAGAAGTAATAAGAAACCGATAGTGGGCAAATTAACTTTAAGATGATTGAAAAATCCGATCCAAAAAGCGTCAAAGTAGTCAAGTTCAAACCAATGTTCGGTGAAAGGACCGAAAGAAAAAATCAACAAGCGCTTGAACAGCAAATTTAGCTTACATAACAAGCAGCACAGTAGACATATAAAAGAAACTTCGTACTAGAGTCGCAGTCGGTGCTGGGAATATGGAAAAAAACTTCTTCTGTATACGTTATTACGGCGACGAAGACCAACAGTCAGAATAGACGATTTGACTTGGACGACGAGAGTCAAAACTTCCGACGAGAATCAAAGCCGCTGGGAGACCCCCAACTGCGCCAACTACATATAGAGGTATAACTTGTCTCGCAAGGTGACGCGCTTTCATTTAGACTATTTAACATCATAATTGTGCGGAACTCAAAAGCCAAGACCTTAGGCTTTCTGTATCTGTGCAACTACTACCGTATGTCGATGATATTAACATAATTGCCATAACCCAGCGGACTTTCACCTGTGCGCGTTCACTAGCCTGAATCGGAAACAATTGATAGTTGGAAGACTTTTATTATCTCAGTCCTACTTTATGGCGGTGCAGCAGTCTATTGAAACAGGATCAAGATATACTCGGAGGAAAATTCCTCGCAAGATATTCGGTCCCGTTTGCGATGACGGGTTTTAGAAGAGGAGACCCAACGACGAAATATACGAGCTGGGAGTTTTTTTTTTAATCTAACCCAAAGGCACAACGCAGTAGAGGAAAACATCGCCTTAAGAGGCGCGCACAAGTAGAAAGGGAACTCAACCGTCTTGAATTGTCCAACTGGTGTCAGTTAGTTAAGGACCGAGTTAAATGGATAGGCTTGTTAACTGAGGCCCAGGTTCACCCTGAACTGTAGCGATACTTAAGTCAATAAGTACAAGCGCCACAGTAGCACTGCAGACAAGTTAAAGTTACAAAGAAGAAGTTCTATTTGCATAAATGTCTGGTGCAAGGTAGACAACCAGCCAATAGTAAAGATAAGCAACATAAGAACATTATTGTGTTTAGAATTTATCTAGAAGTGCAATTTATGGCGAAAAAACACTGGGATAGGTCAGAGGATGTGTAGAGTTGACGTGCGCGAAAAACATATATTCGAACAACTTAGAAAGGTTAGGTCAAACTTACGAGTTTCTGGACCCGCTGGACTAGATGAATCAAATTCAAATCAACAAGTAGGATATAGATGGTAGAACTTTTAGAACATTATCAAACTAACGTTGTATATGTTTTGTTAAAGCGGTGTGTCTAACTCTCTATTTCCTATTTTCATGTGAACCTCACACAAGTTAATAATTGCCAAGTACACATTCGAATACGTTGAATCTAAGTTTGAATAAATGAATATTTTAACAGCATCTTTAGCTTTATATGGAATATTCTGTGAGTATTGCTAGTTGTCTTAGGAAGTCTCTGCCTTTTTCATCATTCAGGCATAAACTACACAGAACAGTCGAGAAAAATTAAATTGAATAAACGAAAATAAATGTTCAAGAAAAAATCAGTAATCAAAAGTGGCGATAAAAACGCTTTTCTACGACTTGCTCTGAATTGAATTTCAAAAACACGATCCACTATACTTTATATGAAAGCAAATCATTCAATTAGAAATGTTAGCTCTGAAATTTCGAACACATACAGGTATAAGGATGTTTGAACTTGTGTTTGGTTTGCTATTTGTATCGTGTTAAGGAATTTACCTGTACCCTTCATCCCTTTTACCCCAGTTCCGTGAATCATTATTTCACTTATGACTCATGGAATTCAACGATAGAAATGTTGAAGAAATATCGAGTCACAAAGTTCTTTGAAGCATGGTTTTACGACCTATTGTAGCCCTCATATCACTATACTCTGAAACTGGAAAGTTTTCATTCGATTGCCTTTTTTACGATCTCAAAAGGAATTGCCCCATTTTCCTTAAAACCTCTCAATTACAAGCAGAACTATTTTCCTTACTTGGCCAGCATTTATAGCTTTTCATACTTTAACCCCGACTACAATGAAAAGACAACAAATGCTTAATTTATACTCCTTTCGTGCTTCCCATTCATTCAGATACTACAACCAAACTCTTGTCTGTTGACCTATAAAACAAAAAATATGTATAAACCGAACCATTTTCCTTCAGACATGAATATCGATGTAAAATGAAGAAAGGAAGACCATTTCTTATAACTACAAACCAGCGACATCACACACTATAACTCCCAAGTCAAACGACAATGACTTATAACCCTTAATTAATAGTTTCTTTTTGTATAACAATATTTATATATTTTCCTTATAACAATTATCCCATAAAAATCAAAATAAATATATGTGTATGTATATAACATTGCAAAAACATTTATCAACATAAATATGATGAGGAACACTAAAAACAAAATATAACATACGAATGTATCCAAAAGGATAACGTGCCATCAAGGAGAGATATTTCATTTCTTAAGAGACACATTTAAATGAAACACAAACATAATACATAAAGTCGAGATGAAGTGCTATTCACAGGAGAATAACCGTGTAAGTGGGAATACGAATATAAATGTATAAATAAAATATAATACGATGTGTGATAAACAAAATGATGAAACACACTAGACAATACGGCGATGAATTTCTTTTCCTCTCCTCTGATACGAGTACTCGTAGGAATTCGTTTTCGATTTCGACTCTGGTAACATGGAAGGACAATGATGAGTTTATCTTACGAATATATCGATATCTCGTAAAGTATTCATACGTTTTTATTTTTATTTTTGTATTGTTTTTTTTTTTTTTTTTTGTTTCTATTTTAACTTCGATAGGCGTACAAGTAGATGGTTTAACATTTAACATGTATGGTACCTGGGTGTGTGTAATCTACTAATCGGTGCTCACCTGGTATCTCTCCTTTTAGATTTTGTCTTGTATTACAATAATCAGTATCACAACAATCAATTAGAAACGCCGAGTTGCGTTCACGACACCATGCTGGATCTTTTGGTGGCAAGAAATTTTCTGCAGGTAAACATCTACGTGCGTATAGAAGAGTGATTAATGAGTGACATCAAATTCAAATAGAAACCAAATTTAGCTTAACATATTTATTATATTTTCTTAGTCATAACCATTAACATGGTTTGGTTAGTGAGTGTTGAACAAAGCGTTTTCAATGTAACATACGAGTATGTTTGCGTTTTCATATCGAAACCAGGAAGACTTAATACAATCCTTCAACAAATAGAAATAAAAAATAAACTTAACTGATGCTCTCAAGGAGCTTATAACACTCAAAGCGCTCAACCTGGAACACATTGCACCCTTATAGTTCATCGACGTGTAGCTGTACACTACTTGTGTGATACTCATGGCAAAAAATATGCTTTGCCCCTTTCAATTCTGATTCATGCGATAAAGAAAAGCAAAGTCATCTACTTATCAAGAGTTGAAATCATAGTCGTACCACTATGAGTAAGAGGTTCCCTATCAAGTCCGATATGCAACACTACGACAAGTTCATTCATAAAAAAAATTATCTAAAACAGTTTGTAAATTCATGTATTAATTAGTAAAAAAAAAAAAAGATTCTAATATTTGTTTATAGACGAATAGTTGTGGCAATCAACGCTAGACCCCGTTAATAAGCACAATCACAACGCAACATCAATGGGGTAATTCGAAAAGAACTTTTCGATGTTCCATCTGTATTAAGACTTCAATAATAGGACCTATGTACCATACATAAACGGTGCTTTTTAAGAGCTATACAACTTTTTTAAAAAATCTGACATTTCGTGTGGTACAATCTAATATTGGGTCTCGAGCGTTTTTGGCGATAGATGGCGGTACATCAAAAGAACTCAAGAGTACCCGACAACCTTGACAGCTGTAAGCGCTCGTTTGAAAAGTGACAGTTTAAGATTTCCTTTGCAGTGGTTCCTAAGTTATTCGCATTTTCAGGGTTGTGCAAAAGTTTGTGCTGTTTACTGGGAAGCAACTTTGTCAGAGCGGAAATGGTTCGCTCGTTTTTATTCTGGCAATTTGTCGAAGATAAGCCATGGACTAATCGTTCAATCACTCAAAAAGCTAATGAAGCTGGTGAGATAGGGATGTCACCGTTGTACATATTGAGAAAGCTGGATACAATTAAGCACGAAAAACATGGTTTACAGAATTAAGGATACGTACTGGAAACACAGCCATTTCGAGCCATTTTTGAAACGAGTAATAAGCGGTAATGAAAAACGAGTTATGTACTACAATCGGAAGCGTCAAAGGTCGTGGGCAAAGAATGGTGAGCCGTCACAAAACGCTTGACAGCGCAAAAGGTGATGCTGTGTGTGGTGGGACTAGAAAAGGATTGTCCACTCGGAGGTGTATTCCCCTTAACTGGGACAAATGAAAAAGAACGGAAACGAAAAGATATGAATTTGTTTGCATATTGTGAACAGCAGCCCTTTATTTGGGGCATATTCATCATACCTTAAGGCCCAGGCCCATAGAATCCGTTGCGTCGACGTATTCGACTGACAGCTGTCCATAAGCAACGGATATGACGCAAAGGACGGATAAAGTAGGTTTACTTTCTACTTTTTTCAATCCGTTGATCCGTTGCCAGTTCACACATTCACACATTGAGGACCATACATTCACATATTGAGGTTCACGCATTCACAAATTGAGAGTAAGCACTTTCATTGATAGAGACATTGAGAGAATGAAGAGAAATTGTCATAGCTTGAAAAGAAAACATTCACATTAATTGACATTTCAATTATTTTGTTTCGCTTCGTTCGTTATTATTTGGTTTCGTTTAAAATTTTTCGCAGAACAGTTTGAAGAGAAATCAATTTCAGCAATAACACAACGTCATCGGCTGTATTCTGACAACGTATGCCATAGATTCTATGGGACTATCATTTCCGTCAGATACGTCAACGTCAACCTATCCGGCATCGTGACGGACGCAACGAATTCTATGGGCCGGGCCCTTTACACACATTTTGACAAAAAAATATCGCCACATTACTTTCTCAGCTATGTCTCGAAAAAATTTACAACAGCAAAGCAGCAGCAGCCAATGCTCAATGTTGTTTCAGAGAAATGTGCAAAATGGTTTCTTGTTGTTTAGTCAATTTGTTATTCGCTAGTTTCTAGTTTTGTTGCGTTACAACGTTGCTTGCTTTTGGTTCGTTTCAGAAAGTGTAGAGATAAAATTGAATTGGACATACGAGTATAGTCGCGTATCGTGCGTACTGACTGAACAATTTTGTTGCAGTTTGTTGAAATGTCAAGAAAATATTGAACATTAGCTGATAAAATTGCTTTATTTGACCAATTACAAAGAAAAGCATTGAACACTTCTGGATAGGATCACTGATGTTCCTAAATCTACAATAGCACTTGTCAAAACCCAAGAAGTTAAGCTGCGAGAAAAGTACAAGGAAAATCAAGAAAACGGAAACGAGGAGGAAAGCTGATAAGGCGCTGAACCAATGTTTTTTCTACTATAACTTGGAAGAGGTGTTCGTGTTAGTGGCCCAATGGTGAAAGCTAAATCAGAGGAGCTTGTGGCAAAATTGGGTCATGCCAATTTCAATGCTAAAGATGGTTGGCTATCGCGATGGAAAACCAAGCAAGAAATCAAATTTAAGAAAGCGCATGGGGAGAAAGCTAGAGCAGATTCATCGAGCGCGGATCAGTGGAAATTGTGTGAGTTTCCCCTACTCTTACAGATGTGTAGCCCTAATGATATTCACAACGCCGATGAAACAGGGCCACGTCGGATGATGAACTCTCCGATTCAAACAAAAAAAAAACAATGGATCGCGTTAGTGTTGTACTACTGTAATATGTCGGGAAGTAATAAATCGAAGGTCCTAGTTATTGGAAAAGCTGTTAAGCCTACGTGCTTTAAAGGACAGTTTACCAGTGCTGTATTACGCCAATAAGAACGCGTAGATGACTCATTCACAATTCGGCTGCACATCCTCCTTCAGTCAGTTCAAAAAAATATTAGAATACAATTTCTTCCCCCAAACACAAAACTTTGATACAACCCCTGGACATGGGTATCATATAAAATGTAAAGACTTTTTATCGAGGAAGTTCATCCTTGAAGCAAACGAAGAAAATCTCTTGACAACATCTACAAATGCTAGATAAGTTAGCGCAAAGGTGAATGTTCTACAGGCTATACAATTTGTAGTGGAAAGTTGGAGAAAAATAAACTGCTCGACAAATCAAAACTGTTTTCTCGGTTTTAAAAATTAAAATCAGGAAATTATACCAGGTCCAATATAAGCATCTATCCACTGGAACACGCTACAAGCCATGAAGAGTCTTTATCCATTGATAGTGACCTGCAATGCCACTGCAAATATGAGGATGATGAGAATCCCATTATTGAAGAAATCGCACGAAAAAATAGCCTCGAAGAAGATCGCGGAAGTGATGTGGAGAATGATGAGCCTACTCCAGTTCGAGTTACCACTCGAGAGGCGAGGAAGTATTTGCAAGAACTGCAGCGATACTTCATGCGGTATGGCAGTGAAGGCAGTCCACTAGCAGCATTAGATGCCTGTGATGATTTCATTAACTTACAGAGTACTAAAAACATTCGCCTGAGGACCATCTAGGACACTAGATGTGAAATCAATATGAGTTTTTTTTTTTCTTTCTTTTTCATATTATTCCAATGAAGGACAAATGTACAATAAAATGTAAACATTTATTTCAGCGTTTTTGTTTTTACTTCGTTCTTTGTTTTATACGTACTTGGTTTATTTTTTACTTGATAATCTCTTCGTATTATTGGGACATCCGCTTAATTGGGACTAATCAATCTAGCCCGGATTTAACCTTCCAAATGGTCTAAGGGTAATTTTCAACCCTACTGTGAACAACTCGAGAAAACGTATTCTTTGCTATCAAGACAACGCCCGAACATAGAACCCCCTTTTATGGCCCGCCAGAAATTGCGAGAGTTGATTGGGAAGATTTCATGCACCGACCGTGTAGTACAGACCTAGCATCCTCTGACTATCGCACAACTGCAAAACTCTCTCCATGGGATCAAGCTGTCCTCAAGGCTAGCCTGTGAAAGCCACTTAATTCAGTTTTACAAGCAAAAATCACAGAAGTTCTTCACCGATTATGGCTTTACCCGAAAAACAGCGAAACATTGTCAATAATAATGAGGCATATTTGGTATAAATAAATTGCCAACTTCGAACAGTAGCAGGCTCTCTCAGCTGAAGATTTGACTTTTCGAGGTTTGCCACTGGCTGGTGAAAGGATGGAGTTGCTGTTCTTCGGTCCTGTGACATATGACCGAGGTAGTGGAAAATATTAACCACTGGACCACGTTACTATCCACTCACTTATGTATTCTAGACTACGCTAAGAGACTAAAAACACAACTATAATAGGTGCACCGTATAGAATGAGCCAATCTGTAAGCCAAAGCGAAGTCAATGATTCGACTTTTAATTTGAAGTAGCTCAATAGGGCTGGTTCTAAATCTCTAAATGATGAAAATATTTGTGTTCAAACCTACGTTCAATGCGTGGGAAGGCAAAGGTAATTAAATGCAAGTAAACTCTGATGGCACCAGAGTTTAAAATCCTTTACCCGGTTAAAATTGGACTGGATTGTAAGAGTACAATTCTACATATCTTTCCAGGAATACCTAGAATTTGGGATTCTTCGTTCACAAATGGCCAACGGCTCTTAGACTAAGACAAATTCTTGTCCTAATCAGTTCAATAAGGGAAGAAAAAAGGCAGAAAAATATTGTGAATAGTGAATAAGTGTAAGAAGACGCTGCATGCCGGCTACATTCAATATTGTTATTCCTATACAAAGATTCATGAACGTCAACTACCCAAAACAAGAATGTAAGTGTTCGTTTCTTGTGTCGTAGTATGTGCTTAATGAAGTTGTAAATGCAGTGGAAGCCACACATTCCCCATTTTTATTTTTGACAAAACTGACTGGTTATTTTCATATTGTACGAGTATCAACTTAATTATCAACTAGAGTGAAGATAGTAACCGTTCGAAAATGCCATTGGTTGTTTCGAGAGAAAAGTTCTTCCCTTCTGCATAAAGGGAATTTGGAGAAAAGGATATACTCGTACATAACAACGAACTGCGTGGGGTGTATAAAGATATTAACCTTGTCAGACGATCTACATAGAATTTATCATCTCCGATAGCCAGGATACGTTTAACGAATAAACACCATCGCTCTATTCTGGAAAGTCTTCGAATCCAAAAAGAAAACGTCGCCCTAGGCAGCGAGAAAGTGGAAGGTTTCCTCAGTCAACTTGATGTGCGCAACTGTAGGCTAGTACAATATCGCTATAAATTGAGAGAGCTGTTGGTTGGTTAAATAAAGTTAAGTAGAGGTAGTGTAAAATGTCCCCTCATTCAATGAACAAATCTAATATATAAACCGTATATGCAATAAAACTAAAATACTTTATCTTTGTACTATAAAGTCAGCAGCTAATGTTGGAGTTTGGAGGATATCATTACAAACGTTGCCTATGAAATACAGAACGAACAAATGGAGGGATCGAGGTTTTTGGAACTTTTGGAGTTTTTTAGCTCTATGAAGACTATTCGTCGGGCGCTTTCAGCCGAATCTTACAGCAAAAGACTGATAAAGCAAACAGAACTCTTTCCAATGGTACAACAAGGATGTAAATGGGACTTAAAAGAATGTCGTCGGTCAAAGAGAGGTGAAACCTACAGCGCAGTATCTTACACAACCAGTCCGGGAATTTTGAGGAAAGTAATCAAAGAAAAGTGAGGTATCGTTCATGGCTTCTGCTGGCACTTGCATCCAAGTATGCTGTGAGAGAATTTGGCTACAAAAAATTAACCAACCAACCTATAGACCAGACCATTTACCTTTTCCGACGATGAAGAGCTCAAGGCGACAATAAATTTACATTTTTAGAGGAATGGTATGTAAAAAGTGTATTAGGCGAAGGGGGTTCAGACTACGAAATAAAATGTTACAACTTTGTGTTCACTCCAAAACTAAAAATAAATTGAATGTATGTAAAAATATTGCAGAAAGCTACGAATGCAAAACACACCAAATGGATTAGGGTTGATGCTCGTAGATGATAACAAATAGGTCAGAGATTATTACTGGGAGATTATTACAGGAGATCCGACGACAGACAAACAACACAGCTTCTTAGAAATCAAATTTGCTTATGTACGGATAATGCCGCACCTCAAAGCTTTTTCTTCTTATACATACTGAACCATGACCTGGCCACAAGAGATCTATTAAGTGCGTCTCCAAATAATTTACCTTAAATACACAAGAATTTATCCACTTAGAAAGACTAGGATCTACAAATTGTTAATTTACATGTCAATACATACCGACTAGTGATGCTAAAAAGACTAATGCAGAAAAATTGCAGGGAAATTATCTTATCTGGATCTAATGGGGGCAACCATCTGAAGTAACAAAATCTTTACACTTACGCAAATCCATAGATTAGATTCCAAATTCAGGTTCTCATCAAATCCGAATTTGTATATAATGACATTTTTCTTTAGCAAATTTACAATTAATCTAAAATATGTCAACGGCAGTGGGTCTATCACACAGAGCAAGAGCATTACAAACGCCGGTTTCTAAGACGATGAAACAACAACCGTTTCAAGGGTTAAGCGATTGTAAATGTCTAGACAGAGATTTTAATCTGCATAACTGTTGAATAATTCAAGATCAGCGTATTTATTCAAGAGAATGAAAGACCTATTTTGAATCGAATAAAGGTTATGCACGGGTTGTCATTATTTAAATTAATTGTAAATGTTAAATAAATTACTTAAAATGCTTTTTTTTGTCTAGACACAGCGATGAAGATACCGTGGCCGCAAGCTTAGAAAAGAAAGTGAAGAATATCATCACAGTCTCAGCTTAAATGCGACACGCAGGCAACGAACACCACCTCCGCCAACAGCCGTTCGTGAACTGGTGACATACGCCGAATCAAGAAAGCTTGGTCTGGTAATCGGCTGCCATAATCAATGCGGGAGTAGAAACATCAGCGCCAGGGTTGAGTTAGTCTTTGAATTTATGATTTCTTTCAAATTTTCTGTCTGTAACAGGAGAAAATGACCTACTTTCCGTACAAAAAACAGAGAAGAAATTCTAGACTTAACAATTACAAACATGCATGCTCAAACTTATGTGAATAACTGGAGAGTACCTACTAGGAAATCCTTCTCGGATCACCTTAGAATTCCCTTCACTATAGGCAGTGACCCGACCATACAAAAACAAATTCCGAAATTTTAGGAAATCTACCTGGACGGCGTACTCCAATTGGATAAGCGATCGATTTTCCATTGCTTTTACAGTAAACCGTGTAATTGCAAGCCTAATGAAAGCTTTCATTACTAACTGTCCCACCTCTAGTCATCGCAGACTCTCCAAACAACTCCACCGCTAAACACACGGTTCCAAAATGTAGAAAGGTACTCGAGATCCAGGATGCCTTTAATATTCCGGACGACTGTATATTTTGCAGGCAGAAATATTTGCCTTTCGTAAAGCTGTAGCTGGGTCAATAAGTCCGTGACTTTTGGATTAAAACAGATTTTTTGATAAAAAAATAATTTTATTTTTCAACGTAGTCTCACTTGAGCTCTATACACTTTGTCCAACGCTTCTCCAATTTTTTTATCCCTTCCAAAAAAAATGATTTGTCGAGGTCCTCAAAATGACGAGATGACTTCATCATTGGAGTCAAATCTTTTTCCACCAAGCCATTTCTTCAGGTTTGGGAACAAGTAGTCGCTCGTAGCCAAATCTGGAGAATAGGGTGGATGAGGGAGCAATTCATAGCCCAATTCATGGATTTTTGCCATGGCAACTGCAGATGTGTGCACCCTTGCATTGTCTTGGTGGAAAAGAACTTTTTCTTGGCCAAATGAGGTCGTTTTTTTTTCAAATCGTCATTGAATCGGTCCAATAAGTTGGCATAATATTCCCCATTGATTGTTCTTCCCTTTTGAAGGTAGTCAATGTGGATTATCCCGCGTGCATCCCAAAAAACAGTCGCCATAACTTTATTGGCTGACAAACCCACATTGGACTTCTTTGGCGCCGATTCACCCTTAGAAACCCACTGTTTTGACTCTTGTTTGTTCTCTGGTGTGTTGTGATGGATCCATGTTTCGTCCACGGTTACAAAACGGCGCAAAAACTCCTCCATATTGCGATTAAACAACGCCAAACCTTCCTGTGAAGTTGTTACACGATTGCGTTTGTGGTCGACTGTGAGCAAACGCGGCACCCATCTTGCGGAAAGCTTTCTCATGCCCAAGTGATCATTCAAAATTGAAACCACTGAGCCATGCGAGATCCCTACGGCTTCCACAATCTCTCGCACTTTCAATCTTCGGTCGGCCAACACCATATCGTGAATTTTTTCGATTGTTTCGGGTGTAGAGACCTCAACTGGGCGTCCAGGAGGTTCGGCATCTTCAGTGCTTGTACGGCCACAACGAAATTCAGTAAACCACTTTTTTACCATTGAAATCGATGGTGCAGAGTCCCCATAGTATTTATCAAGCTTAGCCTTGGTCTCGGTAATGGTTTTTTTTCGCAAGAAATAATGCTTAATAAGCACACGAAATTCACTTTTTTCCATTTTCTCCTCAAATTAGTGAGTAGTCTGATAAAAATAGCTGTCAAACACAAACTAACTGACGCAGCAAGTTTAAATTTTGACAGGAGTCAACTGACAAATGCCTGTTGACAGGAGCAGTGTTGCTGTTTCAGTAAAGAGGTCAGAAATTCAAAAATGCACGGAATTATTGACCCGCCCTCGTACTCATGGAACTAGATCCCTCAGAGATCTCTGTCTTTGTGGACAGTCATGCAGCCATAAAGGCTTTGCCAAGTGAAACCACAAAATCAAATGAAATACAAAATGACATCAAACTTAAGTAGAGTTTGCGAATCTCACCGAAAAGTTATTTGCTGGGTACCTGGACACACCAAAGTGGAAAGGAATGAGAAAGCAGATTAGCCAGCAAGAGAGGGTGCCTCGTAAAAATATCAATTGAAACCCTGAGACGCAAAATGGAAATTATACCCATAGAACGATCCATGTGTCATCTCACACTCCCTTTGGCCAAACCTAGACAGCGGGAGAACAAGTACTCTCCTCGGACTCAACAAAAGAAGACATCCGTATCGCTACAGGTGTCCTAACTGGTCACTGCCTCATTGGCATCACAGAGCCGAATAGGAGCCTCATCTCAAGATTATTGTAGAAGCTGTAGAAACGAAGAGGAAATGGAAATTATCATAATTATCATTGCTGTGCGACTGCTCTAAACTCTTTTTCGAGAACTTGAAAATATCAGCCAAGCAAAACTGATAGATCTTATTAGATTTTTTAAAAGCTCTGGCTTATAAAAATTAAAAATCAACAATGTCAACAGAGAATCACAATAGACCAATAGGTCTGCGTGTATGCTTGTCCCTTATGGACAAGTAGGTAAGAATCCCTTATTACCTAGCGTACTTACTTATGTTCTACATTTCATTATGGGTTCTGAATCTTTATTACGCTTGCAACCTATCGTGTAAAATTTCTGGCGATATGACTCAGCCATCCCCGACTATTTGTGATAGCACGACCCATATTTCGATATGAAACTCTTGTCTGATGAACAGCATCAACCTAACTAACAACTGTAGGGAAATTATTAGCGGCCATTCAAAGAATGCCAACGGGTGCTGTACACACCACGCCTATGACAGCATGGGGCACTTTCCTATAACTGCTATAGACAAAATTATAAACACTAAATAACTCTGTATCAAAAACGTGTTACATTTCAAAAACAGGACCAAGAACCTTTCTGACTGGAATCCACATCGGTAAGCCTATAGAAACAGACGACTAGGTATGACATTAACATTTCCTTTGAGGTGGAAAAGCCAAAGAGGGTGGAATAGTTCAATAAGGCAGTATTGAATGATGGCATAATTACTGTTAACACAAGCAATCTAAAATAGAGAGCATCGGCTTCGCTGCAACTGAAACCGATTTGGAAATGCCTTTTTTTACTCCTGAATACCTACTGGACAAATATAAATATGTTTGATTAATCAGAAAGACATACTTAGTAAGAAATACGAGGCTTGTCTGAAAAGTTTCCGCAAAGCAACGTAAAGATAGCGGCACTAGTAAATAAAAGCTAGTGAATGTTAGTTGTGCATCTTTTTACAGTTACTTACCGAAGTTTCAGACATTTTGGCGAACAGTTTTTAGTTGACAGCCGTTTGAGTGAATCGATGTGAGTGTTTTTTTGTGAAAATGGAAAAAATTGAGTATCGAGCTGTTATTAAATTCTTGTTTTTGAAAGGCAATACGCCTACGCACATCAAAAATGAGTTAGGCTCTGTGTATGGGGACTTTGCACTATCATTTACCACAGTGAAATTTTGGGCAGCTGAATTTAAACGTGGCCGCAAGAACCTGGGAAACGATGAACGTTCGGGACGTCCAAAAACTGCAACCACTGACGACAACATTGCTAAGTTCACCAAATGGTGTTAGACGACCGCCGAATTAAAGTGAGAGAGATAGTAGAGGTTATGAAAATGTCCAAAGAACGTTACATATTAAATCAAGATTTAGGCATGAGAAAGCTGTCCGCGAATTGGGTGCCACGTTTGCTTACGTTAGACCAAAAACGTGTTCGAATGAACATTTCCAACGCTCTGCTGGCGTAGTTTAGGCGCAATAAATCCGAGTTTTGGCGCCGATTAATTACTGTAGATGAAACTTGGATACACCATTATACGCCCGAAACAAAAATTCAGTCAAAACAGTGGACTGCAAAGGGTGAGCCGGCTCCAAAAAAAGTAAAAACTGTTTTTTTCGGCGACTGATTTTTGGGATAGTAAAGGAGTTATCTTAATCGATTATCTTCAAAAAGGAAAATTGCGCAGAAATTGCGGAAAAACGGCCACATTTGCAGAAAAAGAAAATCCTGTTTCACCAAGACAACGCGCCGTCTCACACCTCAGCATTTACCATGGCCAAAATCCATGAATTATGGTTTGAACTGCGTGACCATCCGCCTTATTCACCAGATCTAGCCTCAAGCGACTTATTTTTGTTCCCTCATCTAAAAACTGCGCTCGGAAGGCAGAGATTTTCGTCAAATAAGGAGGCAATCACTTTCATGAACAATTATTTTGCAGAGAAAAACGTCAAGTACTATTTGGACGGGTTAGAGAGATGGGAGCATCGCTGGGAGAAGTGTGGAGACCATGTAGAAAAATAAAAAAAAATTTAAGAAAAAATGTCTTGTATCATTGCTCGGTCGGAAACTTTTCAGACGACCCTCATAAGATTTCTAGAGCGTCTTCCCTGAAAGAAGAAAAAGCAAATATAAAAAAAATCCCTGGATTCGAACTTATATTTTTGATATTTATTGAGGAAGATTCAACGCTAGAGAAAAAAATAATAACAAGAATAATCATAATGCTATTTTCGCTTTTGCTTTAATTTAACCTTTGCGACGGTTCATAGGAAATGCCAAGACTATATCCTTAAAAATCAAGTCGCAACACTAAAGACTCGTCCCCCTAAGAAAACCTTAGAGTGGCGAGTCGAACAGCTTCAATACGAAAAAGAAAAAGGATTAAACCACCCCTGTGTTAAGCCCTATATAGTGCAAAATTTAAGATTTTACAAATATTGTTTACATTTTAGCTTTCAAAGCTTTTCCTATTTCATAAAAAATATAGGGTACTTACACATTTTTTTGGCAAAATTAAATAACAATACAATAGCGTTATTGAATTCATTTGGAAAAAAAATTAGAGATTTAATTTTTACTTAGATTGATAGAAGAAATGATTGAAAACCATTATCAGCCAATTGACCAACCCTCGTGAAGAGATTTTAGTTCTGTTCATACGATAAAAATGAGTTTCCACAGGATCCAAGTTAAAGCAAATTATATTGCGAAAATGCAACTCAGGCCTACATCCCAGTATTCACCTACCTCACTTAGCTCAGCTCAAGAAAGGAAAAATAATTGTTTCACTAAAACTTTGCTTATCCAATAGGGACTTCCGAACTTTGACAATTGATAGCGGCTATATTGTTAAAGCTACATCTGTCAAATTGGCTGCCATTTATTCAATCTGTTTTGCCAAATCACCATGGACGGACATAGCGTTTAACAACACGTGCAAATGATAAAATTGTTTTATCAAAGTTGGTGTTCTGTTCGGGCAACGTTTTTTTCGATGAAAATGATCACCATGTTACGGTGAATACAGTTCGCTATCGCCCCATGTTGCAAAACTATTTCTGGCCGGAATTAGATGGACTTGACATCAGTGATATGTGGTTCTAACAAGGTGGTGCCACATGCCACACAGCTGTTCAAATAGTTGATCTATTGAAAAGGAAGTTCGGTAATCGTGTAATCTCGAGAAATGGGCAGGGAAAATGGACACCTTGCTCATCCGATTTACCGCCATTGGATTTCTTTTTATTGGGTTACGTTAAGTCGTTGGTTTATGCCAACAATGTTAGAGGGGCTCAGGGACAATGTCCAACGCGAAACTGACAAAGTTTCGGCCGATACGTATGGAGTATATCTCAATTAATCTGTGTTTTGTTTAAATACAAAATTGGTATGTACTTATTGAAAAAGCCGATACTATGAACAAATTTACCGATTGAATATAAATACTGTCATCAACACTCTTGTTAATCTCCGTTTCTGTTCTATCTTTTCTCTATCTCTTAGCTTTTTCTGCTTTTCTTTTTAATTTCACTTTTATCTATTTTATTTTGTGTAATTTATTTAATTTATTTAATTTATATTTAAAAATAAGCTTACGAGTAGCTTGCATAATTTAGTATAAGATTGTATTTTACTTGTACAATAACAACAAATTTTATAATAAATATATACAAATACAATAAATTACAAGACAATACAACACGACGTGCGAGTTCTTTCTTAGCGGCCCTGTCAAAGAGAAGGTTTATGCCAACGCCCCCAGTCAGTGGATTGAAGCTCTCAAAGCCAACAACCGTGCTGTTATCGATCAAATAGAGCCAAAAAGGCGTAAAATTTTGATTAAGTCTGGATGATTGATGGCAACAATTCTTCTATCGATTCAACTAAAAATTTATAAAAAAAACACGATTTTTTTTTTCATAAAATAAGGGGCACACCTAGAATGCAATTTTGAAAAATTCAATTTTTTTTTTTGCATATTTCGATAGTCTATAGTCTATACCCTTCATAGACATACTAAAATTTCAAATGAATATCTTAAATAGTTTTTGAGTTACAGCGGTCAGAAAGTTACGTTTGCTACGGGGTCTACCAGAGTTATTTTATCTTTAAACGCGTTTTTCTCGAAAATATATTTTTCAAATTTGATGCGGTTGCAACTCGACGACAAACAAACAAAATTTTGTATATGTTTCTCTATCTATACAATGACTCTCCAGTTTTTCGATTGTATGAAAAGTGTAATTTTGGCGGGCCAAAAATCATCAAATTTTCGGGCAAAATTTTAAATTTTTTCCAAAACTCTCCCATTTCGTTAAACTTAATTTTTTTTTCACGATTGTGGATCATTGTATAGGTAATACCTTCTTTACTACTCAAAACAAAATAGGGCCCACTAAGTTTTTAGGCCAGTTCCGTGAATGCATGGGTCGGTAAAGCTTTCACCTTGTCTTCTCCACACGCGTAAACGTTTATCGTACGTTTGTAAAGAGTACAGGCCTCCAGTTGTCCATAGTCCAATCCAAATGCTCACGGGCGTATCTTAAGCGATGTGTCCTTGTCACTTTCGGTTGAATGGCGCGCACTTTGGACCATCTTCGTGGAGTCGATTACGTACGATTTGATCACTGACTTGAGTGTCAGCAGATTGCCGCAGTTGACTTTGTAACGCCCTGGCGGTTACGGTACGCTCCCGACGTGCAATTATTCTTACGTACCGGTCTTCTTACGCAGTTGTGACTCTGATTTTTCCCGATCCAGGTCTCCTTGTTACACTCCCGGTTTCTTGGAAGCGTTTCAGACGTATCGCCGCTATACACCGATACGAATTGCGACAGACTTTTTAGATTCTCCCTACTAAAGCAAATTTACCGCTCTTATTGCATTGTCGAAGAAAACAATTACAGAAAGTAACACTTAGCCAGAACGCTTATGTAGAATTAAACTGAGAAAATAAGTATAAGAAATTTTGCATTAGTTATTTTTTAGAGCAATGCGCTTTCTCTGACACGGTGAAATTGTTGCTCAAAGTATTGATAAATACTCATAGACATGCAAGCTATACAAATACTTCGCTTCGATAATGTTTACCAATAGAGCAATTTTTAGACAAAAATCAAAAATAAACCTTTGGTGGGCCCTATTTTTTTTTTTTTTGACTTTTGGATTTCAGCCACGGTGAAGGCCGCAATCACTGCGGGAGTGGAGGTCGTTTTTTTTGTAACTTGCGAGATAGCGAATAACTCGCTGAAAATTAAATTTTTTCCTTTGAAAATTTCTGTGTATATTCATTATTTACCTAGTCCTGTCATAAGTTCTGTTACACAATTTCCAGCGCTTATCGTTCAAAACTTCTTACGAGAATAGAACCGTTAACTTTTTTTCAGAACACATGCACTGATCAGTGAAGAATACTAGTCAGTTTGGTTTCAGTTTGCAAACTACGAGGCCCGTTCAACATATTCACGGTATCGCGGTGAAGCTGTGGTTGTATATATAAATTGACTTATTTATCAAGTAATACTATTATTTTAGTGCATTCATGTAAGATTTCATATAAATGTGATTATTAATTCGCGTTTTATCTCTAGTTAAACAGAATCATAATGGCAACTGAGACGATGATGGTGAAAATTGAGCATCGCGCTGTAATTAAATTTCTCACTAAGCAAGGGAAAAGTCAAAAAACTATTCATGAAGAGATGGTGGCTTTTTACCAGGGTTCCGCACCTTCATTATCAACTGTGCAAAAGTGGTCAAGTGAGTTCAAGAGAGGCAGAGAGAGCATTGAAGACGACCCCCGCTCCGGCGCCCCGACTACTGCTTGTACGGGAGAAAGCATCAAAGAAGTCGAAAAACTTGTTCTTGAGGATGCCCGAATAAAAGTGAAAATGATGGCAGAGATCACCAAGCTTTCAATTGGTACCATTCACACTATCCTTCATGACCATCTTAACCTTTCACAGGTCAGTGCAAGGTGGGTGCCACGAATGCTCACAGCGCCTCAGAAAAAAGTGAGAATCGCATGCTGTAGAGAGCTTTTAGAGATGTGTAGTGAGAACGCGGACGGTGTTATGGATCGAATTGTTACTGGGGACGAAACATGGGTCCACCACTATGACCCTGAAAGCAAACAAGAGTCCATGCAGTGGCATAAAAAAGGAACAGACCCCCCGAAGAAGTTCAAAGTCACTCCGTCTGCCGGGAAGCTCATGGCCACAGTTTTTTGGGACTCAAAGGGAATCTTGCTCATTGAGTACAAAAAAAAAGGTGAAACCATCAACGCCACATCCTACGCTTCCACTTTGCATAATTTGCGGGAGGAAATTAAAAAGAAAAGACGGGGTAAGCTCGCAGCGGGTGTGTTGCTTCTTCATGGCAACGCTCCTGTTCACACGGCGCGAGTTTCCAAGGCTGTTGCGCGAGATTGTGGTTTCGAAGAAATCCAACACTCACCCTATAGTCCAGACCTTGCCCCTAGTGATTATTTCCTGTTTCCGGATTTGAAAAAATGTCTTCGTGGAAAAAGATTTTCGGATGATGAAGAACTCAAGTCGGCAATAAATGGAGGAGGAGGAAATTTATTTGTTTGAGGGTTTAAAAAAGCTTATCTCAAGATATAACAAATGCATTGATGTTAGGAGAGATTATATTGAAAAATAAAAACAATTTAAATTGAATTCGCATTTTTCTTCATATCGATACCGAGAATATATTGAACGCCCCTCGTATTAACATGCTGTAGGGCGTTAAAGAGAATTGAGCCGCGGTAATAGCGTTGCATAAGTGCGGAAAGAGTGCTGGCTAAAACTACTCGGAGTATCGAGAATATTCTTTTATCTGGCTATTACTCGCTTCGGCGAATTGTCTGAAGTAGAGGACAGGCTAAGAAATGGTCGCCCGCGCGTCGTCCGTACGAATGCGGTAGTAAAGGCAATGCGTGAACAAATTCGGAGAAATCCCTTTTGGAAGCAGAAGATCATGTCCGAGGAATAGGATATATCAACCAGATCCATGTTTAGGCTGATTCGGGATGATCTGCGTATAAAAGCCTATCGTCGGTCCACGGGTCATCTTCTAACTACTCAACTAAAGAAAAACTAGGCTGGAAAGATGAAAGCTACTTTTGCAGTGGCACGCGGACAATGGCCATGAAAACATTCTGTTTACGAATGAGAATATTTTTACCGTGGAAGAAGTTTTTAACAAACAAAATGACAAAATTGATGCCACTTCATCTAAGGAAGCGAAAAAAGTTGTTCCAAGTGTTCAACGTGGACATCCTGCTTCCGTAATGGTTTGGTGGGGGGTCTCTCACCATGGTGTCACATACCCCCATTTCTGTGAAAAGGTCGTAAAAACTGGTGCAAACGTTTACCAAGAAGATGTGCTAGAGGGTGTTGTGAAGGGTTTGACCAATACCCCTTTCGATGGATACAGATGGATCTTCCAACAGAACTCTGCTCCAGCGCACAAAGCCAAAACCACGTAGGAGTGGCTCAATATTCCTGGCTTTATAGCAGCAGAAGATTGGCCGTCGGGGAGACCAGATCTGAATCCACCGGATTATGGTTTGTGGTCAGAATCGGAGACCATGGCCTGCAAGACTCCCCACGGAAATTTGGAAAGCCTTAAAACTGGATTAATCAGAGCAGCGTCCACGAACTCCATGGAAACCGTACGTGCCGCTATAGCCCAATGGGCACACCGTTTGGAAGCTTGTGTTAAAGCAAAAGACAGTCATTTCGAGTGAATCCAATTTTTTTTAATAATCAATATTGTGGTCTAATAAATGAAAAAATGTTGAATACAATATGTTTCCTGTTTTTTTTTTTTTATAGCGTTTTACATTTGTAACAGAACTTATGGCAGGACTAGGTATGTAGAAATATATCCTCCGAATTTTAAGACATTTGCTGCAGTAGTTTTCTTTAAAAAAATTCCCAAAAAACACCTTTTTTCACACTGTGTTTCGCTTCAACAGTTTATACCTAGATAAAAAGGTAAACTTCTCAGATATACCGGAACGTGTACGGCCGGCGCCAGAAATCTATACATCTTGCTGTTCCTTTACAACATAAACTTCAATTATAAAAAGAAAAAAAAGATAGAGTACTTCAAAAATAAACATTTCACCACGAACTACACCAAAATCATAACCAAATACTTAGGTGATACAAAGTTAAAAAAGGAAAAATAATAATAATAAATTGCCAGGCAAGAAATTACAAGAAGATTAGCCATTACCATTTGGGAGAAACAATGTGAGAATATAATTTAAACTGCATGCACTAAATCTACTTAACTAAGGACTGAGATATATGTATATACGAGTACGAATATGTATGTTAGGTAGAAAAAAAGAGTGGAGATAAAAAAAAATGCACATGTGTCTTACTATCTGTTGCATAAATATAGTGTAAAAGCTTATAAATTTCATTCAAAAAACAGAAGCAATCAATTAACGACTGTGTTTCGTTATTAGGAAGTAAAAAAAGGTGCACTACGAGTGTACAGGAAACAATAAAAAAATGTGTGCTCAAGTGATCTGTTTAAACAGTTTCGTGTTTGATTGTTTTTTTTTTTTAGTAGCAGAAGTGGTAGTAATATTTGCATAGCTGTACCTCCAACTAATTCCGATTTCAAAAGTTCATTCTGATTGCAGAAGTCTGTATCACAACACTCGATCTTATAGACATTCTCTTTCTCCTTATTGGTTAGGCATTCAATTGGTGCTCTTTCTAGATCATATTTCTTTGGGAGGCACCTAGTTAACAAAATTAGAATTTAACTCCAAATCGTTCCCGTTTATTAAGAAATTAAAAAAAAAACAAAAAAAAAATACAAAAGAGAACAGAAGGATGCTTGCGGATCATAGAAATGCCATTCACAATTCAATATCAAGAAGAGTAGATTTCCATGCTTTTTGGTGCAGGCGTCTCCATGATCCATACACACCTCCTTACAGTGGTGTTAGTGGCTTAATTACATCTTTTAAATATATTTATATAAAAAACAAAAAAAAAACACAAACAAGGACACTTTCTTATGATTTCTAATCTTTTCTTTCTTAAAAAAAAAGGATCACAATGAAATCACAAAGAATTTTAATTTTTTCCAAAGTTATTGTCACAAAAAAAAAGAAAACAACGCGCGAACAAGGGAAAGCTTGGTGCAAACGTTTTCAAAATCGACACACGGTTTTTTTTTTATATTTTTACATTTGGTAATTGTTTTAGTAAGGATTTGGCAGTTCAATCAGTGATCATCGTCAAAAACAAACGCAGAGTTAGAGGCGAGTAACGCCAAGTGTTGATTGCACCCACCTTCTTCGTAACCTTGTTGAGGATTTTCAGGGTAATATTTGATAGGCGGATTTAAATCTATATTGCAAAAATCTCTGTCGCCACAACAGGCATGACCGCCTCTTCTGGCGGCCGGTCGAGCTGTTGGGCCACCATTTTTACCATCGTTGCACCAAATGAAATGACCAGGTGGCATACTTTGCGACATATCTAGACATCTAAGTGTTACACATTTGTTTACAATTTTATTTCGGTGCGATAAACGTTATTCGTGATGCAGAGTGAGTAACTCGTAATTGGACTTGTATTTACCTGTAACTAAAGGTGACTGTGCCTTTGTTGAGCTCCACAGAAGTAAAACATAGGCCATCGGTTTCGCAGATGTTATTGCTGTCCTTACAGATGTCACAGTGGCATTTTAGAATTTCTAAAATAGTAAAAATAAAATACATTATTAGAGTGATATACGAGTACATATGTATGTAGATAAAAGCTTATATCGAAACAAGTGTAACTTGTTCTCCATTATCTAAAAAAATATTTGCTTTGTCTCAGTCTGTACCGCAATATGTATTTCCCAATTGTTCCCTTACTTCTTTAGAGAAGTAAGGTACCCTGGCATACCAAAAAAGTTCAATACCGATGGCTTATTGGTTATAATATTTCACAAGAACCGTCAAATCGACTAGAAATTGACAAGCTGTCACCAATCTGCATAAAGGACGTCCTTAGCTCTAATTGTGTTCATTGATATTTCAGCCCTAGTTAAAACTTGTTTTTTAAATTATTTTTTTAATTTAATATTCCCATAGAGTAAGCATATGTACGTACGAGGATAGTTACAGGAGTACCCGACCTGACGTATAGATGGCGGTTGTTGTTTACAAAGAATGACAATTGTGAAAAGTACCAACCCTATAAAGCTTACATTAGAAGTTTGACGACGCTATATTGTTTAGTATTTGTTCGGCAACCATCAATAGTGAACGCCCTCAATGAATTTTTAAATATGGAACAAATCGGTCATCGAGAGTGTTCCTCATTTAAAAGGCCTTTTATTCTGAAGATTCTACTGAGGGAGTCTGTCCCTTCGTTTAAAACAATAAAATATTGGGTGGCAGAGTTTCAGAGAGGGCGTACGAGTTGCCAAGACGAACATCGCAGTGGTCGACCAAATGAGATGAGTTAACTAGAAATGTTGTAAAAAATCCACAACATCGTGAGGATGTTTCAGTCGAATGTTTGACTAAGTTTCACAGCAGTAAAGTCGAGCTTTTGCATCGATTCATAACCATTGATGAAACATGGGTCCATCACTTCACACCCGAGACGAAGGAGCAGTCAAAGCAACGGCTTCAAAGGCGAAGACAGTTCCATCTGCAGGCAAGGTCATGACGTTAGTTTTTTGGGATGCGCGTGGGATGATTTTCTTTGTTTATCTTCAGAAAGGAAAAACAATCAATGGCATGAATTATGCGAACTTATTGTAGCGTTTGAAAGATGAAATCAAGAAAAAACGGCCGTATTTGGCGAAGAAAAAAGTTTTGTTTCATCAAGACAATGTGGGCCTTCACCCTGGTGATAACCTAGAAAGGTGGCGCTGGAAGCTGGAAGGCAAAAACTGGCCTCATCATCGGATGCGACGCTAACGCTCACCACACGGTACGGGGCAGTACAGACATCAACGATAGAGGTGACTCACTTTTTGATTATATAATAAATACTAACCTCATTGTTTGCAACATTGGCAATGAGCCCACGTTTATAACAAGAAACAGGCAGGAAGTACTAGATATCACTCTTGTCTCCGACAGCATCACTCAAATGCTGACGAACTGGATGGTATCGTCTGAACATTCTTTCTCAGACCACAGATACATCCAATTCAGCCAGAGTGATGCTTCTCCCAGCCAGCCAGCATTCCGGAATTGTCGGAAAACTGATTGGCCAAAATACAGAGGAATACTGTCAGAAACAATATCCACTGAACTCTCAAGTCTCCCGCGTGACACCAATGAGCTTGACATGAAAGTCAGGGAATTCAATCTGGCTCTCAATCAGGCCATGGCCGCTTCCTGCCCTCTTATTATTCAACCTAGAGGCAAGAAAAAGCCGCACTGATGGACATCCCCCATAAAACTGATCTTGTTCTCTTTCCAGGAAATACAAAATTCCAATTATAGACACCCCCTTCCCTCAATAAACGGTACCAGTTTAGTCTTTTCCGATACAGCAAAATATTAGGGTCTCATTTTTGACAGGAAACTAAGCTGGAAACCTAGAAACCTCAAGAAAAAGTCAATAAAGCAATAGTAGCTTTATTCTCTTGCAAAAAAGCCATTGGGAATAAATTTGCCCTTCAACCCCGGATAACCCACTGGCTATACATCTCGGTTATAAGACCGATACTCACTTACGGTGTTGTCGTGTGCTGGACGGCCTGAGACAATGCAGTCAACTGCAGTAAACTAAGCAACTAAGCAGAGTCCAAAGAACAGCATGTCTATGCGGCATCAGACATTCTGTTACACTTAACACCCCTCGATATCTTCAGCAGGCAAGTAGCTGCGACTGCTGCTATTCGCCTTAAAGCGACACGCTTGGCCACGCGAACATTCTTAATACATTAGGAATCCTCACAGAGAACACCGCTTACACCATAGCTGAAATTTGGTTTGACAAAGGCTTCTATGTAAGCTTCCCCTCTGAATCCTTCTGGGAGGAAGATGCTTTCATGGAGGACAAGTCAATCCATTTCTACACAGATGGATTTACCTTAGGTGGACTGTTGGATCAACATGTCTAGCAACTAAACAGATCTAGTCAAAGCTACATCCAAATCGCTCTAAGAGTCTGATCCTACTAAATAGGAAACATCTCAGTGTATTATAGGTGTCATCACTTTACACTACCTAATAGGCGAGCACGCAAGACGGCTGGTGCCTTTACAAATGATTTCTGTAGAAGCTGCATAGACGACGAGAAAGAGGAGACCATCCTCCACCTTCTCTGTACATGTCCAGCTCTCTCCCAGAGAAGAATACATCACTTAGGAGCTTTCTTCTACAATGACTTCAGCGATCTAAAAAATATAGACGTAAACTGTCTCCCACGCTTCATCGTAAGCTCAAACTGGTTCCATTAGTAAAAGGATCATAGATCCATAGGGTCATTGGGCGTAAGTGGGTTGGTGTTTCCAACAGCCACTCTTACCTACCTACCTACCTTAGCCTTCAAAAAGCGTTTCAAAAGTAGTTTCTTAATTATTCACCCAAAAGGGCCGCAAATATGTATTACTAAAGGTTTTCCGCCGGTAAACCGTATAACTCAAGGTCTGAAATCAAAGAATCAAAATGCTATCATTAGATAATCGCTTTCCCCAGGTACCCCTTGGAGGACATCTTTTTTTTTGATTGGCACTTAGAAGTGAAAACACCGATTTTCGTCTAAAAAATGGCCCAATTTGTCATTGTAAAATTAATAATTACGAAAAATAAAAGAAAACCTCTTAAGTATACCTTAGTTCATTTATGTAAGGAAGTAGTATACTAAATTGCAAAAGAATCGGTCATGTAGATTTTGATTTAAACCGTCCACCGGTTTCGAAAATGACATTTGTCAGAAAATCGCTTTAAAGTTTTGTATACAAGAAAATCCAATATTAAACATGAAAATTTTGAACGCTTAAAGTTCTATATCTTAGTTAGTTTTGCTCCGATTTGTTTCAAATTTTGACACAACAATCTTAAGATGTTGTACAATCATATGAAACAATTAAAAAAAAATTAAAAAAAAAAACGTTTAAAGACGTTTAAAAACGTTTTCTAGGAACAGATTTATTGAACAGATTTATTATATTTTATTTTTTACATAAAAAAATATACAGAATTGATTGAGATAAATTAATAAATCATAAAACATTTCTAGAACAATTTTAACGCACGATTCTCAATAAATATGCGATAGAGTCATGATTATATAGTAAATAGCCAGTTTTTTATCAGCTTAGTGATGACGTTATGGTTATGCACAATTCAAATTACATGAGGATTGCAGTTTTTTTTAAATATGTTGAGGCTGTAATTCTGTAAAAATGTGCAAAATGGGTTTTGCGTGCAAACGGTATATTGACAGAAGCCATGCCATTAATTCTCAAGTTGTAAGTTTGACTATTTCTACTTGGGATATTTCCACATTGTTTAAAGAATTCCCTAAATATGTTAAAAACATATAAATGCCTTATAAACAAAATTTTAAGTTTTTTAAACAAAGGTCAGCTATGCGCTCTACGATTAGATCTTGAAAGTATATGAACTAGATGTTTTTGTACAATCAAAACAGCTTTCAATGCATTTACGTTTGATCCTCCCCAACTGACAATGGTATATAGTATTGCAACTTTGAGTGTGCAAGGGCATAATATAATTTTAATAAAACTTTATTCGAGCAATAAGGTTTAACTAGGTAAAGTTATCGAGCAACTAAATTCATGTGCGATCTTACTGCTCGGGTATGATCTTTCCAGTTTAAATAATTGTTTATTGAGATTCCTAGATACAATACTTAAAAGCTTTTACAGGCCCAATTTGAAGCATTTATTAGAACATCAGTTATTACTATAGAAATTATTTATTCCACATAACATGTGGTTCTGTCAGCCCTTAATACCAACCTCTGAACGATGCATGTCAATGCTTGATTAAGTTTCGACCATTTGCCATCGAGACTTTGAAGTTTTAGTGACGCACCTTGTGATATGGTTTGCTGAATTCAAACGCAATCGTACGCTCTGGGCGCCCAAATGAGGCTGATACGCTGGAAAACAAAAAAAAAGAATCCGCAAAATCCTTTTGAACAACCGTAAAACGAAAGTGGGTGTAATAATTGTTATCGTTAAGATAGACCATGTACGAGGGCTGTCTGAAAACTTTCCGACCGAACAATGATACGAGACATTTTTTCGCAAATTTTTTTTTATTTTTCTACATAGTCTCCTTGTAACTCTACACACTTCTCCCAGCGATGCTCCCATCTCTCTAACCCGTCCAAATAGTACTTGGCGTTTTTCTCTGCAAAATAATTGTTCACGAAAGTGATTGCCTCCTTATTTGACGAAAATCTCTGTCCTCCGAGCGCAGTTTCTAGATGAGGGAACAAAAAGAAGTCGCTTGGGGCTAGATCTGATAAATAAGGCGGATGGTCAAGCAGTTCAAACCGTAATTCATGGCTATGGCAACCGCTGAGGTGTGAGACGCACATTGTCTTGGTGAAACAGGATTTTCTTTTTCTGCAAATGTGGCCGTTTTTCCGCAATTTCTGCCTTAAGCTTGGCAAGTAATGATGCATAGTATGCTCCTGTAATGGTTTTTCCTTATTGAAGACAATCGATTAAGATAACTCCCTTACTATCCCATAAAACAGTCGCCATCACTTTCCCAGCCGAAAAAACAGTTTTTGCTTTTTTTTGGAGCCGGCTCGCCCTTTTGCAGTCCACTGTTTTGACTAAATTTTTGTTTCGGGCGTATAATGGTGTATCCTAGTTTCATCTACAGTAATTAATCGGCGCCAAAACTCGGATTTATTGCGCCTAAACTGCGCCAACAGAGCGTTGGAAATGTTCATTCGAACACGTTTTTGGTCTAACGTAAGCAAACGCGGCACCCAACTCGCGGACAGCTTTCTCATGCCTAAATCTTGATTTAATATGTAACAAACACGTTCTTTGGATATTTTCATAACCTCTACTATCTCTCTCACTTTAATTCGGCGGTCGTCTAACACCATTTGGTGAACTTTAGCAATGTTATCGTCAGTAGTTGCAGTTTTTGGACGTCCCGACTCTGATTCTGCAGAGTCCCCATACCCAGAATCAAACTCATTTTTGATTTGCGTAGGCGTATTGCCTTTCAAAAACAAGAATTTAATAACAGCTCGATACTCAATTTTTTCCATTTCCACAAAAAACACTCACATCGACTCACTCAAACGACTGTCAATTAAAAACTGTTCGCCAAAATGACTGAAACTTCGATAAGTAACTGTCAAAGATGCACAACTAGCATTCACTAGGTTTTATTGTCTAGTGCCGCTATCTTTACGTTGCGGTTGGAAACTTGTCAGACAACCCTTGTACACCATATTTTGCACGAGTATTTGGATATGCAAAAGCTCTGTTCGAAGTGGGTACCGCGTTCGGAACAAAAACAACAACGAGTTGATGATTCACAGTTTAAGCGAAATAAAAAGATTTTTTTCATGCGCTTTATAACAATGGATCCTATCACCTTTTCGCAAACCTCAAAAAAATTATCGCCGGGAAGAGATATGGCTCGCCAAAACTGAAGCGTATTTTAAAGAGTTTTTTTTTTAGAGGTACACAAATTCAATATGAAATAAAACACTTGAAGCTAATGTTAATGTCTATGATATTAGCTTTATTTAATAGATAATCTTATGCCATTAGTGATTAAATATGATATCGGGTATATGCGCACCACGGCTAGCTCGAAGAAGCGCAATCGTGAAGTCCAATTTTCGACAACTTTATCGAGCAACTGGGGTCGTATATCAGCAATAACACGGTGAATGTTGACTTCCTAATCTAAGATCACAGGATCGTGGAGGCCAGTTGACAGGTTCATTGCGCTCAGCAAATGTTTCCCGCAATAAATTGACGGTGTCGCGCTCCGCGTTGCGCCATCTTGTTGAAACCAAAGCTCTGTCACGTCAATGCCATTCAACTGAGGAACGAAGAAGTCAGAAATCATATTTCTATAGCCCTTTCCATTGACGGTAGCATTCTGGCCGATATCGGTATTAAAAAAAAAAATGGGCCGATGATTCCGCCAGCCTATAAAGCACACCAAACAGTGAGTTTTAATGGTTGTAAGGGAGTCTCGATAGTCTTCTGGGTTTTCTTCACTCTAAATTCGGCAATCTTGCTTGTTTACATATCCATTTAACCAAAAATGGGCCTCATCGGAGAACAAAATTTTGCATTTTTAATGCGGATCAAGCGAATCATGTTTTCGGCCCATTCACCGAACCTACGACGCGTATCATAGTCAAGCGGTTTCAACTCTTGCAGAAGCTGCATCTTATAAGATTCTAAGCCAAGATCTTTCCGTAAAATCTTCCACAAAGTGGATGGGCGTAGCTCCAATTGCTGTGCCGATGGCGAATCAATTCATTCGGATTCTCCTCGACACCGCGCTCCACAACGGCAATAACTTCTTCTGTTCGCACTGTTTGTCGTCTTTGGGGATGCATATTATCCACTAGAGTGTACGTGGTACGAAAACGATTCATCGTGTTCCAAATAACTTACTCAGATGAACGATTATGTCAACCGTAAAATGGACGTAGCGCAAAATAAGTCTGGCGAGCCGAATCATGGTTTTCAATATAAGTTTGCAAAATTTGCACGCGTTTTTCTGACGTTAATCTATTTATCGTAAAATGGCAAAACGTACAAACCACAAACCACAAATCAACTTTCAACTGTCAAATTTACAATCTGTAGAAACAGTGTTGCCAGTTTAAAAACCAAACCTCTAAAACAAACATCGTTTATAAGAAAGCGTAGAAATATTAGAGCGGCGCTGGAATGATTGTCACTCTAGAAGGACACGATGTTGATGGTGGCCGTGGCTTAGGTGGTAGTGTATTGACATCTCAATCGGACGGTTCAGCGTTCAATCGCAACCGCGTCCAAGTTACTTAGAATACAATAAAAAATCCAATTACACTAATAATTTAGTCTCGCCATTCAGTGTTGGATGCCATCACAATGGCATCTCTATCCAATTTTCCGAAAAACATAACATAACTTCATACTCTCTTGAGTGTGAAGTTCTTTAACAAAAAAAGGTCGAATTTTGCCAAAAAATTGTGTTTTTATAGTGTCAGTGAAGCGGAAAACAGAATTTGTCAGTGACGTGCGTGAAAACGAAAATTAAAATCACTTATAGCATTACCCTATATGTTTTTTAAAGTTGATTAGTTCAGTTTTTTCACTAATAATTAACATAACATATGTAGTGCAAACCAGATCCTTAAAGTCTTCTTCAATTTTCACAATACATTCACAATGGTTTCGAAGTGTGAAGTGAAGGTTATATCATCAGCGAATGCAGTGGATACGCCATTTAATTCCTACTTAAAAATCGAGTGGATATAAATCAAGAATACGAGTCCAAGCACCGAACCTTGAGGAACACCGCTTTTAAAAACACTAGAATCCGTTTACTTTTACTTTTTTCCTTCTTTCCATTAAGTAAGTTATGAACCAATTAAATATGCATTGTTTCCCTAAAATCAACATTCAACAACTTCGTCAGTAACAACTCATTGCCGACCATATCAAAAGCTTTGGTCATATCTATGAACAACCCCATTTTAAACTGATACCCCAAGAATGGTATCCTCTGTTGATAGTTCCGATCTAAAGCCGAATTGATTAACAAAAAGCCTAACATTCTAGCTTTAATCAGTTTCCAAAAAGTTGGCAATAGCGATATAACATATGCATGTACTGCTAGAGTTCGATGGTTGTGAGATTATAAGCTTATAAAGCTCAGCAGATTTCATATAATTAAACACAAAGCTATTTGCTTGCGCGAATACAGCGCTGACACTTTGAGGCAGTCAACATGTCCAGGAACTCTAGATCTTAGGAGTAGGCTTTAACTTTTGTTCTCCTAAAATCTTATCTACAAGTCTCTTGCTCTTGCAAACTGGTTATATAGTAATTATTCCGCGCATCTGCGAATTTAAATGAAGTAGAAGTAGAAGATAGCAGGGTAAGAACATATTCAAGTATTAACTTTATTTAACGAATTCAAAACAGAGGCATAGCGTCACTTGAATTTGGCCACAGCTTAGGTAATTCGATAGATACTCGTATGATACGTATCGGCACATGAAATGTTCGGCCTTAAATAAATCATGAGCAACCGAACAACTATGTAGTATCAAATATCATCGCCATCCAGGAAGTGTGCCGGACAAAAGAAGTGTGAAAAATGTGTTCGACGTAAAATGTTAAAGTAAACAATTGAATAAACAAACAAATCTGTTACAATGTGTACCTTAATATTTTCTTAGATAACTACAAGTTTAACAATGCGGATTTCTTCTATAGGATTTGAATCGTTCGAGGGTTATAATTGCAAATAATTGACTGTGTCAGGTAAGCGAAGAGGCCAACGAAGCGTGAATGTCGCAGAGGAATGCTGTTAAAAATTATGCCGTCTTGTCTAAATGTACATCATTTAATCATCAAATATGGAACTCAGTATAAAAAATGATACGACGTGCGCGAACCAGTATGACGTATGACGAGTTACCGTTCCGCTGGTTTTCGAGCAGTTTACAAGTCTAATTGAAAATGTTCCACTGGAAACCCTTTATGTAAATACAACTAATGGTACAACGTGGGATTGTTAAAAGTGGCACATGAGCGTACACACTATAACAGTCCGCAGTGATATACTCTAATAAAACTTACGAGACGAACATTGCCTTAAGTATGACGTTAAAATGGATTTAGGTGATTGATCGTATTGTGATCGACATAAGACGCTCCTTCGCGCCTTATAGATGTCCGAACATTCGGAGCAGATAATGTAGATCCAGGCCACTATCAAGGTACGTCTACGCCAGAATTGATTTGATTTTGGTGGGGGCGAAGGCCCCCATTTATTCGGCTTAATACTAATAATACGAAGCTATAACTTAAAATTAAACTTAAACTTAAAACTAAGGTTGTTGGAGTGGTGAAGGAGAACGGTGGAAGTCAAAGAATTTGATTTGAATTGATTTTTCGTAGCATACAGGAGATTGGTTAGTTCGCGCCATAGGAGGTGTGGAGGGTTGGTAGATAGAAGGGACGAGGGGTACGTAGATTTCAAGGGTTAATGTTGAGGAAAATAGAGTTGTGAAGGGATGCGCATTCAACGTGACCTAAAAGGAGTCGTTGAGTGAAGGGAAAGTCGGCTGCATCTCTGCGTTCCTCAAGGGCGTTTAAATTGATAATGTAGAGACGGTTTTGATGGGGGGGCAGAATAAAGAAATCGTTCCAGGGCATACCTCGAAGAGCAAATCGAAGAAACCGGCGCTGGATGCTTCCGATTATCGAGATATGAACACGATGATATGGGGACCACACTTGACTGGCGTACTATAGGAGGGAGCGAACAAAGGTAATATAGAGGGATTTGGTCATGTATGGGTTGGTGAATTCTTTGGAGCTCCGTTTTATAAAACCTAGTGCAGAGTTGGCTAGGTTTATCCCATCCATATGTAAACGGAAGTTCAGCTCCCTATCACACAAAATGCCGAGGTGGCGAAGCGATTGAACGGAGGAAATAGTTTGGTTGTGGAGAAGGTAGAGTCGGGGAGGAGATTTATGCCGCTTTTCACATAAAAGGTGATGGATTGGCATTTGGGAATATTAAGTTCCAAACAATATTTGAGACACCAGATCGAAAAACTATCAAGGTCTTGTTGAAGGAAGAAGGAGTCATGGTTTTTAAAAATTTGGTATCTTCGGCGTAAAGGGAGGCAGACGAGTGTGATGATCCTATTGAGACCATTTATGGATAATATAAAAAGAAGGGGATCGAGATGTCTGCCTTGTGGAACTCCAGAGGTGGCCAAAAATGGAGCCGAGTGGGCTGACCTAAAACGAACATTGTAAAAACAGTTTTCGAGGTAAGAGGATATCCAACAGTATGGGTTCAAAGCCGAGGGCAGAGAATTTGATGAGTATTAATCGATGAGAGATTTTATCGAAGGCCTTGCTAAAATCGGTTGCAACTACATCGACTTCGTTGCCATTCTATAGGGCAGAGAGGGCAAAGGATACGAATTCGACGAGATTTGTGGTGGTTGACCTACCCTTCAGGAAGCCATGTCGTCTAGGAAATAAGTGCATTGGAAGCTTAGAGCTTCATACAAAATACTTTCGAAGAGTTTGGCTATAGGGGAGAGTTTAGCGTTTGGGCGATAGTTTATTATTTCGTTCTTTGAGCCTTTTTTGTGGATCCAAGCCTGAGGAAATTCTCCTTGTGAAAGGGATAGACGAAAGACATTAGAAAGGGCAAGGGAAAAAGAGGAAGAACATTTTTTAAGGAATATGGCAGGGAGGCCATCTGGGCCGGATGTGAATTCGTCATTAAGCTGGTGTAACTTATATTCGATATAACACGGGTCCAGGGTGTGAGAGAGTAGTGGAGAAATTTAGGAGGTAATTAAAATAGGATGGATCCGGTACAAAGGAGTGGTTGGTGAAGGATTATTTGAAAAGGTGGCAAATATGTTGGCAATGAGTGGACCGGTTGATGACTTATTGTTGAAAGAGAGGGAAGGAGGGTAGCCATCTTTCTTTTGTAGTTAACAAATTAGAAAAAGGACTTAGGGTCGTTTATAGGGTTGACTTGCGCATGGTTAAGGTAGCCCTGGTAAAGAGAATCGTAAAGTTCGGTGAAATGAAGATACGCGCCAAGATATTTGGAATAGTCGGAAAAGGATCTGGTGCGAAGGAAAACAGCCCATAACTTGTTTCTCTTATTTCGAAGCTTGCGATTATATCAGGGGGACTAGTAGATGATGTTTTAAGGCGGGAAAACGGATCGTAAAGGGAAAAAGAATTAAATATTTCTCTATAAAAGATGGATACTTAGGTTGTGAAAGTTAAAGGGGGATCTGCTGAGATAGTGACTAATTTTGTGAAAGTTTGCTTTATAAAAATCGTAGGATGAGAGAGTTGAGGGGGAGTGGACTGGACAGAAGGGTTATGAAAAAACGAGAGAAGAAGCGGAGGGTGGTAGTTATCGATTGTTGAGAGAGACAGGGGACAAAGTGAGACTGAGGAGTTAATTGTGAAAAAAAGGTCTAATTGGCTGCCCATGTAGTTGGATATACCGCTGACTTGAATCTGTTAAGCGATCTAAGAAGAGGCATTCCTTAGCTGAGTTAGCATTTGAAGCGATAAAAAACGATTGATCAGCTGATAGAGTCCTCTGCAGCTGAGGAAGATTAAAGTCGCTGAAAATAAGGATATCGTCAATAGAGTCAGACAGGTCAATTAACTGGTCGATCGCATCGATAGCAAGTTCGTTGGATTCAATAGGACTTCAAAGGGAATGAAGTTTTTATTTCGACTTTAGACCTTAGAGGATGAAGAAATGGTAATGCGAGAAGAGTTAAGGCTGTTGTGGATGGCCAGTAGCACGCCTTGACACGAGGAATCATCATTTGGGCGAGTAGGATCGTCTTCGCGAAAAACATTAAAAGTAGAGGGGAACAATTCCTGGTTCTTTATGTCGGGAATCAGATTGGTTTCAGTCAGGGCGTAAATATCAAAGGGAAGAGCGTGCGATTGGAGTAGAACAGCATTGGTTTTAGAGCGAGGACCTCTTACATTCTGGTAGTACAACTGTAGAGAAATACTGTGTGAACGACTCAAGCCATATTTTCTCTCAGCGCATTCAAGGAAATGAAGAGTTACTACTCCAGGAACTATGTTCATAAGTTTCAACAGGTAAGGTAAATAGAACCTGTAAAAATGAGCAACGAAATTTAGTATGTAGTAGAGTCACAGTTGGTTTGGGATGACCCAAAATCCTTTATTAGCAAAAATGAACCACGCAATTCGCCACTGCAGTTTTTGCAGGCACAAATAAGTGCAAAACCCACACGACACCGACGACAGAGCATCACAATAGACAGCTACAACCTTCATGTAGTAAAAGATTGTATCTACCTGGACTCCGATAATGACACCTCAAATCAAGCGAAGTTTTGCACTTGATAATCGCCGTTTCTTTGCGCTAAAAAGCCAATTAAGTGGAAATGCCTTGCCAAGAAATTCTTTCCTATACCAGTTTTCTTTTCTTAGCGAAAGCGATTGTAGATATTCTTAACAGATTTTTTATCGAGTTTGCCTTGACGGGCTTTGAAGAAAAAATATAAAAGCGAACTCTACGAGCTGCACAGCGACGTCTACCTGTCAGAAAAGTGCTACTCAATTGCTTGAGATTATTGTAGCGTTTCCAATGAAAAACAAAACACTAAAAGGTTTTATAACAAAAAGCCAAGCAAGATGTGTCACTGAAAAAAAATCAATAAAGAGTTAGGCCGTATTGAATAATTATTTTCTTTCTATATTGAGTACCCTTAAAATGTTCGCACACAATGCGGGGAAAGGGAAATTAGGGCGGAAAGAATGAGAGGTACAAACATATGCTGGTTTAAAACGATTGACGGTAATAATGACTAGGAAATAAAGAGGTCGGAAGAGCATTCCATTAGCGAATCATACGGGTTAGGAAAGAATCATGATATGTCAGAATACGTTCAAAGTGGCTTGATGAGGATGAGCATTCAAAACGAGACGGCTATTAAAATTGAAGGTTTGAAGAGGCGGAATGCTACTGCCAGTCTCATTGGAGCACTGGTGATGAAAATCACGATAGAAGAAGGTATTACGTCGCTGTTCAAGGGTGTCAATTAGACTTAAATGTACAATATAAGCATCAGCTGGGAATTTTATTGCACGGTTTGAATCCTATCTAAAGGGCGTAGAGGGGTCTTAGGAGCACCTGACCAGATGTGAGCATGGTACTCCAATTTTGGGCGAATAAATGTCTGGCGATAGCAGATACCATTGTGTTATGGAAGCATTGAATTCCACTCTGTTGATAGTTCCACAATTGGTTATGCTGTTACTATCGGAATTTTATGAGCCTAGCAGCGTATTCTGTTCTCGTTTTACAGCCGAGGAGCAGGGACGAACGAATATGGAAACCAGATAGTACTGTCGCCAGCAAAGGAATACATATATTGGATTAGAAGTAGTACACAAAAAATCATTGATGAAAATTAAAAAGGGTGTCGAAGACAGAACGGAGCCCTAGGGTACACCAGCATTTATTTTGTGGATATCAGACTTGAAACGATCCAATACAATTTGAATTGAATGTTCCAAAAAAAAAAATAACTGCTGATGCTGCATATGGATCAGCATTTTTTATAGCTACGGGATTCCGCGGACTTCATGTTTTAATTGGAAAAACCTTTTTATTAATTTGTTTAATCCGCTATTTAAGTAAGCCATAACTAAGATATTGATATACTCGTAAGATACCAAAAGCTATGAGAAAAATGAAGATTCGTACCAAGAAAGCTTTAACTCCTCAATAATTTTTACACAATCCTTTAGAGAACAGCACACTGAATTTGCTAAGAGTCACATGATAACATGACAACGAAGAATCAGTGGAAAGTAATGCGTTTCCTAGTAACAAACATATTTTTTATAGGTTGGTTTTGTGCCATTCAATATTACGACCATACTTTCCGAAACTACCAATAGTTTTTACCGAAGAATTTTACCTAAAAAGCTAAACCTTGATAGAGCGTGAACTTGCAATTAGCGAATTCTATCCCCATATCTTACGTTTTGTCACTTTTGCCAAGTTCATCATAGTTTCCCTGTGTGTCGAAGTAATTAGGTATCCAGCAAATAGTTATGTTAATTTATTTGGCTATGTCGTTAAGAGATAAACGGCAGTCTTAATCCTTCCTTGACGTTGTACAAAGTGACTTAAAGGATCTTTAGAACTCCAACAATGTTAATCCAGATACCCTCACAAAGTACCACATTCTTCTGTAGAAAATGGCATGCGCAAGCTCCTATTCCAAGTATACTGAAGAGTGCCGCGATAGGAATAATTGCGGATGTTTTTCAGAAAAGTTAAGCAACTAGCAAGTGGCTTGAAACCCACAATGAAACAGTGAAGAAAACCTAGTCACCGAAAGGCCGGCTATAAAAGTTTATTTAAACAGCAGTACCAGCATCAACTTAGTGAGCATCAGGTGGGGAGAGTAATATGCCAAGAAAGGAACCAGTTTCTAGCCAATAAAGAAATTATCTCAGTATAGAAGAAGTTGGTTCAGCTACTGTGGAGGTCATGTCTTGGTAGGGTGACAGATTATGGTATGGCTGAGTAAAATCAAGCCCGGTGACTGGACTATCAGCTTTACACGCCACTCTTTAAGAAATGCACTCCTTTTGCAACACAATAAATCTGCACCAGTTTGGTTGCCAGTCTGGCAGATCCTGGAAAAGACCAACGAATTTCAAGTCGAGACTCACTTTCTTTTCATCGATTTCAAAGCCCCATATCACATAATTGCATTCATTCATCATATTGAGCTGGCAAGGCTGATACAGCGGTAGTGGAAAAGACGCGGGACAATGTGCAGTTTTTAAACAGTTCTCAAAAACTATTCCCAACGTGTACCGGATTTCGGCAAGGAGATACACTGTCATGTGATTTCTAGTGCCAGAACAGATAGCGCGCAGGTCAGGTGATACCATGGAAGGCAATACCTTCGACAAATCATCAAATCTTCTGAGGAGGGCGAACGAAAAATGACTATTGACAATAATCGGAGTAAACCTCAGCTCCACGAAGGACACCCTAGTGAACATTCAATGAGTTTGGCGAAATAATTGGGATCCAAACTTCTAACTCGAAAGACGAAATGCGTGCTCTATAAAACATTGATTATGGAAGTTCTATCATATGGAGCCGAGTGCTGGACGATAAACTGGAAAGCCCAATAGACATTGAACACTTACGCGAGAAAATTCTTCGTTGCCTATTTAGACCCGCATGCGAGAAGGGGGCATAGAACCGAAGGTTTGCCGGATAACTCCTAATGCTGAAGCAACCTCTTCTTGTGTTTGGCACGGATCTTCATCGAGCAATGCCTCGAATTCAGCGTCTTCGAAGGATTTTGGCCTTCCTTCACTTTTTGGAGCTTTCGATGCGCTTCAGCCGCCGTTTTCTTCCAACGAAATCAACACTTCCCGCAAATGAACGATTATTTGGCATAAAATTAGACATTTTCACACAACCAAAAATATGTTATATGAGCAACCACTTTATAATACGCCTCCTTGTACAAGTCTAGGCTATTTGTTGATTACTAAGTTTCATAGAAACGGAGTAGACCATCACCTCGCGGTGTTGATCTCTGTTCTTTACGAGCTGCCTTCTAATTATAAAAACCACTGCGAATACACGCTTTTCTAACTGATAATGAAGCTGAAGGTAGTACACATTTTAATAATTAAAAACAGCATCATTCAAACAACTAACAGAGTCTTTCTTCTCTCCTTTTCTTCAATGGGCTTAGACTCATTTTCATAGTTGATTCGAAAAATACGATTATTGGGGTTGTGCTTTTCAATTTTGGACTTATTCCCTTACTTCAAGAGCATAGAAACAACGAACCACCTGCGTATATGGTGCTTCAAAATTCAAAAAACCTGGCCTTAATCAATTGACGTGAAGTGTATATGTATGTACCATATATTGACCTTCAACTTTGTAAAAGAGTTTTATTTGCTTTGCTCTTTATTTTGCTGACATATTGCCATATTTTAACATATGCGATTAGAATGTGCCCCCGTGGTGGATACAAATTATTCTGCTCATAAATTATCTTTGGGACGCATAGCAATGCAAACAATCAGAGTCGCCCATCCGCGAAAAGCTATGTATGTCAGCATAAATATTTATCCAACTACAAGACAAAAAATAGATCTGCAAAATAATTACTGAGAGTGTACGTCGTCACGAAGAGACGGTACAATTCATTTGTTTGTGTAGTCCGTATTTATTTTCATTTTTTAGTAAATAGTGAATATGTTCACATCATTAAATCCTTGCGATGCCCGGTGAGCAAGCTACCGAAACCAAATTTCTACATTTGTAACATCAGTCATCAGTCTTCCACGACATTCGAAAGCACAAGGGCTTTAAGCAATCCCCTGCTGTTTTCAATCCGCGAATCCGCAGGCAAATTGATGATATCTTAATTCGTTTCACCGTGCAGTGCAGATTGTATTTTTACGTAGGTCTCCGATTGTTCTGAATGTAATTCATATAAGATATCTCAGAACTACATTATTAATTTCTTTACCAGATCATCGAAGTAGAATATCCCGGACTTCTTCAAGCGACTACGACCTTGTCGCTCAGGGTCTGTACGGTTATGCGAACGATATACGAAGGTAGTCCCACAAGTACCACTGACAAAGAAAACACAAAAAAATTGAGGAACAATATGTTAATTTCTCTACGTAGTCTCCTTTTAGTTCAATACACTTTTCCCAGCGATGTTCAATAGCTTCGATACCCTGTTTATAGTGAGAATCGTCGAGCTCCAATAGCCATCAACCGCAGACTCCACTTTTTTACTGTTGGCAAAATAGAAAATAATCCGAGGGTGCTAAATCTGGCGACTAACGGATATGTGAACTGGTGCATTGGCTTGATGAAGCAAAACTTTTTTCTTCGCCAAATGCGGCCGTTTTTTCTTGATTTCATCTTCCAAACGCTGCAATAAATGCGCATAATACACGCCGTTGATTGTTTTTCCTTTCTGAAGATAATCAATGAAAACTATCCCGCGCGCATTCCAAAAAACTGACGCCATGACCTTGCCTGCGGATGGAACTGTCTTCGCCTTCTTTGGAGACGATTCTTTAAGTCCATTGTTTTGACTGTTCCTACGTCTCGGGTGTGAAGTGATGGACCCATGTTTCATCCACGGTTATGAGTCGACGCAAAAACTTCGCTTTATTGCTGTGAAACTTCCCCAAACACTAGACTGAAACATCCTCACGACGCTGTTTTTGTTCCATTGTGAGTATTCGCGGCGCCCATATTGCGCACAGGTTTCTTATGTTCAATCTTTCAGTCAAAATGCGATTACAGTGCTTTTTGAAATGGCTACCATATCTGCTAGTTCGCGCATTTTCAATCGACGGTCATCCAATACCATTTTGTGGATTTTTTTCAACATTTCTGGTGAACTCACCTCATTTGGTCGACCACTTAAGCGGCCTCTCTTAAACTCTGCCACCCAATAGAATAGAATCCAGTTCCGTTTTGATTTTGGTTGGATTGATGCCTTTCAAATGAAAGCATTGTATCACATAGCGATGAGCAATTTTTTCCATATTTAAAAATTCATTGAGAGCGTTAACTATTGACGGCAGTCCAACAAATACTAAACAGTATAGCGTCGTCAAACTTCAAATTTGAGTTTGGTACTTTCTACAATTGTCATTTCTTTTAAACAAAAATGGCTAACTATGCATCAGGGGTACTTCTGCGACTACCCTCGTACTTGATTACTTACTTAGGAGGCGCTACAGTTTGGGCTGGACCTGAGCTTCATCTAATAAGCCTCTCCAGTTGGTCTGGTCCCTAACTGCCTCCATTTGCACACTCCAAGTCAATTGAGGTCCCCTTCTATTTATGCGCGCCACCAAATTTGAGGTCTTTCTCTGTGTTGTCAGCTTAAAAGACTCTGCCGGCCGGAGCGTTGGTGTCTATTCGAGGTACATACCATATGTTTCTGACTAAGTCAATGTGGCTGTACAGCTCCTATAGTTCGTTGTTGAATCTCTTCCTCAAAAGCCCGTGAACGCAAACGGAACCAAATATTTTTCGAAGAATTTTTCTCTCGAAACGACTGAGGACATCTTCATCCGCCTTCGATAGGGTCTATGCTTCGGCACCATAAAGTAGGTCTGATCAAAGTCTTATATAGCCTCCTTAGTAGTTCGAGATATGGCCTTACTACTCAACTGCCTTCTTAGCCCAAAGAAACAGCGATTCATTTTATTTCTGCTGAGGGATTGGTGGCAGATTTATTCCAGAGAAAATCCAGACATCGGCCCTTACAATTTCAAAGTTATAGGTGTCGACTTTATATCTGTCTAATTCATGTACTTGGATTTGCCCTCATTTACCGCTAAACCCATTTTGGTTGTGTTAGCCAAATATGTCATCTTCATCAGCTTTCACAAATTTTTGAAAGATTGTTCTTCCAGTGTTCGCTTGTGAGTGCCGCACAATTCTTTCAAGTATGATGTTAAAGAAGTCACATTACAGCGCAGCACCTTTTTCGACATCAAAGGTCTAGGATTAGTCGTTACCGACCTTAACGGAGCATCTAGCGTTCTCAATCGCCATTTTGCACAAACGCATGAGTTTGGCAAGGAGGCCAAAATTAGACATGGCTCTATATAGCTCGTCTCTAAAAATGCCGTCATATACGGCCTTAAAATTGTTGAAAAGATGGTGGGAGTCGATTTGAACTTCTTGAGTTTTTTACAGGATGACGGAGTGTGAAGATTTGTTGTGAGGTTGTTGACGAGGGGTTTCGGCCATTCACACAATATGGTAGACTAGATCTTGTATACAATGTTGGCGCAGTTGCGGGGTCTCCTTTTCTGTGGATCGGGCAAACGTTACTGAGATTTCATTCATCAGGCATACACTTTTCTGAACAGGTCTGGGAAATACGTTGGAGTATGCTCTCCACAAAGTTATTTCCAGGAGCTTTGAACACATCGGCCCGTAAGCCAACAGGTCCAGCTGCTTTGTTGGATTTCAGCTTACATATTGCTATCCTAAACTCTTTTCGATCGGGTGGACGGAAGTTTTGGCTGTCATTGTCTAAGTGAATGGTCTACTCTGTCTAACAGCGAGATATTTAGCTTATTCGCCGTTATACAGTCTGAAGAAAAAGTTCTTCCCTATTTTCTGACTCTTCTTCATCTCTACTGGTTTCTGTACGGGTTTTCTTGCCTTGACACGTTCTTTTTACCTGTTGGTAAAACTTCCGTACGTTATTCCTGGCGTACAAACTCTCAATATCTTCGATTGTGCGCTTCTCGTGCTATTTTTCTTTTTTTGGAGAACCCGATGTTCTTCCCACCTCTTCTGTTCCTAGCGGTTCTCGTGATTTGATACAGCGCCGTTTTGTACGCTTCGTGTTTAACTGCACGTGTTTGCTGATTCTGATGGTCTCTTGCGATTGCAGCTATTCTACGATATTTTTCTTTTTTATTTGGTTTGATTTGAGTACAGTTAAAACGCGCGCATACACTGCGGGCGAAGGAAAATTAGGGCAGAAAGAAAGAGAGGTACCGATTTACGTTGGTTTTAAATGTTTGGAAGTTGTAATGACTGGAAATAAAGAGCTCGGCAGGGCATTTCATAAGCGAGTTGTACGGCTTAGAAAAGAATCGCGATATTCCAGAGTGCTTCCTAAAGTGGACTTGAGGGCAAACTGATGAGCATTCGTAGAGAGCATGGTGTTTTGGAAGTATTAAATTCTATTCTGTTAGTGGTTCCCCAATTAGTTGTGCTGTTAATATCAGAATTTAATGAGCGCGTTAGCGTTGTCATTTATATTCTACAGCCGAAAAGCAGGGAGGCAGTCCGGGAACGAATATGAAAAGCAGAGAGTACTGTCTTCAGCAAAGGAATATATTGGATTAGAAGTAGCACGTCAGAGATCATTTATGAAGATTAAAGAGAATGTCGGACACAGAACGGTGTCCTGTAGCACACCAGCATTTATTTTGTGGATAACAGACCGTCCAAGACAACTTGAATTGAACGTTCCGAAAGGTGATTTCCAATTCGTTGAAGAAGAGATTTGTCGATGCCAAATGCACGCATTTTCGACAAAAGAACCTGATGCCAAACTCTATCAAATGCCTTAGAAATATCAAGTGCAACTATCTTGTTTTCGCCAGATTGTGTACACTTTGAATATACGAGTAATTTCCGGGAGACATGTCATCAAATCCCCAGTGGACCTGTTGCTATGAAAACCGTATTGCCGGTCATTGTTCTCAATTTTCGTGTTTCGAAATATTTCATGAGCTGACGATTTAACAGCGTTTCCATGACCTTAGAAAGAAAGGACGTAAGTGCAATGGGTCTATACAAGGAGAGAGAGAAGATTCGCCTTTTTTAGAAATGGACTTCACAAATGCTGTTTTCCAGATGCTCGCAGTGTCCTAAATGAGCATGAAAGAACACCTCTTTAGAAGAACAGGGATATACCATCTGGACCGGCGGATTTGTGTATGTTAAAATCTTTGAGTTTTAAAGTGGATTCGTCTCATTAAAGATTCGACGCACTCAACTGCGGGGGAGACAAAGCACGATCTGAAAGTGTTGAGCTGGCCAGAAAGTGTGCAGCAAGCAGATTAGCCTTGTCGAAAGGCCCTACTTGGTAGCCAAGTAGCTTCAGATCTGAGAGGTGTGGGCGGGGATCAGTGTTTCACTAAGTGCCAAAAGAGCTGGCCTGTATTTACAGACGTGGACATACGCTATATCTTTTCACAGTGGTTCTTCTTTGTTGTGGCTCTTGGGAAATCCGCATACGTACCTTGGCTGCAATTGCAATGTGATCCGAGACAATGTTGGCTGTCCCGTACGTTCGAACATCCAGAGTGCTGGAGGAATGCCTCATGTCTAACGCAATATGATCAATTTGATTTAGCGTTCAAGGCCGTGTCGCCTTGTGTATATTGGAATGAGGACACCGTGTGGCATTAGTAGCGCTTATTTTGTATAAATCTGCGATATTATCTAGAAGTTAAGCTGCTAAGATTTTGTACGTGCTCGTTTGTGTATTACATCGATTTTCCGTTTTCGTAATACGATTTATAGTTTAAAACTGCTTAAAACATGTGCCGATGTTCCAGCTTGCGATTCGTAGTATATTTATGAAAAGCATCATATAAATATTGCTTCTCCTCGTAATCCGTTGAGCTCTGACATGACGCTCCGGGATCACTCTTCCCCTCGGCGAGGTATTATATCCATCCATGTGGTGTTGATGAGTGTGAATGTGTTAATGTGTATTCACTTCACCATTTGTTTTCAAACTTTAGAGCCCGATCACACATACGGACATCGAAAGTCTCATTAAATGTACATAAATGCGCCTCAAGATCATCTTAGGTGTTTAAGTACCTGAATATGATTTATTTCAATTTAATCGCCTTTTACAAGTTGGTGGCTGGCCACAACAGGCTGCAATATTCCGCATAAGCCGTTGCCACACGGCACAAAACAAGATGTGTTCGTACCGACCTAGACTAAGTTTTCAAATTTTTATTTCTCAAAATTCGATTTTAGACTCCTGGATACTATTCTGGATATTTCCATCCATTAATAGACCCTATAAGACTTTTTTAGTTTGTTAATGAGTGGTTTTACGAACTCTTGTAGTTTATTTAGAAAACAAAGCGTTTGATGGAAGTTGCTAAACTTCAAATTATTACATGTCCTCAACACTGACAATGATTTGAAGCTGCTTAAGACCTCTGTTTCAAGTACAAGGACTATATAGTATATACGGCGAGGAGCTGGTGCTCTTCTGTACTCTAACTTACCTACATCTGTCGTACGATATCAATAATAATTACTTAACTAACGAATCTGTGTTTTTGCGAATATTCTCTGCGTTTGCAACGTTAAGATTTCAAAGTTTGACAACAAAACAAAACCATCGAATCCAACGAAGCTGAACTATGTCTGTTGTACTTTCCGGTCATCCATCCATTTGCGAGAACATACACCAACCCAAGGGCTGGATTATTAACCTTAATCAGCACTTTAGTTCGTTTTGAGCAACCTGCACCCACTGCTACTTGTGCGACAAAGATAGATAGTGACGTTATTTTCTAATTTTGACTGTTTCCAACGGAAAATCGCAAGTTCGCGTTTTGGATTGCTTTATTCTCAAAACTTGTAGCGCCCTATCTGCACTATCGCATATTGCTTTTGGATTATTCAAACAATGCACATCTAACTTGTTTACAACAATAAAGCCCCTTATCAGGAATAATTTCTAAAATTGTAAGGCCACCTTATACACACCGTTACGCGAATGATCATCATCAACAATAATAAAAACGGCAATGAGAGCCTTCCCCCTTCTAAAACGTGTAGACTGTCAAATTAATCTAATTAACACTTGTGACGATACCCTAAGCACGAGACACGCACTTGGCACGCATTTAGAAGAGCTCTACCTGACTGACTAAATCACTGTGCAATTCATTAAAAAATACGCAACTAAATGAGCGACTTACTATCTTTTTTCTTTCCGTAACCGGAGAGCATTGGCAACGTTTGGATTGGTTGTTCGCTGCCACCATTTTTACCGCTACCATCAACATCTTTGCTGTTGGCCGTTGTTAATGCCACTGCTGTTGTCAGCTTCGTCATCGTTGTCGTCGTCGCCGCCGCCGTATTCGACTTGCCTTTCATTACCTCCGTCGAATTGGCCGTATCTCGGAGGCCACTGCTTAACGTGCCGTTCAATAAACCTACAAGGGGGGTTGTTGATACACTATCGTATCCGATAGTGAAATTCCTGCTGCTGATAGTGGCAACACTTGGTGTAGTGGGCACTTCGCTTCCACCATTAGCTGTACTATTTGTTGTTGCTCTCGGATAGCCTATAATGTGCGTAAGCAAACACAGAACAAAAGAAGAAAGGAAATCATTAAATAAAATCAAGGCAATTTCAAATAAGGCGTTTATTATTGTATTTTTCTATTTTTTTTCATTACACAAGTACATGTACCCACCGAAGACTTTCAGCGGCTGTTGTATTGCAACTATAGCGACACAGAGAGTCAACAAAGTGTTGACCACCGCCACCGTTGATGGGTTTCCGCTGTCGAATTTTATCTGCGAATACATTTTGTTGCCGAAAACCGAAGTAGGAAAAAAAAAAACAGAAAAAACTAATAAACTAATCGCGAATTTCTTGATTTTTTGTTTTTTCTTATTTCTCGTACAGAAGGGGGCGGGGGCGTTAGACAACGATAGACAGAACTACGAACTACGTTTTCCCGTGCGTTAGACAATCAATAGCCTGGGTATTTTAACAATTAACTCGACTGCCAGCAAGTTGTTTACCATTTTCTTAATGCAAATCACAACTTTTTGGATTCAATAGGAATTGGAAAAACAAGAAAAACACATGCAACAACACGGGGAATAGGGAAAATAGCCGAAAACGATAAGTTTCGCGGAGTTGAGCGTTTCCACCATGAAGGGGGAATTGTATCGTTCGATTATCACGTGAGATTTATTGAATTTCATTGCCAAATGATCATGGTTTTAGCATTCGCTTGAGGGGACTTTAAATACGGAATGTGTTTATTATTTTTTTCGAGTTAAGGTGGTTGAAAAACTTTATGAACAATTCAAAAAAACACTTCACACAGAAAAGCACTATCGTCCAGCAACCGAATTATTCGCCATTTTCTTTTGGAAGCCGACGACAGATAGTCCAAAGTGACATTGACATTTCGTTGGTGTTGAGAAAATAATTGGAAAATACCCAAGGGGTGCGTTACATTTCATTGACTTTTTGTTTCTAATTTCAACCGCAGATATATGTTTTAGATTGTGAATATCTCAAAGAGTCGTAATTGGTGTTGTCAGTAACAAAGGTCACAGTATTCCGGAGGGCATCGTGTATTCGCTCGGCAAGGCGATTTTGAAAAGTTTGTTTACATTACAACATTCGACGAATGAGCGGTGGGCCAAATGATTTAATTCGTTCGTGGATGCAAAGGCTCCATGAAACTTCTTCAGCTCTGTTAACATTTAAGAATCTGAAGTGCGAAAAAGATCGCTTTCCAAAAACTATCGATTATCTCCAGGAGGGCTTATATTTTTATCCTTTTATTGTTGCAAGAACGTAAGGAAAATTACTGTAATTTAAAAAAAAAAACTTTTGTAAAAGAACGTTAGAGAGATTTTGCAGTGCGAATTGCGTTAAGGAGCAATAAGCCGACTACCACCTGAATGGCTGTGTAAATTGGCAAAGCTGTCGCTCCTGAAATTTCCGAAATTTTAATCCGCGAGTTAAGTAACAATGGCCTTTAGATTGCCCAAGATGCGCTTTATCATGGGGAACTTTTTTTTAAATCCAGAGAACAAGCGAATCGTCAAATGTGAAATGCGAAAATGATGGACGCATGATCACAGACTATTTTTCACCTTATTTGCAACCAAACCCATCTTCCTGTCACACATGTAGTTTCAACAAGATGGGTCGACCCTGCATACAAGCAGAGCTTCTACGAATTTGCTGCGTGATCACTTTTCACGAAAATTGCAGGCGTACCGTGATCACCGAGGTCTTCAGAATTAATAGCCATGACATTGTTACCGAGAGTAAAGTATACGCTAATAATTAGCGATCCGTCACGGAGTTGAAACAAAATATCCGCCGCGAAATTCACGACATCCACTCAATCATCCTGCAACACCTGAGTAGTCCGCTTGTAACGTTGTGTGCTACTAAATGGATGGCATTTAGACGATATCATTTTCAAAATATAGAAACCGCATTCTTTCCATTTATCATAAATAATACAACATCTAATAAAACAATATGTCGCGTAGTTTTCCATTTGATTACGTTTAAAAACATAAATCTGCCACCATATGCAATTGAATGAAATGTTACCTATTACAAGGAATTATATGGAAAAATGGGTATGAACTTCATTTTAAATAGCTCCGCGAAGTCTAGGTCTTTGTATTGCCAAGGCTAAGTTCGACTTTTGGTCACATTCGTTAAATCTTCGTTCGCTCTCGCTGACATACGAAAAGAGAGTACCAACACTTTTTTTTTTTAAGAACTTAACACTCACGTTGGTATGAATACATTTATAATGCCTAGATGTGAACTAAGGCCTAGATGTATTGTACATAAATATGGTGAGCGACATGTAAGATGATCTTAAACTGAATGTGTAATACACAGCGGTAATGACTAGAAAATTCGAAATTAAAGTCGAAATAAACAAGGCAGTGTTAGAAGTCCGTTGCTTTTTAATGCCGTGCAAAGTTTTCTTTTGAAAAACCATTGACGCTTCTTTAACACTAGCGCTACAATTAGTAACGACATGACGGTCCATCAGCCAAAACTCAATAATTGAATCAGTACGTTAGTAAAGAGCGGATTATGAATCAGTCGTACTGGGAGCGAATACCTGCATGGCCTTTTTCCGAACATCCGAAGCCAAGTCCAGACTTGGAACATTTATCACCACGGAAATTGCAATGATGATGCATCATCAGCGTGTGGTGTCTTAAATGACGCGAAAACTTTGAAATATTGTGTGACAGAAAAACGTCACTTATTGCACTTGAATTACAATAATATTGAATGTATTTAATTCGATGCTTAAGTGTTTTGAAACATAAATAAGGGCATTTTATCCTTAATAAAGTAAATAAATAACCAGTAACCAGTAAAAAAGTAACGCCCGGAATTGAAATGGTTCCAGCTTTACGACAACGCTGCTGCGTAAGCCGACCTTTTCCTATTCCATAAGCCGAAGACTGCCATGAAAGGAGGGCGTTTTGATAACGTGGAAATGTGACAAGAATTTTTCGACTGCCTTTCGGAGACTATTCGAGCTGTCAAAAATTTGTATAAAGAGCGCAAGGTAGTATTTTGAATTTGATTAAAATCGTAACTCAAAACTAAGTTAAACAAGAAAATCAGTGTCGGAACTATTTTAATGAACTGTGCTTTATTGGGATAAATGTTGTAATCAGATTCTTTCACTTCAATTACGTGAACAGCTGCTGAGCTATTATATACAAGAATTGCATAATTAAAATAGATATCTTCAAACTGCCAGGATTCCATATATAGAAGCTTCTTATCATTTATAGCAACTTGCTATAACTGGTAATCCTTTTCTGAAGCACCCTGTCCATCAACTGATTTCATTTTTTTTTTTTTAAATCTGCCAACTGTCACTTTCAACTAATAGACAATTGACACAAACCCACATAAACAAAACAAATCTCTTGCTCAGCACAGTTCAAATTATTCCACCGGCTTTCTGCAATAATCATCACTCATCAGTCAATTCAACATATTCACCAAAAAGAAAAAAACAATAACCATTCCCAAGAATGTTTCCGCTAAGCTCTCAGAAGAAATACTGGACTTTTATCAACGAACAAGATTTAAACGAACGCCGGATAGAGCAGAACCAAAAATTCATCGAAACACATGGGGCAACAATGAGTGTATGTAGAAACTGAATACTCCCTTTTCACAAGAATACATTTCATAATTTCCATTTTTGTAGGAAGACCAACAACAAATCTTCTTCCTGTCCCCAGCTGAGGAGCGTCTTCTCCTTAAACAGTACGAACTTCATCTGAAAGACTTTTGCCGACGATTTGAGCCTCCAATGCCGAAATGCGTCGTGGGGACAGCATTTCATTATTTCAAAAGGTTTTACCTGAAAAACTCTCCAATGGATTTCCATCCTAAAGAGATATTGTAAGGTCTAAGAAAATTCTATCGTAAGCAAATCTAATGTGTGTTTTTCTTCTAGAGCCACATGTGTCTATCTGTCGTGTAAGGTGGAAGAATTCAACGTGTCCATTGGACAGTTTGTGGGAAATATCAAAGGCGATCGTGTCAAGGCAATGGATATTATACTTTCAAATGAACTGCTGTTGATGCAGCAGCTTAATTACTATCTTACAATCCACAATCCCTATCGACCGATTGAAGGATTTCTTATTGACATCAAGGTAAGAGGAGGTCGGTTGCTAGTCTGCCTATTTTCATTTTTAATTGTGTGCTTTGTAGACCCGCTGTTCAATGAACAATCCAGAACGCCTTCGACCAGGAATCGATGAATTTATAGAGAAAACCTTTCTGACAGACGCTTGCTTACTGTATTCACCCTCGCAAATAGCATTGGCTGCTGTTCTACATGCCGCTAGTAAGGAGCAAGAGAATCTTGATAGCTACGTAACCGAAAGTCTCTTTCATTCAGCTAGGGAAAAACTTCCTGTACTAATTGAAGCTGTTAGAAGTATGATTTTTACTTTGAAATTTATCAGTCTTGGAAGTTGGGATTAACTGAATTTCTTTTAGAAATACGTTACATGGTAAAGACAATTGAAGTACCTCCCAAGGATAGAGTCAAGTTGATTGAGAAGAAGTTAGATAAATGCAGAAACCAAGAGAATAATCCTGATAGTCAAATGTAAGTGGAATTCATTACCTAACCATTGAATTGTTTTCAAGTAACAGCATTTTTGTTTTGAATTATACAGTTACAAGCAACGAATGAAGCTGATGAACGAGGATGACTTGGACGGACTAGATACTTCGTATCATATGACAGACTCAAGTGTTGACGTTTCTATGATGAATATTAGCCAATGAAAGTGATTTCATTACGTTTTGTTAATAAACTTTTTTTTTTAACTAAACAAACTTTGAATGGTTCTTGCTTGGTCGTTTTGGTTTGTTAAAGTGTTCCCTGCGTTAGCTCAGCGTCATTATCATATGCTAGTTTCCCCGTGATAGATTTACATGTTGTGTCTAAGATTTTTAGACTTGATTGTCACATTTTGAAGAAAATTTTCGTTAAGTGTGGTCGCGTAATGGTCTTTTTTAACTGTAACGAGAGCTAATTTTTCAAAACAATAAGGACACGTATTGTCGAAACCGCACCATCCGACATATTTCAGGATGCAATGGAGTTTCTATAACTTCTGCTGCCTGCATTCGCTTGGTGTGCAGGCGAGTCATGCCATCTGCAGTTGTGCTTATATGAAACCCAACTGTTGGAAGCCAGAACAGAGTACGCAGGCTGGCCTAATTTAGGTTCGGATTCTGAAAAACTATCGTCTTAGCTTTCCTAGCAAGTTCATAAGCGATTTCTCTTCGCGTGATCCCACTGTGACCTGGGACCCAGAAGAGACTCAGTGAATTTTTCCTTCCCATTGCGTTCAGTGAAGTCTTGCATTCTCGAACTATCTCGGAAGTCGTAAGAGGGTTCAACAAGGCTCTAAACACAGCTTGGCAGTCGTTACAGATACAAATGCTTCGCCCCCTCCATCGATTCTTCACAATATGGTTCGTTAGATTAGAGTTAAATCTAACGTAGTCGTCCTCCAGAAATACATCAGAGCCGCATCCTTTATCTGTTTTAGTCAAAAGACAGTCCGCGCGCAATGTCATCAAAGCTCCAGTTCGTGTTGCACTAAATAGTACTTCTTTTTAAACGGAAGATGGCTTTGAGGGTGCAGCTTATGGTATGAATATCAAGTGGAGGGAGATTCTTCAATGCGCCTAGAGCGGGACAGGCGTCCTGGGGAAAGCCAACATGCAGCCGAGATAAACAGTTCTTTGGAGTTTGCTAAAAGCAGCAGTGACGTATTTTCGGGAGAGCTTCTTCCACCAGACAACCGAATTATAGTTGGCCTTATCACAGCTGTGTAGACCCAAAAAACCGTTCTCGGTGCTAGGCCCCATGTCTTGCCGATAGCTCCTTTGCATTGCCAGAAGGGCGACAGTGCCTTAGAGGCTTTCGAGGTAACATGTTTAGTCCAGAGTAGCTTGTTATCCACGATGACACCCTTCTGGAAAATTGGATGGATATGCCTCTAAGCACTAGATGAGTCAGACCTGACAGCTCCCTCCTTTTGAGAGGATTGACTGGAAACCTGTTTCTAGTGCACCAATCGTCAATCACGTCTAGGGCTGCCGAGCAGACCCTCGCTAGGCACGATTTAACAGACAGTAGAGCAGCATCATCCGCGTATGCCCCTACATAGACTTCAGAGCTATTGAGCGCGTTGAGCAGTGAGTTAACATACATGCCCCATAGCAACATGTTTGCCGCAGCAAGCATCCACATACAGTCTCCTATTCACTAGCAATGTTTTTATCCACAAAACTAGTGATTCGTCTACGTCGTGTTGTCTGGCTGAGTTACACATATTGTCGAATGCACCCTCAAGGTCGATGAAAATGCCCAGTGTGTATTCTCCCTTGTCGAGTACGCCTTCAATTCTGCCGACTAGATTTTGAAGCGCACCCTCGCAAGATCTTGCTCGCTGGTAAGCATGTTGCATCTCAGACAGAGGATGTATTTGAAAGGTACTTTTACGCACATGGATCTCGACCATTCTCTCCATGTTCTTCAACATGAAGGATGTTATACTTATAGGTCTGAAGCTCTTGGCAAGCATGTTGCCCTCTTCTGTTACACAGTCTGCAGAGGAAAATTTTGTCCATATTCTCAGCACCGACTGTGACTCTGCTACAACGTTTCCTTCCTCATATCAACCGGCTTCTGTACCGGTCTTTTTTCCTTGACAAATTCCATTTACCTATTGGTAAAATTTCTGTTATTCCTCGAGTACAATCTCTCAATATCTTCTTTTCTTCTTCTAGAGAAGCCGACGTTCTTCCCCTCTTTTCTGTTCGTAGAGCTCACGAGCAGCTCTTATCCCTCGATGCAGCGCCGTTTTATAGGCTTCTGTTTAGCTGTATGTGCTTGCCGGCATTCTAAATCAAACCAGGGATTTCCTGGTGGTGGTCGGGTGAAAGCCAACACATCAGTCGCGGCGTCTCCGTTTGCTTGTGGCAGCTTTGCTAATTTAGCGCTTCATGATTCGGAGACCGCCATGTCGACTTAGTGATATTCTGTCCCGCCGCAAAGTTAATAAGCCTAAATTGGTTTGCTAGACGTGATGTCGTGTAGGTTATGCTTACCAACTGTCCTACCAAATATGACCTCCATTCTCATAATCCCTAATACGTAATATTCCTTTCGAGGAGATCGTAAAAACATTCCTTGGTGGCGTCGTCCTTATCTTCCTCATGGGCATGGGCACATATTTGGCTTATGCTCGCGAAATCAGCCTTGAGGCGGATTGTCATCAGACGTTCGGTCGCGGAACTTCAACACTTCTAGCCAAAGTCTGCAGCATCCTATTCCTATGTCAATCACCATATAATATATTATATCACATTTTGTCGTGCTCTTTTTGTCCGGTCCATGCCATCGCACTTCCTGAATGGCGGCGATATCTGCGTAATCGCAGTCAAGGGCCTCAGCAAATTGCTCGGCTGCACGTGGTTAAGGGTGCGATTCCATGTGGAGATCCGAAAGCCGTTGTCTTTTAAACGCTTCCAAGGGTCGTCAACAGTGAATCCGTCATAATCAGAGGAGATTAGTTGATTCGTCCCATCTTTTTAATCTCTTCCGTATTTGGGTATGAGCCCTATGAAGACATAGGCCAGTATTACGCTGCTGGCCAAGTATGCCCTTGCCATTTTTGCCTGCATGAGTAAGGGTTTTAAATTTTACATTCATTATTAGTAAATTTATGTAGGTGTAAACCTTTTCTTATAAGTTGAATGACTGATAATAAATTTGCAGAAATTCCAAGTACTAACAAACCATTCGGAATTGCTCTCGCTATTTCATAAATTGTGGAAAAATCTTTAAAACTGATCTCAAAATTTAGCGGTGTGCGATCATGCTCCTGAATCTTCAAACAAGACATTTGATTCGCAATTGCATTTTCTCCGAAAGTTGACACCATTGCCTTCGAACCATTTGGGAGATCAGATTTTTGTTTTAGTAATTCGCTTTGTGACGTGCAACATCAACTAATGTGTATGCTAAGGAGGAGAGGTTTCCTTTAGGAAAATTTAGTAAAGGCTGCTGGCAGCAGTCCCTCATTTGACGATGAGAAGACCATCGATATTTTGCGAAAACAATGGGATTCTGAATTGTAAATTTATCTTCAAGACAATTAGAACAATCGGACAATCTTACAGCGCGGCTGTATGGCCCAAAAAGATGGATTTCTCCTTGCGTCATATGGCAATATTTTCATCCAAGAGATCTGGAGACAAAATCGAAGTGGTATAGTGAACTCCGTCCCACCAACAATCATTGTTAAGTGACACACTTGAAATAATATTATCAACGAATTGCAGAACGAAATTAATGGGTTATCCGGTGGCTCTGAAAAGCCATACGCCGCAGCCGTATGCTTGTGAGCCAGGCAGGAGAATTTTTTCAACGCAAACGTTTTTCTAGCAAATACAAGGATCGCGGTGTATAAATCACTCAAACGCTTTCAGTTGTGTGGACGCGTATTGTTAGGGCACCGATTGAAGCTCAGCAGAGAGATCATTCATGTTAAAAGTGCAGAGATATTTGCGTGAAGTGATTTACAAATTCACTCTGTTTGATAAAATCCAAAGGAAGTCGTAAATTATCGCCAATAATAACTTCGTCCCGAATATCTATCTCCATCATCTGATACCGCAACCACGGAAACCTTCAAAGGTTTCGAACACTAAAAATGAGTTCATCGCACCTGGGTACCATATAAAAAACACCGTCTGTAAAACTAGTGATATTCTTACTGGGTTTCTCATACCACTGCGTCTTCTACAAGTTACGTCACTCATGCTTCTCTTGATTTGATTTGAGGCCCGGGTTAACCTGGACGGATTTATTGTAGCTTATTACAAGCCCAAAACACACTAGCACACTATTATAGATTTAAAATTAACAAAATCGGCTTAACGCTATACGAATACTTAAAACTAAAAGGCTGGGAGATTGGGTCGAGAGCCAAAGGTAGAGTAAAGTAAGGATCTTAGGGCAATTTTGTTAAGGTGGAAAAGGAAAAGGCTTTGGATACTGTTAATTTCCCGTAGTATTCTAGATATTGGTTCTAGGTATCCCTAATTTGTTCGGTGTTACCAGGTAGTATTTGATGGACAAAGAGAATGTCGGCAACTTTCCGACGTACAGAAAGGGGATGTAAGTCTATAAGTTTCAGCCGATCTGTATAATGGTAAATGTGTAGTTGTAAATTTGAGTTATCCGTCCAGGGGAGTCCCCATAAAGCGAAACGGAGGAATCTCCGTTGTACTGCTTCACCCGGAGACAATGGTTGGTGTACTAAGGTAATCAAACTTGGCCACCGTATTCAAGAAGAGGGCGAACAAAGGTTATAAAAAGGGACTTAGTATCATAGGGATTAGAGAATTCCTTAGACCAGTGCTTGATAATCCCAAGTGCGGAGTTGGCTCAATATGGGAACGAAAGTTGAGATCTCTATCATAAATAAAGTGCCCGTCCCATAGTATCAGTTGAATCCGTTGAGTCAACGTATTCATCTGACAGCTGGATAGAATATTCGCTTTCTTATGGAAGGAAGTCCATAAGCACCGGATATGACGGATAAGATAGGTTAACTGTCTACTTTTTTATCCGTTGGGCCCGTTGGCACTTCACACATTTACGCATTGAATTTAACACATGCACATTGTGAATTCGTCATAAATTGAAAGTAAGCGTTTTTATTGGGGGAAGCATTAAGAGAATGTTAAGTTACCAAGGAAACAGGATAGTTAAAAATGAAATATGTCCGAGGAGAAATTGAAGAGCACTTACGAGTGCACGTTATTGCTTGGCACTTACTAATATTAAGGTCAAGAAAATTCTTTTTACACCAAGTAGAAAATTTGTACAAATTATTCTGCAGTAAAGACAATCAGAGTAGGTTAAGAACTGTTTGAAGATTTTCATGTCATCGGTGTAAACAGACATATATGAATTTTTAATGAAAGGATCAACAGCATTGATTGTTAATATAAATAACAAAGGACTAGGATTGCTATCTTGAGGCACTCCGGATCCAGGACCTAAACAAAGCATTATATTGTCGATATTATAAGTAGGATTTAATCCATATAATACAGCTCGACTCAAAGTCAATAACCTTTAGTTTGCGTAAAGTAATTGTGTGAGAGATTTTGTAGAAAGCTTTGCTCATGCGCACAAGGTATTTGAGACGTATTTAGCAAGGTTTGTGGTTGTAAACCGACCTTTTAAAAATTCGTGCTAGTTTTGGGAAAAGATAGACTTGCAATGAAAAAACATTAAGTCATAAATAATACTTTCAAACAGCTTAGGGAAGCAGGAGAGCTTAGCAATGGGTTGATAGTTAGAAATTTGGTGCTTGCGACCTTTTTTACGAGCGCTGTTTGATGAGTACCCGTATTGGAAGATAGGTGGCGCTACTGAGCCAAAATGAGTGTAACATCATTTAGTATAACCTCTTTTTGCCTGCCTGTCAAAATTTGGCGACAATCCGACGTTTAGTTTTGTTGTGACACCTTTCCAGTCAAAGGCACGGTCTTCGGCTTCTTTGGAGCACGTTCACCTGGTGTGTACCAATGAATCCATGTCTCATCGACGGTCACTAAACGACACAGAAATTTCTCCGGATTTTGATTAAATAGAGCCAAGCACGTTTTTGAAGTGGTTTCACGATTGCGCTTGTTCTCCGGGGTGAAAAAACGCACCTATCGCGCGGACAGCTTTCTCATGCCCAAAATCTCGTGCAGGATGTGGCTAACGCATTTAGTGGAGATGCCTGCTATCTCAGCCAACTGGTGAATTTTCACTCGGCGGACTGTCAATACGAGATCATGGATTTTGTCCACGGTTTCCTCTGTGGTAACCGTTTTTTAGCCACCTTGAGGTGGTTCGTCAAAAACCGATGTGCGGCCACGGCGAAACTCTGCGAACCAATGGTAAATGGTTGCACGGAAAGGTGGATGAGTCCCATATACACCATCGAGAATGGGCTTGATTGCCTCGCAGGTCTTGCCAGTCAAAAACAAGAATCGGACCACTGAGCGATACTGCTCTTTTTCCATGGTCGCAAAAAACACTAACACGATGTTTTGGAATGGGTGTCAAAGCAAAACTAAGCGCCGCACTGTCACCAAATTTTGACAGGAGGGAAATGATGCTATACTCATTTTGGCTCAGTAGCGCCACATATCTTCCAATCCGAGTACTCATCAAACAGCTCTTATGAAGGGGATATCGACAGCTGGAAGAGAGCAGTGAGAGGTTAAACCTGCGGAGTGTTCGTCCTTCAGATCTTAAATTTTTTTGCTTACTTGTTCCAACGTTACATACATAGTATGTAAATATACCGATTTTAACGTTGTTTGCGAACAGTTGTTTAGGTACGAAAAATAAGGTTAGTCATGCTCAGTAAAAGCCTGGTTGAAAAAATCGGCAAAAAAATTTGCAATTACTTGGGGAACATTAAAAGGATTTGCCCAACAAATTTAGACACGATGGGTAGTTATCAGACATTCGTTTAGTGTTAATGAATTTAAAGAATCGTTTGGGATCGGAAATGAGTAACGCATTTGGTTCTGGTATTTAAGGTAGAGAGATTGACAACAACACCAGAAAAACATCGGACACGTTTAGTTGGATTACTTTCCGTAGACGAAATTTCACAGCTTTGGCGCTATAAATCACAATTGTACAACAAGAATTCTTTGCTGACGAAATTTCCAAAATAACCAGTGATGAAGACCACTTCTTCCAAAAAAAAAAAATTGGTAAGGCTTACGCCAATCTTTGCTACTGAGCAGTTTTAAGCCGACTGTTATTTCTATCGAAAAATCGTCTTTATATTGCAGATGTGGCTCATTTTAAACTCAATGGTTTTGTGAACAAGCAAATGGAGGCAAATTCAAAAGAGACTCGTAAGGCTCAATTACACCCGCAAAAGTGCACAGTTTGGTGTGGTCTTCACGTTGGCGGCATGATAGATCATTATTTATTTTAAAAAAATGGGGCTAAAGTTTGCCTTACGGCTAACGTTACGGAAGAATGATCAGACATTATTTCTTCGAAAATATGGACGATAAGTGATCCCATCAGGATATCAGTTCACGCCATACCGCCTATGAAACTATTGGCTTTTTCAGGACTCGATTTAACGACAGTATTATATCATAAAAGCGACCACTCGATTACTTCTTAAGGGGTTATGTGAAGTTTTTGGCGTATGGTATGCATATAAACTGCAAACTACTCAAGCCTTGTAAACAAATATTCAGTAGCACGAAAGAGTGGTCCAAAATTGGACCGACAGGATGCATATCGTCGACAGCAGCCGTGGAAGCCTATACCTCATCAATCTTTATAAAGAAAAAAGATTTGTAATCCAAACTCAATTCCTGTAGTTGCGTTGCATTCACAAAAGTCTCCAATGATATAAGCTTAAAATAATATTGTACAACAAATGCAAAAAAATTTGAACAAGATCTTTATAGGTATCCAGAGACAGTTATGCGGGGCGGGTACAATGAAAGGTATGGAATGTAAGTGGCAGTCAAACAATTTACATTTACTTCGGCACGAAATCGGACCTGAAACTCGTGTGTGATAACAGCACATCCACCTTGCTGGCACCCTTCAAATTTTTCACTGAGCGCTGCCAAATTTACGAAAATCTACAAAGCGTGCGCGGAACTTATTCTTAAGTCTTAATTTATTTGTCCTCTTACCGAAAATCCAGATGCCATGGCTCTGCTGGGACTAGAACACTATCGAATCGGTGCAGCATTCAACACCGCATTCAAAAGAGACTACATCGACTTAAAATCAAGTTATTTAGGCGACTGACGACTTATATAGAGGATCCAGGTGAACAAGAAATGGAAGTCAGAATAACTCACCTGGCTTGCGACCAAAGTATCTCATCTGGCATTACCAACTTAGGATATGGAAAGGTAACTAGGCAACTAGCAACCCTCTGAGCTTGGAACTGATTTGAGAGTTTGAGTCGTTACAACTAACAACGCAATGACCACATTAAACTGTCCTATAGCCAAACTTGACCTTCTTTCAATGGCAAATGTAAAATAACCGCACGTTCACATAAAATACTAAAAAAAACCCTATTTTTTTTAAACATTCAACAAATGATTTAAATTCATTGAATGAACCTAACTTAATCAATACCTTTAACACATGCACAAACACAAGAGATAATTGTCTGGAAATTATTACGCAAGACACAACATTCAGACACCAAAGAGTAGACGAATACGAACTTCTAAGGTAGCCTTCAACTTCGCTCTCGTTGCCCGGAAGGATATTACAGCGCAAAACGACTGCATATCAATAGCTAATAAAATTATTGTGATTTGCCGTCGGCAATAACAGCCAACAGCCAACGACCATATCATATTTCACTAGCACCCAAGCGCCTCTAAACCACTTGCCACACTGACCTAGTGAAGTGGGTACTATGCAAACAAACAATAAGGTCACTATCAAATATGTATGTATGCATATAAACAAACGAGTGCTAGAATACTGACCTTTAAGACGCACAACGGAACAAAGGGACATGAAAGACATGGAGCAGGCATTGCGGACGATAACTGCATTAGTCTAGAGTTAGCAACTGACGAGAACAAGTCGCCTCGATCCTTTTCCGTAGAGAGTCAATTATATTTTTTTAAACTGTTCAATCACTGTGTCTTCTATCTATCCTAACAACGCTATCTAAAGAATCTTAAAGTAGCCAGAGGAATACCGCAAAAAGTATTATCGTAAAAATGTTTGCCGATATTTAAATTGTTGGCCTCAACCAATTTACATACGTGGGCCATTTGAATAAGTCCTTAATTGCAAAAGATGGCCGCACCAATGCCAAACCATTTTTTGACAAATTCCGTCCTTCAAACAATTACTGTCAAAATTGGAGCCAAATCGAGAAAGCAGTTTCCTTGTTACAGTCACAGTCAGGGCGAAAAACTTTTGTTTTCACGAAAATGGAAAAAAACGAAATTCGAGCAGTGATTAAATACCTGTTTCTGAAAGGCTTAAAGCCAAATGAAATCATCGAAGACATGAATAAAACTTTGGGTGAGTCAGCACCATCGAATGAGATAGTTTACAATTGGATTGATGAGCTTAAACTTCGCCGTAAAAATGGTGAGCGCCGTTCAGGTCGTTCGGTTATTAATTAATAAAGTTATAAATTATTGATGCTGTAAATTGCTATTTTGACAAATCGTATCATTTGGAGGGGATGAAAAAGTTGGAAATGCATTCGACTAAGTGTAGCTAAAAGGAGACTTGAAAAATAAAAAAGTTATTGTGACTAAAAGTTGTTTTTTTTTTTTTTCATATTTCCTGCAAGGACTTATCAAATGACCTTGGTGTAAAAAAGAATTATTAAATGATAAGCGCATCTGCATCAACTGCTCTTTAGTTTGCACTTTAAAAGACACCGAGGAACGGGGCCCAACGTAGAGCTTATCCTTTTTCTTGTTATCGGAAATGCATCCTCTGTACATTAAAGTTTACACTTTTATGCCGTTTGTCTTTCAAGGTGAAATACAAATAGGGAGTGGAAAAGTGGTAGGTTATCGGAAACCAGCATCGAATATGACATTAGCAGCAAATGATAAAACATAATTCTTTCCTAAGCGAATAGATTTGTATGAGCGCGAGTCGGGAATCTACATACACCATGTCTTACTGTTTGGTATGAGTGCAGAGCAAAAAAAAAAACATTGTTTACGAAAAGCAAGGACATTTGCAAAAGGCGGAGAGTATTTTAATGCATTACATAACGTACACTTCTTGTGTAAAAACATTCCCTCTATTGTCATACATGAGGAGAAAACCACAGAATTTTACGAAGAATGAAGCGTGCAAGCAGGCCGGATGGCTTTTTTTTTATATAAAATATTGAAGCCATCCAATCCCGAACCAAGCGAGTAAGATCTTCTACCTACAGCTAGATGTAGCACGCGAAACCCGCAATAACCGATTTGTAAAGCTAATGTCACGGCTTATAACAATGCTCGAGATTGTTCTAGGCCACTGGCAGAACAATGTAATCAAGTCAATGGTAATCAATGTTGCGTTGTGGGGTCCAGCTTGATATACGACGAGTAACAATGTAGAAACATTGCGACACTACGAAATATTTGCATATTGCATTTCCCAGATATCATGGATGGCGTTAAGCCTTCCAAAAGTACCGGGCGTATGTAAAAAAAATTCACAACATGCACAGCGATTTAAAAAAAAATAAATAAATAAAAAAAATAGTGTGTTGCTTTTAATTGTGCAAAATTTTCTATTGTCGAGTCTGAAACTACTTCTCTTCTTGTCGCCTATGGCAATGATTCGGAGAACTCCTAAGAATTGCATGAAAGTGCTTAAAAATAATAATTTCCTTATCAGTCCATACACAACATAAACCAATTTTCCGGCATTAATTTATAACAAGCTGTTGTATAGAAATGCAAAAAATCGTGGCTCAACAGTTAACCATCACTGAAACTGTGATGTCGACATTGCACGTATACCTAGTTGTGTCATGAAGTGGCTTCAATACTGCGGGAACTCCGCGGTCGAAAAAAAAACAATTTAAACTTATAGGTTTATTGCAAACGACCGTCATGTGCTTGGCTTTAACATACGCATCACAATGCTGGAGAATGTATGAGAATTATTAAAAAAAAAAGGAAAATGACAGCCACAGAAAGAAAAATGTTACGAATGCCACTGGATGAATCACGGCTACTCCGTGAAGTCTCTGCAGTTGATATGGCCAGATTCAATGACGGTCTTTGAATAATGCGCTCCAAAAAGTACTAAAAGTTCACGCTCTAAACGAGGTTTGAATAAGATGCCGAAAGACATGCTAATGGACGACTTAAATGCTTCAACCTTTCGGCATTACTTACAAGGTGACCCGAATAAGAGCTGTCATACTTAGATCCGCAATTTTAGCCAATAATACAACCGGGTGCGGTAGCAATGCAGATAGGTACGAGTGTGAAACATTCAATGTATTTTCACGACGTGGACGTTTCACGGTTAATAAAAGAAGAGGTAGTATAAGTAATTAGTTTGTCTTTCTAAGTGAATCTTCAACAAATCAACTAACAGGAATAAGTAAGACAGCAAGCCCTAACATTTCAGTCTCTGTATGGCTCCGTAACTTCCTGTTTAATTTCAATTTTAGGGCAACGTTTTGATACTTTGTGAAATGCTGTTGAGTATTGTAGAAGCTATGTTTTTTCGTCTTTCTGTATCGTTTTCCAAAATTTTTCAGGCGTCCTCCATGAGGCTCAAAAACTTCGATAATTGCTTTATGATTCCCTATAGACGTTCTTCGAATTTTCATAAACCGATTTCTGTTCAACTTGTTCTGCCTTTACTACGTTTCATCTTGGGAATAAGTTAAATTCGCATCCATATCGGGATATTCCAATTCTCTGACATGGGATGCTATTTCTGCCATAACATTTTACTCTAATACTTATGTTGATCATCAACGCTTTCACGCGAAAATTAATTCGTGTATTTATCTACGAATGGCAATGGTTAATCTTTCCAAGAAATTGATATGTTTTCAATATCCTGATCGATGTTGTAGTTTGTCCAAACCTCTCCAATATCGTGTAACTGGTTCACAGTATTCTTTACCTGCTGAAACATCTGACGAAGATAGCGAGTTTTTAAATAAAGAAGTGTAGCCTGGTCCACTATTAAGGTAACATTGTTCTGAAAACTTAAACGTTTTCTTCAATAGGACTAACGTTCTTAGTATAAGTCGGAGAAATGTACTGGTTTTGGCAATTTGTTTTTTAAACAATGTTCGTCAGTTACCGGACAAAATTGATTTTAACGCCAATTAGTGAATACTGACGCAGTCAATAAATATTTACTGCAAAATCTCAAAACCACTGCCAGACTACGTTTGTTCATGTTTCTTAAAGATGTTGGGCTTCCATAAATGTTAGGAGGTTTAAGTTTAAAGTTTCCATCGGCATTGCCTCCAAGAAGAAGAGTTAATTTATCGTCTGATGCCCCCTCACCACTCATTTGACTTGAAATAGGCGATTTAGTTGGTAAGCGTTTCCAAACAAAAACTCCGTCTTTGCATTAAATATCTGTTTTGGATTATATTGACCATCTTGTATTAGTTGAAGTCTGTTTGAATGCGAATCTCTCTCCAGATTTGAACTCTCCTGCTGCATTTAATTTAAGACTTCGAAGTCTTGCCTTAAATGCAAAATTATCATCGGAAGATTTTAGCGATTCAAATAAATTCCGTGCTTTTGTTTGAATATAATTTGTTTTGCAATATCGTGCGTCAAGGTGTGCAACAATTTTTCCATATTTAACTACACAATTGTTTGGTACTCAGTGATGTTAGTGCTCGACGTAAAAACTTTATTTGCGCCACTATCTACATATTTACCAGCATTTACTTTTAAAGTACGTATAGTTGCAGCCGGGTAAAATTAGAAGCTTCCTCACCTCCATCTAACCGGTTGACGATGTCGATTTGACTGATTTGCGCTGTTTCTTACTACAAGGTTTGTGTAAGCGTTGGATGTTCTTTTCCTGTGTTCAACTGAGACAAGTATTATATTATATATAATGGTACTGCCCATTAACAACAGGAAATTACAATTTATTCTTGATAAAATTATTGCGTTCTCCATTATTTACGTTGCGTCGTAAGCCGAATCAGAATTTTGAAATGACGTTTCCAAAGGTAAGTTTATTAGACAAAGTTTGACGTAAACCTGATGAGTTGTGTTCGATTTGAATTGTACTTTATGCACAGGATAAATTTAGTTTGCTGTTATCCTTTGAAAAAAGTGGTGCGTTGCTTTACATCGAACAGAAAATGGTGTTATTAGTACAGGATTGTGTAGCTTTCAGGTAATTAAAATCTCTTGAGATGAATGGTTGCCCAAATATTTTTCTTTCTCTTTCTGTCCCATTTTCCGAAAAACTTAAGACATGGTTTGTCATCATGAGTTTAGTCATAGCCACTTGAGTGTTAAGTTCTTAAAAAAAAAAAGAAAAAAATTATGATCTGGGTAACCTGCGGCGCTACGGTCTTAGGCTTAGGCTTAGAGTGAGGATTAGTCCAATTTGAGTGGTCACCGCTTCAGCGATAAAAAATACACACTCCCCATTACAGCGATTTCTTTTATCACCAACCAGGACTTGTTGATGCTTCCGTTTGTTGTCCAATCAACATCATTCTATATCGTACCGAAAGGTGGTGTTACTTATGCTTATTTTATTAATGTGTATCATCGTATTAAATTCAGATGTAACCAGACTTCTCCCAGGGACAGGGAAGACATTAGTAGAATTTAAGCCGTCATGGATTTAAAGCCTTGACTCAAATCCCATTACAAGTCCTGGTCCTAAGAAATTCTCCTATAAAGAGCTCATTTGTAGATGAGCTTTTGTATCTTTTGGGAAACGCAAGTTTAAGTTAGGTTGAATGAAGAAAATCTCAGTAAAAATTCTCCACTAGAGAGGAATGGAAAAATGGAAGAGTGAATAAAGATTACGGGTCAACAATCTTCACCAATGACTTAAAAATTAACTGTGGAGTTTCGCACAAGGATTTTCTCGGATAAATTACGGGGTAATAATACGAACACATATCCCCCCTTTTATAAGTTTGTGCTGGGTTGCACATTTCAAAATTACTGGGCATTAAGGTGCTGTATCTTCTTGCAAAAAACAATCCGATCCAACTCACCAGCGTATTTATATCAAAAACTTCAGTTTGCTCAGTCGCAGAGAACTTTAAACTTGGTAACACCATCATCTAACTAACTTAATACGTCGCGCCCCTTTCTCGTTTATACCACCAGACTCTGGAACACTCTTCTTACCATTATTAAGCAAATAATATATGCGAAGCAATTTAAAAGTGCACTACTTGTACACTTTCGGTGATCAATGCATTTTTCTCTCTGTTTTCATTATACCTTCATTTTTCTCTTTTCTTATCTCCCTCTTCTTTTCCTACTTTTTCACAAAGCTTTCCACTCCCTTTTTCTACCCATTTTCTTTCAAATACTTTTTACTTAATTAAATATTTAGTCATTATTTAATCATTATTTTATATATGTATATATATATTTTTTATTTTTTTTATTTGCGCTTTATTTTTGTTTTATTAATATTATTATACTAAATTAATTTCTCCTTATTGTGCTCATAATGCGATGTTAATAATGTTAACTAATAATTTCTAAATTGAGCTACATATATATATTGTAAATATGTACTAAAAAGGACTCAGTTCTTACTTGTACTCCCGAATAAATTGAATTGAATTGATATGTTTTTATCTACCAGATTATGTCAGCGTATTTCAGGCAGAGGTTTTCACGATCAGATAGGTTTGCCTTCTACTGAGAAACTCGGTACAACAGACCCACAACACCGCTATTTTTACCAACAGCCAAGCTGCAATTAAACCTGTTACTTCAGCTACTACATATCAAAACTAGTCAGTCAATGTGGATTTTTACTCAACTTCCTTTGTTCCGAATCAAGTACTATGATCACGCTAACGTTCCTAATACACTAGGAATCCTCACAGAAAACATCGTTTACACCATACCTGGTTTGACAAAGACTTCCATGTAAGCTTCCCCGACAGATCCTTCTGTGAGGAAGATGCTTTCATAGAGGACAATCAATCCATTTCTACACAGATTGATCTAAAACCGATAGCCGAGCTGGTTGGGGTGTTTTCTCAGATAAGCTAAGTCTAAGCCTCTCTTTCCGTCTTCCAAATCACTGTAGGCTGTTCCAGGGGGAAATTTTGGTAATTAAAGAAGCTCTGTTTTGGCTGAAGAAAAACGTGATATCCGCATCTTTTCGGATAGTCAGGCCGCTATCAAGTCCTGCGATTCAGTCTCATTAAATTAATTAATTAAATCCGCCCTTCAATGCCGATCATCTCTTATGGGGATGGCAGAGCAGTTCGCGGCACCTTTGCTGGGTGCCGCGCCACTAGGACATTCCAGGGAACTGTAGGGCCGATGAAATCGCCAAAATTGGAACTACTCTACCTATTCTACCGGAAAAGGGTAGCATAGGTATACCAATCGCTTCGTGCAAATTAATATTAAAGCTGGATGCAAATAAAAGAACAGACCTTAGGTGGACTGTTGGATCAACATGTCTAGCGACTAAACAGATCTGGCCAAAGCTAAATCTGAATCGCTCTAAGAGTCTGATCCTTCTAAATGGGAAGCATCTCAACGCCATCATTGGTGTCATCACTGGGCATTGCCTCATAGGCAAGCATGCAAGAAGGTTTGGCGCTTTTAGAAATGATTTCTGCTGTAGCTCTGCATGAGGAAGAAGAGACAGTCCTCCACCTACTCTGTACATGTCCACTTCACTTAGAAGCTTTCTTCTACAATAACCTAGACGATTTTAAGAACATACACGTAAACAGTCTCCCACGCTTCATCGTAAGCTCAAACTGGTTCCATTAGTAAGAGGATCTTAGATCCACGTGGCATCACAGTGGGCCAATAGGCCTAAGTGGGTTGGTATTTCCAACAGCCACTCTTACCTACCACGATATCCACAACCACAGGCAACTGGCCTTTAGGGGATCACCAAGCTAGGTATACCCTATAACACCTTTTGTCATAGCTGCAAAGATGTAAATAAGAAAGAATGTCTTACCACCTCTAGCAGGGCCCAGTCATAGCGCCTTAGGTAAGTACCTCCGCAATGACTTTTCAGCATTGTCCCGTTATTTTATTCAGCAGAAGTCCCGGAGCTGGAGAAATAATTCTTAAACTCCATTAGATGATTCTAACAAGCTATCTCGCCGACAACCAGGTTTACGAGTGCTGGTAGCAAAACTGTAGGTTTTTCTCCTAAAAACAGCCACTCCTGGCTATTATATATGGTTACCCTTTCAACACAACTGTGGATAAAGTTAGACTAAGTTTGATTCTTTTTGATACCACTAGTTACTGTTTGAATATCAGATATTTTATACACATTTTATGCCTCTATATCTGTATCATTTGTAGGATAAGTTTTGCTGTTTAATGCTGGTGATATGAACTCTGAACTTAGAATTTTATTTAGTCGCTGGAGTAGCTATTTTTTTTCATTCTACTAGAACTAGAGTATGTTCCTATTGAACAATTTCTTGTTGGAACTCTTATTATTCAGCTTAAGTTCTTACTATTGATTGAAAGTAGTTCCTCTAGCCTCTTGTTTAGTCAAGAATAATCTGTACGACAAACGTGTGTGGCAAAGGTTTAATTTTCTGTTGGCCATTGAAATGATTCAAAGAAGTTATGACTTGTCCTTTCATTTACTTATTCACCTACTTTGCAATTATCCGAAATATCTGTGCTTTGAAACACAATATAAGGATAACACGTATTTAACGTAACAATCGGTTAAATCAGTAAAATTTGTGTTGCCTATGTATGTATCTTATCTACAGCCTAGTGGATAAGTTCGTCCACTACTAGCATAAGGGTCTGGGTTTAGTGGCACACTTCAGAAAATTAAAACTTCGTTCTTAATATATACTATCATTATCCAGCGGTTCGGAATCAACAAAAAATCAAATAAGAAGGGGACTGCAAAAAAATGACAAGGAGAGACTTGGGCATAGTGCAACAAACACTTTATTTATTATTTTTAACCTGGGGTCAACTGCGACTATGCTCCTATGCTGCTTCTCTTTTGATCGAAGTTCCTCAAATGTGTCGGTAGAAGTCAGGTGCATGAGCGTCTTGAGTGCAGTAGATGCCGTTTTTTTGCTACGAGTGTTATACAAATTTCTGAATGTCTTTCAATATTCTTTAGAAGACTCACATTCCACTCTAGTGTGATCTAGATAACGTGCATAAATATTGATCTGAGTATAGCTGTGAATATCCAGTGGAAGACTACTGAAGGCCCAATTCTAGCTAAGAGATCGCTTTACAATTGAAGAACAATAGTTGACTTTTCGTGGGACTCCATAGTTTTAGTTTTCAGTTGATGTATATGTTACCCGCATTTAGCATGATCCAAAAAAGCCTAAATGTGATGGAGAAGACCCGATGTCCTAAAACCAGTATAAGTGGCAACTCACATTTCTTCATCAAAGCCCTTAATTATTTTATTGATCACCATCACCTAGAGCAATAGAAAACGTTCTCCACTCACGAATACGAGTGGGCGTACCCCCCAAGTGTGTGAAACAGCCATTGCATATTGGCTTTAAACCTTTATTTGCAACTTTCGATGGTGTTGATTACCATTTGCTGTTTCTTGAGTTTTTGGGTAAGTGCGGGTCTATGCGGTTTAGATTTATGTCCTCTGGTTCCTTGCTTAGGTATCGTCCAGATATACTGTGATTAGATTTTCTGATGTTCTTATTCGCTGGTTCTTCCTAGGCTACACTTGCAGTGAGTCTAGTCTTACAGTTTCCTAGAATTGTATGCTTTGTTTGAAAAGGAGCTGAATGTCTAACTGCGGCACCGAAGAAGGAATTCTCTACGACTTCTGAAAACCGGCTAAGAAGGAATTAAGTCCATGGTGAACTTTATGTACTCTTCGTTGAAAGGAAACGTTTTTAAATAAAACACAAATATTGGTTTTTAAATTGAGGGAATGTGTTAGCTTCTTCGACGATCCCTAAAGTAGATATCCAGCTAAGCACCTCCTAATAACACCTCAGACCATGTGAGCTGAGCTCTTTCTCTTATTTTGTTTTGTGCTGTAATCACGAGATGTTCTGCTGTTTACTGATTGCCAAGGAACGAAGTCGCTATTACGAGCGACAGCCTTACTTTGCTTACTCATACTCTGAAGATAATGACTTTAAACTTCTGTTAGCAACATCAATTTAACTCACCGTCAAGCCTTTTGCGATAGAACCTGGAAAGATTTGACGCATAATTTTATTATTAATCATGGAGAGAGGATTGCAGACGATTAAGTTTCCTTCGCACCGCTGTATCTTCTGATTCTAATATCTTTCCAGGCTAAGGGGCCATACTTAGTTGCACATCAAACAATTTTACGGCGCCCGATCTATCGGTTCTACCACCGTGTATTTATGCAACTACTCGGCTTTACACATTACCGTTCTACGGATTTTACGAAAATATTTATTCTTCATTGGGAAATATAAAACCAAATTGTTTTGGATGCTCACTCTTACATTTGTGCTTAAAATTTAAGTATGATAGTTATAAGTAAATTCTCTGCTTCTGTTTGTCACCTATGGCAATATCAATTCTTTTCTACAGAAAATGTCACTGGATTCTTCATCATTGGCTGGCCGGATGGTTGTATTACTAATTTTGGAATGTTCATCACTAATCGAACAGTTGAAGGTGGGATCTGAATTTCTGGAGCTCCATTCACAACCAGCGCATTGTTAACTTGGTTTCCTGTAACTAAAACACAGAATTGTTTTGCAATGAAAAGAAGAAAAAATGAATTTTAGCTTACCCAAACCATTTTGGTGCTTTGCGAGATCCTGCTTAAGTTGTTTAATCAATTCCTTCAATTGCGTATTCTCAGCAGCTAATTCCGCGTTCTTTTTCCTCAAATCGACATGTTCCTTCTTTATTTTGTTTCGATACCGTAGAGCCGCCGCTCGTCTACGTTCCATGCAGTCGTCATCAAACGGTTGCTTGGGTTTCTCTTGCTTTTTCTTCACCGAAGGACCAAATATAGTGTCTTGGGAAGCTCTCTTTGCTTTCAAATTCGAATTTAAAATCGCCTTTAGCCTCTCTTTGATGGGCAAGGCTGATGTGGGAGTTGTACTAGCACTTGACTCCCCTACATTGGTTTTTGGAAGGATGAATGGTTTTACTGTTTGCACTGGTATTGTGTTTATAACAGGCGTTGGGAAATTCAATGTGATGACTTGTGGTTGGATGAGTTGAATTGTACTTTGTAGTTGTGGGTTTGTGCTCTGTTTCGGAAGAATCATAGGCAGTATTTTATGGGTTCTAACTGGCTGTATGATCTCGGGTTCAGTTGGCAAGGTAACTGGGGGTGATGCAGTTTTGGCAGGAATAATTTGTATTTGCTGACAAGAGGAAATCCCATTGTCGGTGTTTTCGATGTTTGGAAATACTTGTGGTGTGTGTAATGAATCGTGAGAAAGTGAATTGATTTCGTTTTGCAGCTCTGAAGTAAGACAATTCTGATTCTTTTGTTCGACAGCACGACGGAATGTCTCATCAAACGGGTTGACATGACGTAAATCATCAAAGAGACCGACTTCTTCACAATTTTTTATTAGTCGAGTGGGTGTTGGCGTTTGATCAGCTAGAATACATATTTCGTAAAATTTTATTAGCTAACAACCAGTGTGTTTTGCTTACCAACGAAAATATTTCCAGACTTGGGTCCCAGCCCTAGATTTAGAATCATTTCATGTTTCTTCTCGTGCACCGTCAAATGGTCTTCATTGGTGAAGCTCATTCCACAACCTGTCGCCTTGCAAGCGAAAGGTTTTTGCGTTGTTATATCATCCATATGGCACCAGATTTCATATTTAAAAAAATTAGTAAACAATTAACAGAAATAAATCATTGTGCAGGACAACCGATGGAAAACTTTCTTATCAACAAAATAAACAAATGTCAAATGCTGAAGCAAGTGCTGCCAGATCCAGTGATAAGTTTTATGCATTGAATAAGGAAACGTGCCATAAAAAGTTATTTAAATATATTGTATGAACGTTATATTTGATTTATATGTTTTTTTTTCAACCGTTATAACCTCGTCCATGGCTGGAGCGAAAACCCAGGAAGAATGTGATGGGACTGAATTCGTTCTTACGCAAGTTGAGTAAATTTAAGTGCATAGATTTAGGTCAGATTAATGCTCCTAACTCAGGATATTTTAGGATGATAGAACATAGAAAGAGAGTATGGCAACGAAATAACGCTTACCGAATCTATAGGTTTGTAGTTATGCTGTAACGTTAGCTATATATGAAATTATACATTGTGAAATATCAAGCAACCTCTTTGCATCCAAGCGGTAAATGGATCCCCTTAGATATTTACTATACGGGGAGGAAAAGCAACATCTATTTGGATGGTGGAAGAAAGGTTAAGACAGACAATATATTGCTACACAACCCACTCAAGCTTCTCCCATCTACTTCGGAATCATGCTTCCCAATTATCGCTAATACAGATCCTATTAGAATTCTGAAATCTGAAATCAATAACATCTCTCTACTACTACGATCGTCTATTCAGAGCTATGGCTATGTTATTAAACTTTAATAGCTGACCTTTGATTTGAAAAGATTAAAATGTCTGATCAAGCTGTTTAACAAGAAGAAAATACCAACACTATTATATACTGTCGGAAATGACTGCCATTGTATTCACCCCATTGGCGAGTGGTGTCAGATTCAACGTGTTTGGAACTGTGATTGTTAAGGAGTTTTGGGACTGGTGATGGAATATAGATAATGGCGGATGAATCCTTAGTAGCTCAACGCAGCCTCCAAATTCTCGAAGCGAATTACTGGCTCCAGGAGAGCCTGCACTTTTTATGCAATGGCCCTCTAGGTCGGTGGTTATGCGTGGGCTTAATCTACTGTTGCGAATCAACACCAGTAGGTTTGGATAAGGATGGGTTCATTCTTGATGAGCCTGCGAATTTAAAAAAAAAAATCAACGACATTCGGATCTACACAAATTATAGACTATTGGGACATTGAATACGCCATGTTCAACGCCGAACAACTAGCTTTGGCAATATACAGCTATATAGCAACTATCCTCGCGATTTAAATAGGATAGTGAGATTGGGAGGACTAAAGGAATATTGGAAACTTTAATATTCACATATGTAGTCTGTGATAGTCAGACACCAGAAGAGTCTATTGGGTGGGGATTCTGACTGACTTATAATCAGGAGTCTTGTGCTCTCAGCACGTTATCTCTTGTAAAAATTCTGCTTCAAGACTAAATTTGCAAAAATTAGACTAATATGCGCCTATGCCTACGCCGAAAACAGATACTACCAAAAAATGTTTTTTCGAGTTCCGAAACTTACGAGAAACGTCCATACTTAATGTTAAAACCATTTTAGGAGCTTTTAAGGCTAAAGTAGAAAAAAAGAAAATTTTTGATAATATAGACGGGAAGCATATCCTACAGGACACCACGACTCTAAACGAAAATAGGTGCGGGGCGGAGTATTACTAGTTTGCATACAGACGCCACAGTTATGGATAAATATTGCGAGCAGATTTAACGTTCAATTACTGCACATATTCTACAACTTCTGGACAAATCCTATTTTATTTTGGTGTCAAAAAGTTTTCAGAAATGGCAGACGCAACAGTCGTATACAGTAGTTGTAGCAAAAGAATAGCCGACGCACCAAGGACTTCTCCGGACGAAATGAAAAACGCCCGATTGAGATAATAGAGAGGTGCTACTCCAGAAACTGTATACGAAAGTTTTGACAAAATTAAAAATTAATGTATCGAGGTAATTAGACCAAATAGAGACCTCTAAGGATGAATGAGAATGAGGAAATAAATTTAGAGTCTTAGTCGGTACTGACGAATTGGAAAAATCACATCCGCCGGCTTTTGAATGGCGGAGACATAAATTCCGTTGTCAGACAAAACGCACAATTCCGCTTGGCGACAAAATCAAAGACTTTTGTCCACCCGACAAAATGAAGTAAAGATAACAAAAAATTTAAGTATAGCAAATCTGCCGAGCTATTGAAGGCAACAGGAATGACTTGGTAGTTAGCATGTTTAAGAATTGGTCGTTGGAGAATTTGTTTGATAAAGATCCTGTGAAATCTGCTAACTACACAGTCATCAGTCTTCTTAACAGCCCGAATAAAATGTTGTCTTTCATATTGCGGACACCCCGAAACTATCTTTAAACGATCTCATTTGCACCTGTCATCGCGACTTTAGACCTGGTCCACAACAGACCAAACATTTACATTAGGTGAGACGTCGGAGAAAATCCCAAAACGCCTCATATGACATAATTGATGAGGGGTGACGAACTCGTCGGATTATGTGGAATGCAGAAGGAAATCACTGAGACCTTAGTTGTCAGGCTTTAGTTAGATAAAGAGATGCGCTGCAATGTGATTTCTTTAACATCACACTTGAGAAAATTGGGAGAAACTTGCAACCAAACAGCAGAGACACAATTTCCTGAAAGTTTGTATAATGGCTGTGGCATTGACATTGACACCATTAGCAGAAGGCGGTAGGCTGGTGTGTTTGGGATTATCGAAACAAAAGTGGCAAAAATCAATTATATGATATACTGTCAACGTGGATTGACACACAACATCAACAATTTGGACAGCTATAATTTGACTTGGTTTTCCTCGGCTCCGCTATTAATTCTGATAATCACATCTCTTCAGAAATCAGACGAACAATTACACTTGTTAATCTCTGTTCTTTTGACCTAAGAAGACAAAGACCCTTATTATCCCAGTCCTGATCTATGCTGTAGAAGCATGCTCGTTAGGGAAGGCAGATGAAAGTAGCCTTTGTCATTTTGAATGCAAGATTGTCCGAGTGATTTTTGTTCAATTTACTTTACCGGGTTTTAGAGAAAAGACATTATAGTGAACTATAGAGTAAGATCGATCTAGTTAGATATAGAACGAAATAATATTAACGCGCTATCCTGCAGAGATTTTGATTTTTACTCCGATGGACAAAAAGACCTGTCCAATGAGATTTCAAGCCCCTTGGATTCAACTGTGACGTAAATACATTCTGGATAGCGCCATCTTGTAAGTAATTAAACAAATAAACAAATGATCTTAGTAAGACGTAAGAATTTATAAGAGAGAGGAGTTAGTTCACCGGGTGGGAGCGTCTATTGACCCCTAACATATTGGTATCACAATGGGCCGGTTATCAGTACAAGTGCTCCTCATCGAGAACCATTATCAAAGTAAGACTAATTTGCATGTAAGTGAAGTTTTTCAAAGCAGAAGTTTTCTACGAAATTCACAAATATACGAGTATATGTAAATTCGCAGATATACGAGTAAGATTGCCGATTAACTTTCTATTGCTAGACAACACTCCGAAGATGACTGCTCAGAACATGAATCTGAGTTTCTCGGTCAGATTTTTCAATTTTTTGTTTCATTTCTATTTGGACACCCTCAACGTTTAAATACTATAGGGTTTTCAGATAAGAACGATAGGAAAAAAATTTAAATAAAACGAGAACGTTGTGAGATATAAAATTGATTCTAGCTTTATTTTGAAGCTACGTTCATGCCCTTATGTTCGCTGGCAGTGCTTAACACTCAAGAGGGTATTACTACTCTTAAAATGCCGGAGCATGTGTTAAGTTTACCGGAGAGTTGGATAGAGAGAGAGAGAAAGATTTTTGGGCTAAATGGTTATTTCGCTCCATGGGTGGCATCCAACATTTAATAGGGAGACTACATTACTAGTATAAATTGGACTTGATGTTATATTTAGGCAACCATTCATATCACAAGATTTTAGATGCCTGAAAAGAAGTCTTTCGATCACGGGTGGTATTGAACCCCGAACCGTCCGTTGTAGTGATGGACACCGGCTTTCGATGTTAATGGCGGGGTTTGCCTTAATTTTTCTTACAAGATTTTTATGAACTATCCACTTTTCTTCGAAGGGGTGGTCCAAAAACAGCTCCCTTTTCTGACGAGCAAGGTTTGTGGCACATGTGGAAATTTATGTTATTTCGGTTTTTTACGCTTAATTCGCGTGGTACCCATACAGAAAGATTTGACGCAAATTACGGCTACTGATACGATGCAACGCAGTTGTCTGATGGATTCCAAGCTTAAACGCCATATCTACGGGAGTTAATGTAGAACTTTTCCGGATCATATTGCATAGCACTTCATCATTTAACTTCTAATGATCTTCCTGATCGTCGTTCAGCTTTCAAAGAAAATATGAATTCTGCCGGCCGTTGGTCGGTTGATCGAAGATCCAGTTGCCTTCTTAAAAGGTTTATGAATTTGTCGTTAGGTAGATCGAAATATTTAAGGAGCTCGATATACGCTAACACGCTAATAACATATACACAAGGGGACATGAAACGCTAAATCAAATTGATCTCATTGCGGTAGAGGTAAAGCATGCCTCCAGTATTCTGGGCAGCCAACATTGACTCGGATGATCACCTTGTTGCAGCCAACGTACGAATGCCAATTTCCGATATAGAGAGAAGATATAACGTAGAAAAACTGCAATCGCAGGAGACCACGAGAATCTCTCAACAACTTCTATGCTGAAAACATCAAGCAGCGAAGGCCAGTGACAATGCTGCTACCCGCCATCAGAGACGTCGCAGCTGATGTGCTTGGTTTCACCCGACCACCACAAAGATATCCCTAGTTTGATGAAGAATTTCGGCAATCACATATACCTAAACAAGAAGCGTGCAAAGCGGCACTGCACCGAAGGACGAGAAGTACTTATGATCTTTACGAGCAGAAGAGACGAGCAGAACATTGGCTTCTCCAGAAGGAAAAAAAGAAGCACGATATTGAGAGGTTGTACTCCAGAAGATCCATAGAGGCACCAATAGAGATGAAGAAGGAAACATTGTAGTCGAGTCTCACAGTTGGTGGTAACCATTCAACTTTGGCGATGATAATCAAAACTTCCGTCCACCTACCCAAAACGAAGTAAGGATGTCAATATCTAAGCTGTTAACTAACTGCGTGACGCTCATATTCGAAGTGATCTGCACCCAAAAGACGCAGCCTCAAACTAGCATATCTATACAAAAGTAAAGTTATGGAAACGGCCCTACATTAAATTGTCAACGTGATTGGAAAAAGCCTTTACGACACATTATCCGTCTTCCTTGACATCGAAGGAGCCTTCAACAATGTCAACATTCCGCTATAAGTAGAAAACAATGAAATGCTGGAGCTCATCCGACATTAATGAACCTGATAACCCATATGCTCCGCAACAGGAACGTCAATGCAGAACTTGGTGGTAACACAGTATTAAAAGTGTCACCTCAAAGGGCACCCCTCAAGAAGGAGTGATATCTTTTGTGGATCCTAACTACGAAATACTTCTGAATTTAAAAAGTGAAAAAATAAAAGCTACTGCCTACGCGAATGATGTGGTTCTTATGGCCAGTGGAAATTTTCTATCCACGATCAGTGAAATTCTAAACTGTGCCCTTAGAATCCATGGAGAATGGGTCAAGCTCCGTGGGCTGCGAATCAACCCTCAAAAACCAGAGCTTGTTCAATTCATACAATACATAAAAGGATAATGCCACAATTTGACCTTCCTTCCCTAGATGGGACAACCATCCGACTATCCAACAGTGCCAAATACCTAGGTATCTTAGTACGATAGATAGTAAACTGAGTTAGAAGGTCAAAGTCGAAGAGCATGTAAAGAAAGCAACGATCGTCTACTATGCTTGAAGCCGACTACATATGTAGATCTATGACTATCCTTTGGATTATGGAGCTGCAATGATGTATGTAGTGGCGATCCACAAGTAAGACTAGAAACTTCAGGAGTTAATGACAAAAGTACAGAGGATTGAATGTTTGCTGCAGAAATTAGCTACGAAGCGAATGAAGAATGGCATAAATTTGTCATCAGGTCTGCTTATTTTCCCTATGATTCTTTACTATCACCACCACCGAAGACGGTAGCTGTGAACTCATTGAATACTACAATCCTAGGAAGATGGGAATTGTCATATGCTGCGATGCCAATGCTCAGAATACGGAAATAGCAAATGGATGTGAGAGGTAATCATCTCCTGGATTTCATACTATCGTCTGACCTGGTTATCAGCAATGTTGTCGCTCAGCAAACTTCTGTTACGAGAGTAAGTCAACAAGCAATCAACTTAACGTTATCCAACAAGTATACTAAGGGATTACTGGTTGGAAAGCACTACCAGAGATCTCCCTTTCAGACCATAGGTACATGGAATTCAGAATCGGATGCGTGGTCTCAGCCTTGTTGAAGAGGAGGAATCTGCAGAAAACCAACTGGACACGATTCAAGGAGGATCCTGGAATCTCCAATAGTGCTCCACCTAAGCTAATGACAAAACAAAAGCTAGAGAAACCTAAACGATACCTTCACCAAGTGTTTAGAACTGGCATCCAAGCTAGAAAGCAATTCTGCAAATCGCCCATTCATTGGTGGAACGCAGATCTGCAGTATCTTCGTAAAGAAACCAGAAAACTTATAAACAAGTCACTTAAGACTAATTTGGAGGAAGGCTGGAGTCTTTACAGATCGAAGCAGAAAGAATATAAAAAGCTTATTCGGATTTCGAAGAGGGCCTCTTATAACGACTTTTGCGAAAAGATCGAAATTGTCGGTGAAACCAATAGGCTAATTGTAATCCTTAAAGGGATCTTGATAGTAGGCAAAATTGAAGGCGCATTTGACAAGAAGGAATATTTTCATCGACGTTGAGGGTGAGACGTTTTAACCGCCAGACAACACGGCGTAGACGAATCAACGAATCAAACAATGCTGGTGAGTAGGACACCGATTGCGGATTCTGATTGCGACCAATATGTGTTGGCAGGGGTAAACAGGGGTTGCCCGCAATGAGGCCTTCGGTCTCCGCTGCTGCGGCGGATAATGGTCGAATTTCTACTCAACGCGCTCAACAGTTCTGACGTCTATATACAAGTATACGTGAACGATGTAGCTGAAGTGTTTGTTGGATGGTGTCTAATGACTGTCTGCTCTAAAGCTCATGCAGCCCTAAACGTAATCGACAATTGGTGCACCAAATATGGACTTTCAGTCAATCCTCTTAAGACTGAGGTTGTTTTCTTTACAAGATGGAGAAAGCTGACTAGTCTGATTCATTTTGTGGTGATGCCTCACCATCCAATTCTGCATAGAAGCTAAGTATTTGGGTGTCTTCCTCGATAAAAAAAACTTCTATGGACTAAACATGTTACGTCGAAACCCTCTAAGGCGCTGTCGGGGTTCTGGCAGTGCAAGGGAACTGCGGACAGGATATGGGGTCCATTGGATCTAAACGGCCATGATAATGCCAATTATATCCTATTCGTCGGTTGTCTGGTGAAACAAACTCTCACGAAAATACGTCATTGCTTCTTTTAGCAGACTCCAAAGAACGGTCCGTCTCGGCTGTATCGGGGCTTTCCTTAGCACGCCTTGCTCTGCTGAAGCGCATTGATGAATCTCCCCCACTTTGATATCCATATCATGGGCTGCACTCTCAAAGCCATCTTCCGCTAAAAAGAAGTGGTCTTTGGACGTTGGTCTTATGCACATGCTGTCTGTTGCAATGACACCAGAGCTCCTGCTGCAGAAAAAAAATACGAGAAATTGGCTTTCCTGTGACCATGACTGGGTTCGGCTAGAATCTGAGCTGGGAGAGGAATGTATTGTAGTCACGGATGGCCCCAAAACTGATATAGGATGTGTCGCTGGTGTCTTTCTGGAGGACGACAACGTTAGATTTCACTCCTCTTTAGGAAAACTTGTGCCTGTCTTCCAAGCGGATATATGTACATATACGCAATCCTGATGGCAATGAACTATATTGTCAAAAAACGGTGGAGGATGCACTCACAACCTTGTTGAACCCTCCTACGATTTTCAAGCTAGTTCGAAAATGCATGACATCACTGAATGTAGTCGAAAGGTTGAATTCACTGAGTCTGATCTGGGTCGAAGGTTACAATGGCATCACGGGAAATTAAATCACCGATGAAGTTGCTAGGCAAAGCTCAGAGGGAGAGTTTCTCCGAACTCGAACCTACGTTAGGTTCGCCTGCGTTCTTGATTAGGCTTTCATTGACAGTTGGGTGCAGATGGCATGGCTCTCCAGGTTACAGGCAGAAGAATCGAATTCTTCCGAACCTCTCTAAGAGGTCAGCGGCCTTCCTAGGGGCCCTAATCAGGAAAGATTGCAGACTGCTAACTGGCGTCGTGGCGGGGCACTACACTTTTGGTAAACATTTGAATGTGCTGGGGATATTTAATGCGACGCTTGGTGTGAAAATGATAAAGACAACGCGGAGCACTACCTCTGTGAATGTCCGGCTTACGCTCGCCTCAGGCTGCAGGTATTCGGCGTTGACGTGGTGGGTGTTGGTATTGTAGGTACTTCATCAATGAAGCGCTTCGAATTAAAGATTCCATTAAAAGGAACTTACAAGGAGTACAATGGACTAGTTCTTTGTCTGTGTGCTTTACTCCGACAGAAAAAATGGATATAACGTCACTTTCGCCAGCTAGGATAATGTCAAGGTAGCAAGGGACTTTGCCTACCTTGGCTCTGCTATAAATTCGGAAAAAAAACCCCTCAGCAGAAATAAAACGAAGAATCACACTCGTCAATCGCTGTTTCTTTGGGCTAAATAAGAAGGCAATTGTGTAGTAGGGCTTTATTCCGAAAAACTGAGGACACTATATAAAACCCTGATTGTCCTACTTTATGGGGTTGAAGTATGGACACCAGCCGTTTCGAGAGAAAAATCCTTCGAAAAATATTTAGTCCTTTGGAGTGGAAGACTACAACGACGAACTATACAAGCTGTACAGCGACATCGACCTAGTCAGAAAACTGCGCAAAGTCGTCTGAGATGGCTAGAACATATAGAGTGAATGGACACTAATACTCCGGCCCGCAAAGTCTTCGAATTTTACTCAGAGGGACAACGCAGTAGAGGAAGACCTCACCTTAGGTGGTGCGTCCAAGTAGAAGAGGACATCAACCGACTTGGGGTGCGTAACTGAAGGCAATTAGCTTAAGACCGGAATAACTGAAGAGACTTGTTAGTTGGGGCCTAGATTCATCTCGAACTGTAGCGCCTCATTAGTAAGTACGCTGCTATTCCACCAATCATGGCACAGAAGAAATGGATATGAGTTGTCATAGCCAAAGGAGCGTATAGAATTTCATTTAACAGACAAATGATCTCAATCCAAACATATGCCAAGTGGAACCCTGCCGTATATCGAGAGAAACCCAGGTAAAATCTGCAAGTCTTCAGTTGGCGGATCTGAGGTCGATCGTGGGTCGTCAATAGGTTTGATAGGTTAATTTCTCGGCGGGGTTGTTGGTCGGTTGACCACATTCTTAGTCGATCGATTGTCGTTTTTCTGCTGATATTCGTATAGAGTAACAAAATACGTTAACAAAACGAATGAAGTATAACGTTGATAGCATGGATTTCCAGGCTACCTACAGCACATATGTTATGTATGAATTTCTTTCTTAAAATTTTAAATTGCTGTTCTTACATCCCGGGCAATATTTTCCGTGAGTGCTCTCTGGCATGGCATATGTCTTGCATAATGAGCTTACACCCTCTATTATCATTATCACCTTACACTGTTTAATCTTTTTGATATCCACCACGAATATCTATTAAGCTCCATAAGAACCATAGTAGATTTCCAGCAAAAATTTGATAACTACAAGGAAACAACAAGTGAGAAAAGCTCCACCAAAACAAACATGCGCCATTTGTGCATTTTTATTTGCTACCTGCTGTTGTTGTCAAACATTCTTATCTGACGCTCGAAAACATCCCCAAAAACGCACATGTAACGAACGTGGGAAATTATTTACATTCTCTCTATTTCCATTAGGCCGCTCTCTTTTACATCGCATATCTATAATAACCCTTAAACAATTATCCACCTCGAGACGCCACCGCATGCACGAGCTCACTCATGAGGAAAACTTTTGTGTCGTCTCGTAAAGCTTTTCGAAATTAAAAAAAAAAAAAACAAAAAAACAAAAATTAAAGAAAAACTTGAAAAGTATCGCAATCTAGGCAAACTCACAGTCACATTCAAAATCAGAGTCAGTCGCCTACTTATTCTTAAACTTAACACAATCGAATAATTTTTATTTCGGCTTCATCGATACTTGCAAAAACCCTGCACATAGATACAAATTTTGCAACCCTTTCTTTTAGAAGGAAAATTTTCAGAAATGTCTTTGGAAAAAATGTAGAAAATGAAGAATTTTCCGCGTGTGAAGTCGAAAAGTGCTTTAAAAATACGAATGCGGGGTTGACAAATGCGTAATCGGTGCTAACAGATTTTTTGTTTTTTGCTTTTTTTTTTTTAATTATTCTCTCGAGACAAGTTCTTTTTTTTTATTGTTTTTTTCGAAAATATATTTTTTTGTTAATTTTCACGGGCGTTTTTAGTGAACTTTGCGATTCCTTTTTTCGGTTTTTTTTCTCTCTTTTTGTAGATAAAAAAAAATAAAAATAAAATAAATAGAAAAAATTAAAAAGTGAAAAAGTGTACCAGTACGAAAATCATTGGAATACAAAGTGTAAAAAAAAAAAAACCAACGCAATTTAGATACAAGATACAAGTTTGCTGTATAACACCGCATTGCAGATAATCATTTTCCCTTTCAGTACCTCTAGAATCATGCATAGCGCGTCGCCAAAAAAAAAAAAAAAAACAAATAAAATAAATAAAAACCATTTCCACATCCGACATCTAAAGGATACGCCAAAAGTTACTGTCACAGTGCGAAATTTCGTTTATTGTAGTTCTTGAATCTCAGTATGTGAAATAGAAAGTACTCGTAGTTGCTCCTTTATCTGTCCTTTGCCCTTCCGACCGACCAACAAGGCGATTCGATTTGTTTTTAATTGAAAGGGAATACGATTTCGTATGTATCTCGTAAATAACGAAAGAGGACCGTAAGGAAGTTAAGTTTTTTTTTAACAAAAAAATAAAAATCCAAGGACTGTGCGTTTTTTACCAAAACAAAATCGATTTGCACATCCCAACAAAGCCATACGAGGAAATAATTCTGTATGAAGCAAAACTTTCTCCATTTGGGTCACTGGAGCACACCCGAAGAAGAAGACATTGGTGGCACTAGGCACTTTCTCACGATGCTGCAGTGGTAGGCTCCCCCCAAAAAGAAATCTGTCGTTTATGTATTCTGTTAGAGAAGAAGACTTTTATAGGATTTCGGACTTCTACGTGTATGGTTCTAATTGGGGAGCATAGAGTGTATGTACATAGTTAGAAATTCTATTGATTTTTCTCTATCCATAGAGAGGAAATGCAAATTTTCAAATAAACTTCACTTTGGGAGGTGGATGTTATTAAATGTTTCCTGACGTGAAGGCACCTGAATGTCTAATTAGAGTGTTATCGGTTAATTCGGCATTCGTGCCTGGAGGTGGTAAACGAATAAATCCACAGAACCCAATGGTGTATGTAAATACTCGTACATGGTCGTCAACTTCATTTGTTTCGAAAATTAAGAATTCGTCACATTTTACTCGACGGCAAAGACCATCTTCAAGGATTTTTTAACAATCTTGTAATGTCTCCTTGAAAATGTTAAGTATACGCCACCCTTCTATTTCAAAAGTTATTTTTACAATTTTTTTTTATAAGACTGCGTAGGCAAACCAAACCACTGGACAGCTATTAACATTAACCGAGTCTCATTTAGATTTGCAGAATTTATGTTAGTTGCTTGTGCTTAATTTAATTAAGAGCTTCGGTGGGGATGATTTCAAGATAGAAAAAAACTGTGAAGAGTAATTTGCATGAGGTTTTTGTTTTTTTGATTAGTTTTTTCTGCACGAGGCTATGGAAGAATTTTATTGGACAAAATATGCAGAGAGCAATTAAAACGATTCAAATTTTTCAAGCTGTTGAATGGGGAACATTTTTAATGAATTGAATGAAAAACATCTGATAGTTTTTTTTAATGAAAGTGAAACGATACATTTTCAGTTATATCTTAGGGAAACTGGGTTGATTCAGATATTAAAATACTTAGACGTGAGATCTGCGCTTACATTTTTAAACAGTTATAATATTTATCTGCTTTAAATTTTGGAAGGCTATGGGGCAGAATAAACCACTAAATCTCTCCAGTTAGTTATTATTATGAGAAGGAGTAAGCAGACAAAACTGTCTGTCCACTATAAATCTGTTATCTGTCCAAAATGCAACACAGAAGAGATTGCGACACTTTTGGTTGGAAAGATTGTAGCCACACTCGTGAAAAGCTAGCATTTTTACCGACATTCTGGATGCTTCCGGCAACACAACTCGGCCAGACAACACGGTGCTGATGAATCACAAAAAAATTTTAAATTGAGGCAAAGCTTATAATCAGAACCCTGATTGCGGATGCCGACTGCGGCCTATATTTATCAGAGTAGTGGGGGTAAACAGCGGTTTCTCAGGGAGGCGTCCTTTCCCTACTGCTATGGTCCATGTGGTAGAATCATGCCTTACGACAGTTAGTTTGCTTTAAAGCACCGGCACCCCTAGACAACAATACCAAGTACAATATTGTATTTGTGCGTCATCCTGGATAACAAAATTTTTTGAAACCAATTATATCCTATACGTTGGCTATTTGGAGGAACTAGCTTTTACATTAATACATCACTGCAGCTTTTATCAGACTCCAAAGATCTGTCTATTTCGGCCGCCTGTGGGCTTTCTCTAGCAAGCCTATTTCTGCTATACGTACTCGTATCTACACTAATGAATATTTCTACTCTCGATATTCACTCTTAAATCCATTTAACCTTTTAAAAATGTGATATTTGGTATATTACGCACTATCTCTGTGTCTTATAATGCTTCGTAAGTACGATGTCGATGTCGACTAAGGAATAGTTTCGGCCAGAATCTAAGCCAGGAAAGGGAAGTCGGGCCATTACGAATGAATGCACTTGCAAATGGCATGAAGCTTCAGGATAGCTGCAGATCAAACGAATTGTTCCCGACGTCTTTAAAAGATCAGCGACTTTCCAGTTGTACCTCAACCACAATAGAATTCACAGAGTTTCTGGGTATCTTAACGCGGCACTAGGTCCCTGAAAAAAAGCTGAAGAGACTCAAACAACTCTTTTTGTAGGAATCAGACAAAAGTATGAATTAGAATAGATTGCGTTCCGTCATATTCTAAAGGGTGCGACGACAGCTATTGTGGAAGTTTTCATTAAATTAAACACACAATAATCGTAAAATCAATGTAGAATTTTATTGATTCATAAAGTTCGGTCTATGGCAATTATTATGAATAGAACACAACATCGTTGATGTTACTACTATAGCTTCTGTTGCAAGCGACCATCCGAAGGTCAAAATTATCGATAACTTTTTGTAGAATAAGTGGCTCAATGGCCGCAATTTCAATTTGGATGTTATATTTGAGATCCCGAATTGTCGCTGGACCTTACTTTTCAAAAAACCTCACAGGAAGAAGTCTAAGGGTGTCAAATCGCATGACCTTGGAGGCCAATCAACTTCTCTTCTCATCGAAATATTGCGATAACCAAACTTCGTAAGCAATAAATTGATTGATTGTTGGCTTGTATGGATCCAATTCATTCGATTTTGGAAAAAAATAGCAGGTCAACCCATAATCCGCACCATACATTGACTTTTTTTTAGGATGCATTGGTTTTTCGTGAATCTCGTATGAGTTTTATTTTGCTTATTTACGTAACCATCCATCCAAAAATGGACATCACCGGAAAAAGTCACGAATTTTACGCATTGTTACTTTTACAGACCGTCCATGTTCGTAATAACATTGAATAAAAAAAAATGCGTAGTTAACGACTCCATGTCTGAAATTGCCACAGATTGTATGATATGTGTCAAAAAGATCAAACACATTGCATTCAGTAAATTACAGTAATTGCTAGCCTTTATTTCCTGGTGCCCCAATTTGTCTTTTGACTATTGAAATTTTTGACAAGACTTACCTTTCCGACTTCACATACAGGATGCGCCATCTGGAGTTTCGGTGTAGATAAGTTTAATAGCTGACAATTCTCAACCGACCGGCTTCAGTATGCACGATTTCGAAACGTGAATTTAGTATAATTTCAAATACGAGAAACTTTACACCGAAATAACGTGCCGAAAGAATGACGCTGTACGTTGAAAATAGTCAATGTCAAGTCAGCGTACATATCGTGGAAAATATCGCGATCTGGCTTCGAATTTTATTGAACACAGGTCTGTAACAAATCGCCAAGAATACGTTCGACAGCGTCCACGTTGTTCCAATGAAGCTGTCGAACCTGTTAGAGACAGTGTTGCCGAAAATGCAAATGTCTCATATCGCCGCCGATCTCAGCTATTAAATATCAGAGGACCACTTTAAGGAGGATTTTTAAGCAAGACCTTGATATGTTTCCATACAAAGTGGAGTTGGGTCAAAGTTTTTTTTAGAAGCACAAAACGAATAGCGTCTTTCGAATGACTGAAACTCAGCCGGATTTTTAGGAGCGAATTCTGATACTCCTCATATGTATAATTCATGAAACACCACTGCACGATGAGAAAGTGACTGCTTGGGCCGGTATTTGCTCCAAAACCATTATTAAAGTCGGAGAGCCATTCGATGGCCATCGGTATCGGTGAATGTTTGCTCACGGTGTGTGTGAAAAATGTCTACACACTGGGTGTCAAAGGGTGAAAGTTTTGATGAAAAGATTTCCGGATGTATGGTATCATCTGGCCTGGTTTCCAATATCTCCGAATTAGACTCCTCCGGACTTCTTGCTGTGGGGCTCTTTAGAAAGCATAGTTTATTCCAAACAGCCGACGACTTCAGATGAACTTAAAATCAAACCATTCAAGCCGAAATAGCTGTGGTATCACCTGAGACGATGGGCAATCTTATGCAAAATGCTGGAAAAAAAGTCCAACTTTGTATCAGTAATGAATGCATGCAAAAAATACCTCACATAAATTGTGAAGGACCAAACTAAATAAAAACTCACGACATGAAGAAATCTATTTTTTTTTCTTTCTTAAGGTTATTAAGCATTTATATACCGAAGCCACAGATGGCGCGCGCGTCAATTTTCGCAAATGCGCGAGCACAAAGCGTATTTAAAATGGGAGCAACTTTGTGGTGGATATCTTGTAGGGTCTAAATCGTTCGAGGGTCGAAACCTTCGTAAACATCTCAACATTTTTCTTGAATAAAGCCGGTCAATGAATTATGGCGACCTTTGAATCAACAGAAGGTGCACCTTTTTCGATATTAGTAATTTTGACTAGATGTAAAACTGACTCCTAGAAAAAGCTCTTACCTATAAGCAGCAAAAAATATATGTAAGCTATGCGATCTCATGTCTTCTTTCTCGATCTTAAAAGATGGACCTCTTTTCTAATTTTAAATAAGTACAATTTCTATGACAGACACACTTTACAATTGATTAGGTTAATAGCTTACCACTGATTTCTTAGCTGATGTCATTGTTTTAATTATGAGTATCTGTATAGCAAAACGGACAAAGAATTTAACATGCTCAAAGTTGTAGCCTTGCTTTGCAGCTCATCCCGACATTTATTGAAGAGTACGGGTGGTCAGCACAGACGGATGAGTTAAGTAAATATGCCAAAATCTGTCAAAACTTATCACTATCCATCTCTGAGGACGGCATAACTCGAACGCTGCCTTAAATTCCGGAAAGTTTTGATAGGTGTCGACACGAAACCCTTTCCCAAGACTGTACCTTGCATATTAGATCTACTGGTATGAACTTTTCAATAGGCTCAAATGTTAAGGCCAGAAATATTTCCGTATTTTATATTTATATTTGCCTTAAAGTTGCCGTCGTTTGATAGTTCTTAGAAGTGGCTTTATTCATTTGCACCGCTCCGATCTCATCGTAAAAGTTTCTTATTCTTCTATCTCGGCTTTAAAGCCTTGTTATTGTCGTTTGAAAAAACACTATTGAAGGTTTCTCGTGTTTTTCTTTCATTTTTGTCGTAAACTGGTTCTACTTTTATTCTGCTTATATGTTAACTTATCTAACATCCATACATCATCTGGTATGTTTCTTGTTTGGCTGCACGTCGTCGGCGATATTCAACATCAACCAAAGGTGAAGCCTTCATTATCTGTAAAGATATCCTGGAAGGATTTTGGCACCGATCTGAGTTCACGTTACATAGATTGCTACTTAAGTTTTAACAAAAATACGTAAAAGTTAATATTTATCATCGAAAATACTTTTGCGTGAGTTTGAAACAATTTTCGAAGAGCTTTTTCCACTCCGAACGTGGTAACTCCAAAACAAGCATTTTAAACGCAATAAGCACCTTCACAGCCATCGGAAAACGTTGTGAAGTTATTTTTGATGTCCCATGAATGGCCCATCAATTCAAAGTTTTGAGGGCTCGCATTTTCTTATTTCTCCAAAGACTTCTGTTAAACAAATAGCGGTGTACCATTCCGAATTGACAGTTCTATGTTGCTCTAATGGCACGGTGGCGATATGACCAGTTTTTCCGAAGAAACAGCCGGCCATTTGCTTCGAATTGCTTCGTGCGCGAACAACTTTTGACTCGTCTTGAAAGACCCATACAGTCGACTGGTGTTTAGTTTCGGGCTTATATGCATAGATCCATAATTCATCGCCTGTCACGGTTTATAGACGAATTATGAGGCTAAGCGATCGAATTTTTTCAACATTTCTTTGGACCAATCGTCACGAGCAATTTTTTAAGCGATTGCCAAATTATGCGGTATCCAACCCGAAGAAATCTTTTTGAGGGCCAAATGCTCATACAATATTAAATCTATGCAAGTGGAACAAGTACCCAAGCATACCTCAATTTCACGATATGTCATATGACGATCTTGCAATATCGCGCAGCATCGATGTTTTCTGGCACAATAACCGATTTTGGACGACCTTCACGAAATTTGTCCCGTAGCCAACGACGACCACGATAGAATTCGCAAACACGGTGGTCCGGGATGGAGCTTTATCACCAAAAGTTGAAGCGAGTCGATCGAGACACTGTTGATGAGTTAATCCACGTGGAATGACATAAAAAATCATTGCGATTTAATTACATTTTTTATTGAGATTGAAAAAAATAAGTCTTAAATTAATTTAAACGCAAATAGCAGTCGTATGACAAAATGTTCTGAGCACGTGTACCATTAAAAACGTCAACCTTTACGATGCTGATGTCAGATTTAATGTACATATCTACAAAGCTTTGACGTGCGGCATTATCTCCACATAAGTAAATTGGATTTCCAGGAAGCTGTGTTATTTGTCTCTCGTCGGATCTCCTGTAATAATCTCCGAGTAGTAATCTCTGACCTATTTGTTATCATCTACGAGCTTAACCCCGACCCATTTGCTGTGTTTTGCATTCGTAGCTTTCTGCAATATTTTTACATACATTTAATTTATTTTCAGTATTGAAGTGAAAACAAAGTTGCAACAATTTTAATACACTTTGTACAACGAGTAAAAAATACCAGTCCTCTAAATTTATTGCCGCCTTGAACTCTTCATCGTCGGAAAAGGTAAAAGCCAGTTTCTGGCCTGGTCTATAGGTTGGTTGGTTGATTTCTTTGTAGCCAAATTGTCTTACAGCATACTTGGATGCACGTGCCAGCAGAAGCCATCAAGAATACCTCACCTTTGTTCTTTGATTACTTTCTTCAAAATGCCCGGACTGGTTGCGTAAGATACTGCGCTGTAGGTTCCACCTCTCTTTGACCGAAACACATGTATTTCTTTGATTATTTACACCCATGTTTTACCACTGCAAAGAGTTCCGTTTGCTTTATCGGTCTTGTTGATGAGCATACCTTTCATTTTCTGTTAGAATTTGGCTGAAAGTGCCCGACGAATCTTCTTCAAAGAGCTAAAAAAGCTCCAAAAGCTCCAAAAGCTCCAAAAACCTCGAACCATCCATTCTATATTCCATAGGCAACGTCTGTAAGGATATGCGCCAAGCTCCGACATTAACTGCTGACTTTATAGTACAAAGATAAAGTATTTTAGTTTTATTGCAAAAAATTAATAAAAAAAAATGTTTATCTTTTTTTCGACAAAACACCAAGATCGCCTACGGTTTATGTATTTTATTTGTTCATTGAATGAGGGGACATTTTACACTACCTCTACTTCACTTTATTTAAGCTCACGGTGCAATCTGCAATGGTAGACCTCTAGCCCAACCAACAGCTCTCTCAATTTATCGCGATCTTGTACTAGCCTACAGTTGCGCACATCAAGTTGACTGAGGAAACCTTAAACTTTCTGGCTGCCTAGGGCGATTTTTGGATTCGAAGACTTTCCAGAATAGAGAGTTGGTGTTTATTCGTTAAACGTATCCTAGCTATCGGGGATGATAAATTCTATGTAGATCGTCTGACAAGGTTAATATCTTTATACACCCCACGCAGTTCGTTGTTATGTACGAGTATATTCTTTTCTCTAAATTCCCTTTATGCAGACGGGAAGAGCTTTTCTCTCGAAACGACGAATGGCATTTTCGGCCGCTTACTATCTCCACTCTAGTTGATAATTAAGTTGATACTCGTACAATATGAAAATAACCAGTCAGTTTTGTCAAAAATAAAAATTCGATTTTAGAGCTCAGTGGACAGAAGATTTGTAATGGAGCTGAGTACGAACCACCCGTCATTTTGTCCATTCTGATGGGGAATGTGTGGCTTCCACTGCCTTTACAACTTCATTAAGCACATACTACGACACAAGAAACGAACACTTACATACTTGTTTTATTAGTTGTTGACGATCATGAATCTTTGTATAGGAATAGCAATATTGAATGTAGCCGGCATGCAACGAGTTCTTCTTACACTTATTCACTATTCATAATATTGAGTTTGTCTAAATCTAAGAGCCGTTGGCTATTTGTGAACGAAGAATCCCAAATTCTAGGTATTCCTGGAAAGACATGTAGAATTGTACTCTTACAATCCAGTCCAATTTTAACCGGGTAAAGGATTTTAAACTCTGGTGCCATCAGAGTTTACTTGCATTTAATCACCTTTGCCTTCCCACGCATTGAACGTAGGTTTGAACACAAATATTTTCATCACTTAGAAATGTAGAACCAGCCCTATTGAGCTACTTCAAATTAAAAGTCGAATCATTGACTTCGCTTTGGCTTACAGATTGGCTCATTCTATACGGTGCACCTATTACAGTTGTGTTTTTAGTCTCTTAGCGTAGTCTAGAATACATAAGTGGATGGATAGTAACGTGGTCCAGTGGTTAATATTTTCCACTACCTCGGTCATATTCCACAGGACCGAAGAACAGCAACTCCATCCTTTCATCAGCCAGTGGTAAACTTCGAAAAGTCAAATCTTCAGCTGAGAGAGCCTGCTACTGTTCGGAGTTGGCAATTTATTTATACCAAATATGCCTCATTATTATTGACAATGTTTCGCTATTTTTCGGGTAAAGCCATAATCGGTGAAGAACTTCTGTGGTTTCTGCTTGTAAAACTGAATTAAGTGGCTTTCACAGGCTAGCCTTGAGGCCAGCTTAATCCCATGGAGAGAGTTTTGCAGTTGTGCGATAGTCAGAGTATGCTAGGTCTGTATTACACGGTCGGTGCATGAAATCTTCCCAATCAACTCTTGCAATTTCTGGCGGGCCATAAAAGGGGGTCCTAATAATGTCAGAATAATACGAAGAGATTATCGAGTAAAAAATAAACCAAATACGTATAAAACAAAGAACGAAGTGAAAACAATAAATGTTTACATTTTACATTTGTCCTTCATTGGAATAATATGAAAAAGAAAGAAAAAAAAACTCAAATATTGATTTCACATCTAGTGTCCTAGATGGTCCTCAGGCGAATGTTTTTAGTACTCTGTAAGTTAATAAAATCATCACAGGCATCTAATGCTGCTAGTGGACTGCCTTCACTGCCATACCGCATGAAGTATCGCTGCAGTTCTTGCAAATACTTCCTCGCCTCTCGAGTGGTAACTCGAACTGGAGTAGGCTCATCATTCTCCACATCACTTCCGCGATCTTCTTCGAGGCTATTTTTTCGTGCGATTTCTTCAATAATGGGATCCTCAGCGTCTTCATAGTCGCAGTGGCATTGCAGGTCACTATCAATGGAGAAAGAATCTTCGTGGTTTGTAATGCGCACCAGTGGATAGGTGCTTATATTGGACCTGGTATAATTTCCTGATTTTAATTTTTGAAACCGCAGTGAGAAAAACAGTTTTGAATTATTGAGCAGCTTATTTTTCTCCAACTTTCCGCTACAAATTGTATAGCCTGTAGAACATTCACCTTTGCGCAAACTTCTCTAGCATTTGTAGATGTTGTCAAGATGAACTGTGCCACTATTCCTCGATAAAAGGTCTTTACATTTTTCCCATATCCAGTGGTTGTATCAAAGATGTTGTGTTTGGGGGAAGAAGTTCTATTTATTTTTTTAAACTAACTAAAGGAGGATGTGCAGCCGAATTGTGAATGAGTAGCAGAATTCGCCTTGAACTTTGTTGCAACTCCGCATCTCATTTCAAAAACCGTTTGGTAGGAATGTTGGCTCATCCATGCGTTTTTATTGGCGTAAAACAGAACTATTGCACTGTCCATTTCAAGATATTTAAAGCTCAAGGCTTAACAGGTTTTCCAATAATTAGGACCTTCCGTTTATTACCTCCCAACATATTACAGTAGCACAACACTAACGCGATCGATTGCTTCTTTTTTTTAGGATGAGAGTTCATCGTGTTTATAGCGCAAATAACAATCCGACGAGGCGTGGTAAAATAGCCCTGTTTCAACGGCGTTGTAAATGCGCTCGATGAATCTGCTCTAGCTTTCTCCCCATGCGCTTTCTTAAATTTGATCTCTTGTTTGGTTTTTCATCGGGATAGCTAACCATCTTTAGCATTGAAATTGGCATGACCCAACTTTGCCACAAGCTCCTCTGATTTAGCTTTCAACATTGGGCCACTAATACGAGCACCTCTGCCAAGTTACAATAGAAAACCATTGGTTCAGCGCCTTATCAGAATCTGGGTGCTTTCCTTCTCGTTTCCGTTTTCGATTCTCCTTGCTCTTTTCCCCATTCTTCTCGCAGTTTAACTTCTTGGCTTTTGACACGTTCTATTGTAGATTTAGGAACATCAGTGGTCCTTTCCAGAAGTGTTCGGTGCTTGTCTTTTTAATTGATCAAGCAAAGCATTTTATGAGCTAATGTTAAATCTTTTCCTGATCTTTTTACAAACTGCAACAAAATATGGTCAGTCAGTACGCATAATACGCGACTATACGTCTGGTTCTGAAACGAACCAGAAGCAAGTAACGTCGTAACGGAACTAGAAACTGGGACATAACAAATTGAGTAATATGTAGAGGACGTTTATTTTCAGCAGGACGGTGCCACATGACACACAGCTGGTTAAACAATGACTCTTTTGCGTGACAAATTTCCTGAACGTGTGATTTCACGACATGGAGGCTTCAGTTGGCCGGCAAAATTGTGCGATTTAACATCATTTGACCTTTTATTTCAGGGCTATGTTAAAGATAAAGTCTACTCCAATGCTTCACTAACTCCATGCACTAAATACAGACGCAGTTATGCAAAAACGCGGTGAAAAATTTCATCAAAAAAATTACCACTTGTAAGCAGAGCCGAACGGACATTTGGCAGATATTGAATTCCATAATTTCATAGGCCGTTAAAAACCTCTGATTTCGAGGTAAAACTTCTTTCTAACGAATTCAGCTTAAGAAACCGTTGTAGACATTTTTGAAAGAGAATTGCAGTGTGCATAAAATACCAAAATTTCGTCAGGTTCGATGAACGCCAGCCAAAATTATGGCATTTTAAAGCTAACATTTTGAAAAATCATTGGACAGATTTCATCAGAAAAATGCGTTTATCTCGAAATTTTGAACTTTTAGGTTAACTTTTTTTATCAAAACTTTTGTCTTCTCTTCTTTATCTATGATTTTTATGTATAGCTTTTCCACCTACGAAAAACAGAAGTTATTGAAAACCACTATTTTATTCACGCATAGCGGGCAGCTATTTAAGTAGGAAAAGTAGGAATCGTCTGGCTTTTGGGAATAGGTGGCGAACGCTTGGCTAAAAAAATTGCGAAGAGATTTGCAGTAAATTGGGGATGATATCTAGCTGTCAAAATATTCAGTAAAGTTTGCCATTTCATCATGCGTCGTTTTACGCTTGTCGAACGTGAGGAAATTATTAAAAAATATTATCGAAATTCCGGCTCAGTTGTAAATACGCAACGTGAATTTCCTCGTGAGGTCGGTCGTCATCATGGCTTCAGTGTGCAGGTAATTCGTCCCATCGTGGAAAAGTTTGAGCGTGAGTACGATCTTTTGGATCTTAAGCCACCAACTAGACAGAGATTGATGCGAAATAAAGAAAACGTCGATTCGGTGCCAATCAACTGAATTGAGCATCGCCAGAGAGCTAACCCGGCTTATTTTGCGATTGGATTTGGGCCTACATCCATATAAGATTGTGCTGATGCAAGAATTGAAGCCAAACGACCATAGACAACGCTGTGAGGCCCATTTTTGGCTTAGCGGATATGTTAACAAGCAAAATTGCCATTATAGAAGCAAACACAATCCACAAGCAAAGCATCAATGCATCCACAAAGGTTGACTGTTGGGTGCATTTGATGGCATGGCGGCATCATCGGACCTTATTTCTTTCGAAATGAGGAAGGAGGCGCCGTTAACGTCAATGGTCTCGATTTTCTGTGGTCAGAGCTCGACAACTTCGATCAATTGGCCGCCGCGATCATGCGATTTGACACCACTCGATTATTTTCTCTGGCACTACGTCAAGTCCTTAGTCTACACTAACAATCCAACTAACAATCGACGCGCTATTGCCGGAATAACGAGTCATCAAAAATTGGACCGGCCGCTTGAAGCGCTGTCAGCAAAGCCGACGCGGCCATTTGAATGATGTGCTGAACGATGGCATGAACGTAGCTTCAAAATATGTAAAGCCAGAATCAATTTTATATCTCACACCGTTGTTGTTTTCTTTAAATTTTTTTTTTCTATCGTTCTTATCTTGTTACCCTTTATATACTGATCGGTTTTAATTATTTAATTCATCACTGACGCCGAGTTGTTGAGTTAAACCACACAAGTAGGTACCACTTCTCCATTAAATTGGTATTTAAAACTCACTCTATAGACGAAACCACTTAGCGTTTTTGGACGTGTCAATGTTTTTCATACACAATTTTGAACTACTTGTATGATATTTGGAAATGTCAAATCAGTGCCGACACATTCTAAAAATTAATCGGGCAACCCTCGTAATTGGTGTTACTATCATATGGTTACTTTCTACCTTGGTTCAAATTGTCAAGAGACACTTGTTTACATGCCTGAAACCTAAGAGTTTTATTCTAAATTCTCAATTGTAGCAATAAATTCAAACCGAAGTCCGCGTTGCCCTCGTTTTCGTTGGCAGCCAGTTTCTCATAAAGAGCACAGCAGTCATTATGCTATTTCTGTTCCAGACACCCGAAATGAAAATTTCTAAAATGGGAAAATGTCGATGTAGCTTTTATCAGATGTCCTTATAATGGAAGTTGCAGTTGAATTCATCTGCTAATTCGTCCGAAAAGTACGTGTGCAACTTCGGAGAAATTCTTGCTAAACTTTTTGGATGCAACTATCAACCAGTCAAGTCAACAAATAATGCAAAAACAAAACGGAAAAAAGAGTAGAAGAAGAAATTTGCTAATTGAATGCACCCCATTTGGATCTCTTTCGATGTTGTGCCTCATATACATATGATGTCGTCGTATGTCGTATGTAGGTAAAATAAGGTTCTCTAAGCGCCCAACTGGCCGTAAGAATTATAAATCGGTTCCTTGCAAATAAATTCTTCCTTTATTGAGGTCGGATCCGATTGGGTAGGGATTTTTTGCAAGTTAAAGGAAACACATATATTTTGCAGTATTTTTGGCTGCATTCCAACATAGGTTGCAAATAGCACATACATACTCGTCTGTAGGTGTTTAGAAAATGGAAAGTCAATAACTTTAATATATGTTACACATAACAATCACTTTTTTAGTTATTCAAGTAAGAAATATGTAGCCTAGAGAGAGAAGTTTCTATGATTTTGCTAACTTAGAAAAACAGGAAGTATGATTTTACATTAATTATACTATACATGCGATTGAAAGTTTTCTGATATTAAAATCTCCTCAGACCTTCCATTGTTGCCTCATTATGCAAACATCCAAAATCACTAAATACTACTGCTTACAACGATTTAAAAAAGAAACGAAGGATAAGCCAACAAACGTCCCCAAAATCAATAAACAAAATCTGAATAAAAAAGACATAACAAGTGTATCATTGTTGTATTTTATGTCTTCATCGTCCTATCCCAGCATATTATTCCATTAAACATCGCGCCTAATATCCTCGAATATCTGTCGTCCTTACGACTTGTACATGCCATATGTGTGTACATAACATTGGAATTCAAATTACAACTACTTAGCAGCACTATCGAATTTTATTTACTTGATAAAAGTATTTCAAATCTAGTTGACATTCAAGTGAGTTAAATCATGTCAGACTCGTTGTCGCATTCGATGTCGGTTAAACATGTTTGATTCTAATTAAAACGCACTCCCACACACTAATCAGAACGCAGACCACTGACTTCACGCACTTGTCTATTTTCGCCAACAAATGACATTGAATATCTAGGAAAAGAAAATTATCATCAATCTCGTAGCTAATTTGAGATACCCGATGTTTTGTTCGAGACTCTCCACAAGCAAACCAAAAAACAAGTGGTTATGTCCAGTGACTGCGTATGTTTTGTCGTGTGAAATATTATTTAAACTTACCGTAAGATGTAAGCCATTTTAAAATTAAACACGTCACGTCACTGTTGGCTGTTAACTTTGGCAATGTGACAAGAAAGTTAGGTTTCATTATGCGCGTTCAAAATTAAAAATACTGCATCGAGATATTTATGTCAATACTGCATGTGATATTCGTAGTAGGTAGGTGGGCACGATACACATTCGTTATTATTATTCTTTTCGATCTAATTGAAGAACACGAGTGTACGCATTTGAAGGATACACATTAAAAAAAATCTTTGTCACAGCGGGTCTATATGGTTTAACGTTCTATGCGGTCTAATAAATAATTTTTTAATGTTTTCTTCTATCTGATTCTTGTATTTGAAAATATGAATATAAGTATTTTTAGACGTTTTGTTGTCACATGAAATATAGAAATAAAAAATGGCCCTAAATATTGTTTTTTTTTTTTTTAAACTTCCAGGGCCGTCTTAAGAATGGACAATATTTATTTCACAAACCGGTCACAGCAGATTTATTGTCATATATTTTCGAGCAAACACAGCTGGTCTTGAGAGTGAACATTTGTTGTGCTCTATTTTTGGATACCTTTTTTGGGCATTGCTGGATGTATGTTTCCAATAACATCAACAATCTTAAAGTCCAAGACTTTGTTGATTTAGTAACATTACGAAAAGATTTTAGATAGCTGCGCAGAAAATAATCTAGAGATCAAGGCCAATTTTTTTTAAATCAACATTTTGCAAATTTTTGATTATACTTGGGTGATTATTTCCGCCGCAGGCAGAACTTCCATTTAGAACCTAACATACGAGTATATATCGTCAATATCGTCCATGTTTTCCAAGATATATTTATAAGAAGGTCCGTTGGTACCACTTGCGTGGATACGGCACTGAATGAATAAAGTGAATATAGATGTTATTTAAAAAAATGTGTCTGGTGGATTGTTACAATTGCTCAAGCTAAAGTTTATTTGCCAAACCAAAGTTCTTATCAATGTCAAAAATTCAGACAGAATGACAGTTCGTTTTCCACTGATCCATACCATACCATTAAACATACCTTTTTTCATTTGTTTCGTCATCTGCCAATAACACATGGGGCTTCTTTTATGCGTTGCGCGGATAGAAGATCGATTTTCAAAATAAGTTTTCATGATAGTGAAGCGTTCTTCGGGTGTAAGTCTATTTATGATGATAAATGTCAAGCAACTGTCAAAAATGAGAGCACAGTTTGGAAGTCATGCCATTTGTCATACCATTTATGAGTATGTTCTCTTTTAATGCAAAGTCTGATTCCTTAGTAGAAAAGTGAGCAATCAGCTTAGTCACAAGCTGCCTACTGTATAACTACTAACCATATTTGCGCTTAGTGATTCTTCTGTCAGCGTTAACCGGGCATTCAAATGACAAGTTCTGTGGAATGTTCAGAGGCACCTTGCACATCAAATTTTTGGTATGTAGTGTCCAATTAGGACGCTAGTTAGAAGACTCCACTTTTTTCGTTTGGTGTGCTTGCATCGTGGAGAATTTTCCACCAACAGTTCTGCATCCCATTGCAACCTGGAATCTAAGCAAGACTTGAATAATCTCACTAGCTTGAAAATGTTACGAGCGTTTTAAAGTCACTCATGAACATTTGATTCGATATTCTTGGAATAGATTTTTTCCGCAGCCGAAGCTGAAGTTGTTGTCTTACACTCAGGGAAAAGAATTGTCAGCATGTTGAGTTAACACCGTGAATTTTCGTCACGATGAAGATTGTCAGCATTTGTAGAACACCAGAACGTAATGCGCGTGTGTTACACAAATAAATTTTCAATCTCGCTATGCTATGCTATGCATTTGCATACTAGTTCCTGCTTCTGCAAATTATCCACAGCAATTCGCTATGTGACTCCATACCAAGAATTGTATCCCTGTATCCTCATATTGAAATGGTTATTACGGGCGAATAAGTACTTTTACTTAAGGATCTAAATGTACACAAATCTGCTGGTCCAGATGGTATAGCTCCCCTTCATCTGAAGAGGTGTTCTTTCTTGCTGGCAAAACTACTGTGTAAGCTTTTTGATCAATGCTACTCTACTGGGCACTTTCCGAGCGGTTGATAAACAGCATTTCTCCAGCCTGTCCCTAAAAAAAGCGAATCTTCTTCCCTCTCCTCCCGCAATTATGTCCCTTCTTTCAAAAGTCATGGAAACGCTGGTATACCGTCAGCTCACGAAATATCTCGGAACACGAAAATTTCTCAATGTTCTGCAGTACGGTTTTCGTAGCAACAGGTCCACTGGTGATTTGGTGGGATGTCTCACCGAAAACTGGAACCAAACAGTATATCAATCTGGCGAAAGCAACTTGGTATTTCTAAGCCATTAGTCAGAGTTCGGCATGCATTTGGGATCGACGATTTTCTCCTTCAGTGGATTAGAAACTACCTTTCGAAACCTTCAATTCAAGTTATCTTGGATGGCTTTCACATGTATATTGTATGCCCCAGGGCTTCGTTCTGTCTCCGATACTCTTTTTAATTTTCATCAATGATATGTACGAGGGCGGGTCAATAAGTCCGTGACTTTTGGATTAAAAACAGATTTTTTGATAAAAAAATAATTTTATTTTTCAACGTAGTCTTCCTTGAGCTCTATACACTTTGTCCAACGCTTCTCCAATTTTTTTATCCCTTCCAAAAAAAATGATTTGTCGAGGTCCTCAAAATGACGAGATGACTTCATCATTGGAGTCAAATCTTTTTCCACCAAGCCATTTCTTCAGGTTTGGGAACAAGAAGTAGTCGCTCGGAGCCAAATCTGGAGAATAGGGTGGATGAGGGAGCAATTCATAGCCCAATTCATGGATTTTTGCCATGGCAACTGCACATGTGTGCACCCTTGCATTGTCTTGGTGGAAAAGACCTTTTTTCTTGGCCAAATGAGGTCGTTTTTTTTTTCAAATCGTCATTGAATCGGTCCAATAAGTTGGCATAATATTCCCCATTGATTGTTCTTCCCTTTTGAAGGTAGTCAATGTGGATTATCCCGCGTGCATCCCAAAAAACAGTCGCCATAACTTTATTGGCTGACAAACCCACCTTGGCCTTCTTTGGCGCCGATTCACCCTTAGAAACCCACTGTTTTGATTGTTGTTTGTTATGATGGATCCATATTTCGTCCATGGTTACAAAACGGCGCAAAAACTCCTCCATATTGCGATTAAACAACGCCAAACCTTCCTGTGAAGTTGTTACACGATTGCGTTTGTGGTCGACTGTGAGCAAACGCGGCACCCATCTTGCGGAAAGCTTTCTCATGCCCAAGTGATCATTCAAAATTGAAACCACTGAGCCATGCGAGATCCCTACGGCTTCCACAATCTCTCGCACTTTCAATCTTCGGTCGGCCAACACCATATCGTGAATTTTTTCGATTGTTTCGGGTGTAGAGACCTCAACTGGGCGTCCAGGACGTTCGGCATCTTCAGTGCTTGTACGGCCACAACGAAATTCAGTAAACCACTTTTTTACCATTGAAATCGATGGTGCAGTATTTATCAAGCTTAGCCTTGGTCTCGGTAATGGTTTTTTTTCGCAAGAAATAATGCTTAATAAGCACACGAAATTCACTTTTTTCCATTTTCTCCTCAAATTAGTGAGTAGTCTGATAAAAATAGCTGTCAAACACAAACTAACTGACGCAGCAAGTTTAAATTTTGACAGGAGTCAACTGACAAATGCCTGTTGACAGGAGCAGTGTTGCTGTTTCAGTAAAGAGGTCAGAAATTCAAAAATGCACAGAATTATTGACCCGCCCTCGTATCTTGACCACTACTTCAAATCTAATATATTCCTTTGCTGATGACAGTATTTTCTGCTTTTCACATTTGTTCCCGAACTCACGTCCTTGCTATTAGGCTGTAGAACGGGAACAGCAGCGTATGTTAAGCTCATTAAACTCCGTTATTAACAGCAAAACCAATTGGGGAACTATCAACAGAGTGGAATTTAATGCTTCAAAAACTCAATGCTGCTGTCATCAAAGCGAAATTGAAATATTCAGCCATTGTCCATGAACAGCATTTGCATCGTCGAAACCGAGAAACTTTCTATTCTCGGTATGTGTGTCAGTGAAAACTTACGTTGGAATGACCACATACTCGATATCGTCAAAAATTCTGCAAAATGTCTAGATTTCCTCAAACGATGTAAGAAATATTTCACTCCCTCTGATCTGGCCTCAATATATAAGGCGATCATCTACCCAAAATTGGAGTACAATAACCACATCTGGTCAGTTAGATGGAATCCAAAACCGTGCCACAAAACTTATAGATGATTCTAATATCGCTCAGTCAACTGGCACCCTCGAACACTGACGTAATGTTTTCTGCCTCACCTTGGTCTATTGTTATTTTCATCACCAGTGCTCCATCGAAATTGGCAGTCACATTCGGACGTATTCTAAAATATCGTAATTCTTTCCTAAGGCATAAAACTCGCTTATATAAATGTCTTGCCGAGCTGTTTATTTCCTAGTCATTATGGCTTGCAAACATTTAAGACCAACGTACGTCGGTATCTCTCCTCCATATTGCATTTATTCCGGATACCGAATCTATGCTCGTGCGCCACATATCTTCAAGCAATGAATTTGCTGCTCTGTAAATATGAAATCGATAAAAAGGTGGTGGGTATTGACTTAGAACTCGTTGGCCTTTTCTAGAACTCCTCACAATATATTGCGCTGGAAGATTTATTAGTATTGGCTCAATTTTATTAATGATTTGAAGGGGACAAACAGAGGTCATATTTGAGTTTTTGGAAGTCTTTTTTGTTGAAATATTAGCAATAACAGTTTGACTTGCGGCCTTATTGTTGAATCAATCAATCCACTTTGTCACTCTTTTTCGGTCATATTCGGTCATTTATTTGTACAGGTTACTGAAAGCGAAGTTGTCCTCTAGAACTACTTTTCCTGCCCTAACCATTATTCATATTGGATACACTATTTCGATGGATCGACTTTGTAGTACAGCTTGTACATTAGTTTTGACGTCTTCGTTCCTTTATATATCAGTGGCAATAAGACAGAGTAGCTTATGTCAAAAAAAGTGTTTTTGAGATATTGACGTTTTTGTCTAAATTTGTTGTTTATGAACTTTTTAATTTTTTTTTAATGCTCAAGTATATAGTACAGAATACACGTTATATTTTCTTTTGATTTGTAAAAATATATGGAGAACAATGTATTCAAAACGTGATTTTGGCAATTAAGTTTTTTTTTGCTAAAATCAATTTGGTGATCATTAATGTCTTATGTAACATAAGTTCTTCTGTCATACTCTCAGAAATTATTATGATGTCAATAAGTTGACTTAAGATTTTATAATGAATTGCAGATTACAAAAAAACAAAACATAAGGAAATTATTAGAAACTTTTATTAACTTATTTAATTATAAAAATGTAATTAAAGGAACTCAAACCGTACAAAATTCATTAGGTTTTTCAAAATAAACATACGATTTCAATTAAAACCGTATTTTTTTAAACGTTAGGTAGTTAATTTTCTTCATCACCTTCGGTGAAATCGGTATGAAACTCAGCCACTTTAATGCCAATTAAACTTTTATAAAAGGGATGATAAATATTGTCAATCAATGGCAACATATCCAATAAATCTTGCTTTTTCTTTTCGTTGATTTCAAGTGGTGAAGAATAACATTTCTGCAGATCAGCAATTTTGATGGAATTAAACCCACGGCGTTTTATATTAAGCGATTTGAATTCTTCGATTTCATTAAGTGATTTTTTGAAATATACTGGTCCACACTCTTTTGTGAACCTCATTCACTTTACCTTTCGTCCACCTTTCGCCACATAAATTCTTCTTTGGAAACAGCTAAGAAATTAAAAATCCCATCTTGATTTATTTCCTTAACTTCAATTTTTTTTTTACGCCCACTGTTCTCACGAATTGATACCAATCACGGGGATGATGTATTTTAAGGGTTGGCAACTTTTTCTTTTTTTCAATTAAGGCATGGTCCACGTCACATTTCATGTGAGTATGCCCCGGAAGAAGAAATTTATGATCAATCGTTTCCACACTATTTTGCAGTTGCAAAAAACTCTCGAACATTGAAGCAGTAAAAGAATTTTTATTCTGTCCTAGGCAACAATCACTGTACAAAACCATATGTCGAGTTTCAGCTGGAAGGTTTTGAAGATGGTCAAATACATATGACGCGATCTCATTTCCTCGACGATTTGCTAATGCTTCGTGCCACATATAGCATATTGGCTGACCGATATTACAGTCATGAACTGTTAATTTATAGGTCCACAATGGGCGTTTATAAAAAGTGACTGACGATTTCGTCAGTCGATTTATACGATTTTCGATTTCTACGCAGAATCTGCTTCAAGATGGTGATCATTTTGCTCCTTTTTAAGGTTCTCTCGTTCTTCCTCAGTAGCAACGTCAATTTTCATTTTTAAAATTTCACGCTTATGGCGTATCTAATTTTGGCTTTTTAAATTTCAAGTTGAAAATTTTCGAAAACTTAGAAAGTGAAACTGGAACATATTTTTCTGAATAGAGCCGAAATAATTCTGCAATTGATAAATCGGTCGACAAATACCTTTTGGAAGTATCGCGTCTTGTGTAATGCGATTCTTAGGATGGGAGGCTTTTTATAAATCCAATAATTACATTTTCTTTTTCTGGAGCGAGTTTCTTAGGACCAGGATGTTTTCCACGCAAATCACTTGTGAACGAGCCAAAACCTTCCAGCTTTTTTTTTAACGACTCTTTTGATGAATTGTTGCGATTCACAAAGGGTGTATGTAAAACATTTCTGGCAAACAGAAACCGTTTCCCCACATATCTCCAAGAAATATTGGTTGGTGTATTTCCTTTTTCTTGGATTGGTAAGGCTCTTTTCTTTTTTTACAAATTTGGTATCGCCAACCACAATCAAGTCGGCAACAAAAGAACCAAGTTCCCAGTACGATTTAAAAATAAGCTGTTGATTTGCAAACGTTATTTTTCTCTATATTTGTTGCGATAATCATCCAATCTTCGTGCGGTTCGTTCTCTTACAACCTTTCCAGTTGCAGATATATAGCTTTTGCCGGAGTTTCTTTTTTCTTTTTGCATCTTCTTTGTTTGTTTGGCTGTTTTTTCGGTATGTTCTTCTACGTTTTCAGAACCGCAATCTCCAATTCATAAAAGATTTTGTTCTATTTGGCTCCCAGCATTTCTTGTATCAAAGGAAATTTCCGAAGGATCAGACGGGAGAAAATCAGGATCGCCAAGTGAATTGTCGTTATCAAAATCTTTTGAATTTTCTCCTTCTGCCCCAATATCTAAACTAGTATTTGGGATTTCGCCGGCATTGCCTTCGTTTTCTTTTACGTTCTGGAAATCTTGATCATCCGATATGTCTTGCGCTTTATTACTTGTGCCTAATAAATGTATGGTTCCATTTCCTATTTTATTTAAAACCTTATAATATGAACTTACCAGCTGAATTATTTAAATTGTTTTCATTGCCTGTAGATGTACACCGTTCCAAATTTCTATCGAATTGCTTTTTTAATGCCATAGACAGCATTTTTCTTGCACGTTCCATTTTTGAGACTAGGTAAATAACCTAATGTAGGAAACTTAAACACACTTTTTAAAATAGCAATATGCATACGCAACACACTTCACAAAAAAAAAACTATGAATAAGAAACCCTTTTTGCTTAGGCTGAAGAACACAATCTTTCCTCTTAAGTGAATAGAGCAAACTGCTATGCATTCAACAGAACTTACTTATGTTGACATAAGTAACGGGTATTTAAATACTGTGTTGCAACAGAATAGTTTATGTTCACTTAAGTTTTTCTGCCATACTAAAATCCTGTAAATAAAATTGTCTTAATTTTGATAGAGCCCTTGAAATCAAATAAAGAATTTAACAAATCATCTTAAGTGAACATAAGATTTTTAAAAAAAAAAAAACAAAATGAACCAAACAAATTAGAAATTCAACCTACTTAAAACGACATAAGATTTTCTGTTAAAACTAAAAATTTGAAATAATATAACATAAGAAAACTGTTTAACATAAACTGCTTCGTTAAAAGCACCGCATATTTGTTAAAACATAAGTGTTTAGGAAACTTACGATATTTTTTGCACGGAACACAGTTTTAAAATGGCGGTCAGAAAGAATAGTTGTTTTCAAACTGTAGGTTAATACTAATTGAAAATCTGAAAAACCGCTTATGTCGACTTAAGCTACTCTGTCTTATTGCCACAGATACGTATTATACATACACTTGCGGTCATAAAAACCGCACCATATCAAAATGATTGAAAAATTGTTAATAACTACGATAATAATTTTTATAATGAAATCAAATTTTTGTTGAGTACTCCGCAGTAGTTTATAAGTATTTCTATCTAATTTCCATCTGTTTATTGAATGTTTGAAAAAAGATATTAACAAAGAAAGAGAAACCAGTTAATTTTCTTATTTTTTTAAAATATTTTAAATCATTGGTTAACAAAATCAAACGATACATTTTTTATGTATGTGTATATAAGATATTTAGATATGCCACTTTTTTCAAAAAATTATCAATACTGAGTTGCTCCTCCTTTGGCGGTTATAACCGCTTTTATTCTAGAAGGCATCGAGTTTACTAGAAGTTCAGTAATATCCCTTGAAATTTCAGTATTCCATACATGTTCTAGAACTTCATTTAGCTTTTTTTTACTCTCTGGTTTATGTTCAACCACCTTACGTTTCATTACATGCCACAAGTGTTCGATTAGGTTTAAATCGGGCGAATTAGTTGGCCAGTCTAGTCTGGTAATTCCGAGGTCATCAAACGTTGTCTTGAGCTGAAAATTATTGAAAGACTCTAGTTACTTGTCTGTTTATTATTTATAAAGTAGACATCTAGAAGTTTACTTACGGATTTGGCACGGTGGCAAGGTGCAGAATTATCTTGAAAAATGCACTTGTCAGTATACGAATGATGCTGTTCAATTGATTGCTGGTACCAAAAACTCCCTTACTTCTTCTCCATACATTTGAGCGTTCATAGTTCCATTAACAAAGTGCAAAGGGCCCAAAACGTAAAAAGAAAAACATCCATATAAACCTATCTCCCGTAGCCGTCGGCGTATGGTTTCGGCACTTAGATCAACTTGATGAAATTCACTCAGCTCTGCTCTTATACGGACAGCACTTTTAAAGCGATCTTTCATGCTAATTCGTTGTAATACATTGTCCGTCTTCTGGGTTGTTTTACGTTTTCGTCCCGAGCCTTTTTTCCTTTCCAGTGGATCGAAATTTTCTTTTTTCTTCATCAGTCGTACGATAGTTGAATGACAGCATCCTATTTTAACGATAGCCAAGCCCTTCTTCGATTAAAGTCAATATTTGAACTTTTTCGTCCCGACTCAGTTGATGATATTTACCAGACATTTCACTTTTTTTTTACTTGTCACCGTTACAACTCAATTCAAACTGATTTTTTTTGCACTAAATACGACGCCGAACTCCGCTATGGGGAATACCCTTCATTAGTATGAGAAAAACCCTTACGATCTGATGTAATTAGGCATTTTTTGAGATCTCATTAGATGGTGCGGTTTTTATGACCGCAAGTGTACTTGTAAAATTCCGATATCTCAGGTAATTTAATTTTGAAAACTGCACCTCGTGTGTTAGTTTGTATATAATAGAACGTCAGTTTTTGTTAACTCTTCAGAGCTTTAGAAAATCTCTTATTTTCATTTCCAATCCTACTTAATGCGCTTTTTATTTTGCTACATAAGTATACTTTACCAAATTACCTGCCATATGACTGAAATCCAAAGGAATGGCAGTGTTACTAAAAGAAGGCCGTAGAATGCGTTGAGACATTTTGAGATACATGTACTATCCACGAAGTCTCTTGGAATTGTAGCTCATCGTTTGGTATTCTTGTCTTGCGAGGGAACTATTGTAGCACCACGTGATTAACTGTCCCAAAACCAGAATCCTTTTTGTAGAAGTATAATATTTATGTCCTAACTAATTTCCTTATTTACTCAAACATAGCATATTTTCGATAAATTATATGAAGTTCCTTTCAAGTTCTATGACTTTCTCATTGTATTTTATATCACGTAATGGCACTTATTTCTCTTTTTTTTAATTACATAATTGCGTGTAAACTATGGGTAAGTTCCAAGGCCTCCAGAGGGTTGTCGTTTTATGATTTTAAATCAGGCAATACCACTTATAATGAAGGTCCTTTCAATGACATGCCTCCGAGGAGTATACATATGAGTGGCTCAAAACCATCCTACGATTTATTTTTATTAATGAAAATGAGTGATTAGATTTTACGATAGCTTAAAGGATAATAGGTCAACAAACTGAAAATATTCTCGTTGGTACATTCCCTATTGAAATGTTTCCATGTTGTCTTAAGGATCATGAATATAGATGGTGGGTAACTGTAGCTCATAGCCTTTTGTCCTTAAATAACATAAATTAGCGGTCCTTTAACGTGCAGCAGCAGATAGCCAAAGTCAAATCGTTTATTTATGTCAACATTTCCTTCTGTATATTGTAGTTATTTGCATGGCCTAATGAACTCAGAAACAAACGCTAAAATTTTCAGATAATAAGTAAATGTATTTGTATAATATTTTCCTCGCTAGATGCAAAGTTATATGTAAGTCCTAAGTATGACAACTTCAAGCCCCATAAAAGCCACATCCAATTTCCTTACGATAGAAATAGACAAGGATGCCACTCAGTGAAACTTGTCGCGCGCACTCAAGTGACAGTAACTTCCTTCCTTCATCACAAAATCCCATTACCGTACAAGAATACATTCGTTTTCTGTATGTACATCTCTCGGGCTCTCTTGGGCTCTCCATGTTCATGTCCTTCATCACTTTCAACTATCCATCTTAATTATTTTCTTTGACATTTAGTCCACACCGTACTTAATGAGGTGTAAATAAGGATTTTATTTAGCGTTACCAAAATAAAAGTGACTTCTTCTCCAAAACAACACAGAACAACAACACGAACGACACAAAACGTCAACGCGTCAAAACGTCAAAACGCCCGACCGACACTGTCTGTACGAATACATGTAATACAAATAATGTATTGTACATACTACAATTTCATATACAACAAACATAAGTAGCATTTTATGTTATTAGTGTTTTGCACATAAAAGTCTATTTGTTATGTAAGGCTATATTGTCTTTTGTGTTTTATTATCTGCGCGAGTGCAATGAAATAGTAAGAGAAGATACACAGCAAACTTCCGACAGACGAATCCAATTAAAATGCATCCGATGAAACAACAACTCAATACCAATGTAAATACGAATACGAACACCACCAACCGATGCTTTCAAATACTTTCACTCAGCTAAAGTGGTCGCTTTGACATAGTCGTAGTGTGACCAGGTGCAGATAAATACACCACACCACAAAAGAAGGGAAGCATTTCAGTTAACCTGACCTTACACCCACGGCAATTGATTGTTTTAACCCATTTATGGCATACAGAAGCAACCGGGTGGGAAGCGAAAATCAATATTGAAAGTGGACATCTGGCGACGCTGGAAGAAACAACGCACGTAGCAATACTGTGACAAGTTACCTTCAACCCCAACGCAATCATACCAAGGGAACGAACTGGTATTGTCCACTATCGTTCACCATGAGCCTTCTAAAGCTGGGCATAGGTGAATATTTCTCCTCTAAATGGATTTTAACGCTGACAGGTTGGTTAAGATGTTGTCTAATTTAATATGTGAAATTTATTGTATTAATTTTATTTTTTATTTTTTTAAATATAAATATAATTTAAAACATTTTTTATTTAGACTTATGATTAAGATGATTTTTCATTGAAATTTTTGATGTTAAACAAAAACAGATATAGAGATACATTTTGCAGGATTGTTGGCAGTATAACGACACGCAATGGTTGTTATGGTTTTGGGACAATTTTTTTTCAGTTCGGTTTCTTTTTTTTGATTTTCAATATTTTTATTCCAACTTTTCTGAGGTTAAATTGGAATTTTGAAAACTTTTTTGACTATAAATAGCTTTTGAAAATTAAATTCTCTGAGATATTGGTAACAGTGTAAATTGCAACATCGTTCACAAACAACGGTATGTGTCCGCAAATTTTATAAAGGTAGCATTTAAAAAATTTGATAAATCAACATATTTTACGGAGGTTCAATAAAAAGCAGCAATATTTTCTAAATGCTGAACAAGTAAACATGGTTATCCATTATGAATAATACATTTTTTTAAATGTGACCGCATTCTTAATAATTTTTGTGAACTGTCATCAGTATTTTGCTAGCCAATGTGTAGTCATGGTTTAGTACCCGAACGAGCAATGTTAAGAAATTATTACAATTTATTACGAGTACCAAATTAAAAATATACAGTAGTTAGTGGTTAGTAAGCCCATATAACATAAATTCCTGTTGGAATTCTTTTCACTTATTGTAGCTTGGGGCGCAGATCCAGTGGATTCAGCATTCCAACTAGATTTGAAACTGAAACTACATCCTGTACAGCTTGGTTGTCACTTTACACGCAGATAAATCATTACCTTGCTTTACAACATACTGAAACGTAGTCCAATTTGTTGCCGCAGGATTTGCTTGGAACACAGGCATATATTTATGGCCACGTTTGTGATGAGTTTGGACCCATGGGTGAACCTTCAACTAACTTCTACTTCCGACACAAATTAGCTCAGCCAATTTTGTATTTTCACAGAAACCGGAGTATGAGTGTCACTACGCAGGACCGAAGTAAAAAAAAAAATGGCCATCGAAATTGAGACAACTTTTAATGAACAAAAAAATCGAGGATGCAGGGAAGAGATATTTATCAGTTCGTCTAGAGCATAACCAGTAGCGCTGTGAAAGGCATTATGCGCGTCAAAACATTCTTAAGTGATCTTCCACCAAAAAACCGGTGAAGAGTATAAAATCTTTCTAATCGTATAGATCCTTAGGACTCCTTGATACTCAGATATTAAGCTTTGCTGAACAAACCAAACAATCGCGAATCCTATGCAAAATCGCTAAATACAACAAGAATTTTAAGGCAAACAGTTGCTAGATAAGATCGGATAAACGGAATAGCTATGAAATTAGTCTCAGCGTTCGTCTTCGATAAAGTGCATAAGAGTTGCAGCATAGGCAGATATATGGGTCCATGCCAGGCTAATTTAAGCCATCGAATGAAGCAACAGCGTCTGTGATGGTTTCATTCGTTGTAACAACTGATGATAGATACCAACTACTAGGCGTTATGTTATTCATTTCACTTGCAGCTTCGATAATATTGTAGAAGGCAAATGATGCTGGAAAATTTTATTTACAGGGCCATTTTTCTTGGACCCAATTCTTTAATGTGATTAAATATATGCACCTTATTCAATTTCCTCCAGCTGATCTAAACCTTGCTGCTGCCCTTCTTGGGCTTGGATATTTTTATTTTATTCAAATAAGTAGAAATGTTGGAGTGAGTGCAAAATGATCGACAGGACCCATGAAGTTTACTTTCTTTTTTATAAAGGGTTTTCTATTAAGAACTACATATTTAAATGTAAACGCACTCTTAATGTATTTTTGTAAACTGTCATTATTATTTTGCTTGTCAAACTTTCTCAAATTGGTTTCTGGAAATGGTTACAACCGATCCAAAATTTCATCGCAAAATCATCTTCAACGATGGAGCTCATTTCTGGCTCAATAGTGTAAAAATAGTTTCTCATGATAAGAGCTATTAATCGCTTGATCTCCATGGATGTTTGATTTTACAGCAGAGCCCAGGGAGAATAAGAATTACGGCAAGGACGATGATATACTTACCAACCCTAAAACCAAATTAATAAATTCCTATTGGATTGCTGGAGTAAAGATTTAAGTATTCACAGAGTTTTGAATATGGGTATCTTGTGCGCGATGGTAAGGAGACCGGCTCTTCTATAATTGGCGCAATTTACAAGGTCGGTCTTATAAAGGATCGGCTAGAGGATTCCGTTCACTGCGCAAGCTTTCATCCGCCTCCTGTCTGTCCCATACCGTCTTTTATTCGGGTGGATAAAGGTGTTGTCGATTATCGTCCACGCTGAATAGAAGTAACTAAACTAGGGACCAGACCAATTACCAAGGCTACCCCCATCCATGACGTATTCTAATAATAAACGGAGGCAGAGCAATGCTTGTCTTATCGTAAAGGCTTTCAAATTAACGGCGCTGAAGGTTGGTACGAATTGACCAGTTACATTATAAGCGGCCGGTCATAGATTCTTATTGTGGTGGCGATTACCGGAGAACTTAAAAGCTTGTGGCTGTGGTTTAAACCTAAAGTTGCAGGAGTTATCTTCCACAAATTGGTTGACCCTATGTACTGTTGCAAATAATTACTAGGTGCAGTCACGCTAAGATCGGTAAGGAGGTTTTAGATGGGCCTCGACTCAAACCACGTATGGATCTTGTGCCCTCAACACAGGTTCTGACTTTGGTATTACCGAAAGATGGTAAGCGATTGCCAGCTGGTACCAGATGGTACTCACATCCTGGCCCCCATGGAAGTAAGGGCGTCCCGTGAACTTAAGTCTTCACGTTAAATACAAAAGACCTTCTATTACTCATCTATTACGTTCCCTCCTTATGTCCAAATGCTTTTGTTTGGTATTTTCACATTTCAGAGAACATCACATCTGGGGGAATCCAACTTCTTGGATATGCTTGTTTCTTTTGCTTCCTGAGAAGCTGATGTCCCTCCTATGCCCTCCGATTGTAGAGTTTAGGAGAAGCTCTCGTCTTACTTGGTAGAGCCGCCATATACGCCTGTTTTTTCACTTTTCAAATCAAAGGTATCGCAGTGGTGATCGAGTGGAACCTGGCGATTATATCCATTCAAGGTAAAATTTCGTTTTCGGTGTTCTGGCATCCGGGATATTCCCATTCGCGATTTAGCTACAATAAGGTAGTCAATATTGTCTCCCCGCTAGTATGTCGTAGTACGAGTAGCTCAAATGTGCACTCAGACTGAGTAAACTGCGATGGAGGTTATCCTCAGCGACACGGCCTCTCATTTTTTCTGAAAGGAGAGTTTGGGGCCAGCTGTGGCGATGTTAGAGCTTACAAGCCATTCTCATTATCTTTAAAGAGTCATATATCCTGTTTTGATGCTTAAGCTTGCCTACATTTATCATTAAATAGAAAACGTCGCCCAAGTCTGGATTCATTGCTACCTTAGCTATTAAAAATACTGCATGGGTGCCTTTGATATATTTCCAGTAGGTATTACTTGAAATTGTGACGTCAATCTGTTGGTCGAAGTCCACTTACGTACGGAGTGTTGCATAGGCCAGGTTGTTCCAACTGTTTCATTAAAGCTGAAACTTATTCGCATAGTACGATACATACTGTTTTTGATAATAGTGTCTGCAATAAATGCAAGCGATTTTAATTCCACTTCTGAATAGATGTCAGTTATCAGGTTTAAGGCTACTTAAGTCATTCCCTTGATACACTAGTGGCCAAATAAATGCAACCATTCCTTTTCATTAGGAAAATTTTCAGATTCTGGCTGCAATTTCAAAAGCTTATTTTAGTTATTTCAAATATGGTTTGAATGAATACTTATATTTAAACATTATTCAACACTTTTCAGATTGTATGCGCACAGAAATAAGAAAAATAACAAAAATAAAATGAATGAACCCATGAAAATTCAATGGTGGTATTAGATAAGATATAAAATAAGCAGGATGCTTAAAGTAAATAATAATTATTAATTAAAAAAACGAATTCTTTAAGGCAAGAGGGTTACTAGTACAAAGCTAAAAAAAATAAGTAATAACAGCAGTAATTCTGACAGGAATAGAATTTATCAGTTTCTGACAACATTCGGTTGTTATTTCATTTTCCTAAATTTTTTTTATGGCTTGTTTAAATCTTTCCTTGGTTTTGCTATTCTTCATAGCGTCGAATGGTTTAAACAGTGCCCAGAAATTTTCGGGGCTATTTTCAGGCCACCATGTTTTTATACAAACCTTTGGCTCTGTGCAGGGTGCAGAGTCGTTCTGAACAATTGGGTCTACGCGAACTGGAAACAGCATATCGATCGAAGGCCCCAAAAACGTATTTAATACGTTAATCTATCCATCAGCATTTAATCTTCCGCATAGGAGGGCTAATTGATAGCAACTGCAAAATCAGATCAACTGCCACTCCAGATCATAAAACTAAGCGGGAATTTGTTTTGAGAGACAACACAGGCTTACTTCAAAACTTCATTTATTCTTCAGCGCATGTAGAGGATTTCATCTGACTGATGTTGATTTAATTTGGACTCATCTGTAAAAATTACCCTTTTTCAGTCATCCTGAGTGCAATTTTCATGTTCTTTTGCAAAACTCATATTGGCATTTTTATAGTTCACATTTTCTAGAAATAATACTATCTTCCCGCTTTGTCATCGTTTATTGCGTTTTCCAGTTCCCGACATCCTTTTCGTACTATTCTGCGTTTTAATTTCATGAAGCAATGAAAGAACTACAACGTGACTACATTAAGCATTGTTAACAATATCCCTGGCAGAAAGATTTACGATCCGTAAAGCTAAAATAACGCTTTTTTGTTTGATTGTTAATTTAAACTTTTATTAAAAAATAAATAAATGGCAAATAGTCTGTCTCATTATACGAGCAGAGCATAAATGTAAAAACAGTAGGATGCTATAAACAAAATATGCAAAAAATAACTCAGATTTACGAGTAGAGTTATTCATTTAAATCAAGAGAAATTACTATCTACAAAGCCGTGATAACATTTATTTGGCCACTAGTGTATGTTCAATTATTGTACGTGCAGATCTGAGAACCAATACTTAATAGTGGATGTTTGTTTCTCGTGAACAATTCACTAGAAGTTAAATCAATCCTTATACTGAAGGACCATAGGGTGGACTAAATACAAGTTTCTTTTTAAATATACAATAAAATGAACAAAATTCAATTATTTTCGGTATGTTATGGCTTTACTAGAACGAGTGAATATTCCCATTAGTTATGGAATACGATTTTATTCGTGTGGCTGCCTCGCAGTAGAGTATTCTGTCAACCCAATTTTTCAATTTTCTAGTTCTATATTACGAACGGCTCGGACGATATTCGCTTTAAGGGCCTAAATTGTCTGCATAATATCCATCTTTAAGGACACCCCACAAAAAAAGTCTAACGGGTTTAAATCGCTGCTTCGAGGCGGCCAATTGGCGTCACCAAAGTGGCTGATAACACGATTGCCGAACTTAGCTCGCAAAAGATCGATTGTTTGATAGGGTGCGCGCCATTGTGCTAAAACCAAAGATCATCCATGTCCATTTCATCAAATTCAGCCCAATTCGGTAATCGTGGGTCTGTAGGACTCATCGTTGACCGAAATGGCATTTCCAGCAGCATTTTCGAAATAAAATGGCCAATGATGACTAGAAAATTCCCACCAAACTGTCACTCTCTGCGGATGCATTAGCTTATCGACAATCACTTGCGGGTTTTTGGATCTCCAGATGCGGCAATTTTTTTAACATATTCGCCGAGGTGAAAATGCGTCTCGTCAGAAATAACTATTTTTCGTTCAATTAAAGCTGCTGCAAGGACCAAACTGAGAAGCGATAACGAAACGGATGGTCGTTTGCCTCCAATTGCTGCGTCAGTTGGACTTTGTAAGGGAATAATCGGATATCTTTGTGCAAAATTCTCATCGGGCTGGTGCGTGAAATGTTGAGTTGAGATTGATGGCGACTCATCCAGGAACATCAGGATTGAGTCGAACACTCTCAGCCACATTCTCATCAGTACGTTGTGGCTTGCTTGCGGACGAACAAACTCATGAACTTTTTGCACAAATTTGCTTACAGCAGGCGCGGTGGGTGCACGCACTGTTTGGGCAACATCACTCACTTTTGAAATAAGTTTGCAATATTTCCCAACATTGTTCAAGCATAAAGCGATTCATTTCGTTCTGAGGAGGTGTTTAGTTAATCTTATTTTTCGTTTGTAGTATTTAATTCAAGGTAATTTCAGCAGACTTCATATTACTTGTAATTCAGTTTAATATATTTTTTTGCTACAAGTCTGTATAGACTGTTGGAACTCAAATAATTCAGAAATTCACAAGCTTCTTATTGGAGCTTGCAATTGCATCGTACGTTTTGCGTAAATACACAATTTGTTTTCCCACACTCGATTTTACTGTAAAGTCAATTTTGTAAGGCTTGGTCTTTTATGTATATTTTTTGAAAATGTAATCTTCCCTTAGTTGCCGATGTTTGCTTTCTCAACAAGAGATGTGATACTCACTGACAGTCAAGATTTTAAGCGGGAAAGAGCTTCCAGTGTCAAAAAAAGAAACGAGTATGATTCAAAAATTATTATTTTTGGACCACCCGTTACTCGTATATTGTACGGTTCCAGTAGATGCTTACATATTTATATGAATAGACATCTTGGTGGCATTGTGAATAGGTCCCATTTTGCAAAACCAGCACTTCTTCTTAACTGGCCTGTTTGATTGGTACGCTTCACCGATAAGACATAAGTTTCTACAAAATAATCATATTTTAAAAAATCTGACATTTTCCACACACGAGAATGATAATCGAAAAGAAAATATAAACTGACATCATCTGAAGTGGAAACACTTCAAAGACTTGTACGTAAATACATAGTCCGATCGAATGCTGAAAACAACAGCTCATCTATTTCAAGAACTTACATATGACTTGTCTCGTTTAAATTCATAATAATCGCCCAGTCAATAGATAGAAATTTGATACCAGATACGATTTTGATATCAAAAAAGCAAATAACAAATAAAACCTCTATGAAAGTATTGTTTTCCTAATATCGATTAATTTCTGTTTTTCTTCTGTCCTTCATTCGCACGCTGATGTTGATTACGTGTGTGGTATTTTCATGGAAGTATTCTGCCAAGGTCGCCATTTGCAACCTTTCACAGTAAAGGCCATTTTCGATATCGTTTTTTTTTTTTTTTTTTGCAAGAGCAAAAACAGTTGACTTTGGGAAAGTTCCTTGCTATTTTTAATTTATTTCTTATGAAAGGAAATGTAAGCTGTTCTGTGTTCGATTTTATTTATCCGTTGGTAAAGTTTAAGTTTTGTTGACGTAACAGGTAAATGTACTTGAATTCCTGAATGGTATTAAGTTAAAATGTAATTATATTCATATATGTTAATGACATAATAAATCTTACTTGTATCTCTAGTGTGAGGAATAAAGGTATGTCTCAACTGATAGGTCTATCTGGCGAGTTCGGTTGTACTGGTTTTGCATTCCAAATTGAGGAGTTTTCTTCTACTTGTGGACACCACACACGAATAATATGAACCCATCTCCTTCCTCCTAGGACTTTCTAGTTGGGATCCAAAACTCCTAATAATGTTTGTCCACTTATGTAAATATCCTGACATTGCCGAAGTGGTCTTCAACTCATATAACCCCTTTCTCTATTCCTTAAACGACGGGACCGAATATTTTGAAAAGTATATTTCCTTTGTATCTATTGTAGTTCCTTTTTCGAGTCCTTTGCTGTCTGGAATGGAGATTTATTGCATTACATAGCTTCCTCTTTTGTTCGATTATCCAATAATTGCTTAGTTTTCTAATTGGACACAATTCGCCGATGTTAGTTTTCCCTTCTTGATCGCAGCATCTCATAAGTCCGTGACTTTTGGATTAAAACACAGATTTTTTGATAAAAAAATAATTTTATTTTTCAACGTAGTCTCCCTTGAGCTCTATACACTTTGTCCAACGCTTCTCCAATTTTTTTATCCCTTCCAAAAAAAATGATTTGTCGAGGTCCTCAAAATAGGCCTTTGTTTGCGAGATGACTTCATCATTGGAGTCAAATCTTTTTCCACCAAGCCATTTCTTCAGGTTTGGGAACAAGAAGTAGTCGCTCGGAGCCAAATCTGGAGAATAGGGTGGATGAGGGAGCAATTCATAGCACATGTGTCTTTTGAAGTCTAAATTTTATGCCAAAAAGCCCACGAACACCCAAGCCTTAAAGGAGCAAATTGAACACTGTTTCAATGAAATTCAGCCACATTTATGTAAAACTGTCATGGAAAATTTCGACAAAAGAGTGCGTATGTTCCAGTAAAGTCGTGAAGTTTATTTACGCGATATGCTATTCCATGCATTGCCCTATACGTCAACAGGTGGTTCAAATACAAGTTTCTTTTTAGATCATATATTATTTTCATACTGACAGCTCTTTCCCGCTGGAAATCTTAACTGTCATTCAGTATCGTACCATGAATCGCTTTATGCTTGGACAACGTTGGGAAATATTGCAAACTTACAAATGTAAGGGGTTATGATACCCTTTTACTGTTGCCTGGGCGCGGGCGGAAAGTTAGAAGGAGGAGAAAGGAAAGTTTGTGATGTAGTGGTTTGAAACTCAGGTGTGTTTGGTTTCGATATTGACTCTCCAGGGGTGGGAGTCCGAATAGGACGGAGAGATTTTTTCTTCTCTCGGAATGTGAGGTTGTGAATTTTAACGGTTGTTTTGTGCTTGAAAACCCTACAACAGCCAAATCTACATGTCAGTGTTATGCCTTCACACGCAGATTCTTCTGACTGAGTTCCAATTACACAAATGAAAACTTGCTGTGACTAGGATTCGAACCTTGACCTTCCGAGTGAGTGAGTGTTATGTTGCCGAAAATGACGATCAACCTCCCTGTATCTTTTATAGAAACTTTTATTATGTTCAGCTGTCATCGAACACTAAATAGAATGTCAATGTCAAACCGTCAAGGACTTGAATAGCTCAAAGCAATTTCTAATACCGACCTCTTCAGTGATGTCAATTTGAGAAACAAGTCCAATTTTGAGAATTTTTCCGCAAATGTCAGATGAAAAGCATATTTTGTGAATTTAGGAAATTTTTTGAAAGAATACAAGAAAACACCTGAGATGAAGGTGAATTTATAATATCGTGAGCACCTGACTTTTAAAGTTTGATAGACATATTCTCAGAATTTGAAACGCTCTCACCTTTTAATACTTGGCATGAAGAACGTCCTTAAAAGATTTATTATTTCCTTTTCAATTTGATGGCATTGGGATTTATTACAGATACTTAAGATGTTCTTGTTTGGCAGAATTTTAGCCGTACATTGGCATAATTTCCATTGGAAAATGATTCTACATTACAACCTAAATTTTTCACTGTTTACGAGTTAATGAATAAAAAAACAAATATTGTTTTCAATCATCAAAATCATTAAACATCTTACAAGCATCCATTAACTATGCGATTGGCTTGAACTCAAAAGGAACTTGGTTCGTCTTTTGTTTACAAAATTTTATTCACATCAATGTGTTCAATCTGAAGTGACCACTCATCACTTTAAAGTGGGCCTCATCATCTCTATGTTTGCAAATCTCCGAAAATACTCGTATAAATTCGAATTTTCCTGGCGCGCAAAATATTCGAATCGTTTGAATAATAATTTTCCAGAAAAGCAATAACATTACTCATCTACGTACAAGAATGTACATACATATATCGTCGTGTCTCTGTAGTAATACTTTGCACAAGATCTATTTTAACACTTGATAGGGGTAAAAATAGATTAAGAAAAACTACTAGGTATAATATAATACCTACCATACTATTAGATACTCTATGGTAGGTGAAATTTGTGGCAAATTCATTGTCATTGACTGGGGTGACAGAAGCCGAGAAGGTTTTACTAACCTTTTACAAGGTTACATAATAATTTCCTATTAATTGGCCTTCTCCTGTTTCCTGCTATTACATAGAAACTCGAAGGTATTTGGACAGTACAATACTTTTACCGAAGGTAGACCTCAATTAACAGATATTAATAAGCCAATATAATTTCAAGCGTACGTAAACATGTTCTATATTTATCTTGGGAAAAGAATGAGAAGGGAAAGTTCAATGTCTTGATATACTTATTGATGGAGATAATGAATGTGTGCCTTTGACTTGACATGCTATTATCACATTATGTGTACGAGTATATCTACACATAAAGGACTTTTCAGACATCGGTTGATGTAGTCTTATCTGTCTTGATGGTATATCAGTAGAGGAGTATGGAATTTCGTCAGCAATTTACAGCCACACTTGTTACTTGTGATATGCAGAACTAGTGGCAACTGTACGAACACTGCAACACATTCATTATTTTCTCGTTTGCATAATATCGGAGTAAATGGTTTGCAAATAGTAAAAATGCACTTGAACTTTGGTCTTAAAACTTCCTTAATATCAACGCCCACTTCCCAAGGAAAAACGACTTAATTATTAATCAAGCCAAATCCACGTCAAACACAAGTGGCATCAATCATAAGGCAGACTTGAATCTTCGTTTTATTGGTCTATATCTAGAGATTTTCAAAGATGAGATACTTCCCATTTTTCTTGAATTTGCATAAGAGCAACCATTCTTTCGGTTAGGCAAACTCATTCCTATTGTTGATATTTAAACATATGGCTTATACAATAATAATACGGTTGAAATAGCAAAAGGAAAATGGTTATTAAGACTGTTACACAGTTCTTAAAGATGCCTAATTAGCAAGTATATAACATATATGTCACTGGTAGTGGCAAATAGCTTCTGAATAATTTTAAATAAAAAGGTTAATGTTCAGAAGAATTACTGAAGGAAACTGGCAATGATCTACATATTTACAAACGGAAATGTTCTTAATAATACGACAATGTCATTTCTGGAGCACAGCAAATGAATGAAATTTCAATGGATATGAATTCTGGGCTAACGCTTCTTCATTATCACCGCCTTAGGGTGAAATTTATCATTTTATAAAGCTTTGCATAATTGATTTCCCAGTTCTGTGCTATTTAACTTTGGAAACCGTTGAGTCCGTTTTTCTAGTATATGGAATTACTTTCATAGTCTGATGACATTGATATTATTGCCAGAACACAGTAAGCTGTCACGCACTTGCAAGTACATTAACGAATCAAAATGAATTTGGCTATGAATGACGGTATAAACCAGTATAGCTATGCTTTCAACAAATGCGTCCCAGAATGTCAACAAATTATAACTTATATAGGGTGACCAGATAACAATGACAGTTTTTTCCAATTCTTATGTTTCAGCAGCTGTCAAAGTTACCAATGACATCCAGCTGTCACAATATTCAATAAGGTTTGTCGTTTCATCATACCGAACGTGCGGAAATTCGGCTTAATTTTAAATATGCAACGTGAATTTCGTTGTGAGGTCGGTCGTCATCATGGCTTCAGTGTGCAGGCAATTCGTCGTATCGCGGAAAAGTTTGAGCGTGAGTACATTCTTTTTGATTTTAAGCCATCAACCAGACATAGATTAGTGCGGAATGAAAAAAACATAGCCGCCGTAGTGGCCAGTATCGAATAAAACCCAGAAATGTCGATTCGGCGCCGATCAGCTGAATTGGGTATAGCCTAAGAGACAACCCGGCTTATTTTGCGGTTGTATTTGGGCCTACATCCGTATAAAATTGTGCTGACGCAAGAATTTAAGCCGGACAACCATAGACAACGCCGTGAGTTCGATAATTGGGTGCTGGAAATGCTGGCCGGAAATCCGGATTTTTGCCAAAAAATTATATTTTCGGGCGAGGCCCATTTTTGGTCAACAAACAAATCTCCGTTATTGGACCGAACAAAATCCACAAGTGTTCGGCCAAGTGCCAATTTTTTTTTTTTTTTATAATTTGCGCTCGCGCAAGGGATTATTTTTTTAATACCCTTAAAATGTTCACATTCAATGCATTCACAAAGACTGGCCTCAGGTGTAGAGCGATATTAAACGACTTTCTATGGCCAGGGCTCGATGTATCTGAGCTGTGCTTCCAATAAGACGGCGCTACATGCCATAAGAGCGACGTAACGCTCGCAGTTGTGAAGGAGAAATTTGGCGACTGGGTGATCTCACGCGAGCGTTCATCAATTGGGTGCCGCGATTTGACACCACTCGATTATTTTCTCTGGGGCTACGTTAAGTCCTTAGTCTACGCTAACAAGCCAACCACTATGGACGAGCTCGAAGACAACATTCGACACGCTATTGCCGGAATAACGCAGCACATATTTAACCGAGTCATCAAAAATTGGATCGACTGCTTGAAGCACTGCCAGCGAAGCCGATGCGGTCATTTGAATGATGTGATACGAGTATTTCACAGATAATGGCATGAGCATAGCTTCAAAATAAAGCCAAAATCAATTTTATGTACATATATCTCACACCGTTTTTGTTTTATTTAAATTTTATTTCCTATCTGGTCACCCTATATTATAAATTATTATAATACTATACTATGATATTACTTACTTACTTACTTAGGTGGCACTAGAGTTCGGGGTGAACTTGGAGCTCAACTTACCAGCCTTTCCAGTCAGCCCGGTCTTTAGCTTACGGTGTCCAGTTGCGCACTCCAAGTCGGTTGAGGTCCCCTTCTACTTGTACGCGCCACATACGGAGAAGTTTTCCTCTACTGCGTTTTCCTCCGGGTTAGATTGGTGTCTATTCACTCTACATGTCTTAGCCATTTCAGGCAACTAATACGCAGTTTTCTAACTAAATCGATATCTCTATACAGCTCGTACAGTAAGTCGGTAAATCTTTTCCCCCAAAGGCAGTCAACACAAACGGAACCAAATATTTTTCGAAGGATTTTTCTCTCGAAACAACTGAGGATATCTTCATTCGCTTTCGACAGAGTCCATGCTTCTGCGCCATAAAGAAGGACTGAGATGATCAAGGTCTTATGAGTCTTGGGAAAAAGCCTTTCTGGCAACGGAAACGACAATTGCAAGAGTGATTCTTTGTTCTATTTGTGTTAAGATCTTGCTGGCAGAATTCATAGTAAATCCATGGTCCTTCACTGCCTTGAAGTTATAGCTGCCGATTGTAAAGTTTTGTCCAATTCGTCGATGATGTGTGTCCCTTCTTGTTGACAGCATGTACTCGGTTTTGCCCGCTAAACCCATTTTGGCAGCTTCCGTTTCAATACCAGCAAACGCACTGAGTTCTCCCAATTATGTCGATATCATTAGCATACGCTATTAATTGCACAGACTTTTGAAAAAGTGTGCCTCCAGTGTTCACTTCTGAGTTCCGCACAATTCTTTCAAGTATGATGTTAAAGAAGTTACATGACAGTGCGTCTCCTTGTGTAAAACCTTTTTTAACATCGAAGGTCACGGTTAAGTTGTTGCCGACCTTGACGGAGCAGCGAGAGTTCTCAATCCTCTTTCTGTATAGGCTGACGAGTTCGACAGGGATGCCAAAACTAGGCATCGCTTTATATAGCTCATCAATAGCGGTTTCTTTGGCCTAAGAAGGCAATTGAGTAATAAACCCTCTATTAAGAAACACAAATGAGATTCTTACCATCTCAATGCACGTTAGCAAAGGCCGAAGAAGATACCCTCTGTTGTTTTGAATCCACTTTTCATGTGATTTTTTGTCCCATTTGCATTGACGGACCTTGGAAAAGTAGGTATGAAAGCGAACTTACGAGGTGTACAATCACTCGTCAATCGTAGTACGCAGTAGATGAAGAGCTCGCTTAGGTTGCACTATTGGAGGATAACCTCAACCAATTTGGAGTATGTTAGGCTGAGCTAACTGGAAGGGTTGATTGGTTGAGGCTCAGATTCGCCTTGGAACTGTACTACCATTTATGCAGCTAAGTAATCACAAGAAAGTCGATAACCTAGACACGTGACTCCTCTGGGTATACTTGAACTATGAAACGGCATAGGCCTTCTTTTTCCGCACAATGCTTATTTAAATCTACTTAAGCGATATTCTCGCTCGTTTGGATAGCTTCTTTGCCTCTTTGCATTTCACAATGCAGATTGCTTGAAAGATGGGTTCGCAACAATTTTTTTTTCTTTGCGTATGTGTAAAATCTGGTTTCATGTCTCTTTTTTTACGATTAGCCCATGCTCAAGGAGTTGTTTATACCCTTAAAATGTTTTCACACAGCATGGGCTAAGGAAAGTAAGAGAGATACCGAAGTACGTTCGTTTTGAATGCCTGAGAGACACTTGATAGAAATGATTGGCAAGAGTGAATTCTGAAATGATCTTTTCGCTTGAATTAATCGCAGACCAAAATCCTTAACTACCTTAACGGCATAGTTGTAAAATATGACAGCTTACTTTAGCCAAGTTAGGTGTTTGGCTTTGTTCAGCTCGTCGTTACCATAAGCACAACCTCAAAATTGATGCAGGGACGGTGGATAGTCGTTGGTGGACCTGCCAGGTCTAAAACCGCACTGATATGCACCTATCAGGTTGTACGAATTTAGCAGGCTTATGCTTTTGTAATTGGCAAATTTCAGAGGGTCTACTTTCATGAATACTGCACCGATAATGCTGGGATTGCATTCATCAGTATGCGTTCGTGTGATCTACTTTACAAATGAATTGGTGCAAATTAGATTATTTCCTCCAGCTTTGAAAAGCTGCCAAAGTTTTGTTGTCTTCGCCATCTGTCAGTCTTCAGACTGCATCCCTTCAAATATTCAGCACAGTTCGATGTTTCCACTTTCGTTTTTGCAGGCTGCGGTTCGGGTTTAATTGGCCTGATAAATCCTTTGTAGCTTGCGGTAAACTTTCGGAGCGCCATTCCGTCACTAACATCTTTCTATTTCCTCGCCATTGCGTTTTTCAAACTCGTTTTTGTTCTGAGAAGTTTTTACAACAACTCTAAACTCAGGTAAGGTCCTCGCGTGTGGTGTCGCTTGTTTGTGGTCGCATTGTGAAACTAAGCACATTAGCGGTAAGGCTGCTGATGACGTTTTTACACTACTAATCCGTTCTTGATCCTGGTGATGCAATATCAAGCGAGGGATTGAAGGAGACGCGGTCGGCAAAGCGTGTGATGATTTTTTGCTATTGTAGATGTTCGTCGTCAAATTTTCCCACATTATTTTGCCAGCACCATACTGCTTTTGATATCCGCATTAGTACCATGGGTTTTTCTAGACAGCTGTCCAACTCGCTTTTGACACCTCGGAATGTGCGGGCGTCTAGAAAAGTGGATACGGGTCTTCCGTATATCGTTATAGCGTTAGCGGTTACAGACTCCTACTTGAGTACTCTGATAGTTGGTACTTATGTTAGGTTAGGTTAGAGTGGTACCAGTGTTAAGTTCATTGTAATATCACTCTTGGAACCAAGGAGATTCCTTGATAAATTTTTTCAAAGTCGGTGATCTTCGTAGAACAGAGATAAGGTAGATCTCGGAAGTAGTAACTTCCTAGGGATTGCATCCTGATCCCTGCCAAGGTAGGGCAGTTGCAAAGGAATTTCGCTATATCTCCTGCAGAAATCGTTGTAGGGAAAACTCAATCGCTGTGCATGTCTTCCATTGCGTCCAATGGGATGAAGAAATGATAGGTAGCAATCTACATATGTACATTGGTCTTAAATGTTTGCAAGTTACAATGACTAGGATCTCTTTGATCGGCAGGTCATTAGGCTTAGGATCAAGTATGAGTCATATTAAACTAGGTGTTTCACAGTCGTCTGGCTTAAAAACATGTAACTTGTTTGCAATAGGATATTGATGCTCTAAAGTAGTCTACAGTTTGTTCCTAGCGATCCGAGTCTGAGTAGTTCATCAACAACACCGTTCCATGGGATGTTTGAGTGTCCCGGAACCCAACAATGTGCGAGCTTGTGCTACTTCGCCATCTCGTTGAGAGAAGTGCAGCAGTCTCTAATCATTCTAGAATTTATGATGTTCGAAGTTAGAGATCTGCTCGCTCTTTGGCATAAAATATTACTACACCCGTCCCGGGCATTGGATTCAGGTTGCGCCAAGCTCCGGCCAGATGAATGGTTTAGACTTCTGCTTGGAAGACTGTACAGCATGCGTCTGGTTTGAAGGAGTTGTGTATGCGAAGATCCTATGAGAAGAGTCTGTGAAAATGTAAATTGACTTTGGGAAGGACTTTCATTGTCTCCATTCGTTCCTTTCTAGAATTCCTCGTCATTAAAATCAATTCCAGTTATTTAGAGGTCGGTTGGTCTATTTTTAGCTTTTTCCATTGCTGAGTGTATAGTCAAGATATAGAGGCATAGTCAATTGCAACCAATATACTGAATTAAATGAAGTAAGTTTGGAGCCTCTGCTAGAGAAGTTCTTAACGCCGCACTGATGCTTTCTGCTAATAGATTGGTTTTTTTGTTTGCCTTTGCAGTGCAAGTCACTAGACTGCTATACCATAAGTGACCAAATATCAGCTTCCTTTACTGGGTGGTTGGTACTTATACCTATTCGGCTTATCACTCCAACGTTAAAGTTTACCCAAATGAGCAAAAGCAGTTCAAAGTGTTTCCAAGGGAGACTGAATCTTCTCCTGTTACTGCCACATTGTTTACCATTCAAAGTGGATTTGCCAGCGATTTAATTCATCGTTGTATTAATTATTCAAACTAATACACAACTGACGATTTAGGTGGGTATATCTTTACATTGAGTGCCCATTACTCAAACGCGCATAGCTTCATCAACAATCCGCCAAATTCTTGAATTCAAATCCTATTTGGGCAGATCCAAGTATTATATATTGTAAAATTAGTTGCCCTCCTATTTCCATTCCATATATGGAATGTAATAGCTTTTCCCCTAGGAAATATGGATTAAAACGATATTTTCTTGTTTAAATAAGTCATGATTCACGTTGTAATTTGCGGGTATACGTCAATAAGTTGCTTCCTTTCATTTCAATTCCATTTGGATTAGGTGGGTCGACTTCATCTGAAACTATCTGCCAAAGCAATGACATAAAGGAACTGCTTCTATCGTTTGGCTATATGCTTGTTGTAGCCTGTATTGGTTAAATAAAAGAGGAGAGCAAATATTTCTTTGAAATATCTTGGGCCACTTAGTAATACCATGTTCTTTATACACCCATATTCCTTCTCTGGACATCAGATGACGAAAAACATCTTTGAATAATTAGCTCACCACCAATGGATCCATTTTATCTAAATTGACTTGAATTATTTAGAACGAATATCTATCTGCTACGCTCCTAAATTTCAATTTGAATTATTTAAAGGCACCTTACATAATTATTATGGAGTGATCCTTAAGGCATCCACTTAAAACAAATTTCAAATCTGGCTACAAGGTATAGGGTACCCTAGAGAATTTCTCATCTACTCAAATAAATTAATTAAAAATTAAATGAAATAACAAAAGCTATTTAGAGTCAAAAAGTAATAACATAGCAATATTTATTTTTCTTTTTAAATAAAATATATTCACATGTAGTTTTTCGATAATTACATTTAAGTTACTTATAGTTACATTCATAGATTAGATACAAAACAAAAAATATATTTATTTCTAATTGGAATCAAAATTAATTGTTTTTCTTTTAATTTTTATGCAATCCTCTGTTAATTGCCAAAAATTACCTAAAAATCCGAAAAATTCAAATCAAACAACAAAACAAATGAAAAAAAAAACAAAATAGTTGTTTTGCTGTTTTTGAAATTCTCTGCGGCAGATAATTGTTTTCCATGTAAGTTTTAGTTTTGAATTCTTCTTAAACAATTTTTTTTGTAAGAAAATATAGAATTGTATACGTATCGCTCGATTAAATAACAATTTAGTATCTACCTATGTATATTCTCCTAATTTGAATTTTAGTTTATTTTCTTATATTGTTGTCAACAAAAGTTGTCAATTTATTTTAGTAAATTCGACTTTGTTGTAAAGAAAATTATCATATATATCAATACATATGTATTTTCTTCATTCTATAAACTTTTGAATATAGTCTCTTCCGCTCTTGAACGCTCCATGAAATATTAGAATTTTATATTTTCTCATTTAGAAATTGTTTCAACAAATTTTAACAAACCCAAAATAATATTAAAAAATATGTAAAGAGCAAAACCCTATAATCGCTTTGTAGATTGGCAGCTAAAAATATTTGATATTTTCTATATTCTATTTCTTAAAACTGTTTGAAGCAATTTTTAATAAGTAATTTAACTATATATATTTTTTTTAATTTATTACTAACAATTAACCTCATTTTCGTATTTAAAAGAAAATTGTGTTTGGTAATTTGTTTTGTCGGTTCTGTCAGAGTTTATTTCGTCGAGTATTTGGTTTGTGTTTCACATTTTGTTTGGTTGATTTTGTTACTTAGAAATATTTTTCCTAGAACAGGTTGAATGACAAGCATGGATTTTTAATTTTTTTTCTTATATTTAATTAAATTTTAATTTAAGTGAAAACAAATATCCCAACGATATTATATTGAAACGCAAAATTATAAAAGAATTGTCAATAAATAATAGTTAAGGCATTTTTTTTTTTTGGTAGAGGAAGCAACAGCGAGTAAAAATTAACTACGAATGGATAGTCTTAAAAATATACTTAATATTTGGAAGAATTCACATTTCGAAACAGTTAACAAATCCAAAGTTTGGGATATGCGATTTATCAAGACTACGTCCTACATTAATCATTTCGTCTAAAACCTCTTTATGCCATGCAAATTGACAAACTAAGGATGTGAAGTTGAAAGAGACTATTGCTCCGAAAACTTAAACTAAATAAGAATGACTTTGGCTTGACCACCGGCTATCACACTACACCGCGGCTGACGCTACTGAGACCAACAGGTTTTATTAATTAAAAGTAAAAGCCACCACGAGATCTAGAAAATTTCTCCACCGGGGTTTTGTAATATTTTCGATAGCTTCTCTTAGGTGAATCTGTATTCAATTCATGACATTGTGTCCTAAATCTAAACTAAATGTTTCCCTCTGCTTTACAGTTAAATATTAGACTTCATAACCATTCGGTCGGAGAGCCGATATTTTCATATTCTCTGTGAATCTACTATGAAATTTACGATTTCATTTCTACATGCTGCCGTATTGGATTTTTTCTCTTTAGCCGATCTTTTCGCCTTCTGGTAAAAGCATTGTAATTAAATTTATTTAGGTCCTCTGACACGCTATAGGATATAGCGAGTCAATAACACCTGCGCATCATCATGTTCAGAGTTCTGCAACGCCCTTCCCAAACATCTAGATTCTTTTTCGGCGGTACTTCTCTATGTCTTCCTAAGGCGACGAGGGGACCTCGTCTACCTGATTAGGTTGATGGATTCCATGGATCTGCCCTTGCACTGTAAGGCACTGGATATTTTCTTCTCCATATTTTGACTTTCCGAGTACTACTCCCATAAATAAGCAATATTATCACATTTAGTCGAAGCACTCATAGCCTAACTTTTGTGGTGAAAACATTGCTTCTCCAGTTTTCCTATAGCATATCGAGCGCATCTTTTGCTTTGCGAATTTTGTTGTCGATAGTCAGTTCTGTACCACCATCTTCGGGGACCATATTTCCTAGATCTAGAAAGCTGATTACTTTCTTGACCTGTTCCCCGGCGATGTTGAAATGAACGGCGCTGTTGTTATGCTGGACTGCTTAGGGCCTTTGTTTTAGACGCATTTATTTTGAGCCATACTTTGTTCACTTCAGAGTCTTAGTTGTGGATCATCCAGTGCAGGTCCAATTTCTTGTGCGAGAGCAGATAACGCCACATATTTTCTTCAGACAGAGATATCCGGATCACAGTAATGGTTACTAGAAAAAATAGCCAAAATCACTGTTACCTAAATGGTTAAGCGTTGCTGCAAATTGTTCCTCATCGAAAGCCAGCAGATTTTTCCCTGGTCCTTTTGTGAGATGTCGCTTGGAACTTTAAACTGTAGACGGCCCTGCTGTCGCACCTATTTGCAGCTTTTTAGGCTTAGTTACCTACTAAGCGCATTTATGGTGTTTACGTTCATCTCGTCTTACTCACGCTGCCCTTTTTTGCCTTTGCGCAATACCACTTCTAGTCCGGGGCGTTATATTGCTGGGGCCGATGAAATTCGTGTTTTGAGTTCAATGCTGTTTGTGAGTCATATGCTTCAGCTTTTTCGCGGGAAGACATTTTTCCGAGCGTTCCAGTTGTCATAGATTTTCTCAGAAGAGAGACTGCTAAAAGTTCCTTCATTTTTTTTTGGCAAGGTGGTCCCTTCTCTATTGCAATACGAAGACGTAATATATAAAAACTACCATTAGATGGCGTCCCTTCTCAATTTCGATACCAGCTCCACGTTTATTACGAACATTTTGGATCCAAATTCTTAAGCTTTGACAAATGGTTATGTAATCGATCAATCGAGGCCTAACTGATCACGTGGCCGTCCTTGTGGCCAAACCTTTAATGACCAGACGGTTGACGTTTCCAAAATGAACATGCTTTCACCATTTGATCCGGTCACATATTTGAACGTAATGTTGTCGTCGTCTACGTTAAGTTAATATCTGCGCTAAGTATGCTACATAAATCGTCTTTATCAGTCCTATCCGCTTCTTTTGACGGAGCGTAACACTGGATAATGTTTCGAAAATCTCAGAAAGTCGAATTGGGATACTTTGTTATCCTTTATCAAGAGGTCTGGTTTAGTATTTTAAAAAGCTCGTTAACCCTTCATTTCTCAGTAACTCTTTCTTCTCATACATTTCAAACGCAATGCAATTGAAAAATTGTAAAACAAATAATAAACACTAAAAAAAACTACAAAAACACAACACAAGAAACATAAAAAACAAAAAAACCGACAAACACGACAAACACGACAAGCACGCGGATATTAAAAATGTTATACTTAGAGACAATACACTGCACATAGCCGATAAAGTCTACACTTGGGATATATCGGAAGGTTTAAAATGTGGCAGTGAATATGGTGCAATATTAAAAAAAATTAATTTGAGATATACCAGCATGTCTTACAAATCCGTCAAGAGGTCTTGTAAATACATAAAGCGTGCGAAATGTCAGCGTCAATTGTCACCTGTCAAAATCAACCTCAAGGCAGAAACACAAGGAAGAAAACTGCAGAAAACAAGTAAAGGAGTGCATCCACGAGCGGGTGCACTTACGAAAGATTAAATTGAGTATTACCAGTCTGCCAGACAAACGCTTCGGTCAATTACATTAACCATTTTGAGCTATAATATATCGGGCTTAAAAACTAAAATGTTATTTAAAGTTTTTTTTTTATGTATTTGTATTATTTGAAACACATGTAATAGATTACAAAAAGAACTAGATATAAGAATATTTTTAACAACCATAAACTTAAATGTATACCTCGTTACACCAAACCTGTTTGGAAGAGCTAGTGGAGACGAACTTTTTGGTTATGGGAAGCAGCTTAACGGGGCAACGGTCTCCTTCAAAAAAATCGAAGAGGCATATGTTTTGGAAATAAAAATGGGGAACAACAGTTAATTTAGTACCGGTATATAGCAATTGGCTGTGTGAGTTTAATAAGCCTAGAAATCTATTAAATAATCTTAGCTCAACTGACCTCGTACTTATAGGAAGCGCAGAACAGTTTTATAGATCGCACAAACCCAGCACCTATTAACTTAAATCGCAATTCCAAGGATGAATTCTACGATTCAAAAGGCGACAAAATTTTGATTAGAACTATAAAGTTCTTAACGGATGCTGCAATGAAGATTTAAAAGGGAAATACTATATACTTTTTTACGTGGAGCACCTAGTTCATTTATCGATTATTGCTTTCTAACTATCAGGAAACTCTATATCATTTCTCTCCAAGCTAGCTTCGAGTCGCAATGAGAACATACTCTGACCATATGCCTTTGGAAGTTTCATTCAATGTTCCCGGAGCCCAAGACGTGAAAGAGGTATCGCAGCTAGCACTTCTCCTCAAATTAATATGGATCGAAGCTTACCAATAACCTTATTTGCATATCCTTAATGTAACGCACGAAAAACTGCATGAAGCAAAAAATTGAAGAACTAACAGATATAATTAGAAAAGCGGTACCACCAACTCTATCAAAGAATGAGCACTACAAATAGAAAGAGCAAAAGTGGTTCAATAGCGAATGTATGCACGATAGGATAACTTCATTTGCGTTTCTTAAATTGCTACGGAAGAAAAATTGCAACGCACTTAAAGTACTCTATTCAAACAACTTTGTTATGCAAAAAAACTAAATTTCGAAGATCAAAATATAGCCTTCTTAAATGGGTCAAGGTCATCAGCTGAATTTTGGAAAGCAGTTAAGATCAATAAAGGAAAAACCAACTCATTATCACTGGGGTTACAGGCAGAGCAGTTGAAAGACCATTTGAAAATTCTTCTTAATGCATCGCAAATATTCCCGTCCGACGGGATATCTGCTATTCCTATGATAGACGATGACACAGTTATCAAAAATTCGAAAAAAAATAAAGCACCGCGGTTTGACCGTATCTCTTCCAAATGAATTCAACAGAATATTTGTAACCGCTAAAGTACGAGTACATGAAAGTTTTCAGAAAGTGATAATTTTCCCCCTACACAAAAAAGGATGAGCCAGCAAACTACAGAGAAATATCGTTTCTCAACGCATCTGCCAAGTTGTTTGCTAGTTTGCTTTTTAAAAGAATTACGGAGTGAAACTATTCTACTACAGACCAAATATTTTCGATGGTAAATTTTCCTGAAATACATAAAATGAAGCGTACGTCTTTTTTGTTAACTTTGGTGCGCCTTTTGAATCCATCCCACGGGAAATCCTCTTTTACAAACTACAATATATAAGTCCCGAGTGATCAACGTTCTAAGAGCTATGTACAAAAATAACAAAGCATGTGTCTGTGATGGTTGTCATCTATCGGAGGGTTTTGAAACTTCAATCGGTGTCAAGCAGGGCTGCGTTCTTAGTACGTTACTGTTTATTTTATGTATTAATGACCTAACAGAAAATATTATGGGTGGAATTAACCTAAGTGGAACAAAGATTCCTGCACAAATGTTTGCGGATGATATCGTGTTTCTCCCAAGTATGGCAGAAACTATGCAATTGATGGCAAACAGACTTAACACCTATTGCAAAACATGGAATAGTGGAGTAGGATATGCTCAAAGAGAAAAGTGGAGCCCTCAACACCAGCAGATCGAAATAGGTAAGCAATAAAAATGCGTGGGAGATTTGATTACGCAAAACTTAAACATATGTAAGCATCTGAAAGCAAAACTTGCATAAGCTAAGCGGGCGATTTGTACAGTCTGGAGACATTCCATTACAAATAAACACGGTTTTCATACCTTGAAGCTGAAGATATTCCGCGCTACAACATCTTCTAATTTACTGTATGCAGCACAAGTTTGGTGTTATCAGTCATTCGAAACTGTGGAAAAGTTTCTACGACACTTTCTCAGGAGAGTTTTGAACTCCTAAGTAGTTGCCCTAACTATGTTATATGAAATATCTAGAAACTAGCGTGGTACCCCTATTCCTAGATACCTTAAAGCTTCATTTGAAGTATGTTAATGCGATGAGTCAGGAAAGAATCCCGAAGTTAGTGGTTTCTTAAATGCTGGGAAATAATCCTAGGCGTGTCCAAGAGTGGGAAGCACTAAGATCTGATTCTATAACACTGAATGAGTAACAAACTTCGATAAGACAAAAAATAAACTCCCTACTGAAGAAAACTGGTCAAAGGTTGTACAACAAATACTTGAAAGAAGCTCAGGGTTTCCAATATAGAGCTTACGATAGTAAAATGAACCATTGTCTGCAGGAAGGTACATACTTTCTGAACAAGTACTCGGTGGATAAGATAAGTATTTTCCTCAAATTTAGAGATGAACTTCTGACGCTGAATTGTGTACCCCACCGCCCGGAACTACCAGTTTTATGTGATTTTTGCAACCTCAGGGAACGAGAGGATGTGTTTCATTTCATCGCAAAATGCGCAATACTCAGAGAGTTCGGCAACAGCTTCTTCGGAGCTCCGACTCTTGAGCTAGATGAAGCATTACATATCTTAAATGGTGGCAAAGTACGCACTTCGCTACAGGAACTGTACAAGAGAAGAAAACTTCTAAAGAAAATAATTACAATATCTCTTACAGTTAAATTTGTAATTTATATACATTTAAATACACCTACATATATACAAATGTAAATTTTAAAGATAAAGAAAAAGAATACCCCTCCCCCCAAATGTCAATCTGGTAGATGGCTTATAAGCCAAATCATATAGACTAAGTATATACATTATATTACAATAATATTGTCACGCTTAATCTTTTTTGAAATAAAATAGTCTTAAAACTAACTAACTAACTAACAAAGAAACCAAAACGAAAACTAAATAAACAAAAATACTACGTACAGTGAATTTGTTTAGCTTCTCCACAATTCTTGTTTTTTCTTCTTTTTTTCTACTTACAGCCACATTCGGGGTGCTTTTTTGGCTTTGGATTCCTCAGGTGTCAGCCGAATGCCAAAGTATGAGTCCATTAAAAAAAATTACAAAAAAAAAAACGAAAAACAATAACAAAAAAAATCTTTTTTTTTGTTTCTGTTTTTGTTATATAATTTTTTTTTATTTTTCTTAAATATATATTTTTTTTTATATAAAAAAAGAAAAAGCAAAATTTCAAAAACCAACAAGAAAAACAAGCAAAAACAATTAGTATACTACAATTATTTTTATTATACAATTCTTGAATATAATTTTGCGCTGAAATCGAATGACCAAAAGAAAACAGAAAACAATTATGAATACAAAATAATAAATCAAAAAGAAAATTCGCTTTCAAATGCCAGTTTACACTTTTTACGAAAAAAATATCCTTTCGACCAAAAAAGAAAACATTTTTTTTTTTGAATGAAATACTTTCAACACTTGCATACGGCAAATGACAATTGAGGGAAGGTTAAAGGAGGCTAACGAAAAACTTACTGAAAAGTCCAATTTGAAACCAAAGCCTTTTTCTTTTTCCTTCCGGAAAATTGATTTTTTTTTGAAAAACACTTTTATAAAAATTTTGTTCGCTAAGGCTAATGACAACGATGGGATAAGATTTTAGTTTTGTTTATGGAATTTTGATTTGTCACCAATTTCTTTGTTATTTCACAAATTTGTCACCATTTCTTTTGGATTACATTCCTAAAAATGGGTACTTGGGAAATATGGTACAAAAATAAAAAATAATTCAACAAAAAAATATAGTTTATACATACAAATATAATCAGTTCTGCAATGAATGAGTTTGTTTCCTTATAGAGTAGTTACAGTTATTTGTTTGAATGCATGCGTTAAAGTTTTGATTTATTTTGAGTTTTATGAGTAAAACAGTTTAAGAGACAGAGTAAGTATTTAATTGAGAAAAGAAAAAAAATAGAAAAAAATCTGAAACTTCGAAAACAAAAAACCTTTGCATTCTTTCAATTTTAATTAAATAGGTTAAAAAATAGTTCAGTAAAATGCTTTCATTCATCTATTAGTTAAGTTCTTTTTTACCTATTTGTCAAAAAAAATGATTTTATGAAAAGTGAATCTTTATTTTTAGCCTGGACTTTATTCTCTGTATATAGTTCTTTGAAATTTATCAAATGTGTAGATGGCTAAATTGATTAGGTCTAACAGCACATCGAAAATACTAGAGAAAAGCCTCTCCTTCTTCACAAGATGCGCAAGATTTACCTTGGATTTTATGCTGAAAACATTGCTTCCCCGGTTTTTTTTTAGAGCATACGGGTATAGAGTCATCGCCCTGACGTCCGGCAACATTGAGTTGAGGAGCACTTTTTTCTGAGCATTCTTCCATTATGTAAGATCCCAAGCACGGTCTTCTCCATTTGTCAAACTGACTGGTCTGGCACGTTACACTGTCTGATTTAATACCCAGAGGTTCGGCATTGTTGCTCCTCTCAAATCGGGTATCTTGAAATCAAAAACCCTCTTGGTTGGCGAACTGTTGTCATTTGACTCGACATAAACCAGGTCCAAATATCTATTCTGTTTCCAGGAAAATACCTTAAATCTTACAAGTATTAATTGTATGAAATACAAGAATCAACAACACATTACTCACGTAATAGCCCTACCAAATCTTATATGCTAACCTTAGGACGAAACACCCACATATATATCTCGGCGTATACCAATATGTAGACTGACTTGAAGAAATTAGTAATCTTGACCGATTGGAGTTGTGCACATTTTATAGTTTCCAATAAATATTGGTATGCTGTAGCTATTGCAAGACATTAAGACCCCTTTTTTGGATGGGACAATTAGGGGTGAGATTCCAATTGTATGGCAAACATTTAGCCCTGACAGTAACGAACTCATTTAAAACTGCGCCGACCTGTTTAATGTTGAGTGGGAAGACTACCTATCGACAGGAATTGGACTTATTCCTAGCCTATCAGTTTCTACTAGTCATGCCTATTCAGCAGCTGGTGGAAATACAGCGTAAGCGCATCTACATGCAGTTCAGTGCATTGCTGATTATTGGCAGACATATCCTTCATATGTCTCAGAATCTCAGTTTCCTGTCTGAAACCTGCTGTTAATGTCTAACATTTCTTTAGAGTTTCTGGTCTCATTGTTTTTTTCTGATATTCAGAGCAGATAGATAAGTTTTTTTTATACACAAAAACATACGGTCTTAAATGTTGGTTCTTGTACTTTATTTACTCGTACACATACACAAATATATCAATAGATTCCATTTCCGATGGATTGTTTAACGTTGATGCAAGTTCATTTCATTTGCAAAAATGCGTAGAAGTGATGAGTCAGATGATTATAATAACGTTCGTTAAGAATGCATTTTCTCCCAGACTTTAACAACATCTTGTATGACCACTTGATGAAAATTTACTGCAGAAAACTGGGGATCGGATAACGAACGTTAGCCTTTAAACTATGAGCCTGCTACTACTGTAACAGAGGGCAAAAATGGATGAAGCAAAGATAATACCGCGAACGTAAATCGGGTGAATAACTATAATACCCCGGCGTAAAATCCCCGACTTTACAAATTCATTTGTATTTTATCATTTGAAAATAAAATAAAAACTATTTCGAACCTACTTACTAGAGGGCTCTTCGCTCAGGGATGGAATGGCACTTCAACGAATATAGCTCTCTAGTAAGTGCGGTCTTTGGTCAACTGCTTGCAGCTACGCACTCCAAGATTGTTATGGTCGCCTTAAGATAACTTTTGTGCGTGCCCCCTAAAGCAAGGTCCCATCTCGCTAATAATGATTCTGCATACTCTAGCCATCTCAGGCGACTCTTTCAAAACCCGTCAATCCAAATGTGGGTCAAAATCACTCAAAGAATCTTGCATTCAAAACGACCAAGGGTATCTTCAACTGCCTTTGCTAAGGTTCATGCTTCTGCGCCATAGATCAGAGCTCGGATGATTAGAAGCTTCTCAGCTTTATTATTCATTTGCATTCTTAAGTCAAAGAAACAGCGATTGCCAATTACAACTTTTTGTTCAATTTCTGATGAGGTATTTATCAAACCTAATGGTGGAGCTGAATTTTACAAAATCCTTAACTAGTTTAAAGTTAGGCTCGTTACCATCTTTTGTCATGTTCAGTTCCATTCGTCAATGTTTCGCATCCGTTCTTGTTAGGAACATATACCTATTCGTAATTTTGCCATCAGAAAAATTCGTCCATATCTATAGAATAACACCTCGCTGCGATCTGCGATGTTAAGGAGACTGATATCTCTACAGTTAGCGCAGTTTAGCGGATCTCCTTTGTTTTGGATTGGAGAAACGATGCAGAGGTTCATTTAGAACCATCTTAATGGATGTAGTCGAAGTGTTTTGACCAGATTAATATCGCTGTAGAACCAGTACAATCATTCATTATACCACCTCTTTCACGCTCTGTCAACATAGAAAGGACCCAAAATCATACAGAGCGTTCTTCGCTAAAAACAGGTTATTGAGCCTTCATCCGTACTTAACAGTGTTCTCGACTTTGCTGAAAGTAGGTGAAGTGTGAAAGGATGACAGCTATGATAGGGATTGAATGATTCTTAATTTTGGTGGGGACTGGGGACCCTATTTATTTGGCTTAGTACAAGCTTAATACTAGGACTTAAAAACTAACAAAAAGACTAAAGAGCTAGGAATCAGGGGAATCGTGGAAGAGATCTACTTTGAGACGAAGAGTGCTGAGGTTGAAATCAAAAACGGAGAGGTTTACGTTGAGAAGATTATAGATTGGGATTTGGCGATAATCTAACTACTTTTGTGGTAGTTGATCTGAATTTCAGAAAACCTTGTTGCCTAGGCGAAACAAAAGACTTGCACTGGACGTTTAAGGCTTCGTATAAAATGCTTTCAAAGAGTTTGGCTAGATCAGAGAGTTTATCAATGGGACGATAATTGATAACTTCATTCTTTGATCCCTTTTTGTGCTTCAGGATAAGAAAAGAAGTCTTCCAAATCTGGGGAAACTATACCTATGCGAAGGATAAACGAAATAGGTGTGAAAGAGGGAGAAGAAGGTTAGAAGAGTATTTTTTAAGAAAAACAGCGAGTAGAATTTCATCTTTAAGTTTTTGTAATTTTTCTTCTACAACAGCAGGATCGAAATTTTGAGTAAGAAAGGCACCAAGATTTAGGAGGTCATTGAAGTAAGGGGAATCTGGTATGAAGGAGTTGTTGGCAAATGTTTGAAAACTGTAGCAAATAAAATCGCTTGAAGATATTTTGAATAGTCGGATGAAGATTTGGTGCGAAGGATCATAATTTAATTTAATCTAACTTTGCTTCGCTAAACGTGACTCATTAATTTATTAGAGCTGATATCTGTTCTTGAGCATTTATTGCTTGTTTAGCTGCATATGGACGAACCATGTGATTTCAATGCCATAGTATCTCTACAAATCGGATATTGTTGGCATTGTACTTTTATTTGGAGTTAATTATTTGTAGCGAGATTATCCTTCATTCTTCATCCATTCCACACACAAGATCTATGATTTCCAAACTCTACCTTAAACTGGCTATTCAAATACACCATAAAAAGAGGTGTCATATTCCTAGTCTCAAATAATAATGAGCATTGTTCACAACCCAGGTAGGTAGGAAATGTAATTCATTTTGCTATTCTCATTATCATCTTTTTACTCAAGCTAGGTAGGACTAATATTTCCTTCTTAGAATAATATGCAAATCATTTTACACAACTCTACCAGTTTAGCCACTCTATTTTAGAATCAGGTTTTCAAATTATCAGCAGGATAGTTTAGCATAATATTTATAGAACTAGAAATAGAAAGGAATTCATCGAGGAACATAATTATAACTTAGCATGGGTTACTATTACCACCATTTGTAGTTTATTTAAATTTTTATTTGTAAAACTATCATTTCCATAGACCACTTTTAGTTATCTCAATAGTTTGTTTTTTTACCTTAAAATATCATTTCACACCATCAAATATAAAAAATAAAACACAAACGTTTCTCACTGTTTTCTCTTGTAAATACAACCTCAATTCAACACCAAGTATATGCTATTCATGCTGTAATTTCATTTTAAACTAACTTAAGTATGATATGATGAAATTTTTTTGTAGATTTCATGCTTTTTAGCGCAAGAGTATACCTATTAACTAATTTCAACAAATTGCACTTATGCAATCTTATACAGTACATATAAATACAAAGAGAAAAAAAATAGTATAGCTGCATTTTATGTGCGTACATGTTTTTAGCTCCTTAACAAAGAAATGCTTCTCACAATTTCTTAAAAAAGAAAATAACACTAATCTTCTCAAAAGGCTTAAGGCTTAAGCTTTTGTTTGATAAAAATTAATCGCTGTATAAATTTGTTTCAAAAGAAAAGCTTAAACTGAAAAAAAAAATAATAAAGTTAAAATTGGAGAACATTTCAACGGTTATACATTTTCTCTTCTTGATAAAACTTTTCATTTCCTCCTCTGAAGGCAAAGATTAATTGTGTTCTCTTTTTACATTTCCTGCGCATCACCAACCAACAAAACAAACGCAACTGTCAATGACAAAAAAAAAAAACTTAAATAAAACACGAAAAAAAAAAACAAAATCAGCTCGATCGATTTATTGCTATGAATGCGACTCTTGGACGGACGTGAGATGCCGGGATCCATTCAACTATACCGCTTTGCCAAGGGATCAACCACCGCTGATGATCTGCAGTGGATGCTGCGTCAAGATGGTGCGACATGCTAAAACACGTAAGTATTGCCTCTTTTTATTATGTTTGTTTTTTATTTTCCCTCGCATTCACAACAGCTAAATTGCTTCTTAACACGAAATACGTGCCCTTCGCCCTTGTGTTCTATTTCCAGTGCAAAAAAAAAAAGAAAATCAGAAAAACCCAGCTACTGTCATTTAGAGAATTTTGTATTTTATTGATTCCACAACACCGGATAACTCGGTCGGGGATTTGCCATTGCCACTTAATTTCTAAATAAATTAATGTACCATGCACAATTTTTGAACATAATTAGAGAAGATGAAAACAAGAGTCGAGTGGTAAATTATAAAAAGAACTTCTATTTGGGCATCCTAGGTTTAATCACACACTGTAACGGAAACTTGCTTACTTGTCAGCTACCAACTTGTCGCACTCGTCAAAATAGTCTGAGCTCAGTTTGACCATAACAGCACCAGATGCTAGTCCCAAGACTGTTGCCAATGCAGCGTTGTTATTTGGAACAGTGCGGCGTAGTACGGCCCACATTAGCAGGGATCCCATGCTGAAGAGGGTACCTCCCAAGAGACTACTCCAAAAATAAGGAAATTATATCACTCAGTTGTGGTTTGAGTTAATGATGTACTCACCTATACAATCCCCTTCTTCCGTTTGGAATTGTTCTCAAATGCGGGCGTCCATAGAGAAAGAACGAAGTTCCAAACAAAGTACTCAGCAGGAGAACATCGGTCAAGTCCTTGCTTGGAACCAGTCTACACCGAATATACACTCATTTAAATAAAGAAAATAAAAACACACTGCATCCAATTTAGGTGTACTCACTTGGCAACCAACTTGGGATTCATAACATTCACGGCTAGAGCTCCATAGGACACAACCCCTTGCAATGGGATGTAGTAGTAGAAAATATTTTGCTTTGTAAATGGTTTGAGACCAACTTTATCGCAAATTGTGCATGGTTTTGAATCATCGGCAGCCATTATGCAATTTATTTATTTGAGATAGATTTTTTAAATAATTTTTAGGGCACTTTTGTGGAAAATTGTGACGAAATTCCGCTTAGAAAAATGCAAGACTAGTACTGGTGAACTGACCGGCAGAAATGTCAAATGGGTTACGTAAATCGAAAAAATTCCTAGTGAACTCTCTTTTTATATGACGAACGAAGTCGTGTTGTTTCTTTTTGGCTGGTGTAGAATGACGACTTGCGAATTTTTATTTTGACTAGATTTCATTTAACATGGATGTCGTCTCTTTTCCTCTTTAGAGGCTTACACATTTGATATTTTACGTGCTCTCTTTTGCGCATGACAATTACTCTTGCCGGTTTGTTCATTTTCCCTTTTTTCAATTTCAGAAAGAGAGATACCAGGATAAGGCAGTGTGATTAGTTTTCAGATGTGTATCTAACAAATGTGTTTCGGTAAACATGTTGCTAGACGACGCACCATTATATTACATCGATTTAAGATCTGATGCACTAGCGGGGGTTGCATTCAAAACTATTTACTCACGTAATTGAAAAAAAGATTTACCAATCGGATTTTATTATAATTCGAATACTCATGCATGTAAGGAAAGCAAAGTTTAATCGATCGCAGTGGGAGGCAGTGCGTTGTGAAATTCCAAACAAAAGCGCAATAATTCGATTTCCTCCTTCGACAATAATAGTTATTATTGATTACTATTGTAGTTCAAAGTGAGGCGAATTGAACTTACGTTTTAATGTCAGGTGTTGCACAATTCCAAACTATAAAATTGTAAAATGAAGATCAAATCTATCTTTGTTTCCAATGCATCACTCCTTTATTTTTGAATTAACGAGATCCAGAGAAAAGTCAAAATTTGCAGGTTACAAACTACCCCGCTAAAACCCATACGCATCAATTGGAAAACGTGATTTATTAAAGCAAAACTTCAATTTCATTACGATCAAAAAGAAAAATTTTGCTTTCCTTAAGAAATAAAATATAAGAAACTTTTTAAATAATATATGAATGGTGTTTTTACCATTGACTGATATATCTTCCAATAGGACTGTTAGCAGATATGCCAGATTTGTTCAACATAACTCAAAGTCAACAACGCATCAACTTGATGTGTGTGCAGAAGAAACTGTAGCCTCTGTAAGAGAAAGTGACCCACTATATAGACAATTTCGAGAAAAGTTCTCGACCATTATCTGTTTTCGATCCAGCGGTGCTGATACTATAGATAAAAGACCATGGCTTCTGACGAAAGTTCACGGATTGAGTTTTTGAGCAGCTTGAAGTCGACCCTCATTTTTATCGAAAAATCGTGTTTAGTGACAAAGCTCATTTTTGGAGTAAGGCAAATCGTGAACAGACTCATGAGACTCAATAACAGCAACAAAAGTACACTGTCTGGTGTCCGGGGTCCTACTTTTTTCTAAAATAATGTGGAGGATATTGATCCGGAGGATGACTTAAATTTGTTGCCGGTTCCGAAGCGTGGAAAAAAGGAGACTTTTATACGCAACTACCATGTTGCTTTGTGTTGGTTTGTTTCGGAATCCATATCCTTTAGTGTGGCATTCAATGAACTTAACACAACCCCCACTTTTTTAATAAATTGTAGCAATCAACGTGCTTAGTTACTTCAAATGCAGCTATGGTCCTAGAAGGAGTTAGCTTAACGCGATCTTACGCTTATTGTTGCAGTTTGTCAATTGCACAATATGTCCTGGCCACCTAAGCAATCCTGTCTTTCTAGATTATGCAGTTCGTGATTGCATCCTTTTCTTCGAACTGCATTTAGACAGGGCGTTAGAGTGTATTGCGTATCGATTGTTGTCGTTGAGGTCTTATGAATTGCTGTTTTCATTGTTTGTGAGAGCGACTACATTTAGCCTAATAATTCGAATGCGCTACAGTATAGCATGGGGCCTGCTCTTAATCAGCAACTTGCTTCTGCTGCTATTAAGGTAATCTATAAGTCTCGGCCCCCTAAATCTTCGTGATCTAATCACTACTGCTTTGTGATCTAATCACTACTGCTCTACAACCCATTTAGAACCAGTTTCAGTTTTATTTTTGTTTATTTTCAGTACAGATAGGACAAAAACGCAACCCAGAAGTTTTTCCTTGATTATGTCTATTCCTATCGATATCAAAATCTGTTGCATAATTAGAATAGATTATAGGTTCTGATCGGCATCTACATATGGTATGTGCTGTATCGTTAATCTTAGACCAAATGGGTGGACTAAGCCATTGTCTTATTTGTATCAATAAGACAAAAGCTGACATTACAATCATTAAATTGATAAAGGGGCGATAGTTGTTGACTAAGAACTTTGTGTAAGTATGTACTTCGTTGATTAATCTATTTCAAAAGCAAAAAGATACTCCAGTGCCTTGGTATTTTTAGTACTCACAGAACTAGAGTAATACTTTCAAAAACGCCTTTGAAACCATCCAATACGGTCCGAATTGGCTTTAATTTGTTGAAACAACGTCGACGTGCTCAAGAAATTTCCTGATTATGGTAATATAAGCCGAAATGAAAGTGTGGGTATCCTTCCAGTTCCGGTTATGAATTCAATACAATAGAGAGGAGGAGATTTTTTGAAAGAAAAAATTCAGCAATTCAGCAAATTGTTGAGATCTGTGAGGATTTTATTGAATTATTTAATTATTAATTTTTTATTAATTAAAAAAAGGCAAGGTTTTTGCATTAGACAATGAGAAATCGTATCTGCTGAAATAAAAAATGGTAAAAAGGAGCGAACCTAGATGGGTTGCTTGTGGAATGCCAGAGAGCTAAAAAAATCTGAAATAGATTGATCAGGTCGGGACGTTTCTGTGCGATGGCATACTTCATTTCTGTAGCTGCTCACAGTAGACATGGTTTTGTTTTTTGAAAACAGCTCAAAGAAGACTGATCCTTTCCAGTCCCACGAAATTGACAGCATCACCTTCTTTTGGTGGAAGTCCGCCTTTGCTTGCCTTTCCGATGCTTCATCTCGCCTGCTCCAACTTTTTTTCCAGCTGACATTGTTGTAGATAATCCATTTCATCGCCCGTGATCATACGCTTCAAGAATGGATCGTTTTCTTGGCGTTTGGTGATTTCATCGCATACGCTTATGTGTTGCGTCTTTCAACTCATACGGTACCAAAATATTGAGATTCTTTGCGAAGCCAAGCGATTTCAAATGGCCGTGAACGTTTCCAATGGACACTTTTAGAGCAGTAGCAAGCTTTCGAACAGTTAAATGCTTATTTGCTTGCACCAATGCTTTGATTTTGTTGTCGTGAATCTCGAAAAATCCAACCGGAGCGATGAGCGCCTTTAATTGAAAAATCGCCATCATATCATCGGTCGTCGAACCATATCAGACACTGGTATTTGCCGATGATATTTTCCCTTGCCTCAGTTGCTTGCTTTCCTTTTTTGAAGAAATAATGCAAAATATGGCGAATATGGTCCTCAAAATTCTTCGTGTTCGAACAATTGCAAGCACAAAACTCGATCGAATCGAGACAATTTTGTTTGTTTTTTTTTAGGTTAAGTATCAACAACAAAACACGTGGAAATATTTGACATATATCACACTTAGATAGAAATAGACGCGGGCAAAGCCATCTACCGCAAAAAACCAAAATGACTTTTTAAATAACCCGGTAGATATACGTATATGATGGTATATGTATACCTCACCATTTTGATACTGCATTAGGTTTCATCATTGCCTTCCTCTATTCGTCAGGAATGTCTTCTGTATATCAAGCCTTGTCGACATAGTAGTTTGGCCGATATTGTTGGTGTTGGTAGTAAGAGTTCATCCGGTACGGGTATGTGTCAAGTCCTAATGCCTTCTGGTTTTCGCGCTTGTTATCTCAACCTTATTCCCGGATTTCGATGCATATTAATTTGTATGTGCATATGTACATATGTATGTATATATGTTATGTTGCTAGCGAATAACACCATCCATCTTTCCATCTTTTTAATTTGTCTTCGTCCGAAACTGGCGATAGTTACGGCACATCAGTTATTCTATTAGATCATGACATAAGGGATTGCCCATTTTCACGTTGAAAATAAAACAACAAAACGAGGCTGGTTTTCGCGCACTTTGCTGTGAATTATGTCGATTTATCTGCAGTATGATTCTACTGTGATTGTTTCACGGCGTTTGAGAAACGAGTAATGCACAACTCCTTCACTGGTCCACCAAACAGTCACCATTACCTTTCTCGGGTGTAGTTCAGCCTTGGCAAGTCATCTGGGAGGCTCGCTTTTGCTTAACCATTCCCCTGAACTTTTTCTATTACCGCACTTCTTATCGCAGGTGACAACACGATGCAGGAAAGGACTCACACGATAGCTGTTCGTTAAGGATATTGCAATCTCCAAACGTCGTAGCATATGTACCCAACTCTGTTTTTACACGGTAGATGCGTTCCTCAGCAAACCGTGTAAATACAAATCCGTGTAAAAAAATATATGCTGCATATGATATTTTTGGGAACCGCAACTTTTAAAAATCGTGTAAAATGAAAAAAAAATGTAAATATTTGACTTCAAAACCGTGCAAAAAAAATGATAAAATGTATATTATGTATTTAGAAAAAAAAGCAATTCATTTTTATTAATGAAATCCGTCATTAAACATTGTTTTTTCGACTTCTCCAGCTGCTTAAATAATTCTTGATATCCAGGATCATGAGTAAGGAAATGATGTTCCAAATTTACAGCAAACTTCAATTCTTCGCGTATTGTATCAGCCGTTAACAGCTGACATTCATCTTCAACTTCGTCATTTTCCGAGTCATTTTCTTTGTTGTCATTAACTTCATTTAAATTCTGCTCATTCAATGGACTTTCAAGAATCAATTCATCGATGTCAACTGTTTGCATGTCGTGAAAACCGTGGCGAATTTTATTTGATAAAGTTATAATTTCAGTGTATAGAGCTGATTTTTATATTACACAACTTTCACTTTTAACGCATAAGGCCAAATTTTTTTGCAATAAGCATTTAAAGTAGACTGACGCAGTTGTTTAATAGCGTAGGAAGCATGTGTAATACACTCCAAAATTGTAAAGTTTTTCCATGCTTCTAGAACCGTTAGATTTTTTCTTCTATAGAATCTAAAGTGTATTTAAACGCTTGTTTTATGTAGTACATTTTGTATGCTGATATAATCCCCTGACCAAGTGGCTGAATCAGCGAAGTGGTATTAGGCGGCAAAAATAGCAATTGAACATTTGGATGATCAAGCACTGGGTGGCTAGCCGCGTTGTCAATGAGCAAAAGTATTTTGAAGTCCAATCCTTTTTCTTCCATATATTTGAGGACTTCAGGAATAAAGCAATTGTAGAACCAATTTATAAACAAATCTGCCGTCATCCAAGCTTTTTATTTGCCATCGAATAAATTGGAAGTTGTGTAATGTTTTTTTACCTTTCAAAGCTCGAGGTTTAAGGGATTTGTTAATTAGTAGCGGCCTTAACATTTTATCATCAGATGCGTTGCTACAAAATAAAAACGTTACTCGATCTTTGGCCGCCTTAAAGCCACTAGCTGACTTTTCCAATTTTGCTATATTGGTTCTTCCAGGCATTTTCTTCCAGAATAAACCCGTTTCGTCGGCATTACAAAATTTGATCTGGAGTATAGCCACCCATTTCAATCGCTTTTTTCATTTTATCCGGAAAACTTTTTGCAGCGTTTTCATCTGCTGATGCTACTTCACCTTTTAGTTTTACATTGTGAAATGCATGCCTTTGTAAAAAACCCGCCATCCATCCCTCACTTGCATTAAATGCCAATTGTTCCGTTGGCTAACGACTTGTTGATGGTTCCAAATCCTGCAGATGGTTGTATAATCTAAGAGCTTCTCTTTTATAATTCTCCCACTAACTGGTATTCTTTTTTTCTGCAAATCTTCCATCCATAACACCAGAAGTTTTTCGGTTTTTTCTTTTACGGGATTTCTACAATAAGATGATATTTTCGAACTGAGTTTTGATCCAGAAATTACTGATTGTCGAATAGAATTCTCATTTTTTCGAATTGTTCTTATAGTCGCTTCACTTAAATTAAAGGCTTTACCAACAGATGTGGCACCTTCACCTCTGTTTAATCTGTCTAATATTTGTACTTTGATTTCTAACGATATTGCCTGTCTCTTCGAAATATTCCTTTCTTCCTTCGACATTATGTTTGCAAGATTACTATGAAACAATGTAAAAAACTTACACTCCGTACACTTCTAACACAAAATAGAAACTGACATTCGAACTGCTCCGATTAAACAGATCTTCATAAACACACACGGATAAATTGCCGTTAAGAATTTTGATGTGTATACTGAATTGAATTTTGCAGATGTACATAAGTATGAATTAGCTGAAACGCACTTGGAAGAGTAAGAAAACTTTTTTTGTGAATCGTGCTAGATCGAAAAATCCGTGTAAAAAAGGAAAAATAATTTATTTTTGCGAATCGTGTTATTTCAAGTTCGCGTAAAAAAGATCGTGTAAAAACAGAGGTGGGTGTACTCGCATGCTGGTGTTAAGAGGTGGGGTACCCATCTCTCCAGTTTTTTTTACCTTTCCGATGGCTGACTGAAAAGTGACAACTTATAGTTGCAGTTGAAACTTTAAACTTTGCAGAAAGACAAATAACAGCCGTAGCTGGATTTTCTTTCTTCATTATCAATAACCTGCTCTGGTCTTCTTTCCTGAACTTAGTAAAACAGTTTAGTACGGTTCTCCCGCTACACGTACCCAAACCAAAATCACAGTTAATTTCTCGACTCGTTGCAGCTGCGGCCATTTTTTTTTTTTTTGAATTAGAAAATTGGCCTTAAATGGATTGGTGAAATCATTTTCTATGTAACGAAAAAAGATAACTTAATGAACTAATAGTACATTTTTTTTTACCGTTTGAAAGGTTAAACTGCTCTTTTCTATAAAATTGAACTTTTTTTTGTTGTACACAACCTCACGCCACAAACGATCACTTTATGAATGATCAGGAAATCGGTAAGTTCATTTTTAACGACGCGTTTGCTGTTGAACTTGCTTGCAGTTTGAGCTGTGTCAGGCTCAGGACACAGATACCGAACACTTTTCTGTTATTTATGGCATAAGAGAACTCTTGTTCCCCACTGGCTGCTGTGTCAGCTATACCGCGAGCTTTTATCTGTTTTCGCTCGTCAACCTGCCTTAGAAAGCCATACCGTACGTCCTCCTTTCAGCTGACTGACATTTTCTTTTCGCCGCGGATGTGAAAACAGTTTTCACAGTATTCCAATGGTCATAAGTGGTAGCTTGTATTAAATTGCCGCAGAAGATAGTCTCTTAGGTACATACATATGTAGTTTACTTTGTCGATGACGAACCTGTGGTGGGATTAGTCCCTTGTATTGCGCTCTCGATTGATTGGTTGACAGTTTTTGTGTATCCATGGCATCTATTTATTTATTTATTTATTTTTTAAATATCTCAATTAATTGTTTTATAACTTTTATTAATCAAATACTTTTTTTTTACAGCATACGAAGTTGTACGACGAATGTGTACGTCACAATTACAAATAAATTTATTTATGGTCGATCATGTGTGCATGATGGAAAGTTCAGGCAATGGACATATGTGCTTTTGTGAGGAAGATATGTGCAATTCTAGTAAAAATTTATTACCAACTTTTGATAATTTGATTTTCATTATGTCAGTCACTATTTTCATTTTAGTTTTCAGTCTAAATCAAAATCGATTACATGTTCAGTTCATTCACAGGTAGAAAGACAATTTTCAAATATTGTATTTAGTTTCCCAACTAATTCATTTTTCAAATTTATTAGATTTGTTGAATTTTTGATAATAATTATTTTTGTTCTTAATTAGAAAAAAAAACTAACAAAACATTATTATTTACTAATCACAGCAATGCTTGAATTTTACAATACAGAATTGTTAACATTTTCTTTTGTTTTGTAGTTAGCGTTTTTCTTTTAATTGTTGTAAGAAAGTAGTGGATGAGAACAATAAATAACTAAATTAATAACTAAATAAATTAACAATACTTATGCAATCCATCTGAGGATAAAAAAAAAAGGAAATAAAATTAACAAGGAGACCAAATTAAAACGGTCTGTTGTTTCCAAAATCATTTAACTACTTTTATAATTTTAAACTTTATAAACAAAACAAATAAAATTTCCATACAAATCGCATGTTGTTATATAGCATGGAGTAGAATTGATTTTCACAATCATTTATAATTTTGTTGTAGAGTAAAATAGTTTTTTTAAAAAGAAAAAAAAAAGAAAAAAACTAACAAATTTTAAGAACAAGTACATATTGTTTAATGGAATGCTCATGGTTATAGAAATTATGTAAATAGCACATATACATAGTGTAATTTAATTTTATTTTTATATTTAGAATATTCATATTATAGTCGTATATCATTAGAAAACACATTTAACTTTCAATGAAACAAAACAAAATGGTGATCGTAATAATAATAGCAAAACAACAAATCCTCGATAAGGCATAATTTTATATCATTACATATATAGAAACTCATATCATAGCATAATAAATCTAAAGAGAATGTTTACAACAACAAAAAAAAACCTATATGACGCGTTAGTTTTAATATTTTAAATAATTTCTTTTCTTATTTTTAGTTTAAGTATATTTGAAAAGATTTGCACATTTAAAGTTGAAAAACAAAAAAACAAGAAAACGAATAAACTACGTAGTTTTTGTTTTAAAACAAAAATGCTCAGAGCTCTCGTAACATGAAAATAATTATTATTTAGGGAGGACAAACTTGTAACTCAAATTGTTATACAAGAAATTGGGTAATACAAGCATGGATCATGGCTATGAAAGTCTGCAAAAATTTCGATCAGTGGGAAGAGAAATGTTTTTTTTTTCTAAAGTTTCAGCTAAGTTTAAATCGAGGCTTTAGGCATTTTGAATTATAGGCTTGCAGCTATTGCAAATAAATTGCGACGCAGTGCCATTTGAACCATTAATTTATCATACAGCTTTACTGGCTTAAGGAACAATTTGTCATTATATCTCGCCTTCCAGTACTGCTAAGCTGGAAACCTAAAAAGGTTTCAAATCTAATTCAGACCTCCACAAAATAATTTTTGAAGTGGAGAACTTTTTGTACAATAAGAAATGTACATACAATATACTGAATTTTTTTTAATTTTTATACACAGATTAGTTTTTGAATTGGGGTGATGAACCCTGGTATTTTAAGTTTGCCTTTATATTGTATATATTTGTGCTTGCATTAGACTAAATGTCTCCAAAATCATTTTTGCTGTGTACATTAAAGACATAACATAGATGGGAAATCCGAATATTTGTACATAATAATAAATCGTACAACTACAAACTTGCTTGATCCAAAAAGTTGTCTGTAGACTGCTATGAAATCAGCAAAAAAAGAAGGCGGCATAATTTATTCTGGATTTAGAACAAAATGTATTACGCTTTTTCAGTTTTTTTTTTTTTAGAAAATCAGCGCACTCCAATTGATCGATTACTGATGCATAGCTTACCGCCTTGCATCTGAACTAGCATATGCTCCATAAACTAAGCTCAGCATGTGAAACTCGATTCATTAAGCGGGAAAAATTTCGCTTGGCGCTTAAACTTCGAAATGACGCATGATTTTTAGTCAACTTTCAAGCGGCACCGATCTGAAATTTTTGTGGATAAGAACCCGATTGGCCCGACGAGTTGCTTGCGAAATTATGGGCGCCACACTTACGTCTTACTGGCATTTGTTAGTCGAAGGATATTTAATGTTTTGAATTAAATTATCTTAAGTACACTTTCCGACAAGATGTTAAAACGTTGCATTCTCAGATTGTTTGAAGTTCCAATTAGCTGAATTTCGTGTTGTTTGCCTTTAAGCTTAGGGTATATGCAGATATAAGGGCTACCACATGAACTTATTCACTAGACCTCCCCGCTGATCTTATTCGCTTAAGATTTTGAATTTTTTCATCCTGTAGAATGTAATATACTGTTGAAAACGCCTCAGCTTAGATTTGCAAAGTTTATTTCCTACCCGTTAAAGGTTCTTCATTTAAAATTCGTAATCGGCTTCGTTGAGCTTGGCTGAGCTCTAACGTTTTAATAAAAATTAATGAAGGGCTCGCAGCAATACTGTGTGAGTTTTTTAGTCGTCCGTCTGCAATGAACAATTTATCAGCTCCAAATATTTATTTCGCACTTACTATATAATGTAAAATATTAAAAGAAAATTTACTCTCAACGTACAGCCGTTCTTCTCCTAAGACGTCGGAGCATTTTTAACTCATCAAAATATCTTTTGGTCCCATTTTTAAGCTGTCTCGAATTTCATGACTGAGATCAGAAAATATTGTTTGTTAAAAGATTTTGTTCTTTCGTCAAATGTAACTAAACTGGTTCAGTTGGTGTGGTTTTCTTTTTTGTACCTTGCAAGTATACTTTGCAGTTTATCTCAGTTCAATGTTTTTCAGTTCCGTTTGCAAATTACAGGAGTATACACAGCACAAAAATATGGTGCATCTGTATAACACAAATTCTGGACCCATTCCGTCCCATCGCTGTTTCATTCTTGTTCCATCGTTTACAAGTCGCTTCCGATGAGGCCATTTTGGGAGGGACTGATTTCACAGACCTGTTTTTGCGGTAAAATCTGCATTCAATAAAACTGATCGTGTTCTATCTATATTTGTTATGTTAAATTCACAGTGGAATTATCACCGGAATTCATTCTACAAAATTTACAACTTTTATTCGTAGACGGCAGGTACTGCTCTTAGTCGTATAGTGGAAATTCATTCAAATATGGAGATCAAAAGCATTTTGTGGCCGCTGTATATACGTACCTAGTTACTTGATTTTTGAAATATTTTTGTACAGGGCTGGATATCCACATATGCATCCCATGGATCAAGTAGTAGTATATTGGCTTCCCAATCAGACGGTTCGGAGTTCAATACCAACCGCGACTAAAAACTAGGCAAATGAATAGTTGCCTAAAATACAACAACAAGTCAATCTGCACTAATAATTTAGTCTCCCAATTAAATGCTGGATGCCACCTATGGAGCGAAATAACCACTGAGCCCCCAAATATCTTTCTCTCTCTCTTTATCCAATTTTCCAAAAACTTAACACCGGCTCCGGCATTTTAACAGTAGTGATAAGTTAATTTTTTAAAAAAATATATTTATTTCAGCTTCGAATTTTCAGATTCTTGCTCTCTAACATTCCAGTATATGTGTCTATTTTAAGTCTGTTATAACTTTTGAACTTTAACATTATTTCTGCAAGGTGATTTATCAATATTTAGCATGCTATAATAAAATGTCCTCTTTTACTGAAAAAATTAAGGCTTCTTTCGTCGTTTATGACGGATTCCAAGACTTCCTAAGCCAAGTTATAAGTCCTTTCAATTAGTCGGTCCTATTCACCGAACTCAGCCTCTCAATGAGAAAGAAGAACTTTTACAAACTGTGATTGTGACGCATATGTCTAAACAGTTTATTATGGAACAAAAATTGTGCTGATGAGCACAGATTCACAAGTCATCAGATTTGTCATGTCAAAACAGCCACTCGTACATGCATCTTTTCAAAAATTTAAACTTTCAGAATTCAAAACAGTTCATATTTTAGCTGCACAGGTTGTAGATTTGCAAGCGCATTTAAGTCTGATAAAATGCTTTAACATTATGTTGGAAAAGTTATATGATATTGCGTACTTTTGTCTAAATCTCTTTTTATGACCACTTCTATTTGAAGCTATATTTCCTAAGTTTTTCCTTGCTGTTGAGTCTTTTTGGATACAAATGAAACCTTTGTATTTTGATTATTTCAAATCAGTTGGCCGATTCAATGGTAATTACCTGGAGCTTCAGGCCTTCACAATATTGGTTGGCTACTTCTTGATCGTGAGACAACCATAACCCCTTGTGAATAGTGAGATAAAACCGTGTGTTAGGTAGGCGCTTAAGTTACGATTATCAGTCCAAAGAATATTACTCTACTTTCGTGGACTCTGAGCATATAGATTGTGCTCTCTCTAGGGCCTTTTAACAGTATGGATACCACAGGGTAATTTTTAAATACCCATAATTTGGCTGGTGACAGCCATAGAATACTTGTTTTACTAATGATAACCGTATAGTTTCCTTTCGATCGCCTGGTTCAGCAAATGTTGGGATAAGCTCACATTTCTCCGCGTAGTGCTTACCCAGTCCTACTTTAAGGAAAACAAACTATTGTAATTTTTGAGGAAAACAAATTATATAAAACATAATTTAAACGCTTACATTTATCATTCTTTAGTTTCCAAATAAAATAGAAATGGAGACGCAGTTTTTATTTTGAAATGCATAATCACTGCTGTTATTTTGCTCTAACAAAGTATGTATTGTAGTACAAGATACACCACCACCACAACAATACAGTGGAAGTCAGAATAATAAAGATAGTTTATACAATGATGGAATGATTAAAAGAAAAATATACTACATACGAGTACATTATGTATTTGCTTTTTTATTTACCGCATATTTACTTGTCCCTTTCTACTTGGGCGCGCCACCTTAGGTGAGCTCTTCTTCTACTGCAGGCCGGAGCATTGGTGTCCATTAGCTCTATATGTCCTAATCATCGAAGGATTTTTCTCTCGAAACTACTGAAGATACCTTCATATGCTTTCGATAGAGATCATACTTCAGCACCATAAAGTAGGATTGGGATGATCAAGGTCTTATATAGAGTCTCTTTAATTTTCGGGATAGGACCCTACTACTCAATTGTCTTCTTAGACCAAAGAAACAGCGTTCAGCGAGAATGATTCTTCGTTTTATTTCCCCTGAGGTGTTGTTAGCAGAATTGATAACAGACCCAAGGCAGACAAAGTTCCTTACTACCTCCAAATTGCAGCTGTCAACTGTGGCATTCTGTCCCATTAGTCGGTGTTGTGTGTCCCTTCTTTTTGACAGCATTTACCGCTAAACCTATTTTGGGTGCTTCCGTTTCAATGTCAACGAACGCAGCAGTGACAGCCAGTCGTATTCTACCAATTATGTAGATATCATCGTCGTACTCTAGTAGTTGTAGAGACTTTTGAAGGATTTTGCCTCCAGTGTTCATTTCTGATTGCCGCACTATTCTTTCAAGAATGATGTTAAAGAAGTCACGTGGCAGGTTATCATCGTCTAATCTGCCTGACGGCGGGACGTTGAGCTTCTTCGCCGTTATACAGTCAGGTTTCCTTCTTCAGCTCTGCAGGTTTCTGTATGGGTCTTCTTGCCTTAACACGTTCTTTTTACCTGTTGGTAAAACTTCCGTACGTTTCTCCTGGAGTACAACCTCTCAATAACTTCGATCGCGTGCTTCTCGTGCTCTTTTTTCTTCTTCTGGCACTGGTCTTCGGTACTTGATGCTAGCAGCATAGGAGTTGTTCAGAGATTTCGGTATATGCGTTCGGAAAAGATTCTGGCGGTCCCTTGCGATTGTAGCTTTTCTACGTCATATTTTCTCAAAGTAGTTCTTCTTTGCTGTGGTGCTTGGGAAATCCACATTCGCATCATGGCTGCATCAAGGTGGTGATCCGCGTTAATGTTGACTGCCCGGAAGTATGGAACGTTCAGAATATTGGAGGTATGCCTTACGTTTATCGCAAAAAAATGAATTTGATTTAGAGTTTAATGATTCGGAGGCCGACCAGACCTCTTGTGTATATTGAGATGAGGAAACCGTGTGCTTGCTATAGTACTTTTTAGTCCCGCAGCACAGTCAATAAACCTAAGTCCGTTGCCAGACGTGGTTTCGTGTACCACATAGAACTATGATAATACTGCATGAACTTCTGTTTAGTGCTAATATAAGTGGGCTTTCAAATACCTAAGTCCTGTCATTTTTAGGGAATTACTTAAAGATCTTATCGAAAAAGTCCCACTGACTTCATTGGTGTCATCGTAGTTTTCTACCATAAGAAAATGATTCGGTATCTGTTTGATATTGTTCCTGAATTTTTCGATAGATCTAGTCTTTTTGCATAATTTGAAGATTTCCGAGAAGTCCGCTTCGAAACCAGCCCAGAACTTTTCATCCTCATTTTACTATTGTATTATTATTTTTTTAATGGCAGCATTACAAATATAATTTTGGATTACAAAACACATGCGCAGATTTCCTGTGTACTGCAAAGCGTGCATCTCTATACGTATAACACTCGTGCATCGCATTGATTCCTGTCATCTGAAAATTGACAGCTGATATGGTTCTCAACATTTTGCTAATCTGTTTGATTTATAGCTTACAAATTTCCAAGCAAAAATAAACCTAGACGATTAAAAAAATAAAAAGGCAGAAAGAAACGTAGACAAACGGTTGAACTTCAAAAGTCGATAACACCCATCGCCCAAAATCGTATATTTTTATTTCTTGTCTTGTGGTCACATTGGATTTTGCAGAAAATTTAGAAATAGTAACAAACTTGCAGCTAATGTGATGTTTACACAATGCTTGTTTTATTTACACTACTAAAAAATTCTGCACATGTGTTTTAGCTCTAAGGCTTCTGATATTTGCTAAACTGCGATCATTGCTCCTATTGCACTAGCTTTGTTCATTGTCAGCTCCAGCACGCCTAGCGTGTACTACAAACGCACTTTTCTGCTCCCTGCCAACCTATGTTTGCATTAGAAGTGTAATAAATGCTTTGCACTACGTTGTTTGTGCGTCATAACTAACGAACTTGTGTTTGGAGCAGAGGTAAGAAAAAAAATGCTGCAGAATTTCAAATATCACCTGACGTTGTATATACTCGTACCTTGGAGTACTCAAAAATCATACGAATTGGATAATAAATGCATAATAATCGCTCAGGAGGAAGTTGCCATTTGTTGCACGATAATGCCATAATAATAAATCGCATTTTAACTGTTAACTACTCACCGTATTCGCCTGATTACGCACGGTGCAATTTTTACCAATTCATAAAAATGCACTTACAGATGGAAGGAAAGCGGTTTGTGGACGTAGAAGCCATCAAATGTACCTGCATCCTGAGGGACATTCCGGCCGACTATTTTAAAAACACATTCGGTATGCTTTTAGACCGTGCAAATAGCTGTATTGAGTCGGATGGAGACTATTTTGAGTAAAAAAAATTGGTTTTGCCAAAAAAAACCTTTTGTTGTTCTTAAAAAGTCCTATTTACTTTGGAATTCACCTTTGTATAGGTGTATTTACAAATTCTGCCAATTTAATACAGTTTTAAATATGTTTTGTAGGTATGATTTTGACGGAAGAAAACCAAAATTTATATATTTCTTTATTATGTGACGGTAGGCTGCATCTTAAAGTTTTGACAGCCACAATATTTTTTCATGCGCACTTGGTACATGTTTTCATACAGGTAGCGAACAAACCCTTTTTGTACGACCGTCAACAGTACTCGAATTATACATTTAGTGTTTATTTACTAAGACTAATTGATTTCTCAAATTTTGCTATAAAGTCGGTCTTTAGTGCAAGTCATTTGATGCGCTTTTTGGATAAAGAGGACTAGGTAGTTTCTCTGTCCTTATTGATTTTTACTTCGTGTCACTTCGTAAACGTCTGAGGAGCCAGATAACAGTTTTGATTGTAACAGTGGATGAGAAAGAGTTTTTCAGTTCTCTTCTGAATACTTAGGAAGCAGGGAATATTTCATATTTGCTTGGATATTGGATATAAAGTAAATACCGAACAAAGTGTATATAGAATTGGATCACTGCATCAAAACGGATGTCGCTTTTTTTCTATCTGCATTGTATAATATTAGAGAAAACTGACAAATGGGTAATTTAACAAATAAATCCTCAAACCAGTCTTCCAATTATGAGCTTATTCCCTAATGTTTGCTTTGCTTATCCTTTAGTTTATCTCCGATTTTTAATTGGCGCACATATACACATAATACATATTGTACATACTCGTAAATATATCTTTATCGATAACGACACTGACATTTTTTACTCCGTGCACTGTATGAATTTTTAGTAGAATTTAGACCCAACAGTCACTGGCATCAAACACTACAGTATTCTCTCGCACTCAAGCATGACCATTCATTCAAATTCTACTTCAAAACGTATCCTTCAACTCAATATTCAGCTTTATATTTTCTCTATCCTTTCTGTTTTATAGTTTATAGTTTTCTCCTTTTCAAAAATAAAAACCAAATATAAATTTTTACTATGGCTAGCTATCGGCTTTACAGTAAACGCTAAGCAATCTTTGCAAATATTTCATTTAAAAGCAATACTAAGCATATACTTTTTAAAAAATAATATTGTCATTTGTAATCTATATATGTATATTTCAATAAAAAAAAAATCAACAAATCGTGTCAGCAAAACAAAAATCAACCGCAGATGAATGATGCATTACAATGCAGCTCAAAGTAACCATAGATTCCTCACAATACAAAAAGCACTATCTATCTACTTATACTCATAATTCATTTCGAATGATGATTATGACGATGATGTGGAAAATTTTGAAAAATTAAATTTTTTTCGTCTTCCAAAAAAAAAACAAAACTAACTAACTATTGTTGTTTTTATATGATTTTGTGTATATTCTAGTTTTGTGTTTACGTTTCCACCTCAGTGTCTTGTCACTAAGCACCAATCTGCATAAACTTTAACATCACATTCACTTCTAGTTGCCCATTATTGATTCCTATAAAATTTAAAAAAAAAACAAATGAAAAACTTTTCTCTTTTATTTTTTGTTATTTCCATTTTCTACCATTAAATGTAATTTTTTTTTTAACAACTCGGCTAACGAAAAAAATTTATACATCAATTTGAATTTAAATCAATAAAAAAAAAAAACAAAAGTTGTATACCGAAATTAATGGGAAATATTTTTTTCTATTTGAGAAAACAAAAACTTAAGACAAAAATATTTCCAAGCTATACAAAAATAAAAACCAAAAAAGGTGCTTTTTCACATACGATACCACTGGTCTGATTCAAATTTTTTCATCATGTACCACCATCGTTCCATGTGTAGCCACATAATACAATAATTTAAAAACGAAAAAAAAAACATTTTACCTACATAAAATGTAAATAATTCGACCAAGCTTCGCAATCATAATTAAATCAGCTAAATAAAAAAAATAATAATAATAAAAACAAACCAAATTTACCAAAATGAATTTATATTTTTTATGAAAATGCTTTCTTAAAACGAAACGACTTATCATAAAAAATATAAAGCAAAACAAAAATGATTTGTTAATTTGCGACGACACTTTTTTCCAAAAAAAAAAAACAAAAAAACAAAAACAATATTGAACAAGAACTACAATAAAATAAAAATAAAAAAAAATCATTAAACAACTTCAGCAAGAACAACAGAAAAGAAGTAATTTTTGAATTACTTCAAGAATTGAATTTAAAAAAAAAAAAACGTTTTTTATAAATCAATTTGTACAGCAAAATGAGCCTAACGGGAAGCAAACAACAACACCCAACACAGTGATTTATATTTTTTTATTTACCAAATTGCAAAATAGTTATTTTTTCCTATTTTATAAGTAAGAAATTACAAAGTATTGTAAAGTGAAGTATAACATATATTTTCCAGTTGTTATGTAACTTAAGCTTTAAAATAATCTTAAAAATATATGATATATAACAAACAAATTCTTATAATATTTTTCTAAATGAAAACAAAAAAAACAAAAAACGCTCTTACACCAAATACATATTTATCTAGAACTAGAAATCATTCTTAACAAAATGTAGTCTTACATATCTCACATTGAATTTTAGATTTATAGTACGCTACAATACATCCTTTCAACAATTCTTAAAAAAAAAAGAAGTTAAAAACAAATATAAGAGCTTTATGAAATTAGTTACAGATTTAATTTAAACTAAAAATTTAAATAATTAAAAAAAAAAACAAACTAATTGTAAGATATCCACATAATAACACAGATATATTGTTGCTTAAATTCATAATTTAAAAATAAAAATATTAAAAATATGAGCCCAGTGCTATGTAAAGAACGATTTCAATGAGAAGGCATACTTCAGAAATATAATATATATATATTTATTTAGTTAGATTTATTATTATTAAATATATTTCTTCAGAATGAGGTCATGTTTCATGTATTGGTAATTGAAAAAGAAAAATGATTGTTAATGAATGATGTTATGAAGATGAGAATGTTTTAAATTTTGCAAATGCAATTATTGTATTTTAAAAAAAACTAATTTGTGAAAAAAAGTCCGTATTGATTAAAAAACATATTATAACGATTATATAAAGCAAATCCAAGTGTTTTCTTTTTTAATTGGTTTCAGTTTCTTTGCACGAGCAATACAAATGTCCATTTGATCGATGAACCATTTGTGGGAGTATTATTCATACTTAAAGAAAAAGTGTAAAGAAGAAGTAGGCTGTTTTACATTCACCTTTGCCTCCTATAGAAAATCACATCTATCAAATTTCTGCGCTTATATTAACACAAGAACTTTAATTACTTTAAAGTAAATGTTGCCCTACAATTAATTTGCCAAAAGTTATTGAAGATTAAAAATATTTCCTTTATTTTTAAAAAAACTTCAAAATTTGATTTTTCTCATCGTTTTTTTCTCAAAAATTTAATAATATGGTATATCGTGGATACTGTATGATAATCGCAAAAGATCTGGGCAGTGGTTGAATGCAGATGAAAAACCAACCAAAACACACCCCCAAGCCCGATCTTCACCCAAAAAAGTTATGATGACAATTTGATGGACATCGAAAGGACCTATGAAAAATTTCTTCAACCAAGAGAAACAATAAACGCTATCAAATATTGTGAGGAAATCGACATATTGCATGCCAAATTAGCTGAAAAGCAACCTGCGTTGGTCAATAGGCACGATCCGATCCTTTTGCATGACAATGTTAGACCCCATATCTCACAAGTAACGGTGCAAAAACTGTTGCAGTTGGGATTTGAAATTCTTCCGCATTCACCGTACTCTCCTGATATTTCCCCAACGGGTTACCAATTTTTCCGCAATCTGGATTCATTTTGCCGGCAGAAGGTCTTCCGGAACCGAGTAAAGTTCATAAAAGCCTTTGAAGTTTTCATTGCCTCAAAAAGTCAGCACTTCTATGAAAAAGGAATATTTAACTTTTCATCACGTTGGAAGAATGTCATAGATGCCAACGGATCCTATTTTGATTGAATAAAAATTTACGGAAAAATATAATAATATTGGCTTTTAAATGTTTACTATAAAATAGGACATTTCATGTGGTACAACCAATATGTTGTAGAGTATCCCTGGTGATTATCATCACTCGTGTAGAATTTGTTATTTATCGAGTTTATATAGTGTGTTGAAGTCATTGAGGTTATAAAGGTTATAAACCTCAATAAGTTATAAAGGTTATAAACCTCAATAATGAATTTTTTTTTTTTTAAATACGGTGCACTCTCGATAAAACCAAGATTAAACCACTCTAATTAAAACCAAGAGAGTTCACGTTAACAAAAGTGTTCACGTTGTCGAATGCCAAACAAATATAAAGTTATTTCATATTTACACATTTGAATTCATATTTTATTGTTGTTTTGTATATTAATTTAAGGGATATGACATTAAATATAAATTTGAGAAAACTGTTTATTTAAAAAAAATCAATCATCTTTGTTTGTGTCTTCTGTTTTTCTAATACTTGAAACACAGCTTTCTCCCTTAGACGTCTCAGTACGTTCATGTCATTTTAATCGACGCCTTCATGGCTAGCCCGATTTGCTGAAAATTTCAACTGCTTCACTCGGTTTAATTTTCTCCGGCGCCTCTGAGATGCAGTCATCGTCGTTGGACTCGTCCTCCTGTTCAATATCATTATCCACAATGTTTACGTCAATAACCTAATTCCATTCCTGGGCAATTGATAACGTGCATTCAGTCTGAAATTGTTAATAAGAACAACATTTTCAAATGTATCTTTGTGCATGTCTGCGCACTTTAACAAACCTCAGGATTTAAACTGTGAAGGAGATCGACAGTGTTGCACATTAAAGAGCGACGTTCAGCTACCCAGTTTTCTTTTAAAACTGCCAACGTCATGTTATCTTCGGGATCATCGTCATTTCCCGCAAAATCTAAAATATTGTTCCAGCACCTATCTAGGGTTCCTTCGCCGACACGACTCCAAGCGCCATCTAAAAGATTTATAGCTTTTTTCAATGTACACAATTTTTTTCATCGGCATGAGCCAATCAGATTGCGTCGCTCCTATTGAAGCTAGAAGGCTGTTTCTGTACTACAGCTTCGTGATTTTTATTGCATTCTGATCCATCGGTTGAATGAGCGGAGTAACATTTGGTAGCATAAACATTGCGAAAATTTGCTCATCGCCCGTTGTTAGTTCAGCTTCATTTGGATGGTAGGAGCGTTGTCGATTAGGAGAAGGGCTTTAATTGGCAACTTTTTCTATTTTAAAAATGATTTTACCTTAAAAAAAGACAAATTTTAAAAAAATGTATACGAAGTTCAAAGCAATCTTCACCTAAGAAACAAACGATCCATGAAACGACGTCATCCAGGGTGATTTTGAACTTTTGTAGTCGGTAGGGCAGTGAAAGTTCTTAAAGCAGCGCGAATTCTTCGCCTTTCCAATGACAAAACATTTTAAGCTTATGAGATCTTGTGGCGTTTGAGCAACACAAGAACGTGATTCGCTGCTTTTCCGACTTTACGCCTGGGGCTCTTTTTTCTAAACTGGACACGTACGTTTTTTCTGGCACAAGTTTCCAGAATAAGCCGGACTCATCAGCATTATGCAGCTATTCGTTGCACAACTCCAATTCGGCCATTTTAGCTTTAAGTTTTTCTTTAAACGCGTCCACCAGCTGTGGCTGCAAAGAAAGTTTTTCCTGTGATATTTGAAGAAGTCGAACGCCATATCTTTTTTTTAAAACCTTAAAGCCAGCCATCAATAGCGCAGAAATCACCTTCGTTTTCCTTAAATTTTAAATGCAGTTTTTTTGCTTTTTCCTTCAGCATTAAAGTCCTTACTGGCTAGTTCTTATCTCGCATACGGATAAACCAACGATACAGATCCTTCTCCATTTTGGGCAGCTCTGAAGTACGCAATGTTTTTCTTATTCCAGAATTAGAAAATGTGTCGTTTACGCATTTTAAAATCTTTTTTTTTTGTTTTAATGCAACAAATTATTGATTTAGCAACAACACGGGTTTCTTAAAACTCAGTTTAAAGCAGCAAATTCAAGACGAAATGCTCTATGCTAAGCCAAAATTGCAACTGAAATGTTTTGTGCGTTTTACACGCAACCACAAATAAAACGCATGGCTTACTATTAGCTTAAAGCAAACTATATATATGTATTGAAATGTATATCAATACAAGTTGAATACTCCTTTAGTACATTTGCTTATCTTCTAGATACACATTCACATTGAGCAAATAACTGCAACCTTTCTTGATCCTTCTTTCTCTGGCCTTCTTAGTTGGTCATGTATCTTTATTTATATAGGCCGCTTAGTTGTTGCAACGCTGCACTGATAAGCCCGGATGTCTTGCTGTCGTCCTTAACACATGTTCATATTTGAACAACATGCAAACATTGAAACGTTTATTGTTCATGTTATAGAGCTTTCTCGCCTTGTTCACGTTTTAGAGTAGTAAAACACAAAAAAATTTGTTCACGTTAGCGAGCGTGCATGTACTTGTAATCAGGAGCATCCTCATTTTAAGTGCCTATATTTATCGAGCTTTCTTATACTAGACTACATCCGTATAAGATTGTGCTGACGCAAGAATTGAAGCCGGACGATTTTAGACAACGCTGTGAATTCCCTAATTGGGGGCTAGAAATTTTAGCCGCAGATCCGGATTTTGGCCAAAAAAATCATCTGCTTGGGCGAGGCCATTTTTGGCTCAGCGGCTATGTCAACAAGCAAAATTTCCGTTATGGGAGCGAACAAATTGACTGTTGGTTTATGGCATGGCGGTATCATCGGACCTTATTTCTTTCGAAATGAGGAAGAAGACACGGTTACCGTCAATTGTCTCAGGTATAGAGCGATGTTAACCGATTTTCTGTGGTTAGACCTCGATAACATCGATATACCATATCCAAGCTGTGGTTCCAACAAGAGCGCTACATGCCATACAAGCGACGCAGCGCTCGAAGTTGTGAAGGAGAAATTTTTCAACTGGGTCATCTCACGGCTAGCCTTCATCAATTGGCCGCCGCGAACATTTAACACTACTCGATTATTTTCTCTGGGGCTACGACAAGTCCTTAGTCTACGCTAACAAGCCAACTACTATGGACGAGCTCGAGGCCAACATTCAACACGCTATTGCCGGAATAACACCGCCCATATTGGACAGGGTCATCAAAAATTTGACCGACCATTTGAAGCACTGCCAGTAAAGCTGAGACGGCCATTTGAATGTTATGCTATTCCACACATAATGGCATGAACGGAGTTTCAAAATAAAGCCAGAATCAATTTTATATCTCACACCGTTATTGTTTTATTTAAATTTTTTTTCCTATCGTTCTTGTCTGGTTACCCTTTATATTATATATAAATATTCTTTTACAACAGACCTATAAAATTAGCCAAACGGGAAGGCATGGTACGACTCGAGTTATAGAGGGGCTGTCAGGGTTAAGGACTAGTTTTTTGGGTCCTAGAAGACTGAACCGACAGGGGAAAATCGAAAATAGTTCAAACGAGCTAGGAATGAATGCAATACCTCGTGCAATTTCCAATACGACCGAAAACTATAGGCAAAAATATAGTGTCCAAAAGGTAGTAAAAAAGTTTGATCGTTTGCTAAAAACATTAGCACTTTAGCGCGTCAAAGATTTGATTGGACGAATCAACTTTTTCACTCATGTACCCGTATAAGAGTACTTAAAGATCTAAGCATACACAAATCCGCTGGTCCAGATAGTACACAATATCTCCCCTTCTTCTGAAGAGGTGTTCTTCCATGCTAACAAAAGCTTTTTTTTATCAATCCTACTCCTAGAGTCCAGGATTCTTTCCAGCGTTTGTCCAGCCTGTCCCTAAAAAATGCGAATCTTCTCTTTCCTCCTATAGACCCATTGCACATACATCATTTCATCAAGGTCATGGAAACGCTGATAACCCATCAGCTCATGAAATATCTCGAATTACGTAAAATCCTCAATGACCAGCAATACGGTTTTCGTAGCAACAAGTCGACTGGTGATTTGATGGGATGTCTCACTGAGAAATGGAACCAAAGCGTACATCAATCTGGCGAAAGGAACATAGTAGCACTTGATATTTTGACAGAGTTTGACATCAGGCTCTTTTGTCGAAAATGCGTGCATTTGGGATCGACAAATCTCTTCTTCAATGGATTATAAATTACCTTTCGGAACGGTCAATTCAAGTCTGATGTTCACAAAATAAATGCTGGTGTACCCTAGGGCTCCGTTCTGTCCCCGGCGCTCTTTCTAATCTTCATCAATGATCTCTTGTCTGCCACTTCTAATCTAATATATTCCTTTGCTGACGACATACTCTCTGCTTTTCATATTCGTTCCCGGACACACGTCCCTGATCTTTGTCTGTAGAACGGGAACGCCAGCTTATGTTAAACTCATTAAATCCAGACTTTAACAGGATAACTAACTGGAGAATTATCAACAGAGTATAATTGAGTGCTTCCAAAATACAATACCGTTTTGTAACCTAAATATTCAGCCATTATCCATGAATCGCACCTACATCATCGAAACCGAAAAACTTTCCATTCTAGGTATGTGTGTCAATGACAACTTGTCGATGCTTAATGTTGCCAAAAGTGCTGTGAAAACTCTAGGTTTCCTCAAACGATGTAAGAAATATTTCATCCCTTAATCCAGCTTCAGTCAATTGGCAGCCTCTAACACCGACGAAATGTCTCCTATTTCACCTTGTTCTATCGCTATTTTCACCGCCAGCAGCGTTTCGCCTCTTGCCAGCAGCGTTTCGCTTCTTCAAACTTTTAATCGTAACACACGTCCCAACATGAGTGCTCATAAGTTTACCCTCAAGCCTACTTTCGGACGTACATTAAAATATCGCGTACAACTCGGTTATGGAATGCCCTGCCAAGCTCTTTATTTCCTAGTCATTATAATCTGCAAACATTCATTCCTCCATAATTTCAGAAAAATCATTACATCCACAAAAACGTACTGTTTAGTGTGGTTTTTGGGCTGGTGGAATCATTGCTCCATTTTTGTTCGAAGATGCGAATGAAAGGGTTGTAACTGTCAATGGAGCGAGCTATAGAGAAATTATTGAAAATCTTTTGTGGCCTCAAAATAGACACAGGCGATCTTTATTTTCAACATAATGGAGAGCTACGAGTCACACAACATGTCCAAACATTGAGTTATTGCGGTCTTAGTTTCCAGGCCGATTAATTTCAAATAATGGTTAAATAAACTATCCATCTAGATCATGCGATTTATCACCATAAGATACTTTCTTTGGGCTTTTCTGAAAAGTAAAGTCTATGTGGATAAGCCAAAAATGGCACAGCTCAAAAAAAATATTTCGACCGAAATTGATGAACTTAATGTGTGAGAAAGTCCTTGAAAATTTTGAAATACGCATGAGAGCCTGTAGACTTACACGTGGTGGACATTTAAACAGTCTGCAGAAGTACTCATAACCCTTCCAGATTTGGAGCAAGGATTGTGTCTCTACTATCACGTTACTTTCTCTATCACTTAATGTTTCTGTTTATTAACGTTATTGAAAGTCTTTTCACCTTTTGGTAGAATTTCTGGACATCATTTCTGCATAAAACCTCAACGTTGCATCACTGGAGCTCTCTTCCTTCTTTTCGTTTCTAAGTTCACGATTAGTTCTCGTTCTTTTTTAAAATGTCACTTTGAACACATGGGCGTAGTTTGATCTAAAAATCAACCTTTGTCAAAGGTCCTTTTTTTCTGTGGAAGGGTGCGCAAATGTAAAGCTTATGTTGGCGAATTTACCCTTGATCCGGATTCTAATCAGGCATTCGTTCAGATGACAGTAGATAAAGACCTTTTTCTTAAATCTTCCTCTGGTGACAAATTCACATCTAAGCAAGCGACATCTTCTGTTCTCTAGAAATATCACCGTTTGTCATGCTTCTATGGGAATGATATCCGACTTATAGGGGTACAGAATCTCTATATCGACAAATTTGTGATGCCAAAAAGTCCTCACATGACCTAAACTGCGAACAGTCGAAGTAGCACAAATGAGGCTACATCTACCTCAGACCCGACGTTGACTAATCTTGCGTGTGAACTAAAGATCAGACAGGTGCCACTTCGCAGTTCCGAGCGATAAATTACAAATGCGTGGTCAGACCTAGCGTACTGCAATATGGTGATGTTTGTCTTTAGTGACTTTCCCCCTTCTGCATATTACAAACTTCTGATCAAGATGTCCTTAAAGCCGTGCAAGGTACAGCTCAAACTATATTGTAAATATTATTTGAAATAGAACAAAATTTGTTGGCAAATTGTGTTACATTTCAAAGATTTATCCAAGCGGAAATCCTGTTGAAAAGACAAATTTTGTTTTCATTGTTCACCGCTACTTGCGCTACAATCTCTTGCAAGGCGCTGTCATCTTGACAGTTCAAACTTTTGTTTTGGCTTGTTGTTTGCATTCGAAAAAGCAACCGACAGAAAATATAAATCATAAATAAAAATGGAAAATTCGGAAAATATTGCTCCGGCAAACGAAATTAAAGACCAGCTCAATGTAGAAGAAGAGAGAGAACCCACCAAAAAGATTAATAAAAAATCCTTTAAATATAAAAAGGAAGAGAATGGGTAAACTTACCAGAACACTCTAAGGATTCAGCATTAACAAATATTTTCCATTTATAGAATAATATTAAGAATTCACCACACAGTTCAAGAAAACAACAGCATTGTGAGAATCCGTTTAGTGATAGGTTGCTTCAATGAAACAAAAAGGGAATTGGTCACCATCGACAATAGGTGATTAGCATTATCCCCAGTTGATTACAAATAGAAACAAAGTCTCTTCCAGGGGGAATATATTCATCTTCAACTTAGCAAATAAGAAATATTGGAGGCCAATGGAAAGGGTACTCAAACCATGTGTAATTCGAAATATACCAAACCAACCAAATGAATACTTGATCGGGACCAAACACGGTTGCATATGTTGGCTAGATGTTGGTAAAAAGAAAAATAGATTTCTAGAATCCAGTGTGGTGTTTGAATAAAATATTTTCTTTGCTAGATAAATCGAAAATCACCCGCTATGAGGTGTACTCTAATGAAAGAATCTCAAATATATCATTCCCAGGAATAGAATTAACTCCATCGCTAGCCGTGGTTCATTCAAATCACGAAGCACTTCTATTAAACCTTAAAACCTGTGAAGCATCACATCGTCTCGAATTTAATCAAACTAAGATTTCATTAAAATATGTTTCCTACATTCCCCAAAGCGATCAGATCTTTACATGCTTCACCAACGATTCTGTGCATCTTTGGTCTGGGATAACTCTGAATACGATACGAGTACATAATCCCGTTCGTATTCGTGATAGATACCTCATGAGCAAAGAGCCACATGTTATACTTCGCTTAACGACAGACGATTCAAACACAAATTTTGAAGTGAATTGCGATGAAGTTAAAGATTTCTCCAGTGGACTAATCAACTCATTCACCTTTTCTGCAGATGGATCAATTGTCTGCTTTACAACACTCGACAACTACGTTATCTGCCTGTCTACAGTTAATTTTGAGCTCCTGAAACTCATCAAGCTGGAAGATTTTTTACTTAAGGCCTGCTGGCTGTTTCGCAAACCGAATAATTTCATCCTTCTCTGCCAGACCTTTAAGTCACAGTTGATTTTGATCGACATAGAAAACTCTAACATAAAGCTAATGGTAGAGGACTCAAACTGCTTTCGAATAGATGTCTCCAGGGACAAAGAACTGATCTATGTCATTAAAACCACGGGCGAGGCCAACATCTATTGTGTGCCAACACTTATGAACTACTTAATCTCCACACAGAACTGTGCTAAACTACTAAAGTCCGCTATGTCACAACCAAAAGCATTGCCAGCTGATTGCTTGGACAGTAAATTGAGAAAAATGCTGACTCGCAGTCAATTGCTACCCATTCTTCGAGAATATGGACAGTATCCAAATAAATATCGAAATCTCATCTGGACCGCTCTTCTGGACATACCTTGTAATAAAGCACAATTCATGGAATTGATCAAAATGGGAACACATCCCACTGCGGTTGCCCTGAAAAAGAGTCTTAAATTAAAAGATATGGCGGTTAAGCAGAACCTTGTAAAAATCTTCTCCTGTTTGGCTTATTGGACAAAAGTATTCGGGTATGTCGACTTCCTGCCCACCTTTATCTTCCCCTTCGTGAAAACCTTTGGAAATAGCCTTAATGTTTGTTTTGAAGTTATTGCCTCAGTACTGACAAACCAGTGTCAATTGTGGTTTGAGTTTCACCCTTTAGAGCCATTCAACTATTTGGCAATATGTGAGAATATTTTGGTCCACTTTAGTCCGCAGCTCGCCAAATTTTACATAGACAATGATGTAACAGCGAGGGAATACGCGTGGGCAATTCTTGCGAATGCATTTTCTGAAGTCCTCGATGATGAGCAATGGGCGTGCCTATGGGACAATATTCTATCGAATCCCCCGTATTTTTTGTTACTCTGTGTTGTAGCATACAATATCGTGCAGCGCGAGAAAATCATGAAGATTACTAGCAAAGAAGATATCGCAGAGTTTTTCCATGACCAAAATGCTATTGATATGAAAAAACTTATAAAGAAAGCGTACCACTTAATGACTGAGTGCCCTGCGGCTCTCCATCCTGCCCAGTATATGAAAGAGTTTATAAAGCTGCCAAAGGGTGTTTACCCACAACTTCAAAACTATCCTAAAAAATGGGTGGAAAAGCAAGAGAGTGAGTTGGATGCTATTAGGAAAGAACAACAAATGATCGATGCGAAGATACGTCAGTTGGAGCGGGAAGATATGCAAATGATGGAAAAATTACAGCGTGGACTGCAGCAGGAAGAGCATTCCAAACGAATGAAAGGTAAATCATTGAACTGTATTCTAAGTTACAATCAACATTTTTCCTTTTTACAGCAATGGAAAAAGAATTCCAAGAGATTCTTAAGCGCGAGGAAGAACGCATTGCTTATCAAAGAAAAATCCTTTTGCTGTACCAAAAAGAATTGCGACAGAAGAAAGGAAAGGTAGTTGAGTTGTTAAATAAATCAGCTCGACGTAGAAAACAAAACCTTCAAGAGAATGAGTTGGATACTATGATGATGGATATCGAAAGAGAGGTAAGGTTTTTCAGATCAATAGAAAATGTGTAGATTATTCCTGTGTTCTTTTTTTTCCCCAAGCGCAAACGAAATGAATTAGACCTACTGCTTGCCGAAGAAAACATCAAAGATCAAGAGTTTAAGTTACTGGCACAGAAGTATGGAGTCGACGATATAGCTAGTGGAAGCGATTACCAACCTATGAGACATCAATTTAAGGATGCCATCGACAAACTTGCTGAGGAGAAACAAAAGTTATCCGTAGATCTACAGAGTGTAAGTAGAATTTTTCAAGAATTGGTGTTTATGACAAGTCAGAATTTGTTTTAGATCTTAAGAGATACCACGGATGACGATGATGTGGTTAGCTGCAGTAGTTTAAGCAAAATTGAATCCAAGATACGAGATTTAGAAAAGGAATTCAAGTCCACGCTGAAGTGCTGATTATATGGATAGATACAATTTTGCAATTTTTTTTTTATTTATAGATTGAAATATTTTTCGTTACTAAATGTTCAATTAATTTTATATATTTTTTATCAGCTAAGCATTCAATAAATCTATATATACACACTGATTATCAATTCTAAACTCAAGACCTTTAAATGGGAAAAATTGCACAGTAGGGAGTTATAATACCTCTTTTCATTGGCAGATGATTTGGCGATCTAAAATCGTTGCAAAATTAGTATATATTAGTTTCGTATGACCTTTGCAAAGTACGACCAAATTGTTGGCAGGCAATTTCGGGCTAATACGTGTTCAGAAAAACTTAAGCATGGAATCTATCAGCTCCAAGAATTAGCCGCTTGCTGTGTTCCGATTATTTGAAATAACTTTTTTATCAACTTGACGAAAAATCTCGAGTAGGGTCTCAGATTTACTAAGTCGGCTCTACGAATGATACCAGCGATCCCAGGTAAAAACAAAACAAAACATAAAACATGTTAGTATCCACACGCATATGATAAGACTTATTGTATTTTAAGTCTCAGTTGTTTGATGAGTTAAACCTGACTCCGCTCTAGACATACTGATAGGTTTCACTCAAAAGTTTTGCTATGGATAGAATCGGAACCGGTAAAGCAATTGAATCACCAATTTCGAAAAGGTCTTATGTCGGAAATTTTTTTATTTTATTGACTTCCCCTTTTTTGTGTTAAAATAAACTAGGTGGGGTGAAAAGTAACCTCCTTCGGAATGAAAAAAAATTGTTTTTAAATGATTATAGTCCCCTTTTAGTTTGATACACTTATTCCAGCAATTTTCCAACTTCTTGATCCCGTCCGAAAAGTAATTTTCCGGAAGGTCTGCAAAATATTCCACCGTGGCGTCGATGATTTCCTCGCGTGAGCTGAATTTTTTATTGATGAGTTATCTTTTGAGGTTTGGGAAGAGATAATAGTCCGAGGGAGCCAAATCGGGCGAATACGGTGGATGCGACAGCAATTGGAGCCGTAAGTCATTGATTTTAGCCGTGGTTGCGATGCTCTTGTGCAGAGGCGCATTGTCTTGCAAAAACAAAATTTTTTTTCCCTTCATGTGAGGCCGCTTTGCAGCGAGTTCGGCCTTTAATCGATCCAATAATGCACAGTAATACTCGCTGTTGATGGTTTTTCCTTCTTCGAGGTAGTCCACGAAGAGTATGCCATGACAACCCCAGAAAACCGACGTCATAACCTTTCCGACCCATCGAGCCTCACTCGGCCGCTTCGGAGCACTCGTGCCGGTTTCAGTCCATTGCCGGGCACTCATTCTGTTCCCTGATGTGTAATAGTGGATCCAAGTTCCATCAACAATTACCAATCGACGCTAAAAGTCCGCCCGATTTCGCATCAGCAAGTCCAAACACTCTTTCGAAGTACTCTCATATGCAGAATATTGCCCAAAATATGGCGTGGGCGCTCAGTACTAATCTTTGTGGCACCTTCACTTTCCCGTCAGCCAACGCCATTTCATGTATTTTTTTGACATTGTCCTCTGTAACCGCATCGGAGGGCCTGCCGCTGCGGACTTGACCGGTAGTGGAGTTGCGGCCACCACGAAACTCTCGAAACCAATATTTGACGGTGTAATCTGACGGAGCATTAGCCCCATAATATTTATCCAACTTTTCTTTTGTTTCCTTCGCCGTTTTGCCTCTTAAAAAATAATGTTTTATGAGAGAACGAAAATCGTTTTTGTCCATACTCAACATAATGCCAAACACGTCAAAAACAATCAGCTATCAAAACGAAACTAAAGACAGTATCGCACTGAAATTTGGCATGTCTGCCTAAATATGAACGGGCTTCAAGGCGCCATCACCTGTTTTGCAGTAGCAGCGTATTCTGGCTTTCAAGGAGGTTACTTTTCACCCCACCTAGTAGAAGCATATTAAGGGTGAAGACTCATATTTGGTTTCTAAGTGGCAGCATCGGTTTGAAATAAATTTCGAGAAGGTCTTGGATGTGAGGCCTTTTCATATTTTTATAAAAATTTTATAACAGTTATAACGAGTGGATTGAGCATTTAGGACGAAGAACGTGTAATAAAAAAAGAGGTTGAAGAAATGATGAAAAGTTTAAATTTTAATTTAATTTTGGTGGGGCTGAGGCCCCCATTTATTGGCTTAATACAGGCTTAATCTAACTTAAAAACTAGAACTAAAAACTAACAGAAAGATTTAAGAGCTAGGGACCAAGAGAGTGATGGCGGAGATCTTGTTTGAGACGAGAAGTGCTCAGGTTGAAATCAAAAAGGGAGAGGTTTGAGTTGACCTTTCGGAGCATGCGGAAGATTGGTTCGTTGGAGCCATAAGGGGTGTGGTGGACCGGTAGATAGAAGAGACGAGGGCAACGTATATTGTGGGGGTTGGTATTGAAGGAAATAGAGGTCAGACTGGATGCGCCATCGATGGAACCTGAGAGCAGTCGATGAATGAAAAGAATGTCAGCAGTATTCCTACGTTCTTCTAACGAATTCATATTGAAAAGTTTGAGGCGGTCCTGATAGGGAGGTAAGATTAAAGGGTCGTCCCATTGCAGACAACTTGAAGTAATTAAAAAATGCAAAATACAGGGGCTTGCACATGAAAACCGGAGATGAATGCATGTAAGTGTCTTTTATAACATATTTTTTTAACACATACAATGGTATAGTGCTATTAAATCTATCCTTTAAAGAGTTTTACCAATTTATTTATTTCTGATTATCCTTTACAGATATACTCGTAAATGTGTTCATCTTTCTGATATTAACAACGATTCTACCCTTAGACGAATTAACAACTTCAATACTAAAGACGAACAGGACACCTATTTGCAGGGTACAATAGATTTGTTCGAAGTGAAGGGCTTCTAAGCGGGAAAACACAGACTTGACTGAGCCCAACCCCAAGAAACCTAAACCGACTTATTCCTTCAAGTATTATGCGGATTACGATGGAAGCGAAAAGGAAGTTAGCAAGAAAGCGTTTTTGAGTTTACTTGGAGTGGCCCATAGGTGAATACCTAGGTTGCGGCAGCTGAAAATCCGCAAGGTCCAGAAGCAACGTTATATCAGACGAAATTTGTGCTCTAACCCATCGTTTTGAGGAATCTACTCCATTATTCAAACAACGTTGTGAAGCGATATTTATCGGCTTCGTTAAATGTAAGACTACACACTGAACCAGAGGTAGTGTACAGAAGACCCCGTGAAAAAAAGTAAATTATCAATTATTTAGGGGTTACTTTAATGAAAAGTTTAATTTGTTATTTTGTAGACCACAGATTGACATATATTCAAGACTTGAAGAACCTGGGGCTAAGTTCAAAAATTCCCATCTTAATGAAATTGTCAAAAGAGTGGCTAGTGCCGAATTATTGATTCATAAGAGCAGAGCATCCAAATTTTTTTCTGTGGTTTATGGGTTTACAATTCGACTGAATGCAGAATCTTCCTTTACCTGTTCTGCCTGCCCAGGAAGTTTTTGCCTTTCCGCAATTATAGGCTTTAGAATTTTATATAAACTACTCAAAACAAAATAGGGCCCACTAAAGATTTATTTTGATTTTTGTCTAAAAATTACCCTATTGGTAAACATTATCAAAGCGAAGTATTTAACCGTATAGCTTGCATGTCTATGAGTATTTATATCAATACTTTGAGCAACAATTTTACCGTGGCAGAGAAAGCGCATTGCTGTAACTGCAAAATTTCCTGTATTTGTTTTAAGTGTTACTTTCTGGTCTAGCGTGTGCGCCATCCGGCCGAAACTGACAAGGGCAGCGCGCTTATGTTACACCCGTGAGAATTCGGATTGGACTATGGACAACAGGAGGCCTGTACTCTTTACAGACGAAGGTCAAGTTTTTTAGTGACGATAAACGAGTACGCGTGTGGAGAAGACAAGGTGAACATTTTACCGACCCATGCATTCAAGGAACTGACCATTTTGGGGGCCCAAATGAGAGCCTAGAAACCTAGTGGGCCCTATTTTGTTTTGAGTAGTGTATATTATATACAACATGAAAACTGGGAAGGTAGCTTTCTACTCTTACCGCGAGGGCTATGCCTTCAAAGGGTCCAGTGAAGTGGGATGTTATTTAAATGAGTAAAATCAAAAGAGAATATCGTTTATTCACCCGTCAAGAATACATAGACTTAATACTTAGTATGTGCCACAAAAAACAATAAATTTATTGTGAAACCTATTACATATTTCGATATCAACTTCAAAGCGTGGTAAAAAGTTTTACCTTGAAAACCATTGTCAGAAAGATGCTATTCGAAAATGTTGATAAAAAAAAAAAAAGTTTATTTTCAACTGTCGACTATGTTCCAGTTCATCTTTTACCCTGATAAGCCAGGAGACTTACTCAGGCCTACTGCTCAAAAGTACCAATGAATCCCTTAAAATTTAATGATCTAAAGAAACTAAAGCATTTCATGCCGGCAGAGTTCTAAAACTTCTACGAAAATATTTTGCAGTACCAACAGGATCAGTGGTACCACAGGAAGATATTGAAGGAAATTTTTAGCAAAAATAATTATTTTGAAACTTTTTTTTAATTAAACCAAAACAGCACTTTGTGTGTAAAAGTAAAAATAGTCTTTAATAATGCTGTTGTATTGCTAAAAGCATGTGAGTCCTTAATTGAATTCGAAAAAATGTTATTATCTCGTTAAAATTTACCAGCCGTTTTGCAGCCAAATTTTCATTGAAGGAAACCATTTTAATGTGTTTTCAAGTAACCCAAAAGTTATCAGCTTCAAAAGAATAAACCCGTTTAAAAATACGACATTACCTCAAACGGATTGATAGAAATGCAGTTTTTCGTGTCTCCTGAAAGTTTTTAAAAATTCGAGATGAGACCTTTTCGATGATGGTTAAATCTTTACATATGGGTCAAGAACCAATCAAAGACGTAGTGTTGGCTTTATGAAAGACGGTAACTTTTCGATAGGTTAACATAATTCTTTCTACTTAGTGGAGTGATATGACAATACCAGATGGACAAAGTATCTGTCTCTAGTCTACAATAACGCGCTTCAAGAATGCCACACTTCTCTGGAGGTATTTTTCAAGCTGAATTCACTGAATCTTGTCTAGGGCTCTCACAACGGGTAGTCGATAAATTTGCTAGGCAAGGCTTAGAAAAGGATTTCTTGAAACTTTAATGAATCGACGTCTTCGGTTAAGGTTTTTATTAACAGTTTGTATCTTTTGCCTACAACAATATTTTCCAAGATTTCGACACATCAAATCAATGCATCTGAAACTCTAAAAAGTCAACGCCATGCTTGCTGCATTTAAGCACAAAAAAATTGATACACCGGTAACTAGAGATCTAAATACGTAATACGACACCGCTGACGACTTCGTCTGTGGTTTTCCGCTCACACTAGGCTACAGTTACTAGACAGTGATGTGATGTTGCTGTCACTGCGTCACGTTATCACTACAAAAATTACTCGGTTTCTTTCAAAGATCGCGAAATTTTCTACGGTAGATCGGAACCAAGTACGTACGAAAGAGCTCACACCCATATTGTATTATAAGCTCAATGTGTGTTACCTACAAAGACCATTCTATGTTTTGTAAAAATATTGGGACATATTTACATATGTATGCTTATAAAACGTTATATTTGATATTCTACCGAACGTATTGCATGAACGGCTCAAAGTCAAGCCTTTATGAAGTAAACTAGTCTTTACGCGGCAGTCTACAGAAATAATACCCACAGCCTGCAAATCATGCATTTATAGTAGGTAAATTCTGTTGCATTTCATTGAAAAACGTGATTTACAAAATGCAACACGGAACAAAGGGGAAATATTTTATCAATGGTTTGCCAAAAAGAAATGTGATCAGTATAGAAAATGCATCAAATTGCGCTCGCTATAATAAGAGCGCGCTCAAGGTATTTTTAGTATCATAAAAATGCTCGTACGCAGCTCGCCAATTATAACGCTTAGTTTCCAACCAATGCCTTCTGTTCGGTGGACGGTTGGTTTTTGCAAAATGCTTCCAACGATAATCTCCGACACTTCAACTCTCTCAGTGTTAAGCGAAAATCATTCTTGGCTGGCGACAGTTTATTTATAAGCTTACAACTCAACAAGAAAATCTGACTGGACACTTGCCACTGTGATAGAGGATAGGCCACGTTATGTTCAATATTTGCACCATTAACCAGTGTTGCATTAGGTTAGATAAGAGATCTCCTCGTTAAGGTGCACTTAGACCAGTTGTAGGTCCTTTGTGGCACCACAGAAGGAAAGTGGAAATGCGCTAATCCTGAAGCCAACTGAATTTCTTAAAAAATTTGTCAAAACAGCGATCTGAGAGATCGTTAAGATCTCGGATATGATAATTACCTAACGCATTCTGATGCGTTCCAAGGCAGGGTAGTTTTAAAAGAAATGCGCTACATGTTCGTCTCCGCGGCTCCTGCAAAAATCTATGGCAGAAAGACTCAATCGCTGCGCGTGTCTTTTAATGACACGCTGTCCCGTGATTATGTTTGAGTTTCTCTTGATCGTTTAGGATCGAGCATGGGCTATTTTAGTCTTGACGTCTCACAATATTCTCGAGGAATCCACCTATGACAGGACTTAGAGAGTGCTTTGTATCCTATCTTGCAAGGACAGAGAGGTCTCAGGAGCACCTGACCAGATGTGCGCATTGCATTCCAATTTCGGGCGGATGAATGCTTATATATTGAGGCTAGATCAGAGGGAGAAAATAATTACTTACATCGCTTATGGAAAGCGAGACATTTTGCACCATTTTTGGCGACATCGATTTTCGGTTATGCAGTCCATTCATAGACAATGGTTTGGTGTTTAGGTTTTGCAGATAGCATTGTATTTTGGAAGCAATAGATGACACTCTGTTGGTAGTTCCTCAATTAGGTATCTTGAGTTTAATATACACTGCTGTTCTCGTTCTGCAGCCGAAGAGCAGGTACGTGAGTCCGGGAATAAATATGAAAAGCAGAGAGCATTGTCGTCAGCAACGGGATATACTAGATTAGAAGGAATAGACAAGAGATCATTAATAAAAGTTGAAAACAATGTCGTCGACAGAATGAAGCCCTGAGGTACAGCAGCATTTATTTTTTGGGTATCAAATTTAAAACCGTCCAACATAACTTGAACTGACATTCCGAAAGGTAATTTCTAATTCATTGAAGCAGAGATTCATCAATCCCATACTATGGCTCCACTTTTCCGTAAGATACGCCATCGAATCACCACTGAACCTTTTGCTACAAAAATCATACTGCCCGTCATGGAGACGTTCTTGTGTTTCAAGATATTTTATGAGCTGACGGTTCATCAGCGTAGAAGAATCACACTTCAGAAAATTGTATATCTTCAATCTGGATCAAGGATTTGTGTATATTTAGATCTTTGAGTTCTCTTACCACTACACGAGTCCGAAAGTGAATTCGTCCAATAGAATTGTCGATGCCCTGAAGTGTAGGTGGAGACATGACAATCTAGAAACGGAAACGGCGATATGACTGCGAAGTACGCTACGTCTTGTCTGAAGCACTGAGAGCGCGAATGTAATTAGAAATGAGAATTGGGATAGAGTATGAAGCAGGGTTTCAGTTCTCGGTTGTGTTGGGAATGTCATGAAGATCCATTGCAGTCATTCCTGACTTATGTGAACTTTTTTGGTTTAACCCCTACCTGGTTGGTCTTGTAAGACCGATAAAACAATTCTCTGATCCTTATAGCCTCTTTGCACCTCGAGTCGTAACATGTGATACTCTTAATCCGATGGGGAGTGCAGGATCTCATTCCAAAGGGAATGACCATAGCAGCAACGGCATTCACGTCGCTGGTTTTGACATAACGACCAGTTAATGCTCCTAAAGTTGCCAATACCCCTCTAATTGGCTTTATCGTATTTACACCTTTTTAAGGAATCCTTTCACGGTTTCTCGTTGGCCCATGCATGAGCTTGGAGATGTATACGAATATGTAACGAAAATATTGTTTAGATAATCACATTGAAGGTCGTTAAGAATAAAGGTCTGTTGTACATAAAAGTAATAATAAGGCCTCATATCAGATACATTAATGAAATCTATTTATTGATTACAAACATAAATAAATTACATTACAAAATGAGCACTAAAAGAAAAAGAAAATAAAAAAAAGAAACACTTCAAAATTTGGTTTCGTCTCTTCTACAAAAAAAAATCTGCACTACATTGCTTCGCGCAAAATGCGGTACAATAGTTTGTAGCATAACTTGTACGAGATTCGTTCTTCTATAACCTCTTTTTTCAATACAGACCCGATAAAACAAATCTCATTTCTTCTACCTCATACAATGTATCCTTAAAGCTAGAGTTAGTAATGATAATGTTATAGTTTAAATAAGAAACGAACTACGGCCTCCAATTGCTTTAGAACATTCCACCGTACGCATCAACTTCGCCATCCTTCATAGCATAGCCCAGCATTGTCAGATAGTTTACAATATTTCCTCCTATAGTCAGCCAACAAGCCAGCCAAGTAATCTGAACAAAGAAAATATATTATTAAAAAAAAAAAAGAGTCATTAGGAACTAAGGGAATATCAAACACTTACAGTCATACATCTTGCTAGAATAATTGGAAGGGCGAAAGCAGACAATACGAATCCGGCTGCAAGGAAAAAGGCAAATTCCGACCGTGCATTTGTCTCATTGTATCGAGATACACGCTTGGCAATTATGACCGGAATGATGGACAGTAGGTAGAATATAAACACAAAGAATGGATAGAAGATTTTCGGTTGTGGTAGCGCACAGGCCAAGATAATGAATGTCATCCCGAAACATATCAAAACAGCAGATATAAGTAGACTGTAAGAAAAATTTTAGATTATACACAAATTGATAAAATTGTTCATTGTTTTCCACTTACGCTGGAGACGAGTAATCAGTCAAGGTAGTCCCAGAGAATTATGCGATTCAAAATGAACAAATAGATCGTATTTAAACAGGAATTTAATAGTGTTTGCAATGTAAAATTACCTTTTAAAGCAGCCATTGCGTGTATTCAAAAATTGTGTTTTTCTCAAGACGAAAAATGGATTAATCACCACCACTAGAAAACAAGTCAACAATAAAAATAGTGACAGATGACACTGGTTGCCTCAGTGATGCCAAGCTATATTATGAAACACAACTGTAGTAGATTCCTCAGTTTAATTAAAGTCATTAATGCAGAAGAATATGAGTAGTTCTTCATACTCGTATGTTTATTTTCTTTAGAAGCAACCGTGTTTTTCCTTGATTTTCTTGAGGCGAATATTTTTCACACAGCTAAGTATTTTTTCGTCAATTGTCTTCATGTTAAGTAGAATATATACATACATACTTTCGTCCTATAAAACAAGAGGTTGTCTAAAAACGACGTTTGTTCACCCTTAGATAAATAATTTATAATTTACTTTTGTGCGACATATGTTATAAGTCTACAAATCTAATTGGCATATGAAACTCTCCTAAAAATTAAATCGATGCCCACTGTGAGTGCAAATATAAATTTTTCTTCCCCACCCACATCAAACCTTTTAAAATCTCTTAAGATTTTGACGTTGTTTTAGGATAGGCACTATGTTCTTAGTTGCCAACATTTGTAACTTGTACCTACTTCCAAATATGTATTAGAACATACTGTAGAGTACCGTTACCAACAGAATCTTCTTTTCTTTTATTAAATGTCGGATATTAAACGCGCATATTTACATCTAATGCTACATATTTCTCCGACTTGTCCCACTTTCTTTGTGTTGCTGCTGTTCCACTTGTGGAAATCGGTGAATTCGCAAATCCGAGAATCTTTAGACTGCTCTATTTTTGATCACAAGACGGGAACGACAATCACAAAAAAAATTCCTTTCAAAGCAGCCAAGAGCATCCTCATCCAGTTTTGATGAAGTCTATGCCTCTGCACCATATGAGAGAATTGAAATTATTAGGGTCTTATATAGGGTCACTTTTGTTTTTCGAGAAAGGGCTTTGCTAGTAAATTGCCTTCTTATCCCAAAGAAGCCGCGATCGGCAATAGTTATTCCTCGTTTGATCTCAGCTGGCGTCTTTTTCTGAATTAATAGCGGAGCTCTTGATAGACAAGTCCTTAACTACCCAAAAGTTATATCTGTCGAGGGTGACGTTCTGTCCGAGACGTCGATGTTGGTTGTCTTTTCTTGTTGACAACTTATACTTCGTCTTGCCGTCATTGACCGTTTTCGCCATCTTCTAAATCCCCTAGGCACTGCTTTTGCCATCGATAACAATTGTAACAATTACCGTAGTAGATGTCGCAATTTTCATATCCTTTTTGTCCCGTCTATTCCATCACATTTCATGGGTGGCGGTAATATCTGGAGGAGGAGTCGGTTAGACCGAGGCCATTATCTCGTTCGGAGATGTGAGCAGTGCCGTTGGTTCATTAAGGGCTCATCCTTCACCACCTCTTTTCCAAGACCCTGTCTTAGTCTCGGAGATCCTATGCCCGAGTAGCTCAGATAAATTCTTATTTGGTTTGTTCCGGGATTTTACTACACAGTTAATTCCATCTGGGGAATTTATTCGCTGTCCCATTTATAGTGCTGCTAGCTTTGTCTGCTGGTCAGGACTCGCGCTTATAAGTTTGGCAAATCGAGTCCGGATGGACATCGACCACTGTCCGATGGTTACCACTTGGAGGTAAAATAAGGACAATTTATGAGTAGAAACAGTTACAACACGGTTGTCGCCAGGTTGACACCTCTCAGTGCCTACCCTATTACCACAGCACCCAACCACCCACTGAAACATCAGCTTTCCTTTAAATGCTGTGTTTAGTAAAAGTTTCGTTCCTTCCCCGTTTATAATCGATTAATTTAGGCATTGCCTATTACTAACATTCTTTATCGGATGTTTGATATTGTTATTGAGATATAACGATATACTCTGTTCTGTTTCTTTCTTTTTTTCAGTCGCTTTTGTGCATACTTTTGTGGTCGCCTTGTGAAGCCTAATTTATCAGAGGCGGTATTTCCGATGGTCTAATTACTACATTGGTTAGAGATATTTAACGATTGCAGCCTTCCGACGTCAAACCTTTTCATAGTATTTTGCCGGCGCTGTACTACCCTTCATATTCGTATTCCCTCCTCGGGATCCGAGTAAAAGTTGGTTACTCTGAATGTGCAGATATTTAGATTACCGTTTGTGTGCCTTCCTTCTATCATAAAATAATTAATCTGACTTCGAACAGAAAACAGTCATGAAGTTTCTCTAATTACAAAGCCGCCGAGAACGATTTTTATGTCATATAGTATAGGTACATAAGATCTCTCTAAGTATTCGTAAAACCTTCCTATTTAGCGTCGTATTTATTCTGTTTGGTTGGTTGGCCTAAATTATCCTTAAGTCTGATTCCAATTACAAACCTTCTTCTAAATATGTGCTACCCGCGATTTCAATCACATTAATAGATGTCACAGATCTTGATTGTTTGCTTGTCCGATACATCTCATCGCATTTCTCGAATGGCGGCTTCATCAGCTTTGTAAGTCTCCAGCGTTTTCGCTTATTGTTCGGAAGCATCAACTCGATTATGACATTACAGGAACATACATCCCGAACGTCATTGCACTTACAAGGTTTACATGATTCTTAAATAGTTAAGTCAAATTTATCCGAGGTTGTTGTTATAATAAATATTTCAATTTGTCCATTTTCAAGGTAGGCTCATCATATCATACAAGTTTTCCCATCGATTGTAAAGAATTATTTACAATGAAATATTTAAAAATTTAAATTTTAAACATTATTTTTAATTCTTCTTGAGTTTGGCAGCACTACATTTGTCCGAATCCAGAAAAATAACAAAAGCCTGAACGTATAAGTGTCAAAAGATTCAAACTGAATTTATATCGTGGGCTGTTGATATTTAAAATTTCTCCCCACACAACCCTAGATTTTATTTTTTGCTTTAAAGGATGGGTGATTTAATTAGGGTATGTGTAAAATAATCATTCTCTTGAAATTATTTTAATCTTTTGTCTTCAATTCTTTAAGAATTTTGACACCTTCAAGAAGCTCGGCTTTGATTCCAGCAATCAGTGGATGTTCTACGACGAACGATTTCAATCATTTTTCTCACATTTTGCGGAAAATGTTACAGATGAAAACGTACTTACTGAACATGAGTTGCTTGAGTAAGAGTTTCAAATTATAAAAACCAAGATACATCATTTAAGTAAGTTCAAATTCTTTAGGCACAATGAAATGAAAACCAGAAAAGAACTCCTCTCCCCGACAGAGCGTAAAACCCAAATTAATCAGCTCCATGAAGAATATCCTGGCCTTCTGAAGTACAAGGACTCTTGCATAGACAAAATGATAAATGAAGTTGATTTGCTCGAAGAAACAGAAGCGATGTATTCGGATCTAGTACGCGACATGGGGTGGGTAGTGTGACCATAAATTCAAATCAATTAAAACGAATTTGATTCTAGGACTACTAAATCTAAAGTAAATCGTGATGTCAGTGAAATTGAGTCGAATATAAGTGATATGGAGACTAGTGAGAAGGCACTATACATAGAAATCCTAGATCTTTGCCAGCAGCTTCAAGAATTACAAAAGGAGACAAGAAGACTATGCGAGGAGTCAAAGTCTTGTTATAAGAGGATGGTGAGGAGTTGATTGTTGCGAAAATGGAACAAAACGTTCTATTCAAAGTTGTTTCTTTGCAGCAAAGTCCTCCGTTATTTATTCACCAATTAGCCTTGGACAAGTACTTTCTGAAATGTGACTCGTTCTTGCAATACCTAAACTTGTACACAAAGGACAACTTTAAAATTCAGGTAAATGATATTTCGAAAAGCTACAATATTGATCTTGCAATTGCAATGATATTTTCCATTGCATCGTTGCAGGACTTTGTGGAGCTGGAGGATAATCATATTGAAATTCAAGAAATTTCAACCCAACTAGAAGCCATTCGCAAGCTGTAAGCATATTTAATTCCGCTCTAAAGCCTTTTATATTCCTCTCTCATTTGAATTGCAATAGGAACTTAAACTTCATGGAAAAGTGCATCAAAGACAAGGCCAAGTCAAGAGCCACGCAATCAATGATCGATAACCTCGACATCAGTAAGATGCACATTGTCAGTCTCTCGGACATGAAGTAATAAAAATAGGGCTCTGTCTGTCCTTCACTTTTATCGGACTTAAACTTATTTTCAGAAAAGAAACACGTGAGTTAGAGCTCATAAACAGCCACCACTTTAAC